>CM057343.1:144123628-145373628 GCA_030015575.1 Agapanthus africanus | reverse complement strand
GAGATCGTCATTAAGTCTTGTGTGTCCTCCCACTGTACTTTGATCTCCACTCTACCACGACTCTACTGAGTCGTGCAAACAGGTGGATTTTGGGTACAGTCCAAAGGCACATGGAGGCAATGAGCGATAGAAGGGGTTTTGTCTCTCTCGGTATTGGGGGTTGATGTTGCGCTATGCTCGATTGTCTATAACAGGAAGTGTAGGGTTCCTAGGCATCCTTATGAAGGTTCATAAAGCATCAAACATGCCCGAATAAAATTTTACATGTGCCGAACAACCCAAAGACGGGATCTTTGCTAGATTATTAGGGTTTAGCATGCAAGATGATATCTTTAAAGCTAAGTGTGAGGGATTACAACCTTTGTAGTCCGCTCCTTCGCTTCACAAGCTCCGAGTAGAAGTCCCTTCGCCGCGATCCACGATCTTCCGGACTCAAGAGAGGCTCCATGACTCGAACGATCCATGCTTGCTTGATGTATTCCGATTCTCCGATGATCTACGTCGAAGTTGCTATAACCCAAGCTTTCTCACTCTAAAGAGATGAACACCCTAATCTAATGGGCTAGATTAGATGAGGATGATGGAGTAGTATTTATGCTTTCTTTTTAATTCACTTTCTCACAAGAAATCATCACAAAAGAATTAACTAGTAAGCTTTTTCTTTTTGAACTCAAGAGAGAAGAAGATGAAGAATGAAAGAATAATCCTTTTGTGATGAATAGTAGTCAAATGTATATGATTGATTATCTAACCATGGTCAAGGATGATAGGATAAAAGTTGTAGAGAATAAACTAGAGTTAGTGTTTAGTTAGGTTAAGGATAAGTATCAACCATAATATCTTAACCAAGACAAAATAGAATCCTTCTAGAATGAACAAGAAGAAGCTAACCCTAATCAAACCCTAATCCCTTTTTATCATCCTTAAACATGTTTTATAATAAATCATATTATGTCACAATAATATATATCACATATATATTATATATTTGCAACAAAAGAAAATAATACATTTAACATATATCGCATATATATCAATATATTAATCCGGTGAGAAAATGAAATAATAAAGCGAGCCAATATTAGATAATGTAATACAATATAGCATATATATCATTATACATTAAATCATCGAATCAGCACTTGATCCAACGATAGGGCTATATCGAATATAACCGGCTAATATATCATGTACCGATTCATCGAATCAACACTTAATCCGATGTCCCGATTCATATCTAAATATCGCGAGAATAAAATACGGTATCTCATATCGCATTATCCTCGGTCCTGCACATATCACATATGTGCCTCTACTCCGTTTTGCCTGAGCCAAGAAACCTCTGTGTAGGACTCTAAAGAATCGTCAATACGCCGGTAGCAGGTGATGATCATATCAAGCACCCACAAGCTGCAAGCGGTCAGCTAAACGTAACAGCCACCCAGGTATTGAGCGATCAGAAGATCAACAAGCTAGCCTATCCGTTCTCCTGTGAATCCAATCAGTAACACTCCAGTACAGTCTGTTAGTGTATATACCCTAGGGGCCATTATTGTATCATACTAGTTTGTATATTACTTAATGGAAGCTTGGGATATTCACATGTATATAACAGTCTTGCTAAACATGGTAGTATGCTACTTGGTTTTTCTATCTTAATATGTGAGTATACGTATTGATAGAGCTCTTAGGATCTTGCTTGACTACCAGCGTTGTGATGGCAGTCACACTAGTCGGGGCTGGGTAGTCTACAAGCACATCCTTATTTAGGTCCTTAGTCGTTGGATTATCGAAACAGGGCATCGATACTCCAGAGTAGACTAGTGTGTACGCTTCTCATCCCAGTTGGGGAGATGGTCTGTCCTACAGCCGTCAGTACGTCGTACTGGAGATAGTATGCAGGTGCTCGTTAGGTTACGGGTACACTGGACAGGACTCACAGGGAACTGTTGGTTGGTTTTATACCAGTCGTCAGTGAACAGTTCCCAGATGACATGAGTACAGCATAGTCCGCAGACTTGACACTGCTACTTCGCCTCGAGTGTGTCCCACTGTTCTTAGATTGCTACCCTACCACGGCTCAAAGGAGTCGTGCAAACAGGTAGCAGTTGGGTGCAGTCCCGAGCACTTGGAGGCAGTGGCGGTTAGATAGGATTCGTCTCTCCCGGTATTGGGGGTTGATATCGCGCTGTGTCAGAGAGCCATTACGCAAAGTCCCTGGCCAGGGCAAGCGAGATTTGCTGGTAGGTTCCAGTAGTTTCTCAGGGTGTAATGGGCTTCCCTCCGACACGACTTATACCGCTATTAGGGGACTGACGCTTGCCGCCCCCTAGGCCCGATATGCGATAGTCTTGGACGAACGGACCGGACTGTATGGAGAATGTCACATCAGACTCAGTAGGAGTTCGGATGGGTTTCCTCATCGGCCTTCTTATCAACATCTACCTGGGGACCGTTACGTACAGCTAGTGCCGCTTGCGGTCTGTGGTTAAACCCACTGCCAGCGTAGTAGTCGAGTCTCTAGAGTCCCACACAGAGAGTTTCCCTACTCCAGGAGAAACGATATAGAGGTCGTATGGTTTTACGACAAGGGTTCGGACGCATACGTGTGTTTACACACGTACGACTTTCGGACTGTTTTTACCAGTCGGCTTTGGTTTAAGCCAGTTACTGGTATCCGGTTATTGGATTTATACAGTCTAAAGTTTTTCCGTATTTTTGCGGAAAGGAGGGGCGTTCTCGTAATTGCGCGAGAAGCTTCTAGAAGGTGGTGACTAAGGAGGTTTAGGTGGCATATGCAATGAATGTGATTAGTGAGTCATATGGATGATTCATCCATGTCATTAATGCTTCATAATTGCTTAATGACTCATGGATGTGAATCATCACTAGATATTATCAAGCATGGTTGTTAAATTCATTTCTTTTCTTTTCTTGATAAAAAGAAATGCTTGATATATATTATCATAACTCACTATTCTCACTTCATTTTTATTATCCTCACCTTCTCTCTCCTCAAGCTCTCCCTCTTCAAACCCTAATCCTCCCCTCTCATGTGTTGAGTACAAGGATTAGTTAGACTACTTAATCCATAACCCTCTCTCTATTTCACCTAGCTTCTTTGATTAGCACTTAAAGAAGTTTAGTTGCCTCAAGTTTAGAGGCTAAGTTTGGAGTAAAGCTCTCGGGTGGATCTTCTACTACTTCTAGAAAGCCGAGGAGGAGAAGGAGTTCGCAAAGACGAAGGACACGATTCGTTAGGTATAATCCCTAAACATAGTAGTATAGAACTTCTATGTTTGTAGTTAGTTATCGTTTAGCTTCGATTCAAGCGGTTAGTCGATGTTTGTGCTTTAAACAAGATCGTTTTTTCAAATTTCCGCCTCCCCGCAAGTCGTGGGGTGTTGTCCATCGACTTACAGTGGTATCAGAGCCTCGCTAAACAATAAATAACTTACTTGCAAATTTGTATGAATTTCGAACGAAAAAAACGAAACCGGAAAAACCCGAAATCATGAGTTTCTGTCGATTTTTAAATGAAGTCCAAAAATTTTTCAGGGATGTTCAGAAAGCATGAAAAGACAGTATAAGAACACCCAAGAAAATTGGGCCCATGATTCGGCTAAAGAGCCGCGGAAACACGGCAGATACCACCGATCCGCCGCGGTTCCGCCGCCGAGTTGCCGAGTCATGAACCCAATTTTCCTGTGTTGGTTCTATGTGATATTTGGTATTTTCTGGAAGTTTTTAATTTTTGCTCAGGTTTCAGATTTACAGAGAAGTATTGGAGCAAAATTAAAAGTGTTTAATCGATCGAAATTATACAGTATTTGCTTGTTGGATTGTTTCTGTGATTGTATAATGTGTTCGTAAACCTCCCCTAACTGCTAGTATGTCGGTTGGCAGGGGGTTGCACATTTCTGAAATGGTTTTTATCTGTTTGTGCATATGAACTGTGTTGGACTGTTGTGATGTATAGCCGGGGTTATGTGATGGGTTTTTATTTAATTCATTTGATGTAAATGTAATTTGTTGTAATATTATTTTGCGGGGCACATCCAGGTTGCGGTTGTAGCCACCGTTGTATTATTTCATTTTACTGTTTTTGCTTCTAGGACTGACCCAAGATGGGGTGCACAAACTGCCGGGCGGGTAGTTTGCCGCACCCGTAGGGGTCTTGGGTGGGGTAATGGCTATTCATCACAACTGTGTAATCCATCTTTTGTTGCAGGCTCAAAACAAACACGGATTGCTTGCAAATCCAATTAAGTTCATCTGTGATCTGGAATGAATATCATTGCGTCAGATGAATGTAAAATATCTATATATATGATAGCTATTTAGACGTCACTTATGTTTTACACCCACGCTAGCCCAGCCCCCGCTCTGTCGTTAGTTAAGTAACCTAACGGGTAATGACGGGACCCCGTGGCGAATGTGGATGGCATAAGAGGACGTTGTATTTTCGTTGTTTTCTGCAATGATAGGTTAATGATGGGACGCATTATCTGTAATGCAAAGAAAATAAACCAAAGTTTTAATCGTTGGAACAATTTAAAAGAAACCACTCGGTTAATTTTAAAAACAGATATTTTTAAATGCGGAGCTTTAACCACTCCTTTTAAAAGCTATCAGGTTCCTTCGGTTATATCAAGTTCACTACGTTCACGGTTTCGCCAAAACCATTCGTAGCCCTCCGTCATTTCATTTGGGTATTCAGTAGTATTCAAGCTATGCATTTTGCCCAAAGTCAAGGCATAGTGTTTGGTAGCTACTGGGTTTTCATTTGTTGCATAAGATAGATGAGTTGGTTTGGGAGAGTCGTATTATCATTTGACCAAAGTCAGGGATATATACGGATGGGTTCAAATTGACAAGAGAATGACGGGTAGAACTTGACATGTGACTTATGACATTTTGACCAAAGCCAAGGTCATAAGAGCATGGGGCAAAAACTAATATCGGGAATTTCTAAAGAAACTGAAATTTGCAAAGAGATGCATACCATTTGGAGTTTGATGAATGTTGGTAGTATTCCTTCAACATTATCATACGATGATATTTGGATCCCGATCCTACTGTGAGTATATGCTACTTATCAGGATATTCGTCACTTAACGATCAATGCTATAAACCAAGTAGGTGTCAAGAAAGGTGTCAGCGGGGTTACGCCCCCAGAGAAAAGAGGTTATTTAATTAAGGAACTTCGCGAAAGCGTTGGAAAACCTCCCTCGAAGTATCGACACTAGCCTGGCTGAACGGTTAAGCAAGTATTGTACGGTGAGAATAGTCCTGGCTAATTCTTCTTTTATGGTTTGAGGAAGGATTCGAGAAACAGTGGGAGCCATCCAGTTTAGATAAACTAAAAACCACTCTAAACTTGCAAGAGCATCATGCTAAAGAGTTTTCTTCTCTCTCTCCTAATTGCAGCGACCCTGAAAATGACTGGACTTAAGTTACTTTTAGAGAAAAATATACTGACAGGGCCAAACTATAAAGATTGGCTGCGGAATGTCAAAATGGCTTTGACCTATGACAAATTGGGGTACGTCCTCACCGCTACGGCACCTGCTGTCCCTGGTCCCAAATCCAGTAATACGGATAAGGAAATCCGCAAAACCTGGGATTTAGATTGCGCGAAAGCCAAGTGCATCGTGCTTGCCTCGATGAACAATGAACATCAGAGGAGGCACGAGGATATGAACCTAGATGGCATATTTCTCCATACAAAGGAACTTTATGGAGAGCAATCTCGTATAGCAAGATACGAGACCTCTAAGAACTTGTTTCGAGCGAGGTTGGCTGTCGGGTCATCGGTAGGAGAACATGTCCTAAAGATGATCGGCTATATAGAAGAGCTCACAGACCTTGGGACGACTTTGAATAATGAGCTCTATACAGACCTTATTCTCCAGTCCCTTCCTTCCACCTACGCCCAGTTTATCCTGAACTTCAACATTCAAAGAAAAGAAGTTGAACTTCCGGAACTCCTGAACATGTTAAGGAGTGCAGAGGGCACCTTGCAGAAAGCAAGGGAAACACTCGCTATGTTTGTTGGCGGTTCATCTTCTTCCGGGTCCAAGGCAAGGGCCAAAGGAAGGAAGAAGAAGGCCTCCACTAAACCTAGAGGAGGTGTTAGTAAGGTGGAAGGGAAGGGAAAGAAAAAGTTTGCGGTACCGGTAGTGGGCCAGGATGAGTGCATCCATTGTCACAGGAAAGGGCACTGGAAGAAAGATTGTAAGGCGTGGAACGCCAAGAACCAGGAAACGAAGCAAGCTGTGGCTTCGACTTCATGTGTGTTTGTAATTGAGAATTGTCTGTCAATCAACTCTACTTCCTGGGTATTGGATACCGGATCAGGATCTCATATTTGCAATTCATTGCAGGCACTGAGAAACCGTAGAGTGCTGAAGGAAGGTGATATGACCCTAAAGGTTGCTAACGGAGCTAGCGTGGGAGCTGCGTCCGTCGGGGATTATCACCTAGGATTGACAAGTGGACACATTTTGGTTTTACATAACTGTTTTTTTGTACCAAGCTTAACGTGTAATATCATATCAGTTTCCTTGTTATCAAATAAAGGTTATGATTTCACGTTTGTAGGAGATGTTGTTAACATCCACCTTAATCATGGTTTGATTGGGTCCGGTACACTAAATAACGGTATATATGTTTTAAACCAACTCCAAATTTTCAATGTCCAGAACACACTAAAAAGAAAGTCTCCAGATTTAAATAAAGCTTTCTTAAGGCATTGTAGACTGGGTCACATCAATGAGAGAAGGTTGACTAAGTTGCATAAAGAAGGATATTTGGACACGTTCGAATATCAAACTTATGACACTTGTCAATCTTGTCTCAAAGGAAAGATGACAAAGACTCCATTTACTGGACATGGAGTAAGAGCGAGTGAGCTCTTAGGACTCATACACAGTGATGTATGTAGTCCAATGTCTACACATGCAAGAGGTGGTTTTTCCTATTTCATTACTTTCACGGATGATTACTCAAGATACGGATTCATTTATCTGATGAAACATAAATCCGAGGCTTTTGAGAAATTCCAAGAGTATAAGAATGAAGTAGAAAACCAATCCAACAAAAGTATCAAGACACTTAGATCTGATCGAGGTGGTGAATACTTAAGTGCCGAGTTCCTAGGTTACCTAAAAGAGAAAGGAATTCTCTCTCAGCTTACTCCTCCATACACTCCACAGCATAACGGTGTATCGGAGAGACGGAATTGAACCCTATTGGATATGGTACGATCCATGATGAGTAATGTTGAGTTACCGCGATCTTTTTGGGGTTATGCCCTAGAATCAGCAGCATATCTTCTGAACAGGGCTCCTACCAAGACTGTGTCAACCACTCCATATCAGATGTGGACTGGGAAGAAACCCCATCTTTAGCATATAAAGATTTGGGGATGTCCAGCTTTTGTCAAAAAGCAGCAAGTGGACAAGCTCGAGGCACGATCAGTAAAATGTATGTTTGTGGGATATCCAAAGAACTCCAAGGGATATTATTTCTATTACGCAGAGGAACAAAAGGTCTTTGTTTCTCGTAATGCCCATTTTCTGGAACATCAGTTTTTAGAAAAGGAAATAAGTGGGAGCGAAATAGAACTGGAAGAAATTCCAGAACCACAAACTACTACTGAAAGTTTGGTAGAACCAGAAGTTCAAGAAGTACAGGACATTCCCGCACCCCTCCGCAGGAGTAGTAGGCCGTCTCATCCGCCTGAGAGATACTACGGTTTTCTCATAGATGGGGATAGAGAGGATTGCATCATAGATGATGATGAACCTACTGACTTCCAGCAGGCCATCCAGAGCGGCGACTCGGTACGATGGCTAGATGCAATGCGGACCGAAATGGAGTCCATGTACACCAACAAAGTATGGACTTTAGACTTTGCTCCAGATGGGGTGAAACCCATAGGATGCAAATGGATCTTCAAGAAAAAGATTGGTGTAGATAGACAGGTGGAAACCTATAAGGCTAGACTTGTTGCAAAGGGTTTTCGTCAAAGACCTGGTTTGGACTATGACGAAACTTTTTCTCCAGTGGCTATGCTCAAATCCATTCGGGTCCTTCTTGCTATTGCTTCCTTCCATGATTATGAAATCTGGCAGATGGACGTAAAGACGGCTTTTCTAAATGGAAATTTAGAAGAGTGCGTCTATATGGATCAGCCAGAGGGTTTCAATCAGAGTGGGAGCAGCGGGAAAGTATGCAAGCTGCTTAAGTCCATTTATGGACTAAAGCAGGCATCGCGGAGTTGGAACATCTGTTTTGATGAGACAGTCAAAGAATATGACTTTATCAAAAATCCAGATGAACCATGCATATATAGTAAAGTTGTAGCCAGATGTGTCGTATTCCTCGTCTTGTACGTGGATGACATTCTATTGATAGGAAATGACATTCCTATGCTACAATCTGTCAAAGGATTCTTGTCACACAGGTTCTCCATGAAAGAGCTGGGTGATGCTTCTTACATTCTGGGGATCCGGATCTATCGTGATAGATCCAAGAGGATGTTGGGACTTTCGCAGTCCAGGTATATCGACACTGTACTGAAAAGATTCAGTATGGAAGATTCTAAGCGCGGTAATCTACCGGCTTGTCATGGAATCACCCTCTCCAAAGAGATGTCTCCCAAGACTGATTTGGAAAGGGAACGCATGTCAATTATACCCTACGCTTCTGCAGTAGGCTCTATAATGTATGCGATGTTGTGCACCAGACCAGATGTAGCTTACGCACTGACCGTGGTAAGCCGGTATCAGTCAGATCCAGGGGAGAAGCACTGGATAGCAGTAAAGAACATTCTCAAGTACCTGAGAAGGACTAAGGAGATGTTCTTGGTTTACGGCGGAAAAGACCTTAGGATAGAGGCCTTTGCTGATTCCGGCTTCCAGAGTGATAAGGACGATTCCAAGTCCATGTCGGGTTATGTCTTTACCCTCAATGGAGGGGCGGTGTGCTGGAAGAGCTCCAAGCAGGACACCGTTGCTGACTCGACGATGGAAGCGGAGTATATAGCTGCTTGCGATGCCGCAAAAGAAGCAGTCTGGATGAAGAAGTTCCTAACAGAACTTCAGGTGGTTCCTACCATAGTTGATCCAATACCTCTTGTATTGCGACAACAACGGAGCTATAGCTTTAGCAAAGGAACCAAGGTCCCATCAGAAGTCCAGACACATCTTAAGGCGGTATCACCTGATCAGGGAGATCATTGATCGTCGGGAGATCGAGGTTCGGAGAGTTGCTTCTAAAGAGAACATTGCTGATCCATTCACGAAGGCCCTACCTCAGATTCAGTTCGAGAGGCTACTCGAGATCATCGGTCTTCGATATGCCATTACATGGCCCTAGTGCAAGTGGGAGATTGTTAGTGTATATGCCCTATGGGCCATTATTGTATCATACTAGTTTGTATATTACTTAATGGAAGCTTGGGATATTCACATGTATATAACAGTCTTGCTAAACATGGTAGTATGCTACTTGGTTTTTCTATCTTAATATGTGAGTATACGTATTGATAGAGCCCTTAGGATCTTGTTTGACTACCAGCGTTGTGATGGCAGTCACACTAGTGGAGGCTGGGTAGTCTACAAGCACATCCTTATGTAGGTCCCTAGTCGTTGGATTATCGAAACAGGGCATCGATACTCTGGAGTAGACTAGTGTGTACGCTTCTCATCCCAGTTGGGGAGATGGTCTGTCCCACAGCCGTCAGTACGTCGTACTGGAGATAGTATGCAGGTGCTCGTTAGGTTACGGGTACACCGGACAGGACTCACAGGAAACTGTTGGTTGGTTTTATACCAGTCGTCAGTGAGCAGTTCCCAGGTGACATGAGTACAGCATAGTCCGCAGACTTGACACTGCTACTTCGCCTCGAGTGTGTCCCACTGTTCTTAGATTGCTACCCTACCACGGCTCAAAGGAGTCGTGCAAACAGGTAGCAGTTGGGTGCAGTCCCGAGCACTTGGAGGCAGTGGCGGTTAGATAGGATTCGTCTCTCCCGGTATTGGGGGTTGATATCGCGCTGTGTCAGAGAGCCATTACGCAAAGTCCCTGGCCAGGGCAAGCGAGATTTGCGGGTAGGTTCCAGTAGTTTCTCAGTGTGTAATGGGCTTCCCTCCGACACGACTTATACCGCTATTAGGGGACTGACGCTTGCCGCCCCCTAGGCCCGATATACGATAGTCTTGGACGAACGGACCGGACTGTATGGAGATTGTCACATCAGACTCAGTAGGAGTTCGGATGGGTTTCCTCATCGGCCTTCTTATCGACATCTACCTGGGGACCGTTACGTACAGCTAGTGCCGCTTACGGTCTATGGTTAAACCCACTGCCAGCGTAGTAGTCAAGTCTCTAGAGTCCCACACAGAGAGTTTCCCTACTCCAGGCGAAACGATATAGAGGTCGTATGGTTTTACGACAAGGGTTCGGATGCATACGTGTGTTTACGCACGTACGACTTTCGGACAGTTTTTACCAGTCGGTTTTGGTTTAAGCCAGTTACTGGTATCCGGTTATTGGATTTATACAGTCTAAAGTTTTTCCGTATTTTTGCGGAAAGGAGGGGCGTTCTCGTAATTGCGCGAGAAGCTTCTAGAAGGTGGTGACTAAGGAGGTTTAGGTGGCATATGCAATGAATGTGATTAGTGAGTCATATGGATGATTTATCCATATCATTAATGCTTCATAATTGCTTAATGACTCATGGATGTGAATCATCACTAGATATTATCAAGCATGGTTGTTAAATTCATTTCTTTTCTTTTCTTGATAAAAAGAAATGCTTGATATATATTATCATAACTCACTATTCTCACTTCATTTTTATTATCCTCACCTTCTCTCTCCTCAAGCTCTCCCTCTTCAAACCCTAATCCTCCCCTCTCATGTGTTGAGTACAAGGATTAGTCAGACTACTTAATCCATAACCCTCTCTCTATTTCACCTAGCTTCTTTGATTAGCACTTAAAGAAGTTTAGTTGCCTCAAGTTTAGAGGCTAAGTTTGGAGTAAAGCTCTCGGGTGGATCTTCTACTACTTCTAGAAGGCCGAGGAGGAGAAGGAGTTCGCAAAGACGAAGGACACGATTCGTTAGGTATAATCCCTAAACATAGTAGTATAGAACTTCTATGTTTGTAGTTAGTTATCGTTTAGCTTCGATTCAAGCGGTTAGTCGATGTTTGTGCTTTAAACAAGATCGTTTTTTCAAATTTCCGCCTCCCCGCAAGTCGTGGGGTGTTGTACATCGACTTACACAGTCCGGTCTGTTCGTCTGATATATCGCATATCAAGTTTAGGGGTGGTATACGTTAGACCCCAGTAACCGATAAGTCGTGTCGATCTGAGGCTCATAACTGGTCGAGAAACTACTGGTAACACTTACCAGTATATCTCTATATCAGCCCTGGCCAGGGACTTCCAGTTATAGCCAATCGAATACAGCACGACATCAACTCCCTATACCGGGAGAGACGAATCCCCTCCTATCGCACATTGCCTCCATGTGATTCGGGACTGTACCCAAAAGCCACCGTTTTGCACGCCCTCTTGGACGAGGTAAGGTGGGAATCAAAGCACGGTGGGAATCACACAAGACTCAGTGACGATCTTGGGTCTACAGACTACACTGTACCAGTGTCACCGGAGAACTGCCATCTGACGTGTGGTATATCACCATCTGGGAGTTCTCGGCGAGTCCGTCCAGTGTACCCAGTCTCCACTGAGCACCCGTACACCATCCTTGATGTCAAACACCGATGGATATGGGATCATCCATCGCCCATCATATGGGTCAAGATGCGTATACGTTAGTCTACTCTGGTGTATCGATGCCCTGTCTCGATATACCCTCGACTAGGAACATTTATAGGATGTACTCATCGACTACCGTGGCCCCACTAGTATGATCTCATCATAATCCCAATAGTCGAGTACAGATCCTAAGGGCTTTATCAACATGTGAGAGAAAGACAGTAAACAAATACAAGTCAACATGTTAAGATAAAGAGAAACCAAATAGCATACTATCATGACGAGCAAGAAAGTCCTCTCTGTATATATCCAAGCATCCATCATAATATACATCATATGTACAACATTGGCCTCTAGGGCATATACATAACTAACAATCTCCCACTTGCACTAAGGCCAGCTGCTGTAGTATCTCATACCTAGCATCCCAAATAATCTCTCAAACTGTATCTGGGGAATGGCCTTAATGAGTGGATCCGCAGTGTTATCCTTCGTATCTACTCTCCTGACCTCGATCTCCCGGCAATCAACTATCTCCCTGATCAGGTGATACCGCCTCAGAATATGTCTGGACTTCTGATGGGATCTGGGTTCCTTGGCCAAAGCCACAGCTCCATTGTTATCACAATACAGAGGTATTGGATGTTCAATGGATGGAACCACACCAAGTTCAGTGATGAACTTCTTCATCCAGATAGCCTCTTTGGCAGCATCGTTGGCAGCGATGTATTCAGCCTCCATCGTCGAGTCTGCAACGGTATCCTGTTTGGAACTCTTCCAACATACCGCCCCTCCATTGAGGGTAAAGATAAATCCCGTGTGCGACTTAGAGTCTTCCTTATCACTTTGGAAGCTGGAATCGGTAGAGGACTCCACCCGGAGTTCTCCGTTACCATACACCAAGAACATATCTCTAGTCCTTCGTAAGTACTTGAGAATGTTCTTCACAGCTGTCTAATGACTCTCTCCAGGATCTGCTTGATACCGACTCACTACACCTAGTGAGTATGCTACATCGGGTCTGGTACATAGCATCGCATACATGATAGAGCCTACTGCCGAAGCATAGGGTATCCCTTGCATGCGAGCTCTCTCCAAATCAGTCTTGGGAGACATCTCTTTGGAGAGAGTGAGTCCAGAGATCATGGGTTGGTTCCCACGCTTGGATTCTTCCATACTAAACCTCTTTAGTATGGTGTCAATGTACCTGGATTGGGACAATCCCAGTATCCTTTTGGATCTATCTCTATAGATCCTAATCCCCAATATGCATGAGGCATCACCTAGATCTTTCATTGAGAATCTTTATGATAAGAAGAGCTTGACTGATTGCAGCATAGGAATATCATTTCCTATCAAGAGTATGTCATCCACGTACAATACGAGGAAGACAACCTTACTCTCTGCTACCTTCTTATAGATACAAGGTTAATCTATGTTTTTGATGAAGTCAAACTCTTTGACTACTATATCAAAACAGATGTTCCAACTCCGCGATGCTTGCTTTAACCCATAAATGGATTTCAGCAGTTTGCACACCTTTCCGCTGCTCCCACTATCTACGAAGCCCTCTGGCTGAGTCATGTACACGCACTCTTCTAAATCACCATTTAGAAAGGCGGTCTTAACATCCATTTTCCAGATTTCGTAGTCATGGTATGCAGTAATGGCAAGCAAGATCCGGATGGACTTAAGCATAGCTACTGGAGAAAAGGTTTCATCATAGTCCACACCTGGTCGTTGACGAAATCCCTTTGCTACAAGTTTAGCTTTGAAAGTCTCAACATTTCCATCTACACCAATTTTCCTTTTAAAAATCCACTTGCTCCCAATGGGTTTTACCCCTTCAGGAGCATTTTCTAAAATCCATACTTTATTGGTGTACATGGATTCCATCTCAGATCGCATTGCATCCAGCCATTTCACAGAGTCACCACTCGTGATGGCCTGCTCGAAACTAGTCAGGTGATCATCTTCCATGATGCAATCCTCGCTTCCACCATCAATGAGAAAATCGTAGTATCTCTCAGGCGGATGAGAAACCCTACTAGATCGGCGGAGAGGCTGGGGTTCGTCGGGTACTACTGAATCCTCTGGTTCTACTAAATCTTCAGTTGCAATTTGTGTTTCTGGAACCTCTTGCAGCTCTACCTCTTTGCCACTAATTTCTTTTGCAAGAAATTCCTTTTCCAAAAAGGTGGCATATTGAGAAACAAACACTTTTTGTTCTTCAGCGTGGTAGAAAAAATATCCTTGGGAATTCTTAGGATATCCCACAAACTTGCAAAGAACTGACCGTGCCTCGAGTTTGTCTGGATTTTGCCTTTTGACATAGGCCGGACAACCCTATATCTTAACTCGTTTAAAATATGGTCTCTTCCCACTCTATATCTCATATGGTGTGGTAGGCACGGATTTAGACGGAACTTGATTCAATAGGTATGCTGCTGTCTCAAGCGCATAACCCCAGAAGGAAATAGGCAACTCAGCCTCGCTCATCATAGAGCGCACCATATCTAATAGGGTGCGATTCCTCCGTTCCGATACACCGTTGTGCTGTGGTGTATAAGGAGGAGTAAGCTGAGAGAGAATCCCATTCTCTTTTAGATAATCTAGGAACTCATTGCTTAAGTATTCACCTCCTCGATCAGATCGAAGAATCTTAATACTTTTACCCGTTTGATTCTCTACTTCGTGCTTATATTCTCTGAATTTCTCAAAAGCTTCAGACTTGTGTTTCATCAGGAACACATGTCCGAATCTAGAGAGATCATCAGTGAATGTAATGAAGTAGGAAGAACCGTTCCTGGCATGCGTAGACATGGGACCGCATACATCACTATGTACCAGTCCTAAGAGTTCAGTAACTCTTTCTCCGTGTCCACTAAACGGAGCTTTGGTCATTTTTCCTTTGAGACAGGAATGGCAAGTATCATAAGATGATAATTCGAACGTATTCAAATAACCATCCTTATGTAACTTAGCCAGTCGTGTCGTATTGATATGACCAAGTCTACAATGCCACAAGAAGGATTCGTTTATTTCTGAACTTTTTCTCTTGTGTGTGTTTTGTATATTGAGGACTGTATTCTGATTTAGAATGAATATGCCATTATGTAACGAGCCTGATGCAATCAACTTTTGATCAAGAAATATGTTCATAACATTATCCTTTACTACAAAATTATATCCTTCTTTACTTAATAAAGAAACTGATATAATGTTGCACATCATGTTCGGTATATAATAGCACTCATTTAGAATCAGTGTATTACGACTTGGCAATACTAGGTGATATTCGCCAACTGCTTTGGCTGCAATACTTTCACCGTTCCCTACTTGAACGGAATGATCACCTTGTCCCTGTTCTTTACCTTTACATAGCCCATCTAACAATTTACATATGTGGGATCCTGATCCGGTATCCAATACCCAGGACGTAGGGTGAACTGAGAAGCAGTTCTCAATAACTAACACACCTGAAGAAGATGCATTAACATGCATGTTCTTTTGGGCGGCGTGAGAATCCAGATATTCTCCTATTCCCTGTTCAATCTTATAACTCTTATAAGAAAGAACGGGTCCAACGTTCCCCTGCTCGGTATAATAAGCGGGTTCAGTCAATACATCCATATTATTATCTTGATTATGCCCTGACATGGTCGCTACCTGGAGAGAGAGAGAAGAAAACACTTTAGCGTATGCTCTTGCAAGATTATATTGGTTATTATCTTATCTAATCAGGATGTCTCCCACTGTTTTTATCAAATCTACCTTCAAACCCTAAAAGGTAAGATTAGCCGGGATTAATTACACCCTACAATTTCGTCAATCTTTCAGCCAGATCAGTGTCGGTACTTTGAGGGAGGTTCCCCGTGCTTTCGCACGGACCTAATTAAAGTAAACCTCGTTTTCCAAGAGGCGTAACCCCGTTAACACTTTTCTAGACACCTACTTGATCGACTAATTGTCCTGTGTAAAACTCTCCCAGGAGTAACTCTTACTCGCAGTGGGTATCGGGATCCAACTATCTCATAGAAGGTATGCAATCTAATTGCAAATTTCAACACTTGAAATTCCCGATAATATTTTGCCCCTAGCAATTTATGACCTTAACATAGTCAACAAATCATAATTGCTAGCCAAGTTCAACCCGTCATTTCCCGATTGAATTAAACCCACCTGCACGACCCTTAACATAGTCAACAAAGTCGTACAACTACCCTAATCCAATCACATCTCATGTTTTAACAGATAAGTATTAATTAGCTACCGCACACTACGCCTTAACATAGTCAACAAACGTAGCACGAATACTAACTAGTCTTTATCTGAAATGACGGAGGGCTACGCAGGTTTTTCAGAAAACCATGAGCGTAATGAACTTGATATCGTCGTAGAATCAAGTGAAATTTTGAAATGGAGTGTTTTTGAGGCTTTCATTAGTTTTGCTAAAGAGGTCATTCCCGGTGAAGGGATCTCGGCTCTTTCCTCATCGAATAAGGTGCAGGACATATCATATATATCACTGTGCAAAGCAAAACTCTAAAAGCAATCAAAAGACAAACCGAGTTTTGTAGCATCTGCCAGTTTCGCTAAAGAGGTCACTCCCGGTGAAGGGATCTCGGCTCTTTCCTCATCGAATAAGGTGCAGGGTATATCATATATACTACTATGCAAAGCAAAACTGTAGCTACCCTTTCTTATAAAGTTTTGATTCTACAACATCTTTTAGGTTTCTTTTCTTTTTATTAATCTCATTAATAAAAAATCCCATCAGCTTATGCTTCCTAAGCATCACAGATAAATACGACGTACACTTATGCCATCCGCATTCGCCTCGATGTCCCCTCATGCACCATTATGTTAGGTAACTAACGACAGAGCAGGGCAGGGCTAGTACGGGTGTAAAACATAAGTAATGTCTATATAATATATCATATATACTATATACTGTATCCATCACAACATTTCAAATGATCACATCACAGATATCGCAGCAGAAACATAGATATAATGTGGGATATTCTAGGACGTCCGTATTTAGTATTTAGCCAACAATAGAAAATACGGATTCCACAGTCGCGATGAATAGCCAAGCCCACACCCTGGACCCCTACGAGAGCGGCAAGCGACCCTACCAATTTTGGAGTTTAGGAGACCCGGTCTCGACTCCTCGAGATGGCCTCCCACTGAACCCCAGAACCCGGTCACCTGTGCTCCCCTCCTTGGGTCCATCGTAATGCGGAAAAGTAAATAATATACAACACTGGTGGCATCAACCTCAACCTGGAAGTGCCCCAAATAAAAGAATATTACATTACATTTGAATTTACATGAATGAAAATATAAAACTCTCATCTCACATAAAACCCCCAGCTATTCAATCACGACAATCCTGCACATCATATCTCAGCAACACATAATATCTCATATTATCAACGTAAGTAAGTATGCATACACCGATCGTCGTCGATGTATAGCAACGACAACCGGCAATACAACTACATACTACACTTACGGTCACAGATAAGAAATTGTAAAACTACAATATTTGGAATCCACAATCACTTTAGACATCGTAAATCCGAAATATCACATACTTCGCATTTCATGCCTAACACAATGAATTCCACATATTGTATCACATTCCAGATAAATAGACAGTATTAAACTTTTCGAACAGATAATCAAATACCCAAAATTTCTTAAAGTGCTCAACACTTGAGCGGAGTTCAAATAATCCAAGAATATGTCACAGTACCAATGATCCAGCCGTAGAATGGTCAAGCCAACACCTCACATGTGGCACGCCGTACTGCCCCAAACCCGAAGGTTCAAAAGGCAGTTCAAGATGGTCACATAATCGAGTTAAGGTTTGTTGTCTTCTAGAAGGTCCACCGTGTTACTTGCACGTTTTTCCGAAATATTTAAGCTCAAAAAAAGATTCAACACTTGAAAAATTTTCATGTCGGGAAAAAGTGAGTTAATGATATCCGTTCGAACTTTTTAACAGTTTCTAAATATCCAGAAAAACAATAACGAATTTAAAATTCCCGATCGAATCGACGATTACAAATTAAACCCCAGAATATCAACACTTGAGTCAGATTAAAAATACCCATAAAATAGTAAATACAGATACAAGAATTACTGTGCACTAAACCGTACCTAATACCCTTATACTGCTGCGAAACCGCCGCCAATGGTGGGTCATTGCCGCGGTTCCGCGGCCATGTTGTCGAATTGGAGGCACGAATTTCACCATAATTCTTATATTATCCTGCTGTATTTTTTAGTTATTATTAATTCTGGAAAAATCCAGATTTTAAAAAATGTACAGAGAAGGGTTTGAAATGTCGTATTCGGGTTCGATCGGGGTTTTAACTTCGTTAACACATCGCCTAATGCTCTAGCTAGGCTCTGATACCACTGTTAGTCAGGCAGCCACCCCATCCAATGGGGTCGCCGTGGCACCAACGGGTCCCTCAGCCTCTACTTTTTACTCATGCCCCCTCGCGAGGACTACAACCCGCCGGAACACCTTCCGGTCTCGGGACACCCTGGGGGTAAGAGCCTATGCTTCGCCACACTGTCACACAGTGAGAACCCTCCATAGGTCGACATCTAATGCCTAGTAGCTCTGATACCAATGTTAGTCAGGCAGCCTTGTGAAGGTTCATAAAGCATCAAACATGCCCGAATAAAATTTTACATGTGCCGAACAACCCAAAGACGGGATCTTTGCTAGATTATTAGGGTTTAGCATGCAAGATGATATCTTTAAAGCTAAGTGTGAGGGATTACAACCTTTGTAGTCCGCTCCTTCGGTTCACAAGCTCCGAGTAGAAGTCCCTTCGCCGCGATCCACGATCTCCCGGACTCAAGAGAGGCTCCACGACTCGAACGATCCATGCTTGCTTGATGTGTTCCGATTCTCCGATGATCTACGTCGAAGTTTCTATAACCCAAGCTTTCTCACTCTAAAGAGATGAAGACCCTAATCTAATGGGCTAGATTAGATGAGGATGATGGAGTAGTATTTATGCTTTCTTTTTAATTCACTTTCTCACAAGAAATCATCACAAAAGAATTAACTAGTAAGCTTTTTCTTTTTGAACTCAAGAGAGAAGAAGATGAAGAATGAAAGAATAATCCTTTTGTGATGAATAATAGTCAAGTGTATATGATTGATTATCTAACCATGGTCAAGGATGATAGGATAAAAGTTGTAGAGAATAAACTAGAGTTAGGGTTTAGTTAGGTTAAGGATAAGTATCAACCATAATATCTTAACCAAGACAAAATAGAATCCTTCTAGAATGAACAAGAAGAAGCTAACCCTAATCAAACCCTAATCCCTTTTTATCATCCTTAAACATGTTTTATAATAAATCATATTATGTCACAATAATATATATCACTTATATATTATATATTTGCAACAAAAGAAAATAATACATTTAACGTATATCGCATATATATCAATGTATTAATCCGGTGAGAAAATGAAATAATAAAGCGAGCCAATATTAGATAATGTAATACAATATATCATATATATCATTATACATTAAATCATCGAATCAACACTTGATCCAACGATCCGGCTATATCGAATATAACCGGCTAATATATCATGTACCGATTCATCGAATCAACACTTGATCCGATGTCCCGATTCATATCTAAATATCGCGAGAATATAATACGGTATCTCATAACGCATTATCCTCGGTCCTGCACATATCACATATGTGCCTCTACTCCGTTTTACCTGAGCCAAGAAACCTCTGTGTAGGACTCTAAAGAATCGTCAATACGCCGGTAGCAGGTGATGATCATATCAAACACCCACAAGCTGCAAGCGGTCAGCTAAACGTAACAGCCACCCAGGTATTGAGCGATCAGAAGATCAACAAGCTAGCATGTCCGTTCTCCTGTGAATCCAATCAGTAACACTCTCGTACAGTCCGGTCTGTTCGTCTGATATATCGCATATCAAGTCTAGGGGTGGTATACGTCAGACCTCAGTAACCGATAAGTCGTGTCGATGTGAGGCTCATAACAGGTCGAGAAACTACTGGTAACACTTACCAGTATATCTATATATCAGCCCTGGCCAGGGACTTCCAGTTATAGCCAATCGAACACAGCACGACATCAACTCCCTATACCGGGAGAGACGAATCCCCTCCTATCGCTCATTGCCTCCATGTGATTCGGGACTGTACCCAAAAGCCACCGTTTTGCACGCCCTCTTGGACGTGGTAAGGTAGAAATCAAAGCACAGTGGGAATCACACAAGACTCTATGACGATCTTGGGTCTACAGGCTACCCTGTACCAGTGTCACCGGAGAACTGCCATCTGACGTGTGGTATATCACCATCTGGGAGTTCTCGGCGAGTCCGTCCAGTGTACCCAGTCTCCACTGAGCACCCGTACACCATCCTTGATGTCAAACACCGATGGATATGGGATCATCCATCGCCTATCATATGGGTCAAGATGCGTATACGCTAGTCTACTCTGGTGTATCGATGCACTGTCTCGATATACCCTCCACTAGGAACATTTATAGGATGTACTCATCGACTACCATGGCCCCACTAGTATGACCTCATCATAATCCCAATAGTCGAGTACAGATTCTAAGGGCTTTATCAACATGTGAGAGAAAGACAGTAAACAAATACAAGTCAACATGTTAAGATAAAGAGAAACCAAATAGCATACTATCATGACGAGTAAGAAAGTCCTCTCTGATATATCCAAGCATCCATCATAATATACATCATATGTACAACAATGGCCTCTAGGGCATATACATAACTATCAGGAAGTCCCTGGCCAGGGCTGCTAAGATTTACTTATAAATATTATCAGTAGTTTCTCGATCTGTTATGAGCCATACACCGGCATGACTTATTGAGTTATTGGGGTCGACGATACCATCCCTAGATTCAATATGCAGCATATCTGACGAAGAAACCGGACTGTACGGTAAGTGTTGCCAGTTGGCTCGACGGGAGTTTGACAGGTTCGCTTGTTTCTTTTCTGATCGCTCAATACCCGGGTGGCCGTTACGTTTAGCTGACCACTTGCGGCTTGTGTGTGTTTGATATGATCATCATCTATTGCCGACATATTGATGAGTCTTAGAATCCCACACAGAAGATTCCTAGCTCAGGCGAAACGATGTGGTGTGCATATGAGATATGCGCGGAAGCTCGATTAAATGCGTGTATATGATACCGTATTTTAATCGGGTGTTTTTCTATTGGTCAGGTCGTATGTGATATGACCGGTTTATTAAATCAAGTGTTGATTTAATATTGACTTTTAGCTCACTTTTCTTATACCTTTTCTATTTGATGTATGCATGGATGTATGCATGTATATACATGTTGATGTGAATGCACACATACATGCATACATGTTTATCATGGTTGTTGATACATTGGAGATGGTAATGCAAGACTCGCATGGAATGAATATCTATATATATTTATTTATTGAGAAAAGAAAAAGGAAATTCAACCATGGTTCATTATTTCTACATCCTTCTACACTTGACTATGACATTAACCCTTAGTTTAATTTCCTTAGTTGTTTTAACTCAATGATAAAAATATCTAGATATTTATTTACCATGGTTTGTTGAGAGTGTGACTCTCATATATATTCTTTTTCTTTTCTCTTTTAATTTAGAGATAATCAAAAACTTGAGCTCAAGCTTTGCCATCTTCTTCTTCCTCCTCTCTCATGCTCTCTTGAGTTTTCCATTGAGTGAGGAACTTAAAAAGAAAAGGTTTTTAAGTGAGAATACAAACCACATCACTAATCTATACTACTCTCGCCCATTAGTGTAGGTTGTGTGCTCTACATCTTCAAAGATCAAGTGAAGCTAGGAGCTTTGAGAAAAGGGACTCCGGGTGGATCTTCATAGACTTGGAAGGATTCAAGCAAGCCGATTCAAACTCTAGGAGATCCAAAAAGTCACAAGAGGTGGTCTACAAAGGTTGTATTTCTCCCCACTTAGTGTTAGAAACTAGTTAATATGTGATACTACAAGTTGTTACCCTAACTTTCTAGTTCGATTCCTAGGTTAGTTTGCTTAGCACCCCCTAAAAATTTTAAAGTGGCATGTGTGATGCTTCCAAACCCTAGGCAAGGTGCTAAGGTAACCCTACAATCCCGGGCTATGTTGAGGGTTAACTTTCTATCATCTGGAAGATCAATAGTGATATTGTTCTTGACTCGCCACCAAATTTAGTAAAATGGATTCTTTTCAGAAAACATTAGTGGGAGTATAGTAGAAGTGGAAGTGATTCCAGAACCACAAACAATTACTGAACATTTAATATAACTTAAAGATTCAATTGGATTTGACATTCCATTAGCCACTCCGCAGATATGGTGGGTAACCTCAGGCACCCGAGAGGTATTTCGGTATCCTCAAAGACGGTGACAGGGAGGTTCTTGTTTACCCAGACTTTCCATTACAGCTGTTCTAGACTATGAGACCCGTCAGGAGGATGAGTATAACGTCATTCTAAACTAGCTTTAGAATTGCACGTGTATATGACTCTGCCAGAGGGTTGTTGTAGTCAGTGGGAGCAGCGGAAGCATAGTGGACAAGTAGCTTGTGTCTATTTATAGACTAAAGCAAGTATAGTGGAGATAGATCATCTATTTTTGATGTGACAGTCATACGTTTTGACTTCATCAGAATAGGAGATGGATCCGGTAAGAAGGTAGTAGGGTGTGATGTCCTAGTATTTGGATGATATGCACTTTATAGGAAGTGAAATTCCTATACTACGATCGGTTATACTGTGGTTGTCACACATTTGTTTCTCCACATATGATTTGGATATAATATCAGACATTCTAGTTACTAGATCTATGATTTTAGATCTATATTTTGGAATTTTCCCAATTTGGATACTTTGACACTATTCTAAAGGTGTTTTAGAATGGATGACTCCTGGCATGGTGGTGTACCTGCAGGTGATTGAGTCACCATCTCTAAAGGATGTCTTACAGACCAAAGCGGAGAGGGATTTGCATGATTGGTATATCACTTGCTTAGGCAATTAATTCAATCATGAGATGTCAAGTACCACAACAGATATTTTTTTTGCACTAGCTGCAATAAGTTTATATATTAATTCAATCCTGGAGAAACGTTGGGAAGCAGTTTATGAACATAAGTCGATGTTCTAGGGATTTGGTAACGGCAGCCTCCTTCGGGAGACGATTATCATTCCAGGCTTCCAAGGTGACCTGGATGACAAAGAGACTGTCAGAATTTTAGTTTTCCCTCTTTTGAGTGGCAGTAGTTTGGATAGGTGGTCCAAGCGGATACTGAGGAAGGCATGGCACGGGATACTGATTAAATTCAGTGGATGATACAGTCTAAGAAGTTTCCTGGATTTGGAGTTCATTTGCGAACTGGGTCCCTTCAGATATCCAGACATATTCTAAGACAGGTATTCCTCATTTCGGGAGATAGTTTTCTCCGCGAAATTGAGATATTGATAGATACATAAAGAAACACTGGAGCGGATCCACTCACTGAGGCTATTTCTCGAACGCAATAGTTTCACAAACGAGATTTGTGAGACTGATTAGTAGAGAAGTTGGGTGCTCGGTATCACGGGCTATGAGTATGCGGCATCGCAATAATTACCCTTAAGTGCAAGCGGGAGATCGTTGGCTATAGTGCCCTCAAGTCAATTATTGGATCGCAGGCATGCGATTGCGATGATTGATGGAGGACCTATACGGATAGAACAGTCTTACTCGAGATGATAGTATGCTATCTGGTTTGTCTTTATCATCGTGTACATACTTTATGTGACATTACAGATCAATATTACATGTTGATAGAGCACATAGGATTCTTGCTTGACTACCTTCAGTATCATGGCGATCATATATGTGAGAGCTGGGTGGCCTACAAGCATATCCTTAAATGTCCCTAGTCGTGGAAGTTTAGTGACTGGGCATCGATACTCCAGAGTAGACTAGTGTATACTGATCGAGAACCCGACGAAGGGTGATGGCCGGTCGCACAAGCCATTGGTGTCAGTTGGTTCACCTAAGATGTTTACAGGTGCTCATTTGTTATGAGTACACCGGACGGACTCACCGGAAACATGCTAGTTGGTATTATACCTATAATCAGATAGCAGTTCCTAGGTGACATGTGTACAAGTTAGTCTATCGACCTGAGATCGTCATTTGTCTCATGTGAGTTCCCACTGTGATTTGATTACTACCCTACCACGGTTCAAAGGAGTCATGCAAAAAGGTTTTAGTTGGGTACAGTCCTGAGCCATATGGAGGTAGTGAGCGAATCGTCAGGGGATTGTTAGTTATATGTATGACCTAGAGGCCATTATTGTACATATGATGTATATTATAGTGGATGCTTGGATATATAGAGAGAGGACTTTCTTGCTCGACATAATAGTATTCTATCTAGTTGTTCTTTGTCTTAACATGTAGACTTGTATTGTAATACTGTCTTGCTCTCACATGTTGATAAAGCCCTAAGGATATATACTTGACTACCAGGACTATGATGGAGATCATACTAGTGGGGCCAGGGTAGTTCACAAGTACATCCTTTAATTATTCCTAGTCGAGGGAATATCGAGACAGGGCATCGATATTCCAGAGTAGACTAGCATATACGCTTCTTGACCCATATGATGGGCGATGGATGATCCCACATCCATTGGTGTTTGACATCAAAGATGGTATACGGGTGCTCAGTGAAGACTGGATACACTGAACAGGACTCGCTGAGGACTCCTAGGTGGTAGTATACCTATCGTCAGATAGCAGTCCTCTAGTGACACTGGAACAGTTTAGTCTGTAGACCCGAGATCGTCATAGAGACTCGTGTGACTCCACTAGCTTTGATTTTCTCCCTACCACGCTCAAGAGGAGTTGTGCAAACCGGTGGAATTTGGGTACAGTCCCGAGTCACATGGAGGCAATGAGCGATAGGAAGGGTTTCGTCTCTCCTGGATTGGGTGTTGATGTTGCGCTATGCTAGATTGGCTATAACTGGAAGTCCTGGCCAGGGCTGTTGCCGAGATTTATTAATAAGTGTTATCAGTAGTTTCTCGAACCGTTATAGGCGAGACATCGTCAAGACTTATCACGTTACTGGTGTTAGTGTATATGCCCTAGAGGCCATTACTGTATCATACTAGTTTGTATATTACTTGATGGAAGCTTGGGATATTCATAGTTGTATATACAATCTTGCTCGAAATGGTAGTATGCTACTTGGTTTGTCTCTGCTTTAATATGTGCATGTGTTTCTTTTAGCATATTGCTGGTATACATATTAGTAGAGCCCTTAGGATCTTTGCTTGATTACCAGCGTTGTGATGGCGCTCACACTCGTGGGAGCTGGGTGATCTACAAGCACATCCTTATACAGGTCCCTAGTCATTGGACTATCGAGACAGGGTATCGATACTCCGGAGTAGACTAGCGTATGCGCTTCTCATCCCAGCGTGGGAGACGGTCTGTCCTACAGCCGTTAGTACGTCGTACTTGGGATAGTATGCGGGTGCTCGTTAGGTTACGAGTACACTGGACAGGACTCGTCGGGAACTGTTGGTTGGTAGTATACCTATCGTCAGTTATCAGTTCCCAGGTGACATGAGTACAGCTTAGTCCGTTGACTTGACACTGTCACTTCGCCTCGAGTGTGTTCCCACTGCACTTTGATTACTACCCTACCACGGCTCAAAGGTGTCGTGCAAACAGGTAGTTTTTGGGTGCAGTCCCGAAGCACTTGGAGGCAGTGACGGTTAGACAGGATTCGTCTCTCCCGGTATTGGGGGTTGACATCGCCCTGTGTCCAGGAGAGCCATTACACGAGTAGTCCCTGGCCACGGCAAGTGAGATATACTGGTAGGTTTCCAGTGTTATCTCAGGGTGTTCTGGGCTACACTCCGACACGACTTGTACCGCTATTAGGGGACTGACGTTCACCGCCCCCCTTGGCCCGCCATGCGATGTATCAGACGAACAGACCGGACTGTACAGAGTTTGTCACATACCGGCTCAATAGGAGTTCAGATGGGGTTCACCTCGTCAGTCTTCTTATCGACATCTACCTGGGGACCGTTACGTACAGCTAGTGCCGCTTGCGGTCTGTGGTTAAACCCACTGCCAGCGTAGTGTCGAGTCTTTAGAGTCCCACACAGAGAGCTATTCGCCTTTAGGCAAAATGAGTAGAGGTCGCATGGTTTTGCGACAGAGTTCGTTCACATCCGCGCACTTGTGCACGTTTGCTGTCCGGACAGTTTATACTAGCGGGCTTTGGTTTAAGCCGGATCCTAGTATATTATTTGGGATTGGTTTTTCTCATTGTATTCGTGTTCCTCGGATCACGAATGCGGGTGGGTATGCACAGTTGCTTGAGATTGAGGGAGAGGACCTTGATTAGGGTTAATGGCTATTGTCATTTTATTAACCCTAATGTTTATGTGTGTATTATTGTTAATTAATAATTAGTTTAATGATTGTCCATGGTTATGGTTGTTGACCATTTGACTTTATTGACTTGTTGACCTAGGTTGACACTTTGACCATCATCATTTCTTTTGGAAGATGCTTTTTGATCCTTGCAAATTGAAATGATAATGGTCATGTCATGATTAACCATGACAATTATCTAGCTAATTATTTAATTAAAATAATGTACATATTAGTGAGAATGGTTCATTTTATTTTCATATTCTATCATTTTCATTTCTCTCTCTTGTTCTTCCTCTCCCTCAAGCTCTCTCCCTCTCATGTGTTGAGAAACACTTGAGCTTGAGAAAAACCCTCTCTTGATCATCTTTACTCTCATCTAGGGTTGAAGGACTAGCACTTCTTGAACCCTAGTTACTTCTAGCTTGGAGTTGAAGCCAAAGGTTGAGGCTTTCGTGTGGATCTTTCTTCGGCGTGAGAAGACGAGCAAGGTGACCTCCTTCCACCACTCCAAGAAGCAAGGAGAGAAGGACTTAGAGCTCAAGGTATAACATTTCTAGCACTTAGCTAGTTACTAGTTAGGTTTAGCAAGTTTTTGTTTAGCAAAGATCCTTACAAGTCTAGTCCATGTTGCCTTAGTTGATAAAAATCCGATTTTTATTCCGTTTTCCGCCTCCCCGTAAGCACCGGGGTGGGCAACGTGGACTTACAGTGGTATCAGAGACTAACTAAATATAAACTTGCTAAGTAGTGAAGTGTAACGAAGTTCGAAACCGAAAAATCCAAAAACCGAGTTTTAAAAACCCTAGTTTCTGTTAAAATTTTTCTGGTCAAAACAAAATTTGTTATACTCCAAAAATCGTCTCAGGGTTTTTTAAAGATAACCACCAAAAACGACCAAGTGAATCGACCAAAGGGCCACGGTTCCGCGGCAATAGCAAGCTATTGCCGCGCAACCGCGGCCGTCTTGTCTCTTCACTTGGTCGAGTTTGGTGCAGTGTATCTCTGGCTTGGTTTTAGGATTTTTAAGATATGTTATATGTGCCCAGATTTTCCAGAATAGAAATTCATTTTTGGGGGCCTTTAAATCCGTATTTTTTCCGAACTTCACTACACTTTGACTATAACGGTTTTATCTGTGATGTTTGAATGTATTGAACGTCGGCTAATCGCTATATGTCGATTAGTCGGGGTTATACATATCTGTGATCTGTGATTGATACTGGTTTGTGTATATGAATGGGTTAGATTGTCGCGGGGTGAATAGCCGGGGTGGATGTGAGATGAGTGTTGCTTTTCTTTCATTCATTTGTAACATGTAAATTGATGTAATATTATTATTTGTATGGCCGCACAACCGGGTCGGGGTTGTAGCCGTCATTGTATAATTCTTTTTACTGTTTTTGCTCCTAGGATAGACCCATGGAGGGGTGCACAAACTACCGGGTATCTCGAAGTGCCGAGTGGCCTACTCACGGTGGTGAGGGAGGTTGCTTCGCTTCGGGTGCTTGGTGGGTAGTTTGCCGCACCCGTAGGGGTCTTGGGTGGGGTATTGGCTATTCACCGCGACCGTGTAATCCGCTTTTCGTTGCAGACTCGAACGGATTGCGGATTCCTAGTATATCCTATGTATTCATCTGTGATCTGTAATGTCTATCATTGCTATATATTTATATATGATAACTATTTAGGTGTTGCTTATGTTTTGCATCCGCGCTAGTCCTGCCCCCGCTCTGTCGTTAGTTAAGTAACCTAACGGGTGATGACGGGACCCCGTGGCGAATGCGGATGGCATAAGCGTGCACCATATTTTGGTTGTTTTCTGCAATGGTAGGATTAAATGATGGGACGCATTAAAAGAACTAATGCAAGAAAATAAACCAAGTAAAAGTCGATTGGAACACTTTGAAAACCACTCGGTTCTTTTCAAAACTAAACTTTTAAACGCGGAGCTTGAACCACTCCTTTTAAAAGCTATCTCGTTCCATCGATTAGATCAAGTTCACTACGTTCACGGTTTCGCCAAAACCATCCGTAGCCCTCCGTCATTCCACATGAATGGTCAAAAAGTATTTAAGCTATGTATTTTGGCCAAAGTCAAGGCATAGTGATTGGTAGCTATTGGGTATTCATGTGCAGCATAGATAGATGCGTTGGTTTGGGACAGTCGTGCTGCCATTTTGGCCAAAGTCAAGGGTAGGTACGGATGGGTCCAAATTAACCAGGAGAATGACGGGTAGAACTTGACATGTGACTTATGATATTTTGGCCAAAGTCAAGGTCATAAGAGCATGGGGCAAAAATCCACATCGGGAGTTTCATAAGTACTGAAACTTGCTAGCATTGCATACCATTTGGAGTGTGATGATTCTGGTAGGATTCCTTCGGTTTTATCACGCGATGATATTTGGATCCCGATCCTACTGTGAGTATATGCTACTCCTCGGGAAAACTCTCACTTAACGATCAATGCTATAAACTTAGTAGGTGTCTAGAAAGGTGTTAGCGGGGCTACGCCCACAGGGAAAAGAGGTTACTTAATTAAGGAACTTCGCGAAAGCGTTGGAAAACCTCCCTCGAAGTACCGACACTGGCCTGGCTGAACGGTTAAGCAAGTATTGTACGGTGAGAGTGATCCTGACTAATCCTTTCTTTACGGTTTGAGAATGGATTCGAGAGACAGTGGGAGCCATCCAGTTTAGACAAACTAAAAACCACTCTAAACTTGCAAGAGCATCGTGCTAAAGTGTTTCTTTTCTCTCTCCTAATTGCAGCGACCATTCAACATGACCGGACTTAAGTTGTTACTAGATAAAAATATACTGACAGGGCCAAACTACAAAGATTGGCTCAGGAATGTCAAGATGGCAATCACTTATGACAAGTTGGGGTATGTACTTACTACCAAAGCCCCCCCTGTCCCAGGTCCCACCTCCAGCGTCGTGGATGTAGAAATCCGTAAGACATGGGAGATAGATTGCGCGAGGGCCAGATGCCTCGTACTAGCCTCGATGGACAACGGACATCAGAAGAGGCATGAGAATATGGACCTAGAGTCCATATTTCTCCATACAAAAGAACTGTATGGAGAGCAGTCTCGTATCGCAAGATACGAAGTGTCGAAGAAGCTTTTTTCGGCAAGGTTGGCCGTCGGATCATCGGTAGCGGAACACGTGCTTAAGATGATCGGCTACATTGAGGAGCTCGCGGACCTTGGGACCACGTTGGAGAATGAACTCTATACTGATTTGATTCTCCAGTCCCTTCCTTCCACTTACGCCCAGTTCATTCTTAACTTCAACATGCAAGGAAAGGAGGTTGAACTTGCCGAACTTCTGAACATGTTGAGGACTGCTGAGGGCACCCTACAGAAGGGTAGGGAGACATCCACTTTGTTTGTAGGAGGATCTTCCTCTTCTAGGTCCAGGGCGAAAGCCAAGGGCAAGAAGAAGAAAGCCCCCGCCAAACCAAGAGGCGGTGTCGGTAAAGTGGATACGAAGGGAAAGGGTAAAGCAACAAAGATAGTGGGGAAGCAAGTGGGGAAGGAAGAATGCTTCTATTGTCACAAAAGTGGTCACTGGAAACAGGATTGCAAGGCTTGGAAAGCCAGAACACAGGATTTGAAGCGAGTTGCGGCTTCAGCTTCAGGTGTGTATGTTATTGAAAACTGTCTATCAATAAACTCTACATCCTGGGTATTGGATACCGGATCAGGATCTCATATCTGTAATTCTTTGCAGGCGTTGAGAAAGCGTAGATTTTTGAAGGCAGGTGACATGACCCTCAGAGTTGCAAACGGTGCTAGCATGGATGCTGAGGCCGTGGGGGACTATCACCTGGGATTGTCGGATGGACACTTTTTGGTTTTGCGTAGTTGTTATTATGTACCAAATGCAACCTGTAATATCATTTCTGTATCTTTATTGTCTAAAGAAGGTTATGAATTTGCATTTGTAAGTAATGTAGTGAACATTCACCTTAATCAAGTTTTGATTGGGTCAGGTACATTGAACAACGGTATATACGTATTAAACCAACCACAGATTTTCAATGTCCAGAATACACACAAAAGAAAGTCTCCAGAAATAAATAAAACTTTCTTATGGCATTGTAGACTGGGTCACATCAATGAGAGAAGGTTGACTAAGTTACATGCAGAAGGATATTTAGATCCGTTCGAATATCAATCGTATGCAACTTGTCAATCCTGTCTCAAAGGAAAGATGACAAAGACTCCGTTCACTGGACACGGAGAAAGAGCGAGCGAGCTCTTGGGACTCGTACACAGCGACGTGTGCGGTCCAATGTCTACACATGCACGAAGCGGTTATTCTTACTTCATTACTTTTACGGATGACTTTTCAAGGTACGGTTATGTCTTCTTAATGAAACATAAATCCGAGGCTTTTGAAAAATTCCAGGAATATAAGAATGAAGTGGAAAAACAAACAGGCAAAAGTATACAGATACTGAGATCTGATCGAGGTGGTGAATACTTGAGTGCCGAGTTCCTGGGTTACTTAAAAGAGAATGGAATTCTCTCTCAGCTTACTCCTCCATACACTCCGCAACATAATGGTGTATCGGAGAGATGGAACCGAACCCTATTGGATATGGTACGGTCCATGATGAGTAACGCTGAGTTGCCGCGATCGTTCTGGGGATATGCGCTAGAATCAGCGGCATACCTTTTGAACCGAGTTCCAACTAAGACTGTACCTACTACACCATATCAGATGTGGTGTAGGAAGAGACCCTATCTTAATCATATTAAGACATGGGGATGTCCAGCTTTTGTAAAAAAGCAGCATGCGGACAAGCTCGAGGCACGCTCAGTACAGTGTAAGTTTGTGGGATATCCAAAGAGCTCCAAGGGATATTACTTCTATTGCGACGAGGAACAAAAAGTCCTTGTTTCTCGCCATGCCCACTTTCTAGAACACCAGTTCATAGAAAAAGAATTAAGTGGGAGCGCAATAGAACTGGAAGAAATTCCAGAACCACAAGCTATTACTGAAAGCTTGGTAGAACCAGAGGGTTCGAAAGATCAGGACATTCCCACGCCACTCCGCAGGAGTAGTAGGCAGTCTCATCCGCCCGAGAGATACTACGGTTTTCTCATTGACGGGGATAGAGAGGATTGCATCATAGACTGTGATGAGCCTACTAGCTTCCAGCAAGCCATTCAGAGAGCCGACTCGGTAAAATGGCTGGATGCAATGCGGACCGAGATGGAGTCCATGTACACCAACAAAGTATGGACGTTGGACATTGCTCCAGATGGGGTAAAACCCGTAGGATGCAAGTGGATCTTCAAAAGGAAGATTGGTGTAGATGGACAGGTAGAGACCTATAAAGCTAGACTGGTAGCAAAGGGTTTTCGTCAGCGACCTGGTTTGGACTATGACGAGACCTTTTCTCCAGTAGCTATGCTGAAATCCATTCGGATCCTTCTTGCCATTGCTGCCTTCCACGATTATGAGATTTGGCAGATTGACGTAAAGACAGTTTTTCTAAATGGACATTTAGAGGAGTGTGTCTATATGGATCAGCCAGAGGGTTTCATTCAGAATGGGAGCAGCGGAAAGGTGTGCAAGTTGCTAAAGTCCATTTATGGACTACAGCAGGCATCGCGGAGTTGGAACATCTGTTTTGATGAGACGGTCAAGGAATTTGGCTTTATCAAAAATCCAGATGAACCATGCATCTATTGTAGATTTGTAGCGAGAACTGTAGTATTCCTCGTTTTATACGTGGATGACATTCTCTTAATAGGAAATGACATTCCTATGCTACAATCTGTCAAGGGGTTCTTGTCACACAAGTTCTCCATGAAAGACCTGGGTGATGCCTCATACATTCTGGGTATCCGGATCTACCGTGACAGATCCAAGAGGATATTAGGACTTTCGCAGTCCAGGTACATCGACACCATACTGAAGAGATTCAGTATGGAAGATTCCAAGCGCGGTAATCTACCGGCTTGTCACGGGATCACCCTCTCTAAAGAGATGTCTCCCAAGACTGATTTGGAGAGGGATCGCATGTCTATTATACCCTACGCTTCTGCGGTAGGCTCTATAATGTATGCGATGTTGTGTACCAGACCGGATGTGGCTTATGCACTGAGTGTGGTAAGCAGGTATCAGTCAAACCCTGGGGAGAAACATTGGATAGCAGTAAAGAACATTCTCAAGTACCTGAGAAGGACTAAGGAGATGTTCTTGGTGTATGGCAGAAAAGACCTGCAGATTGAGGCCTTTGCTGACTCCAGCTTCCAGAGTGACAAGGATGATTCCAAGTCCATGTCGGGTTTTGTCTTTACCCTCAATGGAGGGGCGGTGTGTTGGAAGAGCTCCAAACAGGAAACCGTTGCTGACTCGACTATAGAAGCGGAATACATCGCTGCATCTGATGCCGCAAAAGAAGCTGTCTGGATGAGGAAGTTCTTGAGAGAACTTCAGGTGGTTCCGTCCATTGTTGGCCCAATACCTCTGTATTGCGACAACAACGGGGCTATAGCTTTAGCGAAGGAACCCAGGTCCCATCAGAAATCCAGACACATCTTAAGGCGGTATCACCTGATCAGGGAGATTGTGGATCGCCAGGAGATCGAGGTCCGGAGAGTTGCATCAGAGGATAACACTGCAGATCCATTCACCAAGGCCTTGCCCCAGACTCAGTTCGAGCGGCTGATCGAGATGATAGGTCTTTGATACGCCAGTACATGGCCTTAGTCCAAGTGGGAGATTGTTAGTGTATATGCCCTAGAGGCCATTACTATATCATACTAGTTTGTATATTACTTGATGGAAGCTTGGGATATTCACAGTTGTATATACAATCTTGCTCGAAATGGTAGTATGCTACTTGGTTTGTCTCTGCTTTAATATGTGCATGTGTTTCTTTTAGCATATTGCTGGTATACATATTAGTAGAGCCCTTAGGATCTTTGCTTGATTACCAGCGTTGTGATGGCGCTCACACTCGTGGGAGCTGGGTGATCTACAAGCACATCCTTATACAGGTCCCTAGTCATTGGACTATCGAGACAGGGCATCGATACTCCGGAGTAGACTAGCGTATGCGCTTCTCATCCCAGCGTGGGAGACGGTCTGTCCTACAGCCGTTAGTACGTCGTACTTGGGATAGTATGCGGGTGCTCGTTAGGTTACGAGTACACTGGACAGGACTCGTCGGGAACTGTTGGTTGGTAGTATACCTATCGTCAGTTATCAGTTCCCAGGTGACATGAGTACAGCTTAGTCCGTTGACTTGACACTGTCACTTCGCCTCGAGTGTGTTCCCACTGCACTTTGATTACTACCCTACCACGGCTCAAAGGAGTCGTGCAAACAGGTAGTTTTTGGGTGCAGTCCCGAAGCACTTGGAGGCAGTGACGGTTAGAAAGGATTCGTCTCTCCCGGTATTGGTGGTTGACATCGCGTTGTGTCCAGGAGAGCCATTACACGAGTAGTCCCTGGCCAGGGCAAGCGAGATATACTGGTAGGTTTCCAGTGTTATCTCAGGGTGTTCTGGGCTACACTCCGATACGACTTGTACCGCTATTAGGGGACTGACGTTCACCGCCCCCCTACGCCCGCCATGCGATGTATCATACGAACAGACCGGACTGTACGGAGATTGTCACATACAGGCTCAGTAGGAGTTCAGATGGGGTTCACCTCGTCAGTCTTCTTATCGACATCTACCTGGGGACTGTTACGTACAGTTAGTGCCGCTTGCGGTCTGTGGTTAAACCCACTGCCAGCGTAGTGTCGAGTCTTTAGAGTCCCACACAGAGAGCTATTCACCTTTAGGCAAAATGAGTAGAGGTCGCATGGTTTTGCGACAGGGTTCGTTCACATCCGCGCACTTGTGCACGTTTGCTGTCCGGACAGTTTATACTAGCGGGCTTTGGTTTAAGCCGGATCCTAGTATATTATTTGGGATTGGTTTTTCTCATTGTATTCGTGCTCCTCGGATCACGAATGCGGGTGCGTATGCACAGTTGCTTGAGATTGAGGGAGAGGACCTTGATTAGGGTTAATGGCTATTGTCATTTTATTAACCCTAATGTTTATGTGTGTATTATTGTTAATTAATAATTAGTTTAATAATTGTCCATGGTTATGGTTGTTGACCATTTGACTTCATTGACTTGTTGACTTAGGTTGACACTTTGATTATCATCATTTCTTTTGGAAGATGCTTTTTGATCCTTGCAAATTGAAATGATAATGGTCATGTCATGATTAACCATGACAATTATCTAGCTAATTATTTAATTAAAATAATATACATATTAGTGAGAATGGTTCATTTTATTTTCATATTCTATCATTTTCATTTCTCTCTCTTGTTCTTCCTCTCCCTCATGCTCTCTCCCTCTCATGTGTTGAGAAACACTTGAGCTTGAGAAAAAGCCTCTCTTGATCATCTTTACTCTCATCTAGGGTTGAAGGACTAGCACTTCTTGAACCCTAGTTACTTCTAGCTTGGAGTTGAAGCCAAAGGTTGAGGCTTTCGGGTGGATCTTTCTTCGGCGTGAGAAGACGAGCAAGGTGACCTCCTTCCACCACTCCAAGGAGCAAGGAGTGAAGGACTTAGAGCTTAAGGTATAACCTTTCTAGCACTTAGCTAGTTACTAGTTAGGTTTAGCAAGTTTTTGTTTAGCAAAGATCCTTACAAGTCTAGTCCATGTTGCCGTAGTTGATAAAAATCCGATTTTTATTCCGTTTTCCGCCTCCCCGCAAGCACCGGGGTGGGCAACGTGGACTTACAACTGGGGTCTCACGATTTCCACCCGTAGATAAGATATACGACATATCAGACGAAGACACCGGACTGTACGGTAGTGTTACTGATTGTTATAGAAAGAGTGTGTAGTAGTTAACCGCAATCAATAACGGTGTCGCGCGTAGCTAGACCGAGATGAGTACGGGTCGTCCTCAGGGAAACGTTGAATCTTTTACTCTTACTTTAGATGTGTTGAGAAAGGAGGAAGAAATAAGAATGTTGTAGAATGGTTTCTAGATCTACGTTAAGCAAGAATGCAAAAATATAGATCTAGAATATTTTAGGGATGTAGTTAATATAATAAGAGGGCTTGTAGGGTTCGTTAGGATTTAGTAGTTATGGACGACTAATTAAAAGTTACCCTTTTTATCCTTTAATAGATTTATAACTAGAACGACGGCTATGCGTGTAGATTAGGGTTTCTGGAGGGAAAAGGAATCCCACTCTTAACCCTTATCTCGACACGGAACTCCGTTCATATCTAGCCTTTACCAAAACAATCATTAATCAAATCTCTAATCGCGGTCGGAACTAGCAAAGAATTGTTAGCGCGCCCGATTAGGATGTTAGTGATTCTTTTGATAAAGTTCATAAACTTTATAGGACTTAAAAAGGGTTTAGGGATGTTTATCATCCATTAGCCTACCCTAATCCTACGAACCCTAACAAGCGGAGAATTACTCGCGCATGTTGGGAAAAAAAGATGAAAAGATAGAGAGGGAAAACATAATGTAAAATGCAAAAGAATTAAATAAAACAACTTTCTTTATTAATCAACTTGAACAATCTATACTTTATTCCTTAGAAAATGATTACAAAACTAGTTACTTCTCGATCTCTTCCAAGGAGGTAGATGAACCGTTGATGATCAGCCTGGATGCGTGAGCCGTCTGGGACTTCGTGATCGCGTCGGCTTGATGAATTTTCCAAGAGGATCTCGGTGACTTTTTATAGTGCAAAGCCAGAATCATTTGCTTCAAAATTAGGTAAAATGTAGAAAAGATTTTCCCCAAAAATCCTCATCTCCCAACTCACTATATCTGCGGCGAATCCGCGGCCCAAGTGAGGTTTTGGCCGCGAATCCACGGCCAATGGTCGAGATCAATTGATCAAACTTTTAGGGCTTGCTCCCTGTGACATGTGGCGATCTTTGGCACCTTAAGAATTTGGAAATCTTTTCTCGGTTGCTTCCAGACTTGGTCTCCAAGTTTTGCTTCTTTAATTAGGCAAGTCTTCTTCAACAACTTGATTTGCTTGATTCGAAAAATTCTGCACACTTGAAAATCTTTTGCACAACAACTCAAATAATATTTAGTAGACTTAGTTCTACTAGGGTTAGGTCAATGAATTTATTTGCATACATTTTTCTACCAAATGCTAATTAAAATATATTAATACATGGAAAATAGTGTTTTTACACATAAACCCTCATATGTATAATATATTATAATAAAGTCCTTTTTTAATACGAAAATGGTAGGAAAAATGTAATACAAATGTGCAGTTTTATCAACTGAACAAATATCCCCAAACGTATCTTTGATCGTCCCGAGCAAACTAGTTTATTCAAGAGGAGAAAAAGGAAGGAGAAAACTAAGCACACTTTTGTAGGCAGACACGATTGCACTGAGCACGTGCAACAAGCCGTTAAACCTCTAGGTGTCCCTAGTAGGAGGAGTGTTGTCTCCCGAGGGTTTTCAGCAGATTACACTCACAAAATCCTATAACAAAAGAGAGATGGTGAAATTTACATATAAAGATAAGAACCATAAAAGAAAAACTTTGAAAATAAGAGTTTCCAACTACACTAGCTTTTCAGTTGTCATGAGCCCTATCTTAATAGTCATGAAAAAATGTTAGAAATCACATTATCCTTCAATAAAATATCGTCTTTATTCTTCATTCCTACCTTTCATCCAAACATTGATCATATAACCCCACGTGTATGTAAAGAACATCCCTACACTCGGAGAATTCAATTCAAGCTATCATACTCTTGTCCATCTACCTTAGTACTTTTTAATTTGATGAAGATTTAGATTTGCTCACACATTTTCATGCGACCGTTAATACTTCTTGAGGTACTAACCAACCGATTACTTATGTGCTTGCTGATTAGGTGATAATATTTTCCTCGTCTTGCACCACCTAAGGCTTAGCAGTGACTCCCAGACCAGTTGGCCTTAGGGCACTAGGTGAAGAGGCACCCTCGCTATATTTTTTTATTGCTGCCTTGGCGATAACAAAACCAATGTTCATTTTTCTTTTCACCATTTTTATATTTTCTTCATTTTTTATTTCCTTCATACTTTGGCTTTAAGACAAGAGCATTTCAAGGTATCCTCTACTATCCCGAGTTTCAAGACGTGTGTAAGTGCGTATAGTAGGGTATCAACATTCAAATGTTTGGCTTTCAGAATAGAAATTATTTTTCAGACTTATTTTTATCCTCAGATTAGTGACTTTTTTCATCTTACTAACCCTTGGGACAACAGCTCATAACTACTTATTACTAGTTCGTTAAAGAAAACTTCTAATTTTCTTGGTTTTCTTAAACTATTCCTATCTTTTGGATGTAATTTTTCACTTTCTAGTCTTTTGTTATAAAAGATTTTTTTTTCTTTTTTTCTAAAAAAGTTGTGCTTATGCAAAATATGATGCAAATTGATGTGTAAATAAGCACAAAGCTCCCCAAACTTGTTTTCAACAGTGTCCTCACTGTTGCTATCTGCTGGATCACAAAAAACTGTAAGCTTGGGAGGACATTATTAATGAGGGCAAAAATATATGAAAATGAAAATCCTCCCCCAAACTTATTTTTGGCTCACAAATTTGAGGACAAAAGTTATGTTCAAGAGCCAAAAATATACTCCCCCCTCAAACATAAGTTAGACAATACGAAGCATTTAAGAGGGGGTGAGTCGTTTGGTCAAAGTAAGACTTTACAAAGACCAAAGGTAAACACCAACCATTCAAAAAATTTATCAGTATAGCGTGTAGGTTGGTGGAAGAATGTGTTGTACCGAGTCAAGAAAAAATGGGGAAGGGATAAGAGGTGGTCTGGAAAGGGTTTGAAATTAGAGAAAAGAAAGAATGGGGATGAATGTGAATGATTAGGAAGAAGGAATGGTGACGGTTCAACCTCTATAGGTGGAGATTGATTAATCACGAAACCCGTATTGTTTAAAAATTCAAGTTCGTCAGCAAAAAGTTCTTCAAAACTTTTATCAATGGTGTACTTGAACATTTTGCTGTAAAAGAGTTTTGTGCCAGAATTTATCCTACTTGATTCAAAAATTATTGAGGTAGAGGACTCGAAAAACTCATCTACCTCATTTTCAAAAATATCCAAATCAAGTTGAATTTCTGGTATTATTGAACTTGAATTAACGGATTGTGATTTATCAAAACTCATAGAAACTATAGGAACAGAAGAAGAACCAGAGAAGATAGAAGGTGAAATGGGTAAACAAATTGGTGTGTCGAGTGTTGCTGAACCAGATGTGGAAGATGGAGGCTGTATTTCGGTCTGATCGTCGGGTATACCATTATCATCAACTTCAAGACATATGTGGGATTCGGGAAAAATTAAAGGCTCAAGATGATGACCACAAGGAAGTGAAAGGATTTGATGAATTGGTGGGACAAATTCATCCAAAATTTCGGGTTCATCAATCAAAATATCCCCAACGTCAATCACCTTATTCAAGTGAAGGTTAAAATTCTCAAACTCCTCATCAAAAGTATGGTTTTCAATCAGTTTTGGTTCAAGAGTGGAGGTGTAGAGATCACAAGGGTTGGCTATGGTTTCACTTGAAATGGACCCTTCACAATCGGGTAAATCAAACACTACAAAGTCACACAACTTATCAGACATTCTATCTTCAATTGATGAATTATTTGGTGTACTTGATGAATCTGTGAAACTAGAGTTGTCGATTTCTGTTTGGAACTGGAAGGTTTGATTAGGAAGGGTGTATAATTCTGTCTCTCTACCCAAATTCTCATTTTGTCCGATGCCCGCATTATATACTGAAAAATTTTGAGCTGGTTCGGAACTCGTTGCCCTTTCATATTTAGCCATGCTTTCCTTCCATTCCTCTCTAATGCGGTTCATCATCACTATACCTTCTTCTAATTTCTGCTCAAGACTAGACTTTGGTTGATAAGGGGTTTCGGTATAAGGTTGAAATTCCTGTGGATAATTAAAACTCCCCAATGACTGATTAGAAGAACTGTCTAGAGAAGGTGGAAAAGTCGGATTGGATTGATAGGAATAGAATGGTTGCGGAACTTGGGTAGGAGTAGGATCAATATTATGATAAGAAGAATATTGATATGGGTTGGTTGGTTGGCTATTTTCAACAGACATCTTATATGCCACAAACCGCATCTCAAACTCTTCTCCGGACAGTGGTGGTGATGTTTGATATTGGTCCGGGTTGAAACTTTGTCCTCTAGACTTAGCTATGTGCTCAGCAATGGACATTCGTCTAGGGGCTTCCTCACTCTGGGTATGAACTGAAACAGGTGTAGGATTAGGATACGGTTGATAAGACCTAGACTGAGGTGGCCAACTGTTTCTTCCTGCTTGTTCTATATGATCTCTTAAGGACATGAAAGAGCCGGACGGTATACCGAAGGGATTAGGAAAATAAGAGATATCTGGTTGTTTTCTTCTGTTTAGGTCACCCATTATAAGAAGAGAAGAAGGGGGAAGGGGTAAAAAGTAATTGGTTTGTTTTGAAAAATGACGGATTTAGACAAATCACACAAAAATGCACAAACAACCCTAGAACTAAGGTTACCTAGGTCCAGTCTCTAGACCACTCCTAGACTTCCAAAGGACAAGCCGCAGGATCAATCCTCTACCGCCTCTGTACTACCCTTGTAGCCAGGTAAGTGCCAGGTAAGTGGGAAGGAACCACAGTAGTGGGCCTAATTAAAAACCACTAGCCTTTGACACACTTGCCTAGACACTACAAAAGTAATGCGGATAAGCGATAGATTACCTACGACCTTCCTCTGTCCTTATTGAGCGCGACAGTCCTTATAGTCTGGTCTAGATATTTTTTAAATTAATGAAGGGTTGATCTATATGCTCGGTTTGTGATTTGTGGGGCTTAGGAAGGGTGATGAAATCCCCACCTAATCTTGATTTGGTCTTTGCCCCTTAAAAATCCGTATTAAAATATGCAAAAACAAATCACAAAACAAAACTTTGCAAAAAGATTTTTGAGCGGCGATATTTTGCAAAGAATCCTACAGAAAATAGATTTTATTGGATTTGAGAGGAGAGAGAAGGAGTAAAGAAAGATACCAGAGAAGTGTGAAACCCTAGATGTCCTGTTTCCTCAAGTCCGTGACTCTAGATTCCCTCGCAAAATTCACGCACAAATCGTTAAATATGCAATTTGCAGTTTTGTTTTAATAACGATATGAATCGTCTAAAAATTCAACACAAATAGCAAGAATAAAAAATTACGCACGTTTCCCCGGCAACGGCGTCATTTGATTGTTATGGAAAGAGTGTGTAGTAGTTAACCGCAATCAATAACGGTGTCGCGCGTAGCTAGACCGAGATGAGTACGGATCGTCCTCAGGGAAACGTTGAATCTTTTACTCTTACTTTAGATGTGTTGAGAAAGGAGGAAGAAATAAGAATGTTGTAGAATGGTTTCTAGATCTACGTTAAGCAAGAATGCAAAAATATAGATCTAGATTATTTTAGGGATGTAGTTAATATAATAAGAGGGCTTGTAGGGTTCGTTAGGATTTAGTAGTTATGGACGATTAATTAAAAGTTACCCTTTTTATCCTTTAATAGATTTATAACTAGAACGACGGCGATGCGTGTAGATTAGGGTTTCTGGAGGGAAAAGGAATCCCACTCTTAACCCTTATCTCGACACGGAACTCCGTTCATATCTAGCCTTTACCAAAACAATCATTAATCTAATCTCTAATCGTGGTCGGAACTAGCAAAGAATTGTTAGCGCACCCGATTAGGATGTTAATGATTCTTTTGATAAAGTTCATAAACTTTATATGACTTAAAAAGGGTTTAAGGATGTTTATCATCCATTAGCCTACCCTAATCCTACGAACCCTAACAAGCAGAGAATTACTCGCGCATATTGGGAAAAGAAGATGAAAAGATATAGAGGAAAAACATAATGTAAAATGCAAAAGAATTAAATAAAACAACTACCTTTATTAATCAACTTGAACAATCTACACTTTATTCCTTAGAAAATGATTACAAAACTAGTTGCTTCTCGATCTCTTCCAAGGAGGTAGATGAACCGTTGATGATCAGCCTGGATGCGTGAGCCGTCTGGGACTTCGTGATCGCGTCGGCTTGATGAATTTTCCAAGAGGCTCTCGGTGCCTTTTTATAGTGCAAAGCCAGAATCATTTGCTTCAAAATTTGGTAAAATGTAGGAAAGATTTTCCCCAAAAATCCTCAACTCCCAACTCACTATATCTGCGGCGGATCCGCGGCCCAAGTGGGGTTTTGGCCGCGGATCCGCGGCCAATGGTCGAGATCAATTGATCAAACTTTTAGGGCTTGCTCCCTGTGACATGTGGCGATCCTTGGAACCTTTAGAATTTGGAAATCTTTTCTCGATTGCTTCCAGACTTGGTCTCCAAGTTTTGCTTCTTTAATTAGGCAAGTCTTCTTCAACAACTTGATTTGCTTGATTCGAAAAATTCTGCACACTTGGAAATCTTTTGCACAATAACTCAGATAATATTTAGTAGACTTAATTCTACTAGGATTAGGTCAATGAATTTATTTGCATACATTTTTCTACCAAATGCTAATTAAAATATATTAATACATGGAAAATAGTGTTTTTACACATAAACCCTCATATGTATAATATATTATAATAAAGTCCTTTTTTAATATGAAAATGGTAGGAAAAATGTAATACAAATGTGCAGTTTTATCAACTGAACAGTTACTGATAGGTTTTATGGAGAGTATGGACGAGCTTGCTTGTTGATCTTCATATAGCTCAATACCCGGGTAGCCGTTACGTCCAGCTAGTACTGCTGACGGCTTGTAGGTGACTGATGTGATCATCACCTATTGCTGGCATATTGACGAGTCTTTAGAGCCCCACACAGAAGTTTCCTGGTTCAAGCGAAACGAAGTAAGACACATATGTGATATGTGTGTGGGCTTAATTAAAGACGAGTATATGATACCGTATTGTAATCTGGCAGTTATCTGTTATCAGTCAGGTTATATGTGATATAACCGGATTATCGAATCAAATGTTTGTTTGATAATGTGATATTCAGATTAATGATATTAGTCGGTTATATGTGATATAACTGGATTATTAGATCAAGTGTTGATTTAATAATGTGATATATATTATATGTGATATAATTATATCTTAACTAATATCATTAGCTCACTAATTGCTTTATATATATATATATTAATGTATATTTGATATATATAAATATATATATATATATATTATTATATGAAGCATGGCATGTTTTTCTATTTTTTAGAAAATAGAAAAATGAGATGTAAATTGTGGAGGTATTTGTGGTATGGTGCAAGGCATGGGTTTATATGTTTTTATATTACTCTTGACTCACTATTCAAGCATGGTTACAATTTTAATTGCATTTTTATTCCATGACTGAATGAGTGAGGAAAGAGATGATTCATTTTTATTCATTCTACACTTACTTCATGGTTCTTGCCTTAACCATTTTTTCAAGAGCTCTTTTCTTCTCTTGCTCTCTACAATTTTCTTCACCTCACCTCCAAGCTCAAAACCCTCACATGAGATGTGAATCATTGATCTTGTGAGACCTTAGTGAGCTTTACTTATCCCTTACTTCATTATTCCACACCAAACTAGCGATTTGGTCCGGTGTGTTTCCTACACTAAAAGTGTTTAGTGTAGTGAAAAGCTTGTGCTTGTAGACTTCGGGTGCATCGTCTTTGGCGCGAAGATCACGAAGGAGGTTCGTTCAACTCGGAGAGGAGCCTTGAAGAATCACGTGGACTTCATCCCGGAGCTTTTGAAGAGAAGTACACGAACTACAAAGGTTGTATGCTCTTAAACTTTCTCTTAAGTTTTATCACATGACAAAGGAAAAACCTAATATTCTAGTAGTGATCTTGGTAGTCTAGCTTAGCACCTAAAAAAATTAAAATTTGGCATGCTTGATGCCTCTTGAACCCCTTGACGGTGATAAGTTCGACTTTCATGATATCAGAGCCAAGCTAGAATATTAGAATTACTTGTAGCGACGTTAGAAATCCGCCGTTTTTATCGCGCAAAAACTGCCGAAAAAACAGTTTCGAAATTGATGTTTTGAGTTGTTTTCACACCCCGCGGACTCACGGTTTGAACCGAGAAGCCATAGGGTGGAGCGTGCGCACCCCGGGGACACCCCGTGGGGGACCGAACGGCTGGGCCTACTCCCCAAGACCACCACAAGGTGGTCTTGGCAGTGGGGACCCGAAACTAACCCACCAAAGGCAGTTTCAGGTCTGCCTCACCCCCTGGCCACCTCGTGGTGGCCTCGGGGGTGGGGTGTTAGTTATATGTATGCCCTACAGGCCATTACTGTACATAGGATGTATATTGTAGTGGATGCTGTGACATATATAGGGAGGACTTTCTTGCTCGACATGATAGTATGCTATCTGGTTGCTCTTTATCTTAACGTGTACACTGATTGTCTCTCTGTTACATGTTGGTAAAGCCCTTAGGATGTGTACTTGACTACCTGGACTATGATGCGGATCATACTAGTGGGGACATGGTAGTCCATAAGTACATCCTTCAAGGTCCCTAGTCGTGGGTGTATCGAGACGGGGCATCGATATACCAGAATAGACTAGCGTATACCTTCTCGACCCATATAGATAGGCGATGGATGATCCCATATCCATTGGTGTTTGACATCAGAGATCATATACGGGTGCTCAGTGGAGACTGGGTACACTGGACGGACTCGCCGAGAACTCCCAGATGGTATTATACCTTACGTCAGATGGCAGTTCTCTGGTGACACTAGTACAGGTTAGTCTGTTGACCCGAGATCGTCATAGAGTCTTGTGTGATTCCCACTGTGCTTTGATTTCCTCCTTACCACGTCCAAGAGGGCGTGCAAAACGGTGGCTTTTGGGTACAGTCCCAAATCACATGGAGGCAATGAGCGATAGGAGGGGATTCGTCTCTCCCGGTATAGGGAGTTGATATTGTGCTGTATTCGATTGGCTATAACCGGAAATCCCTGGCTAGGGTTGCTGAGATTTACTGGTAAGTGTTACCAGTAGTTTCTTGAACTGTTATAGACCTCATATCGACATGACTTATCGAGCTACTGGGGTCTGACGTTTACCACCCCTAGGCAAGATATGCGGCATATCAGACGAACAGACCGGACTGTACGGTAAGTGTTACTGGTTGGATTCACGGGAGTGTGAGCGGGCTTGCTCATTGATCTTCTGATCGCTCAATACCCGGGTGGCCGTTACGTTTAGCAGACAGCTTGCGGCTTGTGGGTGCTTGATATGATCATCACCTGCTGCCGGCGTATTGACGAGTCTTTAGAGTCCTACACAGAGGTTTCCTGGCTCAAGCGAAACGAAATAGGAGCGCATATGAGATATGTGCGGCACCGAGAATTATACCAGTATGTGATACTGTATTCTATTCTCGCGATTTGTATCATTGGTCGGTTATATGTGATATAGCCGGGTTATCGAATCAAGTGTTGATTCGATACATTGATACACTTGATATTAGTCGGTTATATGTGATATGACCGGATCGTTAAATCAAGTGTTGATTTAATGATTTAATGTATAATTATATATTTGATATATTACTTTACATTAACTAGTATTAGTTCACTTAAGATGGATTTTCTCACTTGATGTGCACATTGTATATATGATATAGTTTTGTGCACTAGTTTGTTTCATGTTTGATAATACATGCAAACTTGGGTGTGTATGATTAAACCATGGTTATGTTAATGGTTAGGGTTTTGATTTATTTATTTACTTTATTCATTTTGGCAAAGAATAAAATGGAGGCTTTCTTTGTTTTATCTATGAAGCTTCATTAAGCTTTGAAAAAGTATACCATTTTTGTTTCATGCCTAACCCAACCATTCACCTAACCTTAGTTTACTCTCTACACATAACCATGGTTGCTAATATGATAAGAATCACTTATTTTCTATTATTCATGATTTGATATCATATTATCATCTTCTTCTTCTTCTTCTTCAAGAAGAAAGAAGCTTGCTAGCTTCAATGGTGAAATGAGAAAAAGAGTGAGAAATCCAATTCTAAAGTGAACCCACTTCCTATTTCTTCATCCTATACCACTTGCCAAGTAGTATAGGGTGTTTTCTTCACAAGTTTCATGACTTGGTGAAGTTGGAGCTTGATCTTGAGTTGGCTCGACGTAGATCATCTTCGGTATCGAAGTCGATGACCTAGCCCGATCATTTCTTCGACGATACCATCGTTAGAGTCCGGGATCCGATGATCGCAGCGGAGGGACGTCAACACGGAGCTATGGAGGAGGAGGACCGGATCTACAAAGGTTGTATTTTCGTTCACACTTAGTAGTAAAGTTGTTTACTACTTGATTGTTTCGCCTAATCTCTAGTCAACGATCGCATTAGGGTTTCTCGGTACCGGAAATTTTTGAATTTGGCATGGTTGATGCCTTGTGAGACCTCCTTAGAGTGCCTAGGAACCATGCAGTGATATCAGAGCCTAGCTAGAGCCTTAGGCGATGCGTAAACGATGTTAGAAGTTCGATCGAACCCGAAACCCTAATGCCAAATCACTCTCTGGACATTTTCTGAAATTGTGGTTTATTCTGAATTAAAAATACCTGAAAAATTCAGCAGGGAAATATAAGAATTTTGGTGAAAAACGACCCCCTGAATCGTACATTCCACCGCGGTTCCGCGGCCGTACAGAGGATTTAAGCTGTCGTGTTTTCACCATAACTCCTATTTCTGTGATTTATATTTTATGGGTATTTTTATTATGACTCAAGAGTTGAGTGTTCTGAGGTTGTATTGGGGACTCGATGATTTGATCGGATTATTTAACTTTGTTTACTTAGTTTTCCGGGTATTTTTAGAACATGTTAAAAAGTTCGACCGGATATAAATACCCAATTTTTCCCCTGTCGGGAAATTTTCAAGTGTTGGATCTTTCTGTAGTTTAATGACGTTCTAAGTAGTGCAAGTAACGCGATGGTCCCTCTAGAAGACAACAAACCTTAACTCGATTATGTGACCATCTTGAACTGCCCTTTGAACCTTCGGGTTTGGGGAAATACGGCGTGCCACATGTGAGGCGTTGGCTTGACCCTTCTACGGCTGGACCGTTAGTACTGAGGCATGAACTGGATGTTTTTAAACCTATTTCATGTGTTGAGCTGTATCGGGAAAACTTGGGTGTTTGGTTGTTCGATCGGAAAGTTTGACATTTTCTATTTATCTGGAATGTGATACAATATTTGGAATCCACAATTGGTTATGAGATAACTGAATGAATGTTATAAACATAGCACTTTAGTCTCACTTGATCTGTTGCCACGGAATTTTGATGCGATCAAAAGTCCATCGCAATCACGTAGCGTACGCGGATACTCGCCGGATAAACTTAATAGACAGCTACAACCCATAGCCCCGACCAAGTGACTGTAGGAGAACCCCGTCGCCGAAAGCATCCGTTCGGGTGCTCACGGCAGCGGTGTTCCTCCTTGGTGCACTTCGTCGACGGCGTCGGGGGTGCGGCCGCCTACTAAAGTTTGCGACGAGCATTCGATCAGGATGTCGGGAATCTTGTTGAATTGCCTGACTTGATATTGAAAAGTGTTTTCGATAATGAGCCTAAAATGCGGGGTTTATTATTGTTAGGCTTGCGATGTCTAAGGAATTCATTTGATTAGGCATGCGATGTCTATGCAGGTTGCAGATTCCAACTGTTGTAGTTTTACACTTTCTTTTCTGTGACCGTAAGTGTAATATGTGATATCGCCGGTTTCGTTGCTATATGTCAACGACAATTGGGATACGCATGTTTACTTACGTTAATGACATGTGATGTTTTGTGTTGCTGGATATGTTATATTAGATCGTCGTGTTTGAATAGCCGGAGGGTTTTTATGTAAGATGAGTGTTTTTCATTTTCATTCATGTAAAAACTTGTATGTAATATTCTTTTATTGGGGCACTTCCAGGTTGTGGAAGTTGTCACCGTTGTTGTATATTATTTACTTTTCCGCACTAGGATGGACCCAAGGAGGAGGGCACAAGTAACCGGGTTCTGGAGTCCAGTGGGAGACCAACTCGAGGAGTCGAGTCCGGGTCTCCTAACTCTAGAATTGATAGGGTTGCTTGCCGCTCTCGTAGGGGTCTAGGGGTGTGGGTTTGGCTATTCATCGCGACCGTGGAATCCGTGTTTTATACTGGCTCGTATTGAAAACACGGACGTCCTAGTATATCCAATGTTTCATATGTTTTTTCTGCTGCGATATCTGTGATGTGATCATTTGATATGTTCTGTGATAAATACTGTATATAGTATATATGATATATTATATAGACGTTGCTTATGTTTTACACCCGCGCTAGCCCTGCCCCGCTCTGCCGTTAGTTACCTAACCTAACGGTGCAGACGGGACATCGAGGCGAATGCGGATGGCATAAGCGTACGTTGTATTTATCTGTGATGTTTAGGTAACTTAAAGGTTGGGACTTCATTAGAGTGATTAATGAAAGAAAATAAACCTAAGATGCTGTGGAATCGAATTTTCAAAAACAGGTAGCTACAGTTCTTTCTTTGCATCGCGGTGTTCCCTGAAGAACATCCTGCACCTTATTCGATAAGGAAAGGGCCGAGATCCCTTCACCGGGAGTAACCCCTTTAGCAATAACTGGCAGATGCTACACCCCTCGGTTTGTCTTTTGATTGCTTCTATAGTTTCTGCTTTGCATAGCGGTATATATGATATATCCTGCACCTCATTCGACGAGGAAAGGGCCGACGATCCCTTCACCGGGAGTGACCCCTTTAGCAAAACTAGAAAAGCCTAAAAAAACACTCCATTTTAAAATCATTTGATTCTACAATGATATCAAGTTCATTACGCAATAGGTTTTCAGAAAAACCTGTCGTAGCCCTCCGTCATTTCAGATAAGTTGTATATAGTATTCGTGCTGCATTTGTTGGCTTTCGTCAAGGTGCAGTGTGCGGTAGCTATATGCTGCTTATCTGCTGCATACGATGCGATTGGATTAGGGTAGTAGTGCGGCTTTGTTGGCTTTCGTCAAGGGTCGTGCGGGTGGGTTTAATTCAATCAAGAAATAACGGGTTGAACTTGACTAGCGGGCTATGGTTTGTTGGCTTTGGTCAAGGTCATAGCATGTTAGGGGCAAAATTATCGGGAATTTCAAGTGTTGAAATTTGCAATGAGATTGCATACCTTCTATGAGATAGTTGGATCCTGATACCCGCTGCGAGTAATTATTACTCCTGGGAGAGTTTTACACATTACATTTAGCCGATCAAGTAGGTGTCTAGAAAGGTGTCAACGGGGTTACGCCTCTGGGAAAACGAGGTTTACTATAATTAGGTTCGTGCGAAAGCACAGGGGACCTCACTCAAAGTACCGACACTGGCCTGACTGAAAGATTGGCGAACTTGTAGCGTGTAATTAATCCCGGCTAGTTTTTCCTTTTAGGGTTTGAAAGAAGATTTGATAAAAACAGTGGGAGCCATCCTGATTAGATAAAATAATAACCAATCTGATCTTGCCAGAGCGCACGCTGAGTGTTTTCTTCTCTCTCTCTCCAAGTAGCGACCATATCACGCCTTAATCAAGATAATAATACGGATTATTGACCAAACCCGCTTGTTATACTGAGCTGGGGAACGTTGGTCCCGCTCTAACTTATAATTGTTATAAGACAGAGCAGGAAATTGGGGAATACCAGATTTCCCGTGCCGCCCAAACGAAGAAAGTGCATGATGATGCATCTTCTTCGGGTGTGTTCATTACAAAGGACTGTTTCTCAGTATCCTCTGCGTCTTGGGTATCTGATACCGGATCAGGATCCCAGATATGTAATCTGTTACATAGGGCTACAGAAAGGTAGAGAACTGAGAACGGGTGATAAGTTTCATGAGACAGAAAACGGGGCAAGCGTTGCAGCCAAGTCTGTTGGTCACTGTCACCCTGTATTACCAGAATACATTGATTCTGAACAAATGTTATTAGATACCGAACCTGATATACAAAATCATATCAGTCTCTTTATTAGTAAAGAAATGATAAAATTTTGTATTGTTGGATAATGTTTTGAACATTTCCTATATCAAAAGTTGATCGGTTCAGGCACGTTATCTAAAAGTTTTGACGTTCTAAATCAAACTACAGTTCTTAGTATACGGAACACACACAAGAGGAAGAGTTCAGAAATGAACGGATCCTTCTTGAGGTATTGTAGACTAGGTCATATCAATGCGACCCGACTAGCTGGAGTTACATAAAGATGCATATTTAAATTAGTTTGAATTTACATCTTGTGAAACTCGCCAGTCATGTCACAAAGATAAGATGACCATAGCTCTGTTTATTGGAAACAGAGAAAGAGTTAATGAACTCTTGGGACTGATACATGTTGATGTATGGAGGTCCCCTGTCTACACATGCCAAGACCGGTTCTTTGTATTTCATTAAATTCTCTGATAATCTCTCAAGATTCAGACATATGTTCCTGTTGAAACACATGTCCGAACCTTTTGAGATATTCACAGAATATAAGTTAAAAGTAGAGAACCAATATGGGTATAAGTATTATGACCTATGATGAGATCAGGGAGGAGAATACTTGTGCATGGAATTCCTGGACTATTCTAAAGGAGAATGAGATTCTCTCTCAGCATTACTCCTCCGTATACACCACAGCACGTCGGTGTATTGGGGCGGAGCAATCACACCCTATATGATATGGTGTGTTTTATGATGAGTACTACTGAGTTTCCTATTTCCTTTTAGGGTGTTATGCACTTATGAAGTTGCATACCTATTGAATAGGGTTCCGATCAAATCAGTTGCATACCACTTCATATGAGATATGGAAAGGAAAGAGCCCATATCTTAAGTTTGTTAAGATTTGGGGATGTCCGGCCTATGTCTAAAAAAGGCAAAATCCGGACAAGCTCAAGGCAAGGTCTGTTATGTAAAACTGGAAATTTTCCAGCTATACAAACTGCAGCTGATGATTTGGTAGAACCAAAGGATTCAATTGTTTCCAACGAACCTCAGCCTCTCCGCCGATCTACTAGGGTTCCTCACCCACCTGAGAGATACTTCGGTTTATCTATGACAGTGGGAGCGAGGATTGCATCATGAGATGATGACCTAACTAGTTTCGAGCTGGCCATCAAGAGTAGGGACTCTGTAAGAATGGCTGGATGCTTAGCGATCTGAGATGGAATCCATGCACACCAGCAAAGTATGGACTTTGGCTGCTATATCTGAAGGGTTAAATCCCCATCAGGAGCAAGTATATCTTGAGAAGATTACTTGGTGTAGATGGAAATGTTGAGACTTTCAAAGCTAGACTTGTTAAACGTTTGCATCATTGACCAGGTATGAGGCTAATGATGAAACCTTTTCTGGGGCCTATGCTTAAGTCCATCCAGATTTTACTTGCTACGGCTACATACCATGACTACGATATCTGGCGGTTGGGTGCCATGACTGCTTTTCTAAGTGATGTCTTAGAATAATGCGTCTATAAGTACACAGCCAGAGGACCTCGTAGACAGTGGGAGAAGCGGAAACGTGTGCAAGATGTTTTATATGATGAAGCAGGCATCGCGGAGTTGGAACATCTGTTTTGATGAGTTAGTCAAACAGTTTGACATCATCAAAATGGTAGATGAACCCAGTATATACAAAAAGGTAGTAGGGAGTATGGTAGTGATCCTCATAAAGTACGTGGATGACATACTCTTGATAGGGAAGGAGTTTCCTATGCTACGCTCGGTCAATCTCCGCTTATCACAATGATTCTCCATATAGGATCAAAGTGATACCTACTAAATCCTGGGTTTTGGATCTATGAGATAGATCTAATTGGATATTAGGATACTCACTAGTTGTAGTGAGATGGTATCAATTGGTCCTGGGGAGAATCACTGGAAGGGTTCCAGGGTGATAAGGACGACTGAAAGTCAGTCACAGGCATTGTCTTTACCCTCAGTAAAGGGACGGTATGTTGGAAGAGTTCCAAGCTAGATACCGTGGCATACTAGAAGTAAAGGCTGGATACATCGCTACTTAAGAGGCAGTCTGGATATATATTTGTTCATGAGATGAACTTAGTTCCTCCCATTGTATGACAATGGAGTTGTGGCTTATGCCAAGGAACGTCCATCCCATCAGTGATCCAGACATATTCTAAGACAGTATCACCTGATCATGGAGATGGCTGATCTCCATGGTAATCGAGGTTAGGACATCAGACTCAGAGGATAACACGGCGGATCCACTCACGAAGGCCTATTCCCAGAGAGAGACTTTTATGGGATGGTTGAGTATGAGATACTGCAACCACTGCTACAGATGGCCCTAGTGCAAGTGGGAGATTGTTAGTTATATGTATGCCCTAGAGGCCATTACTGTACATAGGATGTATATTGTAGTGGATGTTGGGACATATATAGGGAGGACTTTCTTGCTCGACATGATAGTATGCTATCTGGTTGCTCTTTATCTTAACGTGTACACTGATTCTCTCTCTGTTACATGTTGGTAAAGCCCTTAGGATGTGTACTTGACTACCTGGACTATGATGCGGATCATACTAGTGGGGACATGGTAGTCCATAAGTACATCCTTCAAGGTCCCTAGTCATGGGTGTATCAAGACAGGGCATCGATATATGAGAGTAGACTAGCGTATACCTTCTCGACCCATATAGATGGGCGATGGATGATCCCATATCCATTGGTGTTTGACATCAGAGATCATATACGGGTGCTCAGTGGAGACTGGGTACACTGGACGGACTCGCCGAGAACTCCCAAATGGTATTATACCTTACGTCAGATGGCGGTTCTCTGGTGACACTGGTACAGGTTAGTCTGTTGACCCGTGATCGTCATAAAGTCTTGTGTGATTCCCACTGTGCTTTGATTTCCACCTTACCACGTCCAAGAGGGCGTGCAAAACGGTGGCTTTTGGGTAAAGTCCCGAATCACATGGAGGCAATGAGCGATTGGAGGGGATTCGTCTATCCCGGTATAGGGAGTTGATGTTGCGCTGTGTTCGATTGGCTATAACCGGAAATCCCTGGCCAGGGTTGCTGAGATTTACTGGTAAGTGTTACCAGTAGTTTCTCGAACTGTTATAGACCTCATATCGACACGACTTATCGAGCTACTGGGGTCTGACGTTTACCACCCCTAGGCAAGATATGCGACATATCAGACGAACAGACCGGACTGTACGGTAAGTGTTACTAGTTGGATTCACAAGAGTGTGAGCGGGCTTTCTCGTCGAACTTCTGATCGCTCAATTTCCGGGTGGCCGTTACGTTTAGCAGACCGCTTGCGGCTTGTGGGTGCTTGATATGATCATCACCTGCTGCCGGCGTATTGACGAGTCTTTAGAGTCCTACACAGAGATTTCCTGGCTCAAGCGAAACGAAATAGGAGCACATATGAGATATGTGCGGGACCGAGAATTATACCAGTATGTGATACTGTATTCTATTCTTGCGATTTGTATCATTGGTCGGTTATATGTGATATAGCCGAGTTATCGAATCAAGTGTTGATTCGATACATTGATACACTTGATATTAGTCGGTTATATGCGATATGACCGGATCGTTAAATCAAGTGTTGATTTAATGATTTAATGTATAATTATATATTTGATATATTACTTTACATTAACTTGTATTAGTTCACTTAAGACGGATTTTCTCACTTGATGTGCACATTGTATATATGATATAGTTTTGTGCACTAGTTTGTATCATGTTTGATGATACATGCAAACTTGGGTGTGTATGATTAAACCATGGTTATGTTAATGGTTAGGGTTTTGATTTATTTATTTATTTATTTATTTATTTACTTTATTCATTTTGGCAAAGAATAAAATGGATGCTTTCTTTGTTTTATCCATGAAGCTTCATGAAGCTTTGAAAAAGTCTACCATTTTTGTTTCATGCCTAACCTAACCATTCACCTAACCTTAGTTTACTCTCTACACATAACCATGGTTGCTAATATGATAAGAATCACTTATTTTCTATTATTCATGATTTGATATCATATTATCATCTTCTTCTTCTTCTTCTTCTTCTTCAAGAAGAAAGAAGCTTGCTAGCTTCAATGGTGAAATGAGAAAAAGAGTGAGAAATCTAATTCTAAAGTGAACCCACTTCCTATTTCTTCATCCTCTACCACTTGCCAAGTAGTATAGGGTGTTTTCTTCCCAAGTTTCATGACTTGGTGAAGTTGGAGCTTGATCTTGAGTTGCCTCGACGTAGATCATCTTCGGCATCGAAGTCGACGACCTGGCCCGATCATTTCTTCGACGATACCATCGTTAGAGTCCGGGATCCGATGATCGCAGCGGAGGGATGTCAACACGGAGCTATGGAGGTGGAGGACCGGATCTACAAAGGTTGTATTTTCGTTCACACTTAGCAGTAAAGTTGTTTACTACTTGCTTGTTTCGCCTAATCTGTAGTCAACGATCGCATTAGGGTTTCTCGGCACCAGAAATTTTTGAATTTGGCATGGTTGATGCCTTGTGAGACCTCCTTAGAGTGCCTAGGAACCCTGCATGGGGTACCCCCTACAAGACCCCTTTTCGACACTTAATCTTCGTTATTCTCCCCCGCGAAGATTCGGGCGGGTTTCGAGTTCGTTTCGACTCCCGGATTGGCTTAAAACGATCGGTTTTGAAACTTTAGCTCACGGTTTTTTCAAGTGTTGAAAAAAATTGGTTTAAGTTTGCTAAATGCATGCGGAATTCTAATGTCGCGGTTACTTTACAAGCTTTGTGATGTGTGATACAATTATTAGAATCCGGATTAATTAGTTTTATGAAAATTAGTTAGTAAACCTAGCCGTTTAGTCTCAATTGATCGATTGCAACGAAGTTTTGATTCGGATACGCGATCACCTAGTCAGGAATCTTGTTGAATTATCCGACACATTATTAAAAAGTGTTTTCAATGTGAGACTAGAATGCAAGCTTTACATGTTAGGCATGAAATTCAGAATATGTGATATTCCAGGTTTATGATGTTTAAGGATAATGCGGATTCTAATCATTGTAGTTTTCTATTTCTTTTCTGCGACCGTAAGTGTAATATGTGGGGTATCCTGATCTCGTTACTATATATCAAAGAGTTTTTAGGATACGCATATTTACTTACGTTGATGACATGAGATGTTATGTGTTGCTTATGATATGATTTATTGGATCGTCGTGATTGAATAGCCGGGGGGTGTTATGAGAGATGAGAGTTTTTACATTTTCATTCATGTAAAATTAAATGTAATATTCTTTTATTGGGGCACTTCCGGGTTGAGGATGATGCCACCACTGTTGTATATTATTTACTTTTCCGCATTAGGATAGACCCAAGGTGGGGAGCATAAGTAACCGGGTTCTAGAGTCCAGTGGGAGACCATCTCAAGGAGTTGAGACCGGGTTTCCTAACTCTAAAATTGATAGGGTTACTTGCCGCTCTCGTATGGGTCTATGGGATGTGGGTTTGGCTATTCATCACGACTGTGGAATCCGTGTTTTACATTACTGGCTAAATTTAAAACACGGAAATCCTAGTATATCCAATATTTCATATGTTGCTTCTGCTGCTTATTTCTATGATGTGATCATGTTATATTATATATATGATATATAATAAACGTTGCTTATGTTTTGCACCTCCGCACCTCCGCTAGTCCAGGCCCCGCTCTGCCGGTAGTTAAGTTACCTAACGGTGCATGACGGGGCCCCGTGGCGAATGCGGATGGCATAAGCGTACGTTCTATTTTCGTTTCTTTTTATGTAATGTTTAGGAAACGTTGAATGATAGGACTTCATTAATGTAATTAATGAAAAGTAAGAAACCAAAAGATGTTGTAGAATCAAATTTTCAAAAAGGGTAGCTCTAGTTTTTGCTTTGCATAGCGGTATTCCTTGTAGAATATCCAGCACCTTATTCGATAAGGAAAGAGCCGAGATCCCTTCACCGGGAGTGACCTCTTTAGCGAAACTAGCAGATGCTACAACCCACTCGGTTTTGTTTTTGATTGCCTTTTTTAGTTCTTGCTTTGCATTGCGGTATTCCTTGTAGAATATCCAGCACCTCATTCGATGAGGAAAGAGCCGAGATCCCTTCACCGGGAGTGAGCTCTTTAGAGAAACTAGTAAAAGCCTAAAAAACACTCCTTTTCAAAATCACTCGATTCTGCAACGATATCAAGTTCATTATGCAAAAGGTTTTCTTAAAAACCTGTCGTAGCCCTCCATCATTTCAGATAAGTACTGTTTAGTATTCGTGCTATGTTTGTTGGCCTGCGTCAAGGCGTAGTGTGCGGTAGCTATTTAGTGCTTATCTTTAACATATGATGCGATTAGATTAGGGTATTCATGTGACTTTGTTGGCCTGCGTCAAGGGTCGTGCGGGTGGGTTTAATTCAATCAAGAAATGTACAGGTTGAACTTGACTAGCGGACTATGGTTTGTTGGTCTGCGTCAAGGTCATAGGACGCTAGGGTCAATAATATTATATCGGGAATTTCAAGTGTTGAAATTTGCAATGAGATTGCATACCTTTTATGAGATAGTTGGATCCCGATACCTATTGCGAGTAAGAGTTACTCCTGGGAGAATTTTACACATCACAATTAGCTGATCAAGTAGGTGTCTAGAAAGGTGTTAACGGGGTCACGCCCCTGAGAAAACAAGGTTTATTTTAATTAGGTCCGTGCGTAAGCACGGGGAACCTCCCTCAAAGTACCGGCACTGGCCTGGCTGAAAGATTGGCGAACTTGTAAGGTGTAATTAATCCCGGCTAGTCTTATTTTTTAGGGTTTGAAGGAAGATTTGATAAAAACAGTGGGAGCCGTACTGATTAGATAAGATAATAATCAATCTAATCTTGCAAAGAGCACACGCTAACGTGTTTCCTTCTCTCTCTCTCCAGGCAGCAACCAATCTCACGCCTTAATCAAGATAATAATATAGATGTATTAACCGAACCCGCTTGTTATACTGAGCAGGGGAATGTTTGTTCCGCTCCAACTTATAAGTGTTATAAGTCTGAGTAGGAAATAGGGGAATATCCGGATTACCATGCCACCTACACGAAGAATAAGCATGTTGATGCATCTTCTTCGGGTGTGTTAGTTACCGAGAACTGTTTCTCAGTATACTCTACGTCCTGGGTATTAGATACCGGATCGGGATCCCACATATGCAATTTGTTGCATGGGCTAAGGAAAGGTAGAGAACTGGGAAAAGGTGATCATTCTCTAAAAGTAGGAAATGGTGCAAGTGTTGCAGGAAAAGCAGTTGGTGAATAGCACCTTGTATTGCCAACTGGGAATACATTGATCCTGAACGACTGTTATTACGTACACTCTATGATATGCAATTTAATATCAATTTCTTTATTAGATAAAGAAGGATATAACTTTGTAGTAGAGAATAATGTTATGAACATTTACCTAAATCAAGTGTTGATTGGGTTTGGTGCGTTATGTAACGAATTATACGTTCTGAATAAAAACACAGTTTTTAACGTACAGAACACACACAAGAGGAAAAGTTCATAAATGAACGAATCCTTCTTGTGGTCATATCAAATAAGGACGACTGAATGTCAGTCGCAGGCATTGTCTTTACCCTCAGAGGAGGGGCGGTATGTTGGAAGAGTTCCAAGCTAGATACCGTGACTTGCTAGACGATTAAAGGCAAGATACATCGTTAAAAAGGATGCTACCAAAGAGGCAGTCTAGATATATATATATATAAGTTCATGAGATGAACTTCGTTCCTACCATTGTGTGACAATGGAGTTGTGGCTTATGCCAAGGAACCCCCTCCCATCAGAAATCCAGATATAATTCTTAGGCAGTATCACCTGATCATGGAGATGGTTGATCTCCAGGGAGATCGAGGTTAGGAGAGTAGACATAGAGGACAACAGCGCGGATCCACTCATAAAGGCCTATTTCCCAGTAAAGACTTTTATGGGATGGTTGAGTATGAGATACTTCAACCACAGCTGATTGTTGGGTATGAGATACCACAACAGATGGCCCTAGTGCAAGTGGGAGATTGTTAGTGATATGTATGCCCTAGAGGCCATTACTGTACATGCGATGTATATTGTAGTGGATGCTTGGACATATAAATGGAGGACTTTCTTGCTCGACATGATAGTATGCTATCTGGTTGCTCTTTATCTTAACATGTACTCTGATTGTCTCTATGTTACATGTTGATAAAGCCCTTAGGATATGTACTCGACTACTGGGACTATGATGAGATCATACAAGTGGGGCCACAGTAGTCGATGAGTACATCCTATAACTGTTCCTAGTCGAGGGTGTATCGAGACAGGACATCGATATACCAGAGTAGACTAGCGTATGCTTCTCGATCCATGCAGATGGGCGATGGATGATCCCATATCCATTAGTGTTTGACATCAGAGATAGTATACGGGTGCTCAGTGGAGACTGGGTACACTGAACGGACTCGCCGAGAACTCCCAGATGGTATTATACCTTACGTCAGATGGCAGTTCTCTGGTGACACTGGTACAGGTTAGTCTGTAGACCCGAGATCGTCATAGAGTCTTGTGTGATTCCCACTGTGCTTTGATTTCCATCATACCACGTCCAAGAAGGCATGCAAAAAGGTGGCTTTTGGGTACAATCCCGAATCACATGGAGGCAATGAGCGATAGGAGGGGTTTCGTCTCTCCCGGTATAGGGAGTTGATGTTGCGCTGTGTTCGATTGGCTATAACTGGAAATCTCTGGCCAGGGTTGCTGAGATTTACTGGTAAGTGTTATCAGTAGTTTCTCGAACTGTTATAGACCTCATATCGACACGACTTATCAAACTACTGGGGTCTGACGTTTACCACCCCTAGGCGAGATATGCGACATATCAGACGAAGAGACCGGACTGTACGGGAGTGTTACTGATTGGATTCACAGGAGAATGTACAGGCTTGCTTGTTGATCTTCTGAGCGCTCAATACCTGGGTAGCTGTTACATTTAGCTGACCGCTTGCAGCTTGTGGGTGTTTGATGTGATCATCACCTACTGCCGGCGTATTGACGATTCTTTAGAGTCCTACACAGAGGTTTCTTGGCTCAGGCAAAACGGAGTAGGAGCACATATGTGATAAGTGCGGGACTGAGAATAATACGAGTATGTGATACTGTATTCAATTCTCGCGATATGAGATATCTGCCGGGTATATGTGATATAGCCGGGTCATCGGATCAAGTGTTGATTCGATGAAATGGTACATGTTATACTAGTCGGTTATATGTAGTATAGCCGGGTTATCGGATCAAGTGTTCATGCGATAATTTAATGTATATTATATATGAGATATATTACATTGCATTAACAAATATAAGCTCGCTTTATTGATTCATTTTCTCACAGGATAATACATTGATATATATATGCGATATATGTTAATTGTATTATTTTCTTTTGTTACAAAATATATTGTATATGTGATATATAATATTGTAACATGTTAGGGTTACAAATTTAACAATGGTTTAGGGTTTAAACTTGGTTAGGGTTTGGATTAGGGTTAGCTTTTGCATGAAGCTTCCATGAAGCTTTGACTTTGTTTTTGGCTAGATATTTTTGTTAACCCAATCAAAACCATTAACTCTAGTTAATTCTCTACAAGGGTTAACTCATTCATGCTTAACCCTTAGTTAGATTTGTAACCACTACAATAATTCATTATTCATTACAAAAGGACTGGCTTGATCTTCTTCTTCTTGCTTTGATGAAAAGCTTCACTAGCTTTTTCATAAGTGATGATAATGAGTGAGAATATGAAAACAAAATAGAGCAAAAATCCTACTTCATCATCCTCATCTATCCTTGCCATTTAGATGAGGGTGTTCACTTCATTTAGTGAGTGAGAGCTTGTGTTAAGGAAACTTCAAGGTAGATCATCTTTGTTATCGAATATCGGAAGCAGGCTTGCATCTTTCTCTTCGTGGAGCCTCTTAAGAGTCGGGATACTCGATGATCGCAGCGAAGGGACCTCAACACGGAGCTTATGAAGTGAAGGACCAAATTTACAAAGGTTGTAATCCCTCTCACTTAGTGTTAAAGTGTTTAACAAGCTTGTTTTCGCCTAACCTCTAGTATAAAGATCTTGGTGAGGGTTGTTCGGCACGGCTAAATTTTAAATCAGGCATGGTTGATGCCTCGTAGACCCTTGTGCGTGTGCCTAGTAACCCTACATTGATTTCCTCCCTACCACGCTCAAAAGGAGTTGTGCAAACAGGTGGATTTTGGGTACAGTTCCGAGTCACATAGGGGCAATGAGCAATAGGAGGGGTTTCGTCTCTCCCGGTATTGGGGTTGATGTTGCGCTATGCTCGATTGGCAATAACTGGAAGTCCCTGGCCAGGGCTGCTGCCGAGATTTACTGATAAGTGTTATCAGTAGTTTCTCGAACCGTTATAGGCCAGACATCGACATGACTTATCACGTTACTGGGGTCTGACGATTTCCACCCCTAGACATGATATGCGACATATCAGACGAAGAGACCGGACTGTACGGTTGTGTTACTGATAGGCTTCATGGAGAGTATGGACGAGCTTGCTTGTTGATCATCATATCGCTTAATACCCGGGTAGCCATTACGTCCAGCTAGTACCGCTGACGGCTTATAGGTGACTGATGTGATCATCACCTACTGCTGGCGTATTGACGAGTCTTTAGAGTCCCACATAGAAGTTTCCTGGTTCAAGCGAAACGAAGTACGACATATATGTGATATGTGTGTGGGCCTGATTAAATACAAGTATGTGATACCGTATTGTAATCTGGCAGTTATCTGTTATCAGTCAGGTTATATGTGATATAACCGAATTATCGAATCAAATGTTGGTTTGATAATGTGATATTCAGATTAATGATATTAGTCGGTTATATGTGATATAACCGGATTATTAGATCAAGTGTTGATTTAATAATGTGATATATATTATATGTGATATAATTATATCTTAACTAATATCATTAGCTCACTAATTGCTTTATATATATATATATATATTAATGTATATTTGATATATATATATATATATATTTATATATATCAAACATACATTAATATATATATATTAATATATATTTGATATATATAAATATATATATATATATTATATGAAGCATGTCATGTTTTTCTATTTTTTATAAAATAGAAAAATGAGGTGTAAATTGTGGAGATATTTGTGGTATGGTTCAAGGCATGGGTTTATATGTTTTTATATTATTCTTGACTCACTATTCAAGCATGGTTGCAATTTTAATTGCATTTTTATTCCATGCTTGAATGAGTGAGGAAAGAGATGATTCATTTTTATTCATTCTACACTTGCTTAATGGTTCATGCCTTGGCCATTTTTTCAAGAGCTCTTTTCTTCTCTTGCTCTCTACAATTTTCTTCACCTCGCCTCCAAGCTCAAAACCCTCACATGAGATGTGAATCATTGAGCTTGTGAGAACTTAGTGAGCTTTACTTATCTCCTACTTCATCATCCCACACCAAACTAGCGATTTGGTGTGGTGTGTTTCCTACACTAAAAGTGTTTAGTGTAGTGAAAAGTTTGTGCTTGTGGAATTCGAGTGGATCGTCCTTCCCGCGAAGATCATGAAGGAGGTTCGTTCAACTCGGAGAGGAGCCTTGAAGAGTCGTGTGGACTTCATCCCGGAGCTTTTGAAGAGAAGGTCACGAACTACAAAGGTTGTATGCTCTTAAACTCCCTCTTAAGTTTTATCACATCACAAAGGAAAAACCTAATATTCAAGTAGTGATCTTGGTAGTCTAGCTTAGCACCTAAAAAAAATTAAAATTTAGCATGCTTAATGCCTTTTGAACCCCTTTAAGGTGCTAAGGCCGTCTTTCAGGGATTCGTCTCTCCTGGTATTGGGGGTTGATGTCGCGTTGTGCACGGATGGCCATCACCAAAAATCCTTGACCAAGGTAGTCGAGAATTACTGATCCAGGATCGGTAGTTTCTCAGGTGGTGATGGGTTTCATACCGACACTAGATATCATGTTATTAGGGGTCTGACTTTATCCACCCCCTAAGACTCGATATGCGATACTCATAGACGAACGGACCGGATTGTACGGATATTGTCACTGCCAGGCTCAGTAGGGGTTTCAGGATGAGTTTGCTCGTCGGCCTCCCTTTCGTCCAATACCGAGGTAGCTGTTACGTACAGCTAGTGCCGCTGACGTGCTTGTGGTTAAACCCACGGCCATCGTATTGACGAGTCTTTAGAGTCCCACACAGGGGGTTTCCCTGTTTCAAGCGAAACGATGTAGAGGCCGTATGGTTTTACGGCAGGGTTCGATCATATACGTACACTTGTGCACGGATCATGATTCAGACGGATAATACTAGTGGGCTTTGGTTTAAGCCGGATCCTAGTATTATATTGTTGGATTATTTTCATCTCATTGTATTCGTATTTTGTCGGAATATGAATGTGGGTATGTATATACGGATTGTTAGTTATATGTATGCCCTAGAGGGCATTACTGTACATGCGATGTATATTGTAGTGGATGCTTGGACATATATAGGGAGAACTTTCTTGCTCGATATGATAGTATGCTATCTAGTTTCACTTTATCTTAACATGTACACTTATTGTCTCTCTATTACATGTTGATAAAGCCCTTAGGATGAGTACTTGACTACCAGGATTATGATGCAGATCATACTAGTGGTGACAGGGTAGTCGGTAAGTACATCCTTCAAATATTCTTAGTCGTGGGAGCATCGAGACGGGGCATCGATATTCCAGAGTAGACTAGCGTATACGCTTCTCGACCCATATGATGGGCGATGGATGATCCCACATCCATTGGTGTTTAACATCAGAGAAGTTATACGGGTGCTCTGTGGAGACTGGGTACATTTAACGGACTCGTCGATAACTCCTAGATGGTATTATACCTATCGTCAGATAGCAGTTCTCTGGTGACACTAGTACAGGTTAGTCTGTCGACCCGAGATCATCATAGAGTCTTGTGTGATTCCCAATGTGCTTTGATTTCCACCATACCACGTTCAAGAGATCGTGCAAAAAGGTAGTTTTTGGGTACAGTCCCGAGTCATATGGAGGCAATGAGCGATAGGAGGGGATTCGTCTCTCCCGGTATTGGGAGTTGATGTTGCGCTATGCTTGATTCCCCATAACAGGAAATCCCTGGCCAGGGTTGCTGAGATCTACTGGTAAGTGTTATCAGTAGTTTCTCGAACCATTATGGACCTTGCATCGTCCTGACTTATCAGGCTATTGGGGTCTGACGTTATACCACCCTTAGGCTATGATATGCGACATATCTGACGAAGAGACCGAACTGTTCGGTAGTGTTACTGATTAGAATCGCAGGAGCATGAGCAGGCTTGCTTGTTTATCTTCTGATCGCTCAATACCCGGGTAGCCGTTACGTTTAAGAGACCGCTTGCGGCTTGTGGGTGTTTGATATGATCATCCCCTACTGCCAGCGTATTGACGAGTCTTTAAAGTCCTACACGGAGGTTTCTTGGTTCATGCGAAACGAAGTAGGAGCACATATGTGATATGTGCGGGACCGAGATTAATGTGCGTATGTGATACCGCGTTCTATTCTCGCGATATGAGATATCGATCGGTTATATGAGATATAGCCGGATTATCGGATCAAGTGTTGATTCTATAAGTTGATTCACATGATATTAGTCGGTTGTATATGATATAGCCGGATTATTAAATCAAGTGTTGATTTGATAATTTAATGTATAGTTATATATTTGATATATTAACTTATATTAACTAATATTTGCTCACTGAACATTTCTTTTTCTCACTTGTGTGCATATAGTATATATGTGATATATATTAATGTACATTTTATTTGTGTCATGCTTGATGCCACATGATACATGGGTGTATGAGACTCACACCATGCTTGATATAATGAGGGGTTTTTATTTATCAAAGTAATTCAAAATTGATGGAAATTGGTTTAATGGTTGAAGCTTGTAGAAGCTTATGGAACCATTGACTAAGTCCACAAGTTTTGTTTTACTTGAGATATTTATTAACCTAACCATTATCCATAGCCATAGTTAAGTATCTACATGAGTTAGTGTATGACACTAACTCACCCATGGTTCCCATTCCCACCTCATGAGTTTCATCTTCATCTTCTTCTTCATTGAAAAAAAACTTGCTAGCTTTTTTCTAAGTGAGAAAATATTGTGAGAAAAATTAATCTAAAGTGAGCCCATTTCCTACTTCATCATCCTCTGCTATTAGACATTTAGTTTAGGATGTTTGCTTCACTAATTCACATATTAGTGAAGAGGTAGCATGAGCTTGAGTCTCCTCAACGTAGATCATCTTCGGCCTCGAAGACATTGAGCAAGGTTGTTCGTTTCTTCATGTGAACCCTTACTAGAGTTCGGGAGTTCACTATATGGAGTGAAGGGACTACTACATGGATCTTTAGAAGTGAAGGACCAGTCTACAAAGCTTGTATTCCTCATTCACTTGTATGTAAAGTTGTTTGCATGTTGTTTAGTGTAACGTTTTGAAAATCGTTTCGGTGAAATTTCGGAAAATCGGTAAAATAAGGGGGGTTTTCCGTAAAAAGTCAAAATACAAATATCTTTATTATAAAATTAAATAAACATATTCTAGCTATGTAATTGCTAGTATTTGGTATTTATTGAGCCACTGGTGAAATTTCAAATTTTCTGAAAAAAATTATTTTATTATTATTTTAAGCCGTCACTAATACATTTAATTAGAGAAAATTACAAATTGGAATGAGTTGAAACAAATTTTGTGCATCATAAAACTTTAAGTAAAATTTTATCATGTGGTTTTTGAAATGAAAACGTTTGCCAAAACGGTTTAGAAATTATCGAAGAAAAAGGCTTTTTTCGGTGAAATTAGTGTAAAGGGAAATTGGGGTATAGTATTTATCTTTTTTTTTTCCCTCATCCACACTCACACACCCTCATTTCTACTCCTATTTCATGCTGAAATCAGCAGCCCTCCCCAAACTTTTCCCCACTTCTTTTGATTAAAGAAAAGAAAATGAAAGAAAATGAAATAATAGAAAATTGAAGCATGGCCTTGGGTTGACTTGGGTTCCTTCTCTCTCCTTGACTTCACACACACCAACCACACTCAATCCCTCATATTTCCTGGCCGAATCTGGACAGCCCTCCCCTCTCTTGAATCCTCACTTTCTTCACATCAAAAATCCTCCAAAATTGCTTCAAAATCCACATAAAAACATCACTAATCCCAAATCCAACTCCTACCCATTATTTCTTGCCTATCTAGCATGGATCTAGGAGCATGGAAGCTACTTTTGGAGGCTAGGATTTGCATGCTAGATCCTTAATCTTGTGAGGTATAAATCAAGACCTTTTGTTAAATTGTTGTTTGAATACCTTAAAACAAGCATTACTAGTTTTTAATTTGGGTTTAATTGTATGTTTGGAAAAATTTAGTAAGGGTTTATGAAATTCAAGTTAGGTTTTTTTTTATTATGTAATTGTGGTTGCAATTGTAGTTCTTCATATTGTGAAATGAAAACCTAATCAAATTTCTAGTTTGCAAATTGTTAGTTTGGAATTGTAATAATTAAGCTATATTGCTAGCTAGATATTTGTAAACCATGAATTTGATTATGAGAAAAATTTGATTATGAGAATTCATGGCATTATTAACATTTTAAAGTGTAGTTTAATACTTTAGTTCATGAAAATCCAAGCTAGATTGTAGTTTGTGCATTTTTGCTATAAAATTGTTAAAATTTAGGTATTTTGTAAACTAGAATTTTAGGGGTTTTGGAATTTAATGAGATTAAATTATGGGAATTGTTTTTATGACTTATTTACGATATTTAGTGAATATTGTGGCCGCTAGATTCGTTTATACATCGAGTTTTGTACTAAAACGGTGATTTGTGCTTGCTAGATTTTCGGAAAAATGACTTTTTAAGTGAAATTGGGGTTTTTGTGAATTTTAAGCTATTTTATATTATAATTGGTGCTTGTAATTGTACAAATGAATGTGTTGGGAGCTTTCTCGATGGTTTGGCGTTTGTACGCCGACGTCGAGGGTTTTTGGGTCGATTTGTGAAAGCAACCATAGGTTTTGACCTATGTGGGATTCGTGCGTCGTTTTGGTCGTGAGTCGGATTTTAATGCGATATGGTGCGTTATGATATGTAGGTACCCCATGTGGACTTCGAGACGACCAGCAAGCGCATGGCGACGTCGGCACCGGCGAGCGAGGACCAGGTGAGTAGATTTATATCTACGGGGAGAAGTCGGGTGGATGGCGTATAGCACCCCCGCAGTTCGTGGTGATGTATACGGACACGTATATACACATATATATATATTGTTTATATATTGTTTGAGTTATTGATGATAAATATGGATATTTGGTGTTCTTGGATGATTGAGTGTCGCGAAACCCTAGAGTAGCGGTCGCACCACACTTGCACACACCCACCCATACGTGCATACTTTCTTCTTTCTTTTGTGCTTATTCGGGAATATATAGTTATGTGTTCACATAGGTATGGGACTGTGTGTTCACATACGGATTTGAGGATAGTACTTGGGATTTATGATGAGTCGATGAGATTTGATTTGAGGCCGTGAGATCGGTGATATAGCAGGGTTCGTATTTGAGATACGACATGACATTGTAGCGGGTCCTTGACGTAGTGTTTTACACACGTGCATGCATACTTAGGCGATATCAGTATTGTACTAGACGTAGATCAGTACCCGATCATGATATTTGATAAAGAGGATACCAGGTGAATAGTATGATGAATGTGATATTGACCCGTACCCAGAATTGGGGATGCCGTACGACGGATTTACGTACGAGCTATATCTTGATGATTGATCCGCACTCTTGACTTGGGATGTCTGATTATAGATATGGTATCGGATATGATATTATTGAGGCGGGATCACCGACTAATATATATACAGGTATGTATATGTATCGACTCAGATGTTAGGCGGTTTCCTTACCTGTAGTCCAGCTTGTTAGATTAGCCCTTTAGTTTAGTTTAGTTGTTAGATTAGATTCGATTCTTACCTATTTCAAAGCTTACGAATCATGCGTATTTTAAAAGACAGGTCAAGGGATTCCACGGATATTTCAAAAACATATCTTTTCTTAAAAACACCGTAGCCCCTATTTTCAAAACCCCATGATTCGTGTTATTTCAAAAGGCACCATTTGCAGGACTTATATTAGATTAGTGCAGATTAGTTATAGTTGCGTCTAGTATTCAGCTCCCGCTCATTTTTACTGTTCGCTGCGCATCGCATACTTATATTATAATTTCTTATTGCATTACTAATATCATGCTGTTAGGACACCAGCACCATTACCGATGACGCGTATGTACCACGTACACTTACTTGCCGGCTCACACACATCTTCATCGGTAATTGTCATGTCACGAACACTTTAGAACGTACTATTTCATTTGACATAGGTTGTTAGCTAATAGTTTAGACATGATATTAGTGTACTTGCCTTATATGCTAGTTAGACATTGTAGTTATTGCCTACTACTTCATGCATGTTATTATTCACTGTTGTGTCGCATTCATGGATTCTCATGCCTATATTCACTGTTTACATGCTATTGATGACTTGGATTCGGATTTCATGAGATTTCTTGGATTTGGAGGAAAACCGCAAAAACATAAATAAACCTTTTCTCTCTTTTAAAATAAAAAGTGCGGTTTTCCCATGATGTATGAGTCGTCCACCATGAGTTTGCTGATGGATTTCGAGACCCGATTCGAGGAGTGGAGGAACCGTTTCGGGTACATGGTGGGCCTGGTGCGGTACCCCGGAGCAAGAGGAATGTGTTGTTGACGTTGAGCCCGGCAGGGGAGCACTACCGACCGGTGATATTACCCGACGCGTCGGATATCCGGAGGATACCGTCGTGGTCTTGAGATGGATGGTAGGGGCCGGTCTGGATTGACGGCGCCCTAGATATTGTGATTTGAGATATTGAGGTACAGCGATTGTGATACAGAGATATCGAGATATTTGGACACTTGTTTTGTGTCGATGCTGGGCACTGTTTTATGCTGATTTCATTTATGGTACCTCACTTTTAAAATACAGAAATCTCACTGATTTATGAAAGCAGTTTTCGTCAGTAGATGCATTCTGTTCCATGCATTCATACCTCATTCATATGATATATTGCAACCTGAGGCACTGACACGGGCACATGAGATCACACTCGGGTTAGATATTACCCTAGCCATTGTTATAGGCTGCATGCTATTCATATATTTGAGGATATATTCTGATCATTGACCTAGGTTGCGTTATTTATGGGATTTCTTTCCGTAGATGTTTTTCTATTCACGAGTTGGCAACTCACCCCCGTTGTGCCCCAGTTTCTTGCAGGTTTGCCATACAGGTTTCATTACGGCTTTGCGGGCATAGTTTCGTTCGGGTGATTTGCTAGTAGGTGGGTTTACTTGTATCGTACCCCCATTATATAACTTGTATATTATTACTCTGTTGTATCTAGAAGTTCCATCAACCAAACATGTATTTATTTTGAGATAGAGACCAGTAATGTTATTCCTTCGACCTTAGAGTCGCGCGTTATATTTCTGTGGTTTTCTTATGGTTTTGAGTTTCCTTTTGAATTTTAATCCTCGCCCTTGGCGTTGTATATTATATTGCTTGTGTGGTTGTGACCGTCGATTGACGAAGAGCTAGCTCCCTCTTGGGGATGCCTTTTATTAATTTCGTATACTATTCATGTTGTATCCCGTTTGGGAGCCAGTATTTACAAAGTTGACTCTGCCGAAATTTTCAGGAAATATTTGATGTTTTTAAAACCGCATAATTCGGCTTATGCTATTAAAACTACTTAATTTTAAATTGGTTTTCCTTCACTCTACTACTTTTCTTGGTTTGGATTTCTGGTTTTTTGGCTTACTTAGATTACGTACGTCTCGAGACGTTTCGTAGTTTAAGTGCCGGTCATGTTCCGTACTTTCGGGACGTGACATTTAGTTTAATTCTCTAGTTAAGATTCTAGGTTTAGGGTTCTTTAGTACGGCAAAAACTTGAAAACACCATGGACGATGCCTCCCGAAACCCTGCTGCTGCGCTACGGAACCCTACATTAGTATCAGAGCCAAGCTTGAGATTTAGATGATGTTTGTAGGATTACGAAACCGAAACAACTCCGAAACACCCGATATACAATCCTAGTTTCTGTCGAATTATAAATGGCCTCTAAAAATTTATTTAGCAACTGCAGAATGTTGTATGTGATATAACATGAACACCATAGAAATTTGAAGCAATTTGATCATGAAGTGACCGGCCACATTGGCTTAAAAACCGAGCTCACAGTTTCAATGGTGGGTTTTTGGCTTCAAATTTTTAAGGTGTTCCAGTCTCTCTGGGTTTTGGTGTTTCAGGTGTTGCTTCTTTTTGCTAAATTTGCATGTGATGTTAACTTTATGCAAAGGCAATTCGGAGTGTTTCGTAGTCGTAATTCTAACATGTATACGAGTTATTTAGACGACATTAAAAAGTTCGAACGGATATCAATAACCCATATTTTCCCTCGATGGAAATTTTCCAAGAGTTGGATTTTTTTCCTACAGAAAATCATGCAAGCGATTGTGGACCCTCTAGAAGAACGATACTCAAACTTGACTTTTTGGATCGCAGAACAGCGGTCATACCCTAGGGTTTGCGGTAGTTCCACGGCGACATGAGTGAGGCATGGGTCGGCCCTTCTATGGAGGGTTCATAGAAGCTGTGGCATGTTCTCGGTACTTTTTGAACTCCGCTCAAGTGTTGAGCTCTTTAGGAAATTTTGGGTGTTTGTTTATTCGATCGAAAAGTTTAACGTCGTCTAGCTATCTGTGATTATGATAAAATATTTGGAATCCACATAATTAGTTATGAGATAACTAGTTTTAATTTTATAAATCTAGCAGTTTAGTCTCATTTGATCGGTTGCCACGGAATTTTGATGTGGATAAAAGGTCCGTCGCAATTACGTAGTGTACGCGGATACTCTCCGGGTAACCTTACTAGATAGCCACGCCCCATAGCCCCGACCAAGTGACTGTAGGAAAACCCCGTCGCCAAAAGCATCCGTTCGGGTGCACAAGGCCGTGGTGTTCCACCTTAGTGCACTTCGTCGACGGCATCGAGGGTGTGGCCGTCTACTAAAGTTTTCGACGAGCATTCGATCAGGTTATCGGGAATCTTTTCGAATTACCCGACAGGTTATTGGAAAGTATTTTCAATATCGAGACTAAAATGCGGGGTTTATAATTGTTAGGCATGCGATGTCTAAGGAATTCATTTGGTTAGGCATGAAATCCAAAGTATGTGATACATTGGGTTTATGATGTCTAAGGTGGTTGCGGATTCCAATTGTTGTAGTTTTTCACTTTCTTTTCTGCGACCGTAAGTGTAATATGTGGCGTATCGTCGGTTTCGTTGCTATAAGTCAACGACAATTAGGATACGCATATTTACTTACGTTGATGACATGTGATGTTATGTGTTGCTGTAATATGTTATATTGGATCGTCGTGTTTTGAATAGCCGGGTTTTTTTTATGTGAGATGAGAGTTTTTCATTTTCATTCATGTAAAAGCTTGTATGTAATATTCTTTTATTGGGGCACTTCCAGGTTGAGGATGATGTCAGATGTATATTATTTACTTTTCCGCATTAGGATAGACCCAAGGCGGGGAGCACAAGTAACCGGGTTCTAGGATCCAGTGGGAGACCATCTCGAGGAGTCGAGACCTGGTCTCCTAACTCTAGAATTGGTAGGGTTGCTTGCCGCTCTCGTAGGGGTCAAGGGATGTGGGTTTGGCTATTCATCGCGACCGTGGAATCCGCGTTTTTTATTGGCTTAAATAAAACACGGAATTCCTAGTATATCCAATATTTCATATTTGTTCTTCTGCTGCTGATATTCTGTGATATGATCACTTGATATGTTGAGACGATTGCTTATAATATATATATGAGATATAATAAATATTGATGCTTCCGTTTCTTATATGATGCTTAGGAAGCATAATTGGTGGGACTTCATTAATGAGATTAATGAAATAAAAGAAACCTAAAAGATGTTGTAGAAACTTGTTTTAAAAACTGGTAGCTCTAGTTCTTGCTTTGCAAAGCGATATTCCTTGTAGAATATCCAGCACCTTATTCGATAAGGAAAGAGCCAAGATCCCTTCATCGAGAGTGACCTCTTTAACGAAACTAGCAGTTGTTACAACCCACTCGGTTTGTCTTTTGATTGCTTCTATAGTTTTTGCTTTGCATAGTGGTATTTATGAAATATCCTGCACCTTATTCGATAAGGAAAGAGCCGAGATCCCTTCACCGGGAGTGACCTCTTTAGCAAAACTAGTAAAGCCTCAAAAACACTCCTTTTAAAATTCACTCGATTCTACAACGATATCAAGTTCATTACGCAAAAGGTTTTCTTAAAAACTTGTCGTAGCCCTCCGTCATTTCAGATAAGTAGTATTTAGTATTCGTGCTGCGTTTGTTGGCCTCTGCCAAGGTGTAGTGTGCGGTAGTTGATTAGTGCTTATCTGCTAGCATATGATGCGATTGGATTAGGGTAGTTGTACGACCTTGTTGGCCTCTGTCAAGGGTCGTGCGGGTGGATTTAATTCAATAAGGAAATGACGGGTTGAACTTGACTAGCAGCCTATGGTTTGTTGGCCTTTGTCAAGGTCATAAGAAGCTAGGGGCAGAATATTATCGGGAATTTCAAGTGTTGAAATTTGCAATGAGATTGCATACCTTCTATAAGATAGTTGGATCCCGATACCCACTGTGAGTAAGAGTTACTCCTGGGAGAATTTTACACATTACAATTAGTCGATCATGTAGGTGTCTAGAAAGGTGTTAACGGGGTTACGCCCCTGGGAAAATGAGGTTTATTTTAATTAGGTCCGTGCAAAAGCACGGGGAATCTCCCTCAAAATACCGACACTGGCTTGGTCGAAAGATTAACGAACTTGTAGGGTGTAATTAACCCCGGCTAGTCTTACCTTTTAGGGTTTGAAGGAAGATTTGATAAAAACAGTGGGAGCCATCCTGATTAGATAAAATAATAACCAATCTGATCTTGCAAGAGTGCACACAGAGTGTTTTCTTCTCTCTCTCTCTTGGTAGCGACCAAGTCACGCCTTAATCAAGATAATAATATGGATGCATTGACCAAACCTGCTTATTATACTGAACTAGGGAACATTGATTCCGCTCCAACTTATAATTTTTATGAGTCCGAGCAGGAAATAGGGGAATATCCGAATTCCCATGCCACCCAATCGAAGAAAGTGCATGTTGATGCATCTTCTTCGGGTGTGTTCATTACGGAGAACTGTTTCTCAGTATCCTTTACGTCCTGGGTATGTGATACCGGATCAGGATCCCGCATATGTAATATGTTACATGTGCTACAGAAAGGTAAAGAACTGAGAATGGGTGATATATCTCTAAGTGTTAGAGAATGTGTCACGACCCGAAATGGCACGTGACTGGCACTTGAATCATGTGAAGTCTATAGGACCATACCTAATTCAAGTAAGCCAAAAACCCAGAAATCTAAACCATTTTAAAGAAGAAGTGAAGGAAAACTTGTTTAAAGCAAGTGGTTTAATTAAAATAAATGGCATTAAACCTTTAAAAGCAACATCATATTTTCCCAAAAATTTCGGCAGAGTCTCCTTTGTAAATACTGGCCCCAAACGGGTACAAACATGAATAATATACATAATGATAAAACGCATCCCCAAGAGAAAGCTAGCTCTTCGCCAATTGGCGGTCACAACCATGCAAGCAATATAATATACAACGCCGAAGGGCGAGGATCAAAACTCAGAAGAAAACCAAAGTCCACCAGAAAACCATAATAATACAAGCGCGACTCTAAGGTCGAAAGAATATACACTGGTCTTCTAAGTCTAACAAATATACAAGTCTGGTTGATGGAGTTTACTAGATACAACTGAATATATATAAAAGTGCAACGGTGGTCACGATGCAAGTGACTCCACTTATCAAGCAATCACCCGGAAGGAAGCAGTGTGCCAGCATAGCCGCCAAGGAAACCTGTACGGCAAAACCTGCAAGAAACTGTGGCACAACGGGGGTGAGTTGCCAACTCGTGAGTAGAAAATATCACCGACAGAAATCGCATGTATGACTCTATCCTAGGTCATACCATAATCATATCCTCAATAATATAACCCTGAAACCATCTACACAAAAGTGTAATATCAAGTGCTCGTGTCAGTGCCTCAGGTAGCAATATGCCACTAATATGATGTGCAAATGCAATACAAATGAAAATAGAATACATCATGAATGAGAAAACTGTTTTCAAATCTCAGTGAGATTTCTGTATAAAAACCGATGTATCATCAATGAAATCACATAGAATCCGTGTCAAACATCGACACAAAATATATATCCCAATATCTCAAATCTCGGGCTCCGGCAATCCGGACTGGCCCATATCATCAAATCTCATTATCTCGGGATCCGCATGATCAGGATCGGCCCGTAACTCCGAACGGTATCCTCCGGATATCCGTCGAGTCTCCATACAATCACCGGTCGGTAGTGCTCCCCTGTCGGGCTCAACGCCTTTCTATACGATCTTCTTGCCCCAGGGTACCGCACCGGGTCCACCATGCACCCGCAGATGGTCCCTCCCCCTACCTTGAATCGGGTGTAAGATACCACTCGAGAACCGAGAAAACTCATGGTGGACATCACAATATCATATCACGAGAAAACCGTAAATTTCTATCTTTGAAATGAAAATAAGTTTATAAATCCTTGCGGTTTATCCAAATCCAGAAATCTCATGGAAAATATGAATCCCAAACTCCAAAGTAAATAACAGTGAAATACTGGCATAAAGCCCCATAATATTGCATAACAATGAATATACATATACCTGCACGGGTATCTAAATGAAGAATGCAACATCTAATTTAGCACAGTAATGATATATCGGAACTATCAGCTAGCAAGCGATGTCAATGAAGTAATATTCTCTAAGGTGTACGTGACATGGCAATTACCGATGATAATGTGTGTGAGCCAGTAAGCAAGTGTTCGTAGACATATGCATCATCGGTAATGGTGCTGGTGTCCTGATAACATGGGTTCATAATAAATAAAGGAATCACAAGTATAAGCATGCAATGCGATAAGAACAACACGAATATACATTTATAAATATACGAGTCATACCGTTTTGGCATTTGAAATAAGCATGAATCGTGGTTTTAGAAAAAAGGGCTACGGTGTTTGTGAGAAAAGATGCCTCCTTTGAAAATCCGTAGTATCCCTAGGCCTGTATTTAAAATACTCACGATTCGTTAAGTTTGAAAATAAGTATGACTCGAGCCCAATCTAACATCTACCAAGTAAACTACAGTACGATGCTAAGAGACTAATCAAAAGGGTAAGGAAAACCACCTAAGTCCGAGTCGATATATCTAGTAGTCGGTGATCCCGCCTCAATAGCGTCACGTACGATAAAACATATAATACGACATCCTCGAGTCAAGAGTGCGGATCAATCATCATAATCATATCTCGTACGGTAAATCCATCGTACGGCATCCCAAAATCGGAGTACGGGTCAACTATCACATATACCTCAATATCCATATGGTATCATCATCATAATATCATGAACTAGGGTACTGATCTAAAGTCTAGTACTTTCTGATACCATCAACACATATATATATCCGCGTGTGTATGAAAACACATCGCCCAACGACCCGCTATAATATCATGTCGTATCTTATAATATGACCCTAGTCACATCACCGATCTCACGGCATCATGCCCAATCACATCGACTCATCTCTACGTATCATTTACTATCCTCATCATACGTGTATACATATGTGTGTGTGTATAGCAACACATCCACATACATATATATATATATATATATAGCAACACATCCACATACATATATATATATATACATATATCATATACACCAAAACATAACCCGTGTGTACATATGTGTGTGTACCTTATTCTAGGGTTCGCGACTAAGAACTAACTAAAAACGTTTCGTCCAATTACACTAAAACTAACCCATGCTCTCCTAAAATCTTTCTTGCTAATTGTCCATGTTTCATAAACACACACACACACACACACATATACATATATCATATGCTACACTACGAACTGCGGGGGTGTTATACGCCATCCACCCGACTTCCCCCGTAGATATATATCTACTCACCTGATCCTTGCTTGCCGAAGTCGATGCCGCCACGCCTTTGCTTATCGTCCCGGAGTTCACGCGGAGGTACCTACATGTCATAGCGTATCGTATCACATTAAAATCCGATTCAAAACCAAAACGACACGCGAGGTGCCTATAGGTTAGAACCTATAGCTTAGGTATACGGACACAATCATAAATCCCTTGTCATTGACGTACAAATGTCTAGCGATCGAATCCACAGTTCGAATACCAAAACCAAGTTATTGAAAACCACGAAACCAAAACAGCAACTTTGAAAACTTTCTCCATATTTTAGTTCAGGTGAAATTAGGTTAAACAAACAGTACTGGGGTGCTGTATATGAGGTATATGAGCTACAGAAGCAATTTCAACACGATCCCCCACTGTTTGGCCGGCCACATTGGCCAAGAATCCAGCCTGCTCGGCCAAGTACAGGGGTTAGGGTCTCGTCTCTTCACGGTGGTCTTCTAGTGTCAATTCTAGGTCAATGGTGTTGCTTGTTTTTCCAGTAATGGTCTCGGATCACTCCAAATTTCCTGTAGGCTCAATTATACACAAAACCGACATTTCGATATCTAATTCACATTGCATGGTCTAAGCTCTGTTTTTTCCAGGTTTTTAGCACTATAGGGGGTTAAGGTCACTACTAAACCTCAATTGCACCATCTCAATTCAAGAATTCCTCACCACCTCTTCTTGAAATTTTCAAATGTCACAAAACCTCACTAAACACTTCTAAACTAATATGGATGCTAAAGGAATTGAAATACTACACTAATGATGAAAGAATTACCTCATTTGGCAACTCAAGAATTTCTTGAGTTGCCCCAAGTGCTCAAAATCCAATTTTTTCTTGATCTCCCATGCTTGTAGTGAGCTTGTGCACATTTTTAATAAAGGAAACATGATGTTTTGAGGTGGATTTGTGATTGTGGTGAGGAGGTAGATGAGGGGAGAGATGAGGGCTGCCATGGAGATGAGGGGGAGAAAAATGATGAAAATGATGAAGGAAACACAAATGGGAGCCATGATCAAATGACCCCTCACCTCTCTCTCTCTTCTCTCTCTTGCCCATACTTCTTTCTTTAATATTTTCTTTTTCCTTTTTTTCTTTTTAACTTCAACAAAACAAATAAAAACCAAATAACAATGAAATGGTGCATGGTTTTCAAACAAGAAAAAGAAATGTAACAAGTGTTAGTAATATGATATGGTGCATGTCCCATGCAAAAATCAAGCTTAATGCACGATGTCTACAAATGCCAAGATTGGTTCTTCGTACTTCATTATATTCACTGATCTTCTCTCAGGATTCGGACATATGTTCCTGTTGAAACACAAGTCTGAAACTTTTAAGAAATTCAAGGAATATAAGCTTGAAGTTAAGAACCAGACGGGTAGAAGTATTAAGTCCTTCGATGTGATCGAGGAGGAGAATACTTGCACATGGAGTTCCTGGATTTTCTTAAAGGAGAATGGGATTCTCTCTCAGCTTACTCCTTCGAGTACACCACAGCACAATGGTGTATCGGGGCGGAGGCATCGCACCCTATGAGATATGGCGTGCTATATGATGAGTACTGCTGAGTTACCTATTTCCTTTTAGTGTTATGCACTTGAGAAGCTGCATACCTATTGAATGGGGTTCCATTCAAATCAGTGCCTACCACTCCATATGAGATATGGAATGGGAAGAGACCATGTCTTAAACGAGTTAAGATATGAGGTTGTCCGGCCTATGTTGAAAAGAAAAATCCGGACAAGCTCGAGGCAAGGTCAGTTCTGTATAAGTTTGTTGGATATCCCAAACATTTGCGAGGGAATATCTTCTGCCAATCTGAGGAGCAAAAGGTGTTTTGTTTCTCAGCATGCCACCTTTTTAGAAAAGGAATTTCCTGTGAAGAAATTAGTGGTCACGAGGTAGAACTGGAAGGAGTTCCAGCTAGACAAACTAACAGCTGATGATTTAGTGAAACCAAAGGATTCAATAGTCTCCAACGAATCTCAGCCTCTCAGTGAATCTGGTAGGGTTCCTCATCCACTTGAGAGATACTACGGTCTTCTCGGTGACGGTGGGAGCGAGGATTGCATCATGGTAGATGATGGCCCAACTAGCTTCATACAGGCCATCACAAGTGGAGAATTTGTGAAATGACTGGATGCAATGCGATCAAAGATGGAATCCATATACACTAACAAAGTATGACTTTGAATGTTGCACCTGAAGGGGTAAAACCCATTGGGAGCAAATAGATCTTGAGAGAAGATACTTGGTGTAAATGGAAAAGTTGAGACTTTCAAAGCTATGCTTAAGTCCATCAGGATTAAAGCAAGCATCGCGGAGTTGGAACATCTATTTTGATGTGGCAGTCAAAGAGTTTGACTTCATCAAAATAGTAGATGAACCTTGTATATACAAGAAGGTTGTAGAGAGTGAGGTTGTCTTATACGTACTGTACGTAGATGGCATACTCTTGATAGGAAATGGTTTCCTATGCTACACTCGGTCAAGCTCCTCTTATCACGAGGATTCTCCATGGAAGATCTGGATGATACCTACTACATCTTGTGGATTATGTTCTATGGTGATAGATCTAAGTGGATGTTGGGAGTGTCCCAAATCCAGGTACATTAACACCATACTAAAGGGGTTTAGTATGGAAGATTCTAAGCGTGGTGGTTCTCCCACTTACTCATGGATCACTCTCTCCAAAAAGATGTCTCCCAAGACTGATTTGGAGAGAGCTCGCATGCAAGGGATAACCTATGCTTCGGCAGTAGGCTTTATTATGTGTGCGATATTATGTACCAGAACAGATGTAGCTAACTCACTAGGCGTAGTGATCAGGAATCAATCGGATCTTAGGAGAATCACTGGACAGCTGTGGAGGACATTCCTAAGTACTTGAAAAGCACTAAATGAATGTTCTTGGTTCGAGCTTCTAGAATGATAAGGTCGACTGAAAAACAGTCACCGGCATTGTCTTTACCCTCATTGGAGGGACGGTATGTTGGAAGAGTTCCAAGCTATATACCGTGGCATACTAGACGATAAAGGCTGAATACATTGCTACCAATGATGTTGCCAATGTGGCTGTCCGGGCATTTCTTGTTCATGAGATGAACACGGTTCCTACCATTGAGCGTCCAATAAGTGTTATTGAGACAACAATGGAGTTGTGGCTTTGGCCTAGGAACGCCCGTCCCATCAGCGTTCCAGACATATTCTGAGGCAAGTATCACCTGATCACGGAGATGGATGATCTCCAAGGGATCGAGGTTATGAGAGTTGACGTGAAGGATAACACGGCGGATCCACTCACAAAGGCCATACCCTAAAGAGACTTCTATAGAACGTTGAGTATGAGATACTGCAACAAATGGCCTTAGTGCAAGTGGGAGATTGTTAGTTATATGTATGCCCTAGAGGCCATTACTGTACATGTGATATATATTGTAGTGAATGCTTGGACATATATAGGGAGGACTTTTTTGCTCGACATGATAGTATGCTATCTGGTTGCACTTTATCTTAACATGTATACTTATTGTCTCTCTATTACATGTTGATAAAGCCCTTAGGATGAGTACTTGACTACTAGGATTATGATGCAGATCATACTAGTGGGGATAGGGTAGTCTGTACGTGCATCCTTCAAATGATCCTAGTCGTGGGAGTATCGAGACGGGGCATCGATATTCCAGAGTAGACTAGCGTATACGCTTCTCGACCCATATGATGGACGATAGATGATCCCACATCCATTGGTGTTTGACATCAGAGAAGGTATACGGGTGCTCAGTGGAAATTAGGTACACTGAACGAACTCGCCGAGAACTCCTAGATGGTATTATACCTATCGTCAGATAGCAGTTCTCTGGTGACACTGGTACAGGTTAGTCTGTCGACCCGAGATCATCATAGAGTCTTGTGTGATTCCCACTGTGCTTTGATTTCCACCATACCACGTTCAAGAGATCGTGCAAAAAGGTGGTTTTTGGGTACAGTTCCGAGTCACATGGAAGCAATGAGCGATAGGAGGAGATTCGTCTCTCCCGGTATGGGGAGTTGATGTTGCGCTATGCTTCATTGGCCATAACAGGAAATCCCTGGCCAAGGTTGCTGAGATCTACTGGAAAGTGTTATCAGTAGTTTCTCGAACCGTTATGGTTCTTGCATCGGCCTGACTTATCAGGCTATTGGGGTATGACGTTATACCACCCCCAGGTTATGATATGCGACATATCTTACAAAGAGACCGGACTGTACGGTAGTGTTACAGATTGGATTCGCAGGAGTATGAGCTGGCTTGCTTTTTGATCTTCTGATCGCTCAATACCCAGGTGGCCATTACGTTTAACAGACCGCTTGCGACTTGTGGGTGTTTGATATGATCATCACCTACTGCCGGCGTATTGACGAGTCTTTAGAGTCCTACACAGAGATTTCCTGGTTCATGCGAAACGAAGTAGGAGCACATATGTGATATGTGCGGGAACGAGATTAATGCGCGTATGTGATACCGCATTCTATTCTCGCGATATGAGATATCGGTCGGTTATATGAGATATAGTCGGGTTATCGGATCAAGTGTTGATTCGATAAGTTGATTCACATGATATTAGTCGGTTGTATATGATATAGACGGATTATTAAATCAAGTGTTGATTTGATAATTTAATGTATAATTATATATTTGATATATTAAGTTACATTAACTAATATTTGCTCACTGAACATTTCTTTTTCTCACTTGTGTGCATATAGTATATATGTGATATATATTAATGTACATTTTATTTGTGTCATGCTTGATGCCACATGGTACATGGGTGTATGAGACTCACACCATGCTTGATATAATGAGGGGTTTTTATTTATCAAAGTAATTCAAAATTGATGGAAATTGGTTTAATGGTTGAAGCTTGTAGAAGCTTGTGGAACCATTGACCAAGTCCACAAGTTTTGTTTTGCTTGAGATGTTTATTAACCTAACCATTATCCATAGCCATAGTTAAGTCCCTACATGAGTTAGTGTATGACACTAACTCACCCATGGTTCCCATTCTCACCTCTTGAGTTTCATCTTCATCTTCTTTTTCATTGAGAAAAAGCTTGCTAGCTTTTTTCTAGTGAGAAAATATTGTGAGAAAAATTAATCTAAAGATGTATACAGGTGCTCATTGGGTTATGAGTGTTAGGTTTGCCTAGCACCCTATGTAGAGTTTGGAAGCATCACATGTCACAAAGATCATATTTTTATGGTGCTAAGTAAGCATACAAAGGATGTATCCTAGAAAATTAGGGTTTCTAAACAATAAAGGCAACAAAGACTAGGGTTTCGAAACTACAACCTTTGTAGCTCCCTTCGCTAGACTCTTTTGGCCTCTTAAGTGTTGGAGGAAGGTTCTCTTGAAGTCTTCTAGTGTCCACGACGATCCACCCGAAGCTCCTAGTCCAAGCTTGTAACTTCACTTTTCAAAAGAAGAAATGAAGAGAACACTCTAAACAAGTGGGCTAAACTTATGTAGAATGATGTTGTGGTGGCTTTTCTCACTTCAAAAACCTAACTTGATGAGTATATTGCTCACTACAAAAGTCTAGAGAGCAAATGGTGAAGGAGGAAGAAGATGATGGCTTTCTTTTAACAAGAGTAAAAAGATAACTCATATGAAGGAAAAAGAAAATATATGTATATATATTTTCTTATCCTCATCTCAAACCATGGTTAGATTATAAAGATATTATTTAATTTGAGTTTAAATCACAAAGAGAAGGTTAACCCATGGTTAGAAGTAGGTGAGCATGGTTAGGTTTAAAGAAGAGTGTAGAAACTAAGCATGAATTATCCTTTTCTTTATTTCTTTTGTTTTAACAAAAAATCAAATAATAATCCATATATTTATCCATGGTGTGAGTCTTATATTGCCATTATTTTCAATGTGTAATCAACCATGATAGATGATGTATGTATGTATGTATGTATGTATGTATGCACATCCATATGTGCATGAAACTAGAAAGAAAGAAAAACATACATGCATGCATACATCCATCATATACAAGAAAAGATTTCAAGTGAGAAAACTAATGGTTAAATGATAAATCAACACTTGATTTATCAATCAGGCCATATCACATACGACCACACCAAAAGCAAGCCGCCCGATCAATATATAGTATCCTATACGCGCATTTTAACCGGGTCCATGCGCATATCGCATACGCGCGCCACAACGTTTCGCCTGGACTAGGTAGATCCTTTGTGGGACTCTAAGAATCATCAATACGCCGGCAGCGGGTGATGCTCATATCAAGCACCCCCAAGCCGCAAGCGGTCAGCTAAACGTAACGGCCACCCGGGTATTGAGCGATCAGAAGAAAACAAGCGAACCTGCTACAACTCCCGTCGAGCCAACCGGTAACACTACCGTACAGTCCGGTCTCTTCGTCAGATATGCTGCATATCGAGCCTAGGGATGGTCACGTCGACCCCAATAACTCAATAAGTCGTGCCGGTGAATGGTCTATAACAGATCGAGAATCTACTGATAACACTTATCAGCAAATCTCAGCAGCCCTGGCCAGGGACTTACTGATATAACCAGTCGGGCACAGCACAACATCAACTCCCAATACCGGGAGAGACGAAACGCCTCCTATCGCTCATTGCCTTCGTGTGTCTCGGGACTGTACCCAACGGCCACCTGTTTGCATGACTCAGTAGAGCCATGGTAGGGTGGCAATCAAAATATAGTGGGAGAACACACAAGACTCTACGACGATCTCGGGTCTACAGACTAACCTGTACCAGTGTCACCTGAGAACTACTATCCGACGATAGATATAATTCTATATAGGAGTTCTTGGTGAGTCCGTCCAGTGTACCCAGTCACCACTGAGCACCCGTATATGATCTTGATGTCAAACATCGATGAATGTGGGAACATTCATCGCCCATCTTATTGGTCTAGTATCATATACGCTAGTCTACTCTAGTATATCAATTCCCCATCTCGATATACCTATGACTAGGGACTTTCCAGGATATGCTTATAGACTACAGATGTCCCACTAGTATGATCTCCATCATAATCACAGCAGTCAAGCCGATATCCTCAGGGCTTTATCAGCATGTATGAATGAATAAAAGCATGATCAAATCAACATGTCAGATAAAGAAGAACCAGATAGCATACTATCATGTCGAGCAAGAATGTATACTGAATATATATACATGTACAAATACATCCACTATCATCTAATGGCCTCTAGGGCATACATATATCCAACAATCTCACACTTGCACTAAGGCCAGTTATTGGCGTATTTCATACCCAACATCTCAAAAAGTCGCTCATACTGCGGCTGAGGGAGGGCCTTGGTGAATGGATCCGCGGCGTTATTCTTTGTATCTACTCTCCTAATCTCGATCTCGCGGCGATCTACAATCTACCGGATCAAATGAAAACTCCTCAGGATGTGTCTGGACCGCTGATGGGATCTGGGCTCCTTGGCTAACGCCATAGCCCCATTATTATCACAATACAAAGGTATTGGATCAATAATGGTTGGAACTACTCCTAGCTCCGAGACGAACTTCTTCATCCAGACGGCTTCCTTGGCGGCATCATTTGCAGCAATGTACTCAGCTTCCATCGTAGAGTCTGCAACGGTATCCTGTTTGGAACTCTTCCAACTTACCGCCCCTCCATTAAGGGTAAATACAAACCCAGAGATAGATTTGCTATCGTCCTTATCGCTCTGGAAGCTCGAATCGGTAAAGGCCTCCATTTGGAGATCTCCATTACCATACACCAAGAACAATTCTTTAGTCCTTCGCAAGTACTTAAGAATTTTCTTCACAGCTGTCCAGTGATTCTCCCCTGGGTTAGATTGATACCTGCTTACAACACTAAGTGCATAAGGTACATCTGGGCGTGTACATAACATCGCATACATTATAGATCCTACTGCCGAAGCATAGGGTATAACACTCATGCGAGCTCTCTCTTCATCGGTCTTCGGGCAAGAATCCTTAGAGAGAGTGACCCCATGGCAAGTGGGTAAGGCACCCCGCTTGGAGTTGTTAGTGTATATGCCCTAGGGGCCATTATTGTATCATACTAGCTTGTATATTACTTAATGGAAGCTTGGGATATTCACAGTTATATATACCGTCTTGCTAAAAATGGTAGTATGCTACTTAGTTTGAGTCTACTTTAATATGTGCATATGTTTCTTGTAACCTATCACTTATACATATTAGTAGAGCCCATAGGATCTTTGCTTGATTACCAGCGTCGTGATGGCAGACACACTAGTGGGGGCTGGGTAGTCTATAAGCAACATCCTATACAGGTCCCTGGTCGTTGGATTATCGAGATAGGGCATCGATATTACGGAGTAGACTAAGTGTATACGCTTCTCATCCCAGTTGGGGAGATGGTCTGTCCCATAGCCATCAGTACGTCGTACTAGAGATAGTATACAGGTGCTCGTTAGGTTACGGGTACACCGGACAGGACTCGCAGGGGAACTGATTGGTTGGTACTATACCCATCGTCAGTTAACAGTTCCCAGATGACATGAGTACAGCATAGTCCGCAGACTTGACACTGCTACTTCGCCTCGAGTGTGTCCCACTGTTCTTAGATTGCTACCCTACCATGGCTCAAAGGAGTCGTGCAAACAGGTAGCAGTTAGGTGCAGTCCCGAGCACTTGGAGGCAGTAGTGGTTAGATAGGATTCGTCTCTCCTGAAGGGTTAGCCTAGCACCTCATCAAGGGTTTGGTAGCATCACATATGCCATAATCAAAATTTTAGAGGTGCTAAGTTACTCGACAAGAATTGAAACTAGAAGTTTTAGGGATTCATACAAATAAGCATCACATGCAAATGTAAAACTATCACTAAGAGTGGAGATTACAACCTTTGTAGATCTCCCTCGGTGACTCCTTGGCACTATGAGAGTTTGGAACGGATCGATGGAAGCCCTCCTTGTCCACGATGATCCACCCGAAGTCCCTTTGCCCAAAGCTCCTTGCCTTACTTGTTTCGCGAACGAAGTAGAGCAAACACCCTACGCAAATTGGCTAGATGTGTGTAGTATGATGATGTGGTTTATATTCAACAATTAAAACGCTTTCTTTTTATCAACTTCACTCTAGAAAAATCAAGAGAGGAAGAAGAAGATAATGGTGGCTAAGCTTGAGCTTTCTATCATATCACATATGATAACTTGTTTTCACACCCTTGTTGTTCTTCTTAATTGTACACCTTGTTTCATATCACATATGAAGCCTTATATAGTGATGAGAAGGAATAATCATCATTATTCCATCCCCACTATAATTATGGGTGGAAATTCTTTTCATAAATAATTAAGCATGGGTGGAAATTCTTTTCATTAAGTTAAATAAAGCTTACCCACTAAAGAATAAAGGAGCATGAGTGAGTTTTCTTTACAATAGTTTAAAATGATAAATATAAATAAAAGCTTCAATATAAGTCTTGCATTGCCACCATTCTTGTATCATCAACCATGATACTATATATGCATGTATGTGTCCATGCACATCATCATGTGCATACATGCATGCATACAAAAGCATTTAATTAAAGAATTAATCTAAATGTAATTTGTTAAATCAACACTTGATTTAGCAAACCGGTCATATCACATACGATCCGACAAATAGAAAATGCCCGATTAATATACGTTATCACATAACCGTATTTAATCGGGTCCCGCGCATATCTCATATGCACACCACATCTTTTTGCCTGAGCCAGGAAACTTCATTGTGGGACTCTAAGACTCGTCAATACGCCGGCAGTAGATGATGATCATATCAAACATCTACAAGCCGCAAGAGGTCAGCTAAACGTAACGGCCACCCGGGTATTGAAACGATCAGAAGAAAACCCGCGAAGCTGTAAAAACTCCCGTCGAGCCAACTGGCAACACTTACCGTACAGTCCGGTCTCTTCGTCAGATATGCTGCATATCGAGTCCAGGGATGGAATCGTCGACCCCAGCAACTCAATAAGTCATGCTGGTGTATGGCTGATAACAGATTGAGAAACTACTGATAACTCTTATCAGTAAATCTCAGCAGCCCTAGCCAGGGACTTCATGTTACAGCCAATCGAGCATAGCACAACATCAACCCCCAATACCGGGAGAGACGAAACCCCTCCTATCGCTCATTGCCTCCATGTGCCTCGAGACTGTACCCAAATACCACATGTTTGCACGACTCAGTAGAGCCGTGGTAGGGTGGAGATCAAAGTATAGTGGGAGGACACACAAGACTCTATGACGATCTCGGGTCTACAGACTAACCTGTACCAGTGTTCCCTGAGAACTGCTATCCGACGATAGATATAATACCACATAGGAGTTCTCGGCGAGTCCGTTCAGTGTACCCAGTCTCCACTGAGCACCCGCATACAATCTTTGGTGTCTCCTCACCAGATGGATATGGGATCATCCATTGCCCATCATATGGGATAAGAATGGTATACGCTAGTCTACTCTGGAATATCGATTCCCTGTCTCGATACACCCTCGACTATGAACAGTTCAAGGATATGCTTATAGACTACACGCGCCCCACTAGTATGATCCGCATCATAATCACAGTAGTCAAGCAAATATCCTTTCGGCTTTATCAGCATGTGTAAATGATTAAATCTACATGTCAAGATAAAGTAAACCAGATAACGTACTATCATGTTAAGCAAGAAAGTCATCTATCTCCATATATATATATGTCCAAGTTTCTACTATCCATATAATGGCCTTTAGGACATACATATTACTAACAATCTCCCACTTGCACTAAGGCCAGTTATTGGCGTATCTCATACCCAACATTTCAAACAGTCGCTAATGCTGCGGCTGTGGAAGTGCCTTGGTGAATGGATCCGCTGTGTTATCCTTTGTATCTACTCTTCGAATCTCGATCTCCTGGCGATCTACTATCTTCCGGATCAGATGATATCGCCTTAGGATGTGTCTGGACTTCTGATGGGACCTTGGTTCTTTGGCTAATGCTATAGCTCCATTATTATCACAATACAATGGTATTGGATCAACAATGGTTGGAACTACTCCTAGTTCCGCAATGAACTTCTTCATCCAGACGGCTTCCTTAGCAGCATCACTTGCAGCAATATACTCAGCTTCCATCGTGGAGTCTGCAACGGTGTCCTGTTTGGAACTCTTCCAACTAACCGCTCCTCCATTTAGGGTAAATACAAACCCTGAGATTGATTTGCTGTCATCCTTGTCACTTTGGAAGCTGGAATCGGTAAAGGCCTCCATCTGGAGATCCCCATTACCATACACCAAGAACAATTCTTTAGTCCTCCGCAAGTACTTAAGAATGTTCTTCACTGCTATCCAATGTTTCTCCCCTGGGTTGGATTGATACCTACTTACTACAGCCGGTGCATAAGCTACATCAGGGCGAGTACACAACATCGCATACATTATAGATCCCACGGCTGAAGCGTAGGGTATAACGCTCATGCGAGCTCTCTCTTCATCAGCCTTCGGATAGAAGTCCTTGGAGAGAGTGATTCCATGACTAGCAGGAATGGCACCACGCTTGGAATCTTCCATACTAAACCTCTTTAGAATGGTGTCTATGTACTTTGATTGGGACAGTCCCAATAACCTCTTGGATCTATCTCTATAGATCCTAATGCCCAAAATGCGCGAGGCATCACCCAGGTCCTTCATGGAGAACCTTTGTGATAAGAATAGTTTGACCGATTGTAGCATAGGAACATCATTTCCTATCAGGAGAATTTCATCTACGTACAATACGAGGAATGTGACAGTACTCCCTACAATCTTCTTATAAATACATGGTTCATCTTCATTTCTGACAAAATCAAACTCTTTGATTGTATCATCAAAGCAGATGTTCCAGCTCCTTGAGGCCTGCTTTAATCCATAAATGGATTTAAGCAATCTACATGCTTTCCTGCTGATCCCACTATCAATGAAGCCCTCTGGCTGATCCATAAAAACGCATTCTTCTAAATCACCATTTAGAAATGCAGTTTTCACGTCCATCTGCCATATTTCATAATCATAGTGAGCAGCAATAGCAAGTAGGATCCTAATGGATTTAAGCATTGCTACTGGAGAGAAAGTTTCATCATAGTCCAAGCCTGGTCTTTGACGAAAACATTTCGCTACAAGCCTTGCTTTATAGGTCTCCAACTATCCATCTACACCAATCTTTCTCTTAAAGATCCATTTGCACCCAACGGGTTTTATCCCAGGAGGCGCAACGTCCAAAGTCCATACTTTGTTGGTGTACATTGACTCCATTTCGGATCTCATTGCTTCCAGCCATTTCACTGAGTCACCACTCGTGATAGCTTGCTGAAAACTAGTAGGGTCATCATCATCCATGATGCAATCTTCTCTATCACCATCTAAGAGAAACCCATAGTATCTCTCTAGTGGGCGAGAAGTTCTACTAGACCTCCTGAGCGGCTGAGGTTCTTGAAGTTCTACTGCAACATCAGTTTCAACCAATTCCTCCTGAGTAATTTGTGTTTCTAGAACCTCTTCTAGTTCTACCACATTGCCATTAGTACTTTCCGTAAAGATCTCATTTTCCAAAAATGTGGCTTGCTGAGCAACAAACACCTTTTGTTCCTCTTTGTGGTAGAATAGATATCCATACGAATGTTTTGGATATCCCACAAACTTACACATGACCGATCGTGTCTCGAGTTTGTCTGGATTCTGTTTTTTAACAAAAGCTGGACAACCCCAAATCCTAAACCTTTTAAGAGATGGTCTCTTTCCATTCCACATCTCATATGGAGTGGTAGACACGGTCTTGGTTGGAACCCTGTTCAATAGATACATTGCTGTCTCCAATGCATGTCCCCAAAAGGAAAGCGGTAACTCAGCATCACACATCATGGATCGTACCATATCCAATAGGGTACGATTCCTCCGTTCTGACACACCATTGTGCTGCGGTGTGTAAGGAGGAGTGAGCTGAGAGAGAATCCCATTCTCTTTTAAGAAGTCTAGAAACTCTGTACTTAAATATTCTCCACCTCGATCCGATCGAAGTTTCTTGATGCTCAAGCCTGTTTGCTTCTCTACTTCAAGTTTATACTCCTTGAATTTCTCAAAGGCTTCGGATTTGTGCTTTATCAAAAACACGTGTCCGAATCTTGAGAAATCATCAGTAAAAGTGATGAAGTATGAAAAACCACCTCTTGCAAGTGTAGACATTGGTCCACATACATCACTATGTATGATGCTTAAGAGTTCACCAGCTCTCTCTCCGTGTCCACTAAACGGAGTTTTGGTCATTTTACCTTTGATACAAGACTGGCAAGTCGCATAAGATTTATATTCAAACGGATTTAAATATCTATCTTTATGTAGCTTGTTTAGTCTTGTTTCATTAATATGACCAAGTCTACAATGCCAAAGAAAAGCTTCATTTATATCTGAAAACTTTCTTTTACTAGTATGTTGTATATTGAAAACTGTGTGTTGGTTCAGGATGTAAATACCGTTATTTAGTGTACCATACCCAATCAACTCTTGATTCAGCTTAATGTTCATAACATTATTTTGCAATATAAAATGATATCCTTCATTGTCCAACAAAGAAACGGATATTATGTTACACAGCATACTTGGTACTAAATAACACGGGTTCAAAACCAAAATACTTCCTGAAGGCAACCCTAGATGATACTTTCCCACGGATACAGCATGTATATTGGAACCATTTCCAACCCGCAGAGTATGATCTCCAATCTTTAAAACTCTACTATTTCTCAATCCCTGCATACAATTGCAGATGTGAGAACCAGAACCGGTATCCAATACCAAGGATGCAGAGTTTAAAGAAAAACAGTTTTCAGTTACAAACACACCTGGAATGGAAGCATCAACATGCTTCTTCTTCTTGAGATCAGCAAGATATTCAGCACAGTTGCGTTTCCAATGTCCTGACTTTTTACAGTAAAAACATTCTCCTTTCCTGCTTCCCACAACCCCGGCTTTGTCTTTCCCCTTCGCCTTTCTAACTCCACCTTTTTGTTTGATGGACTTCTTCTTTTTCTTTCCCTTGGCCTTAGCTTTTGGGAATGAAGAGGAAGATGGCCCAGCAAACAGAGCGGGAGTCCTTGCCGTTTTCAACGTGTTCTCTGCACTTCTCAACATATTGAGAAGTTCAGGCAATGATTTCTACAAATCATTCATATTGAAATTCACTATGAACGGAGCAAAGACAGGGGGGAGAGACTGTAGAACAATATCCGTATATTGCTCATTATCCATAATCCATCCCAGTTCCTCAAGTTCTTCAATAAGACCAATCATTTTCAAAACATGGTCTCCAACTGATGCACCAGGGGCCATTCGCATCTGAAACAGCTTTCTAGATGCCTCGTATCTCAAAGTACGAGATTGCTCTTCATACAACTCCTTTGTGTGAAGAAAGATGGATTGCACATCCATACTCTCGTGTTGCTTCTGATGGACATTGTCCATAGAAGCGAGCGCGAGACACTTGGCCGTGTTGCAGTCATTTTCCCAAGTTTTTCGGATCTCCCTATCCGAGACAGATGATTCAGGTCCTGGGACGGGTGGGGCTTCAGTATTGAGGACATATGATACCTTATCATATGAAAGTGCAATGTTTAAGTTCCTCAACCATTCTTTATAATTTGGTCCTGTCAGTTTATTTTTCTCAAGTAGAAGCTTAAGTCCTGACATCTGTAACTGCCATTCGGAGAGAGAAAAGGATACACTTAGCGTAATGCTCTAGCAAAGAATTAGATTGGTTATTATTTTATCTAATCGATGTCTCCCACTGCTTTTATCAAACTTTCTTTCAAAACCTGAAAAGAAAACTAGCCAGGAATAATTACATTCTACAGTTTCGCTAACCGGTCAGCCATTCTAGACACCCACTGGATTAGCTAATTGTAAAGTGCAAAACTCTCCTGGAAGTAACACTTACACACAGTGAGATCGAGATCCAACTATCATATAGATGGTATGCAATCTCATTGCCAATTTCAACTCTTGAAATTCCCGATATGGTTTTTACCCCTAGTCACTTATGACCTTGGCTATGGTCAACATATCATAAGTACTAGTCAAATTCTACCCGTCATTTCATGATTAACTAGACCCACCCATATGACCCTTGACTATGATCAACATAATCATATGAATGTCCTAACTAATCGCATCATATGCTTTGTAGGAAGACATCACTTAGCTACCGTACACTACGCCTTGACTATAATCAACATACGCAGCACGAATACTAAGTACTCTGCTTCCTAAAATGACGGAGGGTTGCGGATGGTTTTTAAGAAAACCTTTAACGCTTTGAACTTGATCTCGTTGTAGAATCAAAACAGTTAAGAAAAGGAGTGGCTTAAGCTCCGCATCTTTTTGAAACTTGCATTTTTCATAAAAAGCCGAGTTTGTTTCAAATCTGATTCTACAACATCATTAGGTTTCTTTTCTTTACATTAATCTCATTAATGTGATCCCATCATTTAAGTTCCTAAGCCATCACAGAATAGAACGTATACTTATACCATCCGCATTCGCCACAGTGTCCCGTTATGCACCGTTAGGTTACTTAACTAACGGCATAGCGGGGCGGGACTAGCGCGGGTGTAAAATATAAGCAACGTTTATTATATATCATATATATAATAATAATCCATTCGTCTCAGATACTAAGTAATCACATTACAGAATATCAACAGCAGAAGCACATAAAAGGATATCTAGGATGTCCGTATTTTGTATCGAGCCAACAATAGAAAATACGGATTCCACGGTCGTGATGAATAGCCAAGCCCACACCACTACGAGAGCGGCAAGTGATCCCGCCAATTCTAGAGTTTAGGAGACCCGGTCTCGACTCCTCGAGATGGTCTCCCACTGAACCCTAGAACCCGGTCACTTGTGCTCCCCTCCTTGGGTCTATCCTAATGCGGAAAAGTAAATAATATACAATTGATTTATACATGAATGAAAATAAAACTCTCATCTCAAATAAAAAACCCCCGGCTATTCATTCGCGACAATCCTACTCATCATATCTCAACAACACATAATATCTCATATCATCAACATAAGTAAGTATGCGTATCCCGATTGTCGTTGACGTATAGCAACGAAAACGGCGATACACCACATACTACACTTACGGTCGCAGAAAATAAAATGAAAAACTACAACATTTGGAATCCACAATCACTTTAGACATCATAAATTTGAAATATCATATACTTCGTATTTCATGCCTAACTATATGAATTCCACATATTGTATCACATTCCAGATAAAATAGACAATGTTAAACTTTTCGATCGAATAAACAAACAACCTAGATTTCCCTAATTGCACAACACTTGAGCCGAGTTCAAAAAATTTCTAGAACATGTCACAGCCCCTTATGGACCAACCGTAGAAGGGTCAAACCAACGCCTCACATGTGGCAACGCTAAACTACCACAAACCCTAAGGTTCAGTGACAGTTTTGACGGTCACATAATCGAGTTAAGGTTATGTTCTTCTAGAGTGTCCACAGATACGCTTGCATGTTTTTCGAAAGTTTCGAACTCGGGAAAAATCCAACACTTGGAATTTTTCCAATACAGGAAAAAATATGTTTCTAATATTCGTTCAAACATTTTAACACGTTCTAAATAATCTGAAAATCTGAACGAAGTTAAACTTTCCGATCGAATCACCAAAAACAATTTATCTCCAGAAAACTCAATACTTGAGTAAGTTTAAAATATCTCAGAGGCATGTACTATTACATACGGGTCTACTGTAGAAAACACTATTCCTAATTCCACAAAACGGCCGCGGAACCGCCACAAAAAGCATGGTTAGGCCGCGGTTCCGCGGCGTTTTAGTGAGATCGTTGAAAAAATTTTATACAGTAATTCATAGAAAAGCCTGCTGAATTTTTTAAGAATTTTTAATTTGGAAAAATCCAATTTTCAAAAAATTTCCAAAGAGCGGTCCAAATTAGTGTTTCGTGGTTCGATCGGACTTTTAACATCACCTACGCATCGCCTAAAGCTCTAGCCTGGCTCTGATACCACTGAAGGGTAAGCCTAGCACCTCATCAAAGGTTTGGTAGCATCACATATGCCATAATCAAAATTTTAGAGGTGCTAAGTTAACTCGACAAGAATCGAAACTAGAAGTTTTAGGGATTCATACAAATAAGTATCACATGCAAATGTAAAACTATCACTAAGAGTAGAGATTACAACCTTTGTAGATCTCCCTCGGTGACTCCTTGGCACTATGAGAGTTTGGAACGGATCGATGGAAGCCCTCCTTGTCCACGATGATCTACCCGAAGTCCCTTTGCCCAAAGCTCCTTGCCTTACTTGTTTCGCGAACGATGTAGAGCAAACACCCTACGCAAATCGGCTAGATGTGTGTAGTATGATGATGTGGTTTATATTCAACAATTAAAACCCTTTCTTTTTATCAACTTCACTCTAGAAAAATCAAGAGAGGAAGAAGAAGATAATGGTGGCTAAGCTTGAGCTTTCTATCATATCACATATGATAACTTGTTTTCACACCCTTGTTGTTCTTCTTAATTGTACACCTTGTTTCATATCACATATGAAGCCTTATATAGTGATGAGAAGGAATAATCATCATTATTCCATCCCCACTATAATTATGGGTGGAAATTATTTTCATAAAGAATTAAGCATGGGTGGAAATTCTTTTCATTAAGTTAAATAAAGCTTACCCACTAAAGAATAATGGAGCATGAGTGAGTTTTCTTTACATTAACTTAAAATGATAAATATAAATAAAAGCTTCAATATAAGTCTTGCATTGCCACCATTCTTGTATCATCAACCATGATACTATGTATGCATGTATGTGTCCATGCACATCATCATGTGCATACATGCATGCATACAAAAGGATTTAATTAAAGAATTAATCTAAATGTAATTTGTTAAATCAACACTTGATTTAGCAAACCGGTCATATCACATACGATCCGACAAATAGAAAATGCCCGATTAATATACGTTATCACATAACCGTATTTAATCGGGTCCCGCGCATATCTCATATGCACACCACATCTTTTTGCCTGAGCCAGGAAACTTCATTGTGGGACTCTAAGACTCGTCAATACGCCGGCAGTAGATGATGATCATATCAAACATCTACAAGCCGCAAGAGGTCAGCTAAACGTAACGGCCACCCGGGTATTGAAACGATCAGAAGAAAACCCGCGAAGCTGTAAAAACTCCCGTCGAGCCAACTGGCAACACTTACCGTACAGTCCGGTCTCTTCGTCAGATATGCTGCATATCGAGTCCAGGGATGGAATCGTCGACCCCAGCAACTTAATAAGTCATGCTGGTGTATGGCTGATAACAGATTGAGAAACTACTAATAACTCTTATCAGTAAATCTCAGCAGCCCTGGCCAGGGACTTCATGTTACAGCCAATCGAGCATAGCACAACATCAACCCCCAATACCGGGAGAGACGAAACCCCTCCTATCGCTCATTGCCTCCATGTGCCTTGAGACTGTACCCAAATACCACCTGTTTGCACGATTCAGTAGAGCCGTGGTTGGGTGGAGATCAAAGTATAGTGGGAGGACACACAAGACTCTATGACGATCTCGGGTCTACAGACTAACCTGTACCAGTGTTCCCTGAGAACTGCTATCCGACGATAGATATAATACCACATAGGAGTTCTCAGCGAGTCCGTTCAGTGTACCCAGTCTCCACTGAGCACCCGCATACAATCTTTGGTGTCTCCTCACCAGATGGATATGGGATCATCCATTGCCCATCATATGGGACAAGAATGGTATATGCTAGTCTACTCTGGAATATCGATGCCCTGTCTCGATACACCCTCGACTATGAACAGTTCAAGGATATGCTTATAGACTACACGTGCCCCACTAGTATGATCCGCATCATAATCACAGTAGTCAAGCAAATATCCTTTGGGCTTTATCAACATGTGTAAATGATTAAATCTACATGTCAAGATAAAGTAAACCAGATAGCGTACTATCATGTTGAGCAAGAAAGTCATCTATCTCCATATATATATATGTCCAAGTTTCCACTATCCATATAATGGCCTTTAGGGCATACATATTACTAACATCTCCCGGTATTGGGAGATGATATCGCGCTGTGTCAGAGAGCCATTACGCAAAGTACCTGGCCAGGGCAAGCGAGATATACTGGTAGGTTCCAGTAGCTTCTCAGGGTGTAATGGATTTCGCTCCGACATGACTTATACAGCTATTAGTGGACTGACGCTTGCCGCCCCCTAGGCTTGATATGCGATAGTCTTAGACGAACAGACCGGACTGTACGAAGATTGTCACATCAGGCTCAGTGGGAGTTCGGATGATTTTTCCTCATCGTCCTTCTTATCGACATCTACCTGGGGACCATTACGTACAGCTAGTGCCTCTTGCGGTCTGTGGTTAAACCCACTGCCAGCGTAGTGTCGAGTCTTTAGAGTCCCACACAGAGAGTTTCCCTGCTCCTGGCGAAACGATATAGAGGTCGTATGGTTTTTACGACAAGGGTTCGGATGCGTACGTGTGTTTACGCACGTACCACTTTTCGGACAGTTTTTACTAGTCGGCTTTGGTTTAAGCCAGATTCTAGTATCGGGTTACTGGATTTATACAGTCTAAAGTTTTTCCGTGTTTTCACGGATTGGAGGGGCGTTCTCGTAATTTGTCGGGAAGCTTCCAGAAGAGTGGTGACTAAGGGGTTAAGGTGGCATTGCATTAAATGAGATTAGTGACTCATTTGTGTGATTCATCCAAGTCATTAATGCATCATAAATGCTTAATGACTCATGGTGATGAATCACTTAAAGATATTTGTGAAGCATGATTGTTAATTCAATTATTTGATTTTTGGATAAATAATAATGCTTCATATATATCATGATAAGTTCATTATCTCATTTTCATTATTATTCTCACCTTCTCTTTCCTCAAGCTCACTCTCTCTTCAAACCCTAACCCTAACCTCTCATGTGTTGAGATCAAGGGTTAGCTAGACTAATACATCCATAACCTCACTCTATATCCCCTAGGTAGCTTAGATTAGCATTTTAAGCAACCTTGTTATCTCAAGTTTGAGATTAAGCTTGGCGTAGGAGCTTTCGGGTAGATCGTCTTTGATTCGAGGAGGCCGTTGAGGTGCCGATGTTCCAAGGAGCCTACGAGGAGTGGAGGACCGCGATGAAGACCCGAAGGACTAGTATCGTGAGGTATAACTTCGTATCCGAGTAGTTAAACCTCTAGCTTTTAGTTATCAATGGTTTAGATAACGATTCATGCGCTCAAGTCCGTGTTACGAAGTTTTGATAATCGTTTTTCATATATTCCGCCTCCCCGCAAGTTCTTGGGGTGCGTGACATGGACTTACAGTGGTATCAGAGCCAACTAAACCATTACTTGCTTGTTAGCAACTGATTAGAAGTTTGATCGACGGAAAACACGAAAACAAAAAACCGAAAATTCCTAGTTGCTGTTAAATTTAAACCTGTCTGAAAAATTATTTGATATACCTTAAAATTCACAGCAGGGAATATAATGAAAACTGAGAAAATACGAGCCCCTAACTCGGTAACTCGGCTGCGGAACCGCGGCACAAAGGTGCTTTTGGCCGCGGATCCGCCGCCGAGTCAACTCCGAGTTGACTCGGATTTCCTCTGTAATTCATATTTTTTGGTTTTCTATCTTCTTGTATGTTTTGTTTCTACCCAGGTTACTTCAGTGTTGCTATGCTTTTGGGGTAGACACGGATAAAGGTAATTGATCGATGTTCTAAATTAATTCCTAATCGGGTTATTATCTGTAATGTTTAATGTGTTCGTAAACCTTCCCTAACTGCTAGTATGTCGGTTGGCAGGGGGTTGCCCATTTCTGAAATGTTTACTGTTTGTATATATGAACTGTGTTGGACTGTTGTGATGATTAGCCGGGGTTTGAGATGTGTTTAATATTCATTCATTCAATGTAAATGTAATATGATGTAATATTCTTTTGCGGGGCACATCCAGGTTGCGGTTGTAGCCACCGTTGTATTATTTCTTTTTACTGTTTTTTGCTCCTAGGATAGACCCAAGGTGGGGTACACAAACTACCGGGTACGTCGAAGTGTTTAGTGGCCTACTCATGTTGTTGAGGGAGACCGCTTCACTTCGGGTACTTGGCGGGTAGTTTGCCGTACCCGTAGGGATCTAGGGTGGGGTAAGGCTATTCATCACAACTGTGTAATCCGTCTTTTATTGCAGGCTCAAAGCAAATGCGGATTGCTAATAAATCCAATAAAGTTCATCTGTGATCTGGAATGCTTATTATTGCGTCTGACGAATGTACAATATCTATATATGATAGCTATTAGACGTCACTTATGTTTTACACCCGCGCTAGCCCAGCCCCCGCTCTGTCGTTAGTTAAGTAACCTAACGGGTGATGACGGGACCCCGTGGCGAATGCGGATGGCATAAGAGGACGTAGTATTTTCGTTGTTTTCTGCAATGATAGGATAAATGATGGGACGCATTATTATAATGCAAAGAAAATAAACCAAAGTTGAATCGTTGGAACAAATTTAAAAGAAACCACTTGGTTATTTTAAAAGATCAGAATTTTTAATTGCGGAGCTTTAGCCACTCCTTTTAAAAAGTATCAGGTTCCTTCGATTATATCAAGTTCACTACGTTCACGGTTTTGACTAAACCAGTCGTAGCCCTCCGTCATTTCAGTTAAATATTCTGTAATATTCAAGCTATGTATTTTGACCTTCGCCAAGGCATAGTGATTGGTAGCTGCTGGATATTTATCTGTAGCATAGATAGATGCGTTTGTTTGGGACAGTCGTACTACTATTTTGGCCTTCGTCAAGGGTATGTACGGGTGGGTTCAAATTAACCTGGACAATAACGGGTAGAACTTGACATGTGACTTATGATATGTTGGCCTTCGTCAACGTCATAAGAGCATGGGGCAAAAATCTATATCGGGAATTGCTAAAGAAACTGAAATTTGCAGAGAAAGCATACCATTTTGGAGTTTGATGAATGTTGGTAGGATTCCTTCAACATTATCATACGATGATATTTTGGATCCCGATCCTACTGTGAGTACATGCTACTTATCAGGAGATTCGTCACTTAACGATCAATGCTATAAACCAAGTAGGTGCCAAGAAAGGTGTCAGCGGGGTTACGCCCCCAGAGAAAAGAGGTTATTTAATTAAGGAACTTCGCGAAAGCGTTGGAAAACCTCCCTCGAAGTATCGACACTAGCCTGGCTGAACGGTTAAGCAAGTATTGTATGGTGAGAATTGTCCTGGCTAATTCTTCTTTTATGGTTTGAGGAGGGATTCGAGAAACAGTGGGAGCCATCCTGTTTAGATAAATTAAAAACCAATCTAAACTTGCAACAGCATCATGCTAAAATGTTTTCTTCTCTCTCTCTTAATTGCAGCGACCTTATGACCACACATAGGTTACATCTAGATAACAAATTGACTGAATCTGACTTATATGACTGGCAAAGGTCTGTCCAGATGTCCATTGGCTATGACAAGCTGGACCACCATATTACTACTCAAGATCCCGCCGTCTTAGGTCCAGTTTCTACTGTCGCGGATATGGATATCCGTCAGACAAGGGAAAAAGATAAAGCGAAAGCTAAGTGCCTCGTGTTAGCTTCAGTTGATGGTGTATACCAGAAGCAGCACGAGAAGATGAACTTAATTTCCATCTTTCTCCATAATAAAGATTTATATGGAGAGCAATCTCATATCACTAGATATGAAACCTCGAACGAATTAATTCAAGCGAGGTTAGCTGACGGGTCATCTGTAGGGGACAACGTCCTTACAATGATTAGTTATATTGATGAGCTCCAGGACCTGAAGACCGTGTTGGGAAACGAGTCAAATACTGACTTGATTCTACAGTCTCTGCCTTCTACCCTGAAGGAAACCAGGGAAGGAGAAGGAAAGAGAAAGGCAAAAGTTTCGGGACTGGATATAGTAAAACAAGGACGTTCCTATTGTTACAGGAATGAACAGTAGCAGAAAGATTGCAGGGCTTTAGAAGCCAGTAGCCAGGATTCAAGCATGTTGTAGCTTCAGCTTCAGGTGTGTTTATGATAGAAAACTGTATGTCAGTTAACCCTACTTCCTGGGTATTGGATACAGGGTCAGGAACTCACATCTGTAATTCTTTACAGGCTCTGAGAAACCATAGGGTTATCGGGATAGGTGATATGACCCTCACAGTTGCTAACGGAATGAGCATGGACACTGAATCCGTAGGGGAATATCATCTTGGACTGACAACTGGGCAGATATTGATTCTACGTAACTGTTTTTATGTACCAGGTACGACCTGTAATATCATATCTGTACCCTTACTTTCTAAGGAAGAATATGATTTTACTTTTGCAAGAGATGTGGTTCACATCCACCTAAATCAAGTTTTGATTAGGTCAGGTACATTAGAAAACGGAATATACGTATTAAATCAAGCTCAGATTTTCAGTGTCCAGAACACACTTAAAAGAAAGTCTCCGGAAACAAATCAGGCTTTCTTATGGCATTGTAGACTGGGTCACATCAATGAGAGAAGATTAAAAAGGTTACATACAGAAGGATACTTGGATCCGTTCGAGTATCAGTCTTATGCCACTTATGAATCTTGTCTCATGGGAAAGATGACAAAGACTCCATTCACTGGACACGGAGAAAGAGCAAGCGAGCTCTTAGGACACATACACAGTGATGTGTGTGGTCCAATGTTTACACATGCGCGAGGTGGTTATTCCTACCTCATTACTTTTACGGATGATTGCTCTAGGTATGGACATATCTTCTTGATGAAGTATAAATCCGAGGCCTTTGAGAAATTCCAAGAATACAAGAATGAAGTGGAAAAACAAACCGGCAAAAGCATCAAGACACTGAGATCTGATCGAGGTGGTGAATACTTAAGTACCGAGTTCCTGGGTTACTTAAAAGAGAATGGAATTCTCTCTCAGCTTACTCCTCCATACACACCACAACACAACGGTGTATCAGAAAGGAGGAATCGAACCCTATTGGATATGGTTCGTTCCATGATGAGTAAGGCTGAGTTACCGCAATTTTTCTGGGGTTATGCACTAGAATCAGATGCATATCTTTTGAACAAGGTTCCAACCAAAACTGTGCCTCCCACACCATATCAGATGTGGAGTGGGAAGAAACCCTGTCTTCAGTACCTAAAGACATGGGGATGTCCAGCTTTTGTAAAAAAGCAGCATCCGGACAAGCTTGAGGCACGCTCAGTACTGTGTAAGTTTGTGGGATACCCAAAGAACTCCAGGGGGTATTTTTTCTATTACGCAGATGAACAAAAGGTTTTTGTTTCTCGTAATGCCCATTTTCTAGAATATCAATTTTTAGAAAAGGAAAGAAGTGGGAGCGAAATAGAACTGGAAGAAGTTCCAGAAACACAAACTACTACTGAAGGTATGGTAGAACCAGAAGTTTCAGAAGAAAGGGACATCCCGACGCCACTCCATAGGAGTAGTAGGCAATCTCATCTGCCTGAGAGATACTACGGTTTTCTCATAGACGGGGATAGAGAGGATTGCACTATTGACTATGATGAGCGTACTAGCTTCCAGCAAGCCATTCAGAGCAGTGACTCAGAAAAATGGCTGGATGCAATGCGGACCGAAATGGAGTCCATGTACACTAACAAAGTATGGACTTTGGACATTGCACCAGATGGGGTAAAACCCGTAGGATGCAAATGGATCTTCAAAAAGAAGATTGGTGTAGATAGACAGGTTGAAACTTATAAGGCTAGACTTGTTGCAAAGGGTTTCCGTCAAAGACCTGGTTTGGACTATGACGAAACTTTTTCTCCAGTGGCTATGCTGAAATCCATTCGGGCCCTTCTTGCTATTGCTGCCTTCCACGATTATGAGATCTGGCAGATGGACGTAAAGACAGCTTTTCTAAATAAAAATTTGGAAGAGAGCGTCTATATGGATCAACCAGAGGGATTCATTAAAAGTGGGAGCAGCGGTAAAGTATGCAAGCTGCTTAAGTCCATTTATGGACTAAAGCAGGCATCATGGAGTTGGAACATCTGTTTTGATGATGCTGTCAAAGAATTCGACTTCATCAAAAATCTAGATGAACCTTGCATATACAGTAAGATTGTAGCGAGAGCTGTAGTATTCCTCGTCTTGTACGTGGATGACATTCTCCTAATAGGAAATGATATTCCTATATTACAGTCAGTCAAAAGATTCTTGTCACATAAATTCTCCATGAAAGACTTGGGTGATGCCACCTACATTCTGGGGATCCGGATCTATCGTGATAGATCAAAGAGGATATTGGGACTTTCGCAGTCCAGATACATAGACACCATAGTGAAAAGATTCAGTATGGAAGATTCTAAGCGCGGTAACCTACCGGCTTGTCACGGAATCACCCTCTCCAAAGATATGTCTCCCAAGACTGATTTGGAAAGGCATCGCATGTCGATTATACCCTATGCTTCTGCGGTAGGCTATATAATGTATGCGATGTTATGTACCAGACCAGATGTAGCATACGCATTGAGCGTAGTAAGCCGGTATCAAGCAAACCCAGGGGAGAATCACTGGATAGCAGTAAAGAACATTCTCAAGTACCTGAGGAGGACTAAGGAGATGTTCTTAGTATATGGCGGAAAAGACCTCCAGATGGAGGCCTTTGCCGACTCCGGCTTCCAGAGTGACAAAGATGACTCCAAATCCATGTCGGGTTATATCTTTACCCTCAATGGAGGGGCGGTCTGTTGGAAGAGTTCCAAGCAGGAGACCGTTGCAGACTCAACGATGGAAGCGGAGTACATAGCTGCTTGCGATGCCGCAAAAGAAGCTGTCTGGATGAAGAAGTTCCTCACAGAACTTCAGGTGGTTCTTTCCAGTGTTGGTCCAATACCTCTGTATTGTGACAACAACGACGCTATAGCTTTAGCGAAGGAACCTAGGTCCCATCAGAAATCCAGACACATCTTAAGGCGGTATCACCTGATCAGGGAGATCATAGATCGCCGGGAGATCGAGGTGAAGAGAGTAAAGACGGAGGATAACATTACTGATCCATTCACATAGGCCATTCCTCAGACGCAGTTCGAGAGGCTATTCGAGATGACAGGTCTACAATATGCCAGCTCATGGCCCTAGTGCAAGTGGGAGATTGTTAGTGTATATGCCATAGGGGCCATTATTGTATCATACTAGCTTGTATATTACTTAATGGAAGATTGGGATATTCACAGTTATATATACAGTCTTGCTAAAAATGGTAGTATGCTACTTGGTTTGAGTCTACTTTAATATGTGCATATGTTTCTTGTAACGTATCACTTATACATATTAGTAGAGCCCATAGGATCTTTGCTTGATTACCAGCGTCGTGATGGCAGTCACACTAGTGGGGGCTGGGTAGTCTGTAAAAAACATCCTATACAGGTCCCTGGTCGTTGGATTATCGAGATAGGGCATCGATATTCCGGAGTAGACTAAGTGTATATGCTTCTCATCCCAGTTGGGGAGATGGTCTGTCCCACAACCATCAGTACGTCGTACTAGAGATAGTATACAGGTGCTCGTTAGGTTACGGGTACACCGGACAGGACTCGCAGGGGAACTGATTGGTTGGTACTATACCCATCGTCAGTTAACAGTTCCCAGATGACATGAGTACAGCATAGTCCGCAGACTTGACACTGCTACTTCGTCTCGAGTGTGTCCCACTGTTCTTAGATTACTACCCTACCACGGCTCAAAGGAGTCGTGCAAACAGGTAGCAGTTGGGTGCAGTCCCTAGCACTTGGAGGCAGTAGTGGTTAGATATGATTCGTCTCTCCCGGTATCGGGAGATGATATCGCGCTGTGTCAGAGAGCCATTACGCAAAGTCCCTGGCCAGGGCAAGCGAGATATACTGGTAGGTTCCAGTAGCTTCTCAGGGTGTAATGGATTTCGCTCCGACACGACTTATACAGCTATTAGGGGACTGACGCTTGCCGCCCCTTAGGCTTGATATGCGATAGTATTAGACGAACAGACCGGACTGTACGAAGATTGTCACATCAGGCTCAGTGGGAGTTCGGATGATTTTCCTCATCGGCCTTCTTATCGACATCTACCTGGGGACCATTACGTACAGCTAGTGCCGCTTGCGGTCTGTGAATAAACCCACTGCCAGCGTAGTGTCGAGTCTTTAGAGTCCCACACAGAGAGTTTCCCTGCTCCAGGCGAAACGATATAGAGATCGTATGGTTTTTACGACAAGGGTTCGGATGCGTACATGTGTTTACGCACGTACGACTTTTCGGACAGTTTTTACTAGCCGGCTTTGGTTTAAACCAGATTCTAGTATCGGGTTACTGGATTTATACAGTCTAAAGTTTTTCCGTATTTTCACGGATTGGAGCGGCGTTCTCGTAATTTGTCGGGAAGCTTCTAGAAGATTGGTGACTAAGGGGTTAAGGTGGCATTGCATTAAATGAGATTAGTGACTCATTTGTGTGATTCATCCAAGTCATTAATGCATCATAAATGCTTAATGACTCATGGTGATGAATCACTTAAAGATATTTGTGAAGCATGGTTGTTAATTCAATTATTTGATTTTTGGATAAATAATAATGCTTCATATATATCATGATAAGTTCATTATCTCATTTTCATTATTATTCTCACCTTCTCTCTCCTCAAGCTCACTCTCTCTTCAACCCTAACCCTAACCTCTCATGTGTTGAGATCAAGGGTTAGCTAGACTAATACATCCATAACCTCACTCTATATCCCCTAGGTAGCTTAGATTAGCACTTTAAGCAACCTAGTTATCTCAATTTTGAGATTAATCTTGGCGTAGGAGCTTTCGGGTGGATCGTCTTTGATTCGAGGAGGCCGTTGAGGTGCCGATGTTCCAAGGAGCCTACGAGAAGTGGAGGACCGCGATGGAGACCCGAAGGACTAGTATCGTGAGGTATAACTTCGTATCCGAGTAGTTAAACCTCTAGCTTTTAGTTAGCAATGGTTTAGATAACAATTCATGCGCTCAAGTCCGTGTTACGAAGCTTTGATAATCGTTTTTCATATATTCCGCCTCCCCGCAAGTTCATGGTGTAAGTGCACGGCGGCGCCCCGGCCTCCATCCCGAGGCCAAATGCGGAAGTGATGGTTAACTTTAATTTTCAAACCGGCACCACCGCGCACTAAAACTCGGATCGTGCCATTAAACTAGTCCTAGCTAACTACAAGATGGGGAAGAGAGACATACCGAGCGATCCGTGTCCTCCGGTCTTCTCGTCGTCGTCCCGATCTCCTCGGAATGTCCGGTCTCCATCACGTCGCCGGAAGGGCACCACGTCGCCTGCTTCTTTTACGGGCTCCCGCCTCTATACCGAGGCAACTCGGGCACGAAGTTGGTGAGCCGACGTGCCCAAGGTTTGCTGTAGAATGTGTAGTGCTCATATCTCATTTCGGGTTGTAGGAGGTTGCCATTTTGGTGGAGGGATGATACAAGCTAATGGAGATTGATCTTGTGGGATATTTTTTTAAAGCAAAAGCACAAAAACCCCCCACACCAAATAAAATGGGCAGCCCCCATCTCATGTGGCCGGCCAAGCTTATGGGAGTGGAGAGAAAGAGAGTAAGGGAGTGAGTGAAAAAGATAGCCACAAGAATAATGGAAGTGAGAGGAATGGTCATCATGCAAGAATCATCATCACTAGAAAAACCACACTCCATCAACTAATCAACAACCATGATTGCTACAAAAAGTCAAGAAATCATGAACCATGGAAGGTCAAGGGATGGGGCTCCATTATGAAACCATCATGATACAAAAGTATGCAAAGACAACCCTCCAAATAGCTAATTTGCACAAATGCAAATAAGCCCTCCTCCACCAATCTTCGGCCAATGAAGGATACAAAGAAATATGGCCGAAACGGAAAGCAAACTGGCAACTCCAGAAAACTGGTCCCGTAATAAATTACAGGAAAACCCCGATACTGTGCATACACACCCGCATCTGTATTCCGACCGAAATACAAATGCAAAGAGACAAAATCTACACTGTACTATACTAGAATCCGGCTTAAACCAAAGCCGGCTAGTAATATCCGTCCGATCCTGATCCGTGCAATACTGCACGTATCTGATCGAACCCTGCCATATATCCATACGGCCTCTAGTACAAACCGTCCGATCCTGATCCGTGCAATACCGCACGTATCTGATCAAACCCTGCCATATCTCCATACGACCTCTACAGCATTTCGCCCGAAACTTGAGTAACTGAATGTGGGGGACTCTAAAGACTCGTCAACACCTTGGTTGTGGATTTAACCACCAGCACGTCAGAGGTATAAGCCAATACGTAACGGGCTACCAGGTATTGACCAAAAGGGACATCGATGAGCGAACTCATCCTGACACCCTACTGAGCCTGTCAGTGACAATATCCGTACAGTCCGGTCCGTTCGTCTATGAGCATCGCATGGCGGGCCTAGGGGGTTGGTAAAAGTCAGACCCCCAAAAGCGGTACAAGTCGTGTCGGAGTGTAGCCCAGAACACCCTGAGATACTACTAGAATACCTACCAGTAAATCTCCTGCCTCGGCCGAGGGCTTCGTGTAATGGCTCTCCTAGACACAGCGCGACCTCACCCCCAATACCGGGAGAGACGAACCCCTGAAGATTCGCTCACTGCCACCATGTTGCTCGGGACTGTACCCAACTAAAACCTGTTTGCACGTCTCCTTTGAGCGTGGTAGGGTAGTAATCAAAGTACAGTGGGAACTCACACGAGACAAATGAAGATCCCCAGGTCGATGAACTAACCTGTACACATGTCACCAGGGAACTGCTATCTGACGTCGGGTATAAGACCAACTAGCATGTTCCCGGCGAGTCCTGTCCGGTGTACTCATAACCCAATGAGCACCTGTATACATCTTAGGTGAACCAACTAACACCAGTGGCTTGTGAGACCGGCCAACGCCCCTCGTCGGGGTCTCGAATGTACACACTAGTCTACTCTGGAGTATCGATGCCCTGTCTCGAAACTCCCGTGACTAGGGACCTTTTAAGGATGTGCTTATAGACCCCAGCTCCCACTTGTATGATCGCCCTCATACTGCTGGTGGTCAAGCAAGAATCCTAGGGGCTCTATCAACGTATAATAGCGACATGTCAGGTCACCTAAAGCAGTACACGATGATAAAGATAAACCAGATAGCATACTATCATCTCGAGTAAGACTGTCCTACCGGGATAGGTCCTCCCTCAATCATTGCAATCACGTGCTTATGATCCAATAATTGACTCTGAGGGCACTATCTCCAACAATCTCCCACTTGCACTCAAGGTTAATTATTGCGATGTCGCATACTCACAGCCCGTGTGATATCGAACACCCAACTCCTCTACTAGTCAGTCTCACAAAGCCCGTTTGCGAAACTATTGCATTCGAGGAATAGCCTCAGTGAGTGGATCCACTTTGATGTTTCTTTCTATGTCTCTCTATATCTCAAGTTCGCGGAGAAACCCATCTCCCGAAATGAGCAACATCTGTCTTAGAATATGTCTGGATGTCTGATGGGACCTAGCTCATAAATGAACTCCAAATCCAAACTTCTTAGACTGTATCGTCAACCGAACTTAATCAGTATCCTGCGCCATGCCTCCCTCAGTATTGCCTTGGACCACCTGTCCAAAATACTGCCCCTCGTCAGAAGGAAAACTATAACTCAGACAACCTCCTTGTCGTCCAGGTCACCTTGGAAGCCTGGAATGATAACTGTCTCCCGAATGAGGCTGTCGTTATCATATCCCTAGAACATCCACTTATGTTCTAAAATTGCTTCCGACTGTTTCTCCAGGATTGGATCAATGTCAACTTATTGCATCTAGTGCAAGAACAATATCTGGTGTGGTACTTGACATTTCATGATTGACTCAATTGCCTAAGCAAGTGATCTGCCAATCATGCGCATCCCTCTCCCCTTTAGTCTATAAGACACCTTTAGAGAGGGTGACTCCATCTCCTGCAGGTACACTACCGTGCCAGGAATCGTCCATTCTAAATACTCTTAGAATGCTGTCTAAGTACTCTTAATTGGGAAACCACCCAAATCTAGATCCAAAACCATAGATCTAGTAACCAGTATGTCTGATATAATGTCCAAGTCCCATGTGGAGAAACCACTGTGTGACGACCAAAGTATAACCGATCGTAGTATAGGAATATCACTTCCTACTCTGTGTATGTCATCAAATACCATGACATCACACCCTACTACCTTCTCAACAGATCCATCCCCTTATTCTGATGAAGTCAAACCTATGACTGTCACATCAGAAATTGATGATCTATCTCCGCTATATCTGCTTTAGTCTATAAATAGACATAAGCTACATGTCCACCAATGCTTCCGCTGCTCCCACTGACTACGACAACCCTCTGGCAGAGTCATATAGACGTACACTTCTAAAGCCAGTTTAGAACGACGCTATACTCATCCTCCCGCCGGGTCTCGCAGCCTGGAACAACAGCAATGGCAAGTGTGGGTAAACAAGAACCTCCCTGTCACCGTCCTTAAGGCTACCGGAGTACCTCTCGGGTGCCTGAGGTTACCCACCGTATCTGCGGAGTGGCCAATGGAATTTCAAGCTAGATTGAATCTTTAGGTTCCTATCAAATCTTCAGTAATCGTTTGTGGTTCTGGAATCACTTCCAGTTCTACCATACTCCCACTACTGTTTTCTGAAAAAATCCATTTTTATTAAAACTGTGGCGAGTCTAGAACAATATCACTATTGATCTTCCAGATGGTAGAAAGTCAACCCTCGTCATAGCCTGGGTCAACCCACAAACAGCCATTACAAAAACGTCCCTTGAGTTATCCAGAGTCTGGTTTTAAGCATAAGTCAGACAACTCCCCGTACCTTAACATCGTTAAAATATGAACTGTTCTATATCCAATATAGAACCAGAGGCACTGATTTAATTGAACCAGATTCAAATCATGCAGCTGTCTCCAGTGCATGTCAACTAAATGGAAGGAGGCCGATCAACGTTATTCAACTTAGGAATGCTTCCAATTATGAGTAATCTGAAAGAGAAGCAAGTTCTCTTTATCACTACTATCAACTGAATACCATACTTAAGTATCTATATCTTCGATCAACTTGAAGAATCCCGATACTTGCAACACCTGGTTCTCTACTTTATCCATATACCTATAACTTCTCAAAATTCGGACCCTGTGTTTCCACGAAACACCTGTCTAAAAACTAGAGAAGTCCTAAGTAAACCGAATATAGTACGAGGACCAACCCCTCTATCCTGATGAATCCTGGACAACATACAATACTCTGTATAAGTCCCTTGAGTCTGATAACTCATTCACTGTGTGTCGTAGGTTGAAAACTGTACTTATGGTTAAGAAGAATTACACCACTGTTTAATGCTCCTTACCTAACCATCTACTGATATAGGTAAATGTCACAGACATAATTTCAAAAAAAGGTATATCTCACTCTATGAAAAATAGACGTACAGATATATCGATTTGAAATTGGTGCATAGCAGCGGATATTCAAAACCAAATATTTGCCGACCGGCAAACTGCCCAGGTGATTTCCTCAAATATCACCGATTACAACGAATCCCGATATAATGAGGATGATCACCCAATTCCCAATAACTTACTCCCACTCATCATCTGTAAAGCCATACAGATGTGAGAATTATACCTGGTAAATACATACCCTGGAGTAAGTATCTAATCGGGAAATCAGTTTTCCCTTAACAATACACAGTGAAACTGAAACATTGAAATGTTTCGTTGGCGTATCCCGGTATTCCTAGTAATGCCTCTTCCATTATCCATATTCACAACTGTAACCGTGTAATTCTTTGCCATCTTTCCAAATCCCTTTCTATGTCTTTAGTCATTACCTTCTGCACACCCCTTTAGGCCAAATGGTTTTCTTCCTTCCCTACCGTTCGGCACCAGCCTATGGTTTGGAAGAAAACTATCCAATAAGCATAATGGGTGTACTGTCCTAATCCTAGGAGCACTCGCAATGCGAGAGAAGGTGAAGATAAAAGACAACCGAATAAACCTTATTCCTATTTCTCCTGAACCAGAATCCATCCACGAACTGGAACAAGTTCCTTTCGAGTTCGTATATAACCATACGATGGAGTATCCAATAAACTGTGGATCTTCGTAGTGATACGGAGTGTTCTGGAGAAATACAAAGGTGATTTTAGGATTGGCGAAGAAATACTTGGTTTGGTCGTGAATAGCAGTCGCAGTTTACTTTGCCCTCTTACTAATCCCTTGCTTTGTCTTAACTTAATACCTTCTGCACACCATCGTTATGCTAATTGGTTTTCTTCATTCCCCACCGTTCGGCACCAGCCTAAGGTTTGGAAGAAGACTATCCAATTTGCGTAATAGGTGTACTATCTCCTAAACCAAGGAGTACTCGCAACCTGAGAGAAGGTAAAAGGAAAAGACAACTGAATAGTCCTATCCGTTTTCTCCAGAACCAGAAACCATCCTCGAATAAATTCCTTCGAGTTCGTATATAACCATACGATGGTTTTGTTCAATGGAAGTGGACGTTCGTAGTAATACGGGATGTCCTGGAGAAAAGGGTAAAAGTAGGAGTGGCAATGAGGTTTGCAACTCAGACAATCCGAAAGCCAGTGTTTAAGAAGGTTCGGTTAATTTTGGTCACTGAGTCATAGTCTTAGGGTCGTGTCAATGGTCGCTGCCAAAGATAGAGAGAAAATAAACACTCAGCGTGCACTCTAACCTAGATCAGAATGGTTACCAATTTATCTAATCTGGAAACCTCCCACTGTAACCTCAAATTCTCCTCCAAACCTAAAAGAAGAATTAGTCAGGATCATCCGAGGAGTAAACCAACTCATCTGTGGGAATCGGGATCCAACTATCATCGCATGATAACGTGACGGAATCCGCTCACGTCATCACACTCCAGAAGGTATGCGCATATCTGGCAAGTTTCAGTTTCTTTAGAAACTCCCGATGTGGATTTTTGCCCCATGCTCTTATGACCTTGGCGTGAGGTCAAAATATCATAAGTCACATGTCAAGTTCTGCCCATCATTATCCAGGTTAATTTGAACCCACCCGTACATACCCTTGACGTGGGCCAAAATAGTAGTATGACTGTCCCAAACTAACGCATCTATCTATGCTACAGATAAATATCCGGCAGCTACCAATCACTATGCCTTGGCGTGAGGTCAAAATACATAGCTTGAATACTACCGAATATTTAACCGAAATGATGGAGGGCTACGAATGGTTTCTGGCGAAAACCTTTAATGTAATGAACTTGATATCGTTGAAGGAACGGATAGCTTTTAAAAATATAGTGACGAAAACCTTTGCTAAAGAGGTCACTCCCGGTGAAGGGATCTCGGCTCTTTCCCCGTAGAATGAGGTGCAGGATATTCCAACTGAATACCACGGTGCAAAGAAAAAGTAATCGGCTATAGTGGAGTTATTGCCCTGACGCAAACTTTTTGTCCAAGGGGTCACTCCCGGTGAAGGGATCTCGGCCCTTGCCTCGTCGACTGAGGAGCAGGATATTCCAACTGAATACCACGATGCAAAACAAAAAGAGAACGTCCTTGCAATAACATCTTTTTGAAAAGTGTTCCAACAACATCAGAATAGGTTTGTTTTTAACTTGCATTGATCCGAATCAACGCAGTCCCATCAATTGATCACACCACAAAGAACAAAAATATATTGATGTACGTATATGCCATCCGCATTCGCCACTGGGTCCCGTCATTACCTGTTTGGTTAGCTAACTAACGACAGAGCGGGGACTGGACTAGAGCGGATGCAAAACATATACAACATCTACTAATATATATATACCAATATATAATTTTCGATCAAGGCGTGATAAAATGCAACATCACAGAAATGTACAGCATCACAGAATAATACAGATATCTGGGATCCCAGGTTTCACAGAGCCACTACTGAAACCTGACGTTCCCCTGGTCGTGTGGATAGCATGTGCAATGAAATCCTAGACCCCTACGGGCGCGACAAGTTACCCGCCAAAACCTGAAATGAGGCAGCCCCCTTCAGCAACGTGAATAGACCACCCGGCACTTCACGGAATCCGGTAACTTGGGCACCCCACCTGGGTCAACCTGTACCCCCTACGAGTGCGGCGAATAGCCCGCCAATCCTAGAGTGAAGCCCCCTCCGTCTCAATGCCATGAGATGCGGGCTTGTTGCCCTCTAGAACCCGGCTATCCGTGCACCCCTCCTTGGGGTAATCCTAGTACAGAAAGTAAAATATACATACAACGGGTACATCGACCGCAACCTGGTCGTGCCCCAAAATAATAATACAAACAGACAGTGACGGCAGTCCACATGTCGGACGCTCACCCCGTAATATCAAATGTACATAATACAACAAAACTGTACTAGCATTGCATCCAGGCTATCCCCCACGACCAATCCGCAACATCACAGCATAACACAGAACATCAACGTGAATGTCACGTTCGTAAGTCTGTCTAACCGGGCTATAGCAGTTAGACAGGATTTACCGATCATGTGACATTCACGGTCGCAGATATAATGTAAATACTGTGAACCAATGTGTTTAAAATATCCGATCGATTAAATTTTACCAAGTGGGCCCCCAAGAAATACTGTAGCGCTCACAGAAATTCTGGGCCCAAAAATAATATTCCAAAACCCCTATTTTCAAGTCTGGAGGCCTCTGTAAAAAATTGGTGCACTGATCAGTCAAAAGAGCGGCGGAACCGCGGCCCAAGCATGGATTTGGCCGCGGTTCCGCGGTGGAATAATGAGATCTCACGACCAAATTTTTACAGGAGGCTTATGTTTCCCTGCACAGTGTTCTGAGACAACCTGAAAAATTTTTGGACTCCAAAAAATTTCGACAGAAACTGATGCTCTTGGAAAATGCGGTTTTGGAATTTTGTTCGATCGGAAATGTAAAACACATTAGACAAAGCTAGACTATGTTAATGGCGAGGCTCAGATACCACTGTAAGTGCACGGCGGCGCCCCGGCCTCCATCCCGAGGCCAAATGTGGAAGCGATGGTTAACTTTAATTTTCAAACCGGCACCACCGCGCACTAAAACCCGGATCGTGCCATTAAACTAGTCCTAGCTAACTACAAGATGGGGAAGAGAGACCTCGTCGTCGTCCCGATCTCCTCGGAATGTCCGATCTCCATCACGTCGCCGGAAGGGCACCACGTCGCCTGCTTCTTTTACGGGCTCCCGCCTCTATACCGAGGCAACTCGGACATGAAGTTGGCGAGCCGACGTGTCCAAGGTTTGCTGTAGAATGTGTAGTGCTCATGTCTCATTTCGGGTTGTAGGAGGTTGCCATTTTGGTGGAGGGATGATACAAGCTAATGGAGATTGATCTTGTGGGATTTTTTTTCAAAGCAAAAGCACAAAAACCCCACACCAAATAAAATGGGCAGCCCCCATCTCATGTGGCCGGCCAAGCTTATGGGAGTGGAGAGAAAGAGAGTAAGGGAGTGAGTGAAAAAGATAGCCACAAGAATAATGCAAGTGAGAGGAATGGTCATCATGCAAGAATCATCATCACTAGCAAAACCACACTCCATCAACTAATCAACAACCATGATTGCTACAAAAAGTCAAGCAATCATGAACCATGGAAGGTCAAGGGATGGGGCTCCATCATGAAACCATCATGATACAAAAGTATGCAAAGACAACCCTCCAAATAGCTAATTTGCACAAATGCAAATAAGCCCTCCTCCACCAATCTTCGGCCAATGAAGAATACAAAGAAATATGGCCGAAACGGAAAGCAAACTGGCAACTCCAGAAAACTGGTCCCGTAATAAATTACAGGAAAACCCCGATACTGTGCATACACACCCGCATCTGTATTCCGACCGAAATAAAAATGCAAAGAGACAAAATCTACACTGTACTATACTAGGATCCGGCTTAAACCAAAGCCGGCTAGTAATATCCGTCCGATCCTGATCCGTGCAATACCGCTCGTATCTGATCGAACCCTGCCATATAACCATACGGCCTCTAGTACAAACCGTCCGATCCTGATCCGTGCAATACCGCACGTATCTGATCGAACCCTGCCATTTCTCCATACGGCCTCTACAGCGTTTCGCCCGAAACTTGAGTATGAATGTGGGGGACACTAAAGACTCGTCAACACCTTGGTTGTGGATTTAACCACCAGCATGTCAGAGGTATAAGCCAATACGTAACGGGCTACCTGGTATTGACCAAAAGGGACATCGATGAGCGAACTCATCCTGACACCCTACTGAGCCTATCAGTGACAATATCCATACAGTCCGGTCCGTTCGTCTATGAGCATCGCATGGCGGGCCTAGGGGGTTGGTAAAAGTCAGACCCCCAAAAGCGGTACAAGTCGTGTCGGAGTGTAGCCCATAACACCCTGAGATACTACTGGAATACCTACCAGTAAATCTCCTGCCTCGGCCGAGGGCTTCGTGTAATGGCTCTCCTAGACACAGCGCGACCTCACCCCCAATACCGGGAGAGACGAACCCCTGAAGATCCGCTCACTGCCTCCATGTGGCTCAGGACTGTACCCAACTAAAACCTTTTTGCACGTCTCCTTTGAGCGTGGTAGGATAGTAATCAAAGTACAGTGGGAACTCACACGAGACAAATGACGATCCCCAGGTCGATGAACTAACCTGTACACATGTCACTAGGGAACTGCTATCTGACGTCAGGTATAAGACCAACTAGCATGTTCCCGGCGAGTCCTGTCCGGTGTACTCATAACCCAATGAGCACCTGTATACATCTTAGGTGAACCAACTGACACCAGTGGCTTGTGAGACCGGCCACCGCCCCTCGTCGGGGTCTCGAATGTACACACTAGTCTACTCTGGAGTATCGATGCCCTGTCTCGAAACTCCCGTGACAAGGGACCTTTTAAGGATGTGCTTATAGACCCCAGCTCCTACTTATATGATCGCCCTCATACTGCTGGTGGTCAAGAAAGAATCATAGGGGCTCTATCAACGTGTAATAGCGACATGTCAGGTCACCTAAACCAGTACACGATGATAAAGGTAAACCAGATAGCATACTATCATCTCGAGTAAGACTGTCCTACCGGGATAGGTCCTCCCTCAATCATTGCAATCACGTGCTTGTGATCCAATAATTGACTCTGAGGGCACTATCTCCAACACGTGGGGTGCGTGACATGGACTTACAGGAGCCTTCCATACTAAACCTTTTTAGGATGGTGTTAATGTACCTGGTTTGGGACAATCCCAATAACCTTTTGGATCTATCCCTATAGATCCTTATGCCCAGAATGTATGTGGCATCACCCAGGTCCTTCATGGAGAACCTTAGTGATAAGAAAGATTTGACCGACTGTAGCATAGGAATATCATTTCCTATCAGAAAAATGTCGTCCACGTATAATACGAGGAATGTGACAGCTCTCCCTACAGCCTTCTTATAAACACAAGGTTCATCTGGATTTTTGATGAAATCAAACTCTTTGATAACATCATCGAAACAGATGTTCCAACTCCGAGATGCCTGCTTTAACCCATATATGGATTAAAGTAATCTACATGCTTTCCCGCTGCTCCCACTGTCAATGAAGCCCTCTGGCTGATCCATATAAACGCATTCTTCTAAATCTCTATTTAGAAATGCTGTTTTAACGTCCATCTGCCAGATTTCATAGTCGTAGTGAGCAGCAATAGCAAGTAGGATCCGAATGGATTTAAGCATGGCTACGGGCGAAAAAGTTTCGTCATAGTCCAAACCTGGTCTTTGACGAAAACCCTTCGCCACAAGTCTTGCCTTATAGGTCTCTACCTGTCCATCTACACCAATCTTTCTTTTAAAGATCCATTTGCATCCCACAGGTTTTACCCCAGGGGGTACAATGTCCAAAGTCCATACTTTGTTGGTGTACATAGACTCCATTTCGGATCTTATGGCATCCAGCCACTTCACAGAGTCTCCACTCGTGATAGCTTGCTGAAAACTGGTAGGATCATCATCATCCATGATGCAGTCTTCTCTGTCACCATCAATGAGGAAACCGTAGTACCTCTCCGGTGGGCGAGAAGTCCTATCAGACCTTCGGAGTGGCCGAGGTTCCTCAGTTTCTATTGCAACAGCCGGTTCAACCAAATCGTCATTTGTAGTTTGTGTTTCTAGAACCTCTTCCAGATCCACCACCTTGCCATCATCTTTATCTGTGAAAAACTCTTTTTCTAAGAATGTGGCATACTGAGAAACAAACACTTTTTGTTCCTCTTTGTGGTAGAATAGATATCCATAAGAATTCTTTGGATATCCCACAAAGTTACACATGACTGACCGTGTCTCGAGTTTGTCCGGATTCTGCATTTTAACATAGGCCGGGCAACCCCAAATCTTAATTCTCTTAAGAGATGGTCTCTTCCCATGCCATATCTCATATGGCGTGGTAGACACGGTTTTGGTTGGAACCCTGTTTAGTAGAAACGCTGCAGTCTCCAATGCATGCCCCCAAAACGAGACTGGTAACTCAGCGTCACTCATTATGGACCGGACCATATCTAATAGGGTCCTATTCGGTCGTTCTGACACACCGTTGTGCTGTGGTGTGTAAGGAGGAGTGAGCTGAGAAAGAATCCCATTCTTTTTTAGGAAGTTTGCAAATTCTGTACTGAGATACTCACCACCTCGATCTGATCAAAGCATCTTGATACTCAAGCCGGTTTGTTTTTCTACTTCTTGTTTATATTCAATGAATTTCTCGAAAGCTTCGGACTTGTGCTTTAATAAAAATACATGACCGAATCTTGAGAAATCGTCAGTGAATGTAATGAAGTATGAAAAACCGCCTCTAGCCTGTGTAGACATTGGCCCACATACATCACTATGTATGAGGCCTAGGAGCTGAGTAGCTCTTTCTCCGTGTCTGGTAAACGGAGTTTTGGTCATTTTACCCTTGATACAAGACTGGCAAGTCGCATAAGATTTATATTCAAAGGAATTTAAATATCCATCTTTGTGTAACTTGTTTAGTCTTGTTTCGTTAATATGACCAAGTCTACAGTGCCAAAGAAAATCTTCATTTAATTCTGAAAGTTTTCTTTTATTAATGTGTTGTATACTGAAAACTGTGTGTTGATTTAGGATGTATATTCCGTTATTAAGCGTACCATACCCAACCAACATTTGATTCAGGTGAATGTTCATAACATTGTTCTGCGATACAAAATTATATCCTTCATTGTCTAACAAAGAAACGGATATTATATTACAAAGCATACTTGGTACAAAATAACATGGATTCAAAACCAAAATACATCCAGATGGCAACCCCAAGTGATACTCTCCCACTGCGACTGTATGTACATTGGAACCATTTCCAACATGGAGAGTATGGTCACCTGTCTTCAAAACTTTGCTATTTCTCAGCCCCTGCATAGAATTGCAAATGTGAGAACCCGAACCGGTATCTAATACCCAGGAAGCAGAGTTTATTGAAAAACAGTTTTCTGTCACAAACGCACCTGAAGCAGAAGCATCCCCATGCTTCTTCTTGAGATTTAAGTACTCCGTGCAGTTGCGCTTCCAATGTCCTGTCTTGTGGCAATGAAAACATTCGCCTTTCCCTGAGTCTCCAGCTTTGGACTTTTCCTTTCCCTTCACCTTTTTAACTCCATCCTTAGGATTGGTGGGTTTCTTCTTTTTCTTTCCCTTGGCCTTAGCCTTTAGGCGAGAAGAGGAAGACTGTCCAACAGTCATAACGGGAGTTTTTACTGACTTCATAGTGCTCTCTGCACTCCTTAACATATTAAGGAGTTCAGGTAGCTCCTTCTCCATGCCATGCATGTTGAAGTTAACTATGAATTGATCAAAGGTGGAGGGGAGGGACTGCAGAATAATATCTGTATATTGTTCATTGTCCATAGTCCATCCAAGGTCCTCAAGCTCTTCTATAAGAGCTATCATCTTCAGAACATGGTCTCCTACTGGTGTGCCGGGGGCCATTCGCATCTGAAACAATTTCTTTGATGCTTTGTATCGTAATACGCGGGATTGCTCTCCATACAACTCCTTTGTATGGAGCAATATGGCGTGAATGTCCATATTCTCGTGCTGCTTTTGATGTGTGGTGTCCATCGATGCAAGCACGAGGCATTTGGCCGTGGCACAGTCAGCATCCCATATCTTGCGGACTTCAATATCCGTAACTGAGGATTTAGGGCCTGGGACGGGCGGGGCTGGAGCCGTGAGGACATATGATACCTTATCATATGTCAAGGCAATGTTCAAATTCCTCAGCCATTCTTTATAATCGGTCCCATTCAGTTTGTTTTTATCTAATAAAAGCTTGAGTCCAGTCATGGGTATCTGCCATTAAGAGAGAGAAAAGAATACACTCAGCGAAAGCTCTTGCATAGATCAGATTGGTTATTATCTTGTCTAATCGATGTCTCCCACTGCTTTAATCAAGTTTTTCTTTCAAACCTTAAAAAGAAAACTAGCCAGGATTAATTACAGTCTACAACTTCGCTAACCGTTCAGCCAGGCCAGTGTCGGTACTTGAGGGAGGTTCCCCGTGCTTTCGCACGGACCTAATTAAAGTAAACCTCGTTTTCCCAGAGGCGTAGCCCCGTTAACACCTTTCTAGACACCTAATGAGTTAGCTAATTGTAAACTGCAAAACTCTCCTAGGAGAAACTATTGCCCACAGTGGGATCGGGATCCAACCATCACATGGAAGGTATGCAATCTCATTACAAATTTCAACACTTGAAATTCCCGATGTAATTTTTACCCCTGGTACTTATGACCTTAACTATGGTCAACAAATCATAAGTACCAGTCAAGTTCTACCCGTCATTTCTTGATCAATTAGACCCACCCATATGACCCTTAACTATGGTCAACAAAGTCGTATGAATGTCCTAATTAATCTGCATCATATGCAGTGTAGGAAGACATCACTTAGCTACCATACACTACGCCTTAACTAAAGTCAACAAACGTAGCACGAATACTAAGTACTCTACTTCCTAAAATGACGGAGGGTTGCGGATGATTTTTAAGAAAATCTTTAACGCTTTGAACTTGATATCGTCGTAGAATCAAATGGTTTTCAAAAGGAGTGGCTTGTGCTCCGCAGTTTTGAAATATTGCTTTTTCATAAAGAGCCGGGTGGTTTTTAAATTCGATTCTACAACATCTTTTTAGGTTTATTTTCTTTACATTAATCATATTAATATAATCCCATCATTTAAGTCCTTAAGCCAATCACAGAAAAGAAACGAAAATAACACGTACGCTTATGCCATCCGCATTCGCCGCAATGTTCCGTTATGCACCGTTAGGTTACTTAACTAACGGCATACCAGGACGGGACTAGCGCGGGTGCAAAACATAAGCAACGTCTACTATATATCATATATATAATATGTCATTCGTCTCAGATATCTCAGAACACAGGCAGCAGAAACATATATATAATGTGGGATATACTAGGACGTCCGTATTTAGTATTTAGCCAACAATACAAAATATGGATTCCACAGTCGCGATGAATAGCCAATCCCACACCCCTAGACCCCTACGAGAGCGGCAAGCGACCCTACCAATCCTGGAGTTTAGGAGACCCGGTCTCGACTCCTCGAGATGGCCTCCCACTGAACCCCAGAACCCGGTCACTTGTGCTCCCCTCCTTGGGTCTATCCTAATGCGGAAAAGTAAATGATATACAACACTGGTGACACAACCTCAACCCGGAAGTGCCCCAAAATAAAAGAATATTACATTACATTTGAATTTACATGAATGAAAATATAAAACTCTTATCTTACATAAAACCCCCGGCTATTCGATCGCGACAATCCTGCACATCATATCTCAGCAACACATAATATCATATATCATCAACGTAAGTAAGTATGCGTACCCCAATTGTCGTTGATGTATAGCAACGAAACTGGCGATATCGAACATACTACACTTACGGTCACAGAAAAGAAAGTGTAAAACTACAATATTTGGAATCCACATTCTCTTTAGACATCATAAATGCGAAATATCACATACTTCGTATTTCATGCCTAAACTATATGAATTCCACATATTGTATCACATTCCAGATAAATAGACAGTATTAAAGTTTTCGAACGAACGATCAAATACCCAAGATTTCCTAAAGCTCAACACTTGAGCGGAGTTCAAAACCCCGGAGTGTGACACAGTAGTGGCGGTCCAGCCGTAGAAGGGTCAAGCCAACGCCTCACATGTGGCACGCCGTACTGCCCCAAACCCTAAGGTTCAAAGGACAGTTCAAGACGGTCACATAATCGAGTTAAGCTTTGTTGTCTTCTAGAGGGTCCACCACAAAACTTGCACGTATCTCCAAAATATTCAAACCCCGTGAATAGTAAGCAAATGATACTTGTTCGAACACTTCAATACTTTCTAATTTACCCGGAAAAGCAACGAAATGAAAATTCCGATCGAATCGACGAGTCCAAAACCATCTCCAGAATATACAGTACTAGATTCAGATTAAACATACCTAAAACAACATAGAAGCAGTTATAAGAATTACTGTGTAAATTGGAGGCAATGAAGCCTCTGTACGGCCGCGGAGCCGCGGCCTAAGCAAGGATTTGCCGCGGTTCCGCGGCGGTTTGTAGGAATCATGGCTTCGTATTTCACAGGGTTTCTTAGTTTTTCCTGCTGTATTTTTTAAGTATTTTTAACTCTGAAAAATGACAGATTTTAAAAATTGTCTAGTGAAGGTCTCGAAACGTCGTATTTTGGTTCGATCGGAGTTTTTGCTTCGTAAAAGTGTCGCCTAATGTTCTAGGTCGGCTCTGATACCAATGTTAGTCAGGTAGCCACCCCATCCAATGGGGTCGCTGTAGGGTTCCTAGGCACTCTAGTTAAGTCTCACAAGTGATCAAACATGCACAAATAAATATTTACGGGTGCCTACAAACCCGACTACGGATCGTTTACTAGATATTTAGGCGAAACATGTAAACTAGTTAACATTTTAACTAAGGGAACGGACATACAACCTTTGTAGATCCGGTCCACCACCTCCACGGCTCCGCAACGAAGTCCCCTCCGCTGTCAAAAATCAATCCGGAACTCAAGTATCGGTTTCGTCGAAGAAATGGGCGGGCTTGATCGTCGGTTCGATGCCGAAGATGATCTACGTCGAGGTATCGCTAGAACAAGCTCCAACTTCACCAAGTCGGAAAAACTTGTGAAGGAAACACCCTATACTACTTGGCAAGAGGTAGAGGATGAAGAAATAGAAAGTGGGTAAACTTTAGTTTTGGATTTCTCACTAGATTTCATGACTTGCCATTGAAGTAGCAAGCTTTCTTCAATGTTGAAGAAGATGAAGCAAGAAGAAGATGATATATCTTCCTTAAAAGAAAAATAAAATAAAATGAATACTTATCATCTCTTTTGACCATGGTTTAGTGTAGAGTCTTAACTAAGGTTAGAGAGTGGTTAGGGTTAGATAAAAGACAAGAATGGTGGACTAAGTTCAAAGCTTCAAGAAGCTTTCAAATAAAAACAAAAACTAGCAACCATTCTTATCTCTTTATCTTTTCTTTTTCCAAAATAAACAAAAGGAATTAATAAATGATTAAGTAAATGAAAAAGAAACCCTAATCACTAATTAACCATGGTTTAACACTTTACACAAAACCAAGCTAGAATGTATCATCAAACATGATACAATCATGTGCACAAAACTATATCGAATATACAATGTGCACATCCGCGCGAGAAAATCCATTTAAAGTGAACCGATACTAGTTAATGCAAAGCAATATATCAAATATATATAATTATGTATTAAATCATTAAATCAACACTTGATTTAACGATCCGGTCATATCGCATATAACCGGCTAGTATCCAATGTGTCGGCTTATCGAATCAATCCTTGATTCGATAACTAGGTTATATCGCATATAACCATTCGATACATAGATCGCGAGAATAGAATACGGTATCATATACACGCATTATTCTCGGTCCCGCACATATCTCATATGCGCTCCTATTTCGTTTCGCTTGAGCTAAGAAACCTCTGTGTAGGACTCTAAAGACTCGTCAATACGCCGGTAGCAGATGATGATCATATCAAACATCCGCAAGCCGCAAGCGGTCTGCTAAACATAACGGCCACCCGGGTATTGAGCGATCAGAAGATCGACGAGCAAGCCCGCTCACACTCCTGCGAATCCGACCAGTAACACTACCGTATAGTCCGGTCTGTTCGTCTGATATGTCGCATATCACGCCTAGGGGTGGTAAACGTCAGACCCCAATAGCTTGATAAGTCATGCCGACGTAGGGTCCATAACATTCGTGAAACTACTGATAACTCTTACCAGTATATCACTGCAACCCTGGCCAGGGATTTCCTGTTATGGCGAGTCGAGCATAGCACAACATCAACCCCCAATACCGGGAGAGACGAATCCCCTCCTATCGCTCATTGCCTCCATGTGAATCGGGACTGTACCCAAAAACCACCTGTTTGCACAACTCAGTAGAGCCGTGGTAGGGTGGAAATCAAAGCACAGTGGGAGACACACAAGACTCTATGACGATCTCGGGTCTACAGACTAAGCTGTACCAGTGTCACCAGAGAACTGCCATCTGACGTGAGGTATAATACCATCTGGGAGTTCTCGGCGAGTCCGTTCAGTGTACCCAGTCTCCACTGAGCACCCGCATACCATCTTCGATGTCAAACACCAATGGATATGGGATCATCCATCGCCCATCGCATGGGTCGAGAAGATATGCGCTAGTCTACTCTGGAATATCGATGCCCCGTCTCGATATTCCCTCGACTAGGAACTTTTCAAGGATGTACTCATGGACTACTCAGGCCCCATTAGTATGATCTACATCATAGCCCTGGAAGTCGAGCACACATCCTAAGGGCTTTATCAACATGTAATTAGAGAGACAGAAATTATACATGTTAAGATAAAGTGCAACCAGATAGCGTACTATCATGTCGAGCAAGAAAGTCCTTCCTATATATGTCCCAGCATCCACTACAATATACATCCAATGTACAGTAATGGCCTCTAGGGCATACATATAACTAACAATCTCCCACTTGCACTAGGGCCATTTGTAGCAGTGGTTGCAGTATCACATACTCAACCATCCCCTAAAAGTCTCTCTTTGGGAAAAAGGCCTTCGTGAGTGGATCCGCCGTGTTGTCCTCTGAGTCTACTCCCCTAACCTCGATCACCCTGGAGATCAACTATCTCCATGATCAGGTGATGCTGCCTCAGAATTTGTCTGGGTCACTGATGGGACCAGGGTTCCAGGGCCAAAGCCACATTTCCATTGTCATACAATGGCAGGAACTTAGTTCATCTTATGAACCAATATACACCCAAACTTCCTCTTTGGTAGTATCTTCAATAGCGATGTTACCAGCCTTTATCGTCTAGTTTGCCACGGTATTGAGCTTGGAACTCTTCCAACATACCGTCCCTTTACTGAGGGTAAAGACAGTGCCTGTGACTGACATTCAGTCGTCTTTATCACCCTGGAACACTTCCAGTGATTCTCCCCAGGATCGATTGATACCATCTCACTACATCTAGTGAGAATCCTAACATCCAATTACATCTATCTCATAGATGAAAACTCAGGATTTAGGAGGTATCATTTTGATCCTATTTGGGGAATCCTAGCGATAAAAGGAGATTGACCGATCGTAGTATAGGAAACTCTTTTCCTATCAAGAGTATGTTGTCTACGTACAATACGAAGATGACCACCTTACTCTCTACTACCCTTTTGTATATACAAGGTTCGTCTACCATTTTGATGAAGTCAAACACTTTGACTATCACATCAAAACAGACGTTCCAACTCCGCGATGCCTGCTTCATTATGTAAAGCAACTTGCACACGTTTCCGCTGCTCCCACTGTTTACGAAGACCTCTGGCTGTGTTCTTATAGACGTTCTCTTCTAAATCAGTATTTAGAACAACAGTCATGGCACCCAACCACCAGATATCGTAGTCATGGTATGTAGCCGTGGTAAGTAGGATCTGGATAGACTTAAGCATAGCTACTGGAAAAAGGTTTCATCATTATCCATGCCTGGTCGATGACGAAAACCTTTAACAAGTCTAGCTTTGAAAGTCTCAACTTCTCCATCTACACCAAGTAATCTTCTCAAGATATACTTGCTCCTGATGGGGATTTAACCCTTCAGATATAGCAACCAAAGTCCATACTTTGTTGGTGTATAAGGATTCCATCTCAGATCACTAAGCATCCAGCCATTCTTACAGAGTCCCTACTCTCGATGGCCTGCTCGAAACTGGTTGGGTCATCATCTCATGAAGCAATCCTTGCTCCCACTGTCATCGAGAAACCGAGGTATCTCTCAGGTGGGTGAGGAACCCTACTAGATCGGCGGAGAGGCTGAGGTTCGTCGGAAACTATTGAATCCTTTGGTTCTACCAAATCATTAGCAGTTTTGTACAGCTGGAACCTTTCCAGTTCTACAGAACTGATCTTGCCTCGATCTTGTCCGGATTTTGCTTTTGACATAGGCCGGACAATCCCAAATCTTAACTCGCTTAAGAGATGGGTTCTTCCCATACCATATCTTATATGGAGTGGTAGGCAGTGATTTGATTCAAACCTAATTCAATAGGTATGCAGCTTCTCAAGTGCATAACTCCCAAAAGGAAAAAGGTAACTCAGTAGTACTCATCATAGAGCACACCATATCATATAGGGTGCGATTGCTCCGCCCCGATATACCATTGTGCTGTGGTGTAATCAGAGGAGTAGTACGGAGAGAGAATCTCATTCTCCTTTAGAATGGTCCAGGAATGCCATGCACAAGTATTCTCCTCCCGGATCTCATCATAGGACATAATACTTATACCCGGTTATTGGTTCTCTACTTCTAACTTATATTCTGTGAATACCTCAAAAGGTTCGGACTTAAGTTTCAACAGGAACATATGACTGAATCTTGAGAGATTATCAGAGAATACAATGAAGTATAAAGAACTAGTCCTGGCATGTGTAGATAGGAGACTTTACATACATCATCATGTATCAGTCCCAAGAGTTTACTAACTCTTTCTCTGTTTCTAGTAAACAGAGCTATGGTCATCTAATCTTTGTGACATGACTGGCAAGTTTCATAAGATGTAAATTCAAACTGATTTAAATATGCATCTAAAATGTAACTTCAGCTAGTCGGGTCACATTGATCTGACCTAGTCTACAATACCTCAAGAAGAATCCGTTCATTTCTGAACTCTTCCTCTTGTGTGTGTTCTGTATACTAAGAACTGTAGTTTGATTTAGAACGTCAATGCTTTTAGATAACGTGCCTGAACCGATCAACTTTTGATATAGGAAATGTTCAAAACATTATCCATCAATACAAAATTATATCCTTTCTTTACTAATAAAGAGACTGATATGATTTTGTATATCAGGTTCGGTATCTAATAGCATTTGTTCAGAATCAATGTATTCGTAATACAGGGTGACAGTGACCGACAGACTTGGCTGCAACACTTGCCCCGTTTTCTGTCTTATGAAACTTATCACCCGTTCTCAGTTTTTCTACCTTTTTGTAGCCCTATGTAACAGATTACATATCTGGGATCCTGATCCGGTATCATATACCCAGGATGCAGAGGATACTGAGAAACAGTTCTTTGTAATGAACACACCCGAAGGAGATGCATCATATGCACTTTCTTCGTTTGGGCGGCATAGGAATTCTGGTATTTCCCTATTTCCTGCTCTGTCTTATAACAATTATAAGTTAGAGCGGGACCAACGTTCCCCAGCTCAGTATAACAAGCGGGTTCGGTCAATAATCCGTATTATTATCTTGATTAAGGCGTGATATGGTCGCTACCAGGAGAGAGAGAGAAGAAAACACTCAGCGTGCGCTCTTTCAAGAATAGATTGGTTATATATTTTATCTAATCAGGATGGCTCCCACTGTTTTTATCAAATCTTCCTTCAAACCCTAAAAGGAAAGACTAGCCGGGATTAATTACACACTACAAGTTTGCCAATCTTTCAGCCAGGCCAGTGTCGGTACTTTGAGGGAGGTCCCCCGTGCTTTCGCACGAACCTAATTAATGTAAACCTCGTTTTCCCAGAGGCGTAACCCCGTTGACACCTTTCTAGACACCTACTTGATCGGCTAATTGTAATGTATAAAACTCTCCCAGGAGTAGCACTTACTCGCAGTGGGTATCGGGATCCAACTATCACATAGAAGGTATGCAATCTCATTGCAAGTTTCAACACTTGAAACTCCCGATAATGGTTTCTACCCCTAGCACCTATGACCTTAACTATGGTCAACAAATCATAAGTACTAGTCAAGTTCTACCCGTCATTTCGTGATTAATTAGACCCACCCACATGACCCTTAACTAAGGTCAACAAAGTCACACGACTGTCCTAACTAATCGCATGATATGCGGTGTAGGAAGACATCACTTAGCTACCGTATACTGTGCCTTGACTATGGTCAACAAACACAGCACGAATACTAAGTACTCTACTTCCTAAAATGACGGAGGGTTGCGGCTGGTTTTTGTGAAAACCTTTAACGCTTTGAACTTGATCTCGTTGCGGAATCAAATGGTTTTTAAATGGAATGTTTTCGAGGCTTTTCTAGTTTTGCTAAAGGGGTCACTCCCAGTGAAGGGATCGTCGGCCCTTTCCTCGTCGAATGAGGTACGGGATATATCATATATATCACTGTGCAAAGCGGAAACTATAGAAGCGATCAAAGACAAACCGAGGGTTGTAGCATCTGCCAGTTATTGCTAAAGGAGTCACTCCCGGTGAAGGGATCTCGGTCCTTTCCTCATCGAATAAGGTGCTGGATGTTCTATAATGAACACCGCAATGCAAAGCAAGAACTGTAACTACCTGTTTTATTTTGAAATTCGATTCCACAACATCATTTAGGTTTATTTTCTTTCATTAATCTCATTAATGAATATCCCATCATTTAATTCCACCTAACCATCACAGATAAATATAACGTACGCTTATGCCATCCGCATTCGCCTCGATGTCCCGTCTGCACCGTTAGGTTAGGTAACTAACGCCAGAGCGAGGCAGGGCTAGCGCGGGTGTAAAACATAAGCAACGTCTATATAATATATCATATATACTATAATATCTGTCACAGAACAGAGAACATCGCATGATCACAGATAAAACACAGCAGAAGAAACATATGAAATATTGGATATACTAGGACGTCCGTGTTTTCAATACGAGCCAGTATAAAACACGGATTCCACGGTCGTGATGAATAGCCAATCCCACACCCCTAGACCCCTACGAGAGCGGCAAGCAACCCTGCCAATTCTAGGGTTAGGAAACCCGGACTCGACTCCTCGAGTTGGTCTCCCACTGGACCCCAGAACCCGGTTACTTGTGCTCCCCTCCTTGGGTCTATCCTAGTGCAGAAAAGTAAATAATATACAACGGGTGACAACTTCCGCAACCTGGAAGTGCCCCAATAAAAGAATATTACATACAAGTTTTTACATGAATGAAAAAGAAAAACACTCATCTCACATAAAAACCCCCCGGCTATTCAAACACGATGATCCAATATAACATATCCAGCAACACATAACATCACATGTCATCAACGTAAGTAAATATGCGCATCCTAATTGTCGTTGACATATAGCAACGAAACCGGCGATATCACATATTACACTTACGGTCACAGAAAAGAAAGTGTAAAACTACAACAGCTGGAATCCGCAACCTTCTCAGACATCGCATGCCTGACCAAATGAATTACTTAGACATCGCATGCCTAACAATTATGAACCCCGCATTTAAGTCTCATTATCGAAAACTCTTTTCAATATCAAATCGGGCAATTCAACCAGATTCCCGACATCCTGATCGAATGCTCGTCGCAAACTTCAGTAGGCGGCCGCACCCCCGATACCGTCGACGAAGTGCACCAAGGCGGAACACCGCTGCCGCGAGCACCCGAACGGATGCTTTCGGCGACGGGGTTCTCCTACAGTCACTTGGTCGGGGCAATGGGGTGAGGCTGTCTATTAAGTTTACCCGGCGAGTATCCGCGTACGCTACGTGATTGCGACGGACTTTTGATCACATCAAAATTCCGTGGCAACCGATCAAGTGAGACTAAACTGCTACGTTTATAACATTCATTCAGTTATCACATAACTTTTGCGAATTCCAATTATTGTATCCCATTCCAGATAAACAGAAAATGTTAAACTTTTCGATCGAACAATCTAACACCCAAGTTTTCCCGATACAGCTCAACACATGAAATAAGTCTAACAACATTCCGTTCGTACCTCAGTACCAACGGTCCAGCCGTAGAAGGGTCAAGCCAACGCCTCACATGTGGCACGCCGTACTGCCCCAAACCCGAAGGTTCAAAGGGCAGTTCAAGACGGTCACATAATCGAGTTAAGGTTTGTTGTCTTCTAGAGGGACCATCGCGTTACTTGCACTACTTAGAACGTCGTTAAACTACGGAAAAATCCAACACTTGGAAATTTCCCGACAGGGGAAAAATTGGGTATTTATATCCGGTCGAACTTTTTAACATATTCTAAAATTTATCCGGAAAGCCACATAGACAAAATTTGATACTCCGATCGAAACACCGAATCCCCAAAACAACTGCAGAAAATTCAACTCTTGAAAAATTATTAAAAATTCCCAGAAATATCAGCACTGGAAACTAAGAATTACTGTGCATAATAAAATAAATACAGGGGCCGTACGGCCGCGGATCCGCCGCATGAGCTTAACTCATGCCGCGGAAGCGCGCTGGAAAAGTTGACTTGGGCCCACGAAATTTGCAGTAATTCTTATAAAACCCTGCTTGATTTTCTGGATATTTTTAATTTGGAAAAAGACCAGATTTTAAAAATTGGACAGAGAGCATGTTTGATTCGGGGTTTCGGGTTCGTTCGGACTTCAAATTCCGTCTAGACTTCGCCTAAGGCTCTAGCTAGGCTCTGATACCACTGTAGGGTTCCTAGATACTCTAGTTAAGTCTCACAAGTGATCAAACATGCACAAATAAATATTTACGGGTGCCTACAAACCCGACTACGGATCATTTACTAGATATTTAGGCGAAACATGTAAACTAGTTAACATTTTAACTAAGGGAACGGACATACAACCTTTGTAGATCCGGTCCACCACCTCCACGGCTCCGCAACGAAGTCCCCTCCGCTGTCCAAAATCAATCCGGAACTCAAGTATCGGTTTCGTCGAAGAAATGGGCGGGCTTGATCGTCGGTTCGAGGCCGAAGATGATCTACGTCGAGGCATCGCTAGAACAAGCTCCAACTTCACCAAGTCAGAAAAACTTGTGAAGGAAACACCCTATACTACTTGGCAAGAGGTAGAGGATGAAGAAATAGGAAGTGGGTAAACTTTAGTTTTGGATTTCTCACTAGATTTCATGACTTGCCATTGAAGTAGCAAGCTTTCTTCAATGTTGAAGAAGATGAAGCAAGAAGAAGATGATATATCTTCCTTAAAAGAAAAATAAAATAAAATGAATACTTATCATCTCTTTTGACCATGGTTTAGTGTAGAGTCTTAACTAAGGTTAGAGAGTGGTTAGGGTTAGATAAAAGACAAGAATGGTGGACTAAGTTCAAAGCTTCAAGAAGCTTTCAAATAAAAACAAAAACTAGCAACCATTCTTATCTCTTTATCTTTTCTTTTTCCAAAATAAACAAAAGGAATTAATAAATGATTAAGTAAATGAAAAAGAAACCCTAATCACTAATTAACCATGGTTTAACACTTTACACAAAACCAAGCTAGAATGTATCATCAAACATGATACAATCATGTGCACAAAACTATATCGAATATACAATGTGCACATCCGCGCGAGAAAATCCATTTAAAGTGAACCGATACTAGTTAATGCAAAGCAATATATCAAATATATATAATTATGTATTAAATCATTAAATCAACACTTGATTTAACGATCCGGTCATATCGCATATAACCGGCTAGTATCCAATGTGTCGGCTTATCGAATCAATCCTTGATTCGATAACTAGGTTATATCGCATATAACCATTCGATACATTGATCGCGAGAATAGAATACGGTATCATATACACGCATTATTCTCGGTCCCACACATATCTCATATGCGCTCCTATTTCGTTTCGCTTGAGCTAGGAAACCTCTGTGTAGGACTCTAAAGACTCGTCAATACGCCGGTAGCAGATGATGATCATATCAAACATCCGCAAGCCGCAAGCGGTCTGCTAAACGTAACGGCCACCCGGGTATTGAGCGATCAGAAGATCGACGAGCAAGCCCGCTCACACTCCTGCGAATCCGACCAGTAACACTACCGTATAGTCCGGTCTGTTCGTCTGATATGTCGCATATCACGCATAGGGGTGGTAAACGTCAGACCTCAATAGCTTGATAAGTCATGCCGACGTAGGGTCCATAACATTCGTGAAACTACTGATAACTCTTACCAGTATATCACTGCAACCCTGGCCAGGGATTTCCTGTTATGGCCAGTCGAGCATAGCACAACATCAACCCCCAATACCGGGAGAGACGAATCCCCTCCTATCGCTCATTGCCTCCATGTGAATCGGGACTGTACCCAAAAACCACCTGTTTGCACAACTCAGTAGAGCCGTGGTAGGGTGGAAATCAAAGCACAGTGGGAGACACACAAGACTCTATGACGATCTCGGGTCTACAGACTAAGCTGTACCAGTGTCACCAGAGAACTGCCATCTGACATGAGGTATAATACCATCTGGGAGTTCTCGGCGAGTCCGTTCTGTGTACCCAGTCTCCACTGAGCACCCGCATACCATCTTCGATGTCAAACACCAATGGATATGGGATCATCCATCGCCCATCGCATGGGTCGAGAAGATATGCGCTAGTCTACTCTGGAATATCGATGCCCCGTCTCGATATTCCCTCGACTAGGAACTTTTCAAGGATGTACTCATGGACTACTCAGGCCCCATTAGTATGATCTACATCATAGCCCTGGAAGTCGAGCACACATCCTAAGGGCTTTATCAACATGTAATCAGAGAGACAGAAATTATACATGTTAAGATAAAGTGCAACCAGATAGCGTACTATCATGTCGAGCAAGAAAGTCCTTCCTATATATGTCCCAGCATCCACTACAATATACATCCAATGTACAGTAATGGCCTCTAGGGCATACATATAACTAACAGTCGCCGTGGCACCAACGGGTCCCTCAGCCGCTACTTTTTACGCATGCCCCCTCGCGAGGACTACAACCTGCCGGAACACCTTCCGGTCTCGGGACACCCTGGGGGTAAGAGCCTATGCTTCGCCACACTGTCACACAGTGAGAACCCCCCATAGGTCGACATCCAATGCCTAGTAGCTCTGATATCAATGTTAGGTTTACCTAGCACCCTGTGTAGAGTTTGGAAGCATCACATGTCACAAAGATCATATTTTTATGGTGCTAAGTAAGCATACAAAGGATGTATCCTAGAAAATTAGGGTTTCTAAACAATAAAGGCAACAAAGACTAGGGTTTCGAGACTACAACCTTTGTAGCTCCCTTCGCTAGACTCTTTTGGCCTCTTGAGTGTTGGAGGAAGGTTTTCTTGAAGTCTTCTAGTGTCCACGACGATCCACCCGAAGCTCCTAGTCCAAGCTTGTAACTTCACTTTTCAAGAGAAGAAATGAAGAGAACACTCTAAACAAGTGGGCTGAACTTGTGTAGAATGATGTTGTGGTGGCTTTTCTCACTTCAAAAACCTAACTTTATGAGTATATTGCTCACTACAAAAGTCTAGAGAGCAAATGGTGAAGGAGGAAGAAGATGATGGCTTTCTTTTAACAAGAGTAAAAAGATAACTAAATATGAAGGAAAAAGAAAATATATGTATATATATTTTCTTATCCTCATCTCAAACCATGTTTAGATTATAAAGATATTATTTAATTTGAGTTTAAATCACAAAGAGAAGGTTAACCTATGGTTAGAAGTAGGTGAGCATGGTTAGGTTTAAAGAAGAGTGTAGAAACTAAGCATGAATTATCCTTTTCTTTATTTCTTTTGTTTTAACAAAAAATCAAATAATAATCCATATATTTATCCATGGTGTGAGTCTTATATTGCCATCATTTTCAATGTGTAATCAACCATGATAGATGATGTATGTATGTATGTATGTATGCACATCCATATGTGCATGAAACTAGAAAGAAAGAAAAACTTACATGCATGCATGCATCCATCATATACAAGAAAAGATTTCAAGTGAGAAAACTAATGGTTAAATGATAAATCAACACTTGATTTATCAATCCGGCAATATCACATACGACCCCACCAAAAGCAAGCCACCCGATCAATATACGGTATCCTATACGCGCATTTTAACCGGGTCCATGCGCATATCGCATACGCGCACCACAACGTTTCGCCTGGACTAGGTAACTCCTTTGTGGGACTCTAAGACTCGTCAATACGCCGGCAGTGGGTGATGATCATATCAAGCACCCCCAAGCCGCAAGCGGTCAGCTAAACGTAACGGCCACCCAGGTATTGAGCGATCAGAAGAAAACAAGCGAACCTGCTACAACTCCCGTCGAGCCAACCGGCAACACTACCGTACAGTCCGGTCTCTTCGTCAAATATGCTGCATATCGAGCCTAGGGATAGTCACGTCGACCCCAATAACTCAATAAGTCGTGCCGATGAATGGTCTATAACAGATCGAGAAACTACTGATAACACTTATCAGCAAATCTCAGCAGCCCTGGCCAGGGACTTACTGATATAACCAGTCGGGCACAGCACAACATCAACTCCCAATACCGGGAGAGACGAAACCCCTCCTATCGCTCATTGCCTTCGTGTGTCTCGGGACTGTACCCAACGGCCACCTGTTTGCACGACTCAGTAGAGCCGTGGTAGGGTGGCAATCAAAATACAGTGGGAGAACACACAAGACTCTATGACGATCTCGGGTCTACAGACTAACCTGTACCAGTGTCACCTGAGAACTGCTATCCAACGATAGATATAATTCCATATAGGAGTTCTCGGTGAGTCCGTCCAGTATACCCAGACACCACTGAGCACCCGTATATGATCTTGATGTCAAACATCGATGAATGTGGGAACATTCATCACCCATCTTATGGGTCTAGTATCATATACGCTAGTCTACTCTGGTATATCAATGCCCCGTCTCGATATACCTACGACTAGGGACTTTCCAGGATATGCTTATAGACTACAGATGTCCCACTAGTATGATCTCCATCATAATCACAGCAGTCAAGCCGATATCCTCAGGGCTTTATCAGCATGTATGAATGAATAAAAGCATGATCAAATCAACATGTCAGATAAAGAAGAACCAGATAGCATACTATCATGTAGAGCAAGAATGTATACTAAATATATATACATGTACAAATACATCCACTATCATATAATGGCCTCTAGGGCATACATATATCCAACAATGAGTACACGGGACGAACTCGCCGGGAACATGCTAGTTGTTATTATACCTATTGTCAGATAGCAGTTCCCAGGTGACATGTGTACAGCTTAGTCTATCGACCTGAGATCGTCATTTGTCTCATTTTTGTTCCCACTGTACTTTGATTACTACCCTACCACGGCTCAAAGGAGTCGTGCAAACAGATTTTAGTTGGGTACAGTCCCGAGCCATATGGAGGCAGTGAGCGGATCGTCAGGGGATTCGTCTCTTCCAGTATTGGGGGATGATGTCGCGGTGTGCACGGGTGGCCATCACCAGAAATCCTTAGCCAAGGTAGTCAAGAATTACTGATTCGGATCAGTAGTTTCTCAGGTGGTGATAGGTTTAATACCGACAATAAATGTCAAGTTATTAGGGGTCTGACTTTATCCACCCCCCTAAACTCGATATGCGATACCCATAGACGAACGAACCAGACTGTATGGATATTGTCACTATCAGACTCAGTAGGGGTTTGATCGCACGCTTTTGGCGTGTCGGATGTTCAAAGTTCTAAAGTATAACCGCGATCAGGACGGTGTCGCTATGCAGCTAGCCGGTTGAGCACGGGTCGATCCACAGGGAGATGGTTGTATGTCCGTTCTTGTTTTAGACGAGTCAATAAAGAATTAATATATGTTTGTTCAATCTAACCTATGTGTATTATTTGCAAGTATAAAGTTGTTAAGAAAAGATACGAAATTGTAAGCTAAAGAAATCCATACTCAAAACCTTTGAGCCGAGTCTTGTCCAATTGAAGCTAGAGCAATCGGCAACAACGTGGATTAGGGGATTTAAGTGCGGTATTCATGGAATCCGGCTTATTTACCCTTGTCCTTCCGTTCTTGTCTCTTGCTTTCGCCTCCGGCCAAATCGAACGCAACCGGTCGCGGTTAGGAATCACTGTTACCTTGTTAGGGTAGGGTGCCTAACGGAGCGCTTGCGTATCGTTTGGGCGGAGTTCAATGGAAAATAACGGGAAAAGGAAATGAGCAAAGAAACGTTAACTTACAATATCGTATTGATTCTTAACAACAACAATAATTACAACCATTCACAAAAAGAACCAAAAAGAGCAAAGGAAAAGAAAAGATTACAAGTAAGTAAGGACATGGAATTTAAGTGCATGAAAGTAAAGCAAGGTAATAAGAAGCAAAAAAAGAAATAAGCAATAAAAAGAACTAGAAACTAGAACTCAAGACAAGCATGGGATCAATAGCCAACCCTTAAACTTGCAAGCTCGATCAAGAGGTTGCAAGATCAAGAGAAGGGTAAAGAACTCATGTGAAATGAAGCACTAATTCCATAAGAAGATACAACCCTTGAGATCAATAACAAACCCTTAAACTTTCAAGTTCAATGAAGAGGTTGAAAGATCAAGGGAAAGCAAGAATCTCAAGGGGAAGCTAAACAAACAAGAATGATACAAAAACCCTCATCTTCATTTAACATCCACTCAATGCTCTCACTACATTTTCATGGAGGAAAGAAGAAGAAGAAGAAGAAGAAGAAGAAAACTACACTAAAAGAGGCTAAAGAATCTATATCTTATAATGGCTCAGAACCGGGGTATTTATAGGATGAGTTCTGAAACACTAGGGCAATATTATATGCCCAAATACCATGTGCCACCAACCACCAAAATTGCACCAATTGCGGAGCCTAAACGGCCGCGGATCCGCGGCCTAGACCCCATGTTGGCCGCGGATCCGCGGCCATGTGGAGGAATTAGGGGGTCGGGTTTCTTTGGGGGTCTTGTGTTTGCATTTTCTTCTGTTTAACATATGCAGATTATCAATATGCTTCCTTGATTTCTTCAGTTTCTAGAAGTCAACAATGATGGCTTCATTTTTCAACACATTTGAATTTATCTCCCTCGGGTCCCACATATCTTTGAATATCTTCATTGGGCCCCACACATCTTTGAATATCTTCATTGGGCCCCACGCTTGACCTGAAATGACGACTGTTTTCGTCCTGTCTTTTGAACTGGTAAGCGGTACTAGACGGATGCGGACGACTGGAACCCGGCTTTTATCTGTCTATGACAGATGTTCTGGATTTTGGTGTAACTATGAAGATTTTGTGTTGATTTGCAATGTTTGGACTAGAAACTTGTAACCTGTAAATATGTAGCAAACACGGATTAAAAGCACCTACCTATAAACAAACGAGCATAAAAATGGGCGGTATAAAATGCAATATTCTGGTATGAAGAAATACCCCCAAACTTAACTTTTGCTCGTCCCGAGCAAAACCAATTATTCACAAAAATAAAATCCCAACCGCACTTTCGCAGGGAACGCGATTGCACTGAGCGTGTGCAACAAGCTGTTAAACCTCTAGGTGTCCCTAGTAGGAGGAGTGTTGTCTCCTGAGGGTTTTCAGCGGATACTACCCACAAAATCCAGTCAAACTAGTCTCATAAGTTAACATCGAATCTACTCCTACAGTTTAGTATTTACGTTAGAAATTCTATCATCCTAAGTTAGAAATATCCAACCCTAATGCTTCACACCTCTTATCTATTTAAACTTAGATCATATACGTTCCAAAAAAGTTTAGAAAGATGTTGGTATCTCTTGAGTTTTCCTTCTAAAGTGTGGTCTTAAATCAGGGATTTTTATCAACTTTACAGAAAACACAAGTCTTATTCTTTATCTCTATCTTTTATCCAAATATCGATTGTATACCCCTACGTGCGTGTATATTTGCACCCCTACACTTGAGAATTCAATTCAAGCTATAATGCCCTTGCCCTAATACCTAATACTACTTCTTTTCATTAAGGATGGACGGATTTGCTCGCACACCTTTCATGCGACTATTAATACTTCTTGAGGCACTAACGGCCGATTACTGAATATGTGAACTTAAAGCGTAAATAGCAGTCTCCAGGTCTTGATTTAATTCTATTTTTCTTTATCTTTTTCTTTTTCTTTTCTTTTTCAAGACCGGATATTTTTTTCAATATGCTCTTTTGGTGTTTAGTTTTAAATACCATTTTTTTCTTTCATACTAGGCTTTCAGGCAAGAGTATTTCTAGGTATCCTCTACTATCCCAAGTTTCAAGGTGCGGGTAAGTGCAGCTTGTAGGGTATATACTTTCTAAATTTGAACTCAAGAAAAGAAACTATTTTTCAGACTTATTCTTCAGTGGAGTTTCAATACTTTCCCCTCATCTTGACTTAACTCAAGAACTGAACTCAACGTATACTTACCAAAGTTGGACAGAATGAGGGTTATTTTTAGGGGTTTCAATTCCTAAGCCTAGAATTTAGTTATTTCTAATATATCAACTAAACTTTCGGAATAAAGATCTAAGTTACCCTATTAGCTAACTTGACGACAAAGTTTTTATATTTTTGGAAAATTTTTCGATTTTTGTGGGTTTTTAATAAGGTATGCAAATGCAAAATATACAAATGAATGCGAAGGAAGAAAGCTTACCGAGCACACCCCCAAACTTAAACTTGACAGTGCCCTTACTGTCAGGCTATATCAAGAGGGTCAAAATTGCCGGCGCTCCCTAAAAACAAATTATATACAAAACAAAAAGGAAAACAAAAAAATATATACAAAAAAGGAGTCCCCCCCAAACTTAAGTAAAACTGTGTTTCCACTGTTAAGCGTTGAAGTTCAGGATTAGGGGGAAAGAAAACAGTATCAAGCTATACAAGGCCTTACACAGGCCAAAAGTTAATACCAACCATTCAAAAATCTTATCATGATGAAGCAGTGGCTGGTGAAAGAAGGTGAAGAGGTAAGAAATGGAGAATACGCGAGACCATATGCGGAGAGAAGCGGGATACGGTCTCGGTATATGAGAGGAAGAATGGCAGAAAGGAGAAAGAAGTGGAGTACGAACTTGAGGGTGAAAATGGAGTGAATAGATTAGCACAATTTGTGATGACCGATGTGTGAAAAGCGATTGTGCTAATATATTAACCCGTCGAGAAATGGGGTCAAATCCCTCAAGATTCATGAGAAACCATGGGTACGCCGAACTTGGTAAACCAGACATATGAAATGAAAGTGAGACGGGTTCTTGCAAGGTCGGAACGATGGAAAGGATGGAGGTAGGTGATTGAGGAAGGTTATCGGTTAAAGGTTCAGGAGGGTGTACACAGTCAATGAAAGGAACAGGATGAATTGGAAAATCCGACTCATCAATTAAAACTGGTTCATCCTCATTACTATCCTTAATATTCTCCTCAAAATTCAGCACATCCATGCATTTATCCTCAAAATTCAGACGCATATGGGGTTCAGGAAAAACATTTAATGACTCGGGATGATGAATTGGAGAGGAAAACTCGGCCAAATCTGCGGGTTCATCATCAAAAATATTCCCAGCGTCAATATCCTCAATCAAGTGAAAATCAATATTCTCAGACACCTCATCAAAAGCATGGATTTCAATCGATTTTGGTTCTAAGATGGATGTGTAGAGGTCAAAAGGATTGGGTGTGGTTTCACTTGGCAAGGTCCCTTCACAATCTGGTAAATCAAACAGTACGAAGTCACACAACTCATTATCTGTTCTATCTGTAATTAATGAATCGGTTGGAACACTAGATAGACATTCAAAACCGGAGTTGTGGGAGTCAAGATGAATTGGGTAGGCTTGATTCGGAAGGGGTGCATCTCACTCTCTACACACAAATTCTCAGCCTGTCCTACCGCCTCTTCATACATTGAAAAATTTGGAGTTAGTTGAAAACTAGCTACCGGGTCACTAGGTTGTATGAGGGCGGCCATGGACGCATTCAAATCCATCATTTGTTGGCTTGACGCTACCCTAAAGTTTTCCAACGACTGTTCCAGACTAGACATAGGTTGTGAAGGGGTTTTAGTAAAAGATTCAAAGTTGTATGGATACTGAAAATTCCCAAACGGCTGTGTAGAAGCAATGTCTAGGGAAGGTGCAAAAGTTGGGTAGGACTGGTAGGAATTGAATGGCTGGACAGGGGTAGGATCAACATTTGGACAAGAAGGTGAATGAAATTGTTGATCCCAAGAATTTGAAGTGGTGACAGGAGTGAAAGATCGGCTATGAGATTGTTCAATACGTTCTGCAATAGACATAGGTCTTAGAGTTGTAACATGACTCGAAGAAGGGGTATCAACGTAAGAAGGGGTGAATGTTTGAAATGGTTGATACGAAGTGGATTGCGGAGTCAAATTGTTTGTCCTAGACGCGTCTATCCGATCTCTCAACGAAATTTTTGGCATGGATAGATCGTTCGAAGTTCGGCCAAAGCAAGAACCGTAAGAAGTAATGTCTGGTTGTGGGTACCAAAGTTCGGCAAGAGTTTTTCGAGGTGGGGTACCCATGATATGAAAAGAGAAAGAAAGAAAGGAAGAGAAAAGGAGGGAAAAAGAATGTTGATTTTTTTAAATTTTTTTTTAGTTAGTTATTAACAAAAGAATGAAATATACATACAAAAAGAATTTGGAAAAAAAACAATCACGACACAAAAATACCACACACCTAATCGTTCTAGGGTTCACCTAGGTCAACAAGACCTGTTCCAGAACTTGATTGTCGAAGTAAAACTGTGTCATGAAACGGGCTCAAGATACACTGATCACGAGGCCAGGTAAGTGCAGAGATAAGGGGAGGTTTTCCAACGCTTTCGCGAAGTTCCTTAATTAAATAACCCTTTCTCTTTTGGCGGTTTCTCCGTTAACACTTTCCTGGACACCCCGTAAACAATGTACCGTTAAGCGAGGTTCTAAACACGGTTAACTTCTCCTAATGAGCGCGAAGTCCTTAAGGCTTAAAGTCTAGTTTCTTTTAAATTTTGTGCGGGTAAACGTTATGCTCAAGTTCGTGATTTGTGGGCCACGGAAAAGGTGATGAAATCCTTTACCGTATATTATGGGGTTCGCTTGCCCTTAAGTCCGTATTAATGTATGCAATGCGCAATTCAAAAAATTCTATAAAGAATCAAACAATCGTTTTTTATTTTAAGCACGGCACTGCAACAAATACGGGTTAGTCAATTTTTAGCGTTTGCTAGCGAACTTGCAAAGAATCCTGCAAAGAATAGTATATTGGATGCGTCGGATTTGAGAAGAAGGTGTTAGTAAAATACGTACCGTTAAGTTTTTGGGTTAGGAAACCCCCGTTGAATCAAATCCGGTAGGCTTGAAAAGTTCGCTTGCGCGGGTCAAACTACCCGGATCTTTGGCACCGTTCTTTGCAATCACCTTAGCCTTGAACGTACACTTTGCTCCCCACAATCGCCGTTCGCAAATCCGCAAAAATCTGCAGACTTGCTCACAAAAATTATCAAAAAAAAACAAAAAGATTTTTTTTTAATATATATACAAAAAGAATATTAACCCGAATAACAAGAAAGAAAATACGCTACCGTCTCCCCGGCAACGGCGCCATTTGATCGCACGCTTTTGGCGTGTCGGATGTTCAAAGTTCTAAAGTATAACCGCGATCAGGACGGTGTCGCTATGCAGCTAGCCGGTTGAGCACGGGTCGATCCACAGGGAGATGGTTGTATGTCCGTTCTTGTTTTAGACGAGCCAATAAAGAATTAGTATATGTTTGTTCAATCTAACCTATGTGTATTATTTGCAAGTATAAAGTTGTTAAGAAAAGATACGAAATTGTAAGCTAAAGAAATCCATACTCAAAACCTTTGAGCCGAGTCTTGTCCAATTGAAGCTAGAGCAATCGGCAACAACGTGGATTAGGGGATTTAAGCGCGGTATTCGTGAAATCCGGCTTATTTACCCTTGTCCTTCCGTTCTTGTCTCTTGCTTTCGCCTCCGGCCAAATCGAACGCAACCGGTCGCGGTTAGGAATCACTGTTACCTTGTTAGGGTAGGGTGCCTAACGGAGCGCTTGCGTATCGTTTGGGCGGAGTTCAATGGAAAATAACGGGAAAAGGAAATGAGCAAAGAAACGTTAACTTACAATATCGTATTGATTCTTAACAACAACAATAATTACAACCATTCACAAAAAGAACCAAAAAGAGCAAAGGAAAAGAAAAGATTACAAGTAAGTGAGGACATGGAATTTAAGTGCATGAAAGTATAGCAAGGTAATAAGAAGCAAAAATAGAAATAAGCAATAAAAAGAACTAGAAACTAGAACTCAAGACAAGCATGGGATCAATAGCCAACCCTTAAACTTGCAAGCTCGATCAAGAGGTTGCAAGATCAAGAGAAGGGTAAAGAACTCATGTAAAATGAAGCACTAATTCCATAAGAAGATACAACCCTTGAGATCAATAACAAACCCTTAAACTTTCAAGTTCAATGAAGAGGTTGAAAGATCAAGGGAAAGCAAGAATCTCAAGGGGAAGCTAAACAAACAAGAATGATACAAAAACCCTCATCTTCATTTAACATCCACTCAATGCTCTCACTACATTTTCATGGAGGAAAGATGAAGAAGAAGAAGAAGAAGAAGAAGAAGAAGAAAACTACACTAAAAGAGGCTAAAGAATCTATATCTTACAATGGCTCAAAACCGGGGTATTTATATGATGAGTTCTGAAACTCTAGGGCAATATTATATGCCCAAATATCATGTGCCACCAACCACCAAAATTGCACTTATTGCGGAGCCTAAACGGCCGCGGATCCGCGGCCTAGACCCCATGTTGGCCGCGGATCCGCGGCCATGTGGAGGAATTAGGGGGTCGGGTTTCTTTGGGTGTCTTGTGTTTGCATTTTCTTCTGTTTAACATATGCAGATTATCAATATGCTTCCTTGATTTCTTCAGTTTCCAGAAGTCAACAATGATGGCTTCATTTTTCAACACATTTGAATTTATCTCCCTCGGGTCCCACATATCTTTGAATATCTTCATTGGGCCCCACACATCTTTGAATATCTTCATTGGGCCCCACGCTTGACCAGAAATGACGACTGTTTTCGTCCTGTCTTTTGAACTGGTAAGCGGTACTAGACGGATGCGGACGACTGGAACCCGGCTTTTATCTGTCTATGACAGATGTTCTGGATTTTGGTGTAACTGTGGAGATTTTGTGTTGATTTGCAATGTTTGGACTGGAAACATGTAACCTGTAAATATGTAGCAAACACAGATTAAAAGCACCTACCTATAAACAAACGAGCATAAGAATGGGCGGTATAAAATGCAATATTCTGGTATGAACAGGGTTTCAGCATGAGTTTGCTCATCGGCCTCCCTTTCACTCAATACCTGGGTAGCCATTACGTACAGCTAGTGCTGCTGACGTGCTTGTGGTTGAACCCACTGGCAGCGTATTGACGAGTCTTTAGAGTCCCACACAGAGGGTTTCCCTGCTTCGGGCGAAACGATGTAGAGGCCGTATGGTTTTACGGCAGGGTTCGATCACATACGTGTACTAGTGCACGGATGATGTTCGGACGGATAATACTAGTGGGCTTTGGTTTTAGCCGGATCCTAGTATTATATTTGTTGGATTATTTTCGTCTCTTTGTATTCGTATTCTTCGGAATATGGATGTGGGTATGTATATACGGTTAAGGGGTATTCTTGTAATTTATTACAAGATTACTTTTAGAAGATTACACCTCATCATGGTTTAGACCTTTTTGGATTAAAAGGTTATTGAGGTGTAGGATGAGGTGTTTATTGCATTTTTATGGCATGGCTGATTAGTGACCAATGGTTACTATTCTAGCATGCTTAGTGTTAGTTATATGTATGCCCTAAAGGCCATTATTATACATATGATGTATATTATGGTGAATGCTTGGACATACATAGGGAGGACTTTCTTGCTCGACATGATAATATGCTATCTGGTTACTCTTTATCTTAACATGCACACCGATTGTCTCTCTGTTACATGTTGATAAAGCCCTTAGGATGTGTACTTGACTATCTGGATTATGATGCGGATCATACTAGTGGGATAAAAGTAGTCGGTAAGTACAACCTTTAATGTCCCTAGTCGTGGGTGTATCGAGACGGGGCATCGATATACCAGAGTAGACTAGCGTATAGCTTCTCGACCCATAGAGATGGGCGATGGACGATCCCATATCCATTAGTGTTTGACATCAGAGATGGTATACGGGTGCTCAGTGGAGACTGGGTATACTGAACAGACTCGCCGAGAACTCCTAGATGGTATTATACCTATCGTCAGATAGCAGTTCTCTGGTGACACTGGTACAGGTTAGTCTGTAGATCCGAGATCGTCATAGAGTCTTGTGTGATTCCCACTGTGCTTTAATTTCCACCTTACCACGTTCACGAGAACATCCAAAATGGTGTCTTTTGGGTACAGTCTCGAATCACATGGAGGCAATGAGCGATAGGAGGGGTTTCGTCTCTCCCGGTATTGGGGGTTGATGTTGCGCTGTGCTCGACAGGCTATAACAGGAATTCCTTGGCCAAGGCTGCTTCATAGATATACTGGTAAGTGTTATCAGTAGTTTCTCGACCCGTTATGAGCCTCACATCGGCACGACTTATCGAGTTTCTAGGGTCTGACGTTTACCACCCCTAGACGAGATATACGACATATCTGACTAAGAGACCGGACTCTACGGTAGTGTTACTGATTGGATTGGCAGGAGTATGAGCAGGCATGCTTGTTGATCTTCTGATCGCTCAATACCCGGGTGGCCGTTACGTTTAGCAGACCGCTTGCGGCTTGTAGGTGTTTGATATGTGTTAGTTATATGTATGCCCTAGAGGCCATTACTGTACATACGATGTATATTGTAATGGATGCTTGGACATATATAGGGAGGACTTTCTTGCTCGACATGATAGTACGCTATCTGGTTGTACTTTATCTTAACATGTACTCTGATTGTCTCTATGTTACATGTTGATAAAGCCCTTAGGATATGTACTCGACTACTGGGACTATGATGAGATCATACTAGTGGGGCCACGGTAGTCGACGAGTACATCCTATAACTGTTCCTAGTCGAGGGTGTATCGAGACAGGGCATCGATACACCAGAGTAGACTAGCGTATACGCATCTTGACCCATATGATGGGCGATGGATGATCCCATATCCATCGGTGTTTGACATCAAGGATGGTGTACGGGTGCTCAGTAGAGACTGGGTACACTGGACGGACTCGCCGAGAACTCCCAGATGGTATTATACTATACGTCAGATGGCAGTTCTCCGGTGACACTGGTACAGAGTAGTCTGTCGACCCGAGATCGTCATAGAGTCTTGTGTGATTCCTACTGTGCTTTGATTTCCATCATACCACGTCCAAGAGGGCGTGCAAAAAGGTGGCTTTTGGGTACAGTCCCGAATCACATGGAGGCAATGAGCGATAGGAGGGGATCCGTCTCTCCCGGTATAGGGAGTTGATGTTGTGCTGTGTTTGATTGGCTATAACCGGAAATCCCTGGCCAGGGTTGCTGAGATTTACTGGTAAGTGTTATCAGTAGTTTTTCGAACTGTTATAGACCTCATATCGACACGACTTATCGAGCTACTGGGGTCTGACGTTTACCACCCCTAGGCGAGATATGCAACATATCAGACGACGAGACCGGACTGTACGGGAGTGTTACTGATTGGATTCACAGGAGAAGTTGTAAGTCCATGCTACCTCTCCCGGTACTTTCGGGAATGCGGAATTTGGTAAAAAACGATTTTTACGGAGGTGGTAACATGGACCTAAAACCCGGATCTTGGTTAAACATCTATCTAACATCCTAACTATGAGTTTCTAGCTACTCGGTTAGGGGGTTATACCTTGCTTGTCTTGAACTCCTTCGTCTTCAAACTCCGATGGTGGTCCGATTGGCTTCTTCTCATCGTCTCCGTACGCCGAAGATAGATCCACCTGAAAGCTCCAACCTTTAGCTCCTTCTTCGTTCTTTGAAGAAACTAGTTCACTTGGTTTGCTAAACCTAGTGAACTAGAATGAGTAGAGTAGAATTAGAATGGGATTTTATCTATGGTTCTTGATTCTCAACTCATGAGACAATAGAACCATAGGATCAAGAGAGGGAGCAAGAGGTTGAGGGTGAGAGCAAAAGGAGAGCTCAAGAACAAGAGAGAGAATTAGCAAGAAAGAATGAGCAAGTATTTTGTCTCTCACCCTCTCATAATCCAAAGTGATCATAACTCATCATATCAGAAAAAGTCTTATGTGATGGTTGAAGCAACCATAACCATATCATTTCATGCACTCATTTTACACAAATGAGCAAGTAAACAAAAGTCTTTGCCATGAAATGATGGCTATGGTTATCATGATGGTCAACTAGTCAAGCCTAGTCAACCGGTCAACAAAGTCAACAAGTCAACAAAAGTCAACAAGTCAACAAAGTCAACAAAAGTCAACAACCATGTCACCATAATACTTAATTAATATAATAGTTAATCACATATCAAATTCTCATTAGGGTTGAGCAAAAAGTCAAATAGTCAACGGTCAACTGTCAACAACCCTAATGAGAATCCGCTGCCTCTGCCTCCCTGTCAACTGTGCATACACACCCGCATCCGCGTTCCGAGGAACACGTATGCAAACTGGATAAATCCAATCCCATAAGGTACACTAGGATCTGGCTTAAACCAAAGCCCGCTAGTGTAAACTGTCCGGACACTGTACGCGCACAAGTGCACGGATGTGACCGAACCCTGTCGCAAAACCATGCGACCTGTCGCAATACCATACGACCTCTACTCTTTTGCCTAAAGGCGAAAAGCTTTCTGTGTGGGACTCTAAAGACTCGACACTACGCTGGCAGTGGGTTTAACCACAGACCGCAAGCGGCACTAGCTGTGCGTAACGGTCCCCAGGTAATGCCGACAAGAAGACCGACGAGGCGAAACCCATCTGAACTCCTACTGAGCCTGAGTGTGACATTCTCCGTACAGTCCGGTCTGTTCGTCTGATACATCGCATGGCGGGCCTAGGGGGCGGTAAACGTCAGTCCCCCAATAGCGGTACAAGTCGTGCCGGAGCGAGGCCCAAAACACCCTGAGATAACACTGGAAACCTACCAGTATATCTCGTTTGCCCTGGCCAGGGACTACTCGTGTAATGGCTCTCCTAGACACAGCGCGATGTCAACCCCCAATACCGGGAGAGACGAATCCTGTCTAACCGTCACTGCCTCCAAGTGCTTCAGGACTGCACCCAACCACTACCTGTTTGCACGACTCCTTTGAGCCGTGGTAGGGTAGTGATCAGTGGGAACACACTCGAGGCGAAGTGACAGTGTCAAGTCAGCGGACTAAGCTGTACTCATGTCACCTGGGAACTGATAACTGACGATAGGTATAATACCAACTAGTCAGTTCCCGACGAGTCCTGTCCAGTGTACCCGTAACCTAACGAGCACCCACATACTATCTCAAGTACGACGTACTGACGGCTGTGGGACAGACCGTCTCCCACACTGGGATGAGAAGCGCATGCGCTGGTCTACTCCGGAGTATCGATGCCCTGTCTCGATAGTCCTGCTACCAGGGACCTGCATAAGGATGTGCTTATAGATTACCCAGCCCCACTAGTGTGACGGCCATCACATCGCTGGTAATCAAGCAAAGATCCTAAGGGCTCTACTAATGTGTATAGGCGATATACAAAAATAAACACATGTACACATTGAAGTAGAAACAAACCAAGTAGCATACTACTATTTTGAGCAAGATTGTATATACAAGGTGAATATCCCAAGCTTCCATTAAGTAATATACAAACTAGTATGATACAGTAATGGCCTCTAGGGCATATACACTAACAATCTCCTACTTGCACTAAGGCCATGTACTGGCGTATCGAAGACCTATCATCTCGATCAGCCGCTCGAACTGAGTCTGGGGCAGGGCCTTGGTGAATGGATCTGCAGTGTTATCTTCTGAAGCGACTCTCCGAACCTCGATCTCCTGGCGATCCACGATCTCCCTGATCAGGTGATACCGCCTCAAGATGTGCCTGGATCTCTTATGGGACCTGGGTTCCTTCGCTAAAGCTATAGCCCCGTTGTTGTCGCAATACAGAGGTATTGGATCAACAATGGACGGAACCACCTGAAGTTCTTTCAAGAACTTCTTCATCCAGACAGCTTCTTTTGCGGCATCAGATGCAGCGATGTATTCCGCTTCCATCGTCGAGTCTGCAACGGTTTCTTGTTTGGAACTCTTCCAACACACCGCCCCTCCATTGAGGGTAAAGACAAAACCCGACATGGACTTGGAATCATCCTTGTCACTCTGGAAGCTGGAGTCAGCAAAGGCCTCGATCTGGAGGTCTTTTCCGCCATACACCAAGAACATCTCCTTAGTCCTTCTCAGGTACTTGAGAATGTTCTTTACCGCTATCCAGTGTTTCTCCCCAGGGTTTGACTGATACCGGCTTACCACACTCAGTGCATAAGCTACATCCGGTCTGGTACACAACATCGCATACATTATAGAGCCTACCGCAGAAGCGTAGGGTATAATAGACATGCGATCCCTCTCCAAATCAGTCTTGGGAGACATCTCTTTAGAGAGGGTGATCCCGTGACAAGCCGGTAGGTTACCGCGCTTGGAATCTTCCATACTGAATCTCTTCAGTATGGTGTCGATGTACCTGGACTGAGAAAGTCCTAATATCCTCTTGGATCTGTCACGGTAGATCCGGATACCCAGAATGTACGAGGCATCACCCAGGTCTTTCATGGAGAACTTGTGTGACAAGAACCCCTTGACAGATTGTAGCATAGGAATGTCATTTCCTATTAAGAGAATGTCATCCACGTATAAAACGAGGAATACTACAGTTCTCGCTACAAATCTACTATAGATGCATGGTTCATCTGGATTTTTGATAAAGCCAAATTCTTTGACCGTCTCATCAAAGCAGATGTTCCAACTCCGCGACGCCTGCTTTAGTCCATAGATGGACTTAAGCAACTTGCACACCTTTCCGCTGCTCCCACTCTGAATGAAACCCTCTGGCTGGTCCATATAGACACACTCCTCTAAATTTCCATTTAGAAAAGCTGTCTTTACGTCCATTTGCCAGATCTCATAATCGTGGAAGGCAGCAATGGCAAGAAGGATCCGAATGGATTTCAGCATGGCTACTGGAGAAAAGGTTTCGTCGTAGTCCAAGCCAGGTCTTTGACGAAAACCCTTTGCTACCAGCCTAGCTTTATAGGTCTCAACCTGTCCATCTACACCAATCTTCCTTTTGAAGATCCACTTGCATCCTACGGGTTTTACCCCGTCTGGAGCAATGTCCAACGTCCATACCTTGTTGGTGTACATGGACTCCATTTCGGTCCGCATTGCATCCAGCCATTTCACTGAGTCAACGCTCTGAACGGCCTGCTGGAAGCTAGTAGGCTCATCATAATCTATGATGCAATCCTCTCTATCCCCGTCTATGAGAAAACCATAGTATATCTCGGGCGGATGAGTCTGCCTACTACTCCTGCGGAGCGGCGTAGGAATGTCCTATTCTTCCGAACCCTCTGGTTCCACTAAACTTTCAGTAATAGTCCGTGGTTCTGGAATTTCTTCCAGTTCTACTGTGCTCCCACTTATCTGGGTTTCCAAAAACTCAGTTTCCAAGAAGTAGGCATGACGAGAAACAACAACTTTTTGTTCCTCTTCACAGTAGAAGAAATATCCTTTGGAGTTCTTCGGATACCCCACAAACTTGCACTGTACCGAGCGAGCCTCGAGCTTGTCCGCATGCTGCTTTTTGACAAAAGCTGGACATCCCCATGTCTTAATGTGCTTAAGATAGGGTCTCTTCCCACACCACATCTCATATGGTGTAGTAGGCACGGTCTTAGTGGGAACTCGGTTCAAAACGTATGCTGCTGATTCTAGCGCATATCCCCAGAATGATCGCGGCAACTCAGCGTTACTCATCATGGACCGCACCATATCCAATAGGGTGCGGTTCCGTCTCTCCGATACACCGTTATGTTGCGGGGTGTATGGAGGAGTAAGCTGAGAGAGAATTCCGTTCTCTTTTAAATAGTCCAGGAACTCGGCACTTAAGTATTCTCCACCTCGATCCGATCTTAGAATCTTAATACTTTTGCCAGTCTGTTTCTCTACTTCATTCTTATACTCCTGGAATTTTCCAAAGGCCTCGGACTTATGTTTCATTAAGAAGACATAGCCGTACCTTGAGAAGTCATCCGTAAAAGTAATGAAGTAAGAATGTCCGCTTCGGGCATGTGTAGACATTGGACCGCACACGTCACTGTGTACGAGTCCCAAGAGCTCGCTCGCTCTTACTCCTTGTCCAGTAAACGGAGTCTTTGTCATCTTTCCTTTGAGACAAGATTGACAAGTGGCATACGATTGATATTCGAACGCATTCAAATATCCTTCTGTATGTAACTTAGTCAACCTTCTCTCATTGATGTGACCCAATCTACAATGCCATAAGAAAGTCTGATTTATTTCTGGAGACTTTCTTTTGTGTGTATTCTGGACATTGAAAATCTGTGGTTGGTTTAACACGTATATACCATTACTCAATGTACCTGACCCAATCAAAACTTGATTAAGGTGAATGTTTACAACATTACTTACAAACGCAAATTCATAACCTTCTTTAGAAACTAAAGATACAGAAATGATATTACAAGTTGCGTTGGGTATAAAAAAGCAATTACGCAAAACCAAAACATGTCCATCTGACATTCCCAGGTGATAGTCCCCCACGGCTTTAGCATCCATGCTAGCTCCGTTCGCAACTCTGAGGGTCATGTCACCTGCCTTCAAAACCCTACGGTTTCTCAACGCCTGCAAAGAATTACAGATATGAGATCCTGATCCGGTATCCAATACCCAGGAAGTAGAGTTTATTGAAAGACAGTTTTCAATAACATACACACCTGAAGCTGAAGCTGCAACCTGCTTCAATTCCTGTGTTCTGGCCTTCCAGGTCCTGCAATCATTCTTCCAGTGTCCTTTCTTTTGACAATAGAAGCATTCTTCCTTATCCACAAGCTTCCCCGCTATCTTTGTTGCTTTTGCTTTTCCCTTCGTATCCACTTTACTAACACCGCCCCTTGGTTTGGCGGGGGCCTTCTTCTTCTTTCCCTTGGCTTTCGCCTTGGACCTAGAAGAAGATGATCCTCCTACAAACAAAGTGGATGTTTCCCTACCTTTCTGTAGGGTGCCCTCTGCGCTCCTCAGCATGTTGAGGAGCTCTGAAAGTTCAACCTCTTTTTCTTGTAAGTTGAAGTTCAGTACAAACTGGGCGTAAGTGGAAGGAAGGGACTGGAGAACTATATCCGTATATAGCTCACTCTCCAATGTGATCCCTAGGTCAGCGAGCTCCTCAATGTAGCCGATCATCTTTAGCACGTGCTTGGCTACTGATGATCCGACGGCCATTCTTGTCGAAAATAACTTTTTCGACGCTTCGTATCTTGCGATACGAGATTGCTCTCCATACAGTTCTTTTGTATGAAGCAATATGGATTCCATGTCCATATTCTCGTGCCTCCTCTGATGTTCGTTGTCCATCGAGGCAAGCAGGAGGCATTTGGCCTTCGCGCTATCAATCTCCCAAGTCTTGCGGATTTCCTTATCCGCGACGCTGGAAGTTGGACCAGGGACAGGGGGAGCTTTAGTGGTAAGAAGATACCCCAGCTTGTCGTAAGTGATTGCTATCTTGACATTCCTGAGCCAATCTTTGTAGTTTGGCCCTGTCAGTTTGTTTTTATCTAGGAGTAACTTAAGTCCAGTCATGTCGATTGGTCGCTGCAATTAGGAGAGAGAAGAAGAAACACTCAGCATGATGCTCTTGCAAGTTTAGAGTGGTTTTTAGTTTGTCTAAACAGGATGGCTCCCACTGTTTCTCGAATCCCTCCTCAAACCATAAAGGAAGAATTAGTCAGGATCAATCCCACCGTACAATACTTGCTTAACCGTTCAGCCAGGCCGGTGTCGGTACTTCGAGGGAGGTTTTCCAACGCTTTCGCGAAGTTCCTTAATTAAAGAACCTCTTTTCCTTGGGGGCGTAGCCCCGCTAACACCTTTCTAGGCACCTACTAGGTTTATAGCATTGATCGTTAAGTGAGAAATTTCCCGAGGAGTAGCATATACTCACAGTAGGATCGGGATCCAAATATCATCGCGTGACGAAATTGAAGGAATCCTACCAGAATCATCACACTCCAAATGGTATGCAAATCTAGCAAGTTTCAGTACTTATGAAACTCCCGATGTGGATTTTTGCCCCATGCTCTTATGACCTTGACTTTGGCCAACAAATCATAAGTCACATGTCAAGTTCTGCCCGTCGTTCTCCAGGTTAATTTGAATCCACCCGCACCTACCCTTGACTTTGGCCAACAAGGCAGTACGACTGTTCCAAACCAACGCATCTATCTATGCTGCACATGAATACCCAATAGCTACCAATCACTGTGCCTTGACTTTGGCCAACAAACACAGCTTGAATACTATTGACTATTCATGTGAAACGACGGAGGGCTACGGATGGTTTTGGCAAAACCGTGAACGTAGTGAACTTGATTTGGTCGATGGAACGAGATAGCTTTTAAAAGGAGTGGCTCAAGCTCCGCATTTAAAAGTTGTTTTGAAAAGAACCGAGTGGTTTTTCGAAAGTGTTCCAACGACTTTAACTTGGTTTATTATCTTGCATTAGTTCTTTTAATGCGTGATATTCTTGCATTAGTTCTTTTAATGCGTCCCATCATTTAATCCTACCATTGCAGAAAATAACCAAAATATGACGTACGCTTATGCCATTCGCATTCGCCACGGGGCCCCGTCATTACCCGTTAGGTTACTTAACTAACGACAGAGCGGGGGCTGGGCTAGCGCGTCTGTAAAACATAAGCAACGCCTAAATAATATCATATATAGATATACTGCAATGATAAACATTTCAGATCACAGATGAATACATTGGATATACTAGGAATCTGAAATTCGCACGAGCCTGTAACGAAAGACAAATTACACGGTCGCGGTGAATAGCCAAAATCCCACCCAAGACCCCTACGGGTGCGGCAAACTACCCGCCAAGTACCCGAAGCGTAGCAACCTCCCTCATCTCCATGAGTAGGCCACTCGACACTTCGGCATACCCGGTAGTTTGTGCACCCCCTCCATGGGTCTATCCTAGGAGCAAAAACAGTAAAAAGAAATTATACAATGACGGCTACAACCCCGACCCGGTTGTGCGGCCATACAAATAATTATTACATCAATTTACAAATTTACATGAATTGAAAGAAAAGAAAACTCTCGTCTCACAACCCCCGGCTATTCACCCGTGACAATCCAACATATTCATATACACATTCCAGCACATCACAGATCACAGATTTGTATAACCCCCACTAATCGACATATAGCGATTAGTAGACATTCAATACAAATATCACATTACAGAAAAACCCGTTAGCTTAAGTCTTTTTGAAGTTCGATCAAAAATACGGATTTTCGGGACCCCAAAATAAAATTTTCGTTCTGGAAAATCTGGGTTGAAAATATATATACTAAAAATCCCAAAATACCCCCAGAATAACACTGCACCAAAGATTGACCTCGGCCGAGTCAACTCGGCCGCGGATCCGCGGCGGGAGCGTGCTCCCGCCGCGCTTCCGCGGCGCTTTGACTCGATCGTGGGTCCATCTTTGGTGGTTATTCACAGAAAAGCCTGAGCCGATTTTTGGTGTTAAAATAATCAATTTTTGAACAGTAAAAAAATCGACAGAAACTGCAAATTTTCGGGGTTCGTTTTTGGGACTTTTTCTTTGATCGATCTTCTAGTTACTTGCTAACATGCTAGATAGAGTTTAACCTGGCTCTGATACCACTGTAAGTCCATGCTACCTCTCCCGGTACTTTCGGGAATGCGGAATTTGGTAAAAAACGATTTTTACGGAGGTGGTAACATGGACCTAAAACCCGGATCTTGGTTAAACATCTATCTAACATCCTAACTATGAGTTTCTAGCTACTCGGTTAGGGGGTTATACCTTGCTTGTCTTGAACTCCTTCGTCTTCAAACTCCGATGGTGGTCCGATTGGCTTCTTCTCGTCGTCTCCGTACGCCGAAGATAGATCCACCTTTAGCTCCAACCTTTAGCTCCTTCTTCGTTCTTTGAAGAAACTAGTTCACTTGGTTTGCTAAACCTAGTGAACTAGAATGAGTAGAGTAGAATTAGAATGGGATTTTATCTATGGTTCTTGATTCTCAACTCATGAGACAATAGAACCATAGGATCAAGAGAGGGAGCAAGAGGTTGAGGGTGAGAGCAAAAGGAGAGCTCAAGAACAAGAGAGAGAATTAGCAAGAAAGAATGAGCAAGTATTTTGTCTCTCACCCTCTCATAATCCAAAGTGATCATAACTCATCATATCAAAAAAAGTCTTATGTGATGGTTGAAGCAACCATAACCATATCATTTCATGCACTCATTTTACACAAATGAGCAAGTAAACAAAAGTCTTTGCCATGAAATGATGGCTATGGTTATCATGATGGTCAACTAGTCAAGCCTAGTCAACCGGTCAACAAAGTCAACAAGTCAACAAAGTCAACAAAAGTCAACAACCATGTCACCATAATACTTAATTAATATAATAGTTAATCACATATCAAATTCTCATTAGGGTTGAGCAAAATGTCAAATAGTCAACGGTCAACTGTCAACAACCCTAATGAGAATCCGCTGCCTCTGCCTCCCTGTCAACTGTGCATACACACCCGCATCCACGTTCCGAGGAACACGAATGCAAACTGGATAAATCCAATCTCATAAGGTACACTAGGATCTGGCTTAAACCAAAGCCCGCTAGTGTAAACTGTCCGGACACTGTACGCGCACAAGTGCACGGATGTGACCGAACCCTGTCGCAAAACCATGCGACCTGTCGCAATACCATGCGACCTCTACTCTTTTGCCTAAAGGCGAAAAGCTTTCTGTGTGGGACTCTAAAGATTCGACACTACGCTGGCAGTGGGTTTAACCACAGACCGCAAGCGGCACTAGCTGTGCGTAACGGTACACAGGTAATGCCGACAAGAAGACCGACGAGGCGAAACCCATCTGAACTCCTACTGAGCCTGAGTGTGACATTCTCCGTACAGTCCGGTCTGTTCGTCTGATACATCGCATGGCGGGCCTAGGGGGCGGTAAACGTCAGTCCCCCAATAGCGGTACAAGTCGTGCCGGAGCGAAGCCCAAAACACCCTGAGATAACACTGGAAACCTACCAGTATATCTCGTTTGCCCTGGCCAGGGACTACTCGTGTAATGGCTCTCCTAGACACAGCGCGATGTCAACCCCCAATACCGGGAGAGACGAATCCTGTCTAACCGTCACTGCCTCCAAGTGCTTCGGGACTGCACCCAACCACTACCTGTTTGCACGACTCCTTTGAGCCGTGGTAGGGTAGTGATCAAAGTACAGTGGGAACACACTCGAGGCGAAGTGACAGTGTCAAGTCAGCGGACTAAGCTGTACTCATATCACCTGGGAACTGATAACTGACGATAGGTATAATACCAACTAGTCAGTTCCCGACGAGTCCTGTCCAGTGTACCCGTAACCTAACGAGCACCCACATACTATCTCAAGTACGACGTACTGACGGCTGTGGGACAGACCGTCTCCCACACTGGGATGAGAAGCGCATGCGCTGGTCTACTCCGGAGTATCGATGCCCTGTCTCGATAGTCCTGCGACCAAGGACCTGCATAAGGATGTGCTTATAGATTACCCAGCCCCACTAGTGTGACGGCCATCACATCGCTGGTAATCAAGCAAAGATCCTAAGGGCTCTACTAATGTGTATAGGTGATATACAAAAATAAACACATGTACACATTGAAGTAGAAACAAACCAAGTAGCATACTACTATTTTGAGCAAGATTGTATATACAAGGTGAATATCCCAAGCTTCCATTAAGTAATATACAAACTAGTATGATACAGTAATGGCCTCTAGGGCATATACACTAACAGAAGTTACAGGCTTGCTTGTTGATCTTCTGAGCGCTCAATACCTGGGTAGCTGTTACGTTTAGCTGGCCGCTTGCAGCTTGTGGGTGTTTGATATGGTCATCACCTACTGCCGGCGTATTGACGATTCTTTAGAGTCCTACACAGAGGTTTCTTGGCTCAGGCAAAACGGAGTAGGAGCATATATGTGATATGTGCGGGACCGAGGATAATGCGATATGTGATACCGTATTATATTCTCGCGATATTTGATATCAGCCGGGTCATCGGATCAAGTGTTGATTCGATGAATCGGTACGGATAAATATTAGTCGGTTATATGCGATATAGCCGGATTGTCGGATCAAGTGTTGATACAATAATTTAATGTATAATAATATATATGATATATTAAATTACATTAACTAATATTTGCTCACTAAAAGATTCTTTTTCTCACTCGGATAATACATTGATATATATGCGATATATGTTAATTGTATTATTTTATTTTGTTACGATAAATATTATATATGTGATATATAATATTGTAACATGATATGATAACTAATGCAACTTGTTTAGTGGAGTTTAAACATGATTAGGGTTTGGATTAGGGTTAAGCTTTCTAGATGTTTCTAGAAGGTTTTCTTTTTGTTTTGGAAAAGATATTTACAAGTGACTCATTCTTAACTCAACCCAAACCCTAACCCTTGGTTAATTCTCTACAATGGTTAAGTCAACCATGGTTGCATTATTCTTCATATTAATCCTTTCATTATTCATCACAAAAGAAAATGGATCACTATTCTTCTTCTTCCTTCATTCTTTCATGAAAAAGCTTGCTAGATTTTTCCAAAGTGATGAATAAATATGAGAAAAAAGATAAATAAAGAGAGCAAAAATCATACTTCATCATCCTCATCTTCCCTTGCCATTTAGATGAGGGTGTTCACATCATTTCATGGGTGTTAGCTTGTGTTAACGGAACTTCAAGGTAGATCATCTTAGTATCGAAGATCGGAAGCAAAGGTTGCATCTTTCTCTTCGTGGAACCTCTCGAGAGTCCGGAACCCGATGATCGCAGCGAAGGGACCACAACACGGAGCATATGAAGTGAAGGACCGGATCTACAAAGGTTGTAATCCCTCTCACTTAGTGTTAAAGTTGTTAACATGCTAGTTTTCGCCTAATCTCTAGTTTAAAGATCCGTATTCGGGTTGTTCGGCACGGCTAAATTTTTAATCGGGCATGGTTGATGGCTCGTAGACCCTTGTGCGTGTGCCTAGCAACCCTACAGTGGTATCAGAGCCAAGCTAGAGCTTTAGGCAAAATCTAGACGAAGTTTAAACTCCGATCGAACGCCGAAACCCCGACACGGAACCCTCTCTGTACATTTTTCAAAAAGTTGATTTTTCCTGAATTAAAAATGCTCAAAAAAACAAGCAGGAAAAACTAAGAATTACTGTGAAATACGGTCCCCTAAGTCGACTAAATGGCGGCGGAACCGCGGCTAAACCATGGGTTTCGCGGCGGTTCCGCGGCCAAAATTTCGAGTTAGTCCCTGGAATTTCATGTAATTATTCTTAGGCCCTTTCTTGTTATTTTTTTATGTGAATATTTTAATTCCACTCAAGTGTTGAGTTTTCAAGGGTTATATTGGGGAATCGTTGATTCGATCGGATAATTTAACTTTGTTTAGTTTGTCCGGATAATTTTTAGAAACTGTTAAAAAGTTCCAACGGATATCAATAACTCACTTTTTCCCCTGTCGGAAATTTTTTCAAAAGTTGGATTTTTCCTCGTGTTTAAGAACGTTCTAAGTCATGCAAGTAATGCGGTGGACCCTCTAGAAGACAACAAACCTTAACTCGATTATGTGACCGTCTTGAACTGCCTTTTGAACCTTAGGGTTTGGGGCAGTACGGCGTGCCACATGTGAGGCATTGGCTTGACCCTTCTACGGCTGGACCATTGGTACTGTGGCATGTGATGGATGTTTTTAAACTGATTTCAAGTGTTGAGATACATTGGGGAAATCTTGGGTGTTTGATTATTCGATCGGAATGTTTAACTTTGTCTATTTATCTGGAATGTGATACAATATTTGGAATCCACAGGTAGTTATGAGATAACTAATTTGAATATTATAAACATAGCAGTTTAGTCTCAGATGATCGGTTGCCACGGAATTTTGATGTGATCAAAAGTCCGTCGCAATCACGTAGCGTACGCGGATACTCGCCGGGTAAACTTAATAGACAGCTACGCCCCATAGCCCCGACCAAGTGACTGTAGGAGAACCCCGTCGCCGAAAGCATCCGTTCGGGTGCTCGCGGCAGCGGTGTTCCGCCTTAGTGCACTTCGTCGACGGCATCTGGGGGTGCGGCCGTCTACTAAAGTTTGCGACGAGCATTCGATCAGGACGTCGGGAATCTTGTTGAATTGCCCGACTTGATATTGAAAAGAGTTTTCGATACTGAGACTAAAATGCGGGGTTTATAATTGTTAGGCATGTGATGTCTAAGGAATTCATTTGGTTAGGCATGCGATGTCTAAGGAGGTTGCGGATTCCAACTGTTGTAGTTTTACACTTTCTTTTCTGTGACCGTAAGCGTAGTATGTGGTGTATCGCCGGCTTCGTTGCTATACATCAACGACAATCGGGATACGCATACTTGCTTACGTTGATGATATGAGATATTATGTGTTGCTGTGATATGTTGTATTGGATCGTCGCGTTTGAATAGCCGGGGGTTTTATGTGAGATGAGAGTTTTTCTTTTTCATTCATGTAAAATTCATTTGTATGTAATATTCTTTTATTGGGGCACTTCCAGGTAGCGGAAGATGTCACCGTTGTATATTATTTACTTTTCCGCATTAGGTAGACCCAAGGCGGGGAGCACAAGTAACCGGGTTCTAGGGTCCAGTGGGAGACCATCTCGAAGAGTCGAGACCGGGTCTCCTAACCCTAGAATTGGCAGTGTTGCTTGCCGCTCTCGTAGGGGTCTAGGGATGTGGGTTTGGCTATTCATCGCGACCGTGGAATCCGTGTTTTATACAGGCTCGTATTGAAAACACGGACGTCCTAGTATATCCAATATTTCATATATGTTCTTCTGCTGCAATGTTCTATGATGAGATCATATTACTGCCTGTGACGAATGTTTATATTATATATATGAGATATATGTTATATTGCAGATTTCGTTTCAAATGTGATGCTTGTGAAGAACAATTAAAATGGGACTTCATTAATGAGATTAATGAAACTAAAAGAAACCTAAGATGTTGTAGAAACTTGTTTAAAAACTGGTAGCTCTAGTTCTTGCTTTGCATAGCGGTGTTCCTTGTAAAACATCCAGCACCTTATTCGATAAGGAAAGGACCGAGATCCCTTCACCGGGAGTGACTCCTTTAGCAATAACCGGCAGATGCTACAAACTCGGTTTGTCTTTTGATTTCTTCTATAGTTCTTGCTTTGCATAGCGGTATATGTGATATATCCTGCACCTTATTCAATGAGGAAAGGGCCGATGATCCCTTCACCGGGAGTGACCCCTTTAGCAAAACTAGAAAAGCCTAAAAAACACTCCATTTAAAATCACTCGATTCTACAACGATATCAAGTTCATTACGCAAAGGGTTTTCTGAAAAACCTGCGTAGCCCTCCGTCATTTCAGATAGATATTATTTAGTATTCGTGCTATGTTTGTTGACTTAGTTAAGGCATAGTGTACGGTAGCTAAGTAATGTTTATCTGTTAAAACATGAGATGTGATTGGATTAGGGTATTCGTACGGCCTTGTTGACTCAGTTAAGGGTCATAAGGGTGGGTTTAATTCAATCGGGAAATGTACGGGTTGAACTTGACTTGCGATTTATGGTTTGTTGACTTAGTTAAGGTCATAGATCACTAGGGGCAAAATATTATCGGGAATTTCAAGTGTTGAAATTTGCAATGAGATTGCATACCTTCTATAAGATAGTTGGATCCCGATACCCGCTGCGAGTAAGAGTTACTCCTGGGAGAGTTTTACACATTACAATTAGCCGATCAAGTAGGTGTCTAGAAAGGTGTTAACAGGGTTACGCCCCTGGGAAAACGAGGTTTACTCTAATTAGGTTCGTGCGAAAGCACGGGGGACCTCCCTCAAAGTACCGACACTGGCCTGGCTGAAAGATTGGCGAACTTGTAGCGTGTAATTAATCCCGGCTAGTCTTTCCTTTTAGGGTTTGAAGGAAGATTTGATTAAAACAGTGGGAGACATCCAGATTAGATATATTAGATAACCAATCTAATCTTGCAAGAGCATACGCTGAGTGTTTTCTTCTCTCTCTCTCCAGGTAGCGACCATATCACGCCTTAATCAAGATAATAATACGGATTATTGACCGAACCCGCTTGTTATACTGAGCTGGGGAACGTTGGTCCCGCTCCAACTTATAATTGTTATAAGACAGAGCAGGAAATTGGGGAATACCAGATTTCCCGTGCCGCCCAAACGAAGAAAGTGCATGTTGATGCATCGTCTTCGGGTGTGTTCATTACAGAGAACTGTTTCTCAGTATCCTTTACGTCCTGGGTATGTGATACCCGATCAGGATCCCGCATATGTAATCTGTTACATGGGCTACAGAAAGGTAGAGAACTGAGAACGGGTGATTAGTTTCATGAGACAGAAAACGGTGCAAGTGTTGCAGCCAAGTCTGTTGGTCACTATCACCCTGTATTACCAGAATACATTGATTCTGAACGAATGTTGTTAGATACCGAACCTGATATACAACATCATATCACTCTCTTTATTAGTAAAGAAAGGATATAATTTTGTATTGTTGGATAATGTTTTGAACATTTCCTATATCAAGAGTTGATCGGTTCAGGCACGTTATCTAAAAGCATTGACGTTCTAAATCAAACTACAGTTCTTAGTATACAGAACACACACAAGAGGAAGAGTTCAGAAATGAACGGATCCTTCTTGAGGCATTGTAGACTATGTCATATCAATGCGACCCGACTAGCTGAAGTTCCATAAAGATGCATATTTAAATCTGTTTGAATTTACATCTTGTGAAACTTGCCGGTCATGTCACAAAGATAAGATGACCTTAGCTCTGTTTATTGGAAACAGAGAAAGAGTTAGTGAACTCTTGGGATTGATACATGCTGATGTATGAAAGTCTCCTGTCTACACATGCCAAGACCGGTTCTTTGTACTTCTTTACATTCTCTGATGATCTCTCAAGATTCAGACATATGTTCCTGTTGAAACACAAGTCCGAAGCTTTTGAGATATTCATAGAATATAAGTTAGAAGTAGAGAACCAAAATACGGGTATAAGTATTATGTCCTTTGATGTGATCAAGGAGGAGAATACTTGAGCACGGAATTCCTGGTCTATTTTAAAGGAGAATGAGATTCTCTCTCAGCATTACTCTTCCGTATACACCATAGCACGTTGGTATATCGGGGCGGAGCAATAACACCTTATGTGATATGGTGTGCTCTATGATGAGTACTACTGAGTTTCCTATTTCCTTTTGGGAGTTATGCACTTGAGAAGCTGTATACCTATTGAATAGGGTTCAAATCAAATCAGTTGCCTACCACTTCATATGTGATATGGAAAGGGAAGAGCCCATATCATAAATTCGTTAAGATTTGGGGTTGTCCGGCCTATGTCTAAAAAGCAAAATCCGGACAAGCTCGAGGCAAGGACTGTTATGTAGAACTGGAAAGGTTCCAGCTATACAAACTGCAGCTGATGATTTGGTAGAACCAAAGGATTCAATAGTTTCCAACGAACCTCAGCCTCTCCGCCGATCTAACAGGGTTCTTCACCCACCTGAGAGATACTTCGGTTTCTCTATGACAGTGGGAGCGAGGATTGCATCATGAGATGATGACCCAACTAGTTTCGAGCTGGCCATCAGGAGTGGGACTCTGTAAGAATGGCTGGATGCTTAGCGATCTGAGATGGAATCCTTATACACCAACAAAGTATGGACTTTGGTTGCTTTATCTGAAGGGTTAAATCCCCATCAGGCGCGAGTATATCTTGAGAAGATTACTTGGTGTACATGGAAAAGTAGAGACTTTCAAAGCTATGCTTAAGTCCATCCAGATCCTACTTGCCACGGCTACATACCATGACTGCGATATCTGGTGGTTGGGTGTCATGACTGCTTTTCTTAGTGATGTTTTAGAAAAGAGCGTCTATAAGTACACAGCCAGAGGGCTTCGTAGACAGTGGGAGCAGCGGAAACGTGTGCAAGATGTTTTATATGATAAAACAGGCATCGCGAAGTTGGAACATCTGTTTTGATGTGGTAGTCAAAGAGTTTGACTTCATCAAAATGGTAGATGAACCTTGTATATACAAAAAGGTAGTAGGTGTTAGTTATATGTATGCCCTAGAGGCCATTACTATACATAGGATGTATATTGTAGTGGATGCTGGGACAAATATTGGGAGGACTTTCTTGCTCGACATGGTAGTATGCTATCTGGTTGCTCTTTACCTTAACGTGTACACTAATTGTCTCTCTGTTACATGTTGGTAAAGCCCTTAGGATGTGTACTTGACTACCTGGACTATGATGCGGATCATACTAGTGGGGACATGGTAGTCCATAAGTACATCCTTCAAAGTCCCTAGTCGTGGGTGTATCGAGACGGGGCATCGATATACCAGAGTAGACTAGCGTATACCTTCTCGACCCATACAGATGGGCGATGGATGATCACATATCCATTGGTGTTTGACATCAGAGATGATATACGGGTGCTCAGTGGAGACTGGGTACACTGGACGGACTCGCCGAGAACTCCCAGATGGTATTATACCTTACGTCAGATGGCAGTTCTCTGGTGACACTGGTACAGAGTAGTCTGTTGACCCGAGATCGTCATAGAGTCTTGTGTGGTTCCCACTGTGCTTTGATTTCCATCTTACCACGTCCAAGAGGGCATGCAAAACGGTGGTTTTTGGGTACAGTCCCGAGTCACATGGAGGCAATGAGCGATAGGAGGGGATTCGTCTCTCCCGGTATAGGGAGTTGATGTTGCGCTGTGTTCGATTGGCTATAACAGGAAATCCCTGGCCAGGGTTGCTGAGATTTACTGGTAAGTGTTACCAGTAGTTTCTCGAATTGTTATAGACCTCATATCGACACGACTTATCGAGCTATTGGGGTCTGACGTTTACCACCCCTAGGCGAGATATGCGACATATCAGACGATCAGACCGGACTGTACGGTAGTGTTACTGGTTGGATTCACTGGAGTGTGAGCGGGCTTGCTCGTCGATCTTCTGATCGCTGAATACCCGGGTGGCCGTTACGTTTAGTAGACCGCTTGCGGCTTGTGGGTGTTTGATATGATCATCATCTGCTGCCGGCGTATTGACGAGTCTTTAGAGTCCTACACAGAGGTTTCCTGGCTCAAGCGAAACGAAATAGGAGCACATATGAGATATATGCGGGACCGAGAATAATGCGTGTATGTGATACCGTATTCCATTCTCGCGATGAATGTATCGAAAGGTTGTATGCGATATAACCTAGTTATCAAATCAAGGGTTGGTTCGGTAAGCCGATACATAGGATACTAGTCGGTTATATGCGATATGACCGGATCGTTAAATCAAGTGTTGATTTAATGATTTAATGTATAATTATATATTTGATATATTACTTTGCATTAACTAGTATTGGTTCACTTTAAATGGATTTTCTCACTTGAATTGTGCAAGTTGTATATGTGATATACTTTTGTGCACTTGATTGTATCATGTTTGATGATACATGTTTACTTGGTTAAGTGTAAAGAATTAAACCTTGGTTAAGTTAATGATTAGGGTTTTCTTTTTCTTACTAATTTATTTATTTATTTCTTTTTGGAAAAGATTAGAAATGAAATGGTTGCAAGTTTTGTTTCTTTCTTTGAAGCTTCATGAAGCTTTGACTTTGTGACCATTTTGTCTCATGCTTAACCCTAACCATTCACTTGAACCTTAGTTAGTTCTCTACACTTGACCATGGTTATTATTATGATAAGTATTCTTTTTCTTTTCATTTTAAATAACTTATCATTATATATACTTCATCTTCTTCTTCTTCTTCTTCATGAAGAAGCTTGACTTCATCAATGGTGGATTGATGAAATGAGTGAGAAATCCAATTTTAAAGTCTACCCACTTCCTATTTCTTCATCCTCTACCTCTTGACAAGTAGTAGAGTGTGTTCTTTTCACAAGTTTCATGAGCAAGTGAAGTGGGAGCTTGATCTTGCGATGCCTCGACGTAGATCATCTTCGGCACGTCGTCGATGACCTAGCCCGCTCTTTCTCCGATGAAGCCGACGCGAGAGCCCGGGATTTGATTTGGACAGCGGAGAGGACTTCATCACGGAGCCGTGGAGGTGGAGGACCGGATCTACAAAGGTTGTATTTCCGTATTCTAGTAGTTAAGTGTTAACTAGTTTCATTTATCGCCTAGAATTCTAGCCAACGATCCGTATTAGGGTTTCTCGGCACCCGTAATTTTTGAAATTGGCATGATCGATGCCTTGTGAGACCTCTTAGGAGTGCTTAGGAACCCTACAGTGGTATCAGAGCCTAGCTAGAGCCTTAGGCGAAGTCTAGACGAAGTTTGAAACCCGAACGAACCCGAAACCCTAAACCAAACATGCTTTCTGGACTTTTTCTAAAATCTGGGATTTTTCCATATTAAAAATATGCAGAAAAATCAGCAGGAAATTCTAAGGGATACTGTAAAATTCGTGTGCCTAATTCCATCAATGAGCCGCGGTTCCGCGGCACGAGCATGGCTCGTGCGGCGGATCCACGGCCGTTTTGTCTTTTGTGGCAACCAATTTTGCACAGTAACTCATAATATGCAGTACTGGTTTTCCTGGAAATTTTTAAAATTTTATTCAAGAGTTGAATTTTCTGGGGTTGTTTTGGGGATTCAGTGTTTCGATCGGAGTAACAGATTTTGTCTATTTGGCTTTCCGGATAAATATTAGAATATGTTAAAAAGTTCGACCGTATATTAATACCCAATTTTTCCCCTGTCGGGAAATTTCCAAGTGTTGGATTTTTCTGAAGTTTAACGACGTTCTAAGTAGTGCAAGTAACGCGATGGACCCTCTAGAAGACAACAAACCTTCACTCGATTATGTGACCGTCTTGAACTGCCTTTAAACCTTCGGGTTTGGGGCAGTACGGCGTGCCACATGTGAGGCGTTGGCTTGACCCTTCTACGGCTGGACCGTTGGTACTGAGACACGAACGGAATGTTGTTAGACTTATTTCATGTGTTGAGCTGTATCGGGAAAACTTGGGTGTTTGACTGTTCGATCGAAAAGTTTAACATTTTCTGTTTATCTGGAATGGGATACAATAATTGGAATTCACAATAGTTATGAGATAACTAAATGAATGTTATAAACATAGCAGTTTAGTCTCACTTGATCGGTTGCCACGGAATTTTGATGTGATCAAAAGTCCGTCGCAATCACGTAGCGTACGCGGATACTCGCCGGGTAAACTTAATAGACAGCCTCACTCCATAGCCCCGACCAAGTGACCGTAGGAGTGTAGGGTTCCTAGGCACTCTTGTGAAGGTTCTAAAGGCATCAAACATGCCCGGATTAAACTTTAGACGTGCCGAACAACCCAAAGCCGGGATCTTTGCTAGATTATTAGGGTTTAACATGCATTAAGATAACTTTTATCTAAGTGTGAGGGATTACAACCTTTGTAGTCCGCTCCTTCACTTCACAAGCTCCGAGTAGAAGTCCCTTTGCCGCGATCCACGATCTCCCGGACTCATGAGAGGCTCCATGACTCGAACGATCCATGCTAGCTCGAAGTATTCCAAATCTCCGATGATCTACCTTGAAGTTGCTTCGACTCAAGCTTTCTCACTCAAAAGAGTAGAACACACTAATTCCATGGGCTAGATGAGATGAGGATGAGAGAGTAGTAATTTTGCTTTCTTTTTAAATCATTTTCTCATATTTTATCATCACTTTAGGAATTTCAAGAGAGCTTCTTCAAGAGAGAAGAAGAAGAAGATGATAATGGAAAAAGAATAATGATAATCTCAAATCCTTTTGTGATGAATAGAAATAAAACATATGATTGATATATAACCAAGGTCAAGGATGAATGGATGAGAATGAGTAGAGAAACAACTAGGGTTAGGGTTTGGTTAGGTTAAGAATGTGTCATCACAAATATCTTAACCATGACAAAAGAATAAAGCTTCTAGAAGGAACTTGAAGCTACTAACCCTAATCAAACCCTAACCTCAATTAATCATCCTTGAACATGTTTAACAATTAATCATATCATGTCACAATAATATATATCACATATATATTATATATTTGCAACAAAAGAAAATAATACAATTAACATATATCGCATATATATCAATGTATCATCCACTGAGAAAATGAAATAATAAAGCGAGCCAATATTAGATAATGTAATACAATATATCATATATATTATTATACATTAAATCATCGAATCAACACTTGATTCGACGATCCGGCTATATCGAATATTACCGACTAATATATCATGTATCGATTCATCGAATCAACACTTGATCCGATGACCCGGTTCATATCCATATATCGCGAGAATATAATACGGTATCCCATATCGCATTATTCATGCTCCTGTGCATATCACATATGCGCCACTACTCCGTTTCGCCTGAGCCAAGAAACCTCTGTGTAGGACTCTAAAGAATCGTCAATACGCCGGTAGCAGGTGATGATCATATCAAACACCCACAAGCTGCAAGCGGTCAGCTAAACGTAACAGCCACCCAGGTATTGAGCGATCAGAAGATCAACAAGCTAGCCTGTGCGTTCTTCTATGAATCCGATCAGTAACACTCCCGTACAGTCCGGTCTGTTCGTCTGATATGTCGCATATCAAGTCTAGGGGTGGTATACGTCAGACCCCAGTAACCGATAAGTCGTGTCGATGTATGGCTCATAACGGGTCGAGAAACTACTAGTAACACTTACTTGTAAATCTCTATATCAGCCCTGGCCAGGGACTTCCAGTTATAGCCAATCGAACACAGCACAACATCAACTCCCTATACCGGGAGAGACGAATCCCCTCCTATCGCTCATTGCCTCCATGTGATTCGGGACTGTACCCAAAAGCCACCGTTTTGCACGCCCTCTTGGACGTGGTAAGGTGGAAATCAAAGCACAGTGGGAATCACACAAGACTCTATGACGATCTCGGGTCTACAGACTACCCTGTACCAGTGTCACCGGAGAACTGCCATCTGACGTGTGGTATATCACCATCTGGGAGTTCTCGGCGAGTCCGTCCAGTGTACCCAGTCTCCACTGAGCACCCGTACACCATCCTTGATGTCTAACACCGATGGATATGGGATCATCCATCGCCCATCATATGGGTCAAGATGCGTATACACTAGTCTACTCTGGTGTATCGATGCCCTGTCTCGATATACCCTCGACTAGGAACAGTTATAGGATGTACTCATCGACTACCGCGGCCCCACTAGTATGATCTCATCATAGTCCCAGTAGTCGAGTACAGATCCTAAGGGCTTTATCAACATGTGAGAGTAAAACAGTAAACCAATACAAGTCAACATGTTAAGATAAAGTGAAACCAAATAGCATACTATCATGACGAGCAAGAAAGTCATCTCTATATATAACCAAGCATCCATTATAATATACATCATATGTACAACAATGGCCTCTAGGGCATATACATAACTAACAATCTCCCACTTGCACTAAGGCCAGCTGCTGTAGTATCTCATACCTAGCATCCCGAATAATCTCTCAAACTGTATCTGGGGAATAGCCTTCGTGAATGGATCCGCAGTGTTGTCCTTCGTATCTACTCTCCTGACCTCGATCTCCCGGCGATCAACTATCTCCCTGATCAGGTGATACCGCCTCAGAATATGTCTGGACTTCTGATGGGACCTGGGTTCCTTGGCTAATGCCACAGCTCCATTGTTATCGCAATACAGAGGTATTGGATGCTCAATGGATGGAACCTCACCAAGTTCACTAATGAACTTCTTGATCCAGACAGCCTCTTTGGCAGCATCGTTGGCAGCGATGTATTCAGCCTCCATCGTCGTGTCTGCAACGGTATCCTGTTTGGAACTCTTCCAACATACCGCCCCTCCATTGAGGGTAAAGACAAAACCCGAATGCGACTTAGAGTCGTCCTTATCACTTTGGAAGCTGGAATCGGTAAAGGACTCTACCTGGAGTTCTCCGTTACCATACACCAAGAACATCTCCTTAGTCCTTCGTAAGTACTTGAGAATGTTCTTCACAGCTGTCCAGTGACTCTCTCCAGGATCTGCTTGATACCGACTCACTACACTTAGTGAGTATGCTACATCGGGTCTGGTACATAGCATCGCATACATGATAGAGCCTACTGCCGAAGCATAGGGTATCCCTTGCATGCGAGCTCTCTCCAAATCAGTCTTGGGAGACATCTCTTTGGAGAGAGTGAGTCCAGAGATCGTGGGCTGATTCCCACGTTTGGATTCTTCCATACTAAACCTCTTTAGTATGGTGTCAATGTACCTGGATTGGGACAATCCCAATATCCGTTTAGATCTATCTCTATAGATCATGATTCCCAATATGCAGGAGGCATCACCTAGATCTTTCATTGAGAATCTCTGTGATAAGAAGAGCTTGACTGATTGCAGCATAGGAATATCATTTCCTATCAAGAGTATGTCATCGACGTACAATACGAGGAAGACAACCTTACCCTCTGCTACCTTCTTATATATACAAGGTTCATCTCTATTTTTGATGAAGTCAAACTCTTTGACTACAACATCAAAACAGATGTTCCAACTCCGCGATGCTTGCTTTAACCCATAAATGGATTTAAGCAGCTTGCACACCTTTCCGCTGCTCCCACTATCTACGAAGCCCTCTGGCTGAGTCATGTACACGCTCTCTTCTAAATCACCGTTTAGAAAGGCGGTCTTAACATCCATTTGCCAGATTTCGTAGTCATGGTATGCAGCAATGGCAAGTAAGATCCGGATGGACTTAAGCATAGCCACTGGAGAAAAGGTTTCGTCATAATCCACACCTGGTCGTTGACGAAAACCCTTTGCTACAAGTCTAGCTTTGAAAGTCTCAACTTTTCCATCTACACCAAATTTCTTTTTAAAGATCCACTTGCTCCCAATGGGTTTTACCCCTTCAGGAGCATTTTCCAAAGTCCATACTTTGTTGGTGTACATGGATTCCATCTCAGATCGCATTGCATCCAGCCATTTCACAGAGTCACCACTCGTGATGGCCTGCTCGAAACTAGTGGGTTCATCATCATCCATGATGCAGTCCTCGCTTCCACCATCAATGAGAAAACCGTAGTATCTCTCAGGTGGACGAGAAACCCTACTAGATCGGCGGAGAGGCTGGGGTTCGTCGGCTACTACTGAATCCTCTGGTTCCACTAAATCTTCAGTTGTAATTTGTGTTTCTGGAACCTCTTCCAGCTCTACCTCTTTGCCACTAATTTCTTTTTCAAGAAATTCCTTTTCTAAAAAGGTGGCATATTGAGAAACAAACACTTTTTGTTCCTCAGCGTGATAGAAAATATATCCTTGAGAATTCTTTGGATATCCTACAAACTTACAAAGAACTGATCGTGCCTCGAGTTTGTCCGGATTTTGTCTTTTTACATAGGCCGGACAACCCCATATCTTAAACCGTTTAAAATATGGTCTCATTCCCCTCCATATCTCATATGGGGTTGTAGGCACTGATTTAGACGGAACTTGATTCAATATGTATGCTGCTGTCTCAAGTGCATACCCCCAGAAGGAAATAGGTAACTCAGCTGTACTCATCATAGAGCGCACCATATCTAATAGGGTGCGATTCCTCCGCTCCGATACACCGTTGTGCTGTGGTGTATAAGGAGGAGTAAGCTGAGAGAGAATCCCATTCTCTTTTAGATAATCCCGAAACTCATTACTTAAGTATTCACCTCCTCGATCAGATCGAAGAATCTTAATACTTTTGCCCGTTTGGTTCTCTACTTCGTGCTTATATTCTCTGAATTTCTCAAAAGCTTCAGACTTGTGTTTCAACAGGAACACATGTCCGTATCTAGAGAGATCGTCAGTGAATGTAATGAAGTAGGAAGAACCATTCCTGGCATGCGTAGACATGGGACCGCATACATCACTATGTACCAGTCCTAAGAGTTCGGTAACTCTTTCTCCGTGTCCACTAAACGGAGCTTTGGTCATTTTTCCTTTGAGACATGAATGGCAAGTATCATAAGATGATAATTCGAACGGATTCAAATAACCATCCTTATGTAACTTAGCCAGTCGTGTCGCATTGATATGACCAAGTCTACAATGCCACAAGAAGGATTCGTTCATATCTGAACTTTTCCTCTTGTGTGTGTTTTGTATATTCAGGACTGTATTCTGATTTAGAATGAATATGCCATTATGTAACGAGCCTGATGCAATCAACTTTTGATCTAGGAATATGTTCATAACATTATCCTGTACTACAAAATTATATCCTTCTTTACTCAATAAAGAAACTGATATAATGTTGCACATCATGTTCGGTATATAATAGCACTCATTTAGAATCAGTGTATTACGACTTGGTAATACAAGGTGATATTCGCCAACTGCTTTGGCTACAATACTTGTACCGTTCCCTACTTGAACGGAATGATCACCTTTTCCCAGTTCTCTACCTTTACGCAGCCCATGTAACTGTTTACATATGTGGGATCCTGATCCGGTATCTAATACCCAGGACGTAGGGTGGACTGAGAAACAGTTCTCAATAACTAACACACCCGAAGAAGATGCATCAACATGCATGTTCTTTTGGGCGGCGTGAGAATCCAGATATTCTCCTGTTTCCTGTTCAGTCTTATAACTCTTATAAGAAAGAACGGGTCCAACGTTCCCTTGCACAGTACAATAATTAGGTTCAGTCAATACATCCATATTATTATCTTGATTATGGCCTGAAATGGTCGCTACCTGGAGAGAGAGAGAAGAAAACACTTTAGCGTATGCTCTTGCAAGATTAGATTGGTTATTATCTTATCTAATCAGGATGTCTCCCACTGTTTTTATCAAATCTACCTTAAAACCCTAAAAGGTAAGATTAGCCGGGATTAATTACACCCTACAACTTCGTCAATCTTTCAGCCAGATCAGTGTCGGTACTTTGAGGGAGGTTCCCTGTGCTCTCGCACGGACCTAATTAAAGTAAACCTCGTTTTCCCAGAGGCGTAACCTCGTTAACACTTTTCTAGACACCTACTTGAATGACTAATTGTCCTGTGTAAAACTCTCCCAGGAGTAACACTTACTCGCAGTGGGTATCGGGATCCAACTATCTCATAGGAGGTATGCAATTTCATTGCAAATTTCAACACTTGAAATTCCCGATAATGCTTTTACCCCTAGCAAATCATGACATTAACATGGTCAACAAATCATAAGTGCTAGCCAAGTTCAACCCGTCATTTCCCGATTGAATTAAACCCACCCGTACGACCCTTAACATGGTCAACAAAGTCGTACGAATACCCTAATCCAATTACATCTCATGTTTTAGCAGATAAGTATTAATTAGCTACCGTACACTACGCCTTAACATGGTCAACAAACGCAGCACGAATACTAAGAAGTACTTATCTGAAATGACGGAGGGCTACGCAGGTTTTTCAGAAAACCCTGAGCGTAATGAACTTGATATCGTCGTAGAATCGAGTGAAGTTTTGAAAAGGAGTGTTTTTGAGGCTTTTCTTAGTTTCGCTAAAAGGGTCACTCCCGGTGAAGGGATCGTCGGCCCTTTCCTCATCGAATAAGGTGCAGGATATATCATATATACCGCTGTGCAAAGCAAAACACTAAAAGCAATCAAAAGACAAACCGCGTTTTGTAGCATCTGCCAGTTTTGCTAAAGGAGTCACTCCCGGTGAAGGGATCTCGGTCCTTTCCTCATCGAATAAGGTGCTGGATATATCATATATATCACTGTGCAAAGTAAAACTGTAGCTACCCCTTTTATAAAGTTTTTGATTCTACAACATCTTTAGGTTTCTTTTCCTTTTTTCTTTTATTAATCTCATTAATAAAAATCCCATCAGCTTATGCTTCCTAAGCATCACAGAAGAAACGAAAGCAGTAATATTTATATATCAGCATATATATATAGTATAAGCATTCGTCTCAGGCAGTAATATGATCTCATCACAGAACATTGCAGCAGAAGAACATATATGAAATATTGGATATACTAGGACGTCCGTGTTTTCAATACGAGCCTGTATAAAACACGGATTCCACGGTCGCGACGAATAGCCAAACCCACATCCCAAGACCCCTACGAGAGCGGCAAGTAACACTGCCAATTCTAGGGTTAGGAGACCCGGTCTCGACTCCTCGAGATGGCCTCCCACTGGACCCTAGAACCCGGTTACTTGTGCTCCCCTCCTTGGGTCTACCTAATGCGGAAAAGTAAATAATATACACTGGTGACATCAACCGCAACCAGGAAGTGCCCCAAATAAAAGAATATTACATTACAAATGAATTTTACATGAATGAAAATAAAAACCCTCATCTCACATAAAACCCTCGGCTATTCAGAACGCGACGATCCAATATAACACATCACAGCAACACATAATATCTCATATCATCAACGTAAGTAAATATGCGCATCCCAATTGTCGTTGAATCATATAGCAACGAAACCGGCGATATCACATATTACACTTACGGTCACAGAAAAGAAAGTGTAAAACTACAATATTTGGAATCCACAATCACTTTAGACATTGTAAATCCGAAATATCACATACTCCGCATTTCATGCCTAACTTTATGAATTCCACATATTGTATCACATTCCAGATGAATAGACAGAATTAAACTTTCCGAACAGATAATCAAATACCCAAAATTTCCCAAACTGCTCAACACTTGAGCGGGGTTCAAATGATCCCAGAATATGTCACAGTACCGATGATCCAGCCGTAGAAGGGTCAAGCCAACGCCTCACATGTGGCACGCCGTACTGCCCCAAACCCGAAGGTTCAAAAGGCAGTTCAAGACGGTCACATAATCGAGTTAAGGTTTGTGTCTTCTAGAGGGTCCACCGCTTAACTTGTACAATTTTCCGAAAGATTTAAACCCTAATAAATTTTAACACTTGAAAATTTGCCGTACCGGGAAACAGTAAGTTAATGATATCCGTTCAAATAGTTTAACAGTTTCTAAATATCCGGAAAGAAATACGAACTTAAATATTCCGATCGAATCTAATATTACCAAATAAACCCCAGATTTAAACAATACTGGAATCACTGTTAAAAATATCCAGAAACATCAAAAAGTACCTACGGTCATAACCATCAAAGCCACGTGTCATGATCACACTGTTCCGCCGCGGAAGCGCCGCGCAAGCCATATACCGCATATATGATATGCGCAGGAGCGTGAATAATGCGATATGTGATTCGGGACTGTACCCAAAAGCCACCGTTTTGCACGCCCTCTTGGACGTGGTAAGGTGGAAATCAAAGCACAGTGGGAATCACACAAGACTCTATGACGATCTCGGGTCTACAGACTACCCTGTACCAGTGTCACCGGAGAACTGCCATCTGACGTGTGGTATATCACCATCTGGGAGTTCTCGGCGAGTCCGTCCAGTGTACCCAGTCTCCACTGAGCACCCGTACACCATCCTTGATGTCTAACACTGATGGATATGGGATCATCCATCGCCCATCATATGGGTCAAGATGCGTATACGCTAGTCTACTCTGGTGTATCGATGCCCTGTCTCGATATACCCTCGACTAGGAACAGTTATAGGATGTACTCATCGACTACCGCGGCCCCACTAGTATGATCTCATCATAGTCCCAGTAGTCGAGTACAGATCCTAAGGGCTTTATCAACATGTGAGAGTAAAACAGTAAACCAATACAAGTCAACATGTTAAGATAAAGTGAAACCAAATAGCATACTATCATGACGGGCAAGAAAGTCATCTCTATATATAACCAAGCATCCATTATAATATACATCATATGTACAACAATGGCCTCTAGGGCATATACATAACTAACAAGGAGAACCCCGTCGCCGGAAGCATCCGTTCGGGTGCTCGCGGCAGCGGTGTTCCGCCTTGGTGCACTTCGTCGGCGGTATCGGGGGTGCGACCGTCTACTGAAGTTTGCGACGAGCATTCGATCAGGATGTCGGGAATCTTGTTGAATTGCCCGACTTGATATTGAAAAGTGTTTTCGATTTTGAGACTAAAATGCGGGGTTTATAATTGTTAGGCATGTGATGTCTAAGTAATTCATTTGGTCAGGCATGCGATGTCTGAGGTGGTTGCGAATTCCAACTGTTGTAGTTTTACACTTTCTTTTCTGTGACCGTAAGTGTAATATGTGATATCGCCGGTTTCGTTGCTATATGTCAACGACAATTGGGATGCGCATATTTACTTACGTTGATGACATGTGATGTTATGTGTTACTGGATATGTTATATTGGATCGTCGTGTTTGAATAGCCGGGGGTTTTTATGTGAGATGAGTGTTTTTCATTTTCATTCATGTAAAAACTTGTATGTAATATTCTTTTATTGGGGCACTTCCAGGTTGCGGAAGATGTCACCGTTTGTATATTATTTACTTTTCCGCACTAGGATAGACCCAAGGAGGAGGGCACAAGTAACCCGGTTCTGGAGTCCAGTGGGAGACCAACTCGAGGAGTCGAGTCCGGGTCTCCTAACTCCAGAATTGGTAGGGTTGCTTGCCGCTCTCGTAGGGGTCTAGGGGTGTGGGTTTGGCTATTCATCACGACCGTGGAATCCGTGTTTTATACTGGCTCGTATTGAAAACACGGACGTCCTAGTATATCCAATATTTCATATGATTCTTCTGCTGCGATATCTGTTATGTGATCATGTGATGTTCTGTGATAGATACTGTATATAGTATATATGATATATTATATAGACGTTACTTATGTTTTACACCCGCGCTAGCCCTGCCCCGCTCTGCCGTTAGTTACCTAACCTAACGGTGCACGAGGGGACATCGAGGAGAATGCGGATGGCATAAGTGTACGTCGTATTTATCTGTGATGTTTAGGTATTTAAATGATGGGACTTCATTAATGTGATTAATGAAATAAAAGAAACCTAAGATGTTGTAGAATCGAATTTCAAAATAAAACAGGTAGCTACAGTTCTTGCTTTGTACAGCGGTATATGTGATATATCCTGCACCTTATTCGATAAGGAAAGGACCGAGATCCCTTCACCGGGAGTGACTCCTTTAGTAATAACTGGCAGATGCTACACACTCGGTTTGTCTTTTGATTGCTTTTAAGTGTTTTTGCTTTGCATAGTGATATATATGATATATCCCACACCTCATTCGACGAGGAAAGGACCGACGATCCCTTCACCGGGAGTGACTCCTTTAGCAAAACTAGAAAAGCCTCAAAGACACTCCATTTCAAAATTCATTCGATCCTACAACGATATCAAGTTCATTACGCAATAGGTTTTTAGAAAAACCTGTCGTAGCCCTCCGTCATTTCAGATAAGTCCTATTTAGTATTCGTGCTACATTTGTTGACCTCCGTCAAGGCGTAGTCTGCGGTAGCTAACTAGTATTTATCTGCTTATGCATATGATGCAGATTGGATTAGGGTAGTCGTGCGGCCTTGTTGACCTCCGTCAAGGGTCGTGCGGGTGGGTTTAATTCGATCAAGAAATGACGGGTTGAACTTGACTAGTAACCTATGGTTTGTGGACCTCCGTCAAGGTCATAGGACGCTAGGGGCAAAATATTATCGGGAATTTCAAGTGTTGAAATTTGCAATGAGATTGCATACCTTCTATGAGATAGTTGGATCCCGATACCCGCTGCGAGTAAGAGTTACTCCTGGGAGAGTTTTACACATTACAATTAGCCGATCAAGTAGGTGTCTAGAAAGGTGTTAACGAGGTTACGCCTTTGGGAAAACGAGGTTTACATTAATTAGGTTCGTGCGAAAGCACGGGGGACCTCCCTCAAAGTACCGACACTGGCCTGGCTGAAAGATTGGCGAACTTGTAGTGTGTAATTAATCCCGGCTAGTCTTTCCTTTTAGGGTTTTAAGGAAGATTTGATAAAAACAGTGGGAGCCATCCTGATTAGATAAAATAATAACCAATCTATTCTTGCAAGAGCGCACGCTGAGTGTTTTCTTCTCTCTCTCTCCAGGTAGCGACTATATCACGTCTTAATCAAGATAATAATACGGAATATTGACCGAACCCGCTTGTTATACTGAGCTGGGGAACGTTAGTCCCGCTTCAACTTATAACTGTTATAAGACAGAGCAGGAAATTGGGGATTACCAGAATTCCCGTGCCGCCCAAACGAAGAGAGTGCATGCTGATGCATCATCTTCGGGTGTGTTCGTTACAAAAAACTGTTTCTCAGTATCCTCTACGTCCTGGGTATTTGATACCGGCACAGGATCCCAGATATGTAATCTGTTACAAAGGGCTACAGAAAGGTAGAGAACTGAGAACGGGTGATAAATTTCATGAGGCAGAAAACGGGGCAAGTGTTGCAGCCAAGTCTGTTGGTCACTGTCACCCTGTATTATCAATACATTGATTCTGAACGAATGTTATTAGATACCGAACCTGATATACAAAATCATATCTATCTCTTTATTAGTAAAGAAATGATAAAATTTTGTATAGTTGGATAATGTTTTGAACATTTTCTATATCAAAAGTTGATCGGTTCAGGCACGTTATCTAACAGCATTGATGTTCTAAATCAAACTACAGTTCTTAGTATACGGAACATACACAAGAGGAAGAGTACAGAAATGAACGAATCCGTCTTGAGGTGTTGTAGACTAGGTCATATCAATGCGACCCGACTAGCTGAAGTTACATATAGATGCATATTTAAATCAGTTTGAATTTACATCTTGTGAAACTTACCAGTCATGTCACAAAGATATAATGACATCAGCTCTGTTTATTGGAAACAGAGAAAGAGTTAGTAAACTCTTGGGATGATACATGTTGATGTATGTAGGTCCCCTGTCTACACATGCCAAGATTGGTTCTTTGTACTTCATTACATTCTCTGATGATCTTTCGAGATTCAGATCTATGTTCCTGTTGAAACATGAGTCCGAACCTTTTGAGATATTCACAGTATATAAGCGAGAAGTAGAGAACCAAAGTACGGGTATAAGTATTATGTCCTTTGATGTGATCGAGGAGGAGAATACTTGAGCACGGAAATCCTGGACAATTCTAAAGAAGAATGAGATTCTCTCTCAGCATTACTCCTCCGTATACACCATAGCACGATGGTATATCGGGGCGGAGCAATCACACCCTATTTGATATGGTGTGCTCTATGATGAGTACTACTGAGTTACCTATTTCCTTTTGGGAGTTATGCACTTGAGAAGCTGCATACCTATTGAATGGGGTTCCAATCAAATCAGTTGCCTACCATCTCATATGTGATATGGAAAGGGAAGAGCCCGTGTCTTAACCTAGTTAAGATTTGGGGTTGTCCGGCCTATGTCTAAAAGCAAAATCCGGACAAGCTCGAGGCAAGGTCTGTAATGTAGAACTGGAAAAGTTCCAGCTATACAAACTACAGTAGATGATTTGGTTCAACCAAAGGATTCAGTAGATACCAACGAACCTCAGCCTCTCCGCCGATCTAGTAGGGTTCCTCACCCACCTAAGAGATACTTCAGTTTCTCTATGACAGTGGGAGCGAGGATTGCGTCATGAGATGATGACCCAACTAGCTTCGAGCTGGCCATCAGGAGTAAGACTCTATAAGAATGGCTGGATGTTTAGTGATCTGAGATGGAATCCTTATACACCAACAAAGTATGGACTTTGGTTGCTATATCTGGAGGGTTAAATCCCCTTCAGGAGCAAGTATATCTTGAGAAGATTACTTAGTGTACATGGAAAAGTTGAGACTTTCAAAGCTAGGCTTGTTAAAAGTTTGCATCATTGACCAGGTGTGGATAATGATGAAACCTTTTCAAGTAGCTATGCTTAAGTCCTTCCAGATCCTACTTGTCACGGCTACATACCATGACTACGATATCTGGTGGTTGAGTGTCATGACTGCTTTTCTAAATGATGTTTTAGAAGAGTGCGTCTATAAGTACACAGTCAGAGGGCTTCGTAGACAGTGGGAGCAGCGGAAACGTATGCAAGATGCTTTATACGATTAAAGCAGGCATCGCGGAGCTGGAACATCTTTTTTGATGGATTAGTCAAAGAGTTTGACATCATCAAAATGGTAGATGAACCTTGTATAAACAAAAAGGTAGTAGGGAGTATGGTGACGATCCTCGTAGAGTACGTGGATGACATACTCTTGATAGGGAAGGAGTTTCCTATGCTACGCTCGATCAATCTCCGCTTATCACAATGATTCTCCGCATAGGATCAAAATGATGCCCCCTAAATCCTGAGTTTTGGATCTATGAGATAGATCTAATTGGATGTTAGTATTCTCACTAGTTGCAGTGAGATGGTATCAACCGATCCTGGGGAGAATCACTGGAAGGGTTCCAGGGTGATAAAGACGACTGAATGTCAGTCACAGGCATTGTCATTACCCTCAGTAAAGGGATGGTATGTTGGAAGTGTTCCAAGCTAGATACCGTGGCATACTAGACGATAAAGGCTGGATACATCGCTACTTAAGATGCTACCAAAGAGGAGTCTGGGTGTATAATGGTTCATGAGATGAACTAAGTTCCTCCCATTGTGTGACAATGGAGTTGTGGCTTTTGCCAAGGAACGTCCGTCCCATCAGTGATCCAGACATATTCTAAGGCAGTATTACCTGATCATGGAGATGATTGATCTCCAGGGGATCGAGATTTGGAGAGTAGACTCAGAGGACAACACAGCGGATCCACTCACAAAGGCCTGTTCCCAGAGAGAGATTATTATGGGATGGTTGAGTATGAGATACTACAACCACTGCTATCAGATGTCCCTAGTGCAAGTGGGAGATTGTTAGTTATATGTATGCCCTAGAGGCCATTACTATACATAGGATGTATATTGTAGTGGATGCTGGGACATATATAGGGAGGACTTTCTTGCTCGACATGGTAGTATGCTATCTGGTTGCTCTTTACCTTAACGTGTACACTAATTGTCTCTCTGTTACATGTTGGTAAAGCCCTTAGGATGTGTACTTGACTACCTGGACTATGATGCGGATCATACTAGTGGGGACATGGTAGTCCATAAGTACATCCTTCAAAGTCCCTAGTCGTGGGTGTATCGAGACGGGGCATCGATATACCAGAGTAGACTAGCGTATACCTTCTCGACCCATACAGATGGGCGATGGATGATCCCATATCCATTGGTGTTTGACATCAGAGATGATATACGGGTGCTCAGTGGAGACTGGGTACACTGGACGGACTCGCCGAGAACTCCCAGATGGTATTATACCTTACGTCAGATGGCAGTTCTCTAGTGACACTGGTACAGAGTAGTCTGTTGACCCGAGATCGTCATAGAGTCTTGTGTGGTTCCCACTGTGCTTTGATTTCCATCTTACCACGTCCAAGAGGGCGTGCAAAACGGTGGTTTTTGGGTACAGTCCCGAGTCACATGGAGGCAATGAGCGATAGGAGGGGATTCGTCTCTCCCGGTATAGGGAGTTGATGTTGCGCTGTGTTCGATTGGCTATAATAGGAAATCCCTGGCCAGGGTTGCTGAGATTTACTGGTAAGTGTTACCAGTAGTTTCTCGAATTGTTATAGACCTCATATCGACACGACTTATCGAGCTATTGGGGTCTGACGTTTACCACCCCTAGGCGAGATATGCGACATATCAGACGATCAGACCGGACTGTACGGTAGTGTTACTCGTTGGATTCACTGGAGTGTGAGCGGGCTTGCTCGTCGATCTTCTGATTGCTCAATACCCGGGTGGCCGTTACGTTTAGCAGACCGCTTGCGGCTTGTGGGTGTTTGATATGATCATCATCTGCTGCCGGCGTATTGACGAGTCTTTAGAGTCCTACACAGAGGTTTCCTGGCTCAAGCGAAACGAAATAGGAGCGCATATGAGATATGTGCGGGACCGAGAATAATGTGTGTATGTGATACCGTATTCCATTCTCGCGATGAATGTATCGAAAGGTTGTATGCGATATAACCTAGTTATCGAATCAAGGGTTGGTTCGGTAAGCCGATACATAGGATACTAGTCGGTTATATGCGATATGACCGGATCGTTAAATCAAGTGTTGATTTAATGATTTAATGTATAATTATATATTTGATATATTACTTTGCATTAACTAGTATTGGTTCACTTTAAATGGATTTTCTCACTTGAATTGTGCAAGTTGTATATGTGATATACTTTTGTGCACTTGATTGTATCATGTTTGATGATACATGTTTACTTGGTTAAGTGTAAAGAATTAAACCTTGGTTAAGTTAATGATTAGGGTTTTCTTTTTCTTACTAATTTATTTATTTATTTCTTTTTGGAAAAGGTTAGAAATGAAATGGTTGCAAGTTTTGTTTCTTTCTTTGAAGCTTCATGAAGCTTTGACTTTGTGACCATTTTGTCTCATGCTTAACCCTAACCATTCACTTGAACCTTAGTTAGTTCTCTACACTTGACCATGGTTATTATTATGATAAGTATTCTTTTTCTTTTCATTTTAAATAACTTATCATTATATATACTTCATCTTCTTCTTCTTCTTCTTCATGAAGAAGCTTGACTTCATCAATGGTGGATTGATGAAATGAGTGAGAAATCCAATTTTAAAGTCTACCCACTTCCTATTTCTTCATCCTCTACCTCTTGCCAAGTAGTAGAGTGTGTTCTCTTCACAAGTTTCATGAGCAAGTGAAGTGGGAGCTTGATCTTGCGATGCCTCGACGTAGATCATCTTCGGCACGTCGTCGATGACCTAGCCCGCTCTTTCTCCGATGAAGCCGACGCGAGAGCCCGGGATTTGATTTGGACAGCGGAGAGGACTTCATCACGGAGCCGTGGAGGTGGAGGACCGGATCTACAAAGGTTGTATTTCCGTATTCTAGTAGTTAAGTGTTAACTAGTTTCATTTATCGCCTAGAATTCTAGCCAACGATCCGTATTAGGGTTTCTCGGCACCCGTAATTTTTGAAATTGGCATGATCGATGCCTTATGAGACCTCTTGGGAGTGCCTAGGAACCCTACAGTAAGGAGTATGGTGGTGATCCTCGTAGAGTACGTGGATGACATACTCTTGATATGGAAGGAGTTTCCTATGCTACGCTCGGTCAATCTCCGCTTATCACAACGATTCTCTATATAGGATCAAAGCGATACCTCCTAAATCCTGTGTTTTGGATCTATGAGATAGATCTAATTGGATGTTAGGATTCTCACTAGTTGTAGTGAGATAGTATCAATCGATCCTGGGGAGAATCACTGGAAAGGTTCCAGGGTGATAAGGACGACTGAATGTCAGTCGCAGGCATTGTCTTTACCCTCAGTGGAGGGACGGTATGTTGGAAGAGTTCCAAGCTAGATACCGTGACTTACTAGACGATTAAAGGCAAGATACATCGTTACCAAGGATACTACCAAAGAGGCATTCTGGATATATATAAGTTCATGAGATGAACTTCGTTCCTACCATTGTGTGACAATGGAGTTGTGGCTTTAGCCAAGGAACTTCCGTCCCATCAGAAATCCAGATATAATTCTTAGGCAGTATCACCTGATCATGGAGATGGTTGATCTCTAGGGAGATCGAGGTTAGGAGAGTAGACACAGAGTACAACAGCGCGGATCTACTCACGAAGGCCTCTTTCCCAGTAGAGACTTTTATGGGATGGTTGAGTATGAGATACTTCAACCGCAGCTAATTGTTGGGTATGTGATACCACAACAGATGGCCCTAGTGCAAGTGGGAGATTGTTAGTTATATGTATGCTCTAGAGGCCATTACTGTACATACGATGTATATTGTAATGGATGCTTGGACATATATAGGGAGGACTTTCTTGCTCGACATGATAGTACGCTATCTGGTTGTACTTTATCTTAACATGTACTCTGATTGTCTCTATGTTACATGTTGATAAAGCCCTTAGGATATGTACTCGACTACTGGGACTATGATGAGATCATACTAGTGGGGCCACGGTAGTCGACGAGTACATCCTATAACTGTTCCTAGTCGAGGGTGTATCGAGACAGGGCATCGATACACCAGAGTAGACTAGCGTATACGCATCTTGACCCATATGATGGGCGATGGATGATCCCATATCCATCGGTGTTTGACATCAAGGATGGTGTACGGGTGCTCAGTAGAGACTGGCTACACTGGACGGACTCACCGAGAACTCCCAGATGGTATTATACCATACGTCAGATGGCAGTTCTCCGGTGACACGGGTACAAAGTAGTCTGTCGACCCGAGATCGTCATAGAGTCTTGTGTGATTCCCACTGTGCTTTGATTTCCATCATACCACGTCCAAGAGGGCGTGCAAAAAGGTGGCTTTTGGGTACAGTCCCAAATCACATGGAGGCAATGAGCGATAGGAGGGGATCCGTCTCTCCCGGTATAGGGAGTTGATGTTGTGCTGTGTTTGATTGGCTATAACCGGAAATCCCTAGCCAGGGTTGCTGAGATTTACTGGTAAGTGTTATCAGTAGTTTCTCGAACTGTTATAGACCTCATATCGACACGACTTATCGAGCTACCGGGGTCTGACGTTTACCACCCCTAGGCGAGATATGCAACATATCAGACGACGAGACCGGACTGTACGGGAGTGTTACTGATTGGATTCACAGGAGAAGTTACAGGCTTGCTTGTTGATCTTCTGAGCGCTCAATACCTGGGTAGCTGTTACGTTTAGCTGACCGCTTGCAGCTTGTGGGTGTTTGATATGGTCATCACCTACTGTCGGCGTATTGACGATTCTTTAGAGTCCTACACAGAGGTTTCTTGGCTCAGGAAAAACGGAGTAGGAGCACATATGTGATATGTGCGGGACCGAGGATAATGCGATATGTGATACCGTATTATATTCTCGCGATATTTGATATCAGCCGGGTCATCGGATCAAGTGTTGATTCGATGAATCGGTACGGATAAATATTAGTCGGTTATATGCGATATAACCGGATTGTCGGATCAAGTGTTGATACAATAATTTAATGTATAATAATATATATGATATATTAAATTACATTAACTAATATTTGCTCACTAAAAGATTCTTTTTCTCACTCGGATAATACATTGATATATATGCGATATATGTTAATTGTATTATTTTATTTTGTTACGATAAATATTATATATGTGATATATAATATTGTAACATGATATGATAACTAATGCAACTTGTTTAGTGGAGTTTAAACATGATTAGGGTTTGGATTAGGGTTAAGCTTTCTAGATGTTTCTAGAAGGTTTTCTTTTTGTTTTGGAAAAGATATTTACAAGTGACTCATTCTTAACTCAACCCAAACCCTAACCCTTGGTTAATTCTCTACAATGGTTAAGTCAACCATGGTTGCATTATTCTTCATATTAATCCTTTCATTATTCATCACAAAAGAAAATGGATCACTATTCTTCTTCTTCCTTCATTCTTTCATGAAAAAGCTTGCTAGATTTTTCCAAAGTGATGAATAAATATGAGAAAAAAGATAAATAAAGAGAGCAAAAATCCTACTTCATCATCCTCATCTTCCCTTTCCATTTAGATGAGGGTGTTCACATCGTTTCATGGGTGTTAGCTTGTGTTAACGGAACTTCAAGGTAGATCATCTTAGTATCGAAGATCGGAAGCAAAGGTTGCATCTTTCTCTTCGTGGAACCTCTCGAGAGTCCAGAACCCGATGATCGCAGCGAAGGGACCACAACACGGAGCATATGAAATGAAGGACCGGATCTACAAAGGTTGTAATCCCTCTCACTTAGTGTTAAAGTTGTTAACATGCTAGTTTTCGCCTAATCTCTAGTTTAAAGATCCGTATTCGGGTTGTTCGGCACGGCTAAATTTTTAATCGGGCATGGTTGATGCCTCGTAGACCCTTGTGCGCGTGCCTAGAAACCTTACAATATGATCATCACCTACTGTCGGCGTATTGACGAGTGTTTAGAGTCCTACACAGAGGTTTCCTGGCTCAAGCAAAACGGAGTAGGAGCACATATGGGATATGTGCGGGACCGAGATTAATGCGCGTATGTGATACCGCATTCTATTCTTGTGACATATGACATCGGTCGGTTATATGAGATATGTTAGTTATATGTATGCCCTAGAGGCCATTACTGTACATTGGATGTATATTGTAGTGGATACTGGGACATATATAGGTATGACTTTCTTGCTCGACATGATAGTATTCTATCTGGTTGCTCTTTATCTTAACATGTATACTTTCTGTCTCTCTGTTACATGTTGATAAAGCCCTTAGGATGTGTACTCGACTTCCAGGACTATGATGTAGATCATACTAGTGGGGCCTGGGTAGTCCATGAGTACATCCTTCAATGTTCCTAGTCATGGGAATATCGAGACGGGGCATCGATATTCCAGAGTAGACTAGCGTATATCTTCTCGACCCATTTGATGGGTGATGGATGATCCCATATCCATTGGTGTTTGATATCAGAGATGGTATGCGGGTGCTCAGTGATGACTGGGTACACTGAACGGACTCGCCGAGAACTCCCAGATGGTATTATACCTCACGTCAGATGGCAGTTCTCTGGTGACACTGGTACAGCTTAGTCTGTTGACCCGAGATCGTCATAGAGTCTTGTGTGTCTCCCACTGTGCTTTGATTTCCACCCTACCACGGCTCTACTGAGTCATGCAAACAGGTGGTTTTTGGGTACAGTCCTGATTCACATGGAGGCAATGAGCGATAGGAGGGGATTCGTCTCTCCAGGTATTGGGGGTTGATATTGCGCTATGCTCGACTGGCCATAACTGGAAATCCCTGGCCAGGGTTGCTGTGATATACTGGTAAGAGTTATCAGTAGTTTCACGATTGTTATGGACCTTACGTCGGCATGACTTATCAAGCTACTGGGGTCTAACGTTTACCACCCCTCGGCGAGATATGCGACATATCAGACAAACAGACCGGATTGTACGGTAAGTGTTACTGGTTGGATTCACATGAGTGTGAGCGGGCTTGCTCGTCGATCTACTGATCGCTCAATACCCGGCTGGCCATTACGTTTAGCAGACCGCTTGCGGCTTGTGGGTGTTTGATATGATCATCACTTACTGTCGGCGTATTGACGAGTCTTTAGAGTCCGACACAGAGGTTTCCTGGCTCAAGCGAAACTGTAACACTTTGGATTTCCGTTTGAATGTCTTTCGTGATAATTAGTGATCGTACGTGTTATTATATATGTGTTCCAAGGATTATTAGTTATAATTAGTAGTGTTTGCATATTGGGAATTTTCTTGTGTTAATGTACACCTTGCACACTTAGCCATTTTTGAGACTTAGGACTTTGGTAACATGTTAACCATTCTTGTGTTGCATGGTTGTTAATTTCCCCGCCCTTTTATCCAAAACAAAACCCTTTTTCATAATTCAAATCCTATTAAACAAAGGAGGCATGGGGGTTAGGTAAAAAGCTTGACTTTTGACCCATTTTCCCCTCTCTTCTCTCTCTCTTTCCCCACTCCAGAATTCTGGAGAATTCCAGCAGCAAACCCTCCCATTTTCTTCATCTTTTCTTCTCCTTTTCATGTCTCTTTGATCCCTACACAAATCCTACACAAAAACCACACATTTTCATCACAAAACCTTAGGAAAAGTGAGCTTTTTGAGGTGTTTGAAGCAAATCTGCATACTTCAGGGAAAAGCTGAAACTTTTGGTGTTTTACAAGGTTCTTAGGAGGTATTAACTCATATTTGCACTCCTTTTCCTTAGACTTGTAGTATTCTTTAGTAAAAATCTCATTTTTGTGCATTTTTGGTGATATTTAAGGATATTTGTGAGGTATATGTTAGATTAGGGTTTTGCTAGTTGTGTTAGCTCCTTTATGTGTTATTAGAGCTATCTTAGGCCAAGTTTTGTTTCAGTTTGCACAAAAATACCCTAAAGTTCCATTTTAGTGCAAAATGTGGATTTTAACTAGAAATAAGGCTCTATAGGATCTGCTGCTACCCGAGACATTTCAGAGTAAAACTAGAGGTTACTGTAGCATGTATGGGGGGTATAGAGTGCACACACCAAACCTGGGAGCCCAATTCCCAAGTGAGGCCGCCGAAATATTCATTCTGGCCACAATTTGCGGCCAGATGGGGGTGCTTTGGGTTGGGGTTTGGGGTGTGGATGTCTGCTGCTATGTGGGTTGTTTTGGTATATATAGTTTTACAATATCTTTCCTGTATCAAAATCTGGAGCAGATTACCTATTTTTCCGTATTTTCTATCTTTCGCGACACGCGTGATACGTGTGTGTGGGTTTGGGGTTTCTGCGTAGCGCGACGCGTCGGAGTGGTTTCAGTCGCGTAGCCACACGTTTTAGCGTATCGCGCACACGCGCGTTTGGTTCGCGACATGAGTTACTAGTTCGGCTTTAATGTCGCGTTTGTGTGACTTCAAGCTTACGTGTGATATATTGTGTAATTCTAGGTTCGCAGGCGAGTACGGCGGACGCCGCGCAGAAGGGAAAACAAGTTGTTGGCTATACCTAGCGAGAGACTACGGTGAGTAGATTTCACATCTACGGGGATATCGCCCGCATGGCGTTCTATGTCAGGGCTGATAGGACCTTATAGTTTCCTTTGTATACATTGACTGTTCATGGCTACTATTTAGTGCATACTGCATTCCCTGCTATATGGATATAAATTAGAATTGATAGAACACCGCACCATTACTAACGGTCCATGTTGCACGAGCACAATCCTGCATGTTACACACACACCGTTAGTAATTGCCTTGACACGCACACTATAGGAATTACATATCACATCGGATCATTATATTGCAGCTCATCTATATGTGACTTGACATGCTATTCATACTTGATGCACCTATCACATCGGATCATTATATTGCAGCTCATCTATATGTGACTTGACATGCTATTCATACTTGATGCACCTATCACATCGGATCATTATATTGCAGCTCATCTATATGTGACTTGACATGCTATTCATACTTGATGCACCTATCACATCGGATCATTATATTGCAGCTCATCTATATGTGACTTGACATGCTATTCATACTTGATGCACCTATCACATCGGATCACTATATTGCAGCTCATCTATATGTGACTTGACATGCTATTCATACTTGATGCACCTATCACATCGGATCACTATATTGCAGCTCATCTATATGTGACTTGACATGCTATTCATACTTGATGCACATATCACATCGGATCATTATATTGCAGCTCATCTATATGTGACTTGGCATGCTATTCATACTTGATGCACATATCACATCGGATCATTATATTGCAGCTCATCTATATGTGACTTGGCATGCTATTCATACTTGATGCACATATCACATCGGATCATTATATTGTAGCTCATCTATATGTGACTTGACATGCTATTAATACTTGATGCACATATCACATCGGATCATTATATTGTGGCTTATCTATATGTGACTTGACATGATATTTATATTTGGCGCACATACATATCGGATCATTGACTTGCATTTTGGTTTGGATTACATGTGATTTCTGGATTTGGGAACCGTGGCTATTTCAAATATGTAATCATTTAAAAATCCGGTTCCCTTGATATGATATTTGGGTGCCGATGTTGGGCACTCGGGATTCTCAGAGATGTACAGGATTTGAGGGCCGATGAGGGTGCCGGCGCCTGAGCTATTTGGGGGATCTAGGTGCATTGATGGACACCGATTATATATTCCACGTTGACATTCCGTGTAGATATTATATTGCCCCTGCTCAGCATTTACTATTGTACCTCATCCTGTAGTTACATTACCTGATAGAGCATTTGCTACATCATCCTGTAGTTACATTACCTGATAGAGTACTTGCATGATTATTGCACATACTGCTTATCACACATTGATATCATCTTTTGGCATATGATAGAGTAGCGCAGTACGTGCATGCTTGCAATTACCTTTATATGTTATCTCTATTCACGAGTTGGCAACTCACCCCCGTTGTGCCATAGTGTTTGCAGGTTGCCCTTCGGAGTAGTCGCGGCAGGCTGCGGTTGCATCTTTTGATACAGATACCCCCATAGTTGGTGTACTAGCTCTTTTGCTGATAGGTGGGTTTGTGCGGTATCTGTTTATCCTTCAGTTATGTATATTGTTGTATCTAGTATTCTCCATCTACCATGTATGTATTTGACTTAGAGACAGTGTGAGGACGATGATGTATTTTATTTGTATTCTGGTGTCGAGCTCGTTGTGAGCCGACGGTACTTGCAGTTTATCCTATCTGTGATGTTCCCACTTGTGGATCTTGATCTTCGCTACGGCGTCGTATATTACTATCTTGGTGATTGTTTACTTAGATTTCTTATCATGTTAGTAAGTGCTTTCATTTAAAACTTATAACACTCTATACTTTCACTGGTTTGATTTCTGGGTTTTCGGTTCATTTAGTCGCGTTACGCCTGTAGACGTTACGTGGTTAAGTGCCGGTCACGGGCCAAACTTCGGGTCGTGACAAAGTTGGTATCAGAGCGTAGGTTTTACCTTTCGGAGTGTAGGATGACCCTGGTATGATGGAGTAGGTAGCTGCGGCAGGGTAGCGTAGCGTGTGTATGTTCCGCGGCATACTCACGACACGGTACTCCGTCTACGCGACCTTAGGACTTGTTGATGTAAATTCCTTCTTGAGTATATACATTCTTGCGATTCGATTTCCGTATCCTTATCGAATCCTATTATTCCTTTCAACCATTATGCCGCCAAAGACTACGAGGGCGCAGAGAGCGGCCGCGGGGGCCGAGATTCGAGTTGACTCGTCCGAGACGAGGACTGGTCCGGGTAGTACACCGGCTGTGCCCGAGCAGGCTATTCCTGCCGTGACTGATTAGATTGCTATGTTAGGGGCTGGTGTGCAGGAGATACGCCAGACGATGGGGTCCAGTATGTAGGAGATGCACCAGATGATGGGATCTCTAGTTGAGACACTTCGAGCGCAGCGACCAGAGGTAGTTCCACCCGTTGTAGAGACCGTGGTGGTACCCACAGTTCAGGCAGTTGCACCTGCGATTACAGAGGTTATTACAGTATCGCTGTCAGAGTTTATGAGGCTGAAGCCTCCGGTCTTCACAGGCACCGATGTTGTAAAGTTTTAGAAATCGTTTTGCGAATTTTCCCGTTTTAGGGCAAAATTGTCGGTTTTTCCCGTTTTAACCCGATTTCGATCAAACGACCGTATAAGCTTACCGACACCTTATTTGGCCAAAATAAAGCTTGTGCGCGAACTTGGGGAGTATTTGGGAGGTTTTGGTTCAGATAGATTTTTTCCCGAAAAAAGTATTATTTTAAGCGGTGTTTTGTGCACGTAAATCGAGAAAATTTTTCTTTTGTGAATAAATTAATTTTGTCACTAGAATTATTTTAGAAACTTCTTTTTAAATATCTAGATATTTTTGGAGTGCAAAAGGAATTATTTTAAAAAGAAAAGAAAATGTGAAAAGGTGGCAAAATGCATTTATTAGCTTTTATTACTCATTTTCCTAGCAATTTCTTCACCCAAAATTCACAAAAATACCCCCCACTCACCTTGGCCGACCCTAACTCCCCCATTTCTGTCCAAAATCATTCCAAGCTCATTTCTCTCTCATTTTCTTTCAAAAACACAAAAAGATATCCAAAAATAAATCCAAAAATTCCTATATAAATATTAAACCTTTTTCCTTCACTAATCCTTCATGGATCTTCATCAAAGCTTGAGTTTTGGAGGCTAAAGTGATGGATCTAAGTTCTTTTTGGTGTTCTTGAGGAGGTATAATTTCTTACCTTAATCCATAATTAATTGCTTTAATCTTTAACTAGCTAATTTAGTTAACTAGTTAAGTGCTTAGTTTAGCATTTAAATCATGATTAATTCATTATATTTGGTTTAAGAAATTCATGTTAGGGTTAATTTTTGATTAAGTGATTAGTGTTTATTTGAAGTGTTAAATTGGGTTTTAGAAAAGATTAATCTAGTAGAAAATGTTAAAAATTGCTAATAAGCATTTTGTTTAATTAAGCAAAGTTGCTTACTAGATTTTTGCTAAAACATAATTAGCGAGTGTAAAAAATATAGGATTGGTTTAGATAGCTTAGTTAAGCTATTTTAAGGTATTTGTAATTGTTAGATTTGTGTTATCTTGAATCTAGTGCGATATATTGCGATAGGTTGCTTACTAGATTTCGGGGTTTTCCGACGTAGGGTTCGTTTGGTAGTTGCGAGGTTATATCCAGTGTATTCCTCGTAATTTTTGTGTTGTGTTGCGCGATCGGGACGATCGGGGTCCAGACGTGGTGTTTTGTAGTTTAGCGACCCCAATTAGGGTTTTGGCCGGTATCGTGCGCGATAGATGCGCTAAGCGCGCAGTGTAATTTTCCGGGCGTTTTCGTCGCGTTTCGTTGTCTTTCCGTCATTATAGGATATTTAGCTTATGTGTTGTATTTATGAAATTTTAGGTTCGCAAGCAGGGACTTCGGGTGCTGTGGACAAGGGGAAACAGGTGGTCGGATTTTCTTAGCTCGAGACCATCGGTGAGTAGATTTAACATCTACGGGGAAATCGCCCGTATGGCGTTATGCGTCGGGGTGAATATGATATGATAGCTGCATGTATTTGAATATTAGTTACTTTCATATGAATGTCATTGCATAGCATTATCTGTTGTACTTGACTCGTACCTTTAGATATAACACATTACTGACGGTTCATGTTGCACGAGCACTAAACTGTATGCTACACCCACACCGTCTGTAATTGCCATGACACGCACAAACACCTACATATGTGATATGATAGTGGATAGGAATGATTAGAGTAGTAACTCATATTCTATTGTGCATATGAAATACTGTGGACACATACATACGTGATATTGCATTGGGCAGGAATAGTTAAGGTAGTGAACCTTATTCCACTTCACTTATATCTTGCTATAATTACTTATACATCATGCATACATATTGACATGTACACCCTCGTACTTGATTACATGTAGATACTAAAACCTTACTACACTTACATGTACACTTCATATGATACTGCATTTATTTTTGAAGGAATTGGGAACCGCATGATATGTTTTTAAAGCTAGATTCAATTTAAAGAGCGGTTTTCCCTTTATATGCTCATATCGATGTTTTATGTTGCATATATCAGTTTTATATGGATTTTACGCATTGAGATATGGATTTCATATGATTTTTGGATTTGAGAACCGTGGGGGATATTTTCAAGAAAACTTTGTATTGTTTGAAAACCCGGTTTCTCTTGATATGATATTTGATGCGTCCACCATGTGATTTCTCGGTTCTGAGATTTGGCTTATGATACCCGATTCGAGGAGCGGGATGCACCGTCTGCGGGTATATGGTGGACCCGGTATGGTACCCCGGGGTGAGTGGTGATTTCGTGGTGTAGACGATAAACCTGATGGTGGGACCACTACCTACCGGTGATTGTATTTGGACTCGGCTGTTATCTTGGAGATACCGACCGGAGTGAGGTATGACATATCGTCAGGGCTAGTCATGGTGACAGCGCCTGAGTTATGAGGATTTACGTGTCGATGCTAGACACGGGTTTCATGATGTTTCGAGTGTCGGTGTTTGACACTTAGGTTTTCGTGAGACATACAGGATTTGAGGGCCGATCTTAGGATGCGGTGCCTGAGGATTTGGGATTTGATGTGTCAGTGAGGGACACTGGTGTTTTTCCATGCTGATGATTTTTGCATGAGATTTTATATTATATCATCCCACACTCAGGATTATGTTGATATGCATTGTTTCATGTAGTTGTAGTACCCTGATGATGTATCTTTACATGATTGTTGCATATTCACCTATCATACTTATGCTATCGGATTACTTGTGATAGATAGATCGCTGTTCGTGCATACTTGCGATTACTGTATGATGTTAGTTACTATTCACGAGTTGGCAACTCACCCCCGTTGTGCCACAGTGTTGTGTAGGACTTACCCTCTGAGTAGTCGCGGCAGGGCATCTTTTCATCTCTACTTTTGCGGATACCGCTACGGTTGGCTGTGAAGCCTTGCTTTTAGGTGGGTTGCGGTTATCTTTTTGTACTTTGTATATTTTTTTGTTGGATCTAGTATTCTCCATCTACCACTATGTTGTATATGACTTAGAGATGACTTATGAGGATTCAGTGTTATATTTTGTGGTGACTTTGGGTGCCGTGCTCGTGGGAGCCGGTTTTTGTTGAAAAGTTTTACTCCGTTATGCAGTTTTCTTTTATATTTCTTCGCTTCGACGTCGTATATATGTTGTGGTGGTTGTCTCCGCCGTTGGGCGTGATTTGCTCCCGTTTGGGATGCTTTTATTTATTATCTATGTTGTGCCCGTTTTCGGGGTTAGTTTTTACAAAGGAGGTCCTGCCGAAATTTTTAAGAACGAAAACTAAACTTAAAGATTTTTACTTGAAAATTTCCGAATATTTAAAACTATGTTTTTCTCCGTTGATCCAGTTTTGGGTGGTTTAGATTTCTGGGTTTCGGCTTACTTAAGTTGCGTACGCCTTTAGACGTTACGTAGTTTAAGTGCCGGTTACGGGCCAAATTCGGGTCGTGACAAAGTTGGTATCAGACGCTTGGTTTTTACCTTTCGGAGTGTAGGATGACCTTGGTATGATGGAGTAGGTAGCTTAAGCAGAGTGGCGTAGCGTGTGTATGTTCCGCGGCATACTTACGACATGGTACTCCGCCTAAGTGACCTTAGGACTTATTGATTGATGTTCCTTCCGTGATTAATATACATCCTTGTGATTCGATTTCCGTTTCCTTATCGAATCTTGTTTCAATTTCCAGCCTATATGCCGCCGAAGACTTCGAGGGCACAGAGAGCGGCCGCGAGGGCCGAGGCCAGAGTCGACTCGTCTGAGGCGAGGGTTGACCAGGGCGATACACCTGTGGTACCGGAGCACATTGCTATGATTGGTGCTGGTATGCAGGATCTGCGCCAGATTGTGGGGACTTTAGTAGAGGCCATTCGAGCACAAGGGCAGGCTGTTGTTCCACCCGTTGCAGGGACCACGATGGTACCTACTGATCCGGCAGTTGTAGTTTCAGCTCCAGAGGTTATTACCGTGTCACTGACGGAGTTCATGAGGCTGAGGCCTCCGGTGTTTACTGGCACAGATGTTACTGAGGATCCGCAGTCGTTCATCGACCGGATAGCCAGGATTTGTCGCTCACTCCGATGCTCTGACGAGAGATGGGTAGAGTTTGCGAGTTTCCGGCTGGAGGGTATGGCCCAGAAGTGGTGTGAGTCATTGGAGAGGGGCAGAGCCACTGGTCTTGCTCCTATGACCTGGGCTGGGTTTGTGACGTCGTTTCTTGCCCGTTTTCTTCCACCGAGCGTCAGGGATGCGCGAGCGCGCAGATTTGAGTCTTTACGTCAGATGCCGGGGATGACGGTGTCAGAGTATGATGTATTGTTTACTGAGCTGTCGGTGTATGCTCCGTACTTGGTGGCAACTGAGGAGATGAGGGTGAAGAGGTTTGTTCGAGGCCTGCTTACCCAGTTGTTCCTAGCCATCAGCATTCAGCATTGCGACACGTATGCGGCAGCTGTCGATGCAGCCCTATTGGTGGAGGAGCGTCTAGCTGAGTCATCGGTTGTTCCAGAACCGAAGAGGACTCGTACGGATGAGCCAGCACGAGGACCGAGGTTTGTCCGCAGAGGCAGAGTTCCATCAGAATCGGGGAGTAGCAGAGACGTGGGACGTGGCCAGTTATTCAGTTCTTATTCCCAGGAGGGCCAGCGACCGTCTTATGGATGCTTTGGTTGTGGCAGTTTGCAGCATCTTGTTCGGAATTGTACTGTGGTGTGTCAGAGAGGGCCAGCAGTACCGCAGGTTACCTTACCACCTTCTCCGCCTCAAAGAGCGTTGCCTCTTATTCCTGTTGTTGCGCCGCGTCAGACTCCTACTCAGAGAGGTCGTGGTCGCGGTGGTTTTGTGCCGAGAGGACGAGGTGGCAGAGGCAGAGGACAGCCAGTAGCCGGTAGAGGGCAGGCACGGGTTTTTGCCTTGACTCACCAGGACGCTCAGGCGTCTAATGCTGTGGTTTCAGGTACCCTTTCCTTATGTTCTTTTGATGCACATGTTCTTTTCGATCCGGGATCTACGCATTCGTATGTTTCTACGCACTTCGCGTTGAGGTTAGGCCGAGAGTCGTGTTTGCTAGATCAGCCGTTAGTAGTGACTACTCCTGTGGGAGAGTCGTTTGTTGCGCGGCACGTGTTCCGATCATGTGCTGTCCGCTTAGGAGACAGAGATCTGTCCGTCGACTTGATCCTTCTTGAGATGTTGGACTTCGATGTTCTGTTGGGCATGGATTGGCTAGCTACTTGCTATGCGTCCGTGGACTGCCGCGAGAAGACAGTTAGATTTTATTTTCCCGGCGAGTCAGTGTTTGTTGTGCAGGGAGACCGTGGTGTCGCCCCTCACAGTTTGGTTTCTGTTCTGTGCGCTAGTCGGCTTTTGAGGAGGGGATGTCGGGGATTCTTAGCTTTCATTCATGATACTGGAGTTACGGTGGAGTCGTTGGACCAGGTTTCTACCGTGCGAGAATTTTCCGATGTCTTTCCCGATGAATTACCTGGGTTGCCGCCAGAGCGCGATATTGAGTTTTGCATTGATCTGATTCCTGGCACGGAGCCTATTTCTATACCGCCTTATCGGATGGCTCCGGCAGAGCTTAGAGAGCTTAAAGATCAATTTGCAAGAGTTGCTTGTTTTGGGACTTGTGCGTCCGAGTGTTTCGCCGTGGGGAGCTCCTGTTCTGTTCGTCAAGAAGAAGGACGGCAGTTTGAGGCTATGTGTGGATTATCGTCAGTTGAACCGAGTTACGGTGCGGAACAGGTATCCTTTACCCCGCATTGACGATTTATTTGATCAGCTCCAGGGTGCGAAACATTTTTCGAAGATTGATTTGCGTTCGGGTTATCATCAGTTGCGGGTTCGGAATGATGACATTCCGAAGACTGCTTTTCGTACGCGCTATGGGCATTATGAGTTTTTGGTGATGTCGTTCGGACTCACCAATGCGCCAGCAGCGTTCATGGATCTGATGAACCGGATTTTCAGGCCGTTCCTCGACCAGTTCATTATAGTGTTTATTGATGACATACTGGTCTACTCTAGGAGTCATGAGGAGCATAAGCAGCACTTGAGGATTACTTTGCAGATATTGAGAGAGCACCGGCTGTATGCTAAATTCTCAAAGTGCGCATTTTGGCTTGATCGAGTTGACTTCCTGGGTCATGTGGTTACTGGTGATGGTATTCTTGTGGACCCGAGGAAGATTGAGGCTGTACAGCTTTAGCCCAGACCTGTATCGGTGACGGAGGTCCGCAGCTTTTTGGGCTTAGCTGGTTATTATCGCCGTTTTGTGCAGGATTTCTCGAGTATCCCTGCACCGCTGACTGGACTGACCCGGAAGGGGATTCCTTTTCTCTGGACTGATGCGTGCGAGCAGAGTTTTCAGCAGTTGAAGACTCGGTTGACGACAGCACCGGTTCTTTCTTTACCTTCTGGATCAGGCGGCTTTGTTGTTTTTTGTGATGCTTCTCGAGTGGGGCTCGGCTGTGTTTTGATGCAGCATGATAGGGTGATTGCATATGCTTCTAGGCAGCTGAAGAAGCACGAGCAGAATTACCCCACTCACGATCTTGAGATGGCAGCGGTAGTCTTTGCGTTGAAGATTTGGAGACACTACTTGTACGGAGAGTCGTGTCAGATCTTCATGGATCACAAGAGTTTGAAGTACATCTTCCAGCAGCGAGATCTGAACCTGAGACAGCGCCGATGGATGGAGCTAGTGAAGGATTATGATTGTGAGATCCTTTATCACCCGGGCAAGGCGAATGTGGTAGCTGATGCTTTGAGTCGTAGGCCCGTGGGTAGCTTGTCCCAGTTGAGCGCAGTTCAGTGTCAGTCTTCTGCAGATTGGCAGCTCTTGTGTGATAGTAGAGTGCAGTTCGAGTTCACTTCCGCTGGGGGACAGCTTGCTCATGTCCGCGCCCGTCCACTTCTTTTCGATCGTATCCGTGAGGCGCAGCCCAGCGATGCCCGTTTGATTGAGATTCTTGAGCTTGTTCGGCAGGGAAGAGTTTCGGAGTTCATGATTGATGACCAGGGTGTGCTACGATGCGGGACTCGTTTGTGTGTACCAGATGTTGATGGGTTGAGACGCGAGATCCTAGAGCAGGCACATCAGTCGGCCTTTAGCGTTCATCCAGGTTCCACCAAGATGTACCGTGACTTGAGGGACTTCTACTGGTGGGAAGGGATGAAGCGTGATATATCGGACTTCGTTTCGAGGTGCCTGACTTGTCAGCAAGTCAAGGCTGAGCATCAGAGACCGGCTGGAGAGTTGCAGCCTTTACCCGTTCCGGAGTGGAAATGGGAGCAGATTTCCATGGACTTCATTGTGGGTCTACCCAGGACCAGTCGAGGGTATGACTCCATTTGGGTTATTGTAGACCGGTTGACGAAAGCGGCTCACTTTCTTCCAGTAAAGACCACTTTCGGTTATGCTCAGTATGCTCAGTTATACATAGATGAGATTGTGCGTTTGCACGGTGTTCCCACATGCATAGTATCCGACAGAGGCACCCAGTTTACTAGCCGTCTTTGGCAGAAGCTTCAGGAAGCTTTGGGTACCCGGCTGAGTTTTAGTACCGCTTTTCATCCACAGACCGATGGCCAGTCGGAGCGGACTATACAGACTCTGGAGGATATGCTCCGTGCATGTGTGCTTGATTTTGGTGGCAGTTGGGATCGTCACTTGCCGTTGATTGAGTTCTCTACAACAACAGCTTTCAGGAGACTATTCAGATGGCACCTTTTGAGGCTTTATATGGTAGGAAGTGTCGATCGCCAGTCTGTTGGACCGAGCTTAGTGAGAGTTTGGTTTTGGGACCCCAGCTAGTTCAGGAGACCACGGAGAAGATCCAGCTGATTCAGGATAGGATGAGAGCAGCCCAGTGCAGGCAGAAGTCTTATGCCGACCGTCGTCGTCGCAGACTTGAGTTCGCAGTGGGGGATCATGTATTCCTGAGGATTTCTCCGATGAAGGGCGTTATGCGATTTGGGAAGAGAGGGAAGCTCAGTCCCAGATTTGTAGGTCCTTTCGAGATCCTTGAGCGAGTGGGTTCTGTTGCTTATCGTTTGGCGCTCCCGCCCAGTTTTCCGGATGTTCACCCCGTTTTTCATGTGTCGATGCTTCGTAGATACCTTCATGATCCTTCTCACACGATTCAGCACGAGACCGTTCAGCTTGAGCGTGACCTTTCATTCACCGAGCAGCCGGTAGTTATTTTGGATCGGCAGGTGAAGAAACTTCGGTCAAAGGTCTTGCCATCTGTGAAGGTTCTTTGGCGTAGCCCGACTAGTGAGGAGATCACTTGGGAGGCCGAGAGCGAGATGCGGAAGAAATTCCCTCATCTTTTTGAAGGTACGCTTAGTATGAAATTTTAATTCGGGGACCGAATTTCTATAAGGAGGGGAGATTGTAACGTTTTAGAAATCGTTTTGCGAATTTTCCCGTTTTAGGGCAAAATTGTCGGTTTTTCCCGTTTTAACCAGATTTCGATCAAACGACCGTATAAGCTTACCGACACCTTATTTGGCCAAAATAAAGCTTGTGCGCGAACTTTGGGAGTATTTGGGAGGTTTTGGTTCAGATAGATTTTTTCTCGAAAAAAATATTATTTTAAGCGGTGTTTTGTGCACGTAAATCGGGAAAATTTTTCTTTTGTGAATAAATTAATTTTGTCACTAGAATTATTTTAGAAACTTCTTTTTAAATATCTAGATATTTTTGGAGTGCAAAAGGAATTATTTTAAAAAGAAAAGAATAGGTGAAAAGGTGGCAAAATGCATTTATTAGCTTTTATTACTCATTTTCCTAGCAATTTCTTCACCCAAAATTCACAAAAATACCCCCCACTCACCTTGGCCGACCCTAACTCCCCCATTTCTGTCCAAAATCATTCCAAGCTCATTTCTCTCTCATTTTCTTTCAAAAACACAAAAAGATATCCAAAAATAAATCCAAAAATTCCTATATAAATATTAAACCTTTTTCCTTCACTAATCCTTCATGGATCTTCATCAAAGCTTGAGTTTTGGAGGCTAAAGTGATGGATCTAAGTTCTTTTTTGTGTTCTTGAGGAGGTATAATTTCTTACCTTAATCCATAATTAATTGCTTTAATCTTTAACTAGCTAATTTAGTTAACTAGTTAAGTGCTTAGTTTAGCATTTAAATCATGATTAATTCATTATATTTGGTTTAAGAAATTCATGTTAGGGTTAATTTTTGATTAAGTGATTAGTGTTTATTTGAAGTGTTAAATTGGGTTTTAGAAAAGATTAATCTAGTAGAAAATGTTAAAAATTGCTAATAAGCATTTTGTTTAATTAAGCAAAGTTGCTTACTAGATTTTTGCTAAAACATAATTAGCGAGTGTAAAAAATATAGGATTGGTTTAGATAGCTTAGTTAAGCTATTTTAAGGTATTTGTAATTGTTAGATTTGTGTTATCTTGAATCTAGTGCGATATATTGCGATAGGTTGCTTACTAGATTTCGGGGTTTTCCGACGTAGGGTTCGTTTGGTAGTTGCGAGGTTATATCCAGTGTATTACTCGTAATTTTTGTGTTGTGTTGCGCGATCGGGACGATCGGGGTCCAGACGTGGTGTTTTGTAGTTTAGCGACCCCAATTAGGGTTTTGGCCGGTATCGTGCGCGATAGATGCGCTAAGCGCGCAGTGTAATTTTCCGGGCGTTTTCGTCGCGTTTCGTTGTCTTTCCGTCATTATAGGATATTTAGCTTATGTGTTGTATTTATGAAATTTTAGGTTCGCAAGCAGGGACTTCGGGTGCTGCGGACAAGGGGAAGTAGGTGGTCGGATTTTCTTAGCTCGAGACCATCGGTGAGTAGATTTAACATCTACGGGGAAATCGCCCGTATGGCGTTATGCGTCGGGGCGAATATGATATGATAGCTGCATGTATTTGCATATTAGTTACTTTCATATGAATGTCATTGCATAGCATTATCTGTTGTACTTGACTCGTACCTTTAGATATAACACATTACTGACGGTTCATGTTGCACGAGCACTAAACTGTATGCTACACCCACACCGTCTGTAATTGCCATGACACGCACAAACACCTACATATGTGATATGATAGTGGATAGGAATGATTAGAGTAGTAACTCATATTCTATTGTGCATATGAAATACTGTGGACACATACATACGTGATATTGTATTGGGCAGGAATAGTTAAGGTAGTGAACCTTATTCCACTTCACTTATATCTTGCTATAATTACTTATACATCATGCATACATATTGACATGTACACCCTCGTACTTGATTACATGTAGATACTAAAACCTTACTACACTTACATGTACACTTCATATGATACTGCATTTATTTTCGAAGGAATTGGGAACCGCATGATATGTTTTTAAAGCTAGATTCAATTTAAAGAGCGGTTTTCCCTTTATATTCTCATATTGATGTTTTATGTTGCATATATCATTTTTATATGGATTTTACGCATTGAGATATGGATTTCATATGATTTATGGATTTGAGAACCGTAGGGGATATTTTCAAGAAAACTTTGTATTGTTTGAAAACCCGGTTTCTCTTGATATGATATTTGATGCGTCCACCATGTGATTTCTCGGTTCTGAGATTTGGCTTGTGATACCCGATTCGAGGAGCGGGATGCACCGTCTGCGGGTACATGGTGGACCCGGTATGGTACCCCGGGGTGAGTGGTGATTTCGTGGTGTAGACGATAAACCTGACGGTGGGACCACTACCTACCGGTGATTGTATTTGGACTCGGCGGTTATCTTGGAGATACCGACCGGAGTGAGGTATGACATATCGTCAGGGCTAGTCATGGTGACAGCGCCTGAGTTATGAGGATTTACGTGTCGATGCTAGACACGGGTTTCATGATGTTTCGAGTGTCGGTGTTTGACACCTAGGTTTTCGTGAGACATACAGGATTTGAGGGCCGATCTTAGGATGCGGTGCCTGAGGATTTGGGATTTGATGTTTCAGTGAGGGACACTGGTGTTTTTCCATGCTGATGATTTTTGCATGAGATTTTATATTATATCATCCCACACTCAGGATTATGTTGATATGCATTGTTTCATATAGTTGTAGTACCCTGATGATGTACCTTTACATGATTGTTGCATATTCACCTATCATACTTATGCTATCGGATTACTTGTGATAGATAGATCGCTGTTCGTGCATACTTGCGATTACTGTATGATGTTAGTTACTATTCACGAGTTGGTAACTCACCCCCGTTGTGCCACAGTGTTGTGCAGGACTTACCCTCTGAGTAGTCGCGGCAGGGCATCTTTTCATCTCTACTTTTGCGGATACCGCTACGGTTGGCTGTGAAGTCTTGCTTTTTGGTGGGTTGCGGTTATCTGTTTGTACTTTGTATATTTTTTTGTTGGATCTAGTATTCTCCATCTACCACTATGTTGTATATGACTTAGAGACGACTTGTGAGGATTCAGTGTTATATTTTGTGGTGACTTTGGGTGCCGTGCTCGTGGGAGCCGGTTTTTGTTGAAAAGTTTTACTCCTTTATGCAGTTTTCTTTTATATTTCTTCGCTTCGGCGTCGTATATATGTTGTGGTGGTTGTCTCCGCCGTTGGGCGTGATTTGCTCCCGTTTGGGATGCTTTTATTTATTATCTATGTTGTACCCGTTTTCGGGGTTAGTTTTTACAAAGGAGGTGCTGCCGAAATTTTTAAGAACGAAAACTAAACTTAAAGATTTTTACTTGAAAATTTCCGAATATTTAAAACTATGTTTTTCTCCGTTGATCCAGTTTTGGGTGGTTTAGATTTCTGGGTTTCGGCTTACTTAAGTTGCGTACGCATTTAGACGTTACGTAGTTTAAGTGCCGGTTACGGGCCAAATTCGGGTCGTGACAGATGTGGCCAAGGATCCACAGTCTTTCATTGATAGGATGGCGCAGATATGTCGTTCACTTAGATGCACAGATGCGAGATGGGTTGAGTTCGCGAGCTTTCGCCTGGAAGGTCTTACGCAGAAATGGTGCGAATCAGTCGAGAAGGGTAGAGCAGCAGGTCTTCCTCCTATGACCTGGACAGAGTTCGTGGCGCTATTCCTTGCCCGCTTTCTTCCCCTGAGTGTCAGAGATGCTAGAGCACGCAGGTTCGAGTCCTTACGCCAGACGCCAGAGATGTCAGTGGCAGAGTACGATGTGTTGTTCACCGAGCTGTCCGTTTATGCTCCGTATCTAGTGGCTACTGAGGAGTTGCGAGTCAAGAGATTTGTCCGAGGCTTGCTTACACCACTATTCCTTGCTATCAGCGCGCAGCATTACGAGACATATGTAGCAGCAGTAGATGCAGCATTATTAGTTGAGGAGCGCCTTGCTGAGAGTTCGGCAGTTCCAGGGCCGAAGAGAGTTCGTGCAGATACGTCAGTGCAGAGACGGCCTTTCCGGCGTCGTGACAGGCACCTTGCAGGTGGCAGAGATTCGAGACGAGGCCGATTGTTTAGCTCCTATCCCCAGGAGGGTCAGCGACCGTCATCGGGATGTTACCGTTGCGGGAGTTCTTATCATCGTGTGCGAGATTGTCCTGAGGTACCCCGGAGTGGGGCGGCAGCACCACATGTTACATTACCACCTTCACCACCCCAGACAGCATTGCCGATAGTACCTGCCGTTACTCCGCGTCAGACGCATACACAGAGAGGTCGTGGTCGCGGAGGATTTGTTCATAGAGGACGAGGTGGCCGAGGTAGAGGGCAGCCAGCGGCCGGCAGGGGACAGTTAGTTGCAGGTGGAGGACAGGCGTGAGTTTTTACTTTGACGCATCAGGACGCGCAGGCGTCCAATGCGGTGGTCTCAGGTATCCTTTCTGTATGTTCGGTTGATGCACACGTGTTATTCGATCCCGGATCCACGCACTCGTACGTATCCATACACATTGTGCCGAGTTTGGGTAGAGAGTCCGGTTTGCTTGACCAGCCGCTTGTTGTGACTACTCCTGTGGGAGAGTCGTTTGTTGCTAGGTACGTGTTCCGATCCTGTACCGTCCGTATTGGCGAGAGAGAGTTGCCGGTCGATTTGATCCTTCTTGAGATGCAGGACTTCGACGTTCTTTTGGGCATGGATTGGTTAGCCACGTGCTATGCTTCTGTTGACTGCCGCGAGAAGACAGTTCGATTTTGTTTTCCCGACGAGTCAGTTGTTGTTGTGTTGGGGGACCGTGGTGCCACCCCTCACAGTGTGATTTCTTCTTTTCGCGCTGGACAGCTTTTGAGGAAGGGATGTCAGGGATTTCTCGCCTATGTTTGCGATACTAGAGCTACAGAGGTTCCGGTGGATCAGGTTCCGGTTGTTAGCGAGTTCCCTGATGTGTTCCCTGACGAGCTTCCTTGGCTACCGTCCGAGCGTGATATTTCTTTCTGCATTGACTTGGTTCCTGGCACGGGGCCTATTTCTGTACCGCCTTATCGAATGGCCCCGGCGGAACTTCGAGAATTGAAGGGTCAGTTGCAAGATTTGCTGGATATGGGACTTATTCGACCCAGTGTTTCTCCTTGGGGTGCTCCAGTCCTGTTTGTCAAGAAGAAGGACGGCAGTATGCGTTTGTGTATCGACTACCGCCAGCTGAACAGGGTGACAGTGCGGAACAGATATCCTTTGCCACACATCGACGATTTGTTCGACCAGCTTCAGGGGGCAGGATACTTTTCGAGGATCGATTTGCGATTAGGCTACCATCAGCTGCGGGTTCGACAGGAGGACATTCCGAGAACAGCCTTCCGCACACGTTACGGCCATTATGAGTTTTTGGTGATGTCGTTCGGACTCACCAACGCGCCAGCAGCATTTATGGACATGATGAACCGTATTTTCCGGCCGTATCTTGATCTGTTCATCATAGTGTTCATTGACGATATCTTGGTGTATTATCGGAGTAGAGAGGAGCACGAGCAGCACCTGCGGATTACACTGCAGACCTTGAGGGAGCATCAGCTTTTCGCCAAATTTTCAAAGTGTGCCTTCTGGCTAGACAGCGTACACTTCTTGGGGCACGTGATTACACGAGATGGTATATGTGTCGACCCGAGGAAGATCGAGGCAGTTCGGAGTTGGCCTAGACCCACGTCAGTGACGGAGGTTCGCAGCTTTCTAGGGCTGGCAGGCTATTACAGGCGATTCGTGCAGGACTTCTCTCGCATTGCTACACCTTTGACCGGGTTGACCCGGAAGGGAGTTCGCTTCGATTGGACGAAGGAGTGTGAGCACAGTTTCCAGCGGCTACGGGCTCTACTGACTACGACACCAGTGCTATCATTGCCTTCAGGATCAGGCGGATTTGTGGTCTACTTCGATGCTTCACGAGTAGGGCTGGGGTGCGTTTTGATGCAGCATGACAGAGTGATCGCGTATGCTTCACGGCAATTAAAGAAACATGAACAGAATTACCCTACTTATGATCTGGAGATGGCTGCGGTGGTCTTTGCACTCAAGATCTGGCGACATTATCTGTATGGGGAGTCGTGCCAGATATTCACTGACCATAAGAGCTTAAAGTACATATTTCAGCTGTGAGACCTGAACCTTAGACAGCGCCGATGGATGGAGTTAGTGAAGGACTACGATTGTGAGATCTTCTATCACCCGGGCAGGGCGAATGTAGTGGCGGATGCTTTGAGCAGGAGGCCCGGGGGTAGTCTATCCTGTTTGAGCGCAGTGTAGAGGCAGTCGTCGGCGGATTGGCAGATCTTATGCGACAGCCGGGTACAGTTCGAGTTTACGCTGATCGGAGGACAGATTGTGCATGTTCATGCACGCCCACAGTTGCTTGACCGTATACATGAGGCACAGCACAGTGATGACCGCTGTTCAGAGATCAGGACACAGATGGGACAGGGTAGATTTTCTGAGTTCGTGATCGATGATCAGGGGATACTACGATTTGGAGCTAGACTGTGCGTACCAGATGCTGAGGGATTACGGCGCGAGATTCTTGAGGAGGCACATCAGTCGGTATATAGTGTTCATCCCGGTTCCACCAAGATGTACCACGATATGAGAGAGGTTTACTGGTGGGACAGTATGAAGAGGGACATTGCAGATTTTGTATCGAGATGCCTGACTTGTCAGCAAGTCAAGGCTGAACACCAGAGGCCCGCGGGAGAGCTACAGTCGTTACCCATTCCGGAGTGGAAATAGGAACAGATATCTATGGATTTCATTGTGGGTCTACCCAGGACTAGTCGAGGGTATGACTCCATCTGGGTGATCGTGGATCGTTTGACGAAAGCGGCTCACTTCCTACCGGTGAAGACGACTTTCGGATTTACTCAGTATGCCCAGATTTACATTGATGAGGTTGTACGACTGCACGGAGTTCCGACATGCATCGTGTCCGATAGAGACACCCAGTTTACCAGCCGGCTATGGCAGAGGCTTCAGGAGGCTTTGGGCACTCGCTTGAGTTTCAGCACAGCATTCCATCCGCAGACCGACGGGCAGTCAGAGCGGACTATTCAGACTCTCGAGGACATGCTCAGAGCATGCGTTTTAGACTTCGGAGGTAGCTGGGATCATCATTTGCCGTTAGTAGAGTTCTCCTACAACAACAGCTACCAGGAGACCATTCAGATGGCACCGTTTGAGGCTCTTTAAGGGAGGAGATGCAGATCGCCCACCTGTTGGACGGAGCTCAGTGAGAGCAGTATCTTAGGACCGCAGATTGTGGAGGAGACGACCGCGAAGATCCAGTTGATTCGCGATAGGATGAGGGCAGCCCAGAGTAGGCAGAGGTCTTATGCGGACCGTCGTCGGCGCAGATTTGAGTTTTCTGTTGGTGATCACGTTTTCTTGAGGGTCTCCCCAATGAAAGGCGTGATGAGGTTTGGGAAGAAGGGGAAGCTTAGTCCCAGATACGTGGGCCCCTTCGAGATCCTTGAGCGTATTGGTGCGGTTGCGTATCGATTAGCCCTTCCGCCCAGTTTTCCAGACGTACACCCCGTATTTCACGTTTCGATGCTCCACGAATATCTTCATGATCCTTCGCATGCGATTCAGCACCCGACGATCCAAATTGAGCGCGACCTTTCCTATGCAGAGCAGCCGGTGATGATCTTGGATCGACAAGTGAAGAAATTGAGGTCGAAGGAGATACCGTCCGTCAAGGTACTTTGGCGTGGCCAGCGCGGCGAGGAGGTTACTTGGGAGACCGAGAGCGAGATGAGGAAGAGGTATCCCTAACTTTTTGAAGGTGCGTATAGTTATATTTTTAAATTCGGGGCCCGAATTTCTTTAAGGGGGTAGATTGTAACACTTTGGATTTCCGTTTGAATGTCTTTCGTGATAATTAGTGATCGTACGTGTTATTATTTATATGTTCCTAGGATTATTAGTTATATTTAGTCTTGTTTGCATATTGGGAATTTTCTTGTGTTAGTGTACACCTTGCACACTTAGCCATTTTTGAGACTTAGGACTTTGGTAACATGTTAACCATTCTTGTGTTGCATGGTTGTTAATTTCCCCACCCTTTTATCCAAAACAAAACCCTTTTTCATAATTCAAATCCTAATAAACAAAGGAGGCATGGGGGTTAGGTAAAAAGCTTGACTTTTGACCCATTTTTCCCTATCTTCTCTCTCTCTTTCCCCACTCCAGAATTCTGGAGAATTACAGCAGCAAACCCTCCCATTTTCTTCATCTTTTCTTCTCCTCTTCATGTCTCTTTGATCCCTACACAAATCCTACACAAAAACCACACATTTTCATCACAAAACCTTAGGAAAAGTGAGCTTTTTGAGGTGTTTGAAGCAAATCTGCATACTTGAGGGAAAAGCTGAAACTTTTGGTGTTTTACAAGGTTCTTAGAAGGTATTAACTCATATTTGCACTCCTTTTCCTTAGACTTGTAGTATTCTTTAGTAAAAATCTCATTTTTGTGCATTTTTGGTGATATTTAAGGATATTTGTGAGGTATATGTTAGATTAGGGTTTTGCTAGTTGTGTTAGCTCCTTTATGTGTTATTAGAGCTATCTTAGGCCAAGTTTTGTTTCAGTTTGCACAAAAATACCCTAAAGTTCCATTTTAGTGCAAAGTGTGGATTTTAACTAGAAATAAGGCTCTGTAGGATCTGCTGCTACCCGAGACATTTCAGAGTAAAACTAGAGGTTACTGTACCATGTATAGGGGGTATAGAGTGCACACACCAAACCTGGGAGCCCAATTCCCAAGCGAGGCCGCCGAAATATTCATTCTGGCCGCAATTTGCGGCCAGATGGGGGTGCTTTGGGTTGGGGTTTGGGGTGTGGATGTCTGCTGCTATGTGGGTTGTTTTGGTATATATAGTTTTACAATATCTTTCCTGTATCAAAATCTGGAGCAGATTACCTATTTTTCCGTATTTTCAATCTTTCGCGACACGCGTGATACGTGTGTGTGGGTTTGGGGTTTCTGCGTAGCGCGACGCGTCGGAGTGGTTTCAGGCGCGTAGCTGTTAGTTGTATGTATGCCCTAGAGGCCAGTATTGTACAGATTATGTATATTATATTGGATGCTTGGACATATATAGAGATGACTTTCTTGCTCGACATGATAGTATGCTATCTGGTTGCTCTTTATCTTAACATGTACACTAGTCTCTTTATACTGTCTTATAGTTACATGTTGGTAAAGCCCTTAGGACTTGTACTTGACTACCTGGACTATGATGCAGATCATACTAGTGGGGACATGGTAGTCCATAAGTACATCCTTCAAGGTCCCTAGTCGTGGGTGTATCGAGACGGGGCATCGATATACCAGAGTAGACTAGCGTATACGCTTCTCGACCCATATGATGGGCGATGGATGATCCCATATCCATTGGTGTTTGACATCAGAGATGGTATACGGGTGCTCAGTGGAGACTGGGTACACTGGACGGACTCGCCGAGAACTCCCAGATGGTATTATACCTCACGTCAGATGGCAGTTCTCAGGTGACACTTGTGCAGGTTGGTCTGTAGACCCGAGATCGTCATAGAGTCTTGTGTGATTCCCACTGTGCTTTGATCTCCACCTTACCACGTCCATGAGGGCGTGCAAAACGGTGGTCTTTGGGTACAGTCCCGAGTCACATGGAGGCAATGAGCGATAGGAGGGGTTTCGTCTCTCCCGGTATTGGGGGTTGATGTTGCGCAGTGCTCGATTGGCCGTAACAGGGAAGTCCCTGGCCAGGGCTGATCAGAGATTTGCTGGTAAGTGTTACCAGTAGTTTCTCGACCCGTTACGAGCCTCACATCAGCACGACTTATCGGGTTATTGGGGTCTGACGTTTACCACCACTAGACTTGATATGCGACATATCAGACGAAGAGACCGGACTGTATGGTAAGTGTTACTGGTCGGATTCGCAGGAGTGTGAGCGGACTAGCTCGTCGATCTTCTGATCGCTCAATACCCGGGTGGCCGTTACGTTTAGCAGACCGCTTGCGGCTTGTGGGTGCTTGATATGATCATCATCTGCTACCGGCGTATTGACGAGTCTTTAGAGTCCTACACAGAGGTTTCCTGGCTCAAGCGAAACGAAATAGGAGCGCATATGAGATATGTGTGGGACCGAGAATAATGCGTGTATGTGATACCGCATTTCATTCTCGCGATATATGTTTCGATTGGTTATATTCGATATGACCTAGTTATCGAATCATTGATTCGATAAATCGATACATTACATACTAGTCGGTTGTATGCGATATAACCGGATCATTGAATCAAGTGTTGATTTAATGATTTAATGTATAATTATATATATTTGATATATTACTTTGCATTAACGAGTATTGGTTCATTTTAAACGGATTTTTCTCACTTGGATTGCACATTGTATATGTGATATACTTTTGTGCACTTTTTTGTATCATGTTTGATGATACTTGATCATATGGTTAAGTGAATAGAATTAAACCATGGTTATTATGATAATTAGGGTTTTGCATATTTAGTTATTCATTTATTTAGTTATTCATTTATTTGGATAAGTTTAAGATAAGAATGGTGGCTTTATTTGTTTTATATTGAAGCTTCATGAAGCTTTGACTTTGCTAACCATCCTTATCTTCATGCTTAACCCTAACCCATCCAAGTGACCATGGTTAATTCTCTACACTTAACCCTAGTTTAAGTTATGATAAGTATTTGTTTTTCTATTTTTCTTTTTAATAACTTATCATAACTAGCTCATCTTCTTCTTCTTCTTCAAGCTTGCTACAACAATGGCAACTTGAGATCTAGTGAGATAAATCCAATTCTAAAGTGAACCCACCTCCTATTTCTTCACCCTCTACCTCTTGCCAAGTTGTTTTGGGTGTTTACTTCACAAGTTTCATAAGTTTGTGAAGTCGGAGCTTGAGTTTGTGCAACCTCGATGTAGATCGTCTTTGACACAAAGCCGACGACCTATTCCGCTTGTTTTCCCGATGAAGCCGATGATCGAGTCGAGGATTCATGAAGGACAGTGAGGACATGACCACGTGGAGCTAAGGAGGCGGAAATCCGGATCTACAAAGGTTGTAGCATCTCAACTTTAGTTAAATAGTTAACTAGTTTTCCGTTTCGCCTAAACATCTAGTTTAAGATCCGTAGTCTAGGGTTTCTCGGCACCAAAAATTTTAAATTTGCATGTTCGATGCCTTGTGAGACCTCTATAGGGTGCCTAGGAACCTTTCACTGGTATCAGAGACTAGCTAGAGCCTTAGGCGAAGTCCCGACGACGTTTGAAACCCGATCGAACCGAAATCCAAAACCTTAAAATGCTCTCTGGACTTTTTCTAAATGATGGGACTTCATTAATGTGATTAATGAAAGATAAGAAACCTATGATGTTGTGGAATCGAATTTTAAAATAAAACAGGTAGCTACAGTTCTTGCTTTGCACAGCGATATATATGATATATCCCGCACCTTATTCGATGAGGAAAGGACCGAGATCCCTTCACCGGGAGTGACTCCTTTAGCAATAACTGGCAGATGCTACACACTCGGTATGCTTTTGACTGCTTTTGGGTTTTTGCTTTGCACAGCGATATATATGATATATCCTGCACCTCATTCGACGAGGAAAGGACCGAGATCCCTTCGCCGGGAGTGACTCCTTTAGCAAAACTAGAAAAGCCTCAAAATCACTCCATTTCAAAACTTCATTTGATTCTACAACGATATCAAGTTCATTACGCTCATGGTTTTATGAAAACCTGCGTAGCCCTCCGTCATTTCAGATAAGTACTAATTAGTATTCGTGCTACGGTAGTTTGGCATTCGTCAAGGCGTAGTGTATGGTAGCTAACTAGTATTTATCTGCTTATGCATATGATGCAGATTGGATTAGGGTATTCATACGGCGTTGTTTGGCATTCGTCAAGGGTCGTGCGGGTGGGTTTAATTCAATCAAGAAATGTACGGGTTGAACTTGACTAGTAGACTATGGGTTGTTTGGCATTCGTCAAGGTCATAGAACACCAGGGGTAAAATATTATCGGGAATTTCAAGTGTTGAAATTTGCAATGAGATTGCATACCTTCTATGAGATAGTTGGATCCCGATACCCACTGCGAGTAAGAGTTACTCCTGGGAGAGTTTTACACATTACAATTAGCCGATCAAGTAGGTGTCTAGAAAGGTGTTAACGAGATTACGCCTCTGGGAAAACGAGGTTTACAGTAATTAGGTTCGTGCGAAAGCACGGGGGACCTCCCTCAAAGTACCGACACTGGCCTGGCTGAAAGATTGGCGAACTTGTAGTGTGTAATTAATCCCGGCTAGTCTTTCCTTTTAGGGTTTGAAGGAAGATTTGATAAAAAGCAGTGGGAGCCATCCTGATTAGATAAGATAATAACCAATCTGATCTTGCACGAGCTTACGCTAAAGTGTTTTCTTCTCTCTCTCTCCAGGTAGCGACCATTTCATGCCTTAATAAAGATAATAATATGGATGTATTGACCGAACCCGCATGTTATACTGTGCAGGGGAACGTTGAACCCGTTCTATCTTATAAGTGTTATAAGAATGAACAGGAAACTGGAGAATATCTGGATTCTCACACCGCCCAAACGGAGAACATGCATGTTGATGCATCATCTTCGGGTGTGTTTGTCATTGAGAACTGTTTCTCAGTTCACCCTACGTCCTGGGTATTAGATACCGGATCAGGATCCCACATATGTAAGATGTTACATGGGCTGCGAAAAGGTAGAGAACTGGGAAAAGGTGATCATTCCGTTCAAGTAGGGAACGGTGCAAGTGTTGCAGCCAAAGCAGTTGGCGAATATCACCTAGTATTACCAAGTGGTGATACGATAATTCTGAATGAGTGCTATTATATACCGAACATGATGTGTAACATTATATCAGTTTCTTTATTAAGTAAAGAAGGATATAATTTTGTAGTAAAGGATAATGTTATGAACATATTCCTAGATCAAAAGTTGATTGCATCAGGCTCGCTACATAATGGCATGTTCATTCTAAATCAAAATACAGTCCTCAATATACAAAACACACACAGGAGGAAAAATTCAGAAATGAACGAATCCTTCTTGTGGCATTGTAGACTTGGTCATATCAATGCGACACGACTGGCTAAGTTACATAAGGATGGTTATTTGAATCCGTTCGAATTATCATCTTATGATACTTGCCATTCATGTCTCAAAGGAAAAATGACCAAAGCTCTGTTTAGTGGACACGGAGAAAGAGTTACTGAACTCTTAGGACTGATACATAGTGATGTATGCGGTCCTATGTCTGCACATGCCAGGGATGGTTCTTCCTACTTCATTACATTCACTGACGATCTCTCTAGATACGGGCATGTGTTCCTGTTGAAACACAAGTCTGAAGCTTTTGAGAAATTCAGAGAATATAAGCACGAAGTAGAGAACCAAACGGGCAAAAGTATTAAGATCCTTCGATCTGATCGAGGAGGAGAATACTTGAGCAATGAGTTCCAAGATTATCTCAAAGAGAATGGGATTCTCTCTCAGCTTACTCCACCTTATACACCACAGCACAACGGTGTATCGGAACGAAGGAATCGCACCCTATTAGATATGGTGCGTTCAATGATGAGCACAGCTGAGTTACCTATTTCCTTCTGGGGGTATGCGCTTGAGACAGCCATACACCTATTGAATATGGTTCCTACCAAATCAGTGCCTACCACTCCATATGAGATATGGAGAGGGAAGAGACCATCTCTTAAGTATGTTAAGATATGGGGTTGTCCAGCCTATGTCAAAAGACAAAATCCGGACAAACTCGAGGCAAGATCTGTCTTATGTAAGTTTGTAGGATATCCCAAAAATTCACAAGGGTATATCTTCTACCACCCCGAGGAACAAAAGGTGTTTGTTTCTCGACATGCCACTTTCTTAGAAAAAGGTTTTCTTATGAAACAGATTAGTGGCATTGAGGTAGAACTGGAAGAAGTTCCAGCAACACAAACTGTAACAGAAGACTTGGTGGAACCAGAGGATTCAGTAGAACTCAACGAACCCCAGCCTCTCCGCCGATCTAGTAGGGTATCTCCTCCACCTGAGAGATACTACGGTTTTCTCATTGACGGTGGAAGCGAGGATTGCATCATGGAGGATGATGACCCAACTAGCTTCGAGCAGGCCATCACGAGTAGGGACTCAGTGAAATGGCTGGATGCTATGCGGTCCGAGATGGAATCCATGTACACCAACAAAGTATGGACTTTGGAAGTTGCTCCTGAAGGGGTAAAACCCATTGGGAGCAAGTGGATCTTCAAGAAGAAACTTGGTGTAGATGGGAAAGTGGAGACTTTCAAAGCTAGACTTGTAGCAAAGGGTTTTCGTCAAAGACCAGGTGTGGACTATGACGAGACCTTTTCTCCAGTGGCTATGCTTAAATCCATCCGGATCATGCTTGCCATCGCTGCTTATCATGATTACGAAATCTGGCAAATGGATGTTAAGACCGCCTTTCTAAATGGTGATTTAGAAGAGTGCGTGTACATGACTCAGCCAGAGGGCTTCGTAGACAGTGGGAGCAGCGGGAAGGTGTGCAAGCTGCTTAAATCCATTTATGGATTAAAGCAAGCATCGCGGAGTTGGAACATCTGCTTTGACGTCGTTATCAAAGAGTTTGATTTCGTCAAAAATCCAGATGAACCTTGTATCTACAAGAAGGTGGCAGAGAGTAAGGTTGTCTTCCTCGTATTGTACGTGGACGACATACTCTTGATAGGAAATGATATTCCTATGCTGCGATCGGTCAAGCTCTTCTTATCACAAAGATTCTCAATAAAAGATCTTGGTGATGCCTCCTGCATATTGGGGATTAGGATCTATAGAGATAGATCCAAACGGATTTTGGGATTGTCCCAATCCAGGTACATTGACACCATACTAAAGAGGTTTAGTATGGAAGAGTCCAAGCGTGGGAACTTACCCACGATCTCTGGAGTCACTCTCTCCAAAGAGATGTCTCCCAAGACTGATTTGGAGAGAGCTCGCATGCAAGGGATACCCTATGCTTCAGCAGTAGGCTCTATCATGTATGCGATGCTATGTACCAGACCCGATGTAGCATACTCACTAAGTGTAGTGAGCAGGTATCAAGCTGATCCTGGAAAGAATCACTGGACAGCTGTGAAGAGCATTCTCAAGTACTTGCGAAGGACTAGAGATATGTTCTTGGTGTATGGTAACGGAGAACTCCAAGTGGAGTCCTTTACCGATTCGAGCTTCCAGAGTGATAAGGACGACTCTAAGTCGCAGTCGGGCTTTGTCTTTACCCTATACGGAGGGGCGGTTAGCTGGAAGAGTTCCAAGCAGGAAACCGTGGCAGACTCGACGATGGAGGCTGAATACATCGCTGCCAACGATGCTGCTAAAGAAGCTGTCTGGATCAAGAAGTTCATTTCTGAACTTGGAGTGGTTCCATCCATTGAGCATCCAATACCTTTGTATTGCGATAACAATGGAGCGGTGGCTTTGGCCAAGGAACCCAGGTCCCATGAGCGGTCCAGGCATATTCTAAGGCGGTATCACCTGATCCGGGAGATAGTTGATCGCCGGGAGATCGAGGTCAGGAGAGTTGACACGAAGAACAACACGGCGGATCCACTCACGAAGGCCATTCCCCAGATACAGTTTGAGAGACTCTTCGGGATGCTCGGTATGAGATACTACAGCAGCTGGCCCTAGTGCAAGTGGGAGATTGTTAGTTGTATGTATGCCCTAGAGGCCAGTATTGTACAGATTATGTATATTATATTGGATGCTTGGACATATATAGAGATGACTTTCTTGCTCGACATGATAGTATGCTATCTGGTTGCTCTTTATCTTAACATGTACACTAGTCTCTTTATACTGTCTTATAGTTACATGTTGGTAAAGCCCTTAGGACTTGTACTTGACTACCTGGACTATGATGCAGATCATACTAGTGGGGACATGGTAGTCCATAAGTACATCCTTCAAGGTCCCTAGTCGTGGGTGTATCGAGACGGGGCATCGATATACCAGAGTAGACTAGCGTATACGCTTCTCGACCCATGTGATGGGCGATGGATGATCCCATATCCATTGGTGTTTGACATCAGAGATGGTATACGGGTGCTCAGTGGAGACTGGGTACACTGGACGGACTCGCCGAGAACTCCCAGATAGTATTATACCTCACGTCAGTTGGCAGTTCTCAGGTGACACTTGTGTAGGTTGGTCTGTAGACCCGAGGTCGTCATAGAGTCTTGTGTGATTCCCACTGTGCTTTGATCTCCACCTTACCACGTCCATGAGGGCGTGCAAAACGGTGGTCTTTGGGTACAGTCCCGAGTCACATGGAGGCAATGAGCGATAGGAGGGGTTTCGTCTCTCCCGGTATTGGGGGTTGATGTTGCGCAGTGCTCGATTGGCCGTAACAGGGAAGTCCCTGGCCAGGGCTGATCAGAGATTTGCTGGTAAGTGTTACCAGTAGTTTCTCGACCCGTTACGAGCCTCACATCAGCACGACTTATCGGGTTATTGGGGTCTGACGTTTACCACCCCTAGACTTGATATGCGACATATCAGACGAAGAGACCGGACTGTATGGTAAGTGTTACTGGTCGGATTCGCAGGAGTGTGAGCGGACTAGCTCGTCGATCTTCTGATCGCTCAATACCCGGGTGGCCGTTACGTTTAGCAGACCGCTTGCGGCTTGTGGGTGCTTGATATGATCATCATCTGCTACCGGCGTATTGACGAGTCTTTAGAGTCCTACACAGAGGTTTCCTGGCTCAAGCGAAACGAAATAGGAGCGCATATGAGATATGTGCGGGACCGAGAATAATGCGTGTATGTGATACCGCATTTCATTCTCGCGATATATGTTTCGATTGGTTATATTCGATATGACCTAGTTATCGAATCATTGATTCGATAAATCGATACATTACATACTAGTCGGTTGTATGCGATATAACCGGATCATTGAATCAAGTGTTGATTTAATAATTTAATGTATAATTATATATATTTGATATATTACTTTGCATTAACTAGTATTGGTTCATTTTAAACGGATTTTTCTCACTTGGATTGCACATTGTATATGTGATATACTTTTGTGCACTTTTTTGTATCATGTTTGATGATACTTGATCATATGGTTAAGTGAATAGAATTAAACCATGGTTATTATGATAATTAGGGTTTTGCATATTTAGTTATTCATTTATTTAGTTATTCATTTATTTGGATAAGTTTAAGATAAGAATGGTGGCTTTATTTGTTTTATATTGAAGCTTCATGAAGCTTTGACTTTGCTAACCATCCTTATCTTCATGCTTAACCCTAACCCATCCAAGTGACCATGGTTAATTCTCTACACTTAACCCTAGTTTAAGTTATGATAAGTATTTGTTTTTCTATTTTTCTTTTTAATAACTTATCATAACTAGCTCATCTTCTTCTTCTTCTTCAAGCTTGCTACAACAATGGCAACTTGAGATCTAGTGAGATAAATCCAATTCTAAAGTGAACCCACCTCCTATTTCTTCACCCTCTACCTCTTGCCAAGTTGTTTTGGGTGTTTACTTCACAAGTTTCATAAGTTTGTGAAGTCGGAGCTTGAGTTTGTGCAACCTCGACGTAGATCGTCTTTGACACAAAGCCGACGACCTATTCCGCTTGTTTTCCCGATGAAGCCGATGATCGAGTCAAGGATTCATGAAGGACAGCGAGGACATGACCACGTGGAGCTAAGGAGGCGGAAATCCGGATCTACAAAGGTTGTAGCATCTCAACTTTAGTTAAATAGTTAACTAGTTTTCCGTTTCGCCTAAACATCTAGTAAGATCCGTAGTCTAGGGTTTCTCGGCACCAAAAATTTTAAATTGGCATGTTCGATGCCTTGTGAGACCTCTATAGGGTGCCTAGGAACCTTTCAGTAGCCACACGTTTTAGCGTATCGCGCACACGCTCGCTTGGTTCGCGACACGAGTTACTAGTTCGGCTTTAATGTCGCGTTTGGGTGACTTCAAGCTTACGTGTGATATATTGTGTAATTCTAGGTTCGCAGGCGAGTACGGCGGACGCCGCGCAGAAGGGAAAACAAGTTGTTGGCTATACCTTGCGAGAGACTACGGTGAGTAGATTTCACATCTACGGGGATATCGCCCGCATGGCGTTCTGAAAGGTTCTTAGGCACCCTATAGAGGTCTCACAAGGCATCAACCATGCCAATATAAAAATTTATGGGTGCCGAGAAACCCTAATACGGATCTTAGACTAGAATTCTAGGCGAAATACGATTCTAGTTAACAAATTAACTAAAGGGGAGAGGCTACAACCTTTGTAGATCCGGTTATCCACTTCCTTAGCTCCATGTAGGTGTCCTCTCGCTGTCCATCTCGAATCCTAGACTCAATCGTCGGCTTCATAGGGAAAACGAGCGGGCAATGTCGTCGGCTTCGTGCCGAAGATGATCTACGTCGAGGTTGCACAAGTTCAAGCTCCAACTTCACCAAGTTGTGAAACTTGTGAAGAAAACACCCAAAACAACTTGGCAAGAGGTAGAGGGTGAAGAAATAGGAGGTGGGTTCACTTTAGAATTGGATTTCTCATTTTAGATCTCAAGTTGCCATTGATGGCATCAAGGTTTCTTTCTTGAAAAAGAAGGTCAAGAAGAAGAAAGAATATGATAAGTGTTGAATTAAAAAGAAAATAAATCAATACTTATCATAAGCTAACCAAGGTTAAGTGTAGAGAAGAGACCATGGTAAATGGGAATGGTTAGGGTTAAGCAAGAAGACAAATGGTCTCTTTAGTCAAAGCTTCATGAAGCTTCCACAAGATTCATGATAAAAAAGAAACCATTTCCTTTTTCTTTTATCTAATTAAATTAAAGAAAGAAAGGATAAATAAAAAGATGAATATTACAAAACCCTAACTATGGTTTAATTCTTTGCACTTAACAAAATGATCAAGTATCATCAAACATGATACAAATGTGCGCACAAAAGTATATCACATATACTTCTTGCACATCAAGTGAGAAAATCCATATAAAGTGAACCAATACTAGCTAATGCAAAATAATATTTCAAATATATAATTATACATTAAATCATTAAATCAACACTTGATTTAATGATCCGGTTATATCGCATATAACCGACTAGTATCCAATGTACCGATTTATCGAATCAATGATTCGATAACTAGGTCATATCGAATATAACCAATCGAAACATTTATCGCGAGAATGAAATGCGGTATCACATACACGCATTATTCTCGCTCCCGCACATATCTCATATGCGCTCCTATTTCGTTTCGCTTGAGCCAGGAAACCTCTGTGTAGGACTCTAAAGACTCGTCAATACGCCGGTAGCAGATGATGATCATATCAAGCACCCACAAGCCGCAAGCGGTCTGCTAAACGTAACGGCCATCCGGGTATTGAGCGATCAGAAGATCGACGAGCCAGCACGCTCATACTCCTGTGAATCCAACCAGTAACACTTACCGTACAGTCCGGTCTGTTCGTCTGATACGTCGCATATCAAGTCTAGGGGTGGTAAACGTCAGACCCCAATAACCGATAAGTCGTGCCGATGTGAGGCTCATAACGGGTCGAGAAACTACTGGTAACACTTACCAGCAAATCTCTGATCAGCCCTGGCCAGGGACTTCCCTGTTACGGCCAATCGAGCACAGCGCAACATCAACCCCCAATACCGGGAGAGACGAAAACCCTCCTATCGCTCATTGCCTCCATGTGACTCGGGACTGTACCCAAAGACCACCGTTTTGCACGCCTTCATGGATGTGGTAAGGTGGAGATCAAAGCACAGTGGGAATCACACAAGACTCTATGACGATCTCGGGTCTACAGACTAAGCTGCACAAGTGTCACCTGAGAACTGCCATCTGACATGAGGTATAATACCATCTGGGAGTTCTCGGCGAGTCCGTCCAGTGTACCCAGTCTCCACTGAGCACCCGTATACCATCTCTGATGTCAAACACCAATGGATATGGGATCATCCATCGCCCATCTCATGGGTCGAGAGGCGTATACGCTAGTCTACTCTGGTATATCGATGCCCCGTCTCGATACACCCACGACTAGGGACCTTGAAGGATGTACTTATGGACTACCATGTCCCCACTAGTATGATCTGCATCATAGTCCAGGTAGTCAAGTACACATCCTAAGGGCTTTACCAACATGTAACTATATGACAGTTTAAAGAGACAAGTGTACATGTTAAGATAAAGATTAACCAGATAGCATACTATCATATCGAGCAAGAAAGTCATCTCTATATATGTCCAAGCATCCAATATAATATACATCATCTGTACAATACTGGCCTCTAGGGCATACATACAACTAACAATCTCCCACTTGCACTAGGGCCAGCTGCTGTAGTATCGCATACCGAGCATCCCGAAGAGTCTCTCAAACTGTATCTGGGGAATGGCCTTCGTGAGTGGATCCGCCGTGTTGTTCTTCGTGTCAACCCTCCTGACCTCGATCTCCCGGCGATCAACTATCTCCCGGATCAGGTGATACCGCCTCAGAATATGCCTGGATCGCTGATGGGACCTGGGTTCCTTGGCCAAAGCCACCGCTCCATTGTTATCGCAATACAAAGGTATTGGATGCTCAGTGGATGGAACCACTCCAAGTTCAGTAATGAACTTCTTGATCCAGACAGCCTCTTTGGCAGCATCGTTGGCAGCGATGTATTCAGCCTCCATCGTCGAGTCTGCCACGGTTTCCTGCTTGGAACTCTTCCAGCTAACCGCCCCTCCGTAAAGGGTAAAGACAAAGCCAGACTGCGACTTAGAGTCGTCCTTATCACTCTGGAAGCTCGAATCGGTAAAGGACTCCACTTGGAGCTCTCCGTTACCATACACCAAGAACATATCTCTAGTCCTTCGTAAGTACTTGAGAATGCTCTTCACAGCTGTCCAGTGACTCTCTCCAGGATCAGCTTGATACCTGCTCACTACACTTAGTGAGTATGCTACATCGGGTCTGGTACATAGCATCGCATACATGATAGAGCCTACTGCCGAAGCATAGGGTATCCCTTGCATGCGAGCTCTCTCCAAATCAGTCTTGGGAGACATCTCTTTAGAGAGAGTGACTCCAGAGATCGTGGGTAAGTTCCCACGCTTGGATTCTTCCATACTAAACCTCTTTAGTATGGTGTCAATGTACCTGGATTGGGACAATCCCAATATCCTTTTGGATCTATCTCTATAGATCCTGATTCCCAATATGCATGAGGCATCACCAAGATCTTTCATTGAGAATCTTTGTGATAAGAAGAGCTTGACCGATTGCAGCATAGGAATATCATTTCCTATCAAGAGTATGTCGTCCACGTACAATACGAGGAAGACAACCTTACTCTCTGCCACCTTCTTGTAAATACAAGGTTCATCTGGATTTTTGACGAAATCAAACTCTTTGATAACGACGTCAAAGCAGATGTTCCAACTCCGCGATGCTTGCTTTAATCCATAAATGGATTTAAGCAGCTTGCACACCTTCCCGCTGCTCCCACTATCTACAAAGCCCTCTGGCTGAGTCATGTACACGCACTCTTCTAAATCACCATTTAGAAAGGCGGTCTTAACATCCATTTGCCAGATTTCGTAATCATGATATGCAGCGATGGCAAGCATGATCCGGATGGATTTAAGCATAGCCACTGGAGAAAAGGTTTCGTCATAGTCCACACCTGGTCTTTGACGAAAACCTTTTGCTACAAGTCTAGCCTTGAAAGTCTCCACTTTCCCATCTACACCATGTTTCTTCTTGAAGATCCACTTGCTCCCAATGGGTTTTACCCCTTCAGGAGCAACTTCCAAAGTCCATACTTTGTTGGTGTACATGGATTCCATCTCGGACCGCATAGCATCCAGCCATTTCACTGAGTCCCCACTCGTGATGGCCTGCTCGAAGCTAGTTGGGTCATCATCCTCCATGATGTAATCCTCGCTCCCACCGTCCATGAGAAAACTGTAGTATCTCTCAGGTTGGCGAGGAACCCTACTAGATCGGCGGAGTGGCTGGGGTTCATTAGGAACTACGGAATCCTCTGGTTCCACCAGATCTTCTGTTGTAGCTTCTGCAGCTGGAACCTCTTCCAGATCTACCTCATGACCACTAATCTCTTTTTCAAGAAATTCCTTTTCTAAAAAGGTGGCATGCCGAGAAACAAACACTCTTTGTTCCTCAGGGTGGTAGAAGATATACCCTTGAGAAATCTTGGGATATCCTACAAATTTGCATAGAACAGACCGTGCCTCGAGTTTGTCCGGATTTTGTCGTTTGACATAGGCTGGACAACCCCATATCTTAACATAGTTAAGACATGGTCTCTTCCCTTTCCATATCTCATATGGAGTGGTAGGCACAGATTTGGTGGGGACCATATTCAATAGATGTATGGCTGTCTCAAGCGCATACCCCCAGAAGGAAATAGGTAACTCAGCTGTGCTCATCATAGAGCGCACCATATCTAATAGGGTGCGGTTCCTCCGTTCTGATACACCGTTGTGCTGTGGTGTATATGGAGGAGTCAGCTGAGAGAGAATCCCATTCTCTTTTAGGAAGTCCAGGAATTCATTGCTCAAGTATTCACCTCCTCGATCAGATCGAAGGATTTTAATACTTTTTCCGGTTTGGTTTTCGACTTCTTGTTTATATTCTCTAAATTTCTCAAAAGCTTCAGACTTGTGTCTTATTAAGTACACATGTCCGTATCTTGAGAGATCGTCAGTGAATGTAATGAAGTACGAAGAACCATCCCTGGCATGTGTAGACATGGGACCACATACATCACTATGTATCAGTCCCAAGAGTTCGGTAACTCTTTCTCCGTGTCCCGTAAACGGAGTTTTGGTCATCTTGCCTTTGAGACATGACTGGCAAGTGTCATAAGATGAAAATTCGAATGGTTTCAAATATCCATCCTTATGCAACTTAGCCAGTCGTGTCGCATTGATGTGACCCAGTCTACAATGCCACAAGAAGGATTCGTTCAGTTCTGAACTCTTCCTCTTGTGTGTGTTTGTTATGCTCAGAACTGTTGATTGATTTAGAACATAAATGCCATTGCACAACGTGCCTGATCCAACCAACTTTTGGTTACGGAAAATGTTCATAACATTGTCCTGTAATACAAAATTATATCCCTCTTTACTTAATAAAGAAACCGATATAATGTTGCATATCAGGTTCGGCATGTAATAGCATTCGTTCAGAACCAATGTATTACCAGTTGGTAATGCAAGGTGATATTCCCCGACAGTCTTAGCTGCAACAATTGCACCATTTCCAACTCTAATGTCTTTATCACCTTCTCCAAGTTCTCTACCTTTCCTGAGCCCATGTAACTGATTACATATATGGGATCCTGACCCGGTATCTAATACCCAGGACGTGGAGCAAATGGAGAAACAGTTCTCTGTAACGAACACACCCGAAGAAAATGCATCAGCATGTGCTTTCTTCATTCGGGTGGCATAGGAATCCTGGTATTCCCCTATATCCTGATCATTCCTATAACTCTTATAAGAAAGAACGGAACCAACGTTCCCCAGCACAGTATAACATCCGGGTTCGGTCAATACATCCATATTATTATCTTCATTAGGGCATGAAATGGTCGCTACCTGGAGAGAGAGAGAAGAAAACACTTTAGCGTATGCTCGTGCAAGATCAGATTGGTTATTATCTTATCTAATCATGATGGCTCCCACTGCTTTTTATCAAATCTTCCTTCAAACCCTGAAAGGAAAGACTAGCCAGGATTAATTACACACTACAAGTTCGCCAATCTTTCAGCCGGGCCAGTGTCGGTACTTTGAGGGAGGTCCCCCGTGCTTTCGCATGAACCTAATTAATGTAAACCTCGTTTTCCCAGAGGCGTAACCCCGTTGACACCTTTCTAGACACCTACTTGATCAGCTAATTGCAATGTGTAAAACTCTCCCAGGAGTAACTCTTACTCGCAGTGGGTATCGGGATCTAACTATCTCATAGAAGGTATGCAATCTCATTGCAAATTTCAACACTTGAAATTCCCGATAATGCTTTTGCCCCTAGCGTGCTATGACCTTGACGAAAGCCAACAAACCACAGCCCGCTAGTCAAGTTCAACCCGTACATTTCTTGACTGAATTAAACCCACCCGCATGACCCTTGACGAAAGCCAACAAAGCCGTACGACTACCCTAATCCAGTCGCATTATATGCAGCAGATAAACAGCACATAGCTACCGCACACTACACCTTGACGAAAGCCAACAAATGTAGCACGAATACTATATGTAACTTATCTGAAATGACGGAGGGCTACGCAGGTTTTTCTGAAAACCATGAGCATAATGAACTTGATATCGTTGTAGAATCAAAATGAAGTTTTGAAATGGAGTGATTTTGAGGCTTTTCTAGTTTTGCTAAAGGAGTCACTCCCGGTGAAGGGATCTCGGTCCTTTCCTCGTCGAATGAGGTGCGGGATATATCATATATATCGCTGTGCAAAGCAAAAACTCTTAAAAGCAATCAAAACCAGACCGAGTGTGTAGCATCTGCCAGTTACTGCTAAAGGAGTCACTCCCGGTAAAGGGATCTCGGTCCTTTCCTCATCGAATAAGGTGCAGGGTATATCATATATACCGCTATGCAAAGCAAGAACTGTAGCTACCTGTTTTGTTTTAAAATTTGATTCTACAACATCTTAGGTTTCTTTCCTTTCATTAATCACTTTAATGAAGTCCCATCATTTAAGTACCTAAACATCACAGATAAATACGACGTACACTTATGCCATCCGCATTCGCCTCGATGTCCCCTCGTGCACCGTTAGGTTAGGTAACTAACGACAGAGCAGGGCAGGGCTAGCGCGGGTGTAAAACATAAGTAACGTCTATATAATATATCATATATACTATATACTATATCCATCACAGAACATCACATGATCACATCATAGATATCGCAGCAGAAGAAACATATGAAATATTGGATATACTAGGACGTCTGTGTTTTCAATACGAGCCAGTATAAAACACGGATTCCACGGTCGCGATGAATAGCCAATCCCACACCCCTAGACCCCTACGAGAGCGGCAAGCAACCCTGCCAATTCTAGGGTTAGGAGACCCGGACTCGACTCCTCGAGTTGGTCTCCCACTGGACCCCAGAACCCGGTTACTTGTGCTCCCCTCCTTGGGTCTATCCTAATGCGGAAAAGTAAATAATATACAAAAGGTGATAACTTCCGCTACCTGGAAGTGCCCCAAATAAAAGAATATTACATACAAGTTTTTACATGAATGAAAATGAAAAACACTCATCTCACATAAAAACCCCTGGCTATTCGAACACGACGATCCAATATAACATATCCAGCAATACATAATATCACATGTCATCAACGTAAGTAAATATGTCCATCCCAATTGTCGTTGACATATAGCAACGAAACCGGCGATATCACATATTACACTTACGGTCACAGAAAAGAAAGTGTAAAACTACAACAGTTGGAATCCGCAACCTCTTTAGACATCGCATGCCTAATCAAATGAAATACTTAGACATCATATGCCTAACAGATATAAATCCCGCATTTCAGTCTCATTATCGAAAACTCTTTTCAATATCATGTGGGACTAAACTTCTAGATTTATAACATTCATTCAGTTATCTCATAACTGTTTGTGAATTCCAATTATTGTATCACATTCCAGAAAAACAGAAAATGTTAAACTTTCTGATCGAACAGTCGAATACCCAAGTTTTCCCGATACAGCTCAACACATGAAAACAAGTCTAAAAACATTCTGTTCGTGCCTCAGTAGCAACGGTCCAGCCGTAGAAGGGTCAAGCCAACGCCTCACATGTGGCACGCCGTACTGCCCCAAACCCGAGGGTTCAAAGGGCAGTTCAAGACGGTCACATAATCGAGTTAAGGTTTGTTGTCTTCTAGAGGGTCCATCGCGTTACTTGCACTACTTAGAACGTCGTTAAACTACGGAAAAATCCAACACTTGGAAATTTCCCGACAGGGGAAAAATTGGGTATTTATATCCGGTCGAACTTTTTAACATATTCTAAAAATTATCCGGAAAGACATAAAGACGAAATTTGATACCCCGATCGAAACACCGAATCCCCAAAGCAACCCCAGAAAATTCAACTCTTGAATAATTATTAAAAATTCCCATAAAACTCAGCACCAGAAAAGAAGAATTACTGTGCAAACAATATTGCGCAATGTGAACAGTAGGTGGCGGAACCGCGGCAGAAGCCATGCTTCTGCCGCGTTTCCGCGGCTGTTTAGACGCCTCATGATCTCGTGTTTCACCATAATTCTTAGATATTCCTGCTGAATTTTTTAGGCATTTTTAATATTGAAAAATCCCAGATTTTAGAAAAAGTCCAGAGAGCACTTGGGTTTTAGGGTTTCGGGTTCGTTCGGCTTTCAAACGTCGTCTAGACTTCGCCTAAGGCTCTAGCCTAGTTCTGATACCATTGAAAGTCAGGCAGCAACCCCATCCAATGGGGTCGCCGTGGCACCAACGGGTCCCTCAGCCGCTACTTTTTACACATGCCCCCTCGCGAGGACTACAACCCGCCGAAACACCTTCCGGTCTCGGGACACCCTAGGGGTAAGAGCCTATGCTTCGCCACACTGTCACATAGTGAGAACACCCCATAGGTCGACATCCAATGACTAGTAGCTCTGATACCATTGAAAGGTTCCTAGGCACCCTATAGAGGTCTCACAAGGCATCAACCATGCCAATATAAAAATTTATGTGTGCCGAGAAACCCTAATACGGATCTTAGACTAGAATTCTAGGCGAAATACGATTCTAGTTAACAAATTAACTAAAGGAGAGAGGCTACAACCTTTGTAGATCCGGTTATCCACTTCCTTAGCTCCACGTAGGTGTCCTCTCGCTGTCCATCTCGAATCCTAGACTCAATCGTCGGCTTCATCGGGAAAACGAGCGGGCAATGTCGTCGGCTTCGTGCCGAAGATGATCTACGTCGAGGTTGCACAAGTTCAAGCTCCAACTTCACCAAGTTGTGAAACTTGTGAAGAAAACACCCAAAACAACTTGGCAAGAGGTAGAGGGTGAAGAAATAGGAGGTGGGTTCACTTTAGAATTGGATTTCTCACTTTAGATCTCAAGTTGCCATTGATGGCATCAAGGTTTCTTTCTTGAAGAAGAAGGTCAAGAAGAAGAAAGAATATGATAAGTGTTGAATTAAAAAGAAAATAAATCAATACTTATCATAAGCTAACCAAGGTTAAGTGTAGAGAATAGACCATGGTAAATGGGAATGGTTAGGGTTAAGCAAGAAGACAAATGGTCTCTTTAGTCAAAGCTTCATGAAGCTTCAACAAGATTCATGATAAAAAAGAAACCATTTCCTTTTTCTTTTATCTAATTAAATTAAAGAAAGAAAGCATAAATAAAAAGATGAATATTACAAAACCCTAACCATTATCATAACCATGGTTTAATTCTTTGCACTTAACAAAATGATCAAGTATCATCAAACATGATACAAATGTGTGCACAAAAGTATATCACATATACTTCTTGCACATCAAGTGAGAAAATCCATATAAAGTGAACCAATACTAGCTAATGCAAAATAATATATCAAATATACAATTATACATTAAATCATTAAATCAACACTTGATTTAACGATCCGGTTATATCACATATAACCGACTAGTATCCAATGTACCGATTTATCGAATCAATGATTCGATAACTAGGTCATATCGAATATAACCAATCGAAACATTTATCGCGAGAATGAAATGCGGTATCACATACACGCATTATTCTCGCTCCCGCACATATCTCATATGCACTCCTATTTCGTTTCGCTTGAGCCAGGAAACCTCTGTGTAGGACTCTAAAGACTCGTCAATACGCCGGTAGCAGATGATGATCATATCAAGCACCCACAAGCCGCAAGCGGTCTGCTAAACGTAACGGCCATCCAGGTATTGAGAGATCAGAAGATCGACGAGCCAGCCCGCTCACACTCCTGTGAATCCAACTAGTAACACTTACCGTACAGTCCGGTCTGTTCGTCTGATACGTCGCATATCAAGTCTAGGGGTGGTAAACGTCAGACCCCAATAACCGATAAGTCGTGCCGATGTGAGGCTCATAACGGGTCGAGAAACTACTGGTAACACTTACCAGCAAATCTCTGATCAGCCCTGGCCAGGGACTTCCCTGTTACGGCCAATCGAGCACAGCGCAACATCAACCCCCAATACCGGGAGAGACGAAACCCCTCCTATCGCTCATTGCCTCCATGTGACTCGGGACTGTACCCAAAGACCACCGTTTTGCACGCCCTCATGGACGTGGTAAGGTGGAGATCAAAGCACAGTGGGAATCACACAAGACTCTATGACGATCTCGGGTCTACAGACTAAGCTGCACAAGTGTCACCTGAGAATTGCCATCTGACGTGAGGTATAATACCATCTGGAAGTTCTCGGCGAGTCCGTCCAGTGTACCCAGTCTCCACTGAGCACCCGTATACCATCTCTGATGTCAAACACCAATGGATATGGGATCATCCATCGCCCATCTCATGGGTCGAGAGGCGTATACGCTAGTCTACTCTGGTATATCGATGCCCCGTCTCGATACACCCACGACTAGGGACCTTGAAGGATGTACTTATGGACTACCATGTCCCCACTAGTATGATCTGCATCATAGTCCAGGTAGTCAAGTACACATCCTAAGGGCTTTACCAACATGTAACTATATGACAGTTTAAAGAGACAAGTGTACATGTTAAGATAAAGATTAACCAGATAGCATACTATCATATCGAGCAAGAAAGTCATCTCTATATATGTCCAAGCATCCAATATAATATACATCATCTGTACAATACTGGCCTCTAGGGCATACATACAACTAACACGTTCTACGTCAGGGCTGATAGGACCTTATAGATTCCTTTGTATACATTGACTGTTCATGGTCATGGCTACTATTTAGTGCATACTGCATTCCCTGCTATATGGATATAAATTAGAATTGATAGAACACCGCACCATTACTAACGGTCCATGTTGCACGAGCACAATCCTGCATGTTACACACACACCGTTAGTAATTGCCATGACACGCACACTATAGGAATTACATATCACATCGGATCATTATATTGCAGCTCATCTATATGTGACTTGACATGCTATTCATACTTGATGCACATATCACATCGGATCATTATATTGCAGCTCATCTATATGTGACTTGACATGCTATTCATACTTGATGCACCTATCACATCGGATCATTATATTGCAGCTCATCTATATGTGACTTGACATGCTATTCATACTTGATGCACCTATCACATCGGATCATTATATTGCAGCTCATCTATATATGACTTGACATGCTATTCATACTTGATGCACCTATCACATCGGATCATTATATTGCAGCTCATCTATATGTGACTTGACATGCTATTCATACTTGATGCACCTATCACATCAGATCATTATATTGCAGCTCATCTATATGTGACTTGACATGCTATTCATACTTGATGCAAATATCACATCGGATCATTATATTGCAGCTCATCTATATGTGACTTGACATGCTATTCATACTTGATGCACATATCACATCGGATCATTATATTGCAGCTCATCTATATGTGACTTGACATGCTATTCATACTTGATGCACATATCACATCGGATCATTATATTGTAGCTCATCTATATGTGACTTGACATGCTATTCATACTTGATGCACATATCACATCGGATCATTATATTGTAGCTCATCTATATGTGACTTGACATGCTATTCATACTTGATGCACATATCACATCGGATCATTATATTGTGGCTTATCTATATGTGACTTGACATGATATTTATATTTGGCGCACAAATCATATCGGATCATTGACTTGCATTTTGGTTTGGATTACATGTGATTTCTGGATTTGGGAACCGTGGCTATTTCAAATATGTAATCATTTAAAAACCCGGTTCCCTTGATATGATATTTCGGTGCGTCTACCATGTGTTTCCTCGGTGCTAGAGTGATATATGTGAACAAGAATCGAGGAGCTAGTTGAAGCCGATTATGGGTACATGGTGGACCCGGTATGATACCCCGGGGCGAGAACGGTTTCGCTGTGTAGTAGACGGTGAGCCTGGCAGAGGGACTACTACCTACCGGTGATTGGTTGGACCTGGCAGTTATCCGGAGGGTACTGATCAGAGTCTATAGATGGATGCAGAATGATCCGTACTGCCGGGGCCGAGGGCCGATACCGCAGACGGAGCCCGTGGGCTGACCCGTACTGACGGGGCCCGATGGATGAGGATTTGCGTGTCGATGCTGGGCACGAGTATTTATGATATTTGGGTGCCGATGTTAGGAACTCGGGATTCTCAGAGATGTACATGATTTGAGGGCCGATGTGGGTGCCGGCGCCTGAGCTATTTGGGAGATCTGGGTGCATTGATGGACACCGATTATATATTCCACGTTGACATTCCGAGTAGATATTATATTGCCCCTGCTCAGCATTTACTATTGTACCTCATTCTGTAGTTACATTACCTGATAGAGCATTTGCTACCTCATCCTGTAGTTACATTACCTGATAGAGCACTTGCATGATTATTGCACATACTGCTTATCACACATTGATATCATCTGTTGGCATATGATAGAGTAGCGCAGTACGTGCATGCTTGCGATTACCTTTATATGTAATCTCTATTCACGAGTTGGCAACTCACCCCCGTTGTGCCACAGTGTTTGCAGGTTGCCCTTCGGAGTAGTCGCGGCAGGCTGCGGTTGCATCTTTTGATACAGATACCCCCATAGTTGGTGCACTAGCTCTTTTGCTGATAGGTGGGTTTGTGCGGTATCTGTTTATCCTTCAGTTATGTACATTGTTGTATCTAGTATTCTCCATCTACCATGTATGTATTTGACTTAGAGACAGTGTGAGGACGATGATGTATTTTATTTGTATTCTGGTGTCGAGCTCGTTGTGAGCCGACGGTACTTGCAGTTTATCCTATCTGTGATGTTCCCACTTGTGGATCTTGATCTTCGCTACGGCGTCGTATATTACTATCTTGGTGATTGTTTACTTAGATTTCTTATCATGTTAGTAAGTGCTTTCATTTAAAACTTATAACACTCTATACTTTCACTGGTTTGATTTCTGGGTTTTCGGTTCACTTAGTCGTGTTACGCCTGTAGACGTTACGTGGTTAAGTGCCGGTCACGGGCCAAACTTCGGGTCGTGACAGAAACAAAATAGGAGCGCATATGAGATATGTACGAGACCGAGAATAATGCGTGTATGTGATACCGTATTCTATTCTCGCGATGAATGTATCGATTGGTTGTATGCGATATAACCTAGTTATCGAATCGAGAATTGATTCGATAAGTCGATACAATGGATATTAGTCGGTCATATGCGATATGACCGGATCGTTAAATCAAGTGTTGATTTAATGATTTAATGTATAATTATATATTTGATATATTACTTTGCATTAACTAGTATGGGTTCACTTAAGATGGATTTTCTCACTTGATGTGCACATTGTATATATGATATAGTTTTGTGCACTAGTTTGTATCATGTTTGATGATACATGAAAACTTGGGTGTATATTTACTTTAAACCATGTTTAAGTGAATGGTTAGGGTTTTGCTATCTTTTCTTGATTAATTATTTTATTTATTTATTCATTTTAGCAAGAAGAGAAATGGTTGCTTCTTTTGTTTTTTCCTTGAAGCTTCAAGAAGCTTTGACCATTTTTGTTTCTTTTGCTTAACCTAACCATTCACCTAACCCTAGTTTATTCTCTACACTTGTTAAACTAACCCAAGGTTGCATAATGATAAGAATCACTTTATTTTCTATTATTCATAATTCTTATCATTTTTCATTCTTCTTCTTCTTCTTCTTCTTCAAGAAGAAGAAAACTTGCTTCCTTCAATGGTGCCATGAGAAAAAGAGTGAGAAATCCAAATCCAAAGTGAACTCACTTCCTATTTCTTCATCCTCTACCACTTGCCATGTAGTATAGGGTGTTTTCTTCACAAGTTTCATGGCTTGGTGAAGTTGGAGCTTGATCTTGAGTTGCCTCGACGGAGATCATCTTCGGCATCGAAGTCGACGACCTAGCCCGATCGTTTCTCCGATGAAACCATCGCCAGAGTCCGGGATCCGATGATCGCAGCGGAGGGACGTCATCACGGAGCTAAGGAAGTGGAGGACCGGATCTACAAAGGTTGTATTTTCTGTTCACTCTTAGTTAAGTTGTTAACTTTCATCTTTATCGCCTTACCTCTAGTAAAGATCTAGTTTAGGGTTTCTCGGCACATAGAAATTTTTTGAATTGGTCATGTTTGATCTGTTGTGAAACCTCATGGGTGTCCCTAGGAACCCTACAGTGGTATCAGAGCTACTTGGCATTGGATGTCGACCTAGGGGGGTTCTCACTGTGTGACAATGTGGCGAAGCATAGGCTCTTACCCCCAGGGTGTCCCGAGACCGGAAGGTGTTCCAGCGGGTTATAGTCCTCGCGAGGGGGCATGCCTAAAAAGTAGCGGCTGAGGGACCCGTTGGTGCCACGGCGACCCCATTGGATAGGGTGGCTGCCGACCTACAGTGGTATCAGAGCCTGGCTAGAGCCTTAGGCGATGAGTAGACGAAGTTAGAAACCCGATCGAACCCGAAACTCTAACTCAAAACCACTCTCTGGACATTTTATAGAATTTTGGATTTTTGTGAATTAAAAATATACAGAAAAATCAGCAGGCTTTTCTAAGAAATACTGTGCAAAACGAGCAGCTAACTCGATCAAACCGCCGCGGAACCGCGGCACGAGCATGGCTCGTGCGGCGGTTCCGCGGCCGTACGGAAGCATCCTTTATTTAATTTTGCACAGTAATTCCTATATTGTAGTGATGTTTTTTCTGGGAATTTTTAAATTCTACTCAAGAGTTGAGTTTTCTGGGTTGTATTGGGAGTTCGTAGATTCGATCGGATTATCAAACTTTGTCTATTTGATTTTCCGGGTAATTTTAGAATATGTTAAAAAGTTCGACCGGATATAAATACCCACTTTTTCCCCTGCCGGGAAATTTCCAATTGTTGGATTTTTCCGTAGTTTAATGATGTTCTAAGTAGTGCAAGTAACGCGATGGACCCTCTAGAAGACAACAAACCTTAACTCGATTATGTGACCGTCTTGAACTGCCCTTTGAACCTTAGGGATTGGGGCAGTACGGCGTGCCACATGTAAGGCGTTGGCTTGACCCTTCTACGGCTGGACCATTGGTACTGAGGCATGAAATGGATGTTTTTGAACTTATTTCAAGTGTCGAGCTGTTTGGGAAAACTTGGGTGTTTGATTGTTCGATCGGAAAGTTTAACATTTTCTATTTATCTGGAATATGATACAATATTTGGAATCCACAAGTAGTTATGAGATAACTGATTTGGATGTTATAAACATAGCAGTTTAGCCTCACTTGATTGGTTGCCACGGGATTTTGATGTGATCAAAAGCCCGTCGCAATCACGTTGATTACACGGATACTCGCCGGTAAACTTAATAGACAGCTACACCCCATAGCCCCGACCAAGTGACTGTAGGAGAACCCCGTCGCCAAAAAGCATCCGTTCGGGTGCTCGCGGCAGCGGTGTTCCGCCTTAGTGCACTTCGTCGACGGTATCGGGGGTGCGGCCGTCCACTAAAGTTTGCGATGAGCCTTCGTTCTGGATGCCGGGAATCTTGTTGAATTGCCCGACTTTATATTGAAAAGTGTTTTCGATATTGAGACTAAAATGCGGGGTTTATAATTGTTAGGCATGCGATGTCTAAGGGATTCATTTGATTAGGCATGCGATGTCTAAAGAGTCTGCGGATTCCAACTGTTGTAGTTTTACACTTTCTTTTCTGTGACCGTAAGTGTAATATGTGATATCGTCGGTTTTGTTGCTATATGTCAACGACAATTGGGATGAGCATATTTACTTACGTTGATGACATGTGATGTTATGTGTTGCTAGATATGTTATATTGGATCGTCGTGTTTGAATAGCCGGGGTTTTTTATGTGAGATGAGTGTTTTTCATTTTCATTCATGTAAAAACTTGTATGTAATATTATTTTATTGGGGCACTTCCAGGTTGCGGAAGATGTCACCGTTGATGTATATTATTTACTTTTCCGCATTAGGATAGACCCAAGGAGGGGAGCACAAGTAACCGGGTTCTAGGGTCCAGTGGGAGACCATATCGAGGAGTCGAGTTCGGGTCTTCTAACCCTAGAATTGGTAGGGTTGCTTGCCGCTCTCGTAGGGGTCTAGGGGTATGGGATTGGCTATTCGTCACGACCGTGGAATCCGTGTTTTATACTGGCCCGTATTAAAAACACGGACGTCCTAGTATATCCAATATTTCATATGATATTTTCTGCTGCGTTATCTGTGATGTGATCATGTGATATGTTCAGATAGATATAGTATATAGTATATATGATATATTATATAGACGTTGCTTATGTTTTACACCCGCGCTAGCCCTGCCCCGCTCTGCCGTTAGTTACCTAACCTAACGGTGCAGACGGGACATCGAGGCGAATGCGGATGGCATAAGCGTACGTTATATTTATCTGTGATGTTTAGGTGGACTTAAAATGATGGGATGTTCATTAATGAGATTAATGAAAGAAAATAAACCTAAAAGATGTTGTGGAATCGAATTTCAAAAATAAAACAGGTAGCTACAGTTCTTGCTTTGCATCGCGGTGTTCCTTGTAGAACATCCTGCACCTTATTCGATAAGGAAAGGACCGAGATCCCTTCACCGAGAGTGACTCCTTTAGCAATAACTGGCAGATGCTACAACCCTCGGTTTGTCTTTTGATTGCTTCTATAGTTTTTGCTTTGCACAGCGGTATATATGATATATCCTGCACCTTATTCGATGAGGAAAGGGCCGACGATCCCTTCACCGGGAGTGACCCCTTTAGCAAAACTAGAAAAGCCTCAAAAACACTCCATTTAAAACCATTTGATTCCGCAACGAGATCAAGTTCAAAGCGTTAAAGGTTTTTCTTAAAAACCATCCGCAACCCTCCATCATTTTAGGAAGTAGAGTACTTAGTATTCGTGCTGTGTTTGTTGACCATAGTCAAGGCACAGTGTACGGTAGCTAAGTGATGTCTTCCTACACCGCATATGATGCGATTAGTTAGGACAGTCATGTGGCTTTGTTGACCTTAGCCAAGGGTCATGTGGGTGGGTCTAATTAATCACGAAATGACGGGTAGAACTTGACTAGTGCTTATGATTTGTTGACCTTAGCCAAGGTCATAGGTGCTAGGGGTAAAAACCTTTATCGGGAATTTCAAGTGTTGAAATTTGCAATGAGATTGCATACCTTCTATGTGATAGTTGGATCCCGATACCCACTGCGAGTAATTGTTACTCCTGGGAGAGTTTTGCACTTTACAATTAGCCGATCAAGTAGGTGTCTAGAAAGGTGTCAACGGGGTTACGCCTCTAGGAAAACGAGGTTTATTGTAATTAGGTCCGTGCGAAAGCACGGGGAACCTCCCTCAAAGTACCGACACTGGCCTGGCTGAAAGATTGGCGAACTTGTAGAGTGTAATTAATCCCGGCTAGTCTTTCCTTTTAGGGTTTGAAGGAAGATTTGATAAAAACAGTGGGAGCCATCCTGATTAGATAAAATAAATAACCAATCTAATCTTGCAAGAGCGCACGCAGAGTGTTTTCTTCTCTCTCTCTCCAGGTAGCGACCACATCACGCCTTAATCAAGATAATAATATGGATGTATTGACCGAACCCGCTTGTTATACTGAGCTGGGGAACATTGGTCCCGCTCCAACTTATAATTGTTATAAGACAGAGCAGGAATTAGGGGAATACCAGGATTCCCATGCCGCCCAAACGAAGAAAGTGCATGAGATGCATCTCCTTTGGGTGTGTTCATTACAAAGAACTGTTTCTCAATATCCTCTGCGTCCTGGGTATCTGATACCGGATCAGGATCCCAGATATGTAATCTGTTATATAAGGCTACAGAAAGGCAGAGAACTGAGAACGGGTGATAAGTTTCATGAGACAGAGAACGGGGCAAGTGTTGCAGCCAAGTCTGTTGGTCACTGTCACCCTGTATTACCAGTACATTGATTCTGAATGAATGTTATTAGATACCGAACCTAATATACAAAATCATATCAGTCTCTTTATTAGTAAAGAAATGATAAAATTTTGTATTGTTGGATAATGTTTTGAACATTTCCTATTTCAAAAGTTGATCGGTTCAGGCACGTTATCTAAAAGCATTGACATTCTAAATCAAACTACAGTTCCTAGTATACAGAACACACACAAGAGGAAGAGTTCAGAAATGAACGGATCCTTCTTGAGGCATTGTAGACTAGGTCATATCAATGCGACCCGACTGGCTGAAGTTACATTTTAGATGCATATTTAAATCAGTTTGAATTTACATCTTATGAAACTTGCCAGTCATGTCACAAAGATTAGATGACCATAGCTCTGTTTATTGGAAACAGAGAAAGAGTTAGTAAACTCTTGGGACTGATATATGATGATGTATGTAAACTCCCCTGTCTACACATGCCAGGACCGGTTCTTTGTACTTCATTATATTCTCTGATAATCTCTCAAGATTCAGTCATATGTTCTTGTTGAAACATAAGTCCGAAGCTTTTGAGGTATTCACAGAATATAAGTTGGAAGTAGAGAACCAAAATACGGGTATAAGTATTATGTCCTATGATAAGATCAGGGAGGAGAATACTTGTGCATGGAATTCTTGGACTATTCTAAAGGAAAATGAGATTCTCTCTCGGTATTACTCCTCTGAATACACCACAGCACAATGGTGTATCAGGGCGGAGCAATCGCACCGTATTAGATATGGTGTGCTCTATGATGAGTACTACTGAGTTACCTATTTCCTTTTGGGGTTGTGCACTTAAGAAGCAGCATACCTATTGAATTAGGTTCGAATCAAATCAGTGTCTACCACTCAATATATGATATGGTATGGGAAGAGCCTATCTCTTAAGTAAGTTAAGATTTGGGATTGTCCGGCCTATGTCAAAAGCAAAATCCGGACAAGATCGAGGCAAGGTCTATTATGTAGAATTGGAAATATTCCAGCTATACAAACTGCAGAAGATGATTTGGTAGAACCGAAGGATTCAATAGTAACCAACGAACCTCGGCCTCTCCACTGATCTAGTAGGGTTCCTCACCCACCTGAGAGTTACTTCGGTTTCTCTATGACAGTGGGAGCGAGGATTACATCATGAGATGATGACCCAACTAGTTTCGAGCTGGCCATCAGGAGTGGGACTCTGTAAGAATGGCTGGATGCATAGCGATCTGAGATGGAATCCATATACACCAACAAAGTATGGACTTTGGTTGCTATATCTGAAGGGTTAAATCCCCATCAGGAGCAAGTATATCTTGAGAAGATTACTTGGTGTAGATGGAAAAGTTGAGACTTTCAAAGTTAGATTTGTTAAAGGTTTTTGTCATCGACCAGGCGTGGACAATGATGAAACCTTTTCCAGTGCCTATGCTTAAGTCCATCCGAATCCTACTTAACATTGCTGCATACCATGACTACGATATCTGGTGGTTGGGTGTCATGACTATTTTTCTAAATACTGATTTAGAAGAGAACGTCTATAAGTACACAGCCAGAGAGCTTCGTAAACAGTGGGAGCAGCGGAAACATGTGTAAGTTGCTTTACAGGATAAAGCAGGCATCGCGGAGTTGGAACGTATGTTTTGATGTGGTAGTCAAAGAGTTTGACTTCATCAAAATGGTAGATGAACCTTGTATGTACAAAAAGGTAGTATGGAGTATGGTGATGATCCTCGTAGAGTACGTGGATGACATACTCTTGATAGGAAAGGAGTTTCCTCTGCTACTCTCGGTCAATCTCCACTTATCACAAGGATTCTCCATATAGGATCAAAGTGATACCTCCTAAATCCTGAGTTTTGATCTATGAGATAGAAGTAATTGGATGTTAGGATTCTCACTAGTTGTAGTGAGATGGTATCAATCGATCCTGGGGAGAATCACTGGAAAGGTTCCAGCGTGATAAAGACGACTGAATGTCAGTCACAGGCAATGTCTTTACCCTCAGCGGAGGGATAGTATGTTGGAAGAGTTCCAAGTGAGATACCATGGCAGACTAGACGATAAAGGCTGGTGACATCGCTATCAAAGATACTACCAAAGAGGCAGTTTGGGTGTATATTGGTTCATGAGATGAACTAGGTTCCTACCATTGTATGACAATGGAAGTATGGCTTTGGCCAAGGAACCATGATCCCATCAGTGACCCAGACATATTCTGAGGCAGCATCACCTGATCAAGGAGATAGTTGATCTCTAAGGTGATCGAGGTTAGGAGAGTAGACTTAGAGGAAAACACGGCGGATCCACTCACAAAGGCCTTTTCCCAGAGAGAGACTTTTATGGGATGGTTGAGTATGATATACTGCAACCACTGCTACAGATGGCACTAGTGCATGTGGGAGATTGTTAGTTATATGTATGCACTAGAGGCCATTACTGTACATTGGATGTATATTGTAGTGGATGCTGGAACATATATAGGTATGACTTTCTTGCTCAACATGATAGTATGCTATCTGGTTGCTCTTTATCTTAACATGTATACTTTTTGTCTCTCTGTTACATGTTGATAAAGCCCTTAGGATGTGTACTCGACTTCCAGGACTATGATGTAGATCATACTAGTGGGGCCTGGATAGTCCATGTAAGTCCATGCTACCTCTCCCGGTACTTTCGGGCATGCGGAATTTAGTGAAAAACAATTTTCTAGAGGCGGTAACATGGACTCAAAACCGGATCTTTGTTAAACATCTAACTAACAACCTAACTAGGAGTTGTTAACTACTCGATTAGGGGGTTGTAACTTTCTTTCTTGAACTCCTTCGTATTCAAACCTCGATGGTGTACGGATCGGCTTCACCCCATTGTCTCCTTGCGCCGAAGATCGATCCACCCGAAAGCTTCTACCTTTGGCTTCTTCTTCGAACTTTGAAGAAACTAGTTCACTCGTTTGCCAAACCTTGTGGACTAGAGTGAGTAGAGGAGAGTGTGTTGGGATTTTTCTCTATGGTTCTTGCTTCTCAACACATGAGACAAGTGAACCATAGACTAGAGAGAGCGAGAGCAAGAGGAAGAAGATGAGAGCTCAAGAACAAGAGAGAGAATGAAAATGATAGAATGAGAAAGACTTTTCTCTCTTGGCTCTCATAATCCAAAGCCATCATAACAAAACATAGCAATCAAGTATTATGTGATGGTTTAAGCTACAATAGCCATATCATTTCATGCACTCATTTTTTATAAGAGAACAAGCAAGCAAAAAGTCTTTGCCATGAAATGATAGCCATTGCCATCATGATGGTCAACTAGTCCAACCTAGTCAACCGGTCAACAAAGTCAACAAGTCAACAAAGTCAACCCCTCAACAACCATGTCACCATAATACTTAATTAATATTATTGTTAATCATATATCATATTCTCATTAGGGTTTAGCAAGAAGTCAATGGTCAACAGTCAACAGTCAACAACCCTAATGAGAATCCTCTGCCTCTGTCTCTCCGTCAACTGTGCATACACACCCGCATCCGCGTTCCGAGGAACACGAATACATACGAGATAAAATCAATCCCAAAACGTACACTAGGATCTGGCTTAAACCAAAGCCCGCTATTGTTAACTGTCCGGACACTAAACGTGCACAAGTGCACGGATGTGACCGAACCTTGTCGCAAAACCATGCGACCTGTCGTAAAACCATGCGACCTCTACTCTTTTGCCTAAAGGCGAATAGCTTTCTGTGTGGGACTCTAAAGACTCGACACTACGCTGGCAGTGGGTTTAACCACAGACCGCAAGCGGCACTAGCTGTGCGTAACGGTCCCCAGGTAGATGCCGACAAGAAGACTGACGATGTGAAACCCATCTGAACTCCTACTGAGCCTGAATGTGACAGTCTCCGTACAGTCCGGTCTGTTCGTCTGATACATCGCATGGAGGGCCTAGGGGGCGGTAAACGTCAGTCCCCTAATAGCGGTACAAGTCATGTCGGAGTGAAGCCCAAAACACCCTGAGATAACACTGTCCTAGACACAGCGCGATGTCAACCCCCAATACCGGAAGAGACGAATCATGTCTAACCATCACTGCCTCCAAGTGCTTCGGGACTGCACCCAACTACTACCTGTTTGCACGACTCCTTTGAGCCGTGGTAGGGTAGTAATCTAAGTACAGTGGGAACACACTCGAGGCGAAGTGACAGTGTCAAGTCAGCGGACTAAGATGTACTCATGTCACCTGGGAACTGATGACTGACGATAGGTATAATACCAACCAGTCAGTTCCCGACGAGTCATGTCCAGTGTACTCGTAACCTAACGAGCACCCGCATACTATCTCCAGTACGACGTACTGATGGCTGTGGGATAGACCATCTCCCACTCTGGGATGAGAAGCGCATACGCTAATCTACTCCGGAGTATCGATGCCCTGTCTCGATAGTCCTGCGACTAGGGACCTGCATAAGGATGTGCTTATAGATTACCCAGCCCCCACAAGTATGACTGCCATCACAACGCTGGTAATCAAGCAAAGATCCTAAGGGCTCCATTAATGTGTATAGGTGATATACTAAAAATAAACACATGTACACATTGAAGTAGAAACAAACCAAGTAGCATACTACTATTTTGAGCAAGATTGTATATACAACTGTGAATATCCCAAGCTTCCATTAAGTAATATACAAACTAGTATGATACAGTAATGGCCTCTAGGGCATATACACTAACAGTCCATGAGTACATCCTTCAATGTTCCTAGTCGTAGGAATATCGAGACGGGGCATCGATATTCCAGAGTAGATTAGCGTATATCTTCTCGACCCATTTGATGGGCGATGGATGATCCCATATCCATTGGTGTTTGACATCAGAGATGGTATGCGGGTGCTCAGTGATGACTGGGTATACTGAACGGACTCGCCGAGAACTCCCAGATGGTATTATACCTCACGTCAGATGGCAGTTCTCTGGTGACACTAGTACAGCTTAGTCTGTTGACCCGAGATCGTCATAGAGTCTTGTGTGTCTCCCACTGTGCTTTGATTTCCACCCTACCACGGCTCTACTGAGGCGTGCAAATAAGTGGTTTTTGGGTACAGTCCCGATTCACATGGAGGCAATGAGCGATAGGAGGGGATTCGTCTCTCTCGGTATTGGGGGTTGATGTTGCGCTATACTCGACTGGCCATAACTGGAAATCCCTGGCCAGGGTTGCTGTGATATACTAGTAAGAGTTATCAGTAGTTTCACGATTGTTATGGACCTTACGTCGGCATGAATTATCAAGCTACTGGGGTCTGACGTTTACCATCCCTAGGCGAGATATGCGACATATCAGACGAACAGACCGGACTGTACGGTATGTGTTACTGGTTGGATTCACAGGAGTGTCAGCGGGCTTGCTCGTCGATCTTCTGATCGCTCAATACCCGGGTGGCCGTTGCGTTTAGCAGACCGCTTGCGGCTTGTGGGTGTTTGATATGATCATCACCTACTGCCGGCGTATTGACGAGTCTTTAGAGTCCTACATAGAGGTTTCCTGGCTCAAGCGAAACAAAATAGGAGCGCATATGAGATATGTGCGGGACCGAGAATAATGCGTGTATGTGATACCGTATTCTATTCTCGCGATGAATGTATCGATTGGTTGTATGCGATATAACCTAGTTATCGAATCGAGGATTGATTCGATAAGTCGATACATTGGATATTAGTCGGTCATATGCGATATGACCGGATCGTTAAATCAAGTGTTGATTTAATGATTTAATGTATAATTATATATTTGATATATTACTTTGCATTAACTAGTATGGGTTCACTTAAGATGGATTTTCTCACTTGATGTGCACATTGTATATATGATATAGTTTTGTGCACTAGTTTGTATCATGTTTGATGATACATGCAAACTTGGGTGTATGTTTACTTTAAACCATGTTTAAGTGAATGGTTAGGGTTTTGTTATCTTTTCTTGATTATTTATTTTATTTATTTATTCATTTTAGCAAGAAAAGAAATGGTTGCTTCTTTTGTTTTTTCCTTGAAGTTTCAAGAAGCTTTGACCATTATTGTTTCTTTTGCTTAACCTAACCATTCACCTAACCCTAGTTTATTCTCTACACTTGTTAAACTAACCCAAGGTTGAATAATGATAAGAATCAATTTATTTTCTATTATTCATAATTCTTATCATTTTTCTTTCTTCTTCTTCTTCTTCAAGAAGAAGAAAACTTGCTTCCTTCAATGGTGCCATGAGAAAAAGAGTGAGAAATCCAAATCCAAAGTGAACCCACTTTCTATTTCTTCATCCTCTACTACTTGCCATGTAGTATAGGGTGTTTTCTTCACAAGTTTCATGGCTTGGTGAAGTTGGAGCTTGATCTTGAGTTGCCTCGACGTAGATCATCTTCGGCATCGAAGTCGACGACCTAGCCCGATCGTTTCTCCGATGAAACCATCTTCAGAGTCCGGGATCCGATGATCGCAGTGGAGGGACGTCATCACGGAGCTAAGAAAGTGGAGGACCGGATCTACAAAGGTTGTATTTTCCGTTCACTCTTAGTTAAGTTGTTAACTTGCATCTTTATCGCCTTACCTCTAGTAACGATCTAGTTTAGGGTTTCTCGGCACATAGAAAATTTTGAATTGGCCATGTTTGATCTGTTGTGAAACCTCATGGGTGTGCCTAGGAACCCTACAAGATATAGCCGGATCAAGTGTTGATTCGATAAGTTGTTACATCTGATATAGTCGGTTGTATGAGATATAACCGGGTTATTAAATCATGCGTTGATTTAATAATTTAATGTATAATTATATATTTGATATATTACATTACATTAACTAATATTAGCTCACTTAAGTAATTCTTTTTCTCACATTTGATACATTGACATATATGGGATATATGTTAATTGTATTCTTTTTGCACACTATATTATATGTGATATATATCATTGTGACATGCTAGGTTACACATGCAACATGTATGTATGAGACTTATACCATGCTAGGGTTTATGTGAAGTGTTTTTATTTATTTAAAGTTCAACAAATTAGATGGAAAAGGATTAATGTTTCAAGCTTGGATGAAACTTGTAGAACATTGACCAAGTCCACTTATTTGTCTTCCTTAACATATTTCTTAACCCAACCATTAACATTAGACTATGGTTTATTCTCTACATGAGTTAGGCATGGCATATTAACTCACCATGGTTTCATTTCTAACCTCGTGACTTAATTCTTCTTCTTCTTCATCAAAGAAAAAGCTCACTAGGTTTTTTTTAAGTGAAGAATTAGTGTGAGAAAAATAAATCTAAAATGAGCAAAATTCCTACTTCATCATCCTCTACTACTAGCCATTTAGTATAGGGTGTTTGCTTCACTAATTCCACAATTAGTGAAGGGGTAGCTTGGGTTATTGTCTCCTCGACGTAGATCATCTTCGGCCTCGAAGACTTCGATGCAAGCTTGTTCATTTCTTCATGGGAGCCTCTCTAGAGTTCGGGAGTTCATGATCGCAGCGAAGGGACTACTACACAGAGCTATTGAAGTGAAGGACCGGTCTATAAAGGTTGTATTACTTGTTCACTTTAGTTGCAAAGTTGTTTGCATTCGATTCATCGCATTTTCTAGTATACGATTCTAAGATTAGGGTTAGCTAGAACGATAAGTTTTTAATGTGGCGTGGAAGATGCCTCCCGAAACCTTGCTGCCGTGCTAGACAACTCTACAGTAGTATCAGAGCCATGCTAGAAAATTAGAAGATGTTTGATAGATTACGAAACCGAAACGACTCCGAAACATGAAACACGAAAATTGGTTTCTTTCGAATTTAAAAGGTCTTCAAAACAATTTTTAAACAACTGCAGAATGTTGTATGAGATGCAACATGAACACACAAGAAAATTTAGCTCCCCTCGCCAAAAAATGGCCGGCCACATGTTCACAAATTCCGGCCAGCTCGGTTCTTAATTGGAGTTTGGGGTTGAATTTTGTAGTGTGTTCCAGGTTCTGGGTTTTAGTATTTCAGGTGTTGTTTGTTTTTTCTAAGTTTGCATGTGATGTGATCTTACAGAATAAGCAATTCAGAGTGTTTCGTATTCGTAGTTTTAACATTGTTTCGGGTTTTCACATGTTGTCTAGGCGAAGTTAAAAAGTTTGAACGAATGTCAAAAACATACTTTTCCAAGTTTAACGTATTCGGAAAATCATGCAAGTAATTCTGTGAACCCTCTAGAAGAATGAAACCCTAACTCGACATAATGACCATGGAACCGCTTTCGAACCTTAGGGTTTGCGGCAGTTCTGCGGGGCTATTAATTAGGCTTGGGTCTGCCCTTCTACGGCTGGTTCATAGGTACTGTGGCATGTTCTGGGTATTATTAAACTGTGCTCAAGTGTTGAGCTCTCGGGGAATTGTGGGACATTGATGATTCAATCGAAAAGTTTAACGTCGTCCGGATATCATGTGATGGGATACAATCCTTGGAATCCACACTAATTTGATTTTTATAAATCTAGCAATTTAGTCTCATTTGATCGGTTGCGACAAGATTTTGATGTGATCAAAAGTCCGTCGCAATCACGTAGCGTACGCGGATACTCGCCGGGTAACCTTATTAGATAGCCACGCCCTATAACCCCGATCAAGTGACTGTAGGAGAACCCCGTTGCCAAAAGCATCCGTTCGGGTGCTCACGGCCCCGGTGTTCTGCCTTAGTGCACTTCGTCGATGGCATCGGGGGTGCGGCCGTCTACTAAAGTTTCCAACGAGCATTCGATCAGGTTATCGGGAATCTTGATGAATTACCCGATAGGTTATTGGAAAGTGTTTTCAATATCGAGACTAAAATGCAGGGTTTATAATTGTTAGGAATGTGATGTCTAAGAAATTCATTTGGTTGGGCATGAAATCCGGAATATGAGATATTTCGGGTTTATGATGTCTAAGGTGGTTGCGGATTCCAATTGTTGTAGTTTTCACTTTCTTTTCTGCAACCGTAAGTGTAATATGTGGTGTATCGCCGGTTTCGTTGCTATATGTCAACGACAATTCGGATACGCATATTTACTTACGTTGATGACATGTGATGTTATGTGTTGCTGTGGTATGTTATATTGGATCGTCGTGTTTTGAATAGCCGGGAGTTTTTATATGAGATGAGAGTTTTTCATTTTCATTTATGTAAAACTTGTATGTAATATTCTTTTATTGGGGCACTTCCTGTTGGATATAGTGCCCTCAAAGTCAATTATTGGATCGCAGGTACATGATTGCAATGATTGAGGGAGGACCTATACCGGTAGGACAGTCTTACTCGAGATGATAGTATGCTATTTGGTTTGCCTTTATCATCGTGTACAGCTTTAGGTGACTGTTCACTATTACACGTTGATAGAGCCCTTAAGATCCTGCTTGACTACCAACAGTATGATGGCGATCATATACGTGAGAGTTGGGTAGTCCATAAGCACATCCTTAAAAGTGGTCCCTAGTCGTGGGAGTTTCGAGACAGGGCATCGATACTCCGGAGTAGACTAGTGTATACAGTCGAGACCCGGACGAGGGGCGATGGCCGGTCTCATAAGCCACTGGTGTCAGTTGGATCACCTAAGATGTATACAGGTGCTCATTGGGTTATGAGTACACCGGACAGGACTCGCCGGGAACCTACTAGTTGGTATTTATACCTAGCGTCAGATAGCAGTTCCCTGGTGACATGTGTACAGGTTAGTTCATCAACCTGAGGTCGTCATTTGTCTCGTGTGAGTTCCCACTGTGCTTTTATTTCTACCCTACCACGGCTCAAAGGAGTTGTGCAAACATGTCTTTTTGGGGTACAGTCCCGAGCCACATGGAGGCAAGTGAGCGGATCGACAGGGGGTTCGTCTCTCCCGGTATTGGGGGTGAGATCGCGCTGTGTCTAGGAGAGCCATTACACCAAGTCCTTGGCCAAGGCAGGTGAGAATTACTGGTAGGTATTCCAGTAGTTTCTCAGGGTGTTCAGGGCTACTCTCCGACACTACTTATACCGCTTTTGGGGGTCTGACGTTACCAGCCCCCTAGGACCGATATGTGATACTCATAGACGAACGGACCGGACTGTATGTATATTGTCACTGATAGGCTCAGTAGGGTTCCAAGATGAGTTCGCTCATCAGCTTCCCTTTCGGTCAGTACCTGGGCAGCCGTTACACATAGCTAGTGCCGCTGACGTGCTTGTGGTTAAACCCACTATTAGGGTACTGACGAGTCTTTAGAGTCCCCAACAGATAGTTTCCCAAGTTTAGGCGAAACGTTGTAGAGGCCGTATAGTTTTATAGCATGGTTCGAAAATGCACGTGCGTTTGCGCACGTGTCATATTTCGGACAGATAATACTGGTGGGCTTTGGTTTAAGCCGGATCCATGTATTATATTGAGTCGGAATATTTTAGTCTCTCGTATTCGTATTCGGTAGGAACACGGATACAGGTATGTATATACAGGTAAGGGGTATTTTCGTAATCCGTTACGAGAATATTTTAGAAGATATATTTCTTTTTGGATTAATCATTTTGGTTTAAATGATTATTTGGTTTTGGAAATGGTGACTCATTATGGAAGACACATTAATTCTAGAATGTTCACTAATGACTCATGTAATGAGTCATCTAGTGAGTCATTAAGGAATTAATGTGTTTTGTTTTGTGAAGAGATATTTGAGGAGATATTTTCATTAGATATTTTCCTTTGGTTTTTGATAAAAGATGAGAACCTCATTCATCTATTCACATGAGAAGAAAGATAACACAAGTTTATGGGCTTGATTTTCTTTTGGCTCACTAGTGTTTCTTGAGTTCACCATTTCCAATCCTAAACATCTTCTTCTACCTCCACCCTACCCCTCTCATGCGATGAGAACCCTAGGGTGTTTGAGACAAAGTATTCGACTCATTCTCTACTTTATCTTGGTCATCTCTTTTAGCAGACTTGTTGACCGAGTTGCCTTGGTATAGAGGCGGGAGCCCGTTTAAAGATCCGTAGATGTGGTGCCACCTCGAAGAGGAGCAAAGAGATCAGAGTTGCCGCAAGGAGCGTGGGATGATGGCTAAAGATCGAAGGACTCAGATCGATCGGTATAGCCTTTCTACCTCTTTACAGTTTGTTAGTTTTGCGTTAATAGCAAGATCCGGGTTAAAGTATGCGATAGCGCCAGTTATAAAAGTTTTTGTTCCGCGTTTGGCGTCAGAATGACGGTCGGGGCGCTACCGTAGACTTACATGGTATCAGAGCCACGCTATTAACCTTTACTAACTTGTTCTAACGCGTTTAAACCATCGATCGAACGAAATTTCCGAAACCGCACTTTTCAGGCTAAAGTTTCTGTCGAATTTTTAAACAGGTCTAAAAATCATTTTGAGCATCTTAGAAAATCGAGCAGGCTTTTTTAAGAATACTGTAGAAATTTGGTCAACTGTTGCCTCCAGAGCGCCGCGGAACCGCAGCACAAGCCATGCATTGGCCACGGTTCCGCCGCAGCTTTGAAGCAACAGTGCACCAAGTTTCTACAGTAATGTCTTTAATGTAAAATTGTGGTTTCTGGAATGTTTTGTTTGGGCCCAGATTTTGTTTGTGTACTGCAGATGTACGTGGGGCCCACTTCGGGAAGTTTTGTCGATCGGAATTTTATACTTGTTAGTTTACAGTACTTACATTATATCTCCGACCGTGAATATCATTCGAACGGTAAATTGCGTCTAATTGCTATAGTCCTTTTAGACGGGTTTGCGAACGTGACATTCGCGTTGATGTTCTGTGTTGTGCTGTGATGTTGCGGATTTGTCGTGGTGGAGAGCAGTGTGCAATGGTAGTGCGGTTTGGATTTATTTGTACATTTGATATTGCGGGGAGAGCGTCCAACATGTGGACAGCCGTCACTGCCTGTTTGTATAATATTCTTTTGGGGAACGACCGGGCTGAGGTCGATGTACCCGTTGTACATATTTTTCATTTCTGTACTAGGTTTACCCCGCGACGGAGTGCATGGATAGCCGGGTTCTGGAAGGCAACGGGTCCGCATCTCATGGCTTTGAGTGGCAGATGGCCTCACTCTAGAATTGGAAGACTATTTGCCGCACTTGTAGGGGGTACAGGTTGACCCAAGGAGGGGTGCTCAAGTTACCGGATTCCGTGAAGTGCAGGGTGGTCCATTCGCTGTGCTGTAGGGGGCTGCCTTGCTTCAGGTTTTGGCGGGTAACTTGCCTCACCCTTAGGGGTCTAGGTTTCATTGCATAGGCTATCCACACGACCACGGGAACGTTGGGTTTCAGCAGCGGCTCTGTGAAACCCGGGGATCCCAGTTATCTGTATTGTTCTGTGATGCTTATTACTTTTCTGTAATGTTGCATTTATCACGCCTTGAGCGATTATTGTATATTGGTATATATACTAGTAGATGTTGTATATGTTTTACACCCGCGCTAGTCCAGTCCCCGCTCTGTCGTTAGTTAAGTAACCTAACGGGTGATGACAGGACCCAGTGACGAATGCGGATGGCATATACGTACATTTTATTTTCGTTCTTTTCTGGGACTGCGTTGATTTTGATCAGTGCAAAGGAAAACAAACATGTTTGGATGTTGTTGGAACAGTTTAAAAAGTGTTATTACAAAGTCGTTTTCTTTTGTTTTGCACAGTGGTATTCAGTTGGAATATCCTGCACCTCATTCGACGAGGCAAGGGCCGAGATCCCTTAACCGGGAGTGACCCCTTGAACAGAAGCTTGCATCAGGGTAATAACTTCACTATAGTCGATTACATGTTGCTTTGCATCGCGGTATTCAGTTGGAATATCCTGCACCTTATTCCACGAGGAAAGAGCCGAGATCCCTTCACCGGGAGTGACCTCTTTAGCGAAGGTTTTTGCCACTATATTTTCTAAAAAGCTATCAGGTTCCTTCAGCGATATCAAGTTCGTTACGTTAAAGGTTTTTCGCCAAAAACCAGCCGTAGCCCTCTGTCATTTCATTTGGGTATCAGTAGTATTCAAGCTATGTATTTTGACCAACGCCAAGGCATAGTGTTTGGTAGCTGCTGGGTATTCATCTGTTGCATAGATAGATGAGTTGGTTTGGGACAGTCGTTCTGCCATTTGGCCAACGTCAGGGACATGTGCGGATGGGTTCAAATTGACAAGATAATGATGGGTAGAACTTGACATGTGACTTATGGCATTTTGGCCAACGTCAAGGTCATAAGAGCATGGGGCAAAAATCACATCGGGAGTTTCTAAAGAAACTGAAACTTGCCAGGCATGCGCATACCTTCTGGAGTGTGATAATGTGAGTGGATACCTTCACGTTATCATGCGATGAGAGTTGGATCCCGATTCCCACTGATGAGTTGGTTTACTCTTCGGGTGATCCCAATTGATTCTTCTTTCATGTTTGGAGGAGAATTTGACAGTACAGTGGGAGGTTTCCTGATTAGATAAAGTGATAACCATTCTGATATAGGTTAGAGTGCACGTAGAGTGTTTCTTTTCTCTCTCTCTTTGGCAGCGACCATTGATCGACCCTAGACTATGACTTAGTGACCAAGTTGACCGAACCTTCTTAAAATACTGGCTTTTGGATTGTCTGAGTTGCATAAGTCATTGCCACTCCTTCTTTTACCCTTTGAATTTCTCAGAACACCTTGTATCACTACGAACATCCACTTCCATTGGATAGATCCATCGTATGGTTATATACGAACTCGAAGGGACTTTTTCAAGGATGGATCCAGGTTCAGGAGAAATTGAATTGGTTTATTCAGTTGTCTTTTATCATCACCTTCTCTCAGGTTGCGAGGGATCCTTAGTTTAGGAGAGTACACCTATTATGCTTATTGGATAGTCTTCTACCAAACCATAGGCAGGTGCCGAAAGGTACGGAATGAAGAAAACCAATTAGCCTAAGAAAGTTGTACAGAAGGTAATAAGTAAAGACAAAATAAAGGGATTAGAAAGAGGGAAAAGTAAATTGCGACTGCTATCATTCACGACCAAACCACGTACTTCATCGCCACTCCTACTTCACCTTTGCTTTTTTTCCCCAGTTCGGGAGAAATAGAATAAGGTATTATTCAGTTGTCTTTTATCATCACCTTCTCTCAGGTTGCGAGTACTCCTTGGTTTAGGAGGGTACACCTATTACGCTTATTGGATAGTCTTCATCCAAACCATAGGCTGGTGCCGAACGGTAGGAAAGGAAGAAAACCACTTAGCCTAAAGGGGTGTATAGAAGGAAACGAGTAAAGACAAATAAAGGGATTTGGAGAGATGGCAAAGAAATATACGGTTATAGTCATGAATTGGATTATGGAAGAGACATTACTAGGAATACCAGGATACCCCTACGAAACATTTTCATGTTTCAGTTTCACTGTACATTGTTAAAGAAAACTGATTTCCCGATTAGATACTTACTCCAGGGTATGTATTTACCAGGTATGATTCTCACATCTGTATAGTTTTACAGATGATGAGTGGGAGTAAGTTATTGGGAATTAGGTGATCATCCTCATTATATTGGAATTCGTTGTAATTGGTGATATTTGAGGAGATCGCCTGGGTATTTGCCAGACGGCAAGTATTTGGTTTTGAGTATCCGTTGTTGTGCACCAATTTCAAACTGATATATCTGTACGTTTATTTTTATAAAGTGAGATATAACTTTTTGAAATTATGTCTGTGACATTTACCTATATCAGTTGGCGATTGGGTAAGTAGCATTGAACAGCGGATTAGTTCTTAACGATAAGTACAGTTTTCAACCAACGATGCACAGGTTCTGAGTTATTCAACTCAGCGGACTTATACAAAGTATTGTATGTTGTCCAGTGTCCATTAGAAAAAAGGGGTTGGTCCTCGTACTATGTTCTGGTTACTTGTGACTTCTCTAGTTTTTAGACAAGTGTTTCGTAGAAATACAAGGTCTAAGTTTTGAGAAGTTACGGGTATAGGAATAAAGTAGAGAACCAGATGTCGCAAGTATCGGGATTCTTCAAAGAGATCGAAGATGTAGATACTTGTGATTGGTATTCAGTTGATAGTAATGTTTTTGAGAAACTTGTTTCTCTTTCAGGTTACTCATAATTGGATGTATTTCTAAGTTGAGTAATGCTGATTAGCCTTTTTCCATTAAGTTGATATGCACTGGAGACAGCTGCATGATTAGAATCTGGTTCCAATTAAATATGTGCCAAAGTTTCTATATTGGATATAGAATGGTTTATATCTTAACGATGTTAAGGTACGGGGAGTTGTCCGGCTTATGATTAAAACCAGACTCTGGATAACTCAAGGCACGTTTCTGTAATAGCAGTTTGTGGGTTGGCCCATGCTATGACGAGGGTTGACTTTCTACCATCTGGAAGATCAGTAGTGATATTGTTCTTGACTCGCCACAGTTTTAGTAAAATGGATTTTTTCAGAAAACAGTAGTGGGAGTATGGTAGAATTGGAAGTGATTCCAGAACCGCAAACGATTACGGAAAATTTAATAGGACCTATAGATTCAATCAGGTTTGACATTCCATTAGCCACTCCGCAGATATGGTGGGTAACCTCAGACACCCGAGAGGTACTCTGGTAGCCTCAAGGACGGTGACAGGGAGGTTCTTATTTACCCAGACTTGATACTACTGTTGTTCCAGACTATGAGACCCGGTAGGAGGTTAAGTATAGCATCGTTCTAAACTAGCTTTAGAAGTGCACGTATATATTATTCTTCTAGAGGGTTGTTGTGGTCAGTGGGAGCAGCGGAAGCATAGTGGGCAAGTAGCTTATGTCTATTTATAGACTTGAGCAGTTATAGCGGAGATAGATCATCTAATTTTGATGTGACAATCATGGGTTTGACTTCATCAGAATAAGGGATGGATCTGTTAAGAAGGTAGTAGCGTGTGATGTCCTGGTATTTGGATGACATACACAGAGTAGGAAGTAAAATTCCTATACTACGATCGGTTGTACTGTGGTTCTCACACAATTGTTTCTCCACATAGGATATGGATATAATATCAGACATTCTGGTTACTAGATCTATGGTTTTAGATCTAAATTTGGGTAGTTTTCCAATGTGGGTACTTTGACAGTGTTCTAATAGTGTTTGGAATAGATGACTCCTGGCATGGTGGTATACCTGCTGTAGGTGATGGAGTCACCCTCTCTAAAGGTGTCTTACAGACTAAAGGGGAGAGGGATGTGCATGATTGGAAGATCACTTGCCTAGGAAATTGAGTCAATCATGAGTTGTCCAGTACCACACCAGATGTTGTTTTTGCACTAGATGCAATAAGTTTATATTAATCCAATCCTGGAGAAACATAAGGAAGCAGTTTTAGAACATAAGTGGATGTTCTACGGATTTGATGACGGCAGCCTCCTTCGGGAGACGGTTATCATTCCAGGCTTCAAAGGTGACATGGATGACAGAGTGATTATCAGAGTTATAGTTTTCTCTCTGACAAAGGGGGCAGTATTATGGACAGGTGGTCCAAGAGGATACTGTGGGAGGCATGGTGCAGGATACTGATTAGGTTCAGTTGACGATACAGTCTAAGAAGTTTGGATTTGGAGTTCATTTATGAACTAGGTCCCATCAGATATCCAGACATATTCTAAGACAGGTATTACTCAATTCGGGAGATGGCTTTCTCCGCGAACTTGAGATTAAGAGAGACATAGAAAGATACATCAGGGCGGATCCACTCACAGAGGCTATTCCTCAAACACAAGAGTTTTTACAAACGAGCTTTGTGAAACTGATTAGTAGAGGAGTTGGGTGTTCGGTATCACACGGGCTGTGAGTATGCGACATCGCAATAATTAGCCTTAAGTGCAAGTGGGAGATTGATGGATATAATGCCCTCAAAGTCAATTATTGGATCGTAGATATGTGATTGCAATGATTGAGGGAAGACCTATAACGGTAGGACAGTCTTACTCGAGATGATAGTATGCTATCTGGTTTGCCTTTATCATCGTGTACAGCTTTAGGTGACTGTTCACTATTACACGTTGATAGAGCCCTAAGGATCCTGCTTGACTACCAACAGTATGATGGCGATCATATACGTGAGAGTTGGGCAGTCTATAAGCACGTCTTTAAAAGTGGTCCCTAGTCGTGGGAGTTTCGAGACAGGGCATCGATACTCCGGAGTAGACTAGTGTATACAGTCGAGACCCCGACGAGGGGCGGTGGCTGGTCTCACAAGCCACTGGTGTCAGTTGGATCACCTAAGATGTATACAGGTGCTCATTGGGTTATGAATACACCGGACAGGACTCGCCGGGAACCTACTAGTTGGTATTTATACCTAGCGTCAGATAGCAGTTCCCTGGTGACATGTGTACAGGTTAGTTCATCGACCTGAGGTCGTCATTTGTCTCGTGTAAGTTCCCACTGTGCTTTGATTTCTACCCTACCATGGCTCAAAGGAGTTGTGCAAACAGGTCTTTTTGGGTACAGTCCCGAGCCACATGGAGGCAAGTGAGCGGATCGGCAGGGGATTCGTCTCTCCCGATTTTGGGGGTGAGATCGTGCTGTGTCTAGGAGAGCCATTACACCAAGTCCTTGGCCAAGGCAGGTGAGAATTACCGGTAGGTATTCCAGTAGTTTCTCAGGGTGTTCAGAGCTACTTTCCGACACGACTTATACCGCTTTTGGGGGTCTGACGTTACCAGCTTCCTAAGCCCGATATGCGATACTCATAGACGAACGGACCGAACTATATGTATATTGTCACTGATAGGCTCAGTAGGATTCCAGGATGAGTTCGCTCATCAGCTTCCCTTTCGGTCAGTACATGGGCAACCGTTACGCATTGCTAGTGCCGCTGACGTGCTTGTGGTTAAACCCACTGCCAAGGTACTGATGAGTCTTTAAAGTCCCGCACAGATAGTTTCCCAAGTTCGGGCGAAAACGTTGTAGAGGACGTATGCTTTTATGGCAGGGTTCGAAAATGCACGTGCATTTGCGCACGTGTCATATTTCGGACAGATAATACTGGTGGGCTTTGGTTTAAGCCGGATCCATGTATTATATTGAGTCGGAATATTTTAATCTCTCGTATTCGTATTCGGTCGGAATATGGATACAGGTATGTATATACAGGTGAGGGGTATTTTCGTAATCCGTTACGAGAATATTTTAGAAGATGTATTTCTTTTTGGATTAATCATTTTGGTTTAAATGATTATTTGGTTTTGGAAATGGTGACTCATTATGGATGACACATTAATTCTAGAATGTTCACTAATGACTCATGTAATGAGTCATCTAGTGAGTCATTAAGGAATTAATGTGTTTTGTTTTGTGAAGAGATATTTGAGGAGATATTTTCATTAGATATTTTCTTTTGGTTTTTGATAAAAGATGAGAACCTCATTCATCTATTCATATGAGAAGAAAGATAACACAAGTTTATGGGCTTGATTTTCTTTTGGCTCACTAGTGTTTCTTGAGTTCACCATTTCCAATCCTAAATATCTTCTTCTACGTCCACCCTACCCCTCTCATGCGATGAGAACCCTAGGGTGTTTGAGACAAAGTATTCGACTCATTCTCTACTTCATTTTGGTCATCTCTTTTAGCAGACTTGATGACCGAGTTGTCTCGGTATAGAGGCGGGAGCCCGTTTAAAGATCCGTAGATGTGGTGCCACCTCGACAAGGAGCAAAGAGATCGGAATTGTCGCAAGGAGCGTGGGATGATGGCTAAAGACCGAAGGACTCGGATCGATCGGTATTGCCTTTCTACCTCTTTACAGTTTGTTAGTTTAGCGTTAATGGCAAGATCCGGGTTAAAGTATGCGATAGCGCCGGTTATAAAAGTTTTTGTTCCGCGTTTGGCGTCTGAATGACTGCCGGGGCGGTACCGTAGACTTACACTTCCGGGTTGAGGAAGATGTCACCGTTGATGTATATTATTTACTTTTCCGCATTAAGATAGACCCAAGACGAGGAGCACAAGTAACCGGGTTCTAGGGTCCAGTGGGAGACCATCTCGAGGAGTCGAGACCGGGTCTTCTAACTCTAGAATTGGCAGGGTTGCTTGCCGCTCTCGTAGGGGTCTAGGCATGTGGGATTGGCTATTCATCACGACCGTGGAATCCGTGTTTTATACTGGCATAATTTAAAACCCGGAAATCCTAGTATATCTAATATTTCATATGTTGTGTTCTGCTGCGATATTCTGTGATGTGATCACTGTATATGTTGAGATAGATATTGTATATAGTATATGTGATATATTATATAGATGTTGCTTATGTTTTACATCCGTGCTAGCCCTGCCCCGCTCTACCGTTAGTTACCTAACCTAACGGTGCATGACGGGACATCGAGACGAATGCAGATGGCATAAGCGTACGTTGTATTTATCTGTGATGCTTAGGTAACTTAGATGATAGGACTTCATTAATGAGATTAATGAAAGAAAATAAAACTAAAGATGTTGTGGAATCGAATTTTCAAAAACACGTAGCTCTAGTTGTTGCTTTGCATAGCGGTATTCCTTATAGAATATCCAGCACCTTATTCGATAAGTAAAGAGCCGAGATCCCTTCACCGGGAGTGACCTCTTTAGCAATAACTGGCAGATGCTACAACCCTCGGTTTCGTCTTTTGATTGCTTTCTAGTTCTTGCTTTGCATAGTGGTATTTGTGAAATATCCTACACCTTATTCGATAAGGAAAGAGCTGAGATCCCTTCACCGGGAGTGACTTCTTTAGCGAAACTAGCAAAAGCCTCAAAAACACTCCATTTAAATCATTTGATTCTACAACGATATCAAGTTCATTACGCAAAAGGTTTTCTTAAAAACCTGTTGTAGCCCTCCGTCATTTCAGATAAGTACTTCATAATATTCGTGCTACGTTTGTTGGCTTTCGTCAAGACGTAGTGTGCGGTAGCTATTTATGCTTATCTGCAAAAGCAAATGATGTGATTGGGTTAGGGTTGTCATGCGGCTTTGTTGGCTTTCGTCAAAGGTTGTGCGGGTGGGTTTAATTCAATCATGAAATGTACGGGTAGAACTTAACTAGCAGCCTATAGTTTGTTGGCTTTCGTCAAGGTCATAGAACGCTAGGGGCAAAATATTATCGGGAATTTGAAATTTGCAATGAGATTGCATACCTTCTATGAGATAGTTGGATCCTGATACCCACTGCGAGTAAGAGTTACTCCTGAGAGAGTTTTACACATTACAATTAGCCGATCAAGTAGGTGTCTAGAAAGGTGTTAACGGGGTTACGCCCCTAGGAAAACGAGGTTTATTTTAATTAGGTCCGTGCGAAAGTACAGGGAACCTCCCTCAAAGTACCGGCACTGGCCTGGCTGAAAGATTGGCGAACTTATAGGGTGTAATTAATCCCGGCTAGTCTTTCCTTTTTGGGTTTGAAGGAAGATTTGATAAAAACAGTAGGAGCCATCCTGATTAGATAAAATAATAACCAATCAAATCTTGCAAAAGCATACGCTGAGTGTTTTCTTCTCTCTCTCTCCAGGTAGCGAACATGTCACGCCTTAATCAAGATAATAATATGGATGTATTGACCGAACTCGCTTGTTATACTGAGCTGGGGAACGTTGGTCCCGCTCCAACTTATAACTGTTATAAGACCGAGCAGGAAATTGGGGATTAGCAGGATTCCCGTGCCGCCCAAACGAAGAAAGTGCATGATGATGCATCTTCTTCGGGTGTGTTCATTACCGAGAACTGTTTCTCAGTATCCTCTACGTCCTAGGTATGAGATACCGAATCAGGATCTCATATATTTAATATGTTACATGGGCTACAGATAGGTAGAGAGTTGAGAATGGGTGATAAGTTTCAAGATTTGGAAACGGTGCAATTGTTGCAGCCAAGTTGTTGGCAGTTATCACTCTGTATCACCTAATACATTGATTCTGAACGAATGTTATTAGATACCGAACCTGATATACAACATCATATCGGTCTCTTTATTTAGTAAAGAAGGACATAATTTTGTATTGTTGGATAATGTTTTGAACATTTCATATATCAAGAGTTGATCAGTTCAGGCACGTTATCTAATGGCATATACATTCTAAATCAAACTACAGTTCTTAACGTACAGAACACATACAAGAGGAAGAGTTCAGAAATGAACGAATCCTTCTTAAAGCATTGTAGACTAGGTCATATCAATGCGAACCGACTAGCTAAGTTACATTAAGATGTATATTTAAATTAGTTTGAATCTACATCTTGTGAAACTTTCCAGTCATGTCACAAAGATAAGATGACCATAGCTCCGTTTATTGGAAATAGAGAAAGAGTCAGTGAACTCTTGGGATTGATACATGATGATGTATGTAGGTCCCCTATCTATACATGCCAGGATGGTTCTTTGTACTTCATTAGATTCACAGATGATCTCTCAAGATTTGCACATGTGTTCCTGTTGAAACACAAGTCTGAAGTTTTTGAGAAATTCAAAAAATATAAGTTAGAAGTAGAGAACCAAAAACGGGTATAAGTATTATGCCCTTTGATGTGATCAGGGAGGAGAATACTTGAGCACGGAATTCCTGGACTATTCTAAAGGAGAATGAGATTCTCTCTCAGCATTACTCCTCCGTATACACCACAGCACGTCGGTGTATCGGGGCGGAGCAATCACACCTTATGTGATATGGTGCGCTCTATGATGAATACTACTGAATTGCCTATTTCCTTTTGGGATTATGCACTTGAGAAGCTGCATACCTATTGAATTGGGTTCCAACCAAATCAATGCCTACCACTCCATATGTGATATCAAATGGGAAGAGCCCATCTCTTAAGTAAGTTAAGATTTGGGGGTTTTCGGCCTATGTCAAAAGCAAAATCCGGACAAGCTCGAGGCAAGGTCAGTTCTGTGGAAGTTTGTTAGATATCCCAAGCATTCGCAAGGGAATATCTTCTACCGCACTGAGGAACAAAAGGTGTTTTATTTCTCGGCATGCCACCTTTTTAGAAAAGGGATTTATTTTGGAAACAAATTTGTGTCCATGAGGTAGAACTGGAAGGAGTTCTAGCTATACAAATTACAGCTGATGATTTTGTAGAACTGAAGGATTCAATAGCTCCCGACGAAGCTCAGCCTCTCTGCCGGTCTAGTAGGGTTCCTCATCCACCTGAGAGACACTTCGGCTTTCTCTATGACAGTGGGAGCGAGGATTGCATCATGATATGATGACCCAACTAGTTTCGAGCTGGCCATCAAGAGTAGGGACTCTGTAAGAATGGCTGGATGCTAAGCGATCTGAGATGGAATCTATGTACACCAACAAAGTATGGACTTTGGTTGCTATATCTAAAGGGTTAAATCCCTATCAGGAGCAAGTATATCTTGAGAAAATTACTTGGTGTAGATGGAAAAGTTGAGACTTTCAAAGCTATACTTATTGCAAAAGGTTCTCGTCATCGACCAGGTGTGGATAATGATGAAACCTTTTCTAGTGCCTATGCTTAAGATCATCCGGATCCTACTTGCCATTGCTACATACCATGACTACGATATCTGGCGGATGGGTGTCATGACTGCTTTTCTAAATAGTGATTTAGAAGAGAGCGTCTATAAGTACATAGCCAGAGGGCTTCGTAGACAGTGGGAGCAGCTGAAACGTGTGCAAGTTGCTTTATGTGTTAAAGCAGGTATCGCGGAGTTGGAACATCTATTTTGATGTGGTAGTCAAAAAGTTTGACTTCATCGAAATGGTAGATGAACCTTGTATATACAAAAAGGTAGTAGAGAGTAAGGTGGTCTTTCTCGTATTGTACGTCGATGACATACTCTTAATAGGAAAGGAGTTTCCTATGCTACACTCGGTCAATCTTCTCTTATCACGGGGATTCTCCATATAGGATCAAGATGATACCTCCTAAATCCTGGGTTTTGGATCTATGAGATAGATCTAAGTGGATGTTAGGATTCTCACTAGGTGTAGTGAGATGGTATCAATCGATCCTGGGGAGAGACACTGGATAGCTTCCAGGGTGGTAAGGTCGACTGAATATCAGTCACAGGCATTGTCTTTACCCTCATTAGAGGAACTGTATGTTGGAAGAGTTCCAAGCTAGATACCGTGACAAACTAGAAGATAAAGGCTCGATACATCGTTACCAACGATACTACCAAAGAGGCGGTCTGGGTGTATATAAGTTCATGAGTTGAACTTCGTTCATACCATTGTATGATAATGGATTTGTGGCTTTGTCTTAGGAACCCCCGTCCCATCAGTGATCCAGACATATTCTAAGGCAGTATCACCTGATCATGGAGATGGAAGATCTCCAAGGGATCGAGGTTAGGAGAGTAGAATAAGAGGACAACACAGCGGATCCACTCATAAATGCCTTTTCCCAAAAGAGACTTTTATGGGATGGTTGGGTATGGGATACTACAACCACTGCTATATGATGGACCTAGTGCAAGTGGGAGATTTTTAGTTATATGTATGCCCTAGAGGCCATTATTGTACATATGATGTATATTATAGTGGATGCTTGGACATACATAGGGAGGACTTTCTTGCTCGACATGATAGTATATCTGGTTACTATTTATCTTAACATGCACACTGATTATCTCTCTATTACATGTTAATAAAGACCTTAGGATGTGTACTTGACTACCTGGATTATGATGCGGAAAAACTAGTGGGACAAAGGTAGTCGTTAAGTACATCCTTCAATGTCCCTAGTCGTGGGTGTATCGAGACGGGGCATCGATATACCAGAGTAGACTAGCGTTTAGCTTCTCGACCCATAGAGATGGGCGATGGATGATCCCATATCCATTGGTGTTTGACATCAGAGATGGTATACGGGTGCACAGTGGAGACTGGGTACACTGAACGGACTCGCCGAGAACTCCTGGATGGTATTATACCTATCGTCAGATAGCAGTTCTCTGGTGACACTGGTACAGGTTAGTCTGTAGACCTGAGATCATCATAGAGTCTTGTGTGATTCCCACTGTGCTTTGATTTCCACCTTACCACGTTCAAGAGAACGTTCAAAACGGTGGCTTTTGGGTACAGTCCCGAATCATATGGAGGCAATGAGCGATAGGAAGGGTTTCATCTCTCCCGGTATTGGGGGTTGATGTTGCGCTGTGCTCGATTGGCTATAACAGGAAGTACCTGGCCAGGGCTGCTTCAGAGATATACTAGTAAATGTTATTTAAAGTTTCTCGACCCGTTATGAGCCTCACATCGGCATGACTTATCGAGTTACTGGGGTCTGACGTTTACCACCCCTATACGAGATATGCGACTTATATGACGAAGAGACCGGACTGTACGGTAGTGTTACTGATTGGATTCGCAGGAGTATGAGCAGGCATGCTTGTTGATCTTCTGATCGCTCAATACCAGGGTAGCCATTACGTTTACCATACCGCTTGCGGCTTGTAGGTGTTTGATATGATCATCACCTACTGTCGGCGTATTGACGAGTCTTTAGAGTCCTACACAGAGGATTCCTGGCTCAAGCGAAACGGAGTAGGAGCACATATGGGATATGTGCGGGACCCAGATTAATGTGCGTATGTGATACTGCATTCTATTCTCGCGACATGTGGCATCGGTCGGTTATATGAGATATAGCCGGGTTATCGGATCAAGTGTTGATTCGATAAGTTGTTGCATCTGATATTAGTCGGTTGTATGTGATATAACCGGATTATTAAATCAAGTGTTGATTTTATAATTTAATGTATAATTATATATTTGATATATTACATTATATTAACTAATATTAGCTCACTTAAGTAATTCTTTTTCTCACATTTGGTACATTGACATATATGTGATATATGTTAATTTTATTCTTTTTGCACACTAATATATATGTGATATATATCATTGTGACATGCTAGGTTACACATGCAACATGTATGTATAAGACTTATACCATGCTACGGTTTATGTGAAGGGTTTTTATTTATTTAAAGTTAAACAAATTAGATGGAAAAGGATTAATGTTTCAAGCTTGGATGAATCTTGTAGAACATTGACTAAGTCTACTTGTTTTTCTTCCTTAAGATATTTCTTAACCGAACCATTAACCTTAGACTATGGTTTATTCTCTACATGAGTTAGGCATTGCATATTAACTCACCATGGTTGCATTTCTAACCTCATGACTTCATTCTTCTTCTTCATCATCAAATAAAAAGCTCACTAGGTTTTTTTTAAGTGAAGAATTAGTGTGAGAAAAATAAATCTAAAATGAGAAAAATTCCTACTTCATCATCCTCTACTACTAGCCATTTAGTATAGGGTGTTTGCTTCACTAATTCCAAAATTAGTGAAGGGGTAGCTTGGGTTAGTGTCTCCTCGACGTAGATCATCTTCGGCCTCGAAGACTTCGATGCAAGCTTGTTCATTTCTTCATGGGAGCCTCTCTAGAGTCCGGGAGTTCATGATCGCAGCGAAGGGACTACTACACGGAGCTATTAAAGTGAAGGACCGGTCTACAAAGGTTGTATTCCTTATTCACTTTAGTTTCAAAGTTGTTTGCATTCGATTCATCGCATTTTCTAGTATACGATTCTAAGATTAGGGTTGCTAGAACGGCAAATTTTTAATTTGGCATGGAAGATGCCTACCGAAATCTTGCTGTCGTGCTAGACAACCCTACACTTTGGGTTTTTGTTTGTTGTGAGATTATGTTGACTTTAGATATTTTTTGTTGACTAAGATATTTTGGAGACATGGACATTTATGTGATGGCTCCATTATTTCTTATCACACTCACACAACAAACAAAAACACAAGCCATTATTTTTTCTCCTTCTCTTTCTTGAGTTGCTCTCAACACCTCATTCTCATTGCATCTTCTTCTTACTCTAGCTCCACCCAAACCCTCTCATGAGTTGAGAATCCTTGGGTGTCTTGAGACAAATTAATCCTTCATCACTCTCTACTTCATCTACGGTATCTAGAGTAGTGATCTAGGTGCCCTAGTTGCTACGGATATAAGGTTGGAGCTCGTTGCATAGACTCTCGGGTGGATCATCTTCGATGGAGGGAGACGGAGATCAAGCTTGATCAAGGAAGACCCTAGGAGCTTGGAATGATGGTTGAAGATCGAAGGACACGGATCTATTCGGTATAACCATTCTAACTCCTTTGCATGTTTTGTTATCTAGGGCTTATGGGTAGATCCGGGTAATTGGTTGTGGTAGCACCAAGTTTTATAAATTTTTGTTCCGCAATTGGTCACAGATTGATGGCCGGGGCACTGTCGTAACCCAACATGGTATCAGAGCCACTCCATAAGCCTTAGTTAACTCATTGCGACATTAGAAATCCACTGTTTTTGTTGTGCAAAAACTGCCGACAAAAATAGTTCCAAAAACTGAAAGTTTGAGATGTTTGCACTCCCCGCGGGTTCACGGTTTGAACCGAAAAGCCGCGGAGTGGTGCATAGTCACCCCGGGGAACCCCCAGGGGGGACCGAACGGCTGGGCCCACTCCCCAAGACCACCACAAGGTGGTCTTGGCAGTGGGGACCCGAAACTGCCCCACCTTGGGCAGTTTCGGATCTTTCTCACCCCCTGGTCACCTCGTGGAGGCCTCGGCGGTGGGGTACTCCCTCTATGCCCCCCGACTCAAAGTTAATTTCTTGCTTTAACTCCTCGTGAAGGTTCGGGCGCATTTCTTTTTGATTCGGACTTCCGAATTGGCTTTAAACGGTCGGTTTTTAGAACTTTAGCTCACTGTTTTTTCAAGGATTTGGAAATTGGTTTAGTTTGCTAATTGCGTGCGGAATTCTAATGTCGTAGTTTACAGTACAAACATTACTATCTGTGATTGTGAATGTCATTAGATCGGTACAATTTGTCTAATTACTATGTGTCTTTTAGACGGGTTTGCCAACGTGACATTCACGTTGATGTTCTGTATTTGTTAGGTCCACGTTACCTCTCTCGGTACTTTCGGGGTTGCGGAAACGGTAAAATAAATTTTTTTCTTGACTTGGTAACATGGACCGTAAAAGCCGGATCTTTGCTAAACTAGAAACTAGCAAACCATAAGAGGTGTTAACTACTATGCCGTAGAAATTATACCTCACGATACCGGTCCTTCGGGTCTTCATTCCGCTGTCCCGCTCGTCGATCCATGCTCCGAGGGTTGATCCGGACTTTGGTCACCTCCGCGTCCTTCTTGAGTCGAAGACGATCCACCCGAGAGTTGTACACCGATCTCCACCTCGAGCCGAGGCAACTAGGGCAACGCGATTGCTAGTCTAGATGCCCTAGGTTGTGTAGAAGTAGTAGAGGGATGGTTTTGTCAAGTGGGATCATTTTTCTCTCAACACATGAGATCAAAGGATAATTTCAAGAGGAGGAAGATGAAGGAGAAACTCTAGCAACCATGGAGCTTTTCTTTTCTTCTCACTTCAAGAGAGAGAATGAGAAAAGAGAAAATGAAAAAGTTAACCAAAGAAAATGAACCATGGTTGCAAAATAATACTAAACACCATCATTACAAATCCTATCATGATAAAGTTGATGCTACATTGATTTGACCATTTTCATAATCCAATGACCATTTTCATAATCCAAAATGAAAAAGAAAACCAAAGAAGAGTGTAGACCTCTCATGAAGGTCAATGGTCAACTTTGGTCAACGGGTCAACAAAGTCAAGAGTGGTCAAATGGTCAAAGCAATCAGCCATCACATAATTATCACTAAAAGGAATAGTAAATAATGTCTCCGGCTTATAATGGTTTTGACCGAACGAATTGCCAAAACCCTAATGAGCCCACCTCAAAATGGTTTTGACCGAATCAACTGTCAAAACCCTAATGAGCCTGCCACATAACGGTTTTGGCCGAACCAACTGCCAAAACCCTAATGAGGCACTTCCTCCTTCATCGCTCCTCAAAACTGTGCATACACACCCGCATCCGCATTCCGTAGAATTCGAATGCACAGAAGACAAAACAAATCCATCTGCGCAATACTAGGATCCGGCTTAAACCAAAGCCCACTAGTATTGCCTGCCCGAACAGCATACGCATACAAGTGTACGTAAGTGATCGCAGCCCTGTCATAAAACTATACGGCCTCTACACGTTTCGCTCAGTGCAGGGAAACTCTCTGTGTGGGACTCTAAAGACTCGACACTACGCTGGCAGTGGGTTTAACCACAGACCGCAAGTGGCACTAGCTGTACGTAACGGTCCCCAGGTAGATGTCGATAAGAAGGCCGATGAGGTAAACCCATCCGAACTCCTACTGAGCCTGTATGTGACAATCTCCGTACAGTCCGGTCTGTTCGTCTGATACATCGCATGGCAGGCCTAGGGGGTGGCGAACGTCAGTCCCCTAATAGCGGTACAAGTCGTGTCGGAGTGTAGCCCAGAACACCCTGAGATAACACTGGAAACCTACCAGTATATCTCTCTTGCCCTGGCCAGGGACTACATGTGTAATGGCTCTCCTAGACACAGCGCGATGTCACCCCCCAATACCGGGAGAGACGAATCCTGTCTAACTGTCACTGCCTCCAAGTGCTTCGGGACTGCACCTACTACCTGTTTGCACGACTCAGTTGAGCCGTGGTAGGGTAGTAATCAAAGTGCAGTGGGAACACACTCGAGGCGAAGTGACAGTATCAAGTCAGCGGACTAAGCTGTACTCATGTCACCTGGAAACTATTAACTGACGATAGGTATAATACCAACCAACAGTTCCCGACGAGTCCTGTCCAGTGTACTCGTAACCTAACGAGCACCCGCATACTATCTCAAGTACGACATACTTACGGCTGTGGGACAGACCGTCTCCCGCACTGGGATGAGAAGCGCATACGCTAGTCTACACCGGAGTATCGATGCCCTGTCTCGATAATCCCACGACTAGGGACGTGCATAAGGATGTGCTTGTAGATTACCCAGCCCCTACGAGTGTGATCGCCATCACAACGCCGGTAATCAAGCAAAGATCCTAAGGGCTCCACTAATGCGTATAGGTGATATATAAAAAGAAACACATGTACACATTAAAGCAGAGACAAACAAAGTAGCATACTACTATTTCGAGCAAGATTGTCTATACAATTGTGAATATCCCAAGCTTCCATCAAGTAATATTCATACTAGTATGATACAGTAATGGCCTCTAGGGCATATACACTAACAATCTCCCACTTGTACTAAGGCCATGTGCTGGCGTATCGAAGACCTATCATCTCGATCAGCCGCTCGAACTGAGTCTGGGGTAAGGCCTTTGTGAATGGATCCGCCGTGTTGTCTTTTGTGTCCACTCTCCGTACCTCGATCACCTGGCGATCAATGATCTCCCTGATCAGGTGATACCGCCTTAAGATGTGTCTGGATTTCTGATGGGACCTTGGTTCCTTCGCTAAAGCTATAGCCCCATTGTTATCACAATACAAAAGTATTGGGTCAACAATGGACGGAACCACCTGAAGTTCACTAATGAACTTCTTCATCCAGACCGCCTCTTTTGCGGCATCGCTTGCAGCAATGTATTCAGCCTCCATCGTCGAGTCTGCGACGGTATCCTGTTTGGAACTCCTCCAACATACCGCCCCTCCGTTGAGGGTAAACACAAAATCCGAGACAGACTTGCTGTCATCTATGTCACTCTGGAAGCTTGAATCGGTAAAGGACTCGACCCTGAGGTCTCCATTACCGTAAACCAGGAACATCTCCTTAGTCCTTCTTAGGTACTTGAGAATGTTCTTCACTGCAGTCCAGTGGTCCTCACCTGGGTCTGACTGATACCGGCTCACCACGCTCAGCGCGTAAGCTACATCTGGTCTTGTACATAGCATCGCATACATTATAGATCCTACCGCCGAAGCGTAGGGTATAGTGCTCATGAGAACCCTCTCCTCGTCAGTCTTAGGAGACATCTTCTTGGAGAGGGTAATTCCGTGCAATGCGGGTATGTTACCGCGCTTGGAATCCTCCATACTAAATCTCTTTAGTACGGTCTCTATGTACCTGGACTGCGAAAGTCCCAATAGTCTCTTGGATCTATCTCTATAGATCTTGATCCTCAGAATGTACGAGGCATCACCTAGGTCCTTCATGGAGAACCATTGTGACAAAAATTGCTTGACCGATTGTAGCATAGGAATGTCATTTCCTATCAAAAGAATGTCGTCCACGTACAAGACTAGGAACACGACAGTTCGTCCTACAATCTTCTTATAGACACAAGGTTCATCTTCGTTCTTGATGAAATCAAATTCCTTGATTGCCTCATCAAAACAGATGTTCCAGCTCCGCGATGCCTGCTTTAATCCATAAATGGATTTAAGCAACTTGCACACCTTCCCACTGTCTACGAAACCTTCTGGCTGATCCATGTAAACGCTGCAGGGTTCCTAGGCACACTAGTGAGGTCTCCCAAGCCATCAACCATGGCAATTTCAAAAATTATGGTGCCTACAAACCCTAGTGTACGGATCGATAACTAGATTTCTAGGCGAACAAGAACTAGTTAACAGTTAACTATATAAAATACGGAAATACAACCTTTGTAGATCCGGTGCTCCACCTCCATAGCTCCGCAACGAGGTCCTCTCCGCTGTCCAAATCGAATCTGGGCTCTAGGATCGGCTTCGTCGGAGAATGGGCAAGCTAGGTCGTCGATGTCCATGCCGAAGATGATCTACGTCGAGGCATCGATGAATCAAGCTCCACCTTCACCAAACCGTGAAAAGTTGTGAAGGAAACACACTCTACTACTTGGCAAGAGGTAGAGGATGAAGAAATAGGAAGTGGGTAGACTTTAGAATTGGATTTCTCACTCATTTCCATCACTTGCCATTGATGGGGCAAGCTTTCTTCACTTGAAGAAAATGGAGGAAGAAGAAGAATGTTATGATAAGTCTTAAAATTAAAAATAAAATAAAAACAATACTTATCATACTTTTAACTCTAGTTAAGTGTAGAGAATTAACTTAGGTTAGTTGAATTGGTTAGGGTTAAGAATATGATAAGAATGAAGACTTAGTCAAAGTTTCAAGAAACATCAACTAAATCCAAAATAAGCCACCATTTATCTTTCTTTTCCTTATTCCAAAAAAGAATAAATAAGAAAGATAAATGAATAAATAAAAATCAAAACCCTAACCCATTCATTACCATGGTTCATTCTTTACACTTAACCAAGTTTGGCATGCATCATCAAACATGATACAAGCAAGTGCACAAAATCATATCGCATATGCAATGCGCAGACCCGAGTGAGAAAATCCAACTTAAGTAAACCGATACTAGTTGATGCAATGTAATATATCAAATATATAAATATGCATTAAATCATTAAATCAACACTTGATTCAATGACCCGGTTATGTCGCACACAACCGACTAGTATACAATATATCGGCTTATCGAATCAACGCTTGAATCGATAACTAGGTTATATCGCATACAACCTTTCGATATATTTATCGCGAGAATAGAATACGGTATCACATACACGCATTATTCTCGGTCCCGCACATATCTCATATGCGCTCCTATTTCGTTTCGCTTGAACCAGGAAACCTCTGTGTAGGACTCTAAAGACTCGTCAATACGCCGGCAGCGGATGATGATCATATCAAACATCCACAAGCCGCAAGCGGTCTGCTAAACGTAACGGCCACCCGGGTATTGAGAGATCTGAAGATCGACGAGCAAGCCCGCTCACACTCCAGTGAATCCGACCAGTAACACTACCGTACAGTCCGGTCTGATCGTCTGATATGTCGCATATCTCGCCTAGGGGTGGTAAACGTCAGACCCCAATAGCTCAATAAGTCGTGTCGATATGAGGTCTATAACTGTTCGAGAAACTACTGGTAACACTTACCAGTAAATCTCAGCAACCCTGGCCAGGGATTTCCTGTTATAGCCAATCGAACACAGCGCAACATCAACCCCCATATACCGGGAGAGACGAATCCCCTCCTATCGCTCATTGCCTCCATGTGACTCGGGACTGTACCCAAAAACCACCGTTTTGCACGCCCTCTTGGACGTGGTAAGATGGAAATCAAAGCACAGTGGGAACCACACAAGACTCTATGACGATCTCGGGTCAACAGACTACTCTGTACCAGTGTCACCAGAGAACTGCCATCTGACGTGAGGTATAATACCATCTGGGAGTTCTCGGCGAGTCCGTCCAGTGTACCCAGTCTCTACTGAGCACCCGTATATCATCTCTGATGTCAAACACCGATGGATATGGGATCATCCATCGCCCATCTGTATGGGTCAAGAAGGTATACGCTAGTCTACTCTGGTATATCGATGCCCCGTCTCGATACACCCACGACTAGGGACTTTGAAGGATGTACTTATGGACTACCATGTCCCCACTAGTATGATCCGCATCATAGTCCAGGTAGTCAAGTACAGATCCTAAGGGCTTTACCAACATGTAACAGAGAGACAATCAGTATACACGTTAAGGTAAAGTTCAACCAGATAGCATACTATCATGTCGAGCAAGAAAGTCCTCCCTATATATGTCCCAGCATCCACTACAATATACATCCCTTGTATAGTAATGGCCTCTAGGGCATACATATAACTAACAATCTCCCACTTGCACTAGGGCCATCTGTAGCAGTGGTTGCAGTATCTCATACTCAACCATCCCATAAAAGTGTCTCTCTTTGGGAACAGGCCTTTGTGAGTGGATCCGCTGTGTTGTCCTCTGAGTCTACTCTCCTTACCTCGATCTCCCTGGAGATCAACTATCTCCATGATCAGGTGATGCTGCCTTAGAACAACTCTGGATCACTGATGGGACCGGCGTTCCTCGGCATGAGCCACAACTCCATTGTCTCACAATGGTAGGAACATAGTTCATCTCATGAACCAATATGCACCCAAACAGCCTCTTTGGTAGCATCTTAAGTAGCGATGTATCCTTCCTTTATCGTCTAGTATGTCATGGTATATAGCTTGGAACTCTTCCAACATACCGTCCCTTTACTGAGGGTAAAGACAATGCCTGTGACTGACATTCAGTCGTCTTTATCACCCTGGAACCCTTCCAGTGATTCTCCCCAGGATCGTTTGATACCGTCTCACTACATCTAGTGAGAATCCTAACATCCATTTAGATCTATCTCATAGATCCAAAATCCAGGATTTAGTAGGTATCACTTTGATCCTATGTGGAGAAACATTGTGATAAACGGAGATTGATCGAGCGTAGCATAGGAAACTCCTTTCCTATCAAGAGTATGTCATCCACGTACTCTACGAGGATCACCACCATACTCCCTACTACCTTCTTGTTTATACAAGGTTCATCTACCATTTTGATGATGTCAAACTCTTTGACCGCTTCATCAAAACAGATGTTCCAACTCCGCGATGCCTGCTTTATCTTATAAAACATCTTGCACACGTTTCCGCTGCTCCCTCTGTCTACGAAGCCCTCTGGCTGTGTACTTATAGACGTTCTTTTCTAAATCATCATTTAGAAAAGCAGTCAAGACACCCAACCACCAGATATCGCAGTCATGGTATGTAGCCGTGGCAAGTAGGATCTGGATGGACTTAAGCATAGCTACTTGAAAAGGTTTCATCATTATCCACGCCTGGTCAATGAAGAAAACCTTCAACAAGTCTAGCTTTGAAAGTCTCAACTTTTCCATATACACCAAGTAGTCTTCTCAAGATATACTTGCTCCTGATGGGGATTTAACCCTTCAGATATAGCAACCAAAGTCCATACTTTGTTGGTGTATAAGGATTCCATCTCAGATCATTAAACATCCAGCCATTCTTACAGAGTCTTACTCTCGATGGCCAGCTCGAAGCTAGTTGGGTCATCATCTCATGATGCATTCCTCGCTCCCACTGTCATAGAGAAACCAAAGTATCTCTCAGGTGGGTAAGGAACCCTACTAGATCGGCGGAGAGGCTGAGGTTCGTTGGTTACTATTGAATCCTTTGGTTCTATCAAATCATCTGCTGTAGTTTGTATAGCCGGAACCTTTCCAGTTCTACATTACAGACCTTGCCTCGAGCTTGTCCGGATTTTGCTTTTAGACATAGGCCGGGCAACCCCAAATCTTAACTAACTTAAGATATGGGCTCTTCCCTTTCCATATCACATATGAAGTGGTAGGCAACTGATTTGATTCAAACCCTATTCAATAGGTATGCAGCTTCTCAAGTGCATAACACCCAAAAGGAAATAGGTAACTCAGTAATACTCATCATAGAGCACACCATATCACATAGGGTGTAATTGCTCCGCCCCGATATACCATCGTGCTATGGTGTATTCGGAGGAGTAATGCTGAGAGAGAATCTCATTCTCCTTTAGAATAGTCCAGGAATTCCGTGCTCAAGTATTCTCCTCCTTGATCACATCAAAGGACATAATACTTTTACCCTTATTGGTTCTCTACTTCTAACTTATATTCTGTGAATATCTCAAAAGGTTCGGACTTGTGTTTCAACAGGAACATATGTCTGAATCTTGAGAGATTATCAGAGAATGTAACGAAGTACAAAGAACCAGTCTTGGCATGTGTAGACAGGGGACCTACATACATCAACATGTATCATCCCAAGAGTTTACTAACTCTTTCTCTGTTTCCAGTAAACGGAGCTATGGTCATCTTATCTTTGTGACATGACTGGCGAGTTTCACAAGATGTAAATTCAAACTGATTTAAATATGCATCTAAATGTAACTCTAGCTAGTCGGGTCACATTGATCTGACCTAGTCTACAATACCTCAAGAAGGATTCGTTCATTTCTGAACTCTTCCTCTTGTGTGTGTTCCGTATACTAAGAACTGTAGTTTGATTTAGAACATTAATGCTTTTAGATAACGTGCCTGAACCGATCAACTTTTGATATAGGAAATGTTCAAAACATTATCCAACAATGCAAAATTGTATCATTTCTTTACTAATAAAGAGATAGATATGATTTTGTATATCAGGTTCGGTATCTAATAACATTCGTTCAGAATCAATGTATTGTAATAAAGGGTGACAGTGACCGACAGACTTGGCTGCAACTCTTGCCCCGTTTTCTGCCTCATGAAACTTATCACCCGTTCTCAGTTCTCTACCTTTCTGTAGCCCTATGTAACAGATTACATATCTGGGATCCTGATCTGGTATCACATACCCAGGACGTAAAGGATAGTGAGAAACAGTTCTGTATAATGAACACACCCGAAGATGATGCATCAGCATGCACTCTCTTCGTTTGGGCGGCACGGGAAATCTGGTATTCCCCAATTTCCTGCTCTGTCTTATAACAATTATAAGTTGGAGCGGGACCAACGTTCCCCAGCTCAGTATAACAAGCGGGTTCGATCAATATTCCGTTTTATTATCTTGATTAAGGCGTGATATGGTCGCTGCCAGGAGAGAGAGAAGAAAACACTCAGCGTGCGCTCTGTCAAGAATAGATTGGTTATTATTTTATCTAATCAGGATGGCTCCCACTGCTTTTTATCAAATCTTCCTTCAAACCCTAAAAGGAAAGACTAGCCGGGATTAATTATACACTACAAGTTCGCCAATCTTTCAGCCAGGCCAGTGTCGGTACTTTGAGGGAGGTCCCCCGTGCTTTCGCACGAACCTAATTAATGTAAACCTCGTTTTCCCAGAGGCGTAACCTCGTTAACACCTTTCTAGACACCTACTTGATCGGCTAATTGTAATGTATAAAACTCTCCCAGGAGTAACACTTACTCGCAGCGGGTATCGGGATCCAACTATCTCATAGAAGGTATGCAATCTCATTGCAAATCTCAACACTTGAAATTCCCGATAATATTTTGCCCCTAGCGTCCTATGACCTTGACAGAGGTCAACAAACCATAGGCTGCTAGTCAAGTTCAACCCGTCATTTCCTGATTGAAGTAAACCCACCCGCACGACCCTTGACAGAGGTCAACAAGGTCGCACGACTACCCTAAATCAATCACATCATATGCTTATGCAGATAAGCACTAATCAGCTACCGCACACTACGTCTTGACAGAGGTCAACAAACGCAGCACGAATACTAACCAGTACATATCTGAAATGACGGAGGGCTACGACAGGTTTTTCTGAAAACCTTTTGCGTAATGAACTTGATATCGTTGTAGAATCAAATGATTTTAAAATGGAGTGCTTTTGAGGCTTTTCCAGTTTTGCTAAAGGAGTCACTCCCGGTGAAGGGATCGTCGGTCCTTTCCTCGTCGAATGAGGTGCGGGATATATCATATATATCACTGTGCAAAGCAAAAACACTTAAAAGCTATCAAAAACCAAACCGAGTGTGTAGCATCTGCCAGTTATTGCTAAAGGAGTCACTCCCGGTGAAGGGATCTCGGTCCTTTCCTCATCGAATAAGGTGCAGGATATATCACATATACCACTATGCAAAGCAAGAACTGTAGCTACCTGTTTTAATTTTGAAATTCGATTCTACAACATCTTAGGTTTCTTTTATTTCATTAATCACATTAATGAAGTCCCATCATTTAAATACCTAAACATCATAGATAGATATGACGTACACTTATGCCATCCGCATTCGCCTCGATGTCCCCTCATGCACCGTTAGGTTAGGTAACTAACGACAGAGCAGGGCAGGGCTAGCGCGGGTGTAAAACATAAGTAATGCCTATATAATATATCATATATACTATATACTATATCCATCACAGAAAAATCACATGATCTCATCACATATATCGCAGCAGAAGAATCATATGAAATATTGGATATACTAGGACGTCCGTGTTTTCAATACGAGCCAGTATAAAACACGGATTCCACGGTCGTGATGAATAGCCAAACCCACACCCCTAGACCCCTACGAGAGCGGCAAGCAACCCTACCAATTCTGGAGTTAGGAGACCCGGACTCGACTCCTCGAGTTGGTCTCCCACTGGACTCCAGAACCCGGTTACTTGTGCTCCCCTCCTTGGGTCTATCCTAGTGCGGAAAAGTAAATAATATACAACAGGTGACAACTCCCGCAACCTGGAAGCGCCCCAATAAAAGAATATTACATACAAGTTTTTACATGAATGAAAATGAAAAACACTCATCTCACATAAAAACCCCCGGCTATTCAAACCCGACGATCCAATATAACATATCCAGCAACACATAACATCACATGTCATCAACGTAAGTAAATATGCGCATCCCAATTGTCGTTGACATATAGCAACGAAACCGGCGATATCACATATTACACTTACGGTCACAGAAAAGAAAGTGTAAAACTACAACAGTTGGAATCCGCAATCTGCATAGACATCGCATGCCTAATCAAATAAATACCTTAGACATCACATGCCTAACAATTATAAACCCCGCATTTTAGTCTCAAAATCGAAAACACTTTTCAATATCGAGTCGGGCAATTCAACAAGATTCCCGACAATCTGATCGAATACTCGTCGCAAACTTCAGTAGACGGCTGCACCCCTGATACCGTCGACGAAGTGCACCAAGGCGGAACACCGCTACCGCGAGCACCCGGAGGGATGCTTTCGGCGACGGGGTTCTCCTACAGTCACTTGGTCGGGGCTATGGAGTAAGGCTGTCTATTAAGTTTACCCGGCGAGTATCCGCGTACGCTACGTGATTGCGACGGACTTTTGATCACATCAAAATTCCGTGGCAACCGATCAAGTGAGACTAAACTGCTATGTTTATAACATTCATTCAGTTATCTCATAACTTTTGTGAATTCCAATTATTGTATCCCATTCCAGATAAACAGAAAATGTTAAACTTTTCGATCGAACAATCGAACACCCAAGTTTTCCCGATACAGATCAACACATGAAATAAGTCTAACAACATTCCGTTCGTACCTCAGTACCAACGGTCCAGCCGTAGAAGGGTCAAGCCAACGCCTCACATGTGGCACGCCGTACTGCCCCAAACCCAAAGGTTCAAAGGGCAGTTCAAGACGGTCACATAATCGAGTTAAGGTTTGTGTCTTCTAGAGGGACCATCGCATTACTTGCACTACTTAGAACGTCGTTAAACTACGGAAAGATCCAACACTTGGAAATTTCCCGACAGGGGAAAAGTTGGGTATTTATATCCGGTCGAACTTTTTAACATATTCTAAAATTTATCCGGAAAGCCACACAGACAAAATTTGATATCCCGATCGAAACACCGAATTCCCAAATCAACTCAGATTATTCAACACTTGAATAAAATTTTAAAAATATCCAGAGAACTCAGAACAGTTAAATAGGAGTTACTGTGCAAACAAACCCACATAAGACGACAAAACGGCCGCCCTTCCGCCGCACGAACCATGCTCGTGCCGCGGAAGCGCGGCGCTTTTATGGAGTTAGGGCTACAGTTTGCACAGTTAATCTTATATTTTCCTGCATGTTTTTCTGAATATTTTTAATGTGGAAAAATGCACTGTTTTGAAAAAAGTACAGAGAGCATATTTGTATTGGAATTCCGGGTTCGTTCGGACTTCAATTTCCGTCTGGACTTCGCCTAAGGCTCTAGCTAGGCTCTGATACCACTGCAGGGTTCCTAGGCACACTAGTGAGGTCTCCCAAGCCATCAACCATGGCAATTTCAAAAATTATGGTGCCTACAAACCCTAGTGTACGGATCGATAACTAGATTTCTAGGCGAACAAGAACTAGTTAACAGTTAACTATATAAAATACGGAAATACAACCTTTGTAGATCCGGTGCTCCACCTCTATAGCTCCGCAACGAGGTCCTCTCCGCTATCCAAATCGAATCTGGGCTCTAGGATCGGCTTCGTCGGAGAATGGGCAAGCTAGGTCATCGATGTCCATGCCGAAGATGATCTACGTCGAGGCATCGATGAATCAAGCTCCACCTTCACCAAACCATGAAAAGTTGTGAAGGAAACACACTCTACTACTTGGCAAGAGGTAGAGGATGAAGAAATAGGAAGTGGGTAGACTTTAGAATTGGATTTCTCACTCATTTCCATCACTTGCCATTGATGGGGCAAGCTTTCTTCACTTGAAGAAAATGGAGGAAGAAGAAGAATGTTATGATAAGTCTTAAAATTAAAAATAAAATAAAAACAATACTTATCATACTTTTAACTCTAGTTAAGTGTAGAGAATTAACTTAGGTTAGTTGAATTGGTTAGGGTTAAGAATATGATAAGAATGAAGACTTAGTCAAAGTTTCAAGAAACTTCAACTAAATCCAAAATAAGCCACCATTTATCTTTCTTTTCCTTATTCCAAAAAAGAATAAATAAGAAAGATAAATGAATAAATAAAGATCAAAACCCTAACCCATTCATTACCATGGTTCATTCTTTACACTTAACCAAGTTTGGCATGCATCATCAAACATGATACAAGCAAGTGCACAAAATCATATCGCATATGCAATGCGCAGACCCGAGTGAGAAAATCCAACTTAAGTAAACCGATACTAGTTGATGCAATGTAATATATCAAATATATAAATATGCATTAAATCATTAAATCAACACTTGATTCAATGACCCGGTTATGTCGCACACAACCGACTAGTATACAATATATCGGCTTATCGAATCAACGCTTGAATCGATAACTAGGTTATATCGCATACAACCTTTCGATATATTTATCGCGAGAATAGAATACGGTATCACATACACGCATTATTCTCGGTCCCGTACATATCTCATATGCGCTCCTATTTCGTTTCGCTTGAACCAGGAAACCTCTGTGTAGGACTCTAAAGACTCGTCAATACGCCGGCAGCGGATGATGATCATATCAAACATCCACAAGCCGCAAGCGGTCTGCTAAACGTAACGGCCACCTGGGTATTGAGCGATCTGAAGATCGACGAGCAAGCCCGCTCACACACCAGTGAATCCGACCAGTAACACTACCGTACAGTCCGGTCTGATCGTCTGATATGTCGCATATCTCGCCTAGGGGTGGTAAACGTCAGACCCCAATAGCTCAATAAGTCGTGTCGATATGAGGTCTATAACTGTTCGAGAAACTACTGGTAACACTTACCAGTAAATCTCAGCAACCCTGGCCAGGGATTTCCTGTTATAGCCAATCGAACACAGCGCAACATCAACCCCCATATACCGGGAGAGACGAATCCCCTCCTATCGCTCATTGCCTCCATGTGACTCGGGACTGTACCCAAAAACCACCGTTTTGCACGCCCTCTTGGACGTGGTAAGATGGAAATCAAAGCACAGTGGGAACCACACAAGACTCTATGACGATCTCGGGTCAACAGACTACTCTGTACCAGTGTCACCAGAGAACTGCCATCTGACGTGAGGTATAATACCATCTGGGAGTTCTCGGCGAGTCCGTCCAGTGTACCCAGTCTCTACTGAGCACCCGTATATCATCTCTGATGTCAAACACCGATGGATATGGGATCATCCATCGCCCATCTGTATGGGTCAAGAAGGTATACGCTAGTCTACTCTGGTATATCGATGCCCCGTCTCGATACACCCACGACTAGGGACTTTGAAGGATGTACTTATGGACTACCATGTCCCCACTAGTATGATCCGCATCATAGTCCAGGTAGTCAAGTACAGATCCTAAGGGCTTTACCAACATGTAACAGAGAGACAATCAGTATACACGTTAAGGTAAAGTTCAACCAGATAGCATACTATCATGTCGAGCAAGAAAGTCCTCCCTATATATGTCCCAGCATCCACTACAATATACATCCCTTGTATAGTAATGGCCTCTAGGGCATACATATAACTAACAAACGCACTCTTCCAAACCGCAGTTTAGAAAAGCCGTTTTAACGTCCATCTGCCAGATTTCATAGTCATGGAAGTCAGCAATGGCAAGTAGGATCCGAATGGATTTCAGCATAGCCACTGGAGAAAAGGTTTCGTCATAGTCCAAACCAGGTCTTTGACGAAAACCTTTTGCAACGAGTCTATCCTTATAGGTCTCCACCTGCCCATCCATACCAAGTTTCCTTTTGTAGATCCATTTGCATCCAACGGGTTTTACCCCGGGTGGAGCAATATCCAAGGTCCACACTTTATTGGTGTACATGGACTCCATTTCGGATTGCATTTCTTCCTGCCACTTATCGGAGTCCCTACTGATAATGGCCTGCCTGAAACTGGTTGGGTCATCTTCTTCCAAGATGCAATCCTCTCGATCCCCGTCTATGAGAAAACCGTAGTATCTCTCGGGCGGATGAGAAATCGTACCAGATCTGCAGAGTGGCTGAGGTTCGTTGGGTGTAACTGAATCTAGCAGTTCCTCCAAATCTTTAGTTAAAGTTCGTGTTTCTGGAATTTCATCCAGTTCTACCGTGCTGCCACTAATATTTTTAACAAGAAATTCTTTTTTCCAAAAATGTGGCATTCCTGGAAACAATTATCTTCTGTTCCCCTGCATGGTAGAATAGATACCCACTTGAATCTTTTGGGTATCCCACAAACTTACATAAAACTGCCCGTGCCTCAAGTTTGTCTGGGTTCTGCTTTTTGACATAAGCTGGGCAACCCCAAATCTTAATACGTTTAAGATACAAACTCTTACCACTCCATATTTCATACGGAGTCTTAGGCACGGATTTGGATGGAACTTGATTCAATAGATGCGCTGCAGTTTGAAGTGTATATCCCCAGAATGAAAGAGGCAACTCGGCACTACTCATCATGGAGCGAACCATATCCAATAGGGTACGATTCCTCCGCTCCGATACACCGTTGTGCTGTGGTGTATAAGGAGGAGTAAGCTGAGAGAGAATACCATTCTCTTTTAAGTAATCTAGGAATTCCGTGCTTAAGTACTCCCCTCCTCTATCAGACCGGAGGATCTTGATACTTTTGCCAGTCTGGTTCTCTACTTCATTTCTGAATTCCTTGAATTTCTCAAAATCTTCAGATTTGTGTTTCATAAGATACACATATCCGAATCTAGAGAGATCGTCAGTGAATGTGATGAAGTACGAGAACCTACCCCTTGCATGTATAGACATCGGACCATATACATCACTGTGTATGAGTCCCAAGAGCTCTGCTTCCCTTTCTCCATGTCCGGTGAACGGAGATTTGGTCATCTTCCCTTTGAGACAAGACTGACAAGTTTCATAAGATGAAAACTCGAACGCATTCAAGAGTCCATCTTTATGCAACTTACTTAGTCTTTTCTCTCCGATATGACCAAGTCTACAATGCCACAAGTAGGATTCATTCGTATCTGAATTCTTCCTCTTGCGTGTGTTTTGTATATTGAGAACTGTATTCTGATTTAGAACGTAGATACCATTACACAGTGTACCTTCTGCAACCATTACCTTATGAAGGTAGATTTTCATGATATTTCTATCAAGAACAAAGTTATATCCATCTTTATCGAGTAAAGAAACTGATATGATGTTGCAAACCATGGAAGGTACATAGTAGCAATCGTTCAAAATCATAGTATTGCCATTTGGCAACACAAGGTGATATTCACCGACGGCTGCAGCATTAACTTGTGCTCCGTTCGCTACTCTGAGCGACATATCACCAGGTATAACTTTTCTACTTTTTCTCAGTCCCTGCAATAAATTACAGATATGAGATCCTGATCCGGTATCAAGTACCCAGGAGGTAGGGCTGACCGTAAAGCAGTTCTCAATTACAAGAACACCTGAAGTAGATGCAAAACCATGCTTCTTCTTCAACTGGGTATCATTGGAATCCATACAATCCTCTTTCCCTTGCTCATACTTATGACAGTTGTCACAAGTTAGAGCCGAACCAACGTTCCCGAGCCCCGAATAAGAATTCGGATCGGTCAAGCGATACATTTTATTATCTTGATTAGGGCGTGAAATGGTTGCTACCTGGAGAGAGAGAAAAGAAACACTCAGCGTGCTCTCTTGCAATATTAGATTGGTTTATTAGTTTATCTAACCAGGATGGCTCCCACTGTTTCCTCAAATTCTTCTTAAAACCTTTTAAAAGAAGAACTAGCCGGGATTTAATTCACGTCACAATACTTGCTTAACCTTTCATCCAGGCTAGTGTCGGTACTTCAAGGGAGGTTTTCCAACGCTTTCGCGAAATTCCTTAATTAAATAACCTCTTTTCCCTGGGGGCGTAACCCCGCTAACACCGTTCTAGACACCTACTTGGTTTATAGCATTGATTGTTAAGTGAAATAATCTCCCGAGAGTAATCCAACTCATCAGTGGGATCGGGATCCAACTATCATTGTGTGATGACCTAGATGGAATCCACTCTAGTCACCACACTCCAGAAGGTATACTAAATCTGCAAGTTTCAGTTTCTTTAGAAACTCCCGAGGTGGATTTTTGCCCCTAAGACCCAAGTGACCTTGACACAGTCAACAAATCAAAGGGTCCTACTCAAGTTCAACCCATCGTTATCTTGATTGCATTAAACCCACCCGTATAACCCTTGACACAGTCAACAAGGCTACACGACTGTCCTAACCAATCACATTGTATCCAGCAGATAAGCAATACTCAGCTACCGTTCACTGCGCCTTGACACAGTCAACAAACGCAGCACGAATACTAAGTATAACTTATAAGAAATGACGGAGGGCTACGGCTGGGTTTTGGCAAAAAACCCGTTAACGTAATGAACTTGATATCGTTGAAGGAACGTGATACCCTTTTTTGAAAATATAGTGGTGAAAACTTTTGCTAAAGAGGTCACTCCCTGTGAAGGGATCTCGGCTCTTTCCTCGTCGAATGAGGTGCTGGGTATTCATAACCGAATATCTCTATGCAAAGCAAGAATAATCGACTATAGTGAAGTTATTACCCTGACGCAAACTTTTGTCCATGGGGTCACTCCCGATGAAGGCATCTCGGCCCTTGCCTCGTCGAATGAGGTGCTGGGCATTCATAACCGAATACCTCTGTGCAAAACAAAAGTGAATGTCCTTGCAATAACAGCTTTTTGAAAATTGTTCCAACAACGTCTTTAAGGTTTATTTTCTTGCATTAATTTTTAATGCGTCCCATCAATTAATCCTACCATTGCAGAAAACAACTAAAATATGGCGTACGCTTATGCCATCCGCATTCGCCATGGGGCCCCGTCATCACCCGTTAGGTTACTTAACTAACGACAGAGCGGGGGCTGGACTAGCGCGGATGCAAAACATAAGCAACACCTAAATAGATATCATATATAGATATATAACAATGATAGCCAATCCAGATCACAGATGAACATTTTGGATATACTAGGAACCCGCGATTCGTTCGAGCCTGCAACGAAAAGTGGATTACACGGTCGCGATGAATAGCCAAAACCCCACCCTAGACCCCTACGGGTGCGGCAAACTACCCACCAAGTACCCGAAGCGAAGCAACCTGTCACGACCCGAAAGTACGGAACATGACCGGCACTTAAACTACGAACGTCTCGAGGCGTACATAATCTAAGTAAACCGAAAACCCAGAAATCCAAACCAAGAAAAGTAGTAGAGTGAAGGAAAACCAATTTAAAATCAAGTAGTTTTAATAGCATAAGCCAAGTTATGCGGTTTTAAAAACATCAAGTATTTCCTGAAAATTTCGGCAGAGTCTCCTTTGTAAAAACTGGCTCCCAAACGGGATACAACATGAATAGTATACGAAATCAATAAAAAGGCATCCCCAAGCGGGAGCTAGCTCTTCGTCAATCGACGGTCACAACCACACGAGCAATATAATATACAACGCCAAGGGCGAGGATCAAAACTCAAAAGGAACTCAAAACAACAAGAAAACCATAGAAATACAACGCGCGACTCTAAGGTCGAAAGAATAACATCACTGGTCTCTATCTCAAAAATAACACATGTTTGGTTGATGGAACTTCTAGATACAGCAGAATAATAATATACAAGATATATAATGGGGGGTACGATACAAGTAAACCCACCTACTAGCAAATCACCCGAAGAAAACTATGCCCGCAAGCCGTAAAGAAACCTGTACGGCAAACCTGCAAGAAACTGGGGCACAACGGGGGTGAGTTGCCAACTCGTGAATAGAAAAACATCTACGGAAAGAAATCGCATAAATAACGCAACCTAGGTCAAAGATCATAATATATCCTCAATTATAAATATAACATGCAACCTATAACAAGGCTAGGGTAAATATCTAACCCGAGTGTAATCTCATGTGCCCATGTTTGTGCCTCAGGTAGCAATATATCATATGAATGAGGTATGAATGCATGAAAACAGAATACATGTAAATGAAGAACTGTTTTCATAATTTAGTGAGATTTCCTTTGTATTTTTTTATCGAGGTATCATAATGAAATCAGCATAAAACAGTGCTCAGCATCGACACAAAATAAGTGTCCAAATATCTCGATATCTCGGTATCACAATCTCTGTACCTCAATATCTCAAAATCAATATCTAGGGTGCCGTCAATCCAGATCGGCCCCTACCATCCATCTCAAGACCACGACGGTATCCTCCGAATATCCGACGCGTCGGGTAATATCACCGGTCGGTAGTGCTCCCCTGCCGGGCTCAACGTCAACAACACATTCCTCTTGCCCCGGGGTACCGCACCGGGCCCACCATGTACCCGAAACGGTTCCTCCACTCCTCGAATCGGGTCTCGAAATCCATCAGCAAACTCATGGTGGACGACTCATACATCATGGGAAAACCGCACTTTTTGTTTTAAAGAGAGAAAATGTTTATTTATGTTTTTTGCGGTTTTCCTCCAAATCCAGAAAATCTCATGGAAATCCGAATCCAAAACCTCAATAACACGTAAAATAGTGAATATATGCGTGAGAATCCATGAATGCAGCATAACAATGAATAACAGTATGCATGAAGTAGCAGGTAATAACTACAATGTCTAAACTATTAGCTAACAGGCTATGTCAAGCAATAATATTTTCTAAGGTGTACGTGACATGGCAATTACCGATGAAGATGTGTGTGAGCCGGCAAGTAAGTGTACGTGGTACATACGCATCATCGGTAATGGTGCCGGTGTCCTAACAACACGATATCAATAATGGAGTATGAAACATAATATAAGCATGTGATGCGAAGCGAACCACAATAATGAGCGGGAGCTGAATACTAGACGCAACTATAACTAATCTGCATTAATCTAATATAAGTCCTACCAATGGTGCCTTTTGAAATAACACGAATCATGGGGTTTTGAAAATAGGGCTACGGTGTTTTTTATGAAAATATATGTCCTTTGAAATATCCGTAGGATCCCTTGGGCTGTCTTTTAAAATACCCACGATTCGTTAGTTTTTGAAATAAGTTTGAATCGAATCTAATCTAACAACTAAACTAAACTAAAGGGCTAAGCTAACAAGCTGGACTACAGGTAAGGAAACCGCCTAACATCTGAGTCGATACATATACATACCTGTATATATATATTAGTCGGTGATCCCGCCTCAATAATACCATATCCGATACCATATCTATAATCAGACATCCCAAATCAAGAGTGCGGATCAATCATCAATATATAGCTCGTACGTAAATCCGTCGTACGGCATCCCCAAATCTGGGTACGGGTCAATATCATACTCATCACACTGTTCATCTGGTATCCTCTTTATCAAGATCATCATCTAGGGTACTGACCTACGTCTAGTACACTACTAATATCACTATTCACATGGAATTGTCATCCAAAGATCCTCTATAACATTAGGACGTATCTCAAGTACGAATCCTGCCATATCACCGATCACACGGCCTCAACTCAAATCTCATCGACTCATCTCAATCCCAAGTACCATCCGCAAATCCAGTATGTGAACACCTAGTCCCATATCCAGGTGAACACATAAACACATCTCCCCTTATACGCACAAGTAATAACATAGATGTATGCATGTGTGTGCGTGCATGTGTGGGTGTAACAACTACTCTAGGGTTTCGCAACCAACACTAAACTAATCCATGAACACCTAGAATCTACCTTTATCATCAAGTCTCAAAAATCAACATAATCTATAATCAAAATATATGTGTGTATACGTATTCGTATACATCACCACGAACTGCGGGGGTGCTATACGCCATCCACCCGACTTCTCCCCGTAGATATAAATCTACTCACCTGATCTGAGCTCGCCGGTGCCGACGTCGTCACGTGCTTGCTTGTCGTCTCGAAGTCTACAGGGGGTACCTACATATCATAACGCACCGTATCGCATTAAAACCAAATACGAAATCGAAACGGCATACGAAAATCAAATCGGCACGCGTATCACGCATAGGTCAAAACCTATCGCCTACGCATGCAAGAGTAGCCAAACCAACCCTCGATGTCGATGTACAAACGTCAAACCATCGGGAAAACCCAAACACACTCATTTGCGCATCCACGAACACTAACTATAATATAAAATAGGTTAAAATTCACCAAAAGCCCAAATTCACCTTAAAAGCCATTTTTCCGAAAATCTAGCAAGCAAAAATTTACCGTTTTTGTACAAAACTTGATGTTTTAACAATTCTAATGGCCATAATACTTATTAAATATCTTAAATAAGTCATAAAAACCATTTTCATAATTTAATCTCATTAAATTTTATTAGCCCCAAAAGTCTAGTTTGCAGATTATCCAATTTCAACAATTTCATAGTAAAAATGCACAAACAACAATTTATCTTGGTTTTGCATGATCTAAAGTGTTAGACTATTACTTAAAATGTTAATAATGCCATGAATACCCTAATTATATTTTTATCTCCATTATTTAAATAATTTTCAAAAACCTAGTTTGCTAAAAAAAACTTGATTTGGACAATTTAAATGCAACAATTTACATAATAGCAACTAGATTAGGTTTTCCATGTTCTCACATGCCAAAATACACTTTGTAAACTTAAACAAGTGATAATAACCATATTTGAATTCAAACCCTAACTTATCAATTTCCAAACTAGCAATTAAACCTAATTAAACACCTAATTAAGTTTATCCAAAACATTAAACCAACCATTAAACACTAGGGTTTGGATTTACCTCAACAAAACATGAATCAAGCATGCAACCTAGCCTCCTAAAGATGCATCCTTGCTCCAAGATCCATTCTATCTTGGCTAATGAAACATGTGTAAAGGTTTGATGAAGAAATTGTGAGGTTTTGTGTTAATTTTGGATGGATTTTATGTGATTTTTGAGGTGGAAATAAGTGGGGAAAATGGGGGGAATTGGGGGCTACTAGAACAGCCGAGCAAGGGGATGGGGCTGATGCCATGTGATGAGTGGAAGAGAGAGAGTGTGTATGTCCAAGTGATGTAAGCCCATACCTTTTTTAACTTTAACCCCTTTTCTTTTTAATTTTTCTTTTCATTCAAACATTGGAGTGAGAGGTGTGTGGGTGAGGGGGCAGCCATGGGCTCGGCCAGAATTGGGTGGGGGTTGTGTGTGTGTGTGTGTGTGTGTGTGTGTGTGGAATTCCAAGTGAAAATAAACCCCAATATCTATTTACACTAAATTCACCGAAAAAAAGCCTTTTTCTTCGATATTTTCTAAACCGTTTTGGCAAACGATTTCATTTCAAAAACTACATGATAAAATTTTATTTAATGTTTTATGATGCACAAAATTTGTTTCAACTCATTCCAATTTGTAATTTTCCCTAATTAAATGTATTAGTGACGGCTTAAAATAATATTAAAATAATTAATTTCGGAAAAAATTTCAGAAAATTTGAAATTTCACCAGTGGCTCAATAAACACCAAATACTAGCAATTACATATCTAGAATATGTATATTTAATTTTATAATAAAGATATTTGCATTTTGACTTTTTACAGAAAACCCCCTTATTTTACCGTTTTTTCGAAATTTCACCGAAACGATTTTCAAAACGTTACACAACCTCCCTCAACGACGTGAGTAGGCCACTCGGCACTTCGAGATACCCGGTAGTTTGTGCACCCCACCTTGGGTCTATCCTAGGAGCAAAAACAGTAAAAAGAAATTATACAATGACGGCTACAACCCCGACCCGGTTGTGCGGCCATACAAATAATATTACATCAATTTACAAATTTTACAATGAATGAAAGAAAAAGAAACTCTCATCTCACATCCACCCCGGCTATTCATCCGCGACAATCCAACGAGTTAATATACACAAACCATCAGCATTACAGATCACAGATATGTATAACCCCCACTAATCGACGTATAGCAATTAGTAGACGTTTAATACATATATGACATCACAGAAAAAATCCATTAGCTAAAGTCTACGGAATATCGATAAAAAATTCGGATTTGTAACCACCCGAAAAATCAATTTGGACTCTGGAAAATCTGGGCAGAAACAACATGTACTAAAAATCCCAGAACAGTCCAATTAGAACACTGCAGCAAAACGGAGCTACGGCCGAGTCAACTCGGCCGCGGATCCGCGGCCAAACCCATGGTTTGGCCGCGGTTCCGCGGTGAGTTGGACGAGTCAGCAGCTCATTTTTGCTGTGTGTTTTATAAAAACCCTGAGACGATTTTTCATGTGTGTTAAATTATTTTTTGAACAGTATAAAAAATCGACAGAAACTTGGGTTTTCTCGGGCGTGTTTTTCGACTTTTTTCCAATCGATATTCTAAACACTTTGCTAACTTGCTAGTTTATGTTTAGCTAGGCTCTGATACCACTGTTAGGTCCACGTTACCTCTCCCGGTACTTTCGGGGTTGCGGAAACGGTAAAACAAAAAAATTTCTTGACTTGGTAACATGGACCGTAAAAGCCGGATCTTTGCTAAACTAGAAACTAGCAAACCATAAGAGGTGTTAACTACTATGCCGTAGAAATTATACCTCACGATACCGGTCCTTCGGGTCTTCATTCCGCTGTCCCGCTCGTTGATCCATGCTCCGAGGGTTGATCCGGACTTTGGTCACCTCCGCGGCCTTCTTGAGTCGAAGACGATCCACACGAGAGTTGGACACCGAGCTCCACCTCGAGCCGAGGCAACTAGGGCAACGAGATCGCTAGTCTAGATGCCCTAGGTTGTGTAGAAGTGGTAGAGAGATGGTTTTGTCAAGTGGGATCCTTTTTCTCTCAACACATGAGATCAAAGGATAATTTCAAGAGGAGGAAGATGAAGGAGAAACTCTAGCAACCATAGAGCTTTTCTTTTCTTCTCACTTCAAGAGAGAGAATGAGAAAAGAGAAAATGAAAAAGTTAACCAAAGAAAATGAACCATGGTTGCAAAATAATACTAAACACCATCATTACAAATCCTATCATGATAAAGTTGATGCTACATTGATTTGACCATTTTCATAATCCAATGACCATTTTCATAATCCAAAATGAAAAAGAAAACCAAAGAAGAGTGTAGACCTCTCATGAAGGTCAATGGTCAACTTTGGTCAACGGGTCAACAAAGTCAAGAGTGGTCAAATGGTCAAAGCAAGCAGCCATCACATAATCATCACTAAAAGGATTAGTAAATAATGTCTCCGGCTCATAATGGTTTTGACCGAACGAATTGCCAAAACCCTAATGAGCCCACCTCAAAATGGTTTTGACCGAATCAACTATCAAAACCCTAATGAGCCTGCCACATAACGGTTTTGGCCGAACCAACTGCCAAAACCCTAATGAGGCACTTCCTCCTATATCGCTCCTCAAAACTGTGCATACACACCCGCATCCGCATTCCGTAGAATGCGAATGCACAGAAGACACAACAAATCCATCTGCGCAATACTAGGATCCGGCTTAAACCAAAGCCTACTAGTATTGCCTGCCCGAACAGCATACGCACACAAGTGTACATAAGTGATCGCAGCCCTATCGTAAAACCATACGACCTCTACACGTTTCGCTCAGTGCAGGGAAACTCTCTGTGTGGGGCTCTAAAGACTCGACACTATGCTGGCAGTGGGTTTAACCACAGACCGCAAGTGGCACTAGCTGTACGTAACGGTCCCCAGGTAGATGTCGATAAGAAGGCCGATGAGATAAACCCATCCGAACTCCTACTGAGCCTGTATGTGACAATCTCCGTACAGTCCGGTCTGTTCGTCTGATACATCGCATGGCGGGCCTAGGGGGTGACGAACGTCAGTCCCCTAATAGCGGTACAAGTCATGTCGGAGTGTAGCCCAGAACACCATAAGATAACACTGGAAACCTACCAGTATATCTAGCTTGCCCTGGCCAGGGACTACATGTGTAATGGCTCTCCTAGACACAGCGCGATGTCACCCCCAATACCGGGAGAGTCGAATCCTGTCTAACCGTCACTGCCTCCAAGTGCTTCGGGACTGCACCCAACTACTACCTGTTTGCACGACTCAGTTGAGCCGTGGTAGGGTAGTAATCAAAGTGCAGTGGGAACACACTCGAGGCGAAGTGACAGTGTCAAGTTAGCGGACTAAGTTGTACTCATGTCACCTGGGAACTGTTAACTGATGATAGGTATAATACCAACCAACAGTCCCCGACGAGTCCTGTCCAGTGTACTCGTAACCTAACGAGCACCCGCATACTATCTCAAGTACAACGTACTGACGGCTGTGGGATAGACCGTCTCCCCCACTGGGATGAGAAGCGCATACGCTAGTCTACTCCGGAGTATCGATGCCCTGTCTCGATAATCCCACGACTAGGGACGTGCATAAGGATGTGCTTGTGGATTACCCAGCCCCCACGAGTGTGATCGCCATCACAACGCCGGTAATCAAGCAAAGATCCTAAGGGCTCCACTAATTCGTATAGGTGATATATAAAAAGAAACACATGTGCACATTAAAGCAGAGACAAACCAAGTAGCATACTACTATTTCGAGCAAGATTGTCTATACAACTGTGAATATCCCAAGCTTCCATCAAGTACTATACATACTAGTATGATACGGTAATGGCCTCTAGGGCATATACACTAACAGTATTGTGCTGTGGTTGTGGCGGAATCTTCGTGGTGGATAGGTTGGGTGCAATGGTAGTACGGTTTGGGTTTATTTGTATATTTGATATTACGGGGCGAGCATCCGACATATGGGCTACCGTCACTGCCAGTTTGTATATTATTTATTTGGGGCACGACCGGGTTGAGGTTGATGTCACCGTTGTATATATTTTTCTTTTCTGTACTACGATTACCACGTGCTGGAGTGCACGGATAGCCGGGTTCTAGAGGGCAACAGGCCCGCATCTCATGGCATTGAGACGGAGGGTGCGTCACTCTATAATTGGCGGGCTATTCTCCGCACTCATAAGGGGTACAGGTTGACCCAAGGAGGGGTGCTCAAGTTACCGGATTCCGTGAAGTGTCGGGTAGCCCATTCACTTTGATGAAGGGGGTTCTCTCACTTTTGGTTTTGGAGGGTAACTTGCCGCACTCATAGGGGTCTAGGTTTTTATTGCACAGGCTATCCACACGACCAGGGGAATCTCGGGTTTCACTTGCGGCTCAAAGGAAACCAGGGGCTCCAGATTATCAGTATTGTTCTGTGTGCTTATCGCTTATCTGTGATGTTGCATATATCATGCCTGGAACGATTATTATATATTGTTAAATATATACTAGAAGATGTTGTATATTTTTGCACGCACGCTAGTCAAGCCCCCGCTCTGTCGTTAGTTAAGTAAACTAACGGGTGATGACGGGGCCCAGTGGCGAATGCGGATGGCATATACGTACATCATATTTTCGTTCTTTTCTTGTGTGATTAATTGATGGGACTGCGTTGATTCTGATCAATGCAAGGAAAACAGATATATTCGATGTTGTTGGAACAATTTTCAAAAGTTGTTATTACAAGGACGTTTACTTTTGTTTTGCACAGCGGTATTTGGTTAAGAATATCCAACACCTCATTCGGCGAGGCAAGAGCCGAGATCCCTTCACCGGAAGTGATCTCTTGGGCAGAAATTTACGTCAGGGTAATAATTTCACTATAGTCGATTATTTTTTTTCTTTGCATCGTGATATTCAGTTTGGAATATCTTGCACCTCATTCTACGGGGAAAGAGCCGAGATCCCTTCACCGGGAGTGACCTCTTTAGCAAAAGTTTTCACCACTATATATTTGTAAAGCTATCCGGTTCCTTCAACGATATCAAGTTCATTACGTTAAAGGTTTTTCGCTAAAAACCATTTGTAGCCCTCCGTCATTTCAGACAGGTAGCACTTAGTATTCATGCTATGTTTGTTGGCCTTAGTCATGGCATAGTGTATAGTAGTTATTTGTTACTTTTCTATTGTATAGATAGATGCGTTGGTTTGGGACAGTCATACAGCCTTGTTGACCTTCGTCAAGGGCGAGTACGGGTGGGTTCAAATTAACCTGGACAATGAAGGGTATAACTTGACATGTGACTTATGATTTGTTGACCTTCGTCGAGGTCATAAGAGCATGGTGTAAAAATCACATCGGGAGTTTCAAATATACAGGAAACATGCCAGACATGCGCATATTTTCTGGAGTGTGATAACTTGAGTGGATTCCATCAGGTTATCATACAATGATAGTTGGATCCCGATTCCCACTGATGAGTTGGTTTACTCCTCGGGTGATTTTAGATGATCCTGACTAATTCTTCTTTTAGGTTTGGAGGAGAATTCGAGGAAACAGTGGGAGACATCTTGAAATGGAGGATCTTTGCTAAACAAAAACTAACAAACTAACTACAAGTTTAGCTACTCGGTTAGAAGGTTATACCTAGGTCTTGAACTCCTTCTCTTCTTGCTCCTTGGAGTGGTTTGAACGGCTCCTCCTCGTCGCCTTCTCTTTGCCGAAGAAAGATCCACCCGAAGGCCTCTACCTTGAGCTCCTACCTCAACCTAGAGGTAACTAAAGTGCTTGGCTTGCTAAACCTAGAACCCTAAAATGAGTAGAGTGAAGTCTTGAAGGTTCTATCTCAAGAGCTCATGGTTCTCAACACATGAGAGATGAGAGCTTTGAGAGGAAGAGGGAGAGCTCAAACATATGAGAGAGGAAGAGGGAGAGAGAATGAATATCTTTTTACAACCATACTCTCATATGTGTGAATTATGAAAATAATAATAATAATTAAAGAAATTGTGATGGTTCATTTGGAATGACCATTATCATTTCACATTAAATGAATTTGCAAGAATCAAGAAGCATCTTTCATGTGAAATGATGATGGTCAAATTGTCAACATAAGTCAACCGGTCAACCAAAGTCAAAAAGTCAACATAAGTCAAATGGTCAACCTAACCATGGCATAATTATCTTTACATAATATCATTAATCATATTTCTCATTTTCATTAGGGTTTGGAAAAAGTCAACGGTCAACAACCCTAATGAGAATCCTCTGTCTCTGTCAACTGTGTATACACACCCGCATCCGTGTTCCGAGGAATACGAATACAATGAGACAAAACCAAACCCAAAACAAATACTAGGATCTGGCTTAAACCAAAGCCCACTAGTAATAACTGCCCGGACACCAAACGTGCACAAGTGCGCGGATGTGAACGAACCCCGTCGCAAAACCATGCGACCTCTACTCTGTTTTGCCCAAAGGCGAATAACCCACTGTGTGGGACTCTAAAGACTCGACACTACGCTGGCAGTGGGTTTAACCATAGACCACAAGCAGTACTAATTGTACGTAACGGTCCCCAGGTAGATGCCGATAAGAAGACTGATGAGGCGAACCCATCTGAACTCCTACTGAGCCTGAATGTGACAATCTCCGTACAGTCCGGTCTGGTCGTCTAAGAGTATCGCATGGCGGGCCTAGGGGGCGGTAAACGTCAGTCCCCTAATAGCGGTGCAAGTCGTGTCAGAGTGTAGCCCAGAACACCCTGAGATAACACTGGAAACGCTACCAGTATATCTCGCTTGCCCTGGCCAGGGACTTTATGTAATGGATCTCCAAGACACAGCGCGATATCAACCCCCAATACCGGGAGAGACGAATCCTGTCTAACCGTTACTGCCTCCAAGTGCTTCGGGACTGCACCCAACTGCTACCTGTTTGCACGACTCATTTGAGTCGTGGTAGGGTAGCAATCTAAGAACAGTGGGAACAAACTCGAGGCGAAGTGACAGTGTCAAGTCAACGGACTAAACTGTACTCATGTCACCTGGGAACTGATAACTGACGATAGGCATAATACCAACCAACAGTTCCCAGGGAGTCCTGTCCAGTGTACTCGTAACCTAATGAGCACCTACATACTATCTCCAGTACGACGTACTGATGGCTATGGGACAGACCATTTCCCCTCCTGGGATGAGAAGAGTATACACTAGTCTACTCTGGAGTATCGATGCCCCGTCTCGATAATCCTACGACTAGGGACCTGTATAAGGATGTGCTTGTAGATTACCCAGCCCCTACTAGTGTGACTGCCATCACAACGCTGGTAATCAAGCAAAGATCCTAAGGGCTCCACTAATGTGTATAGGCAATATGCTAAAAGAAACACATGCACACATTAAAGTAGAAACAAACCAAGTAGCATACTACCATTTTGAGCAAGATTGTCTATACAACTGTGAATATCCCAAGCTTCCATTAAGTAATATACAAACTAGTATGATACAGTAATGGCCTCTAGGGCATATACACTAACAATCTCCCACTTGCACTAAGGCCATGTACTGGCGTATCGAAGAGCTATCATCTCGATCAACCGCTCGAACTGAGTCTGGGGTATGGCCTTCGTGAATGGATCTGCAGTGTTATCTTCTGTAGCAACCCTCCGAACCTCGATCTCCCGGTGATCCACGATCTCCCTAATCAGGTGATACCGCCTTAAGATGTGTCTGGACTTCAGATGGGACCTGGGTTCCTTCGCTAAAGCTATAGCCCCATTGTTGTCACAATACAGAGGTATTAGATCAACAATGGATGGAACCACCTGAAGTTCTGTCAAGAACTTCCTCATCCAGACGGCTTCTTTTGTGGCATCAGATGCAGCGATATATTCCGCTTCCATCGTCGAGTCAGCAACGGTTTCCTGTTTGGAACTCTTCCAACACACTGCCCCTCCATTGAGGGTAAAGACATAACCTGACATGGATTTGGAGTCATCCTTGTCACTCTGGAAGCTGGAGTCAGCAAAAGGCCTCCATCTGGAGGTCTTTTCAGCCGTAAACCAAAAACATGTCCTTAGTCCTTCTCAGGTACTTCAAAATGTTCTTTACCGCTATCCAGTGCTTCTCCCCAGGGTTTGACTGATACCGGCTTACCACACTCAGTGCATAAGCTACATCTGGTCTGGTACACAACATCGCATAAATTATAGAGCCTACCGCAGAGGCGTAGGGTATAATAGACATGCGATCCCTTTCCAAATAAGTCTTGGGAGACATCTCTTTGGAGAGGGTGATCCCGTGATAAGCCGGTAAATTACCGCGCTTGGAATCTTCCGTACTGAATCTTTTCAGTTTGGTGTCGATGTACCTGGACTGTGAAAGTCCTAATATCCTCTTGGACCTATCACGATGGATCCGGATCCCCAGAATGTAAGAGGCATCACCCAGGTCTTTCATGGAGAACCTGTGAGACAAGAACCCTTTGACAGATTGTAGCATAGGAATGTCATTACCTATCAAGAGAATGTCAACCATGTATAAAACGAGGAATACGACAGTTCGTGCTACAATTTTACTATAAATGCATGGTTCATCTGGATTTTTGATAAAGCCAAATTCTTTGACCGTCTCATCAAAACAGATGTTCCAACTCCGCGATGCCTGCTTCAGTCCATAAATGGACTTAAGCAACTTGCACACCTTCCCGCTGCTCCCACTCTGAATGAAACCCTCTGACTGGTCCATATAGACACGCTCCTCTAAATTTCCATTTAGAAAAGCGGTCTTTACGTCCATCTGCCAAATCTCATAATCGTGGAAGGCAGCGATGGCAAGAAGGATCCAAATGGATTTGAGCATAGCCACTGGAGAAAAGGTTTCGTCATAGTCCAAACCAGGTCTTTGACGAAAACCCTTTGCAACAAGTCTAGCCTTATAGGTCTCAACCTGTCCATCTACACCAATCTTCCTTTTGAAGATCCATTTGCAATCTACGGGTTTTATCCCTTCTGGAGCAACGTCCAAAGTCCATACTTTGTTGGTGTACATGGACTCCATTTCGGTCCGCATTTCATCCAGCCATTTTACTGAGTCAGTGCTCTGAATGGCCTGCTGGAAGCTAGTCGGCTCATCAATATCAATGATGCAATCCTCTCTATCCCCGTCTATGAGAAGTAATAGAAATGGAGGATCTTTGCTCGGGCGGATGAGACTGCCTACTACTCCTGCGGAGCGGCGCAGGAATATCCTGTTCTTTCGAACCTTCTGGTTCTACTAAGCTTTCAGTAATAGCTTGTGGTTCTGGAATTTCTTCCAGTTCTATTGCGCTCCCACTTATCTGATTTTCCAAAAATTCAGTTTCCAAGAAGCAGGCATGACGAGAAACAAAAACCTTTTGTTCCTCTGCGTAATAGAAGAAATATCCCTTGGAGTTCTTTAGATATCCCACAAACTTGCACTGTACTGAGCGTGCCTCGAGTTTGTCCGCATGCTGCTTTTTGACAAAAGCTGGACATCCCCATGTCTTAATGTGTTTAAGATAGGGTTTCTTCCCACTCCACATCTGATATGGTGTGGTAGGCACTGTCTTAGTTGGAACTCGGTTCAAAAGATATGCAGCTGATTCTAGTGCATATCCCCAGAATTATCGCGGTAACTCAGCGTTACTCATCATGGAACGTACCATATCAAATAGGGTTCGGTTCCGTCTCTCCGATACACCGTTATGTTGTGGGGTGTATGGAGGAGTAAGTTGAGAGAGAATTCCATTCACCTTTAAGTAATCCAGGAACTTGGCACTCAAGTATTCACCGCCTCGATCAGATCTCGGTGTCTTGATACTTTTTCCTGTTTGTTTTTCTACTTCATTCTTGTATTCCTGGAATTTTTCGAAGGCTTCAGATTTATGTTTCATTAAGAAGACATATCCGTACCTTGAAAAATCATCCGTAAAAGTAATGAAGTAAGAATAACCACTTCGCGCATGTGTAGACATTGGACCGCATACATCGCTGTGTACGAGTCCCAAGAGCTCGCTCGCTCATACTCCGTGTCCAGTGAACGGAGTCTTTGTCATCTTTCCTTTGAGACATGATTGACAAGTTGTATATGATTGATATTCGAACGGATCCAAATATCCTTCTTTATGCAACTTAGTTAACCTTGTCTCATTGATGTGACCCAGTCTATAATGCCATAAGAAAGCATGATTAATTTCTGGAGACTTTCTTTTGTGTGTATTCTGGAAATTGAAAATCTTTGGTTGGTTCAATACGTATATACCGTTGCTTAATGTACCCGACCCAATCAGAACATGTTAAGGTGAATGTTTACAACATCGCTTACAAATGCAAAATCATAACCTTCTTTAGACATTAAAGATACAAATATGATATTATAAGTCGCACTGGGTACAAAATAACAGTCACGCAAAACCAAAACATGTCCATCTGACAATCCCAAGTGATAGTCCCCCACAGACTCAGCATCCATGCCAGCTCCGTTTGCAATTCTGAGGGTCATATCACCTGCCTTCACAACCCTATGCTTTCTCAGTGCCTGCAAAAAATTACAGATATGAGATCCTGATCCGGTATCCAATACCCAGGAAGTAGAGTTTATTGATAGACAGTTTTCAATAACATACACACCTGAAGCCGAAGCCACAACTTGCTTCGGGTCCTGGTTCTTGGCCTTCCAAGCCCTGCAATCTTTCTTCCAGTGTCCTTTCTTACGACAATAAAAGCACTCTTCCTTCCCCACAAGCTGTCCCGCTGCCTTTGATACCTTTGCCTTTCCCTTGGCCTCCACTTTACTAACACTGCCCCCTGGTTTGGTAGGGGTCTTCTTCTTCTTTCCCTTGGCTTTCGCCTTGGACCTAGAAGAGGAAGGTCCTCCAACAGACAAAGTGGATGTTTCCTTTTCTTTCTGTAGGGTGCCCTCTGCACTCCTCAACATATTGAGGAGTTCCGGAAGTTAAACTTCTTTTCCTTGCATGTTGAAGTTCAGGATAAACTGGGCGTAAGTGGAAGGAAGGGACTGGAGAATCAAGTTAGTGTAGAGCTCGTTCTCTAACATGGTCCCGAGGTCCACAAGCCCTTCAATGTAGCCAATCATCTTAAGCACGTGTTCCGCTACAGATGATCCGATGGCCAATCTCGCTGAAAACAACTTTTTCGAGACTTCATATCTGGCGATACGGGATTCCTCTCCATATAGTTCCTTAGTATGGAGAAATATGGATTCAAGGTCCATATTCTCATGCCTCCTCTGATGTTCATTGTCCATAGAGGCAAGCACGAGGCACTTGGCCTTCGCGCAATCAATCTCCCAGGTCTTACGGATTTCCTTATCCGCGACACTGGATTTGGGACCTGGGACATGGGGAGCTTTGGTGGTAAGGAGATACCCCAACTTGTCATAAGTGATTGCCATTTTGACATTCCTGAGCCAATCTTTGTAGTTTGGCCCTGTCAGTAAATTTTTATCTAGTAGTAACTTAAGTCCGGTCATGATGTTTGGTCGCTGCAATTAGGAGAGAGAGAAGAAACACTTTAGCATGATGCTTTTGCAAGTTTAGAGTGGTTTTTAGTTTGTCTAAACAGGATGGCTCCCACTGTTTCTCGAATCCTTCCTCGAACCAAAAAAGAAGAATTAGTCGGGATCAATCTCACCGTACAATACTTTCTTAACCGTTCAGCCAGGCCAGTGTTGGTACTTCGAGGGAGGTTTTACGACACTTTCGCGAAGTTCCTTAATTAAATAACCTCTTTTCCCTGTGGTCGTAGCCCCGCTAACAGCTTTCTAGACACCTACTTGGTTTATAGCATTGATCGTTAAGTGAGAAAGTTTCCCGAGGAGTAGCATATAATCACAGTAGGATCGAGATCCAAATATCATCGTGTGATAAAGCTGAAGGAATCCTACCAGAATCATCACACTCCAAATGCTATGCAGCACTAGAAAGTTTCAGTTTCTTTAGAAACTCCCGATGTGGATTTTTGCCCCATGCTCTTTTGACCTTGACTTTGGCCAAAAAATCATAAGTCACATGTCAAGTTCTACCCGTCATTTTCCAGGTTAATTTGAACCCACCCGTACCTACCCTTGACTTTGGCCAACAAGGCAGTACGACTGTCCCAAACCAACGCATCTATCTATGCTACATATGAATATCCAATAGCTACCAATCACTATGCCTTGACTTTGGCCAACAAACGCAGCTTGAATACTATTGACTATCCATATGAAATGACGGAGGGCTACGAATGGTTTTGGCGAAACCGTGAACGTAGTGAACTTGATATAATCGAAGGAACGTGATAGCTTTTAAAAGGAGTGGTTTAAGCTCCGCGTTTTTAAAAGTTTTCTGTTTTGAAAAGAAACCGAGTGGTTTTGAAATTGTTCCAACGATTTAACTTTGGTTTATTTTCATGCATTAATTTAATGTGTCCCATCAATTAATCCTACCATTGCAGAAAACAACGAAAACATGACGTACGCTTATGCCATCCGCATTCGCCACGGGGCCCCGTCATCACCCGTTAGGTTACTTAACTAACGACAGAGCGGGGGCTGGACTAGCGCGGATGCAAAACATAAGCAACACCTACTAGATATAATATATAGATATATACATTCATCAGATGCAATGATAGCCATTCCAGATTACATATGAACACATTGGATATGCTAGGAATCCGCGTTTCGTTCGAGCCTGCAACGAAAGACAGATTACACGGTCACGATGAATAGCCAAAACCCCACCCTAGACCCCTACGGGTGCGACAAACTACCCGCCAAGTACCCGAAGTGAAGCAACCTCCCTCAACAACGTGAGTAAGCCACTCGGCACTTCAAAGTACCCGGTAGTTTTTGCACCCCAACTTGGGTCTATCCTAGGAGCAAAATCAGTAAAAGAAATAATATACAATGGCGGCTACAACCTCATCCCGGATGTCCGACCATAAAAATAATATTACATCAATTTACATATTACATCAAATGAAAGCTAAAGAAACTCTCATCTCACAAAACCCCGGCTATTCATCCACGACAATCCAACAAATTCATATACACAATCCAACAACATTACAGATAACAGATATGCACAACCCCCACTAATCGATGTATAGCGATTAGTCGACGTTCAGTGCATATATCACATATCAGATATAACCATTCAGCAAAAGTTTGTAGAACTTCGATCAAAATACCAATTTGTAACTACCCTAAACACAACTTTGTTCTCTGGATAATCTGGGCAGAAACAAAATATCAAAAAAATCAAAGAACACCAAACGGAGAATTTAGAATGAAAAACGAGTCGCGACCGAGTCAACTCGGCCGTGGATCCGCGGCGAAACGCTTGGTTTCGCCGCGCTTCCGCGGCGCGTTGACCGAGACGTTGGCTCGTTTTTCTTGCCTGTTCCTAAAATTCCCTGCACGGATTTTTAAAGTATGTGGAAATATTTTTAGAGCTGTTTTAAAAATCGGCATAAAGTATAGGCTTTTGACATGTTTCGCGATTTTTTTTCGGATCGAAGTTCCAAACAGTTTGCTAACATGCTAGTTGTTGTTTAGCTAGGCTCTGATACAACTGTAAATCCACGTTACCCACCCCGATGCTTACGGGGAGGTGAAATAAGTAAAAAACGGTTTTTTAACACAAGGTAACATGGACTAGAAATGGAGCATCTTTGCTAAACAAAAACTAACAAACTAACTACAAGTTTAGCTACTCGGTTAGAAGGTTATACCTAGGTCTTGAACTCCTTCTCTTCTTGCTCCTTGGAGTGGTTTGAACGGCTCCTCCTCGTCGCCTTCTCTTTGCCAAAGAAAGATCCACCCGAAGGCCTCTACCTTGAGCTCCTACCTCAACCTAGAGGTAACTAAAGTGCTTGGCTTGCTAAACCTAGAATCCTAGAATGAGTAGAGTGAAGTCTTGAAGGTTTTATCTCAAGAGCTCATGGTTCTCAACACATGAGAGATGAGAGCTTTGAGAGGAAGAGGGAGAGCTCAAACATATGAGAGAGAAAGCGCAAGAGAGAATGAATATCTTTTTACAACCATACTCTCAAATGTGTGAATTATGAAAATAATAATAATAATTAAAGAAATTGTGATGGTTCATTTGGAATGACCATTATCATTTCACATTAAATGAATTTGCAAGAATCAAGAAGCATCTTTCATGTGAAATGATGATGGTCAAATTGTTAACATAAGTCAACCGGTCAACCAAAGTCAAAAAGTCAACATAAGTCAAATGGTCAACCTAACCATGGCACAATTATCTTTAATTAATATCATTAATCATATTTCTCATTTTCATTAGGGTTTGGAAAAAGTCAACGGTCAACGACCCTAATAAGAATCCTCTGCCTCTGTCAACTGTGCATACACACCCGCATCCGTGTTCCGAGGAACACGAATACAATGAGACAAAACCAATCCCAAAACAAATACTAGGATCTGGCTTAAACCAAAGCCCGCTAGAAATAACTGCCCGGACACCAAACGTGCACAAGTGCGCGGATGTGAACGAACCCCGTCGCAAAACCATGCGACCTCTACTCTGTTTTGCCCAAAGGCGAATAACCCTCTGTGTGGGACTCTAAAGAGTCGACACTACACTGGCAGTGGGTTTAACCACAGGCCCACAGGCCGCAAAGGTACTAGCTATACATAACGGTCACCAGGTAGATGCAGATAAGAAGACTGATGAGGCGAACCCATCCGAACTCCTACTGAGCCTGAATGTGACAATCTCCGTGCAGTCCGGTCTGTTCGTCTAAGAGTATCGCATGGAGGGCCTAGGGGGTGGTAAACGCCAGTCCCCTAATAACGGTACAAGTCGTGTCGGAGTGTAGCCCAGAATACCCTGAGATAACACTGGAAACGCTACCAGTATATCTAGCTTGCCCTGGCCAGGGACTTTGTGTAATGGCTCTCCTAAACACAGCGCGATATCAACCCCCAACACCGGGAGAGACGAATCATGTCTAACCGTCACTGCCTCCAAGTGCTTCGGGACTGCACCCAACTGCTACCTGTTTGCACGACTCATTTGAGCCGTGGTAAGGTAGCAATCTAAGAACAGTAGGAACACACTCGAGGCGAAATGACAGTGTCAAGTCAACGGACTAAGCTGTACTCATATCACCTGGGAACTGATAACTGACGATAGGCATAATACCAACCAACAGTTCCCAGCGAGTCCTGTCCAGTGTACTCATAACCTAACGAGCACCTGCATACTATCTCCAGTACGACGTACTGATGGCTGTGGGACAGACCATCTCCCCTCCTGGGATGAGAAGCGTATACACTAGTCTACTCTGGAGTATCGATGCCCCGTCTCGATAATCCTACGACTAGGGACCTGTGTAAGGATGTGCTTGTAGATTACCCAGCCCCCACTAGTGTGACTGCCATCACAACGCTGGTAATCAAGCAAAGATCCTAAGGACTCCACTAATGTGTATAGGCGATATGCTAACAGAAACACATGCACACATTAAAGTAGAAACAAACCAAGTAGCATACTACCATTTTGAGCAAGATTGTCTATACAACTGTGAATATCCCAAGCTTCCATTAAGTAATATACAAACTAGTATGATACAGTAATGGCCTCTAGGGCATATACACTAACAACTACAACTCAGAAACCAAGTTAACCGAACCTTCTTAAAACACACTGGCTTTTGGATTGTCAGAGTTGCATACTTCATTGCCACTCATACTTTTACCCTTTGCTTTTCTCCGGAATATTCCGTATCACTACGAAGATCCACATTTATTGGATATGACCATCGTATAGTTACATATGAACTCGAAGAAACTTGTTTCAAGTTCGAGAATGGTTTCCAGTTCTGGAGAAATTCAATAGGACTATTCAGTTGTCTTTTACTTTTTACCTTCTCTCAGGTTGTGAGGGCTCCTAGGATTAGGAGAAGGTACACCTATTGCTCTTATTGGATAGTCTTCTTCCAAACCATAGGCTGGTGCCGAAAGGTAGGGAAGGAAAAAAACCAATTAGCCTAAATGTGGTGTACAGAAGGTAATAAGTAAAGACAAATAAAGGGATTAGAAAGAGGGAAAAGTAAATTGTGACTGTTATCATTCATGACCAAACTGGGTATATCATCGCCACTCCTACTTCACCTTTGAATTACTCCAGAACACCCCGTATTACTACGAAGATCCACATTTATTGGATGATCCATCGTATAGTTACATACGAACTCGAAGGAACTTGTTCCAGTTCGAGGATGGATTCTGGTTAAGAAGAAATAGAATAAGGATTATTCAGTTGTCTTTTATCTTTACCTTCTCTCAAGTTGCGAGTGCTCCTAGGATTAGGAGAGTACACCTATTACGCTTATTGGATAGTCTTCTTCCAAACCATGGGCTGGTGCCGAACGGTAGGAAAGAAAGAAAACCATTTAGCCTAAGGGTGGTGTACAAAAGGTAATGAGTAAAGACAAATAAAGGGATTTGGAGAGATGGCAAGGAAATATACGGTCACAGTCATGAATCTGGATATTGGAAGAGGCATTAATAGGAATACCCGGCTACCCCTTCGAAACATTTTCATGTTTCGGTTTCACTATGCGTTGTTAATTGAAAACTGATTTCCCAATTAGATCCTTACTCCAGGGTATGTATTTACAAGGTTTGATTCTCACATCTGTATAGTTTTATAGATGATGAGTGGGAGTAAGTTATTGGGAATAAGGTGATTATATCCTCATTATATCGGAATTCGTTGTAATTGGTGATATTTGATGAAATTGCCTGGGGTTTTGCCTGACGGCAAATATTTGGTTTTGAATATCTATTGTTATGCACCAATTTCAAACTGATATATCTGTACGTTTATTTTATAAAGTGAGATATAACTTTTTGAAATTATGTCCATGACATTTACCTGTATCAGTTGATGATTGGGTGAGGAGCATTAAACAGCGGTGTAATTCTTCTTAACCATAGTACAGTTTTCAACCTATGACGCACAAGATTTGGGTTATTCAACTCAAGGAACTTATACAAAGTATTGTATGTTGTCCAGTGTTCATTAGGACAGAGGGGTTGGTGCTCGTACTATATTCTGTTTACTTGTGACTTCTCCAGTTTTAGACAAGTATTTCGTAGAAATATAATGTCCAAGTTTTGAGAAGTTATAGGTACAAGAATAAAGTAGAGAACCATGTGTTGCAACTATCAGGATTCTTCAAGGTGCTCGAAGATGTAGATACTTGTGTTTGGTATTCATTTGATAGTAATGGTTTTGAGAACGTGCTTCTCTTTCAGGTTACTTATATCTAGATGTAATCCTAGTTGAGTAATGCTGATCCGCCTCCTTCTATTTGGTTGACATGCACTGAAGACAGCTGCATGATTTGAATCTGGTTCCAATTAAATCAGTGCCTTTGTTTCTATATTGTATATAGAATGGTTCATATCTTAACGATGTTAAGGTATATGGAGTTGTCCGGCTTATACTTAAAACCAGACTCTGGACAAACTCAAGGCACGTTTCAATAATGGCAGTTTGTGGGTTATCCCGGGCTATGAAGAGGGGTAACATTCTACCATCTGGAAGATCAATAGAGATATTGTTCTTGACTCGCCACATTTTTAGCAAAATGGACTTTTTCAGAAAACAGCAGTGGGAGTATGGTAGAACTGGAAGTGATTCCAGAACCACAAACGATTACTGAAAATTTAGTAGAACCTAAAGATTCAATCGGGTTTGACATTCCATTAGCCACTCCGCAGATATGGTGGGTAACCTCAGGCATCCGAGAGGTACTTCGGTCTTCTCAGAAACGGTGATAGGGAGGTTCTTGTTTACCCAGACTTGCCATTACTGCTGTTCTAGACTAAAAGACCCGGCAGGAGGATGAGTATAGCGTCGTTCTAAACTAGCTTTAGAAGTGCACGTGTATATGACTCTGCCAGAGGGTTGTTATAGTCAGTGGGAGCAGCGGAAGCATAGTGGACAAGTAGCTTGTGTCTATTTATAGACTAAAGCAGGTATAGCGGAGATAGATCATCTATTTTTGATGTGACAGTCATAGGCTTTGACTTCATCAGAATAGGAGATGCATCTGTTAAGAAGGTAGTAGGGTGTGATGTCCTGGTATTTGGATGACATGCACTTTATAGGAAGTGAAATTCCTATACTACGATCGGTTATACTGTGGTTGTCACACAGTGGTTTCTCCACATTGGATATGGATAATATATCAGGAATTCTGGTAACTATATCTATGGTTTTAGATCTGGATTTGGGTAGTTTCCCAATCTGGGTAATTTGACACTATTCTAAAGGTGTTTTAGAATGGACGACTCCTGGCATGGTGGTGTGCCTGCAGGTGCTGGAGTCACCCTTTCTAAAGGAGTCTTACAGACTAAAGGGGAGAGGGAAGTGCATGATTGGCATATCACTTGCTTAGGCAATTGAGTCAATCATGAGATGTCAAGTACCACACCATATGTTGTTTTTGCACAAGCTGCAATAAGTTTATATTGATCCAATCCTGGAGAAACGTTGGGAAACAGTTTATGAACATAAGTAGATGTTCATAGGATATGGTAACAGCAGCCTCCTTCGGGAGACGGCTATCATTCCAGGCTTCCAAGGTGACATGGATGACAGAGCGACTGTCAGAGTTTTAGTTTTCCCTCTTTTGAGGGGCAGTAGTTTGGACAGGTGGTCCAAGCAGATACTGAGGAAGGCATGGTGCAAGATACTGATTAAATTCAGTGGACAATACAGTCTAAGAAGTTTGTTGGATTTGGAGTTCATTTATCAACTAGGTCCCATCAGATATCCAGACATATTCTAAGACAGGTATTGCTCGTTTCAAGAGATGGCTTTCTCCACGAAGTTGAGATATAGAGAGATACAGAAAGAAACATTGGAGCGGATCCACTCACTGAGGCTATTTCTCGAACACAATAGTTTCGCAAACGAGCTTTGCGAGACTGATTAGTAGAGGAGTTGGGTGTTCGGTATCACACGGGCTGTAAGTATGTGACACCGCAATAATTAGCCATAAGTGTAAGTGGGAGATTGTTGGCTATAATGCCCTCAAGTCAATTATTGGATCGCAGGCACGTGATTGCAATGATTGAGGGAGGACCTATACCGGTAGAACAGTCTTACTCGAGATGATAGTATGCTATCTGGTTTGTCTTTATCATCGTGTACATGCTTCAGGTGACATTAAAAATCACTATTACATGTTGATAAAGCCCATAGGATTCTTGCTTGACTACCAGCAGTATGATGGCGATCATATACGTGAGAGCTGGATGGCCTATAAGCACATCCTTAAAATGTCCCTAGTCGTGGGAGTTTCGAGACTGGGCATCGATACTCCAAGAGTTGACTAGTGTATACTGATCGAGACCCCGAGGAGGGTGGGTGGCCGGTCTCAGCCATCGGTATCTGTTGGTTCACCTAAGATGTATACAGGTGCTCATTGGGTTATGAGTACACCGGACGGACTCGCCGGGAACATGCTAGTTGGTATTATACCTATTGTCAGATAGCAGTTCCCAGGTGACATGTGTACAGGTTAATCTATCGACCTGAGATCATCATTTGTCTCGTGTGAGTTCCCATTGTGCTTTGATTTCTACCCTACCACGGCTCAAAGGAGTCGTGCAAACAGATTTTAGTTGGGTACAGTCCCGAGCCACATGGAGGCAGTGAGCGGATCGTCAGGGGATTCGTCTCTCCCGGTATTGGGGGTTGATGTCGCGGTGTGCACGGGTGGCCATCACCAGAAATCCTTGGCCAAGGTAGTCAAGAATTACTGATTCGGGTCCATAGTTTCTCAGGTGGTGATAGGTTTCATACCAACAATAAATGTCAAGTTATTAGGGGTCTGACTTTATCCACCACCCAAAACTCGATATGCGATACTCATAGACGAACGGACCAGACTGTATGGATATTGTCACTGTCAGGCTCAGTAGGGGTTTCAGGATGAGTTTGCTCGTCGGCCTCCCTTTCCTTCAATACCTGGGTAGCCATTACGTACAGCTAGTGCCGCTGACGTGCTTGTGGTTGAACCCACTGCCAGCGTATTGACGAGTCTTTAGAGTTCCACACAGAGGGTTTCCCTACTTCGGGCATAACGGTGTAGAGGCCGTAAGGTTTTATGGCAGGGTTCGATCACATACGTGTACTTATGCACGGATGATGTTCGGACGGATAATACTAGTGGGCTTTGGTTTAAGCCGAATCCTAGTATTATATTTGTTGGATTATTTTCGTCTCTTTGTATTTGTATTCTTCGGAATACGGATACGGGTATGTATATACGGTTGAGGGGTATTGATTTTGTCAAAGAATTTGGTAACCACAATCAAGAACGGCTTCGCTTGGTAGCTAGCCGGTGAGTACGGGTCGGTCCACAGGGATTTTGTGAATTTCCTAATTGCTCTAACGAGTTAATTCCGATAGGTGCCGGATTGATTAATTAAATCTAAAAACTAAATTAATCTAGAACTAAATCTTGTTAGGGTTAGGTTTAGGTTAAGTTTGGAAAGTCAATAAATCTCACCGCTTTCTATACCCATATTAAGATCTATTAGAAGTTATGGTAATTATTAATAGAGGGGATTAGAACCATTCGGGAAGATGTTTCTTCCTCTAGGTTCTTGTCCTTCCTTTATCAATCCTTACCCTAACCTCCATAGAAAACACGCTCAACCGGGCCTTTATATTACGGTATCACCGCTACCTCGTGGGATAGGGTGCCGTAGGGAGCGGTATGTGCATGTATGCATGGAGTCCTATTAATTATATATGATGGGCAAGAAAGGGGTGAGAGATCTTCATCTCTCAAACCTTCCCCAAATCTAACCCTAACAAGCGAGGAGACTACTTACTCATTAGGGAATTGAAGAACATTTATCTAGGGCAGAGAATAAAAGATCTAACTATCTAACTAGGGCAAAGAATTAAATTTAACTAGGGCAGATAAGAAATTACCTAGGGCGGAAAATAAATTAAGAACTTACAGATTGATACTCTCCAAAAGAAATCTGAATTTTATTAATGAAATGAGGCATGAACTAATACAAGAATTTGGGTCTCTATTTATAGGACATAGAAAACCCTAGGTTTACAATTGCCGCATGTCTACATTTACAAAAATACCCCTAGGAAGAATATTCAGCGCCGCAACACTTTATGGTAAAATTTCTTGACACCATGGGCTTCATACGGCCGCGGAACCGCGGCCGCAGCAATGGTTTGGCCGCGGTTCCGCGGCCCAATAAGAGTATCAGGTGCTGAATTTTGGTGTGCTGGTTCCGGGCTCTTTGTTCTTCCTACTTCTTTAGTACTTTTCTCAAATTGGCTTCTAGGTTTCTTCCAGATCTCCACAGTGAACAATTGCAGTGGACTTTTACCGTTGCTTCGAAATCTTGGACCTTGCGCTGCCTTTGTACTTTGTGAACTGATCTTTGTGTTGGCTTATTCAAAATCCTTCTGTTTGTTGGTCGTAGTCTCACTTTTGCATCGTCTTTTATCTTTTTCACTGTTTTTGTTCCAAGAACCTGTAACCTGTACTATGTAGCAGACATGGGTCAAAAGCACCTGTTTAATTGTAAAATGCATAAGAATGGGGAATATAATAATGCAATATTATGATATGAACAGGTATTCATGTAATTTATTACATGTTTACTTTTAGAAGATTACACCTCATCACGGTTTAGACCTTTTTGGATTAAAAGGTTATTGAGGTGTACGATGAGGTGTTTATTACATTTTTGTGGCATGGCTAATTAGTGACCCATCGTTACTATTCTAGCATGCTTAGGATTTTTGTTTGTTGTAAGATTATGTTGACTTGAGATATATTTTATTGGCTAAGATATTTTGGAGACATGGACATTTATGTGATGGCTCCATTATTTCTTATCACACTCACACAACAAACAAAAACACAAGACATTATTTTTTCTCTTTCTCTTTCTTGAGTTGCTCTCAACACCTCATTCTCATGGCATCTTCTTCTTCCTCTAGCTCTACCCAAACCCTCTCATGAGTTGAGAATCCTTGGGTGTCTTGAGACAAATTAATCCTTCATCACTCTCTACTTCATCTACAGTATCTAGAGTAGCGATGTAGGTGCCCTAGTTGCCTCGGATATGAGGTTGGATCTCGTTGCATAGACTCTCGGGTGGATCATCTTCGATGGAGGGAGACCGGAGATCAAGCTTGATCAAGGAAGCCCCTAGGAGCTTGGGATGATGGTTGAAGACCGAAGGACACGGATCTATTCGGTGTAACCATTCTAACTCCTTTGTATGTTTTGTTATCTAGGGTTTATGGGTAGATTCGGGTAATTGGTTGTGGTAGCACCAAGTTTTATAAATTTTTGTTCCGCAATTGGTCACGGATTGATGGCCGGGGCGCTGCCGTAACCCAACAGGAGACCTCTAGGAGCTTAGGAAGGTGGTTGAAGATCGAAGGACACGGATAAATTCGGTATAATCACTATAACCTTATGAATGTTTTTGTTATCTAGGGCTTAGGGGTCGATCTGGGTTATTGGGTTGTTCTAGAGCCGGTTTTTGAAAAAAATTTGTTCCGCATTAGCCACGAATTGATGGCCGGGGCGCTTGCGTAACCCAACAACTACCGACGCTTCATCGAAGGATTCTCAAAAATTGCAACACCCCTGACCAAGCTCACACATAAAGACGAAGCATTCGTGTGGTCGGAAGCATGTGAGAAGGATTTTGTAGAACTCATGTCGAGGTTAACCTCTGCACCTATTCTTGTAATACCGGATCAATCTGGCGGATTCGATGTGCATTGTGATGCGTCCGGTAAAGGATTAGGATGTATTCTACATCAACATGGAAAAGATGTAGTTTTTGCATCAAAGCTGTTAAAAGTTCATGAACGCAACTGTCCAACACATGATCTGAAATTGGCAGTCGTCATCTTGGCCCTCAAGATTTGGCATCGCTATCTTTTGGGAGAACGAGTGGATATATACACCGACCACAAGAGTCTGAAGTATGTATTACTCAGAAGGAACTCAACATGGGACAGAGAAGATAGTTAGAACTCGTGGCGGACTTCGATATTAACCTACAGTATCATCCTAGAAAGGTGAACATAGTTCCTGATGCACTTAGCGCCAGGCATTAGCAATGAACCTCACCGCTCAGTGGAGACTACAACAAGAACTGTATGGATTGGAGATTGAAGTAGTTGTTTCAGGTAACGCTTCATCTTTGATGAACTTATAAGTTTAGTCCACTCTTGTCAATCAGATCAAGGCAGCTTATGCAAATGATGCCAAGTTACAAAAGACTCGAGAACAAGTAGAAAGTGGACTTCGAACTGACTTTCTCATCCACGAAGATGGATCCTTATGGTATGGGAGCCGTTTATGCGTGCCAGTTGGCCCTGTTCGAGAAGAATTGATGAAAAAATCTCACAGCTCTCCTTATTCTGTACACCCCGGCGGTACGAAGATGTACAAGGATCTACGGCAACACTACTGGTGGCATGGAATGAAGTGTGAAGTAGCAAGGAGCGTAGCAAAGTGTTTAGTGTGTCAACAAGTAAAGGCTGAACATCACAAAACCGCTGGTCAACTTTAGCCGTTACCAATCCCAGAATGGAAATGGCAGCACATTACCATGGACTTCGTGACTGCTCTCCTTCGTAGTACGAAGGGTAACGATGCAATTTGGGTTATTGTGGATCGACTCGCCAAGTCGGCTCACTTTATTCCATTCCGAGTTGGCCAGTCAACTGAGACGTTGATAAGGAAGTACATGGAGGTGAGTAAAAATCTAAAGTAGGATTTAAACCTTCAAGATGTACAAAACATGTCTTGATATCCATAATCTCATGCAGGAGATTGTGAGATTACATGGTGTACCTGTCTGCATCATCTCCGATTGTGATACAAGATTCCGATCCCAGTTTTGGCAGAGTCTGCAAGCTAGCATAGGGACGAGTCTGAATTTCAGCACGACGTATCATCCACAAACAGACGGACAATCCGAATGAACAATTCAAATATTAGAAGATATGCTGAGAGCATGTATGGTAGACTTCGGAGGTTCATGGGAAGATCACCTACACCTTATGGAGTTTTCATACAATAACAGCAACCAGGAAAGTATTGGGATGGCACCATTCGCAGCATTGTATAGACGAAAGTTTCGTTCCCCGCTATGTTGGGACGACGTGGGAGATCGTGAACTCCTTGGACCAGAGATGATCATAGAAACTGTAGATCTAGTTCGCACGATCAGGGAAAAGATGCATATAGCCCAGGACTGACAGAAGTATTGTGCAGATGCAAAGCGTCGACATCTGGAGTTTCAGTCCGGAGAGGATGTATTCCTGAAGATCTCTCCAAACAGAAGAGTGATACATTTTAGCAAGAGGGGTAAGCTAAGTCGAAGGTACATAGGACCTTTCGACATACTCGAACGAGTTAGAGAAGTGTCATACCATTTAGCACTACCACTCTCATTGGAAGGAGTGCACAATGTGTTCCACATATCCCAACTACGACGATATGTGAGCGACCCCGGCCATATAGTTGATCACTCAGAACTCACAGTACAGACTGATCTAACTTGCGAGCATCAACCAGTTGAGATCCTGGACCGAAAGGTAAAAACATTGCGGAACAAAGAGCTGAACTTGGTCTAAGTGATGTGGAGAAAGGATTCGCCGGGAGAATCAACTTGGGAAAGAGAAGAAAATATGCATGCACGATATCCTTACCTTTTTGAAAATTAGTCTCTATGTAAATTTCGATGATGAAATTTTTATAAGGAGGGTAGAATGTAACAACTCTGAAATCCTTTTACAGAATTATTTGTTTAAATGTATAGAAAATGATATTTCAGCCTGTTGTGGAGTTATAAGTTAAATTTTTTAACAACAGCATGAAACAACTTGTAGCTCATTGGTTAAGCCTCTACACTACTGCGACATAGCCTGTGTGTTTGAATCCCATCAGTTCTAATTATTTTTTTAGATTTTTCTTTTTAATTTTTCAGAAGCCCAAGAGTTGCACATGCAATTCATGGAGAAACGAAAAGTTTCAAAAAAATCAAACAGGCGCAAAAAGGAGCAAACACCAATCTAAGCACATGGCACGAATCTCAATGTAATTGCTCCAATCTCGACCGCCCAAAATCCCTCTTGGACCGCTACCAACGATTGGATCTGTTGGGTTATGAAAGCGCCCCGGCCATCAAACTGTGGCCATTGCCGAACAAAAATTTTCAAAAACCGACGCTAGAACAACCCGATAACCCGGATTGACCCATAAGCCCTAGATAACAAAAACATGCATAGGAGCTAAACTAAGAGGTTAGAGTGATTATACCAAATTGATCCTTTTCCTTCAGTCTTCAACCACCTTCCCAAGCTCCTAGAGACCTCCTTGATCAAGATTGATCTCCAGTCTCCCTCCATCGAAGATGATCCACCCGGGAGTCTATGAATCGTGCTCCAACCTCATATCCGAGGTAACTAGGGTACCTAGATCGCTAAACTAGATACCGTAGAAGAAGTAGAGAGTGATGAAGGATTAATTTGTCATAAGACACCCAAGGTTTCTCAACACATGAGAGGGTTTGGGTGGAGGAAGAAGAAGATGCCATGAGGATGAGAGTGTTGTAGGAGAGAGAATGAATAATGGCTTAGTCTTTTCTTTGTTGTGAGATTAGTAATAAATAATGGAGCCGCCCAATAAAAATTCCTATGTCTCCAAAATATCTAGAGTCAACCAAAAATATCTGAAGTCAACAATAATCTCACAACAAACAAAAACTTAAGCATGCTTAGTATAGTAACCATGGGTCATTACTAAGCCATGCTACAATAATGCAATAAACACCTCATCCTCCACCTTAATAACATTTTAATCCAAAAAGGTCTAAACCATAATGAGGTGTAATCTTCTAAAAGTAATCTTGTAAGAAATTACAAGAATACCCCTCATTCGTATATACATACCCGCATCCGTATTCCGAAGAATACGAATACAATGAGAGAAAAATAATCCAACAATATAATACTAAGATCCGGCTTAAACCAAAGCCCACTAGTATTATCCGTCCGAACATCATTCGTGCACAAGTACACGTATGTGATCGAACTCTGCCATAAAACCATACGGCCTCTACATCGTTTCGCCCGAAACAGGGAAACCATCTGTGTGGGACACTAAAGACTCGTCAATACACTGGCAGTTGGTTTAACTACAAACACATCAGCGGCACTAGTTGTACGTAATGGCTACCCAGGTATTGAGCGAAAGGGAGGCCGACAAGCAAACACATCCTGAAACCCCTACTGAGCCTGATAGTGACAATATCCGTACAGTCTGGTCCATTCGTCTATGAGTATCGCATATCGAGTCTAGGGGGTGGATAAAGTCAGATCCCTAATAATGCGACATTTAGTGTCGGTATGAAGCCCATCACCTACTGAGAAACTACCAATCCGAATCAATAATTCTCGACTACCTTGGCCAACGATTTCTGGTGATGTCTACCCGTGCACACCGTGACATCAACCCCCAATACCGGGAGAGACGAATCCCCTGACGATCCGCTCACTGCCTCCATGTGGCTCGGAACTGTACCCAACTAAAACCTGTTTGCACGACTCCTTTGAGCCGTGGTAGGGTAGTAATCAAAGCACAGTGGGAACTCACACGAGATAAATGACGATCTCAGGTCGTTAGACTAACCTGTACACATGTCACCAGGGAACTGCTATCTGACAATAGGTATAATACCAACTAGTAGGTTCTCGGCGAGTCCGTCCGGTGTACTCATAACCTAATGAGCACATGTATACATCTTAGGTGAACAAACTAACACCAATGGCTTGTGAGACCGGACACCGCCCCTCGTCAGGGTATCGATCAGTATACACTAGTCTACTCTGGAGTATCGATGCCCTGTCTCGAAACTCCAAGACTAGGGACATTTAAGGATGTGCTTATAGACCACCCAGCTCCCACTTATATGATCTCCATCATAATGCGGGTAGTCAAGCAAGAATCCTATGGGATCTATCAACATGTAATAGTGATCTGTAATGCCACCTAATGCTGTACATGATGATAAAGACAAACCAGATAGCATACTATCATCTCAAGTAAGACTGTTCTACCAGTATAGGTCATCCCTCAATCATCATAATCACCTGCCTGCGACTATGATAATTGCCTTGAGGGCACTATAGCCAACAATCTCCCACTTGCACTTAAGGCTAATTATTGCGGTGTCGCATACTTACAGCCCGTGTGATACCAAACACCCAACTCCTCTACTAATCAGTATCGCAAAGCTCGTTTGCGAAACTATTGTGTTCGAGAAATAGCCTCAGTGAGTGGATCCACTGCAATGTTTCTTTCTGTATCTCTCTATATCTCAACTTCGCGGAGAAAGCTATCTACCGAAATGAGCAATACCTGTCTTAGAATATGTCTGGATATCTGATGGGACCCATTTCATAAATGAACTCTAAATCTAGCAAACTTCTTAGACTGTATCGTCCACTGAATTTAATCAGTATCCTACTCCATACCTTCCTCAGTATCCTCTTGGACCACCTGTCCAACATACTGTCCCTCAAAAGAGGGAAAACTAAAACTCTGACAGTCACTCTGTCATCCAGGTCAACTTGGAAGCCTGAAATGATAATCGTCTCCCGAAGGAGACTGCCATTACCATATCCCAAGAACATCCACTTATGTTCTTAACTGCTTCCCAACGTTTCTCCAGGATTGGATTAATATATATACTTATTGCATCTAGTGCAAAAACAATATCTGGTGTGGTACCTGACTTCACATGATTGACTCAATTGCCTAAGCAAGTGATATGCCAATCATGCAAATCCCTCTCCCTTTTAGTTTGAAAGTCATCCTTTAGAGAGGATGACTCCATCACCTGTAGGTACACCACCATGCCAGGAGTCATCCATTCTAAAACACCTTTAGAATAGTATCAAAGTACCCAAATTGGGAAACTTCCCAAATCTAGATATAAAATCATAGATCTAGTAACCAGAATCCTGATATTATATCCATATCCTATATGGAGAAACAACTGTGTGACAACCATAGTATAACCGATCGTAGTATAGGAATTTCACTTCCTATAGAGTGCATGTCATCCAAATACCAGGACATCACACCCTACTACCTTCTCACCAGATCCATCTCCTATTCTGATGGAGTCAAAGCCTATGACTGTCATATCAAAAATAGATGATCTATCTCAGTCATACCTGCTTTAGTCTATAAATAGACATAAGCTACTTGCCATCTATGCTTCCGCTGCTCCCACTGACTACAATAAACCTCTGGCAGAGTCATATACACGTGCACTTCTAAAGCTAGTTTAGAACGACGTTATACTCATCCTCCTGCCGGGTCTCATAGTCTAGAATAGTAGCAATAGCAAGTCTGGGTAAACAAGAACCTTCATGTCACCGTTTCTGAGAAGACCGAAGTACCTCTCGGGTGCCTGAGGTTACCCACCATATCTGCGGGGTGGCTAATGGAATGTCAAAACCAGTTTAATCTTTAGGTTCTATTAAATTTTCAGTAATCGTTTGTGGTTCTGGAATCACTTCCAGTTCTACCATACCCCCACTAATGTTTTCTGAAAAGAATCTATTTTACTAAAACTGTGGCGAGTCAAGAATAATATATCTATTGATCTTCCAGATGGTAGATGTAGGGTTACTAGGCACTCTCACAAGGTTCTACAAGGCATCAAACATGCCCGATTCAAAATTTAGACGTGCCGAACAACCCTAACCAAGATCTTAGACTAGAGATTAGGCGAAACAAAGCAAGTAAACAACTTTACTTCTAAGAGTTTGGGATTACAACCTTTGTAGTCCGGTCCTTCACTTCATAAGCTCCGAGTAGAAGTCCCTTCACTCTAGAGAGGCTCCACGAAGAGAAAGATGCAAGCTTGCTTTCGATCTTCGATAACAAAGATGATCTACCTTGAAGTTTCTTCAACACAAGCTCTCACTCACTAATGAAGTGAACACCCTAATCTAAATGGCAAGAATAGATTAGGATGATGAAGTAGGATTTATGCTCTCATTTGTTTTCTTAATCTCACTCATTTTCATCACTAAAATTAAAGCTAGAAAGCTTTGCAAGGAGGAAGAAAAAGATGAATTACTTTGTGATGAATAATGAATCCATAGTGAGGTTAGAAATACAACCATGGGTTAAGTATGATATCTTAAACCATGTAGAGACTTAACCATGTCAAGGGTTGGGTTGGGTTAACAAATATCATACCAAATATCTTTACAAAATATCTTTGCAAAAACAAAAAAAAAGCTTCTAGAAGCTTCTAGAAAAATTAACCCAAATCAAACCTTAATCATGTTTAATCTCCACTAATCATGTTGTATTAATAACCCTAACATGTTACAATATTATATATCACATATACAATATTTATTGTAACAAAATATAATAATACAATTAACATATATCGCATATATATCAATGTATTACCCGAGTGAGAAAAAGAATCTTTTAGTGAGCTTATATCAGTTAATGTAATTTAATATATCAAATATATAATTATACATTAAATTATCAAATCAACACTTGATCCGATAATCCGGCTATTTCACAAATAACCGACTAATATAATCTGTATCAGTTCATCGAATCAACACTTGATCCGATGACCCGGCTATATCTCATATACCCGGCCGTAATCTCATATCGCGAGAATCTAATACGGTATCACATACACGTATTGTTCTCGGTCCCGCACATATCACATATGTGCTCCTACTCCGTTTTTCCTGAGCCAAGAAACCTCTGTGTAGGACTCTAAAGAATCGTCAATACGCTGGCAGTAGGTGATGATTATATCAAACACCCACAAGCTGCAAGCGGTCAGCTAAACGTAACAGCCACCCAGGTATTGAGCGATCAAAAGATCAACAAGCAAGATTGTACATTCTCCTATGAATCCAATCAGTAACACTCCCGTACAGTCCGGTCTCTTCGTCTGATATGTCGCATATCTCGCCTAGGGGTGGTAAACGTCAGACCCAAGTAGCCTGATAAGTCATGTCGATATGAGGTCCATAACAGTTCGAGAAACTACTGATAACACTTACCAGTAAATCTCAACAACCCTGGCCAGGGATTTCCAGTTATAGCCAATCGAGCACAGCGCAACATCAACTCCCTATACCGGGAAAGACGAAACCCCTCCTATCTCTCATTGCCTCCATGTGATTCGAGACTGTACCCAAAAGCCACCTTTTTGCACGCCCTCTTGGACATGGTATGATGGAAATCAAAGCCCAGTAGGAATCACACAAGTCTCCATGACGATCTCGGGTCTACAGACTAACCTGTACCAATGTCACCAGAGAACTGCCATCTGACGTGAGGTATAATACCATCTGGGAGTTCTCGGCGAGTCCGTCCAGTGTACCTAGTCTCCACTGAGCACCCGCACACCATCCTTGATGTCAAACACCGATGGATATGGATCATCTATCGCCCATCATATGGGTCAAGATGCGTATACGATAGTCTACTCTGGTGTATCGATGCCCTGTCTCGATACACCCTCGACTAGGAACAGTTATAGGATGTACTCGTCGACTACCGTGGCCCCACTAGTATGATCCCATCATAGTCCCAGTAGTCGAGTACATATCCTAAGGGCTTTATCAACATGTAACATAGAGACAATCAGAGTACATGTTAAGATAAAGTGCAACCAGATTGCATACTATCATGTCGAGCAAGAATGCCTTCCCTATATATATCCAAGCATCCACTACAATATACATTGTTTGGACAGTAATGGCCTCTAGGGCTTACATATAACTAATAGTAGATAGATAACCCTCATCATAGCCCGGGATAACCCACAAACTGCCATTACTGAAACGTGCCTTGAGTTTGTCCAGAATCTTGTTTTAAGCATAAGCCGGACAACTCCATATACCTTAACATCGTTAAGATATGAACCAATCTATATACAATATAGAAACAGAGTCACTAATTTAATTGGAACCAGATTCAAATCATGCAGCTGTCTACAGTGCATGTCAACCAAATGGAAGGAGGCCTATCAGTATTACTCAACTAGGTGTGCATCCAAATATGAGTAACCTGAAAGAGAAGCAAGTTCTCAAAACCATTACTATCAACGGAATACCAAACACAAGTATCTACATTTTTATCACCTTGAAGAATCCTGATACATGCAACATATGGTTCTCTACTTTATTCTTGTACCTATAACTTCTCAAAACTTGGACCCTGTATTTCTACGAAATACTTGTCTAAAACTGGAGAAGTCACAAGTAAACCGAATATAGTACGGGTACCAACCCCTTTATCCTAATGGACACTGGACAACATACAATACTTTGTATAAGTCCCCTGAGTTTAAAAACTCAAACCCCGTGCGTCGTAGGTTGAAAACTGTACTATGGTTAAGAAGAATTGCACCGCTGTTGAATGCTCCTTACCCAATCACCAACTGATATAGGTAAATGTCATAAACATAATTTCAAAAAGTTATATCTCACTTTAGAAAATAAACGTACAGATATATCAGTTTGAAATTGGTGCATAACAACGGATATTAAAAACTAAATATTTGTCGTTGGGAAAGAAAAAACCCAGGTGATTTCCTCAAATATCACCAATTACAACGAATTCCGATATAATAAGGATATAATCACCAAATTCAAAATATCTTACTCCCGCTCATCATCTGTAATACTGTACAGATGTGAGAATCATGTCTGGTAAATACATACCCTGGAGTAAGGATCTAATTGGGAAATCAGTTTTCAATTAACAACGCACAGTGAAACTGAAACATGAAAATGTTTCGAAAGGGTATCCGGGTGTTCCTAGTAATTCCTCTTCCACTATCCAGATTCATGACTTTAACCGTATATTTCCTTATCATCTCTCCAATCCCTTTATTTGTCTTTACATATTACCTTTTGTACACCAACCTTAGGCTAAATGGTTTTCTTCCTTCCCTGTCGTTCGACACCAGCCTATGGTTTGGAAGAAGACTATCCAATAAGCGTAATAGTTGTACCCTCCTAATCCTAGGAGCCCTCGCAACCTGAGAGAAGGTAAAGCTAAAAGGCAACTGAATAATCCTTTTTCTATTTCTCCTGAACCAGAATCCATCCTCGAACTGGAACAAGTTCCTTCGAGTTCGTATATAACTATATGATGGCTTATCCAATAAATGTGGATCTTCATAGAGATACGGTGTAACGACCCGTAAGAGCTACAACAAGAACAATATATATGCAGTGATAAAAGGCATCCCCAAGCGGGAGCTAGCTCTTCGTCAATCGACGGTCACAACCACACAAACAATATAATATACAACGCCCAATGGTGAGGATCAAAACTCAAAAAAAACTCACAATAACATGAAAACCGTCATACTGCTACACGCGACTCTAAGGTCGAAATAATACATCACTAGTGTCTAAGTCTGAAACAATATACAAGTTTTGGTTGATGGAATTTTTAGATGCAATGAGTAATACATATACAAGGATGGTTCTGATACAAAGAACCCACCTATCAAGCAAATCACCCGCAAAGGAAAGCAGTGTGCCAGAAATGCCGCAATGGAACCTGTGCCTAGCATCGGCACGTAAATCCTCATGCATCAGGCATCCGTCAATCCGGGTCAGCCATTCTCTCATATATCGGGCATCCGTCAGTCCGGGTCAGCCCACCCTCTCATATATCGGGCATCCGTCAGTCCGGGTCAGCCCACCCTCTCATATATCGGGCCCCACCATGTACCCTCATACGGCACCCACACCTCGTATGGGGTATAAAATCAGAACCGATAAATTTCATGGTGGCAGCGCAAATATCATATCAAGGAAACCGGGTTTTTCAATTAAGTACATACTTTCCTTTGAAATTATCCGCGGTTCCCAAATCCAGAAATATCATGAAAACGAATATCTCGATGCGTATAATCAGAAAGCATGATGTATGTGACATATTAATGAAATGCAAGTATAACAGGATATCATGCAACATGGAATAATAGTATGCACATACAAGGTCATATCCTGATGCAATATAGAAATAAACACATGCAATGCGATGCGGAATCGAATAAATCAATGCAACAGTGAAGAATCTACACCAATATGTACATGTCATGCAGTGGTGCCATTTGAAATAAGACGAATCGGGGTTTTGGTAAAATAAGGGTTACGGTGTATTTAAGAATAGATGCATCTTTTGAAAATACACGTAGAATCCCTTTACTTGTCCTTAAGATATTCCCGATTCGTTAGTTTTGAAATAGGTATGACTCGGGTCTAGTCTAACATCTACTAAGCCCAGTCCATCAGGAGGGGTATGGAAACCACCTAAATTTGAGTCGATATATAAAAATATATATATATATATATAATAGTCGGTGATCCCGCCTCAATAGTATCGCGTACGATACAGTATATCATATGCCAATCCTCATGTCATGAGTGCGGATCTATCATCAATATAAAGCTCGTACGGTAAATCGTCGTACGGCATCCCAATAGCTGGGTACGGGTCAATATCACATTCCTCTCATCACATATCAGGTATCATTATCATCATATCATATAATCTGGGGTACTGATCATAGTTTAGTACAAATCGATACCATCATCACTGCGTGTGTAAACACACGTCCAAAGGCCCGCTAGAGATCACATGTCGTATCCCAAATACGAGTCACATCACATCACCGTTCTCACGGCACAATGCCCAAATCATCGACTCATCTCCAAAGTCATCCAATATCATCAAACACAGTGCAAGTATAATAAATATGCAAGGGTGTACATGTAGGTGTAAATCTATTCTAAAGTTCGCGACTATGAACTACACTAGTTGCTTCTAACCCTAAACTATCCATAATACACCTAACACAATATCTACGACACACTATAACTATTATATATAATATATATAGTATATTAACTACGGACTGCGGGGGTGCTATACGCCATCCACCCGACTTCCCCTGTAGATATAATCTACTCACCTTGCGTCTTCATTTATGGACGTCGCCACGCGCTTGCTTGTCGTCCCGAAGTCTTCATGGGGTACCTACACATCAACGTATCGCAAAATGCGTATTAAAACCAAATCAAAGCTAAAACGGCATACGAAAACCAAAACGATACGCTAAGGGGCCTATAGGTTAGAACCTATAGGCAACGCCTTCCAAAACCATCAACAACCCTCGATATCGTCGTATAAACGCCAAATAGTCGAGGTAAAACACAATACACAAATTCAGAATTAAAAATACGGAATACGGAAACACGAATCCAAAACAGCAACTAAGGAAATAGGCTCCAGTTTTCACCCTAGGTCAAATTAGACAAATCTATACATGCCAGAGGTCTAAACTACTAATAAGGGGGTACCAAAACAAAAACGAGCCAATTCCTCTCTGGTCTGGCCGCAATTTGCGGCCAGAAAGGATATATTTGCGGCCGGGGTTAGGAGTTAGGGGCTAAGGTTCTGGTGATAGCTTCCTGGGTGCCTGCACATACCAATGTCCAACCAAAATAATTTTCAGAGTCTCGGGTTGATAGCAGATCTCATATAACCTTCACAGATTCCTTAAATTTTTCGATATCGGTTTCTAAATCCGTATTTCAGGTTTCAATTCTCAGGTTTAGGTCTCAATTCATGCACTAGGGTGTTTATATAATCTCAACTGAGCTCAATTTCACATTACAACACAAAATTTCCCATAACCCTAACTAAGTTTTCCTTAACTCCACAATATCCAACAATATCGGTTCAATCTAAACATGGGGTAAGGGTAATGCATAAACTAAGCTTAAAGTCCAGAAAATACCTCATTTGGCAACTCAAGAATTTTCTTGAGTTGCCCCTAGTGGCCAAAATCCTTGCTTCCATAGTCCAATGTGTAGATCTTGAGCTTGTGCACAGTTTTAATGAAATGGAGATAGGGTTTTGGTGATGTTTGTGAGATGATTTGGGGCTTGAAGAGGGGAGGATGAAGAGGGGAAGCAGCTGCAGCAGGAGATGGAGGAAGTGGGAGAGAGAAAATGAGAGGAAGAATGAAGAGAATGCTAAGTCCGTGGGTCAAAGAAGACCATACCTCTCTCTCTCTCACACCATACCTCAATTCTTTATTCCTTTCCCATTTTCTTTTCCTTTACTTTTCTCCAAAACCTTCTCACTAGAATAGTAACCCCAAAAGAACCATGGTGGAAAAAATGTAACACAAGTGTAGAAAAAGATATGTGCATGTTTTGCACAAAATTGCTAAAAACCCGATTAGCGATTTTTAATCGCGATTAGCACTAAATTAGCATATAACTAAACATAAAAACTTAAAAATGACATAATTCCATAAAATACCCTATTTTAGAATTTTCCATAATCTTTCCAAAATTTTTCCCATTTATTTATATTTAATAATACCGAGATATTAAAATATTCAATAAAATAATATTAAATTATAAAAATTCCCAAAAATAATATTTTATTTTTTTGAAATGTTACAATCTTCCCCCCTTAAATAAATTCGGTCCCCGAATTTAAATTTAAACCCCCAAATACTAAAACATTTCAGTAAAAATCCAAATTGTCGGGGCTCCGAAAACATCAATACATAGCGAATATCATAAAAATGTACTGCTCTATTAGAATCAATCCCCAAAAAAATGTATATATAAGAATATCCTGTGCGTCTGGTGCGCAAGGAATCAAAATCCATATATGTGTCATACAGGTGCACAAAACAACATCTAGGTGCAACTGGTGTGCGCGAAACATCTGTCATAGGCAACGTGTGTGCCTGACAGCAAAATCAGGTGCATATGATATGCACGAAGAATCCCGATTTAGTGCATCTGGCGTGCACCAAAATCGTATATCAAAACACTAAAGGTGCATGAAAACTATGCTGGAAGTGTAAATCAAATCACTGCATAAGATAGGCGTGAAATCGCAATCAATACCTCAAATGTAATAACTATGCGCAAAATATAAATACCCAGTGGGTGCATGAAAACAAATATCATGAAACTCAGCCATCAAGACTAAATCATACAAACAGAACGCCCAAAATACCGAAATCCAAGATGACGGATACGTGATAACCGAATCACAAAATCACAAATCATAAATACCGTCGTCGGTAGTTCCTCCTTCAATGTCGAGAAGGTGCCGGTGCATCCCATACTAGCAGCGCAAGATATCTACTTGCCTCTTGCTCCCGGTCTGGCGTCCTCTGTCTCTGGGTCCTTATCTTCTCTGCGGATTACCTATCTCGCAATCAATCGGCTCATCAGCCCTGTCTGGTGTGCTAACGGGGACAATTCCGTTCTGGCACTTCTCCGGTCATCTCTTGGTCAATCATCATGACTACTCGTAAAGCGGCATGTCACTGGCGTCGGCCTCAGATTCTCTGAATGCACATCACACATCTGATCCTGGATGCAAATGTCAATGCAGCAGTGTCCTGGAAGGAACCCTGCTCAAGGTCTCTTCCAATCTTGCCTATGCCGGTCTGTACGGAGGCTGGTACTCTTGCATAATATCTTCTCGCTCAATGGACATCTGCGTCCTCAGCACCGCATTCTCTCGAAAATTGGTCGCATCCCAACGCCTCTGTAAGCATATCAGGTCTCTGGTCTCGACGGGAAGAAATGACAGCTCGTCAGCGTCTCGCACGAACCTCTTGTCCTGCTTGTCTATATCATCGTCCACTTCGATGTCACGTCTCTATCCGCGCACTGCAATGCTCTCGGCTACGGTCAATCCGAAGTCTCTCTCAAATCTCTTTTCTGCCGAATTGCCCGAAAGTCATTGTCCTTTACTGAAGCTAACTCTTGTTCTGGAACGGCTGCATACTCATCGCGTCTTTTTCTGGAAGATATATCCATAAATAATGTCTCTGTGTGCATATCACATCTCTGATATCAGCGGAGTGGAACGTCATCTCGTCGAACTCTCTTGCGAACTCTTTACTTCACTCTGCTTCAATGTCGACTGATTCGGACTCGTCTCATCGTGGCTGCATGGACGGCGCTCCAACGGCTATACTCGTATCTGGAGTCTCCCAAGCAGTGTGTCCTATCACATGATATCCGAATGATGTCGAACCATCCGATCGATTGTCAAAACCTCATAATCCCCCAAGAGATCAACACAACAGTATCGAGTACATACCACAGCATCAGTGGTCCAGCCGTATAAGGGCAAACCCAAGCCTCACTAATGGCGCCGCGGAACTGCCGCAAACCCTAAGGTTCAAAGGCTTTCACACGGTCATTCAGTCGAGTTAGGGTTTCATTCTTCTAGAGGGTCCATAGAATCGCTTGCATGTCTTTCCGAATACTTTAAACTTGGAAAATGGGCTCCTGACATTCGATCGTCTCTATCGACTCTCAACGAATCTGCGTGAAGTCGTCTCTAGCTGGAATCAATCTATCTGATGACCTCGCATCAGTAAGCGAATGAACCACCTGTCCTAGTCATTCATCCTTGGGTGTCTAGCGACTCACCAACATATCTCTAAGTATATACTCATGCTGCAGTAGCCCCAATCATCTGGGCGACATCTCGTCATTTGCAGCAGCAACTGGCTCATTCGTATGTACGCTGAACAGCGCCTCTAGCATCCTGAATAAGCGATATATCAATGGCCATCACATCCTGGATGGCCTCTAGCAGTAGCCTGCTCCTCTGGTACCAATCGGCACGTCCGAGAAATCTCGTGAAAGCGATCTGTCAAACGCTCATGGCGCGAAAACACAATAAGACGACGCCTCTCAATGCAATCGTAAGTCTCTGGAATCATGCCCTGGTCAGTCCTCGTCTTCGACGAGCTCAAGCTGACGCAACTCTAGCCGTAGCTCTCTCTCTCTCTGCCCGTGTGATCATGGCAGCAAAAACATAACCAGTATCGATGAAGATAGATCATAGGAAGGAATATAATACTGTGTAAGGAAATGTACATCCTAAGGCTCCTTAAGCGGAGTGGCGTGTCGTAAGTATGAAGGGGAACATACACACGATACGTCACTCTACTTAAGTCACCCACTCCATCAACCAAGGGTCATCCTACGCGACGAAAGTTCGGGTCTAATACCCCCTCGACTAAGTCTAAGTTCCATAAGGTCAAGCCTAAGTTCCGTGTGTATATAGACGCCCTAGGCTCCACATAGTCAAACTTAGACTCGAACCAAGGTTAACCTAGCGCTCTGATACCAACTTTGTCATGACCCGTAAGAGCACGTGACTGGCCCTTGAACCATATGAAGTCTATAGGACTCCATCTGATCCAAGTAAGCCAAAAGCCTAGAAATCTAAAACCATTTTAAGAGTAAATAAAGAAAACTGGTTTTTAATAAGCAAGAAACCTATTTTGAAATCAAAGATTTTTGAATAACTAAGCCGAAATGTGTTTTTAAAATGTGTAGTCTTTTCTAAAAATTTCGGCAGAGTTTCCTTTGTAAAAACTGACCCCGAATGGGGTACAACAAGAACAATATATATGCAGTGATAAAAGGCATCCCCAAGCGGGAGCTAGCTCTTCGTCAATCGACGGTCACAACCACACAAACAATATAATATACAACACCGAATGGCGAGGATCAAAACTCAAATGAAACTCACAATAACATGAAAACCGTCATACTGCTACACGCGACTCCAAGGTCGAAATAATACATCAGTAGTGTCTAAGTCTGAAACAATATACAAGTTTTGGTTGATGGAATTTCTAGATACAATGAGTAATACATATACAAGGATGGTTCTGATGCAAAGAACCCACCTACCAAGCAAATCACCCGCAAAGGAAAGCAGTGTGCCAGAAATGCCGCAATGGAACCTGTACGGCAAAACCTGCAAGAACTGTGGCACAACGGGGGTGAGTTGCCAACTTGTGAATAGAGAATATCTACAAGCAGAAATCGAATGCATGACCTAATCCTAGGTCAATACGATCAGATATAACATAAACCTCAAGAGTAAGTCTGAAGCATGATAAGGTGGCAATGTAACATCTAAAGATGTAGGTAGTGCCAAGTGCTCGTGCCAGTGCCTCAGATAATAACATGTCATAAATATAAGGTATGTCTGCATGAAGTAAATATGATGAAGTATCAAAATGGATATCAATACACATATATAAGCATCCCATTCCACTAATATTGGTGTAAGGGTAGATATAACAGCGCCCTCATACCCTGTTATATATACAAATGAAGTATGATCAATGTAATAAAAGTCTGTATGTGATCAATGTCTGTATAGCCGTGGATCCCGTCCACCCGTCACCCAATGACAATAAGCATCATGCATGTAAATGTGAGGATATAATCAAAATCATGGAAAACATCATGAAACCTGTGCCTAGCATCGGCACGTAAATCCTCATGCATCGGGCATCCGGATTGACGGGTCAGCCTACTCTCTCATATATCGGGCATCTGTCAGTCTGGGTCAGCCCACCCTCTCATATATCGGGCATCCGTCAGTCCGGGTCAGCCCACCCTCTCATATATCGGGCATCCGTCAGTCCGGGTCAGCCCACCCTCTCATATATCGAGCCCCACCATGTACCCTCATACGGCACCCACTCCTCGTATGGGGTATAAAATCAGAACCGATAAATCTCATGGTGGCAGCGCAAATATCATATCAGGGAAACCGGGTTTTTCAATTAAGAACATACTTTCCTTTGAAATTCTCCGCGGTTCCCAAATCCAGAAATATCATGAAAACGAATATCTCGATGCGTATAATCAGAAAGCATGATGTATGTGACATATTAATGAAATGCAAGTATAACAGGATATCATGCAACATGGAATAATAGTATGCACATACAAGGTCATATCCTGATGCAATATAGAAATAAACACATGCAATGCGATGCGGAATCGAATAAATCAATGCAACAGTGAAGAATCTACACCAATATGTACATGTCATGCAGTGGTGCCATTTGAAATAAGACGAATCGAGGTTTTGGTAAAATAAGGGTTATGGTGTTTTTAAGAATAGATGCATCTTTCGAAAATACCCGTAGAATCCCTTTACTTGTCCTTAAGATATTCCCGATTTGTTAGTTTTGAAATAGGTATGACTCGGGTCTAGTCTAACATCTACTAAGCCCAGTCCATCAGGAGGGGTATGGAAACCACCTAAATCTGAGTCGATATATATATATATATATATATAATATAATAGTCGGTGATCCCGCCACAATAGTATCGCGTACGATACAGTATATCATATAACAATCCTCATGTCATGAGTGCGTATCTATCATCAATATAAAGCTCGTACGGTAAATCGTCGTACGGCATCCCAATAGCTGGGTACGGGTCAATATCACATTCCTCTCATCACATTGTTAGTGTATATGCCCTAGGGGCCATTATTGTATTATACTAGTTTGTATATTACTTAATGGAAGCTTGGGATATTCACATGTATATAACAGTCTTGCTAAACATGGTAGTATGCTACTTGGTTTTTCTATCTTAATATGTGAGTATACGTATTGATAGAGCTCTTAGGATCTTGCTTGACTACCAGCGTTGTGATGGCAGTCACACTAGTGGGGGCTGGGTAGTCTACAAGCAATCCTTATTCAGGTCCCTAGTCGTTGGATTATCGAGACAGGGCATCGATACTCCGGAGTAGACTAGTGTGTACGCTTCTCATCCCAGTTGGGGAGATGGTCTGTCCCACAGCCGTCAGTACGTCGTACTGGAGATAGTATGCAGGTGCTCGTTAGGTTACGGGTACACCGGACAGGACTCACAGGGAACTGTTGGTTGGTTTTATACCAGTCGTCAGTGAACAGTTCCCAGGTGACATGAGTACAGCATAGTCCGCAGACTTGACACTGCTACTTCGCCTCGAGTGTGTCCCACTGTTCTTAGATTGCTACCCTACCATGGCTCAAAGGAGTCGTGCAAACAGGTAGCAGTTGGGTGCAGTCCCGAGCACTTGGAGGCAGTGGCGGTTAGACAGGATTCGTCTCTCCCGGTATTGGGGGTTGATATCGTGCTGTGTCAGAGAGCCATTACGCAAAGTCCCTGGCCAGGGCAAGCGAGATTTGCTGGTAGGTTCCAGTAGTTTCTCAGGGTTTAATGGGCTTCGCTCCGACACGACTTATACCGCTATTAGGGGACTGACGCTTGCCGTCCCCTAGTCCCGATATGCGATAGTCTTAGACGAACAGACCGGACTATACGGAGATTGTCACATCAGACTCAGTAGGAGTTCGGATGGGTTTCCTCATCGGCCTTCTTATCGACATCTACCTGGGGACCGTTACGTACAGCTAGTGCCGCTTGCGGTCTGTGGTTAAACCCACTTCCAGCGTAGTAGTCGAGTCTCTAGAGTCCCACGCAGAGAGTTTCCCTACTCCAGGCGAAACGATATAGAGGTCGTATGGTTTTACGACAAGGGTTCGGACGCATACGTGTGTTTACGCACGTACGACTTTCGGACAGTTTTTACTAGTCGGCTTTGGTTTAAGCCAGTTACTAGTATCCGGTTATTGGATTTATACAGTCTAAAGTTTTTCCGTGTTTTCACGGATAGGAGGGGCGTTCTCGTAATTATGCGAGAAGCTTCTAGAAGATGGTGACTAAGGAGGTTGAGGTGGCATACACATTAAATGAGATTAGTGAGTCATATGGATGATTCATCCATGTCATTAATGCTTCATAATTGCTTAATGACTCATGGATGTGAATCACCATTAGATATTTATCAAGCATGGTTGTAAAATATTATCTTTTCTTTTCTTGATAAAATAAAATGCTTGATATATATTATGATAACTCATTTTCTCATTTCATTATTATGTTCATCTTCTCTCTCCTCAAGCTCTCCCTCTTCAAACCCTAATCCTCCCCACTCATGTGTTGAGTACAAGGATTAGTTAGACTACTTAATCCATAACCATACTCTATTTCATCTAGGTACTTTGATTAGCACTTAAAGATACCTAGTTGCCTCAAGTTTTGAGGCAAAGCTTGGAGTTTAGCTCTCGTGGTGGATCGTCTACTACTTGGAGAAGGCCGAGGAGGAGGTGGAGTTCGTAAAGACGAAGGACACGGTTCTTTAGGTATAATCCCTTTACATAGTAGTTGTTAACTTCTATGTTTGATGCTAGTTATCGTTTAGCTTCGATTCTTGCGGTTAGTCGATGTTTAGCATAAAAACAAGATCGTTTTTCATATTTCCGCCTCCCCGCAAGTCGTGGGGTGTTGTACATCGACTTACAGTGGTATCAGAGCCTCGCTAAACAATAATTAACTCACTTGCAAAATTGTATGAATTTCGAACGGAAAAAACAAAATCGGAAAACCCCGAAATCATGAGTTTCTGTCGATTTTTAAATGAGGTCCAAAAATTTTTCAGAGACCGTCAGAAAGCCTTAAATGATAGTAGAAGAACACCCAAGAAAATTGGGATCATGAATCGGCTATAGCACCGCGGAACCGCCGCGGATCCCACCGATCCGCCGCGATTCCGCCGCCGAGTTGCCGATTCATCATCCCAAATTTCCTATGTTGGTTCTCTGTGATATTTGGAGTTTTCTGGAAGTTTTTAATTTTTGCTCAGGTTTCATATTTACAGAGAAGTATTGGAGAAAAATTAAATGTGTTTAATCGATCGAAATTATACGGTATTTGCTTGTTGGATTATATCTGTGTGTTTGTATAATGTGTTAGTAAACCTCCCCTAACTGCTAGTATGTCGGTTGGCAGGGGATTGCACATTTCTGTAATGGATTTTATCTGTTTGTGTATATGAACTGTATTGGACTGTTGTGATGTATAGCCGGGGTTATGTGATGGGTTGTTATTTACTTCATTTGATGTAAATGTAATTTGTTGTAATATTATTTTGCGGGGCACATCCAGGTTGCGGTTGTAGCCACCGTTGTATTATTTCATTTTACTGTTTTTGCTCCTAGGACAGACCCAAGGTGGGGTGCACAAACTACCGGGTGGGTAGTTTGCCGTACCCGTTGGGGTCTTGGGTGGGGTAATGGCTATTCATCACAACTATGTAATCCGTCTTTTGTTGCAGGCTCAAAACAAACACGGATTGCTTGCAAATCCAATTAAAGTTCATCTGTGATCTGGAATGCCTATTATTGCGTCTGACGAATGTATAATATCTATATATGAAAGCTATTTAGGCGTCACTTATGTTTTACACCCGCGCTAGCCCAGCCCCCGCTCTGTCGTTACTTAAGTAACCTAACGGGTGATGACGGGACCCCGTGGCGAATGCGGATGGCATAAGAGGACGTTGTATTTTCGTTGTTTTCTGCAATGATAGGTTAATGATGGGACGCATTATTTATAATGTAAAGAAAATAAACCAAAAGTTTAATCGTTGGAACAATTTAAAAGAAACCACTCGGTTAATTTTAAAAACAGATATTTTTAAATGCGGAGCTTTAACCACTCCTTTTAAAAGCTATCAGGTTCCTTCGGTTATATCAAGTTCACTACATTCACGGTTTTGCCAAAACCATTCGTAGCCCTCCGTCATTTCATTTTGGGTATTCAGTAGTATTCAAGCTATGCATTTTGGCCAAAGTCAAGGCATAGTGTTTGGTAGCTGCTGGGTTTTCATTTGTTGCATAAGATAGATGAGTTGGTTTGGGACAGTCGTATTATCATTTGACCAAAGTCAGGGGTATATACGGATGGGTTCAAATTGACAAGATAATGACGGGTAGAACTTGACATGTGACTTATGACATTTTGACCAAAGCCAAGGTCATAAGAGCATGGGGCAAAAACTTATATCGGGAATTTCTAAAGAAACTGAAATTTGCAAAGAGATACATACCATTTGGAGTTTGATGAATGTTGGTAGCATTCCTTCAACATTATCATACGATGATATTTGGATCCCGATCCTACTGTGAGTATATGCTACTTATCAGGATATTCATCACTTAACGATCAATGCTATAAACCAAGTAGGTGTCAAGAAAAGTGTCAGCGGGGTTACGCCCCCAGAGAAAAGAGGTTCTTTAATTAAGGAACTTCGCGAAAGCGTTGGAAAACCTCCCTCGAAGTATCGACACTAGCCTGGCTGAACGGTTAAGCAAGAATTGTACAGTGAGAATAGTCCTGGCTAATTCTTCTTTTATGGTTTGAGGAAGGATTCGAGAAACAGTGGGAGCCATCCAGTTTAGATAAACTAAAAACCACTCTAAACTTGCAAGAGCATCATGCTAAAGAGTTTTCTTCTCTCTCTACTAATTGCAGCGACCCTGAAAATGACTGGACTTAAGTTACTTTTAGAGAAAAATATACTGACAGGGCCAAACTATAAAGATTGGCTGCGGAATGTCAAAATGGCTTTGACCTATGACAAATTGGGGTACGTCCTCACCGCTATGGCACCTGCTGTCCCTGGTCCCAAATCCAGTAATGCGGATAAGGAAATCCGCAAAACCTGGGATTTCGATTGCGCGAAAGCCAAGTGCATCGTGCTTGCCTCGATGAATAATGAGCATCAGAGGAGGCACGAGGATATGGAACTAGATGCCATATTTCTCCATACAAATGAACTTTATGGAGAGCAATCTCGTAAAGCAAGATACGAGACCTCTAAGAACTTGTTTCGAGCGAGGTTGGCTGTCGGGTCATCAGTAGGAGAACATGTCCTAAAGATGATCGGCTATATAGAAGAGCTCGCAGACCTTGGGACGACTTTGGATAATGAGCTCAATACAGACCTTATTCTCCAGTCCCTTCCTCACACCTACGCCCAGTTTATCCTGAACTTCAACATTCAAAGAAAAGAAGTTGAACTTCTGGAACTCCTGAACATGTTAAGGAGTGCAGAGGGCACCTTGCAGAAAGCAAGGGAAACACCCGCTATGTTTGTTAGCGGTGCATCTTCTTCCGGGTCCAAGGCTAGGGCCAAAGGAAGGAAGAAGAAGGCCGCCACCAAACCTAGAGGAGGTGTTAGTAAGGTGGGAGGGAAGGGAAAGAAAAAGTTTGCGGTACCGGTAGTGAGCCAGGATGAGTGCTTCCATTGTCACAGGAAAGGGCACTGGAAGAAGGATTGCAAGGCGTGGAACGCCAAGAACCAGGAAACGAAGCAAGCTGTGGCTTCGACTTCAGGTGTGTTTGTAATTGAGAATTGTCTGTCAATCAACTCTACTTCCTGGGTATTGGATACCGGATCAGGATCTCATATTTTCAATTCATTGCAGGCACTGAGAAACCGTAGAGTGCTGAAGGAATGTGATATGACCCTAAAGGTTGCTAACGGAGCTAGCGTAGGAGCTGCGTCCGTCGGGGATTATCACCTAGGATTGACGAGTGGACACATTTTGGTTTTACATAACTGTTTTTTTGTACCAAGCTTAACGTGTAATATCATATCAGTTTCCTTGTTATCAAATAAAGGTTATGATTTCACGTTTGTAAGAGATGTTGTTAACATCCACCTTAATCATGGTTTGATTGGGTCCGGTACACTAAATAACGGTATATATGTTTTAAACCAACTCCAAATTTTCAATGTCCAGGACACACTAAAAAGAAAGTCTCCAGATTTAAATAAAGCTTTCTTATGGCATTGTAGACTGGGTCACATCAATGAGAGAAGGTTGACTAAGTTGCATAGAGAATGATATTTGGACTCGTTCGAATATCAAACTTATGACACTTGTCAATCTTTTCTCAAAGGAAAGATGACAAAGACTCCATTTACTAGACATGGAGTTGTTAGTGTATATGCCCTAGAGGCCATTACTGTATCATACTAGTTTGTATATTACTTAATGGAAGCTTGGGATATTCACCTTGTATATACAATCTTGCTCAAAATGGTAGTATACTACTTGGTTTGTTTCTACTTCAATGTGTACATGTGTTTATTTTGCGATATCACCTATACGCATTAGTGGAGCCCTTAGGATCTTTGCTTGATTACCAGCGTTGTGATGGCAGTCACACTAGTAGGGGCTGGGTAATCTGTAAGCACATCCTTATACAGGTCCCTAGTCGCAGGACTATCGAGACAGGGCATCGATACTCCGGAGTAGACTAGCGTATGCGCTTCTCATCCCAGTGTGGGAGATGGTCTGTCCCACAGCCATCAGTACGTCGTACTGGAGATAGTATACGGGTGCTCGTTAGGTTACGAGTACACTGGACAGGACTCGTCGGGAACTGACAGGTTGGTATTATACCTATCGCCGGTTATCAGTTCCTAGGTGACATGAGTACAGCTTAGTCCGCTGACTTGCCACTGGCACTTCGCCTCGAGTGTGTTCCCACTGCACTTTGATCACTACCCTACCACAGCTCAAAGGAGTCGTGCAAACAGGTAGTGGTTGGGTGCAGTCCCGAAGCACTTGGAGGCAATGACGGTTAGACAGGATTCGTCTCTCCCGGTATTGGGGGTTTACATCGCGCTGTGTCTAGGAGAGCCATTACACGAGTAGTCCCTGGCCAGGGCAAGCGAGATATACTGGTAGGCTTCCAGTGTTATCTCAGGGTGTTTTGGGCTTCACTCCGACACGACTTGTACCGCTATTAGGGGACTGACGTTTTACCGCCCCCTAGGCCCGACATGCGATGTATTAGACGAACAGACCGGACTGTACGGAGACTGTCACATTCAGACTCAGTAGGAGTTCAGATGGGGTTCACCTCGTCAGCCTTCTTGTCGGCATCTACCTGGGGACCGTTACGCACAGCTAGTGCCGCTTGCGGTCTGTGGTTAAACCCACTGCCAGCGTAGTGTCGAGTCTTTAGAGTCCCACACGGAGGGTATTCGCCTCTGGGCAAAACAGGGTAGGGGTCGCATGGTTTTGCGACAGGGTTCGTTCTCATCCGCGCACTTGTGCACGTTTGGAGTCCGGACGGATATTACTGGCTGGCTCTGGTTTGAGTCAGATACTGGTATATGTTTTGGGGTTGCTTTTATCTCTCAGTATTCTTGTTCCTCGGAACGAGAATGCAGGTGTGTATGCACAGTTGTTTGAGGCGGAGGAAGAGGTTTTTCATTAGGGTTTCGGAACGGGTGCGTATGCACAGTTGACAGTCGTCTTTTTCCAAACCCTAATAGATTTATGAAATATCAATTAATAATAGTAATTAAATGAAATTGTGTCTTGGTTGATTTTGTTGACTTGTTGACCATGGTTGACTTGTTGACCATGGTTGAATGTTTGACCATCATCATTGCTTTGCAAGGATACTCCTTGATTCTAGCTTACATTCATTTAATGAAGTGATGATAATGGTCATTCCAAATACAACCATCAACTATTTCATTTGAATTATTATTATTAATTAGATAATTCTTTTTCTTTTGTTATGGTTGCAAAAGGAAAAGATAGCTCATTCTATCATATTGATTCTCTCTCCTCACTTCATCTTCTTCTTCCTCAAGCTCAAGGAGAATCCTTCTCATGTGTTGAGAATCCCTCTCCTTGAAAAGAAAACACCCCTTAGACACTCTCTACTCACTCTAGGATCAAAGGTTTAGCAAGCCGAAGATTCTAGTTCTCTCAAAGTTCGAGAAAGAGCCCGAAGGTTGAACCCTCAGGTGGATCCATCTTTGACGGAAGAAGGCTACGAGGAAAGAACCATCAACCTCTACTAGTTTTCAAGAAGGAGTTCAAGTTAGGTATAACCACTTTGCCGAGTAGTTAACTCTCCTTTGCATGTTTGCTAGTTTAGTTTAGACACGATCCCGACCTTGTTTAGTCCATGTTGCCCCATGCGCCAAAAATTTGATTGTTATACCGTTTCCGCCTCCCCGTAAGAACCGGGGGTCGCAACGTGGACTTACAGTGGTATCAGAGCCTAACTAAACTTAAACTAGCTTGGTAGCGAAGTGTATGGAAGTTCGAAACCGAATCACAAAAACCGGAAATCTAAAACCCTAAGTTTCTGTTGAAATTTTTTATGCTCTAAAAGTAAAAAATTTTACTCCTAAAATCGGCTCAGGGTTTTGTGAGAACACCCACCAAAAACGATCCCATGAATCCTTCAAACCGCCGCGAATCCGCGGCCTCAGCTATTCTCTTCGCCGCGGATCCGCCACCGTTTGGGCTCTTCATGTGATCGGGTTTTGTGCAGTGTTCTTCTGGTAGGGTTTTAGGATTTTTCAGATGGTTTGTATGTACCCAGATTTTCCAGAACAGAAATTTACTTTTGGGGTCCTATAAATCCGTATTTTTCGAACTTCGCTACACTTTGTCTATATTGGTTATATCTATGATGTTTGTATGTATTGAACGTCGGCTAATCGCTATAAGTCGATTAGACGGGGTTATACATCTCTGTGATCTGTGTTTGATGATGGTTTGTGTATATGAATGCGTTGGACTGTCGCGGGTGAATAGCCGGGGTGGATGTGAGATGAGTGTTTCTTTTCTTTCATTCATTGTAAATGTAAATTGATGTAATATTATTATTTGTATGGCCGCACAACCGGGTCGGGGTTGTAGCCGTCATTATATAATTCTTTTTACTGTTTTTGCTCCTAGGATAGACCCATGGAGGGGTGCACGAACTTCCGGGTACTTGGCGGGTAGTTTGCCGCACCCGTAGGGGTCTTGGGTGGGGTATTTGGCTATTCACCGCGACCGTGTAATCCGCTTTTCGTTGCAGGCTCGAAAGGATTGCGGATTCCTAGTATATCCAATGTATTCATCTGTGATTTGTAATGTCTATCATTGCTTTATATTTAGGCGTTGCTTATGTTTTACAGCCGCGCTAGCCCAGCCCCCGCTCTGTCGTTAGTTAAGTAACCTAACGGGTAATGACGGGGCCCCGTGGCGAATGCGAATGGCATAAGCGTACGTCATATTTTGGTTGTTTTCTGCAATGGTAGGATTAAATGATGGGACGCATTAAAAGAACTAATGCAAGAATATCACGCATTAAAAGAACTAATGCAAGATAATAAACCAAGCTAAAGTCGTTAGAACACTTTCGAAAAACCACTCGGTTCTTTTCAAAACTAACTTTTAAATGCGGAGCTTGAGCCACTCCTTCTAAAAGCTATCTCGTTCCATCGATTATATCAAGTTCACTACGTTCACGGTTTTACCAAAACCATTCGTAGCCCTCCGTCGTTTCACATGAATAGTCAATAGTATTCAAGCTGTGTTTGTTGGCCAAAGTCAAGGCATAGTGATTGGTAGCTATTGGATATTCATGTGCAGCATAGATAGATGCGTTGATTTGGAACAGTCGTACTGCCTTGTTGGCCAAAGTCAAGGGTATGTACGGGTGGATTCAAATTAACCTGGAGAACGACGGGAAGAACTTGACATGTGACTTATGATTTGTTGGCCAAAGTCAAGGTCATAAGAGCATGGGGCAGAAATCCACATCGGGAGTTTCATAAGTACTGAAACTTGCTAGATTTGCATACCATTTGGAGTGTGGTGATACTGGTAGGATTCCTTCAGTTTCGTCACGCGATGATATTTGAATCCCGATCCTACTGTGAGTATATGCTACTCCTCGGGAAATTTCTCACTAAACGATCAATGCTATAAACCTAGTAGGTGCCTAGAAAGGTGTTAGCGGGGCTACGCCCCCAGGGAAAAGAGGTTCTTAAATTAAGGAACTTCGCGAAAGCGTTGGAAAACCTCCCTCGAAGTACCGACACTGGCCTGGCTGAACGGTTAAGTAAGTATTGTGCGGTGGGATTGATCCCGGCTAATTCTTCCTTTGTGGTTTGAGGAGGGATTCGAGAGACAGTGGGAGCCATCCTGTATAGACAAATTAAAAACCATTCTAAACTTGCAAGAGCATCGTGCTAAAGTGTTTCTTCTCTCCCTCTGCAGCGACCAAATCGAAATGACTGGACTTAAGTTACTTCTAGATAAAAACATACTGACAGGGCTAAACTACAAAGATTGGCTCAGGAATGTCAAAATGGCAATCACTTACGACAAGCTGGGGTATCTTCTTACCACCAAAGCTCCCCCCGTCCCAGGTCCCACCTCCAGCGTCGCGGATAAGGAAATCCGTAAGACTTGGGAGATTGATTGCGCGAAAGCCAGGTGCCTCGTGCTTGCCTCTATGGACAACGAACATCAGAGGAGGCATGAGAATATGGACCTCGAGTCCATATTTCTCCATACAAAAGAACTGTATGGAGAGCAGTCTCGTATCGCAAGATACGAAGTGTCGAAGAAGTTATTTTCGGCAAAGTTGGCCGTCGGATCATCGGTAGCGGACCACGTGCTTAAGATGATTGGCTACACTGAGGAGCTCGCGAAACTTGGGACCACGTTGGACAGTGAACTCTATACGGATTTAATTCTCCAGTCCCTTCCATCCACTTACGCCCAGTTTATACTGAACTTCAACTTACAAGAAAAGGAAGTTGAACTTTCAGAACTCCTAAACATGCTGAGGAGCGCAGAGGGCACCCTACAGAAGGGTAGGTAAACACCCGCTTTGTTTGTAGGAGGATCTTCTTCCTCTAGGTCCAAGGCGAAAGCCAAGGGAAAGAGGAAGAAAGCCCCCGCCAAACCAAGAGGCGGTGTTAGTAAAGTGGGTACGAAGGGAAAGGAAAAGGCAACAAAGATTGCGGGGAAGCTTGTTGGAAAGGAAGAATGCTTCTATTGTCATAAGAGTGGACACTGGAAGAAAGATTGCAGGGCTTGGAAGGCCAGGACACAGGAACTGAAGCAGGTTGCGGCTTCAGCTTCAGGTGTGTATGTTATTGAAAACTGTCTTTCTATAAACTCTACTTCCTGGGTATTGGATACCGGATCAGGATCTCATATCTGTAATTCTTTGCAGGCGTTGAGAAACCGTAGGGTTTTGAAGGCAGGTGACATGACCCTCAGAGTTGCGAACGGAGCTAGCATGGATGCTAAAGCCGTGGGGGACTATCACCTGGGAATGTCAGATGGGCATGTTTTGGTTTTGCGTAATTGCTTTTTTGTACCCAACACAACTTGTAATATCATTTCTGTATCTTTGGTTTCTAAAGAAGGTTATGAATTTGCGTTTGTAAGTAATGTTGTAAACATTCACCTTAATCAAGTTCTGATTGGGTCAGGTACACTGAGCAATGGTATATACGTATTAAACCAACCACAGATTTTCAATGTCCAGAATACACACAAAAGAAAGTCTCCAGATATCAATCAGACTTTCTTATGGCATTATAGACTGGGTCACATCAATGAGAGAAGGTTGACTAAGTTACATACAGAAGGATATTTGGATCCGTTCGAATATCAATCGTATGCCACTTGTCAATCCTGTCTCAAAGGAAAGATGACAAAGACTCCGTTCACTGGACACGGAGTAAGAGCGAGCGAGCTCTTGGGACTCGTACACAGCGATGTGTGCGGTCCAATGTCTACACATGCGCGAAGCGGTTATTCTTACTTCATTACTTTTACGGATGATTTTTCAAGGTACGGTTATGTCTTCTTAATGAAACATAAGTCCGAAGCCTTTGAATGGTTCCAGGAATATAAGAATGAAGTAGAAAAACAGACCGGCAAAAGTATCAAGATTCTAAGATCGGATCGAGGTGGAGAATACTTAAGTGCCGAGTTCCTGAATTATTTAAAAGAGAACGGAATTCTCTCTCAGCTTACTCCTCCATACACTCCGCAACACAACGGTGTATCGGAGAGACGGAACCGAACCCTATTGGATATGGTATGGTCCATGATGAGTAACGCTGAGTTACCGCGATCATTCTGGGGGTATGCGCTAGAATCAGCTGCGTACCTTTTGAACCGAGTTCCCACTAAGACTGTGCCTACTACACCATATGAGATGTGGTGTGGAAAGAGGCCCCATCTCAGTCACATTAAGACTTGGGGATGTCCAGCTTTTGTTAAAAAGCAGCATGCGGACAAGCTCGAGGCACGCTCAGTACAGTGTAAGTTCGTAGGATATCCAAAGAACTCCAAGGGATATTTCTTCTACTGTGAAGAGGAACAAAAAGTTCTTGTTTCTCGTCATGCCTACTTCTTGGAAACTGATTTTTTGGAAAACCAGATAAGTGGGAGCACAGTAGAACTGGAAGAAATTCCAGAACCACAGACTGTTACTGAAAGCTTAGTGGAACCAGAGGGTTCAAATGAACAGGACATTCCTACGCCGCTCCGCGGGAGTAGTAGGCAGTCTCATCCGCCCGAGAGATACTACGGTTTTCTCATAGACGGGGATAGAGAAGATTGCATCATAGACTATGATGAGCCTACTAGCTTCCAGCAGGCCGTTCAGAGCGTTGACTCGGTAAAATGGCTGGATGCAATGCGGACCGAAATGGAGTCCATGTACACCAACAAAGTATGGACGATGGACATTGCTCCAGACGGGGTAAAACCCGTAGGATGCAAGTGGATCTTCAAAACGAAGATTGGTGCAGATGGACAGGTTGAGACCTATAAAGCTAGACTTGTTGCAAAGGGTTTTCGTCAAAGACCTGGTTTGGACTATGACGAAACCTTTTCTCCAGTGGCTATGCAGAAATCCATTCGGATCCTTCTTGCTATTGCTGCCTTCCACGATTATGAGATTTGGCAGATGGACGTAAAGACCGCTTTTCTAAATGGAAATTTATAGGAGTGTGTCTATATGGATCAGCCAGAGGGTTTCATTCAGAGTGGGAGCAGCGGAAAGGTGTGCAAGTTGCTTAAGTCCATCTATGGACTAAAGCAGGCATCGCGGAGTTGGAACATCTGTTTTGATGAGACGGTCAAGGAATTTGGCTTTATCAAAAATCCAGATGAACCATGCATCTATAGTAGATTTGTAGCGAGAACTGTAGTATTCCTCGTTTTATACGTGGATGACATTCTCTTAATAGGAAATGACATTCCTATGCTACAATCTGTCAAGGGTTTCTTGTCACATAGGTTCTCCATGAAAGACCTGGGTGATGCCTCTTACATCCTGGGGATCCGGATCCATCGTGATAGATCCAAGAGGATATTAGGACTTTCACAGTCCAGGTACATCGACACTATACTGAAGAGATTCAGTATGGAAGATTCCAAGCGCGGTAACCTACCGGCTTGTCACGGGATCACCCTCTCTAAAGAGATGTCTCCCAAGACTGATTTGGAGAGGGATCGCATGTCTATTATACCCTACGCTTCTGCGGTAGGCTCTATAATGTATGCAATGTTGTGTACCAGACCGGATGTAGCTTATGCACTGAGTGTGGTAAGCCGGTATCAGTCAAACCCTGGGGAGAAACACTGGATAGCGGTAAAGAACATTCTCAAGTACCTGAGAAGGACTAAGGAGATGTTCTTGGTGTATGGCGGAAAAGACCTCCAGATCGAGGCCTTTGCTTACTCCAGCTTCCAGAGTGACAAGGATGATTCCAAGTCCATGTCGGGTTTTGTATTTACCCTCAATGGAGGGGCGGTGTGTTGGAAGAGTTCCAAACAGGAAACCGTTGCAGACTCGACTATGGAAGCGGAATACATCGCTGCATCTGATGCCGGAAAAGAAGCTGTCTGGATGAGAAAGTTCTTGAAAGAACTTCAGGTGGTTCCGTCCATTGTTGACCCAATACCTCTGTATTGCGACAACAACGGGGCTATAGCTTTAGCGAAGGAACCCAGGTCCCATCAGAGATCCAGGCACATCTTGAGGCGGTATCACCTGATCAGGGAGATCGTGGATCGCAAGGAGATCGAGGTTCGGAGGGTTGCTTCAGAAGAAAACACTGCAGATCCATTCACCAAGGCCCTACCCCAGACTCAGTTCGAGCGGCTGATCGAGATGATAGGTCTTCGATACGCCAGTACATGGCCTTAGTGCAAGTGGGAGATTGTTAGTGTATATGCCCTAGAGGCCATTACTGTATCATACTAGTTTGTATATTACTTAATGGAAGCTTGGGATATTCACCTTGTATATACAATCTTGCTCAAAATGGTAGTATGCTACTTGGTTTGTTTCTACTTCAATGTGTACATGTGTTTATTTTGCGATATCACCTATACGCATTAGTGGAGCCCTTAGGATCTTTGCTTGATTACCAGCGTTGTGATGGCAGTCACACTAGTGGGGGCTGGGTAATCTGTAAGCATATCCTTATACAGGTCCCTAGTCACAGGACTATCGAGACAGGGCATCGATACTCCGGAGTAGACTAGCGTATGCGCTTCTCATCCCAGTGTGGGAGATGGTCTGTCCCACAGCCATCAGTACGTCGTACTGGAGATAGTATACGGGTGCTCGTTAGGTTACGAGTACACTGGACAGGACTCGTCGGGAACTGACAGGTTGGTATTATACCTATCGTCGGTTATCAGTTCCCAGGTGACATGAGTACAGCTTAGTCCGCTGACTTGCCACTGGCACTTCGCCTCGAGTGTGTTCCCACTGCACTTTGATCACTACCCTACCACAGCTCAAAGGAGTCGTGCAAACAGGTAGTGGTTGGGTGCAGTCCCGAAGCACTTGGAGGCAGTGACGGTTAGACAGGATTCGTCTCTCCCGGTATTGGGGGTTTACATCGCGCTGTGTCTAGGAGAGCCATTACACGAGTAGTCCCTGGCCAGGGCAAGCGAGATATACTGGTAGGCTTCCAGTGTTATCTCAGGGTGTTTTGGGCTTCACTCCGACACGACTTGTACCGCTATTAGGGGACTGACGTTTTACCGCCCCCTAGGCCCGACATACGATGTATTAGACGAACAAACCGGACTGTACGGAGACTGTCACATTCAGACTCAGTAGTAGTTCAGATGGGGTTCACCTCGTCAGCCTTCTTGTCGGCATCTACCTGGGGACCATTACGCACAGCTAGTGCCGCTTGCGGTCTGTGGTTAAACCCACTGCCAGCGTAGTGTCGAGTCTTTAGAGTCCCACACGGAGGGTATTCGCCTCTGGGCAAAACAGGGTAGGGGTCGCATGGTTTTGCGACAGGGTTCGTTCTCATCCGCGCACTTGTGCACGTTTGGAGTCCGGACGGATATTACTGGCTGGCTCTGGTTTGAGTCAGATACTGGTATATGTTTTGGGGTTGCTTTTATCTCTCAGTATTCTTGTTCCTCAGAACGAGAATACAGGTGTGTATGCACAGTTGTTTGAGGCGGAGGAAGAGGTTTTTTATTAGGGTTTCGGAACGGGTGCGTATGCACAGTTGACAGTCGTCTTTTTCCAAACCCTAATGGATTTATGAAATATCAATTAATAATAGTAATTAAATGAAATTGTGTCATGGTTGATTTTGTTGACTTGTTGACCATGGTTGACTTGTTGACCATGGTTGAATGTTTGACCATCATCATTGCTTTGCAAGGATACTCCTTGATTCTAGCTTACATTCATTTAATGAAGTGATGATAATGGTCATTCCAAATACAACCATCAACTATTTCATTTGAATTATTATTATTAATTAGATAATTCTTTTTCTTTTGTTATGGTTGCAAAAGGAAAAGATAGCTCATTCTATCATATTGATTCTCTCTCCTCACTTCATCTTCTTCTTCCTCAAGCTCAAGGAGAATCCTTCTCATGTGTTGAGAATCCCTCTCCTTGAAAAGAAAACACCCCTTAGACACTCTCTACTCACTCTAGGATTAAAGGTTTAGCAAGCCGAAGATTCTAGTTCTCTCAAAGTTCGAGAAAGAGCCCGAAGGTTGAACCCTCAGGTGGATCCATCTTTGACGGAAGAAGGCTACGAGGAAAGAACCATCAACCTCTACTAGTTTTCAAGAAGAAGGAGTTCAAGTTAGGTATAACCACTTTGCCGAGTAGTTAACTCTTCTTTTAATGTTTGCTAGTTTAGTTTAGACACGATCCCGACCTTGTTTAGTCCATGTTGCCCCATGCGCCAAAAATTTGATTGTAATACCGTTTCCGCCTCCCCGTAAGAACCGAGGGTCGCAACGTGGACTTACAGGAGTAAGAGCGAGCGAGCTCTTAGGACTCATACACAGCGATGTATGCGGTCCAATGTCTACGCATGCAAGAGGTGGTTTTTCCTATTTCATTACTTTCACGGATGATTACTCAAGATACGGATTCATTTATCTGATGAAACATAAATCCGAGGCTTTTGAGAAATTCCAAGAGTATAAGAATGAAGTAGAAAACCAAACCGGCAAAAGTATCAAGACACTTAGATCTAATCGAGGTGGTGAATACTTGAGTGCCGAGTTCCTAGGTTACCTAAAAGAGAAAGGAATTCTCTCTCAGCTTAGTCCTCCATACACTCCACAGCATAATGGTGTATCGGAGAGACGGAATCGAACCCTATTGGATATGGTACGATCCATGATGAGTAATGCTGAGTTACCGCGATCTTTTTGGGGTTATGCGCTAGAATCAGCAGCATATCTTCTGAACAGGGCTCCTACCAAGACTGTGCCTACCACTCCATATCAGATGTGGACTGGGAAGAAACCCCATCTTCAGCATATGAAGATTTGGGGATGTCCAGCTTTTGTTAAAAAGCAGCATGTGGACAAGCTCGAGGCACGATCAGTAAAATGTAAGTTTGTGGGATATCCAAAGAACTCCAAGGGATATTATTTCTATTACACAGAGGAACAAAAGGTTATTGTTTCTCGTAATGCCCATTTTCTAGAACATCAGTTTTTAGAAAAGGAAATAAGTGGGAGCGAAATAGAACTGGAAGAAATTCCAGAACCACAAGCTGCTACTGAAAGTTTGGTAGAACCGGAAGTTCAAAAAGAACAGGACATTCCCGCACCCCTCCGCAGGAGTAGTAAGCCGTCTCATCCGCCTGAGAGATACTACGGTTTTCTCATAGATGGGGATAGAGAGGATTGCATCATAGATGATGATGAACCTACTGACTTCCAGCAGGCCATCCAGAGCGGCGACTCGGTACGATCGCTAGATGCAATGCGGACCGAAATGGAGTCCATGTACACCAACAAAGTATGGACTTTGGACTTTGCTCCAGATGGGGTAAAACCCATAGGATGCAAATGGATCTTCAAGAAAAAGATTGGTGTAGATGGACAGGTGGAAACCTATAAGGCTAGACTTTTTGCAAAGGGTTTTCGTCAAAGACCTGGTTTGGACTATGACGAAACTTTTTCTCCAGTGGCTATGCTCAAATCCATTCGGGTCCTTCTTGCTATTGCTGCCTTCCATGATTATGAAATCTGGCAGATGGACGTAAAGACGGCTTTTCTAAATGGAAATTTAGAAGAGTGCGTCTATATGGATCAGCCAGAGGGTTTCAATCAGAGTGGGAGCAGCGGGAAAGTATGCAAGCTGCTTAAGTCCATTTATGGACTAAAGCAGGCATCGCGGAGTTGGAACATCTGTTTCGATGAGACAGTCAAAGAATATGACTTTATCAAAAATCCAGATGAACCGTGCATATATAGTAAAGTTGTAGCCAGAAGTGTCGTATTCCTCGTCTTGTACGTGGATGGCATTCTATTGATAGGAAATGACATTCCTATGCTACAATCTGTCAAAGGATTCTTGTCACACAGGTTCTCCATGAAAGACCTGGGTGATGCCTCTTACATTCTGGGGATCCGGATCTATCGTGATAGATCCAAGAGGATGTTGGGACTTTCGCAGTCCAGGTATATCGACACTGTACTGAAAAGATTCAGTATGGAAGATTCTAAGTGCGGTAATCTACCGGCTTGTCACGGAATCACCCTCTCCAAAGAGATGTCTCCCAAGACTGATTTGGAAAGGGAACGCATGTCTATTATACCTTATGCTTCTGCGGTAGGCTCTATAATGTATGCGATGTTGTGCACCAGACCAGATGTAGCTTACGCACTGAGCGTGGTAAGCCGGTATCAGTCAAACCCAGGGGAGAAGCACTGGATAGCAGTAAAGAACATTCTCAAGTACCTGAGAAGAACTAAGGAGATGTTCTTGGTTTAAGGCGGAAAAGACCTCAAGTTGGAGGCCTTTGCTGATTCCGGCTTCCAGAGTGATAAGGACGATTCCAAGTCCATGTCGGGTTATGTATTTACCCTCAATGGAGGCGCGGTGTGCTGGAAGAGCTCCAAGCAGGACACCGTTGCTGACTCGACGATGGAAGCGGAGTATATAGCTGCTTGCGATGCCGCAAAAGAAGCAGTCTGGATGAAGAAGTTCCTAACAGAACTTCAGGTGGTTCCTACCATAGTTGATCCAATACCTCTGTATTGCGACAACAACGGAGCTATAGCTTTAGCGAAGGAACCAAGGTCCCTTCAGAAGTCCAGACACATCTTAAGGCGGTATCACCTGATCAGTGAGATCATTGATCGTCAGGAGATCGAGGTTCGGAGACTTGCTTCAGAAGAGAACATTGCTGATCCATTCACGAAGGCCCTATCTCAGATTCAGTTCGAGAGGCTACTCGAGATCATCGGTCTTCGATATGCCAGTACATGGCCCTAGTGCAAGTGGGAGATTGTTAGTGTATATGCCCTAGGGGCCATTATTGTATCATACTAGTTTGTATATTACTTAATGGAAGCTTGGGATATTCACATGTATATAACAGTCTTGCTAAACATGGTAGTATGCTACTTGGTTTTTCTATCTTAATATGTGAGTATACGTATTGATAGAGCTCTTAGGATCTTGCTTGACTATCAGCATTGTGATGGCAGTCACACTAGTGGGGGCTGGGTAGTCTACAAGCACATCCTTATTCAGGTCCCTAGTCGTTGGATTATCGAGACAGGGCATCGATACTCCGGAGTAGACTAGTGTGTACGCTTCTCATCCTAGTTGGGAAGATGGTCTGTCCCACAGCCGTCAGTACGTCGTACTGGAGATAGTATGCAGGTGCTCGTTAGGTTACGAGTACACCGGACAGGACTCACAGGGAACTGTTGGTTGGTTTTATACCAGTCGTCGGTGAACAGTTCCCAGGTGACATGAGTACAGCATAGTCCGCAGACTTGACACTGCTACTTCGCCTTGAGTGTGTCCCACTGTTCTTAGATCGCTATCCTACCACGGCTCAAAGGAGTCGTGCAAACAGGTAACAGTTGGGTGCTGTCCCGAGCACTTGGAGGCAGTGGCGGTTAGACAGGATTCGTCTCTCCCGGTATTGGGGGATGATATCGCGCTGTGTCAGAGAGCCATTACGCAAAGTCCCTGGCCAGGGCAAGCGAGATTTGCTGGTAGGTTCCAGTAGTTTCTCAGGGTGTAATGGGCTTTGCTCCGACACGACTTATACCGCTATTAGGGGACTGACGCTTGCCGTCCCCTAGGCCCGATATGCGATAGTCTTAGACGAACAGACCGGACTGTACGGAGATTGTCACATCAGACTCAGTAGGAGTTCGGATGGGTTTCCTCATCGGCCTTCTTATCGACATCTACCTGGGGACCGTTACGTACAGCTAGTGCCGCTTGCGGTCTGTGGTTAAACCCACTGCCAGCGTAGTAGTCGAGTCTCTAGAGTCCCACGCAGAGAGTTTCCCTACTCCAGGAGAAACGATATAGAGGTCGTATGGTTTTACGACAAGGGTTCGGACGCATACGTGTGTTTACGCACGTACGACTTTCGGACAGTTTTTACTAGTCGGCTTTGGTTTAAGCCAGTTACTAGTATCCGGTTATTGGATTTATACAGTCTAAAGTTTATTCGTGTTTTCACGGATAGGAGGGGCGTTCTCGTAATTGTGCGAGAAGCTTCTAGAAGATGGTGAGTAAGGTGGTTTAGGTGGCATACACATTAAATGAGATTAGTGAGTCATATGGATGATTCATCCATGTCATTAATGCTTCATAATTGCTTAATGACTCATGGATGTGAATCACCATTAGATATTTATCAAGCATGGTTGTAAAACATTATCTTTTCTTTCCTTGATAAAATAAAATGCTTGATATATATTATGATAACTCATTTTCTCATTTCATTATTATGTTCATCTTCTCTCTCTTCAAGCTCTCCCTCTTCAAACCATAATCCTCCCCTCTCATGTGTTGAGTACAAGGATTAGTTAGACTACTTAATCCATAACCATACTCTATTTCATCTAGGTACTTTGATTAGCACTTAAAGATACCTAGTTGCCTCAAGTTTAGAGGCAAACCTTGGAGTTTAGCTCTCGTGGTGGATCGTCTACTACTTGGAGAAGGCCGAGGAGGAGGTGGAGTTCGTAAACACGAAGGACACGGTTCTTTAGGTATAATCCCTTTACATAGTAGTTGTTAACTTCTATGTTTGATGTTAGTTATCGTTTAGCTTCGATTCTTACGGTTAGTCCATGTTTAGCATAAAAACAAGATCGTTTTTCATATTTCCGCCTCCCCGCAAGTCGTGGGGTGTTGTACATCGACTTACACACATATCAGGTTTCATTATCATCATATCATATAATCTTGGGTACTGATCATAGTTTAGTACAAATCGATACCATCATCACTGCGTGTGTAAACACACGTCCAAAGGCCCGCTAGAGATCACATGTCGTATCCCAAATACGAGTCACATCACATCACCGATCTCACGGCACAATGCCCAAATCATCGACTCATCTCCAAAGTCATCCAATATCATCAAACACAGTGCAAGTATAATGAATAAGCAAGGGTGTACGTGTAGGTGTAAATCTATTCTAGGGTTCGCGACTATGAACTACACTAGTTGCTTCTAACCCTAAACTATCCATAATACACCTAACACAATATCTACGACACACTAAAACTATTATATATAATATATATAGTACATTAACTACGGACTGCGGGGGTGCTATACGCCATCCACCCGACTTCCCCCTGTAGATATAATCTACTCACCTTGCGTCTTCATTTGTGGACGTCGCCACGCGCTTGCTTGTCGTCCCGAAGACTTCATGCGGTACCTAAACATCAACGTATCGCAAAATGCATATTAAAACCCAATCAAAGCTAAAACGGCATACGAAAACCAAAACGATACGCTAAGGGGCCTATAGATTAGAACCTATGGGCAACGCCTTCCAAAACCATCAACAACCCTCGATATCGTCGTATAAACACCAAATAGTCGAGGTAAAACACAAAACACAAATTCAGAATTAAAAATACGGAATACGGAAACACGAATCCAAAACAGCAACTAAGGAAATAGGCTCTATATTTCACCCTAGGTCAAATTAGACAAATCTATACATGCCAGGGGTCTAAACTACTAATAACGGGGTACCAAAACAAAAACGAGCCAATTCCTCTCTGGTCTGGCCGCAATTTGCGGCCAGAAAGGATATATTTGCGGCCGGGGTTGGGAGTTAGGGGCTAGGGTTCTGGTGATAGCTTCCTGGGTGCCTGCACATACCAATGTCCAACCAAAATAATTTTCAGAGTCTCTGGTTGATAGCAGATCTCATATAACCTTCACAGATTCCTTAAATTTTCCGATATAGGTTTCTAAATCCGTATTCCTGGTTTCAACTCTCAGTTTTAGGTCTCAATTCATGCACTAGGGTGTTTATATAACCTCAACTGAGCTCAATTTCACATTACAACACAAAATTTCCCATAACCCTAACTAGGTTTTCCTTAACTCCACAATATCCAACAATATCGGTTCAATCTAAACATGGGGTAAAGGTAATGCATAAACTAAGCTTAAGGTCCAGAAAATACCACATTTGGAAACTCAAGAATTTTCTTGAGTTGCCCCTAGTGGCCAAAATCCTTGCTTCCATAGTCCAATGTGTAGATCTTGAGCTTGTGCACACTTTTAATGAAATGGAGATAGGGTTTTGGTGATGTTTGTGAGATGATTTGGGGCTTGAAGTGGGGAGGATGAAGAGGGGCAGCAGCTATAGCAGGATATGGAGGAAGTGGGAGAGAGAAAATGAAAGGAAGAATGAAGAGAATGCTAAGTCCTTGGGTCAAAGAAGACCATACCTCTCTCTCTCACACCATACCTCAATTCTTTATTCCTTTCCCATTTTCTTTTCCTTTTCTTTTTCTCCAAAACCTTCTCACTAGAATAGTAACCCAAAAGAAACATTATGGAAAAAATGTAACACAAGTGTAGAAAAAGATATGTGCATGTTTTGCACAAAATTGGTAAAAACCCGATTAGCGATATTTAATCGCGATTAGCACTAAATTAGCATATAACTAAACATAAAAACTTAAAAATGACATAATTCCATAAAAGACCCTATTTTAGAATTTTCCATAATTTTTCCAAAATTTTTCCCATTTATTTGTATTTAATAATACCGAGATATTAAAATATTCAATAAAATAATATTAAATTATAAAAATTCCCAAAAATAATATTTTATTTTTTTGAAATGTTACATACGGAATGTTCAGGAGAAATGCAAAGGTGAAGTAGGAGTGGCGATGATATACACGGTTTCGTCGTGAATGATAGCAGTCGCATTTTACTTTGCTCTCTTTCTAATCCCTTTATTTGTCTTTACTTATTACCTTCTGTACACCACACTTAGGCTAATTGGTTTTCTTCCTTCCCTACCTTTCGGCACCATCCTATGGTTTGGAAGAAGACTATCCAATAAGCGCAATAGGTGTACCCTCTCCTAATCCTAGGAGCCCTCACAACCTAAGAGAAGGTAAAAAGGAAAAGACAACTGAATAGTCCTATTCAATTTCTTCAGAACCGGAAACCATTCTCGAACTTGAAACAAGTTTCTTCGAGTTCGTATATAACTATACGATGGTCATATCCAATAAATGTGGATCTTCGTAGTGATACGGAATGTTCCAAAGAAAAACAAAGAGTAAAAGTAGGAGTGGTAATGAAGTATGAAACACTGACAATCTAAAAGCCAGTGTGTTTTAAAAAAGTTCGGTTAACTTGGTTTATGAGTTATAGTCTAGGGTTGGGCCATGTGAAGGGTTGTCTAGCACGACAACAAGGTTTCGGGTGGCATGATCCATGCCAATTTCAAAAATTATGCCGTTCTAGAAAACCCTAACCTAGAATTGATACTAGAGAATCATGCAGAAACTTAAAGCAAACAACTTTACTTCTAAGTGTTAGGGATTACAACCTTTGTAGTCCATTCCTTCGCTTCATAAGCTCCAAGTTGTGGTCCCTTCGCTGCGATTATCAAGCTTCCAGACTCTAGAGAGGCTCCATGAGGTGAATGATCCATGCTAGCTTGAAGTCTTCACAATCCAAGATGATTTACCTTGAGGAAACACAAACTCAAGCTATGACTTCATTAATGTAGAATTAGTGAAGCTAACACACTAATCTATATGACAAGTATAGAAGAGGATGATGAAGTAGGAAGTGGGCTCTCTTTAGTTTTCTTTTTCTCACTTTATTTCATCACATAGAGAAAAGGTAGCAAGCTTTTTTTGTGAGGAGGAAGAAGAAGAAGCTCAAGTGATGAAGAGAATAATGAGGTTAGAAATACAACCATGGGTTAATTATGTGTCATGGCTAACCCATGTAGAGAATAAACCATAGGCTAGGGTTAAAGTTAGGTTAATAAATATCTTGGAAAATATCAAGAGAGTGGACTTAGTCAATATGAATAAATATCTTAACAAAAGTCCACAATTTGAATTAACCAAAATATAATAAATCTAACTCTAATCACTAGCCATGGTGAGAATCTCATAAACCCTAGTTGCATGCATAACCAAGCATGTTACAATATCATATATCACATATATAATATTTTGTAACAAAAGAAAATAATTCAATTAACATATATCACATATATATATCAATGTATTATCAAGTGTGAAAAAGAAATACTTAAGTGAGCAAATATTAGTTAATTTAATTTAATATATCAAATATATATAATTATACATTAAATTATTAAATCAATACTGTGTATTATTTTATAATATAACCGACTAATATAATATGTATCATTTTATCGAATCAACACTTGATCCGATAACCCGGCTATATCACATATAACCGGCCAATATCACATATCGCGAGAATAGAATACGGTATCACATATCGTATTAATCTCGGTCCCGCACATATCACATATGTGCTCCTACTCCGTTTCTCCTGAGCCAGGAAACCTCTGTGTAGGACTCTAAAGACTCGTCAATACGCCGGCAGTAGGTGATGATCATATCAAACACCCACAAGCTGCAAGCGGTCAGCTAAACGTAACAGCCACCCGGGTATTGAGCGATCAGAAGATCAACAAGAAAGCCTGTACACACTCCTGTGAATCCAATCAGTAACACTACCGTACAGTCTGGTCTCTTCGTCTGATATGTCGTATATCCAGTCTAGGAGTGGTAAACGTCAGACCCCAGTAACCGATAAGTCGTATCGATATAAGGCTCATAACGGGTCGAGAAAATACTGATAACACTTACCAGTAGGTCTCCATATCAGCCCTGGCCAAGGACTTCCAGTTATAGCCAATCGAACACAGCGCAACATCAACCCCCAATACCGGGAGAGACGAAACCCCTCCTATCGCTCATTGCCTCCATGTGATTCGGGATGTACCCAAAAGCCACCGTTTTGCACATTCTCATGAACGTGGTAAGGTGGAAATCAAAGCACAGTAGGAATCACACAAGACACTATGACGATCTCAGGTCTACAGACTAACCTGTACCAGTGTCACCAGAGAACTGCTATCTGACGATAGGTATAATACCATCTAGGAGTTCTCGGCGAGTCCGTTCAGTGTACCCAGTCTCCACTGAGCACCCGTATACCATCTTTGATGTCAAACACCAATGGATGCGGGATTATCCATCGCCCATCATATAGGTCAAGAAGCGTATATGCTAGTCTACTCTGGAGTATCGATGCCCTGTCTCGATACACCCTCGACTAGGAAAAATTGTAGGATGTACTTTTAGACTACCCTGGCCCCACTAGTATGATATGCATCATAGTCCTAGTAGTCAAGTACATATCCTAAGGGCTTTATCAGCATGTGAGAGCAAGACAGTAACCCAATACAAGTCAACATGTTTAGACAAAGTGAAACCAGATAGCATACTATCATATCGAGCAAGAAAGTCCTCTCTATATATATCCAAGCATCCACTATAATATACATCATATGTACAGTAATGGCCTATAGGGCATACATACAACTAACAATCTCCCACTTGCACTAGGGCCAGCTGTTGTAGTATCGTATACCCAACATCCCGAAGAGTCTCTTGAACTGTATCTGGGGAATAGCCTTCGTGAGTGGATCCGCTGTGTTGTTCTTCGTGTCAACTCTCCTGACCTCGATCTCCCGGCGATCAATTATCTCCCGGATCAGGTGATACCACCTCAGAATATACCTGGATCGCTAATGGGACCTGGGTTCCTTGGCCAAAGCCACCGCTCCATTGTTATCACAATACAAAGGTATTGGATACTCAATGGATGGAACCACTCCAAGTTCGGTTATGAACTGCTTCATCGAGACAGCCTCTTTCGCAGCATCATTGGCAGCGATGTATTCAGCCTCCATCGTCGAGTCTGCCACGGATTCTTGCTTGGAACTCTTCCAGCATACCGCGCCTCCATTGTGGGTAAAGACAAATCCCGAGTGCGACTTAGAGTCGTCCTTATCACTCTGGAAGCTCGAATCGGTAAACGACTCCACTTGGAGTTCTCCGTTACCATACACCAAGAGCATATCTTTAATCCTTCTCAAGTACTTGAGAATGCCCTTCACAGCTGTCCAGTGACTCTCTCCTGGATCTTCTTGATACCTACTCAGTACACTTAGTGAGTATGCTACATTAGGTCTGGTACATAGCATCGCGTACATGATAGATCCTACTGCCGAAGCATAGGGTATCCCTTGCATGCGAGCTCTTTCCAAATCAGTCTTAGGAGACATCTCTTTGGAAAGAGTGAGTCCAGAGATTGTGGGTAAGTTCCCACGCTTGGATTCTTCCATACTAAACCTCTTTAGTATGGTGTCAATGTACCTGGATTGGGACAATCCCAGTATTCGCTTAGATCTATCTCTATAGATCTTAATTCCCAAAATGCAGGAGGCATCACCTAGATCTTTCATTGAGAATCTATGTGATAAGAAGAGCTTGACCGAGTGCAGCATAGGAACATCATTTCCTATCAAGAGTATGCCGTCCACGTACAATACGAGGAAGACAACCTTACCCTGTGCTACCTTCTTGTATATACAAGGTTCATCTATGTTTTTGATGAAGTCAAACTCTTTGACTACAATATCAAAACAGATGTTCCAACTCCGCGATGCCTTCTTTAACCCGTATATGGATTTAAACAGCTTGCACACCTTTCCGCTGCTCCCACTGTCTACGAAGCCCTCTGGCTGAGTCATGTAAACGCACTCCTCTAAATCACCATTTAGAATGGCGGTCTTAACATCCATTTTCCATATTTCGTAGTCATGGTATGCAACAATGGCAAGTAGGATCCGGATGGACTTAAGCATAGCCACTGGAGAAAAGGTTTCGTCATAATCCACACCTGGTCGTTGAGGAAAACCCTTTGCAATAAGTCTAGCTTTGAAAATCTCAACTTTTCCATCTACACCAAGTTTCTTCTTAAAGATCCATTTTCTCCCAATGGGTTTTACCCCTTCAGGAGCAACTTCCAAAGTCCATACTTTGTTGGTGTACATGGATTCCATCTCAGATCGCATTGCATCCAGCCACTTCACAGAGTCCCCACTCGTGATGGCCTGCTTGAAGCTAGTCGGGTCATCATCTTCCATGATGCAATCCTCGCTCCCACCATCAATGAGAAAACCGTAGTATCTCTCAGGTAGATGAGGAACCCTACTAGATCGGCGGAGCGGCTGAGGTTCGTCGGGAACTACCGAATCCTCTGGTTCTACCAAATCTTCTGTTGCAGTTTCTGTAGCTGGAATTTCTTCCAGTTCTACCACCTTGCCACTAATTTCTTTTTCAAGAAATTCCTTTTCTGAAAAGGTAGCATGTCGAGAAATAAACACCTTTTGTTCCTCAGGGTGGTAGAAGATATTTCCTCGCGAATGCTTGGGATATCTTACAAACTTGCACAGAACTGATCTTGCCTTGAGTTTGTCCGGATTTTGCTTTTTAACATAGGCCGGGCAACCCCAAATCTTAACAAAATTAAGACATGGTCTCTTCCCCTCCTATATCTCATATGGAGTGGTAGCCACTGATTTGGTTGAAACTCTATTCAATAGGTATATGGCTGTCTCAAGCGCATACCCCCGAAAGGAAATAGGCAACTCAGCAGTGCTCATCATAGAGCGCACCATATCTAATAGGGTGCGATTCCTCCGCTCCGATACACCGTTGTGTTGTGGTCTATATGGTGGAGTAAGCTGAGAGAGAATCCCATTCTCTTTTAGATAGTCCAGGAACTCATTGCTCAATTATTCTCCTCCTCGACCAGATCGAAAGATCATAATACTTTTACCCGTTTGGTTCTCGACTTCGTGCTTATATTCTTTGAATTTCTCAAAAGCTTCAGACTTGTATTTCAACAGGAACACATGCCCGTATCTTGAGAGATCGTCAATGAATGTAATGAAGTACGAAGAACCATTCCTGGCATGTGTATACATGGGACCGCATACATCACTATGTATCAGTCCCAAGAGTTCCGTAACTCTTTCTCCGTGTCCACTAAACGGAGTTTTGTTCATCTTGCCTTTGAGACATGAATGGAAAGTATCATAAGATGATAATGCGAACGGATTCAAATATCCATCCTTATGTAACTTAGCTAGTCGTTTCGCATTGATATGACCTAGTCTACAATGCCATAAGAAGGATTCGTTCATTTCTGAACTCTTCCTCTTGTGTGTGTTCTGTACATTAAGAACTGTAGTTTGATTTAGAACGTATATGCCATTATTTAACGAGCCTGATCCAATCAACTTTTGATTCAGGAAGATGTTCATAACATTATCCTGTACTACAAAATTATATCCTACTTTACTTAATAAAGAAACTGATATAAGATTGCATATCAGGGTCGGAATGTAATAGCATTCGTTCAAAATCAATGTATTACCATTTGGTAACACAAGGTGATATTCGCCAATTGCTTTGGCTGCAACATTTGCACAATTCCCTACTCTTATGGAATGATCACCCTCTTCCAGTTCTCTACCTTTTCTTAGCCCATGTAACATATTACATATATTACATATGTGGGATCCCGATCCGGTATCTAATACCCAGGACGTAGAGTGAACTGAGAAACAATTCTCGATAACAAACACACCTGAAGAAGATGCATCAACATGCTTGTTCTTCATTTCGTCGGCGTGGGAATTCGGATATTCCCTTATTTCCTGCTCTGTCTTATAACAATTATAAGTTGGAGCGGGACCAACGTTCCCCTGCTCAGTATAACAAGCATGTTCAGTCAATACATCCATATTTTTATTTTGATTAAGGACTGACATGGTCGCTAGGTAGAGAGAGAGAGAAGAAAACACTTTAGCATATGCTCTTGCAAGATTAGATTGGTTATTATCTTATCTAATCAGGATAGCTCCCACTGATTTTATCAAATCTTCCTTCAAACCGTAAAAGGTAAGACTAGCCGGGATTAATTACACCTTACAAGTTCGCCAATCTTTCAGCCAGGCCAGTGTTGGTACTTTAAGGGAGGTTCCCCGTGCTTTCGCACGGACCTAATTAAAATAAATCTCGTTTTCCCAGAGGCATAATCCCGTTAACACCTTTCTAGACACCTACTTGATCGGCTAATTATTATATGTAAAATTCTCCCAGGAGTAACTCTTACTTATAGTGGGTATCAGGATCCAACTATCTCATAGAAGGTATGCAATCTCATTGCAAATTTCAACACTTGAAATTCCCGATAATACTTTTACCCCTAGCATCCAATGACCTTGACGGAGACCAACAAACCATAGGCTGCTAGTCAAGTTTAAGCCGTACATTTCATGATTGAATTAAACCCACCCGCACGACCCTTGACGGAGGCAACAAGGTCGTATGACTACCCTAATCCAATCTCATCTTATGTTGCAGATAAACACTAGTTAGCTACCGCACATTATGCCTTGACGGAGGCCAACAAACGTAGCATGAATACTAAGTAGCACTTATCTGAAATGACGGAGGGTTACACAGGTTTTTAAGAAAACCATGAGCGTAATGAACTTGATATCGTTGTAAAAATAAGTGATTTTTGAAAAGGAGTGTTTTTTAGGCTTTTACTAGTTTCGCTAAAGAGGTCACTCACGGTGAAAGGATCTCGGCTCTTTCCTTATCGAATAAGGTGCAGGATATTTCATAAATACCGCTATGCAAAGCAAGAACTATAGAAGTAATCAAAAACAAAACCGAGTGAGTTGTAGCATCTGCTAGTTTCGCTAAAGAGTTCACTCCCGGTGAAGGGATCTCGGCTATTTCCTTATCGAATAAGGTGCTGGATACTCTACAAGGAATACCGCTATGTAAAGCAAAAACTAGAGCTACCCTTTTTGATAATTTGATTCTACAACATCTTTTAGGTTTCTTTTTCTTTCATTAATCTCATTAACGAAGTCCCAACATTTATGCTTCCTAAGTATCATAGAAGAAACGAAAATACAACGTACGCTTATGCTATCCGCATTCGCCACAGTATCCCATTATGCACCATTAGGTTACTTAACTAACGGCATACCGGGATGGGACTAGCGCGGGTGTAAAACATAAGTAACGTTTATTATATATCATATATACAATAATAAAGCATTCGTCTCACGCATATAAAATGATCACATCACAGAATATCAGCAGCAGAAGATAACATATGAAATATTGGATATTCTAGGAGGTTCATGTTTTATTTTGAGCCTGTATATAACACGGATTCCACGGTCGCGATGAATAGCCAAACCCACATCCCTAGATCCCTACGAGAGCGGAAAGCAACCCTCCTAATTCTAGGGTTAGGAGACCCGGTCTCGACTCCTCGAGATGGCCTTCCACTGGACCCTAGAACCCGGTTGCTTGTGCTCTCCTCCTTGTGTCTATCCTAATGCAGACAAGTAAATAATATACAATGGTGACATCATCCTCAACCTGGAAGTGCCCTAATAAAAGAATATTACATAAAATGAATTTTACATGAATGAAAATAAAAACCCTCATCTCACATAAAACCCCCGGCTATTCAAAACACGACTATCCGATGTAATATATCACAGCAACACATAACATCACATGTCATCAATGTAAGTAAATATGCATATCCCAATTGTCGTTGATGTATAGCAACGAAACCGGCGATACACCACATATTACACTTACGGTCGTAGAAAAAAAGTGAAAAACTACAACATTTGGAATCCACAAACACCTTAGACATCATAAACCCGAAATATCACATATTACGGATTTCAAGCCTAACTATATGAACTCCACGTATTGTATCACATTCCAGATAACTAGACAATGTTAAACTTTCCGATCGAATAAGCAAACACCCAAAATTTCCCAATTGAGCTCAACACTTGAGCGAAGTTCAAAAAGTCCCAGAACATGCCACAGCTCCTATGAACCAGCCATAGAAGGGTCAACCAATGCCTCACATGTAGCATCGTTGAACTGCCACAAACCCTAGGGTTTAATGGCGGTTCTGACGGTCACATAATCGAGTTAAGGTTTCGTTCTTCTAGAGGGTCCACAGAATCGCTTGCATGATTTTCTAAAAGTTTTAAACTAAGGAAAAATCCAACACTTGGAAAAATTTCCAGCAAGGGAAAAAGTGAGTTATTGATATCCGTTCGAACTTTTTAACACCGTCTAAATAACCCAAAAATAAACTAGAATTATGAATACGAAACACTCCGAATTGCCTCTGTAAAAAGATAACATCACATGCAAATTTAGCAAAAACAAACAACACCTGAAATACCAAACCCCAGAGACTGGAACACCCTAAAAAATTGGATCCTGAACTCCACCATATGGCCGATCTGGCCGGATTTTTTGCTTTGGTGCTCGGCCAAAATCCGAAGGGAAGTGCCCAATTTTATACAGTGTTCATACTATATCACATATAACATTCTTCAACTGTTTAAAAAAAAATTGACTCTAAGAAAATTTCGACAGAAACTATGGTTCGTATTCGGGTGTTTCGGAGTTGTTTCGGTTTCGTAATCCTACACTTATCCGTCTAATTCTCTAGCTAGGCTCTGATACCACTGAAGGGTTGCCTAGCATGGCAGCAAGGTTTCAGGTGGCATGATCCATGCCAATTTCAAAAATTATGCCGTTCTAGATAACCCTAACCTAGAATCGATACTGGAGAATCATGCGGAAACTTAAAGCAAATAACTTTACTTCTAAGTGTTAGGGATTACAAGTTTTGTAGTCCGTTCCTTTGCTTTATAAGCTCAAAGTTGTGGTCCCTTCGCTGTGATCATCAAGCTCCCGGACTCTAGAGAGGCTCCATGAGGTGAATGATCTATACTAGCTTGAAGTCTTCACAATACAAGATGATCTACCTTGAGGAAACACAAACTCAAGCTATGACAGCACTAATGTAGAATTAGTGAAGCTAACACACTAATCTATATGGAAAGTATAGAAAATGATGATGAAGTAGGAAGTGGGCTCTCTTTAGTTTTCTTTTTCTCACTTTATTTCATCACATAGAATAAAGTTAGCAAGCTTTTTTGTGAGGAGGAAGAAGAAGAAGCTCAAGTGATGAAGAGAATAATGAGGTTAGAAATGCAACCATGGGTTAATTATGTGTCATGGCTAACTCATGTAGAGAATAAACCATAGGCTAGGGTTAAAGTTAGGTTAATAAATATCTTGGAAAATATCAAGAGAGTGGACTTAGTCAATATGAATAAATATCTTAACAAAAGTCCACAATTTGAATTAACCAAAATATAAAAAATCTAACCCTAATCACTAGCCATGGTGAGAATCTCATAAACCCTAGTTGCACGCATAACCAAGCATATTACAATACCATATATCACATATATAATATTTTGTAATAAAAGAAAATAATACAATTAACATATATCACACACACACACACACATATATATATCAATGTATTATCAAGTGAGAAAAAGAAATACTTAAGTTAGCAAATATTAATTAATGTAATTTAATATATCAAATATATATAATTATACATTAAATTATTAAATCAATACTTGATTTAATAATCCGGCTATATCACATATAACCGACTAATATAATTTGTATCATTTTATCGAATCAACACTTGATCCGATAACCCGGCTATATCACATATTACCGGCCGATATCTCATAAACTCTCATCTCACATAAAAACCCCGTCTATTCAAAACACGACGATCCAATATAACATATCCCAGCAACACATAACATCACATGTCATCAACGTAAGAAAATATGTGTATCCCAATTGTCGTTGACATATAGCAACGAAACCGGCGATACACCACATATTACACTTATGGTCACAGAAAAGAAAGTGAAAAACTACAACAGTTGGAATTCGCAACCACCTTAGACATCACATGCCTAACCAAATGAATTCCTTAGACATCGCATGCCTAATAATTATAAACCCCGTATTTTAGTCTCGATCTCGAAAACACTTTTCAATATCTAGTCGGGCAATTCAACAAGATTCCTGACATCCTGATCGAATGCTCATCAGAAACATTAGTAGACGGCCGCACCCCCTGATGCTGTCGAAGAAGTGCACTAAAGTGGAACATCGCTGCCGCGAGCACCCGAACGAATGCTTTTGGCGACAGGGTTCTCCTACAGTCACTTGGTCGGGGCTATGGGGCGTGTTATCTATTAAGTTTACCCGGCGAGTATCCGCGTACGCTACGTGATTGCGACGGACTTTTGATCTCATCAAAATCCCGTGGCGACCGATCAAATGAGACTGAACTGCTAGATTTATAAAATTCAAACTAGTTATCTAATAACTACTTGTGGATTCCAAATATTGTATCCCATCACATGATATCCGGACGACGTTAAACTTTTCGATCGATTCATCAACGTCTTACAATTTTCCGATAGCTCAACACTTGAGCACGGTTTTAGTAATACCCAGAATATGCCACAGTACCTATGCACCAGCCGTAGAAGGGCAAACCCAAGCCTCACTCATGTCGCCACGGAACTATGGCAAACCCTAGGGTTTGACTGCGGTTCCGCTATCCAAAAAGTCGAGTTAGGGTTTCATTCTTCTAGAGGGTTCATAGGATCACTTGCATATTTTTCCGAATACGTTAAACTTGGAAAAATGGGTTTTTGATATTCGATCGAACTTTTTAACGTCGTCTAAACAACATGCGAATGACCCGAAACAATGTTAAAACTACGAATACGAAACACTCCGAATTGCTTATAGTGTAAGATTACATCACATGTAAAATTAGAAAAAATAAACAACACCTGAAACACCAAAACCCAGTCTCTGGAACACAGACAAAATTTTAGGCATACTGCTCGGATTTGGGCCGAGATCTAAGGTATGGTGGCCGGCCAAAAATTCTCCAAACTGCCTCAAATTTTGTCAATGTTCATGTTATATCCCATATAGCACTCTGTACTTGTTTAAAAAAAAATTTGACAACTTTTCAAATTCGACAGAGAGCAGGTTTAGGCGTTGCAAGTTTCGCAGTATTTTGGTTTCGTAATCTTAACAAAATCCGTATAAATTTCTAGCATGGCTCTGATACCATTGCAGGGTTACTTAAGATGGCAGCGAGGTTTCGGGAGGAATCGTCCATGCCAAATTCAAAATTTTGTCATTTTAGCTAACCCTAACTAAGAATCGTTAACCAGAAATCGAAGGAAAGTAATGCAAACAACTTCGCATAAGAAAAGTGAGTAAGGAATACAGCCTTTGTAGACCGTGTTGGATATATGTATGCCCTAGAGGCCATTGTATGATAGTGGATGTATTTATACATGTATATATATATATTCAGTATACATTCTTGCTCGACATGATAGTATGCTATCTGGTTCTTCCTTATCTGACATGTTGATTTGATCATGCTTTTATTCATTCACACATGTTGATAAAGCCCTGAGGATATAGACTTGACTACTGTGATTATGATAGAGATCATACTAGTGGGACCTGTAGTTTATAAGCATATCCTGGAATGTCCCTAGTCGTAGGTGTATCGAGACGGGGCAACGATATACCAGAGTAGACTAGCGTATATGATACTAGACGCATATGATGGGCGATGGATGTTCCCACATTCATCGATGTTTGACATCGAGATCGTATACGGGTGCTCAGTGGTGACTGGGTACACTGGACGGACTCGCCGAGAACTTCTATATAGAATTATATCTATCGTCGGATAGCAGTTCTCAGGTGACACTGGACCCGAGATCATCATAGAGTCTTGTGTGTTCTCCCACTGTACTTTGATTACCACCCTACCACGGTTCTACTGAGTCGTGCAAACAGGTGGCCGTTGGATACAGTCCCGAGACACACGAAGGCAATGAGCGATAGGAGGGGTTTCGTCTCTCCCGGTATTGGGAGTTGATGCTGTGCTGTGCTCGACTAGCTATATTAGTAAGTCCTTGGCCAGGGCTGTTGAGATTTGCTGATAAGTGTTATCAGTAGTTTCTCGATCTGTTATAGACCATTCATGGGCATGACTTATTGAGTTATTGGGGTCGACGTTACCATCCCTAGACTCGATATGCAGCATATCTGACGAAGAGACCGGACTGTACGGTAGTGTTGCCGGTTGGCTCGACGGGAGTTGTAACAGGTTCGCTTGTTTTCTTCTGATCGCTCAATACCCGGGTGGCCGTTACGTTTAGCTGACCGCTTGCGGCTTGTAGGTATTTGATATGATCATTACCTACTGCCGGCGTATTGACGAGTCTTAGAGTCCCACAATGAAGTTTCCTGGCTCAGGCGAAAAGATGTGGTGTGCATATGAGATATGCGGGGACCCGATTAAATACAGACATATGATACCGTATATCAATCGGGCATTTTCTATTGGTCGGGTCGTATGTGATATGACCGGTTTGCAAAATCAAGTGTTGATTTAACAAATGACTTTTAGATCAATTCTTTAGTTAAACTCTGTTTCTATTTTTTTGTATGCATACATGTATGCACATGATGATGTGCATGGATACATACATACATACATTGTATCATGGTTGTCGATACATATTTGGTGGCAATGCAAGACTTACATTGTAGAATTATCTATTTATTTATCATTTAGAAAAAGATAAAAGATAATTCACACAAGGTTTATACTTATCATCTTTGACCATGCTTCAACCACCATTTAACCTTGAGTTAATTATCCTTTTGTCTTTAACCCATTTGATAAAAATCTAGATGATTCTAACCATGGTTGAAGTGAGAAGGGATTAAGATATATTATTCTTTTCTCATTTCAATTATTATTCACTCACATATCTTTTCTTTTGTGAAAAAAAAGCTTAGCCACCATCTTCTTCCTCTCTTGAGAATTTCTTTGAGTGAGGTTGAGAAAAAGAAAGAGTTTTGATTATAGAAAACAAACCACATCATCATACTACACACATCTAGCCCATTTGTGTAGGGTGTTGATTGATACGAAAAAGTGTGTAGTAATTAACCGCAATCAATAACGGTGTCGCGCGTAGCTAGACCGAGATGAGTACGGGTCGTCCTCTGGGAAACGTGGAACCTTTTACTTTTACTTTAGATGTGTTGAGAAAGAGAGGAGGGATAAAGAATTTTATAGAATGGTTTCTAGATCTACGTTAAACAAGAATGTAAAATATAGATTTAGATTATTTTAGAGACTTAGATAATATAATAAGAAGGCTTGTAGGGTTCGTTAGGATTTAGTAGTTATGGACGATTAATTAAAAGATACCCTTTTTATCCATTAATAGATTTAGAACTAGAACGCCGGTGATGCGTGTAGATTAGGGTTTCTGGAGGGAAAAGGAATCCCACTCTTAACCCTTATCTCGACACGGAACTCCGTTCATATCTAGTCTTTACCAAAACAATCATTAATCTAATCTCTAATCACGGTCGGAACTAGCAAAGAATTGCTAGCGCGCCCGATTAGGATGTTAATGATTCTTTTGATAAAGTTCCTAAACTTTATAGGACTTAAAAAGGGTTTAGTTATTTTCATCGTCCATTAGCCTACCCTAATCCTACGAACCCTAACAAGCGGAGAATTACTCGCGCATGTTGGGAGAAGAAGATGAAAAGACAGAGAGGGAAAACATAATGTAAAATGCAAAAGAATTAAATAAAACAACTACCTTTATTAATCGACTTGAACAAACTACACTTTAATCCGTAGAAAATGATTACAAACTAGTTGCTTCTCGATCTTTCCTAAGGAGGTAGTCGAACAGTCGATGATCAGCCTGGATGCGTGAGCGTCTGGAGCTTCGTGATCTCTTCGGCTTGATAACTTTTCCAAGAGGCTCTCGGTGCTCTTTTATAGTGCAAAGCCAGAATCTTCTTGTTGAAAACTTGGTAAAATTTATCATAGATTTATGCCAAAAAATCTCATTCTCTAACTCCCTGGAATTGCGGCGGATCCGCGGCCCAAGGGGGGGTTTGGCCGCGGATCCGCGCTTGATGGTCGAGATCTCGTGACTGAAATTTTTGGGCTTGCATCTTTTGACATGTGGCAATCCTAGGCACCTTCAGAATCTGAAAATCTTTTCTCGGATGCTTTCAGACTTGGTCTCCAAGTCTTGCTTCTTAATTTGGCAAGATTTCTTCAACAACTTGATTTGTTTGATAAATTCTGCATAACAACTTGGAAAATTCTGCACAATAATCTCAAATAATATTTTAGTAGGCTTATTTCTACTAGGATTTGGTCAATGGATTTATTTGCATACATTTTCCTACCAAATACTAATTAAAATATATTAACACATGGAAAATGGTACTTTTACACACAAACCCTCATATGTATAATATATTATAATAAAGTTCTTTTTTAATATGTAAATGGTAGGAAAAATATAATACAAATGTGCAGTTTTATCAACTGAACAAATACCCCCAAACTTATCTTTGATCGTCCCGAGCAAACTAGTTTATTTAAGAGGAGAAAAAGAAAGGAGAAAACTAAGCACACTTTTATAGGCAACACGATTGCACTGAGCACGTGCAACAAGCCGTTAAACCTCTAGGTGTCCCTAGTAGGAGGAGTGTTGTCTCCTGAGGGTTTTCAGCGGATTACACCCATAAAATCCTATAACAAAAGAGAGATGGTGAAATTTACATATAAAGATAAGAACCATAAAAGAAAGACTTTGAAAATAAGAGTTTCCAACTACACTAGCTTTTCAGTTGTTATGAGACCTATCTTAATAGTCATGAAAAGATGTTAGAAATCACATTATCCCTCAATAAAACATCGTCTTTATTCTTCATTTCTACCTTTCATCCAAACATTGATCATATAACCCTACGTGTGTGTAAAGAACATCCCTACACTCGGAGAATTCAATTCAAGCTATCATACTCTTGTCCATCTACCTTAGTACTTTTTAATTTAATGAATATTAAGATTCGCTCACACCTTTTCATGCGACCGTTAATACTTCTTGAGGTACTAACCGACCGATTACTCATGTGCTTGCTGATTAGGTGATAGTATTTTCCTCGTCTTGCACCACCTAAGGCTTAGCAGTGACTCCCAGACCAGTTGGCCTTAGGGCACTAGGTGAAGAGGCACCCTCGCTATATTTTTTTATTGCTGCCTTGGCGATACAAAACCAGTGTCCATTTTTTTCCACCATTTTTATATTTTCTTCATCATTCATTTTTTTTTTATTTCCTTCATACTTTGGCTTTTAGACAAGAGCATTTCAATGTATCCTCTACTATCCCGAGTTTCAAGACGTGTGTAAATGCATATAGTAGGGTATCAACATTCAAATGTTTGACTTTCAGAATAGAAACTATTTTTCAGACTTATTTTTATCCTCAGATTAGTGACTTCCTTCATCTTACTAACCCTTGGGACAACAGCTCATAACTACTTATTACTAGTTCGTTTAAGAAAACTTCTAATTTTCATGGTTTTCTTAAACTATTCCTATCTTTTGGATGTAATTTTTCACTTTCTACTCTTTTGTTATAAAAGAATTTTTTTTTTAAATTTTGAAAATGTTGTGCTTATGCAAAATATGATGCAAATTGATGCGTAAATAAGAACAAACCTCCCCCAAACTTGTTTACAACAGTGTCCTCACTGTTGCTATCTGCTGGATCACAAAAACCTGTAAGTTTGGGAGGAAATTATTAATGGGGGCAAGAATATATGAAAGTGAAAATCTTCCCCCAAACTTATTTCAGGCTCACAATTTTGTAAAAATCATTTTCTTTCAAGAGCCAAAATATACCACCCCTCCCCCAAACTTGAGTTAAACAATTTTAATCTTTTAAAATCACATGAGGGGGTCAAGGTTATTGGTCAATGCCAAGCTTTGCAAAGACCGAAGGTCAACACCAACCATTCAAAACTTTTATCGATGAAGCACCAAGGTTGGTGGAAGAACATGTCACCTATTGACGTGAAGAAGTGGGAAGGTGACAAGAGGTGTATTGGAAAAGGATTGCGTCTCAATTTGGAGAGACGACACAGTGATAGTAATGATGGATTACCCGCATTATCATGATTGTCCAAAAGAGAGGGTGGAGGTCCAATTTCTTCATCTTGGAATTGATTCATCTCAACACCCGTGTCTTGTAAAAATGCGAGTTCATCAGTGAAAATTTCCTCAAAGCTGTCATCGATACCCCGAAAAATAATGTCATCAGAAAAAATGGGGTGATCGTCAGTCTCAATATAAGGTTCCTCATTAGATGTTGACCCGGACAACTCGGTGGAAGAGTAAATGGTTGGGTCAAACAACAACATATGAAAAGAGTCCGTATCATGAGGTTGATCAAATTCGCTGCTGTCGACATCCATTAATTCGACAGAACACACATGAGCATAGGGTTCGGAGGGTTCACTTTCCAACTTGTAAATGTTAAGCTCAATTGACTTCTTTCCAAAGGATAGGGTCATAGAGCCGTTTCTACAATTAATTACTACGTTGGAAGTGGCCAAAAAGGGTCGACCGAGTATCACCGGGATTTGATTGCGTGGGTTTGCCACAGGTTGTGTATCTATAACGATAAAGTCCACAGGGAATATGAATTCCCCGACTTTGATTAACACATCCTCTAGCTCACCCCTTGGTTGGGTGATAGATCGATCGGCCATCTGAAGAGTGCAATGCGCAGGTTTTAACTCTCCGATCCCTAATTGCTCATACACAGAATACGGAAGCAAGTTAACACTAGCACCAAGATCGAGTAGAGCACGATTGATATTTTTACCCCCAATGGAAATAGAAATTGTAGGACTTCCGGGGTCCTTTCGTTTCTTGGGTAGTTGTTGTGTAAAAGCAGTGCTCACATTACTCGCAAGGAAAACTTTTTTAGGTACTTGAACTTTTCGCTTCCTAGTGCACAAGTCCTTTAAGATTTTCGCATATGACAGAACTTGTTGAATAGCATCTAGGAGAGGAATGTTTATGTTAACTTGCTTAAAAATTTCCACAATCTTCTCCATTTGTGGACTTGGTCTGTTGCCCCTCAACCTGTTTGGATAAGGTGCTTGATCAATAAGTTTTGGGTCCAACGTTTGTGGAGAAGACTGTGGGAATGGATTCGATCCCAAAACTGGAGTGGGAATCGAATTAGATAGATTTGGCGAAATGGGCGAAGGGTTCGAGCCTTGGGGAAAACGGAGAATAGGCTAGGATGAAGGTGGGAGACTAGACGAATTAGGGGAAGAAGAAGAAGCTGGGGTATCATTGGTGTCACTATCATCACACTGCTCACCCACTCGGTCATTCAGCACTTTTCCCGATCTCAACGTGGTAACAGCACTCACATTATAACTTTGTGAGTGGCCAGGATTAGGTATGGGTTGAGATGGGAGTTTCCCTTTCTCTTTCGCACTCATTGCGGCGTTTAACTGTGCGATTTGGTTTTCTATTGATTTGATACTGTCACCATGGGAGGAGGAGTTTTTCGTTAGGGTATCAATAGAAGACCTTATCTCAGCCGAATTTTGCATGGATTGTTTCATGAACATATCCAAAGTTTATGCAAGTGAGTTGTCGGTACCGGCCACTCGTGGTGTAGAAATGTTGGCCGGATTTTGGAAATTCTGTCACTGAAAGGGGGGCTGATTCTGTGGTTGTGGTTGCTGTAGAGGTGGTCTTTGATAATTGCTTTGTTGGTTTTGATTCCAAGCAAAGTTAGGATGATTCCTCCATCCTTGATTGTATGTGGAAGAATAAGGATCGTTTCTAGGTCGCTGCTGAAAAGCAGCATTAGCTTGAAACGATGCATCCATAGGACATTCTTCCGTTAAGTGTGAAGGATCCGAACAGCAACCACAGACGGTCTTAGGAAGCGTGACCTAATTTAGGGAGAATGTTGAGAACTTGTTTTCAATAGCATCGAGTTTCTTCTGAATCGCTGCCATTTCGGCTTTTACTGCGATAGAAACATCGAGCTGGTGAATACCTCCCTTAGTTGAAGGTAGTCTTACGCTTTCCCACTGCAACGTGTGTTCAGCAAGGTCTTCCAGATATTTCCAAGCTTCACCGTCGTCTTTAGACATGAAATTGCATTGACACATTGTTTCAAGCATCTTCTTTGTCGCTGGATTAATGCCCTCATATATAATCCGACATAAATCCCATCTTTGTATTCCGTGATGGGGGCATTGGACAAGCAGATCTTTGAAACGTTCAAAACACTTCCAAAATGGTTCATTGGGAAGCTGGGTGAACTGGTTGATCTCGCTCCTAACATGTGCAGTCTTATGATTTGGGTAAAACTTCTTAAGAAATGCTACGACGAATTCATCCCAATTAGTGATAGAGTGTGCGGCAGTATTATAAAGCCATTTTTCTGCCAAGTCACACAGTGTGAATGGGAGAAGACGTAAGCGCATAGCATCTAAAGTCAATTGTGAAGTACCCATCATTGCGCATATGTTTTCGAATTTGGTGATGAAAACGTACGCGTCTTCCGACTCAAGCCCGTGAAATTTGGGCAGCAGATTGATGTAGTGGGGTTTAATTTCGAAATTATCCCCGTTAGGTGGTGGAAGAGATAGACAAGTAGGAAGAGGACCACGAATAGAATAGCATCTCTCTTGGAGAGAGATGCGCAGTGGATTCTGTTCACCTGCGGGCGGTGGCAGCGTGGTGTTATAATTAGATGGAGTGTCGACCATCTCGGTCGATGTGGTGTGTGGTGGGGGAAAAGAAGATGAAGAAGTACCGACTTCGGCGTCGATAGCAGGAACGCGGACAAGACGGGCACTAGGATCCCGTGTCCAGCCGAGCATGCACTAAGCGGGTTTAGTGCAAGTAATAGCGTGTGTGTGATTTTAAAATTGGCTTGCTTTTGAAAAAGTGGGACTCAAGACAAATCACCCTAAGATGCACAAGTAACCCTAGAACTAAGGTCACCTAGGTCGAGTCTCTAGACCGCTCCTAGACTTCCAAAGGACAAGCCGCAGGATCAATCCTCTACCGCCTCCGTACTACCCTTGTAGCCAGGTAAGTGCCAGGTAAGTGGGAAGGAACCACGTCGTAGGCCTAATTAAAAACCACTAGCCTTTGTCACACTTGCCTAGGCACTACAAAAGTAATACGGATAAACGATAGATTACCCACGACCTTCCTTTGTCCTTATTGAGTGCGACAGTCCTTAGAGTCTGGTCTAGATATTATTTAAATTAATGAAGGGTTGATCTATATGCTCGGTTTGTGATTTGTGGGGCTTAGGAAGGGTGATGAAATCCCCACCTAATCTTGATTTGGTCTTTGCCCCTTAAAGTCCGTATTAAATATGCAAAACAAAACCAATCACAAAACTTTTGCAAAAAGATTTTTGAGCGGCGCAATTTTTGCAAAGAATCCTGCAGAAAATAGAGTTTATTGGATTTGAGGAGAGAGAGAAGGAGTTAAGAAAGATACCAGAGAAGATTGAAGCCCTAATTCCTCCAACCTGCTGCGATTCCGCCGCAGAAGGGGTACTTTTGCCGCGGTTCCGCCGCGTGGCAGAAGGAACAGTCGATGAAATTTTTTGTATAGCCTTCTGTGCTCCTCTGGAACTCTAAAAATGTTTCTGTTTCCTGTTCTCCTTAATTCTGTGACTCCAGATCTCCTTGCAAAAATTCACGCACAAATCGTTAAATATACAATTTGCAGTTTTGTGTTAATAATGATATGGCTCGTCTAAGAATTCAACACAAATAGTAAAAATAAAAAATTACGCACGTATCCCCGGCAACGGCGCCATTTGATTGATACGAAAAAGTGTGTAGTAATTAACCGCAATCAATAACGGTGTCGCGCGTAGCTAGACCGAGATGAGTACGGGTCGTCCTCTGGGAAACGTAGAACCTTTTACTTTTACTTTAGATGTGTTGAGAAAGAGAGGAGGGATAAAGAATTTTATAGAATGGTTTCTAGATCTACGTTAAACAAGAATGTAAAATATAGATTTAGATTATTTTAGAGACTTAGATAATATAATAAGAAGGCTGGTAGGGTTCGTTAGGATTTAGTAGTTATGGACGATTAATTAAAAGTTACCATTTTTATCCATTAATAGATTTAGAACTAGAACGACGGTGATGCGTGTAGATTAGGGTTTCTGGAGGGAAAAAGAATCCCACTCTTAACCCTTATCTCGACACGGAACTCCGTTCATATTTAGCCTTTACCAAAACAATCATTAATCTGATCTCTAATCGCGGTCGGAACTAGCAAAGAATTGCTAGCGCGCCCGATTAGGATGTTAATGATTCTTTTGATAAAGTTCCTAAACTTTATAGGACTTAAAAAGGGTTTAGTTATTTTCATCGTCCATTAGCATACCCTAATCCTACGAACCCTAACAAGCGGAGAATTAATCGCACATATTGGGAGAAGAAGATGAAAAGACAGAGAGGGAAAACATAATGTAAAATGCAAAAGAATTAAATAAAACAACTACCTTTATTAATCGACTTGAACAAACTACACTTTAATCCGTAGAAAATGATTACAAACTAGTTGCTTCTCGATCTTTCCTAAGGAGATAGTCGAACAGTCGATGATCAGCCTGGATGCGTGAGCGTCTGGAGCTTCATGATCTCTTCGGCTTGATAACTTTTCCAAGAGGCTCTCGGTGCTCTTTTATAGTGCAAAGCCAGAATCTTCTTATTGAAAACTTGGTAAAATTTATCATAGATTTATGCCAAAAAATCTCATTCTCTAACTCCCTGGAATTGCGGCGGATCCGCGGCCCAAGGGGGGGTTTGGCCGCGGATCCACGCTTGATGGTCAAGATCTCATGACTGAAATTTTTGGGCTTGCATCTTTTTACATGTGGCAATCCTAGGCACCTTCAGAATCTGAAAATCTTTTCACGGATGCTTTCAGACTTGGTCTCCAAGTTTTGCTTCTTAATTTGGCAAGATTTCTTCAACAACTTGATTTGTTTGATAAATTCTGCATAACAACTTGGAAAATTCTGCACAATAATCTCAAATAATATTTTAGTAGGCTTATTTCTACTAGGATTTGGTCAATGGATTTATTTGCATACATTTTCCTACCAAATACTAATTAAAATATATTAACACATGGAAAATGGTACTTTTACACACAAACCCTCATATGTATAATATATTATAATAAAGTTCTTTTTTAATATGTAAATGGTAGAAAAAATATAATACAAATGTGCAGTTTTATCAACTGAACAGGTGTTTGCTCTACTTCATTCACATATTAAGTAAAGTAAGAAGCTTTGGGCAAAGGAGCTTCGGGTGGATCGTCGTGGACCAAGAAGATCTCAAGAGAACCTCTTTTCCAACTCTCAAGTAGCCAAGGAGTCTAGCGTAGGGAGCTACAAAGGTTGTACTCTCAAAACCCTAGCTTTCATTACTTATGATGTTCTCTTTGAAATGAAACCCTAAATTTCTAGTGAAGATTCTTTGTATGTTCACTTAGCACCTTAAAAATTTGATTTTGAGACATGTGATGCTTCCAAACCCTTCATGAGGTGCTAGGTAAACCTAACATTGGTATCAAAGCCTAGCTAGAGCTTTAGGCGACACTTTAACGAAGTTAAAACTCCGATCGAACCAAAAATACGGTTTTTTTTAGCCTTCTCTGGACATTTTTTCAAAAATGTGTTTTTTCAGTATTAAAAATCCTTAAAAAATTTAGAAGGGAAATCTAAGCACCACTGTAAAAAACGAAGCTATAAACAGTACATTCCACCGCGGAACCGCGGCCAGAGCTTGCTTGGGCCGCGATTCCGCGGCCGTACAGATGGGTTATTGCCTCAGTTTTGTACAGTAATCTTTCTACCTGCTTGTACATATTTTTGGGTATTTTTAATCTGATTCAAGTGTTGAATGTTCTGGGGATTGTTTTGGATTCGGTAATTCGATCGGAATTTTAATTTCGTGCCTTTTTCGGATAATTTAGAAAGTATTAAAAAGTTCGAACGGATATCATTAATTCACTATTTCCCGGTACGAAAAATTTTCAAGTGTTGATTTTTTCTCGGGTTTAAATCTTTCGGAAAGACGTGCAAGTTAAATGGTGGACCCTCTAGAAGAACACAAACCTTAACTCGATTATGTGACCGTCTGAACTGCCTCTAACCTTAGGGTTTGGGGCAGTACGGCGTGCCACATGTAAGGCGTTGGCTTAACCCTTCTACGGCTGGACCGCTGCTACTTTGACACATTCCGGGTTTTTTGAACTCCGCTCAAGTGTTGAGCTTTAGGAAATTTTGGGTATTTGATTATTCGATCGAAATGTTTAATACTGTCTATTTATCTGGAATGTGATACAATATGTGAAATTCATATAGTTAGGCATGAAATGCGAAGTATGTGATATTTCGGATTTACGATGTCTAAAGAGAATGTGGATTCCAAATGTTGTAGTTTTACACTTTCTTTTCTGTGACCGTAAGTGTAGTATGTCGCTTATCGCCGGTTTCGTTGCTATACATCAATGACAATCGGGGCACGCATACTTACTTACGTTGATGATATATGATATTATGTGTTGCTGAGATATGTGTTGGAGATAATGCCCTCAGAGTCAATTATTAGGTCACAGGTACGTGATTGCAATGATTGATGGAGGACCTATACCGGTAGGACAGTCTTACTCGAGATGATAGTATGCTATCTGGTTTGCCTTTATCATCGTGTACTGCTTTAGGTGACCTGACAAGTCGCTATTGCACGTTGATAGAGCCCCTAGGATTCTTGCTTGACCACCAGCAGTATGAGGGCGATCATATAAGTGGGAGCTGGGGGTCTATAAGCACATCCTTAAATGGTCCCTAGTCGTGAGAGTTTCGAGACAGGGCATCGATACTCCAGAGTAGACTAGTGTATACAGTCGAGATCCCGACGAGGGGCGGTAGCCGGCCTCACAAGCCACTGGTGTCAGTTGGTTCACCTAAGATGTATACAGGTGCTCATTGGGTTATGAGTACACTGGACAGGACTCGCCGGGAACATGCTAGTTGGTCATATACCAGACGTCAGATGGCAGTTCCCTGGTGACATGTGTACAGGTTAGTTCATCGACCTGGGGATCGTCATTTGTCTTGTGTGAGTTCCCACTGTACTTTGATTACTACCCTACCACGGCTCAAAAGAGTCGTGCAAACAGGTTTTAGTTGGGTACAGTCCCGAGCCACATGGAGGCAGTGAGCGCATCTTCAGGGGTTCGTCTCTCCCGGTATTGGGGGTGAGGTCACGCTGTGTCTAGGAGAGCCATTACACGAAGCCCTCGGCCGAGGCAAGGAGATTTACTGGTAGGTATTCCAGTAGTATCTCAGGGTGTTCTGGGCTACACTCCGACACGACTTGTACCGCTTTTGGGGGTCTGACTTTTACCAACCCCCTAGGCCCGCCATGCGATGCTCATAGACGAACGGACCGGACTGTACGGATATTGTCACTGACAGGCTCAGTAGGGTTGTCAGGCTGAGTTCGCTCGCAGACGTCCCTTTTAGTCAGTACCTGGTAGCCCGTTACGTATTGGCTTATACCTCTGACATGCTAGTGGTTAAATTCACAACCAAGATGTTGACGAGTCTTTAGAGTCCCCCACATTCAGTTACTCAGCTTTCGGGCGAAAAGCTGTAGAGGCCGTATGGAGATATGGCAAGGTCCGATAAGATACGTGCGGTATTGCACGGATCAAGATCGGACAGTTTGTACTACAGGCCATATGGTTATATGGCAGGGTTCGATCAGATACGTGCGGTATTGCACGGATCAGGATCGAACGGATAATACTAGCCGGCTTTGGTTTAAGCCGGATCCTAGTATAGTACAGTGTAGATTTTGTCTCATTGCATTTGTATTTCGGTCGGAATACAAATGCGGGTGTGTATGCACAGTATCGGGGTTTTCCTGTAATTTATTACGGGACCAGTTTTCTGGAGTTGCCAGTTTGCTTTTCGTTTCGGCCAATTTCCTTTGTATCGTTCATTGGCCAAAGATTGGTGGAGGATGGCTTATTTGCATCGTTGCAAATAGGCATTTGTGGAGGGGGTCTTTTGCATATTGCCATGTCATGATCACTTGACTTTTTGACTTCATCATGGTTGCTCCATACCTTGACCTTTTGACTTGACTTCTTGTCATGATGGTATGACTTTTGTGGACATGATTGTTGATGATGAGAGATGGTTGTTAGTTGAGTGTGGGTTTGATTTTGTGATGATTCTTTTTGCATGATAGCCTTCTCTCTCTCTCCATTGTGTTATTGGATGGCTCTCTCATTTTTCTATCACACTACACTCTCATTCTCCTCTCTCCAATTACTATGGCCGGCCAAAGCATTAAGGGGGGGCTGTCCAACATTTTTGGGTGTGGGGTTTTGTTCATTTCATGTTCCAAAATCCCCAAAGTTCCTCCACATAATTCTTGTATCATCCCTCCACTAAAATGGCACCTCCATGAACCCCAAATGAGACTTGCTCACTAGACATTCTACAGCAAATCTTGGGCACGTCGACTAGCCAGCTTCGTGCCCGAGTTGCCTCGGCATTGAGGTGGGAGCCCGTAAAAGAAGTAGGCGATGTGGTGCACTTCCAGCGACGAGGTGGAGACCGGAGCTTCCGCAGGAGATCGGGACGACGACGAGAAGACCGGAGGACTCGGATCTGTCGGTATATCTCTCTTCCCCATCTTGTAGTTATCTAGGAATAGTTAATGGTTCGATCCGGGTATTAGTGCGCGGCGGTTTGCCAGTTCAAGTAAAATTTAAAGTTTATCACCGCTTCCGCATTTGGCCGTCGGATTGACGGCCGGGGCGCCGCCGTGCACTTACAGTGGTATCAGAGCCTCGCCATTAACTTAGTCTAGCTTGCCTTAATGTGTTTTTCAGTTCCGATCGATCAAATGTTCCAAAACCCGTATTTCCTTCACGACAGTTTTCTGTTGAAATTTTTTGGTCTCCAAAATTTTTTCAGGTTGTATAAAATTGATGTACTGGAGATTACAAGGCTACTGTAGAAATTCGACAGGGTGAGTCCACTGTGGAAGCGCGGAACAGCGGCCAAACCCCCCTTTGGGCCGCGGTTCCGCCGCACACTGTTGGGATCCCTGCACCAAATTTCTACAGTATCTTTCTGGGGTTAAAATTGGTTTTGGACTAATAACATTGGGCCCAGAATTTCTTGATCTGCTACAGTAATGCTTGGGGGCCCACTTGTTAAAATTTGATCGATCGGATATTTTAAACACATTATTTCACAGTATTTACATTATATCTGCGACCGTGAATGTCACTTGATCGGTAAATCCGGTCTAACTGCTATAGCCCGGTTAGACGGATTTGCGAACGTGACTTTCGCGTTGATGTTTTGTTTTTGCTGTGATGTTGCGGATCGGTCGTGGGGATAGCCTGGATGCAATGCTAGTACAGTTGTGGTTGTATTATGTACATTTGATATTGCGGGGCGAGCGTCCGACATGTGGACTGCCGTCACTGCCTGTTTGTATTATTATTTTGGGGCACGGCCAGGTTGCGGTCGATGTACCGTTGTATGTATATTTTACTTTCTGTACTAGGATTACCCCGCGGTGGAGTGCACGGATAGCCGGGTTCTAGAGGGCAACAAGCCCGCATCTCATGGCATTGAGACGGAGGGGGCTTCACTCTAGAATTGGCGGGCTATTCGCCGCACTCGTAGGGGGTACAGGTTGACCCAGGAGGGGTGCCCAAGTTACCGGATTCCGTGAAGTGCTGGGTGGTCCATTCACGTTGCTGAAGGGGGCTGCCTCGCTTCAGGTTTTGGCGGGTAACTTGCCGCGCCCGTATGGGTCTAGGATTTCATTGCACAGGCTATCCACATGACCAGGGGAACGTCGGGTTTCAGCGGCTCTGTGAAACCCGGGGATCCCAGATATCTGTATTGTTTCTGTGATGCTGTACATTTCTGTGATGTTGCATTTTATCACGCCTTGAGCGAATATAATATATTGGTATATATATTAGTAGATGTTGTATATGTTTTGCATCCGCGCTAGTCCAGTCCCCGCTCTGTCGTTAGTTAGCTAACCTAACGGGTAATGACGGGACCCAGTGGCAAATGCAGATGGCATATACGTACATCAGTATATTTTCGTTCTTTGTGGTGTGATCAATTGATGGGACTGTGTTGATTCGGATCAATGCAAGTAAAACAAACCTAATCTGATGTTGTTGGAACACTTTTCAAAAAGCTGTTATTGCAAGGATGTTCACTTTTGTTTTGCATCGTGATATTCAGTTGGAATATCCTGCTCCTCAGTCGACGAGGCAAGGGCCGAGATCCCTTCACCGGGAGTGACCCCTTGGACAGAAAGTTTGCGTCAGGGCATTAACTTCACTATAGCCGATTACTTTTGCTTTGCACCGTGGTATTCAGTTGGAATATCCTGCACCTCATTCTACGGGGAAAGAGCCGAGATCCCTTCACCGGGAGTGACCTCTTTAGTAAAGGTTTTCGTCACTATATTTTCTAAAAAGCTATCCGTTCCTTCAACGATATCAAGTTCATTACGTTAAAGGTTTTCGCCAGAAACCATTCGTAGCCCTCCATCATTTCGGTTAAATATTCGGTAGTATTCAAGCTATGTATTTTGACCTCACGCCAAGGCATAGTGATTGGTAGCTGCCGGATATTTAGCTGTTGCATAGATAGATGCGTTGGTTTGGGACAGTCGTACTACTATTTTGGCCTACGTCAAGGGTATGTACGGGTGGATTCAAATTAACCTGGATAATGATGGGCAGAACTTGACATGTGACTTATGATATTTTGACCTCAGGCCAAGGTCATAAGAGCATGGGGCAGAAATCACATCGGGAGTTTCAAAAGAACTGAAACTTGCCAGATATGCGCATACCTTCTGGAGTGTGATACCGTGAGCGGATTCCGTCACGTTGTCGTGCGATGATAGTTGGATCCCGATTCCCACTGATGAGTTAGTTTACTCCTCGGGTGATCCTGACTAATTCTTCTTTCAGGTTTGGAGGAGAATTTGAGGTACAGTGGGAGGTTTCCAGATTAGATAAATTGGTAACCATTCTGATCTAGGTTAGAGTGCACGCTGAGTGTTTCTTTTCTCTCTCTCTTTGGCAGCGACCATTGACCCGACCTTAAGACTATGACTCAGTGACCAAGTTGACCGAACCTTCTTAACACTGGCTTTTGGATTGTCAGAGTTGCAGACCTCATTGCCACTCCTACTTTTACCCTTTTCTCCACGACACCCCGTATTACTACGAACGTCCACTTCCATTGGACAAAACCATCGTATGGTTAGATACGAACTCGAAGGAATTCGAGGATGGTTTCAGGTTCTGGAGAAAACGGATAGGATTATTCAGTTGTCTTTTCCTTTTACCCTCTCTCAGGTTACGAGTACTCCTTGGTTTAGGGGTAGTACACCTATTATTCAAATTGGATAGTCTTCTTCCAAACCATAGGCAGGTGCCGACCGGTGGGGAATGAAGAAAACCAATTAGCATAACGATGATGTGCAAAAGATATTAAGTTCAGACAAAGCAAGGGATTAGTAAGAGGGCAAAGTAAATTGGGACTGCTATTCACGACCAAACCAAGTATTCCTTTACCACTCCCAAATCACCTTTGTATTTCTCCAGGACACTCCGTATCACTACAAAGATCCACAGTTTATTGGATACTCCATCGTATGGTTATATACGAACTCGAAAGGAACTTGTTCCAGTTCGGGGATGGATTCTGGTTCAGGAGAAATAGGAATAAGATTTATTCAGGTGTCTTTTATCTTCTCCTTCTCTCGCATTGCGAGTGTTCCTAGGATTGGGACAGTACACCCATTATGCTTACTGGATAGTCTTCTTCCAAACCATAGGCTGGTGCCGAACGGTAGGGAAGGAAGAAAACCATTTGGCCTAAGGGGTGTGCAGAAGGTAATGACTAAAGACATATAAAGGGATTTGGAGAGGTGGCAAAGAATTACAAGGTTACAGAAGTGAATCTGGAAGAGGCATTACTAGGAATACCGGGATACCCCATCGAAACATTTCAATGTTTCAGTTTCACTGTGTACTGTTAAAAGAAAACTGATTTCCCGATTAGACACTTGCTCCAGGGTATGTATTTACCAGGTATGATTCTCACATCTGTATGGTTTTACAGATGATGAGTGGGAGTAAGTTATTGGGAATTGGGTGATCATCCTCATTATATCGGGATTCGTTGTAATCGATGATATTTGAGGAAGTCACCTGGGTTGTTTGCCGGTCGGCAAATATTTGGTTTTGAATATCCTCTGTTATGCACCAATTTCAAATTGATATATCTGTACGTCTATTTTCATAGAGTGAGATATACCTTTTTGAAATTATGTCTATGACATTTACCTATATCAGTGGATGGTTAGGTAAGGAGCATTAAACAGCGGTGTAATTCTTCTTAACCATAAGTACAGTTTTTAACCTACGACACACAGTGAATGAGTTATCAGACTCAAGGGACTTATACAGAGTATTGTATGTTGTCCAGGGTCCATCAGGACAGAGGGGTTGGTCCTCGTACTATATTCGGTTTACTTATGACTTCTCTAGTTTTTAGATAGGTGTTTCGCGGAAACACAGGGTCCGAATTTGGAGAAGTTATAGGTATTTGAATAAAGTAGAGAACCAGGTATTGCAAGTATCGGGATTCTTCAAAGTGATTGAAGATGTAGATACTTGTGTATGGTATTCAGTTGATAGTAATGATTAAGAGAACTTGCTTCTCTTTCAGGTTACTCATAACTGGAAGCATTCCTAAGTTGAGTAACGCTGATAGGCCTTCTTCCATTTAGTTGACATGCACTGGAGACAGCTGCATGATTTGAATCTGGTTCAATTAAATCAGTGCCTCTGGTCCTATATTGGATATAGAACAGTTCGTATCTTAAAGATGTTAAGGTAAGGGGAGTTGTCCGGATTATGCTTAAAACTAGACTCTGGATAACTCAAGGCACGTTTCTGTAATGGCTGTTTGTGGGTTGACCCAGGCTATGACGAGGGTTGACTTTCTACCATCTGGATGAACAATAGCAATATTGTTCTAGACTCGCCACAGTTTTATTAAAAATGGATTTTTTCAGAAAACAGTAGTGGGAGTATGGTAGAACTGGAAGTGATTCCAGAACCACAAACGATTACTGAAGATTTGATAAGGAACCTAAAGATTCAATCTGGATTGACATTCCATTGGCCACTCCGCAGATAAAGTGGGTAACTTCAGGCACCCGAGAGGTACTACGGTAGCCTCAAGGACGGTGACAGGGAAGTTCTTGTTTACCCACAATTACCATTGCTGTTGTTCCAGGCTGTGAGACCCGGCGGGAGGATGAGTATAGCGTCGTTCTAAACTAGTTTTAGAAGTGTACGTCTATATGACTCTGCCAGAGGGTTGTCGTAGTCAGTGGGAGCAGCGGAAGCATTGGTGGACAGGTAGTTTATGTCTATTTATAGACTAAAGCAGATATAGCGGAGTTAGATCATCTATTTCTGACGTGACAGTCATGGGTTTGACTTCATCAGAATAGGGGATGGATCTGTTGAGAAGGTAGTAGGGTGTGATGTCATAGTGTTTGGATGACATACACGAAATAGGAAAAGAAACTCCTATACTACGATCGGTTATACTTTGGTCGTCACACAGTGGTTTCTCCACACAGGACTTGGATATTATATCAGACATACTGGTTACTAGATCTATGGTTTTAGATCTAGATTTGGGTGGTTTCCCAATCAGGGTACTTTGACAACATTCTATGAGTATTTAGAATGGTTAACTCTTGGCACGGTAGTATACCTGCAGGTGATGGAGTCACCCTCTCTAAAGGTGTCTTATAGACTAAAGTAGAGAGGGATGTGCATGATTGACAGATCACTTGCTCAGGCAATTGAGTCAATCATGAGATGTCAAGTACCACACCAGATGTTGTCCTTGCACTAGATGCAATAAATTGACATTAATCCAATCCTGGAGAAACAGTCGGAAGCAGTTTTAGAACATAAGTAGATGTTCTAGGGATATGATAACGACAGCCTCATTCAGGAGACAGTTATCATTCCAGGCTTCCAAGGTGACCTGGACGACAGGGAGGTTGTCAGAGTTATAGTTTTTTTCCTTCTGATGAGGGGCAGTATTTTGGACAGGTGGTCCAAGGCAATACTGAGGGAGGCATGGCGCAGGATACTGATTAAGATTAGTTGACGATACAGTCTAAGAAGTTTGGATTTGGAGTTCATTTATGAGCTAGGTCCCATCAGACATCCAGACACATTCTAAGACAGGTATTACTCATTTCGGGAGATGGGTTTCTCCGCGAACTTGAGATATAGAGAGACATAGAAAGAGACATCAAGGCGGATCCACTCACTAAGGCTATTCCTCGAACGCAATAGTTTCGCAAGCGAGCTTTGTGAGACTGACTAGTAGAGGAGTTGGGTGTTCGGTATCACACGGGCTGTGAGTATGCGACATCGCAATAATTAGCCTTGAGTGCAAGTGGGAGATTGTTGGAGATAGTGCCCTCAGAGTCAATTATTAGGTCACAGGTACGTGATTGCAATGATTGATGGAGGACCTATCTCGGTAGGACAGTCTTACTCGAGATGATAGTATGCTATCTGGTTTACCTTTATCATCGTGTACTGCTTTAGGTGACCTGACAAGTCGCTATTGCACGTTGATAGAGCCCCTAGGATTCTTGCTTGACCACCAGCAGTATGAAGGCGATCATATAAGTGGGAGCTGGGGGTCTATAAGCACATCCTTAAATGGTCCCTAGTTGTGAGAGTTTCGAGACAGGGCATCGATACTCCAGAGTAGACTAGTGTATACAGTCGAGACCCCGACGAGGGGCGGTGGCCGGTCTCACAAGCCACTGGTGTCAGTTGGTTCACCTAAGATGTATACAGGTGCTCATTGGGTTATGAGTACACCGGACAGGACTCGCCGGGAACATGCTAGTTGGTCATATACCAGACGTCAGATGGCAGTTCCCTGGTGACATGTGTACAGGTTAGTTCATCGACCTGGGGATCGTTATTTGTCTTGTGTGAGTTCCCACTGTACTTTGATTACTACCCTACCACGGCTCAAAGGAGTCGTGCAAACAGGTTTTAGTTGGGTACAGTCCCGAGCCACATGGAGGCAGTGAGGGCATCTTCAGGGGTTCGTCTCTCCCGGTATTGGGGGTGAGGTCGCGCTGTGTCTAGGAGAGCCATCACACGAAGCCCTCGGCCGAGGCAAGGAGATTTACTGGTAGGTATTCCAGTAGTATCTCAGGGTGTTCTGGGCTACACTCCGACACGACTTGTACCGCTTTTGGGGGTCTGACTTTTACCAACCCCCTAGGCCCGCCATGCGATGCTCATAGACGAACGGACCGGACTGTACGGATATTGTCACTGACAGGCTCAGTAGGGTTGTCAGGCTGAGTTCGCTCGCAGACGTCCCTTTTAGTCAGTACCTGGTAGCCCGTTACGTATTGGCTTATACCTCTGACGTGCTAGTGGTTAAATCCACAACCTAGGTGTTGACGAGTCTTTAGAGTCCCCCACATTCAGTTACTCAGCTTTCGGGCGAAAAGCTGTAGAGGCCGTATGGAGATATGGCAAGGTCCGATCAGATACGTGCGGTATTGCACGGATCAAGAGCGGACAGTTTGTACTACAGGCCGTATGGTTATATGGCAGGGTTCGATCAGATACGTGCGGTATTGCACGGATCAGGATCGAACGGATAATACTAGCCGGCTTTGGTTAAAGCCGGATCCTAGTATAGTACAGTGTAGATTTTGTCTCATTGCATTTGTATTTCGGTCGGAATACAAATGCGGGTGTGTATGCACAGTATCGGGGTTTTCCTGTAATTTATTACGGGACCAGTTTTCTGGAGTTGCCAGTTTGCTTTTCGTTTCGGCCAATTTTCTTTGTATCGTTCATTGGCCGAAGATTGGTGGAGGAGGGCTTATTTGCATCGTTGCAAATAGGAATTTGTGGAGGGGGTATTTTGCATATTGCCATGTCATGATCACTTGACTTTTTGACTTCATCATGGTTGCTCCATACCTTGACCTTTTGACTTGACTTCTTGTCATGATGGCATGACTTTTGTGGACATGATTGTTGATGATGAGAGATGGTTGTTAGTTGAGTGTGGGTTTGATTTTGTGATGATTCTTTTTGCATGATAGCCTTCTCTCTCTCTCCATTGTGTTATTGGATGGCTCTCTCATTTTTCTATCACACTACACTCTCATTCTCCTCTCTCCAATTACCATGGCCGGCCAAAGCATTAAGGGGGGGCTGTCCAACATTTTTGGGTGTGGGGTTTTGTTCATTTCATGTTCCAAAATCCCCAAAGTTCCTCCACATAATTCTTGTATCATCCCTCCACTAAAATGGCACCTCCATGAACCCCAAATGAGACTTGCTCACTAGACATTCTACAGCAAATCTTGGGCACGTCGACTAGCCAGCTTCGTGCCCGAGTTGCCTCGGCATTGAGGTGGGAGCCCGTAAAAGAAGTAGGCGATGTGGTGCACTTCCGGCGACGAGGTGGAGACCGGAGCTTCCGCAGGAGATCGGGACGACGACGAGAAGACCGGAGGACTCGGATCTGTCGGTATATCTCTCTTCCCCATCTTGTAGTTATCTAGGACTAGTTAATGGTTCGATCCGGGTATTAGTGCGCGGCGGTTTGCCAGTTCAAGTAAAATTTAAAGTTTATCACCACTTCCATATTTGGCCGTCGGATTGACGGCCGGGGCGCCGCCGTGCACTTACAATATGATGTGCAGGATTGTCACGATTGAATAGCCGGGTTTTTTTTATGTGAGGTGAGAGTTTTATTTTCATTCATGTAAAATTCAAATGTAATGTAATATTCTTTTATTTGGGGCACTTCCGGGTTGAGGTTGATGTCACCAGTGTTGTATATTATTTACTTTTCCGCATTAGGATAGACCCAAGGAGGGGAGCACAAGTGACCGGGTTCTAGGGTTCAGTGGGAGGCCATCTCGAGGAGTCGAGACCGGGTCTCCTAAACTCCAGGATTGGTAGGGTCGCTTGCCGCTCTCGTAGGGGTCTAGGGGTGTGGGCTTGGCTATTCATCACGACTGTGGAATCCGTATTTTCTATTATTGGCTAAATATTAAATACAGATGTCCTAGTATATCCCACATTATATCTGTGTTTCTGCTGCCTGTGTTCTGTGATATCTGAGATGAATGATATATTATATATGAGATGTATAGTAGACGTTGCTTATGTTTTACACCCGCGCTAGTCCCGTCCCGGTATGCCGTTAGTTAAGTAACCTAACGGTGCATAACGGAACATTGTGGCGAATGCAGATGGCATAAGCGTACGTTGTATTTTCGTTTCTTTTCTGTGATTGGCTTAAGGACTTAAATGATGGGACTACATTAATATGATTAATGTAAAGAAAATAAACCTAAAAAGATATTGTAGAATCGGATTTAAAAACCACTCGGCTCTTTATGAAAAAACTACATTTTAAAACTGCGGAGCTCAAGCCACTCCTTTTGAAAACCATTTGATTCTACGACGATATCAAGTTCAAAGCGTTAAAGATTTTCTTAAAAATCATTCGCAACCCTCCGTCATTTTAGGAAGTAGAGTACTTAGTCTTCGTGCTACGTTTGTTGACTATAGTTAAGGCGTAGTGTACGGTAGCTAAGTGATGTCTTCCTACACTGCATATGATGCAGATTAATTAGGACATTCATGCGACTTTGTTGACCATAGTTAAGGGTCATATGAGTGGGCCTAATTAATTAAGAAATAACGGGTAGAACTTGACTAGTACTTATGATTTGTTGACCATAGTTAAGGTCATAGGTACTAGGGGTAAAAACCGCATCGGGAATTTCAAGTGTTGAGATTTGCAATGAGATTGCATACCTTCCATATGATGGTTGGATCCCGATCCCACTGTGGGCAATAGTTGCTCCCAGGAGAGTTTTGCAGTTTACAATTGGCTAACTCATTAGGTGTCTAGAAAGGTGTTAACGGGGCTACGCCTCTGGGAAAATGAGGTTTACTTTAATTAGGTCCGTGCGAAAGCACGGGGAACCTCCCTCAAGTACCGACACTGGCCTGGCTGAACGGTTAGCGAAGTTGTAGACTGTAATTAATCCTGGCTAGTTTTCTTTTTAAGGTTTGAAAGAAAAACATGATTAAAGCAGTGGGAGACATCGATTAGACAAGATAATAACCAATCTGATCTTTGCAAGAGCTTTCGCTGAGTGTATTCTTTTCTCTCTCTTAATGGCAGATACCAATGACTGGACTCAAGCTTCTACTAGATAAAAATAAACTGAATGGGACCAATTATAAAGACTGGCTGAGGAATCTGAAAATATCCTTGACTTATGATAAAGTATCATATGTCCTCACGGCTTCAGTCCCGCCCGTCCCAGGTCCAAAATCCTCAGTTGGGGACAAAGAAGTCCGCAAGATATGGGACGCTGACTGTGCCGCGGCCAAATGTCTCACGCTTGCATCGATAGACAACACACATCAAAAGCAGCACAAGAATATGGACATTCAAGCCATATTCCTCCATACAAAGGAGTTGTATGGAGAGCAATCCCGCGTATTACGATACGAAGCATCAAAGAAATTGTTTCAGATGTGAATGGCCCCTGGCACACCGGTAGTAGACCATGTTCTGAAGATGATAGCTCTCATAGAAGAGCTTGAGGACCTTGGATGGACGATGGACAATGAACAATATACGGATATTATTCTGCAGTCCCTCCCCTCCACCTTTGCTCAATTCATAGTTAACTTCAACATGCACAACATGGAGAGGGAACTACCTGAACTCTTTAATATGTTAAGGAGTGCAGAGAGCACACTGAAATCAGTGAAAACTCCTGTTTCGACTGTTGGACAATCTTCCTCTTCTCGCCCAAAGGCTAAGGCCAAGGGAAAGAAAAAGAAGAAGCCCACCAATCCTAAGGGTGGAGTTAAAAAGGTTAAGGGGAAGGACAAGTCCAAAGATGGAGAATCGGGGAAAGGGGAATGTTTTCATTGCGGACATTGGAAGCGCAACTGTACCGAGTACTTAAATCTCAAGAAGAAGCATGGGGATGCTTCCGCTTCAGGTGTGTTTATGACAGAAAACTGTTTTTCAATAAAATCTGCTTCCTGGGTATTAGATACCAGTTCAGGTTCTCACATTTGCAATTCTATGCAGGGGCTGAGAAATAGCAAGGTTTTGAAGATAGGTGACCATACTCTCCGCGTTGGAAATGGTTCCAATGTGCATACAGTCGCAGTGGGAGAGTCTCACTTGGGGTTGCCATTTGGGTGTATATTGGTTTTGAACCCATGTTATTTTGTACCAAGTATGCTTTGTAATATAATATCTGTTTCTTTGTTAGACAATGAAGGATATAATTTTGTATTGCAGAACAATGTTATGAACATTCACCTGAATCAAATGTTGGTTGGGTATGGTACGCTTAATAACGGGATATACGTCCTAAATCAACACACAGTTTTCAGCATACAACACACTAATAAAAGAAAACTTTCAGAAATAAATGAAGCTTTTCTTTGGCACTGTAGACTTGGTCATATTAACGAAACAAGACTAAACAAGTTACACAAAGATGGATATTTAAACTCTTTTGAATATAAATCTTATGCGATTTGCCAGTCTTGTATCAAGGGTAAAATGACCAAAACTCCGTTTACCGGACACGAAGAAAGAGCTACCCAGCTCCTAGGACTCATACATAGTGATGTATGTGGGCCAATGTCTACACAAGCTAGAGGCGGTTTTTCTTACTTCATTACTTTCACTGACGATTTCTCAAGATTCGGTCATGTATTTTTATTAGAGCACAATTCCGAAGCTTTCGAGAAATTCACTGAATATAAACAAGAAGTAGAAAAACAAACCATCTTGAGTATCAAAATGCTTCGATCAGATCGAGGTGGGGAGTACCTCAGTACAGAGTTTGCAAACTTCCTAAAAGAGAATGGGATTCTCTCTCAGCTCACTCCTCCTTACACACCACAGCACAACGGTGTGTCTGAACGACGGAATAGGACCCTATTAGATATGTTCCGATCCATGATGAGTGACGCTGAGTTACCTGTCTCATTTTGGGGGCAAGCATTGGAGACTGCAGCGTTTCTACTGAACAGGGTTCCAACCAAAACCGTGTCTACCACGCCATATGAGATATGGCATGGGAAGAGACCATCTCTTAAGAGAATTAAGATTTGGGGTTGCCCGGCCTATGTTAAAAAATAGAATCCGGACAAACTCGAGACACGGTCAGTCATGTGTAACTTTGTGGGATATCCAAGGAACTCTTATGGATATCTATTCTACCACAAGGAGGAACAAAAGGTGTTTGTTTCTCAGAATGCCACATTCTTAGAAAAAGAGTTTTTCACAAATAAAGATGATGGCAATGTGGTGGATCTAGAAGAGGTTCTAGAGACACAAACTACAAATGACGACTTGGTTGAACCGGCTGTTGCAATAGAAACTGAGGAACCTCGGCCACTCCGTAGGTCTGGTAGGACTTCTCGCCCACCGGAGAGGTACTACGGTTTCCTCATTGATGGTGACAGAGAAGACTGCATCATGGAGGATGATGATCCTACCAGTTTTCAGCAAGCTATCACGAGTGGAGACTCTGTGAAGTGGCTGGATGCCATGAGATCCGAAATGGAGTCTATGTACACCAATAAAGTATGGACATTGGACGTTGTACCCCCTGGGGTAAAACCTGTGGGGTGCAAATGGATCTTTAAAAGAAAGATTGATGTAGATGGGCAGGTAGAGACCTATAAGGCAAGACTTGTGGCGAAGGGTTTTCGTCAAAGACCAGGTTTGGACTATGACGAGACTTTTTTGCCCGTAGCCATGCTTAAATCCATTCGGATCCTACTTGCTATTGCTGCTCACTACGACTATGAAATCTGGCAGATGGACGTTAAAATGGCATTTCTAAATGGGGATTTAGAAGAATGCGTTTATATGGATCAGCCAGAGGGCTTCATTGACAGTGGGAGCAGCGGGAAAGTATGTAGATTGCTTAAATCCATATATGGGTTAAAGCAGGCATCACGGAGTTGGAACATCTATTTCGATGATGTTATCAAAGAGTTTGATTTCATCAAAAATCCAGATGAACCTTGTGTTTATAAGAAGGCTGTAGGGAGAGCTGTCACATTCCTCGTATTGTACGTGGATGATATTCTTCTGATAGGAAATAACATTCCTATGCTACATTCGGTCAAATCTTTCTTATCACTAAGGTTCTCCATGAAGGACCTGGGTGATGCCACATACATCCTAGGGTGATGCCACATACATCCTAGGCATTAGGATCTATAGGGATAGATCCAAGAGGTTGTTGGGATTGTCCCAAACCACATACATTAACACCATCCTAAAAAGGTTTAGTATGGAAGACTCCAAGCGGGTTGCCTTACCCGCTTGCCATGGGGTCACTCTCTCCAAGGACTCTTGCCCAAAGACCGATGAAGAGAGAGCTCGCATGAGCATTATACCCTATGCTTCGGCAGTAGGATCTATAATGTATGCGATGTTATGTACACGCCCAGATATAGTTTATGCACTTAGTGTTGTAAGCAGGTACCAATCCAACCCAGGGGAGAATCACTGGATAGCTGTGAAGAACATTCTTAAGCTTGCGAAGGACTAAAGAATTGTTCTTGGTGTATGGTAATGGAGATCTCCAGATGGAGGCCTTTACCGATTCGAGCTTCCAGAGCGATAAGGACGACAGCAAATCTATCTCAGGGTTTGTATTTACCCTCAATGGAGGGGCGGTAAGTTGGAAGAGTTCCAAACAGGATACCCTTGCAGACTCTACGATGGAGGCTGAGTACATTGCTGCAAATGATGCCGCCAAGGAAGCCGTCTGGATGAGAAAGTTCGTCTCGGAGCTAGGAGTAGTTCCAACCATTATTGATCCAATACCATTGTATTGTGATAATAATGGGGCTATGGCGTTAGCCAAGGAGACCAGGTCCCATCAGCGGTCCAGACACATCCTGAGGCGTTTTCATTTGATCTGGGAGATTTTTGATCGCCACGAGATCAAGATTAGGAGAGTAGACACAAAGAATAACGCCGCGGATCCACTCACCAAGGCCCTCCCTCAGCCGCAGCATGAGCGACTTTTTAAGATGTTGGGTATGAGATACGGCAATAACTGGCCTTAGTGCAAGTGGGAGATTGTTGGATATATGTATGCCCTATAGGCCATTATATGATAGTGGATGTATTTATACATGTATATATATATATATTCAGTATACATTCTTACTCGACATGATAGTATGCTATCTGGTTCTTCCTTATCTGACATGTTGATTTGATCATGCTTTTATTCATTCACACATGTTGATAAAGCCCTGAGGATATAGACTTGACTACTGTGATTATGATAGAGATCATACTAGTGGGACATTTATAGTTTATAAGCATATCCTGGAATGTCCCTAGTCGTAGGTGTATCGAGACGGGGCATCGATATACCAGAGTAGACTAGCGTATATGATACTAGACCCATATGATGGGTGATGGATGTTCTCACATTCATCGATGTTTGACATCGAGATCGTATACGGGTGCTCAGTGGTGACTGGGTACACTGGACGGACTCGCTGAGAACTCCTATATGGAATTATATCTATCGTCGGATAGCTGTTCTCAGGTGACACTGGTGCAGGTTAGTGTGTAGACCCGAGATCGTCATAGAGTCTTGTGTGTTCTCCCACTGTACTTTGATTACCACCCTACCACGGCTCTACTAAGTCATGCAAACAGGTGGCCGTTGGGTACAATCCCGAGACACACGAAGGGAATGAGCGATAGGAGGGGTTTCGTCTCTCCCGGTATTGGGAGTTGATGCTGTGCTGTGTTCGACAGGCTATATCAGTAAGTCCCTGGCCAGGGCTGTTGAGATTTGCTGATAAGTGTTATCAGTAGTTTCTCGATCTGTTATAGACCATTCATCGGCACGACTTATTGAGTTATTGGGGTCGACGTTACTATCCCTAGACTCGATATGCAGCATATCTGACGAAGAGACCGGACTGTACGGTAGTGTTGCCGGTTGGCTCGACGGGAGTTATAACAGGTTCGCTTATTTTCTTCTGATCTCTCAATACCCGGGTGGCTGTTACGTTTAGCTGACCGCTTGCGGCTTGTAGGTATTTAATATGATCATTACCTACTGCCGGCGTATTGACGAGTCTTAGAGTCCCACAATAAAGTTTCCTGGCTCAGGCGAAAAGATGTGGTGTGCATATGAGATATGCGCGGGGACCCGATTAAATACGGATATATGATACCGTATATTAATCGGGCATTTTCTATTGGTCGGGTCATATGTGATATGACCGGTTTGCAAAATCAAGTGTTGATTTAACAAATGACTTTTAGATCAATTCTTTAGTTAAACTCTTTTTCTATTTTTTTGTATGCATACATGTATGCACATGATGATGTGCATGGATACATACATACATACATTGTATCATGGTTGTCGATACATATTTGGTGGCAATGCAAGACTTACATTGTAGAATTATCTATTTATTTATCATTTAGAAAAAGGGAAAGGATAATTCACACAAGGTTTATACTTATCATCTTTGACCATGCTTCAACCACCATTTAATCTTGAGTTAATTATCCTTTTGTATTTAACCCATTTGATAAAAATCTAGATGATTCTAACCATGGTTGAAGTGAGAAAGGATTAAGATATATTATTCTTTTCTCATTTCAATTATTATTCACTCTCATATCTTTTCTTTTGTGAAAAAAAAAACTTAGCCACCATCTTCTTCCTCTCTTGAGAATTTCTTTGAGTGAGGTTGAGAAAAAGAAAGAGTTTTGATTATAGAAAACAAACCACATCATCATACTACACACATCTAGCCCATTTGTGTAGGGTGTTTGCTCTACTTCATTCACATATCGAGTAAAGCAAGGAGCTTTAGGCAATGGAGCTTCAGGTGGATCGTTGTGGACCAAGAAGATCTCAAGCGAACCTCTTTTCCAACTCTCAAGTAGCCAAGGAGTCTAGCATAGGGAGCTACAAAGGTTGTACTATCAAAACCCTAGCTTTCATTACTTATGATGTTGTCTTTGAAATGAAACCCTAAATTTCTAGTGAAGATTCTTTGTATGTTCACTAAGCACCTTAAAAATTTGATTTTGAGACATGTGATGCTTCCAAACCCTTCATGAGGTGCTAGGTAAACCTAACAGACCGGTCCTTCACTTCAATAGCTGCATGTAGTAGTCCCTTTCGCTGCGACCGTGACCTCCGGACTCTAGAGAGGCTCCCATGAAGAAACGAATATGCTTGCTTCGAAGACTTCGAGGCCGAAGATGATCTACGTCGAGGAGACACTAACACAAGCTATCTCTTCACTAATTATGAAATTAGTGAAGCAAACACCCTATACTAAATGGAAAGTAGTAGAGGATGATGAAGTAGGAAGTGGGCTCACTTTAGATTTCATTTTCTCACACTTTTTCCATCAACTCCATTGAAGCTAGAAAGCTTTGAGGAAGAAGAATAACAATATGAACTGATATGAATAATTCATCAAAATGAATTATTGCAACCATGGGTGAGTTAAGCCCTCAAGCCTAACTCATGTAGAGAATAAACCAAGGGGTAAGGTTAAGGGTTGGGTTGACTAATATCATAAGGAATGACAAAAGAGTGGACTTTGTCAGTGTTTCTACAGGCTTCATCCAAGCTTGACAACATTGACCAAGTCTTCTCACTTTTGTTATAACTTAAGAAATAAATAAAACCCTAACTTAACCCGAGCATGGTTTAAGTCTCATACACCCATCTTGCTATGTATCATCAAGCATGACACAAAATAATGTACACTTGCATATATCACATATATACAATGTGCACAAACCAAGTGAGAAAAGAATCATAAGTGAGCTAATACTTGTTAATGTAATGTAATATATCTAATATATTATTATACATTAGATTATCAAATCAAATCTTGATTTAATAATCCGGCTATATCACATATAACCGACTGATATCATGTGTAACAACTTATCGAATCAATACTTGATCCGATAACCCGGCTATATCGCATATACCCGACCAATGTCACAAATCGCGAGAATAGAATACGGTATCTCATACCGTATCAATCTCGGTCCCGCACATATCACATATGTGCATGATCAGTCGAAAATACTGCATCTTTAAACCGGCAATTTCCTTATCTTTTGCACTCATCTAGAAGTGTTCGGTATTCATATTGCACATATTAGCAAAACATCTCTTAAATATCAGATTGCATGTGTTAGAGTTTAAAACCGGAACTTTAAGGGAAATTGACTGTATTTCATAGCATCGCATCATTCTTGCATATCGCAACTTGTGTTTCGAAGTCTGTGCAGGAAATTACAGAAGATCGGTCAAATTTACAGAACAAAGACTGTTAAAAAGACGCCAACTCAAGGATTTGGAATCTGGCAATTATCTAGAAGGAATTCAGGAATTAAACATATCAGGAAAAGGCCCAAGTAGCAGCCCAAATGAGTACCAGAGAGAACAGGCATCAAGGCCCATGAAGCGCCGCGGATCCGCGGCGGAAGCCTGCTTGCGCCGCGGATCTGCGGCTAGGTGACGTCATCAAGCTGCCAAATTTCATCCATGTTGCTTCTCTCAGGGCCCACATTCATTTCATATACGTCAAATTCCAGAATTCTCTCGAAGCTTCTGCCAGATCAGCAAAGATGATTAATTAAGCTAATATTGATTAAGCTCCTAACAAATTAATTCTAGAAGCTCTTGTTCACAACAGAATACTGCATTTTATACCGCCCATTCTTATGCTCGTGTGTTTATAGGTAGATACTTTTAATCCGTGTTTGTTACATATTTACAGAGTACAGGTTTTCAGTCCAAATATTGCAAATCAAGACAAAATCTCCACAGTTACACCAAATACAGAACATCTGTCACAGCAGATAAAAGCCGGGTTCCGGTCATCCATATCCGTCCAGTGCCGAGTACCAGTTTCAGGGACAAGACATATGACAGCGGTCATTCGTGTCTCGGACAAGCATAGAGCACGAGGGGGGCAGCACAAGAATCAATGGGTGCGCGGAGCTCAAGAGAGATAAAGTCAAAAGTGAAGAAAAGATGCAATCTTGGACTAGGAATCTGAAGATATTCTGGAAGAAATTATCAGAAAATACATTTACCAGACAACAGGGGACAGCAGACCAGGGAAGTACCAAGTTGCCCACACCCTAACCCTACTGTAGGGGCGCAGATCCGCGGCCAATAGGGGGTATTGGCGGCGGATCCTCGGCCGTACAGGCGCTTCAGGGCATGGGCTTTGGGGTGTAGGATGGTCTTTTCACATGGGTCCAGTTTGTTGCCCTAGATCTTCAACTCCCTGCCTATAAATACAGCAGAACTGAGCTCAACCAAGGGTCATTCTTTTGTTCCTCTTTTGTAGTTTTTTGTATAGTTCTTCTTCTTCTTCTTCATTCTTTTTCCATGAAAATTGCAGTGAGAGCTTTTTGAGTGGGAGATTAATGAAGATGAGGGTTTTGTATCATTCTCTTGTGTTTCTTCTTCCCCTTGAGATTCTTGCTTTCTCTTGATCATTCAACCTCTTTATTGAGCTTGAATGGTTAAGGGTTAGTTATTGATCTCAAGGGTCGTATTCTTTCATGGAATTAGCACTTCATTTCACATGCGTTCTCTACCCTTCCCTTGATCGTGCAACCTCTTCATTGAGCTTGCAAGTTTAAGGGTTGGCTATTGATCACATGCTTGTCTTGAGTCCTAGTTTCGTGTTCTTTTAATCGCTTTTTATTACTTGCAATTTATTTCCATGCACTTTAATTACTTGCAATTTATATTCATGCACTTAATTACTTGTATTCTTTTCTTTGTTCTTTTCTTTTTGTTCTCTTTTGTTCATTTTGTGAATGTTGTAATTATCGTCGTTGTTAAGAATTAATACGGTATTGTAAGTTAACACTTCTTTCTTCATTTCCTTTTCCCGTTATTTTCCATTTGAACTCCGCCCAAACGTTACGCAAGCGCTCCGTTAGGCACCCTACCCTGACAAGGTAACGGTGATTCCTAACCGCGACCGGTTGCGTTCGGTTTGGCCGGAAGCGAAAGCAAGAGACAAGAACGGAAGGACAAGGGTAAATAAGCCGGATTCCACGAATACCACGCTTAAATCCCCTAATCCACATTGTTGCCGATTGCTCTAGCTTCAATTGGTCAAGACTCGGCTCAAAGGTTTTGAGTACGGATTTCTTTAGCTTACAATCTCGTATTTTCTTCTTAACAACTTTATACTTGCAAATAAACACATAGGTTAGATCAAAAAAACATACAGATTCTTTATTGACTCGTCTAAGACAAGAAGGTAAAGTACCACCATCTCCCTGTGGACCGACCCGTGCTCAACCGGCTAGCTGCATAGCGACACCGTCCTGATAGCGGTTATACTTTAATTCTTTGAACATCCGACACGCCAAAAGCGTGCGATCAAATGGCGCCGTTGCCGGGGAGGCGGTAGCGTATTTTCTTTCTTGTTATTCGGGTTAATATTTTTTTTGTATATATAAAAAAAAATAAAAAATAAAAATCTTTTTGTTTTTTTGTGATAATTCTTGTAGACAAGTGTGCAGATTTTTGCGTATTTGCAAACTGCAATTGTGGGGAGCAAAGTGTGCATTCAAGGCAAAGGTGATTACGAAGTACAGTGCCAAAGATCCGGGTAGTTTGACCCGCGCAAGCGAACCTTCCAAGCTTACCGGATTTGATTCAACGGGGGTTTCCTAACCCAAAACTTAACGGTACGTACTTTACTAACACCTTCTTCTCAAATCCGACGCATCCAATATACTATTCTTTGCAGGATTCTTTGCAAGTTCGCTAGCAAACGCTAAAATTTGACTAACCCGTATTTGTTGCAGCGCCGCGCTTAAACTAAAATACGATTGTTTGATTCTTTATAGAATTTTTTGAATTGCGCATTGCATACATTAATACGGACTTAAGGGCAAGCGAACCCCACAACATACGGTAAAGGATTTCATCACCTTTTCCGTGGCCCACAAATCACGAACTTGAGCATAACGTCTACCCGCACAAATTTTAAAAGAAATTAGACTTTAAGCCTTAAGGACTTCGCGCTCACTAGGAGAAGTTAACTGTGTTTAGAACCTTGTTTAACGGTATATTGTTTACGGGGTGTCTAGGAAAGTGTTAACGGCGAAACCGCCAAAAGAGAAAGGGTTATTTAATTAAGGAACTTCGCGAAAGCGTTGGAAAACCTCCCCTTATCTCTGCACTTACCTGGCCTCGTGATCAGTGTATCTTGAGCATGTTTCTCGACACAGTTTTCCTTCGACAATCAAGTTCTGGAGCAGGTCTAGTTGACCTAGGTGAACCCTAGAACGATTAGGTGTGTGGTATTTTTGTGTCGTGATTGTTTTTTGTCCATATTCTTTTTGTGTATACTTCATTCTTTTGTTAATATAAAAAAAAAACATTCATTTTCCCCCTTCCTTTTCTCTGCCTTTCTTTCCTTCTCTCTTCATATCATGGGTACCCCACCTCGCAAAACTCTTGCCGAACTTTGGTACCCACAACCAGACATTACATCCTACGGGTCTTGCTTTGGCCGAACTTCGAACGACCCCTCCATGCCCAAAATTTCATTGAGAGATCGGATAGACGCGTCTAGGACAAACAATTCGACTCCGCAATCCACTTCGTATCAACCATTTCATACATTCACCCCTTCTTACGTTGATACCCCTTCTTCGAGTCATGTTGCAACTCCAAGACCTATGTCTATTGCTGAACGTATTGAACAATCCCGTAGCCGATCTTTCACTCCTTTCACCCCTTCAAATTCTTGGGATCAACAATTCCATTCACCTTCCTATCCAGATGTTGATCCTGCTCCTGTCCAGCCATTCAATTCCTACCAGTCCTACCCTACTTTTGCACCTTCCCTAGACATTGCTTCAGAACCGCCATTTGGGAGTTTTCAGTATCCAAACGACTTTGAATCTTTTACTGAAACCCCTTCACAACCCATGTCTAGTCTGGAACAGTCGTTGGAAGACTTTAGGGTAGCGTCAAGCCAACAAATGATGGATTTGAATGCGTCCATGGCCGCCCTCATGCAACCTAGTGACCCGGTAGCTAGTTTTCAGCTAGCTCCAAATTTTTCAATGTATGATGAGGCGGCAGGACAGGCTGTGAATTTGAGTGGAGAGAGTGAGATATACCCCCTTCCAAATCAAACCTACCCGTCTCAAATTGAATCCCACAACTCCTGTGTTGAAAGTCTATCAAATGTCCCAAATGAATTACCGGTTGAAGATAGAATGTTTAATGAGTTGTGCGACTTTGTAGTGTTTGAATTGCCCGATTGTGAAGGGTCCCTTTTGAGTGAAACCATACCCAATCCTCTTGACCTCTACACTCTAGAACCTGAATTGATTGATATCCATGCTTTTGTTGAGGTGTCTGAGAATATAGATTTTCACTTGATCGAGGATATTGACGCTGGGAACATTTTGGATGATGAACCCGTAGATTTGGCTGAGTTTGTCTCTTCAAATCATCATCCCGAGTCTTTAACTGTTTTTCCCGAACTTCATATGCGTCTTGATATTGATGATAAAGGCATTGATGAGATAAATTTTGAGGAGAATATTGAGGATAGTGTTGAGGATGAACCAGTTTTAATTGATGAGTCGGATTTTCCAATTCATCCCGTTCCTTTCACTGACTGTGTACACCCTCCAGAACCCTTAACCGATACCCTTCCTCAACCACTTCCCTCCATCCTTTCCATCGTTCCGACCTTGCAAGAACCCGTACCATTTTCACTTCCTATGTCTGGTTTACCGAGTTCGGCGTACCCATGGTTTCTCACGAATCTTGAGGGATTTGACCCCATTTCTCGACGGATAAATATATTAGCACAATCGCTTTTCACACATCGGTCATCCCAAATTGTGCTAATCTATTCACTCCATTTCCACCCTCAAGTTCGTATTCCACTTCTTTTTCCCTTCCGCCATTCTTCTTCTTCTGATATACCGAGACCGTATCCCGCTTCTATCTCCATACGGTCTCGCGTATTTCCCCTCTCTTTTCTCTACGCCTTCTTTCACCAGCCACTGCTTTATCACGATAAGATCTTTGAATGGTTGGTGCTCACTTTTGGCTTGTGTAAGGCCTTGTATAGATTGATACTGTTTTCTTTCCCCCCTAATCCTGAATTTCAACGCTTAACAGTGGAAACACTGTTTTACTTAAGTTTGGGGGGACACCTTTTTTGTATATATTTTTTGTTTTCCTTTTTTGTTTTGTATATAATTTGTTTTTGGGGGAGCGCCGACAATTTTGACCCTCTTGGTATAGCCTGACAGTGAGGGAACTGTCAAGTTTAAGTTTGGGGGTGTGCTCGGTAAGCTTTCTTCCTTCGCATTCATATGTATATTTTGCATCTGCATATTAAAACCATAAAATCCATAAAAATCTGAAAATTTTCTAAAAATAGAAAAACTTTTTTGTCAAGTTAGCTTGTGGAAGAACTCTGATTCAACATTCGACGGTTTTTGTTTGAAAAAATAGGAATAACTAAATCTTAGGTTTAGATTTTGAAAACCTGAAAGATAACTCTCCTTTGAAGTTAACTATAGCTGATATACGTCTTTACATCACACTACACGTGTCGTGAATTTTTGGAATTAGATGACAAGTCTTTCATGTTTAAACTTTTAAACAGATAAATGATTCTCTGAGGATCAAATAGGTTTGTTCTGAAATAAGTAATGTCAAGAATAGTTTATGAAGTAAAGCGAATATGAAGGAATGTTATTGATGCCGTAATTGGAGCTAAGTCTGAAAAATAACCCATCGGAAACTTGATTGGAATGATTACACACCAAACCCACTAAACACGTCTTTTATCTAAAAAAATAATTGAACTGCCGGTTATATCTCCGTTCGTATTAAATCATCTGATTTTCACGTCAAACTGTCTTTTGTTTTTGGACCTAGGTAACTTGAGTAATTAAGTCCGCTGGGGTGTTTCTACACCTAATGCCCTAAAACCAACTGGTTTGGGTGCATTGGCCCAAAACTCGCTAAGAAGCCTAGAAAGTCCAGTTTAAAACAAAGTCAAGCAAGTGTTCTCTCCGAGTTAAAATTCCTAACGGTTCTTTGTGTGAGAATAATCTTGATAAAAGACAGGCTTTTATAAAAAAAATTTAACGGAGATATGAAGGTTTTATTCTATGATAAAGACTATTGCACGTTCACAGAGGTGTGTATGAAATGAAAACAAGAAAAAGGTGGAGTGAAAAATACGACTTAGTTTCCTGTTAAGGAAGATAGAAATTCTGAAGTTGAAACCTTACTGGAAAACGAAACTTGAAAAATGCTTAACTCTTTATAAAACTTATGTGATCCTTTTAAAATTGTTATCTGGGCTTTATTGTGCGACATGATGACTTTAATCGATCCTTATGGAACTTAACGACACTAATTGCACTGCACGTAAAGACATATAAAATCTGTAGTTAAATAAGAAGCGAGGTGTGAAAAATAAAGGTTCGATAGTCTAGACTTAGGATTATAGAATTGTTATTTTCTGAAACAAAAACTTTAGGGTTTGAATCTTAGTTATTGTACAAAACCAACTTGACCGGATTTTGTGGGTAGTATCCGCTGAAAACCCTCAGGAGACAACACTCCTCCTACTAGGGACACCTAGAGGTTTAACGGCTTGTTGCACATGCTCAGTGCAATCGCGTTCCCTGCGAAAGTGCGGTTAGGATTTTCTTTTTTGCGAATAATTGGTTTTGCTCGGGACGAGCAAAAGTTAAGTTTGGGGGTATTTGTTCACAACAGAATACTGCATTTTATACCGCCCATTCTTATGCTCGTGTGTTTATAGGTAGATACTTTTAATCCGTGTTTGTTACATATTTACAGAGTACAGGTTTTCAGTCCAAATATTGCAAATCAAGACAAAATCTCCACAGTTACACCAAATACAGAACATCTGTCACAGCAGATAAAAGCCGGGTTCCGGTCATCCATATCCGTCCAGTGCCGAGTACCAGTTCCAGGGACAAGACATATGACAGCGGTCATTCGTGTCTCGGACAAGCACAGAGCACGAGGGGGGCAGCACAAGAATCAATGGGTGCGCAGAGCTCAAGAGAGATAAAGTCAAAAGTGAAGAAAAGATGCAATCTTGGACTAGGAATCTGAAGATATTCTGGAAGAAATTATCAGAAAATACATGTACCAGACAACAGGGGACAGCAGACCAGGGAAGTACCAAGTTGCCCACACCCTAACCCTACTGTAGGGGCGCAGATCCGCGGCCAATAGGGGGTATTGGCGGCGGATCCGCAGCCATACAGGCGCTTCAGGGCATGGGCTTTGGGGGGTAGGATGGTCTTTTCACATGGGTCCAGTTTGTTGCCCTAGATCTTCAACTCCCTGCCTATAAATACAGCAGAACTGAGCTCAACCAAGGGTCATTCTTTTGTTCCTCTTTTGTAGTTTTTTGTATAGTTCTTCTTCTTCTTCTTCATTCTTTTTCCATGAAAATTGTAGTGAGAGCTTTTTGAGTGGGAGATTAATGAAGATGAGGGTTTTGTATCATTCTCTTGTGTTTCTTCTTCCCCTTGAGATTCTTGCTTTCTCTTGATCATTCAACCTCTTTATTGAGCTTGAATGGTTAAGGGTTAGTTATTGATCTCAAGGGTCATATTCTTTCATGGAATTAGCACTTCATTTCACATGCGTTCTCTACCCTTCCCTTGATCTTGCAACCTCTTCATTAAGCTTGCAAGTTTAAGGGTTGGCTATTGATCACATGCTTGTCTTGAGTCCTAGTTTCGTGTTCTTTTTATCTCTTTTTATTACTTGCAATTTATTTCCATGCACTTTAATTACTTGCAATTTATATTCATGCACTTAATTACTTGTATTCTTTTCTTTGTTCTTTTCTTTTTGTTCTCTTTTGTTCATTTTGTGAATGTTGTAATTATCGTCGTTGTTAAGAATTAATACGGTATTGTAAGTTAACACTTCTTTCTTCATTTCCTTTTCCCGTTATTTTCCATTTGAACTCCGCCCAAACGTTACGCAAGCGCTCCGTTAGGCACCCTACCCTGACAAGGTAACGGTGATTCCTAACCGCGACCGGTTGCGTTCGGTTTGGCCGGAGGCGAAAGCAAGAGACAAGAACGGAAGGACAAGGGTAAATAAGCCGGATTTCACGAATACCGCGCTTAAATCCCCTAATCCACGTTGTTGCCGATTGCTCTAGCTTCAATTGGTCAAGACTCGGCTCAAAGGTTTTGAGTACGGATTTCTTTAGCTTACAATCTCGTATTTTCTTCTTAACAACTTTATACTTGCAAATAAACACATAGGTTAGATCAAACAAACATACAGATTCTTTATTGACTCGTCTAAGACAAGAAGGTAAAGTACCACCATCTCCCTGTGGACCGACCCGTGCTCAACCGGCTAGCTGCATAGCGACACCGTCCTGATCGCGGTTATACTTTAATTCTTTGAACATCCGACACGCCAAAAGCGTGCGATCAGCTCTCTCTAACTAACTACTTCTAGAAGCCTCTCTAGCTAACAAAATTTTGGAGGGAAATTCAAATTTTGAATCCTAGATCTAGGGTTTTGGAAGTCTATAAATAGGAGCCTAGATCTAGGGTAAAAGGCTAATCAATCTTTGGTTGCTAATCTTTAGGTTGAAACTCTTCATCTTCATTCTCTCATCTCTTCCACCCACAAGTCGAGTGACACGACTTGTGCCAAACCCTAATCCTAATCCAAACCTCAAATTCAAGATTCTTTGAGTTCTAGCAAGCAAGTCTTCAACCAACCTTTAGAAGCGAAGCCGGACTTCAACGGAGCATGAGATCCAAGCCGATCCAAGACTCAAGAAGCCGATGCAACGCAAGATTCGACGATCAAAGTTCCTTCCTCTTGTAGTTCTTGAGAGTTGTAACTAATTGTTGAAATAAATAAAGGTGAAGATTCTTTAAACTTGCTTACATTTCAATTTGAGCATTATGATCCGTATTCAATTCTTGAATGTATTCTTCGTGATGATGCTTGAATAAAACTCCGCTCGTGGAGGAATCGAAACGATTGTAGAATGATGATGTTGATGAATCTTTAAACGTTTTCTTAAGTCTTATAACAATTGTAAATTCTTGAAAATTGAATGATCGATGATCTAGATCGATGCGAATGCGTTCTTGTATCCTTTCGTACGATCTAGAGATCAACGATCGATCATCCGATTTTCAAGAAGCTATCTAGTGAATGTGATTCATCGAAAGGACAAAGGATAGGATGAGGAACCCTAATTCTTCGCAAGATCCTTGATCCTCGATGAATCTACATCGATTTAGCATCAACTTGTTAATGGATAAGAAACAGTAATTGTTAGTCTTCATCACATCTACGATCTAATCGATTCCTACGAGCTTTACTTCAAATCTTGAAAACCTAAATCGATTGGAATTCTATCTTTCTTGATTCTTGATGTTTAACGCTTTAATGATTCTTGATTTGATTTAGTTGATTCTTGAAATTCATCGATATAAATCTTGAATCACTGTTTCTTTTCTTTTCTATTAAATTTTCAATTCAAACAAAACAAAATACGAACGAATCGCACAATCCCAGTGGACGATCCGCACTTACTAACGCGCTACATCCGACACCGTTATTGATTGCGGTCAAAATATTTTTGGTTGTGATTTCATACAATTTTCTAAATACCGACGACGGAAAATATAATCAATCAAATGGCGCCGTTGCCGGTGTTGGAGATAGTGCCCTCAGAGTCAATTATTGGATCGCAGGCACGTGATTGCAATGATTGAGGGGGGACCTATCCCAGTAGGCCAGTCTTACTCAAGATGATAGTATGCTATCTGATTTATCTTTATCATCGTGTACTGCTTTAGGTGACGTAACAGGTCGCTATTGCACGTTGATAGAGCCCCTAGAATTCTTGCTTGACTGCCAGCAGTATGAGGGCGATCATATACATGGGAGCTGGTAGTCTATAAGCACATCCTTAAAAGGTCCCTAGTCGTGGGAGTTTCGAGACAGGGCATCGATACTCCATTAGTAGACTAGTGTATACAGTCGAGACCCCGACGAGGGGCGGTGGCCGGTCTCACAAGCCACTGGTGTCAGTTGGTTCACCTAAGATGTATACAGGTGCTCATTGGGTTATGAGTACACCGGACAGGACTCGCCGGGAACATGCTAGTTGGTCATATACCAGACGTCAGATGGCAGTTCCCTGGTGACATGTGTACAGGTTAGTTCATCGACCTGAGATCGTCATTTGTCTCGTGTGAGTTCCCACTGTACTTTGATTACTACCCTACCACGGCTCAAAGGAGTCGTGCAAACAGGTTTTAGTTGGGTACAGTCCTGAGCCACATGGAGGCAGTGAGCGGATCTGCAGGGGTTCGTCTCTCCCGGTATTGGGGGTGAGGTCGCGCTATGTCTAGGAGAGCCATTACACAAAGCCCTCGGCCGAGGCAGGAGATTTACTGGTAGGTATTCCAGTAGTATCTCAGGGTGTTCTGGGCTACACTCCGACACGACTTGTACCGCTTTTGGGGGTCTGACTTTTACCAACCCCCTAGGCCCGCCATACGATACTCATAGACGAACGGACCGGACTGTACGGATATTGTCACTGACAGGCTCAGTAGGGTGTCAGGATGAGTTCGCTCATCGACGTCCCTTTTGGTCAATAGCTGGTGGCCCGTCACGTATTGGCTTATACCTCTGACGTGCTAGTGGTTAAATCCTCAGCCATAGTATTGACGAGTCTTTAGAGTCCACCACACTTACAGTTACTCAAGCTTTCGGGCGAAACGCTGTAGAGGCCGTATGGAGATATGGCAGGATCCGATCAGATACGTGCGGTATTGCACGGATCAGGATCGGACGGTTTGTACTAGTGGCCGTATGGATATATAGCAAGGTTCGATCACATACGTGCGGTATTGCACAGATCAGGATCGAACGGATATTACTAGCCGGCTTTGGTTTAAGCCGGATCCTAGTTTAGTACAGTGTAGATTTTGTCTCATTGCATTTGTATCCGGTCGGAATACAGATGCGGGTGTGTATGCACAGTATCGGGGTTTTCCTGTAATTTATTATGAGACCAGTTTTCTGGAGTTGCCAGTTTGCATTCCGTTCCGGCCGGTTTTCCTTTGTTCTTTCCCGGCCGGACTTTTCCGATGGAGGGGGTTATTTGCAAGTTTGCAAATAACATTTGTGGAGGGGGTTTCTTGCATATTGGTGGCATTATGACAGTTTTTCATGATGAGATGCTTTCTTAGTCTTTTCTTTTGCTTTATGGTGATGAGAAAGGATTAGGATTGATTTGTGTTTGGATGTGAGGTTTGCTTTTGATATGGTCACCATTTTCTTTCTCCTACACTCACCTCCCTTGTTTAATTCCCTCCACCATTCTCACATATTGGGGCCGGCCACATTTGATGATGGGAGGAAAAATGAGAGGGTTTCATTTTGATGAGGATAATTGGTTCATCTCATTTTTCTTGCTACACACATTCTAGCTCCACTTGAAAATTCCATTCCTCCATCAAGGCAACTACAAACCCCATTGAGACAAAGCGCATTCTACACTACACTCTACAGCAAACCTTGGGCACGTCGACTTGCCAGCTTCGTGCCCGAGTTGCCTCGGTATTGAGGTGGGAGCCCGTAAAATATGCAGACGATGTGGTGCACTTCCGGCAAGGAGGCGACGACCGGAGTTTCCGCGGGAGATCGGGACGATGACGAGAAGACCGGAGAACTCGGATCACTCGGTATATCTCTCATCCTTTCTCTTGATTGCTAGTATCGGTTAATGGTTACGATCCGGGTTTATTGTCCGCGGTAGCGCCAGTTTAAAAGTTAATAAAATTTTGATTCCGCATTTTGGCCTCGGATGGACGGCCGGGGCGCTGCCGTGGCGCAACATGGTATCAGAGCCACGCCATTAACCTAGTCTAGCTTTGTTTAATGTGTTTGCATTTCCGATCGAGCCAAAAATTCCAAAATCCGCGTTTTTCCCTAGCATTAGTTTCTGTCGAATTTTTTTGAAGTCTAAAAATTTTTCAGGTTGTTTCAGAATGATGTGTAGGACATTATAAGAGTTCTCTAAAAATTTGGGCTCGTGAACAGTTCAAAACGCCGCGGAACCGCGGCCAAAGCCATGGTTTGGCCGCAGTTCCGCCGCGACTTGGACTGTTCAGTCCCCCAAAATTTTACAGAATGCTTAAGTGTTCAGAATAGGGGTTTTGGAATATTATTTTTGGGCCCAGAATTTCTTGATGTGCTACAGTAGTACTTGGGGGCCCACTTGATAAAATTTAATCGATCGGATATTTTAAACACATTATTTCACAGTATTTACATTATATCTGCGACCGTGAATGTCATTTGATCGGTAAATCCTGTCTAACTGCTATAGCCCGGTTAGACGGATTTGCGAACGTGACTTTCACGTTGATGTTCTGTGTTTGTGCTGTGTTGTTGCGGATCGGTCGTGGGGGATAGCCTGGATGCAATGTTAGTACAGTTTTGTTGTATTATGTACATTTGATATTGCGGGGCGAGCGTCCGACATGTGGACTGCCGTCACTGCCTGTTTGTATTATTCTTTTGGGGCACGACCTGGTTGCGGTCGATGTACCCGTTGTATGTATATTTTACTTTCTGTACTAGGATTACCCCGCGGAGGGGTGCATGGATAGCCGGGTTCTAGAGGGCAACGGGCCCGCATCTCATGGCATTGAGACGGAGGGGGCTTCACTCTAGGATTGGCGGGCTATTCGCCGCACTCGTAGGGGGCACAGGTTGACCCAGGAGGGGTGCCCAAGTTACCGGATTCCGTGAAGTGCTGGGTGGTCCATTCACGGTGCTGAAGGGGGCTGCCTCGCTTCAGGTTTTGGCGGGTGACTTGCCGCGCCCGTAGGGGTCTATGATTTCATTGCACAGGCTATCCACACGACCAGGGGAACGTCGGGTTTCAGCAGCGGCTCTGTGAAACCCGGGGCTTCCAGATATTTGTATTGTTCTGTGATGCTGTACATTTCTGTGATGTTGCATTTTATCACGTCTTGAGTGAATATAATATATTGGTATATATATTAGTAGATGTTGTATATGTTTTACATCCGCGCTAGTCCAGTCCCCGCTCTGTCGTTAGTTAGCTAACCTAACGGGTAATGACGGGACCCAGTGGCGAATGCGGATGGCATATACGTACATCAGTATATTTTCGTTCTTTATGGTGTGATCAATTGATGGGACTGCGTTGATTTGGATCAATGCAAGATAAACAAACCTATTCTGATGTTGTTGGAACACTTTTTCAAAAAGCTGTTATTGCAAGGACGTTCACTTTTGTTTTGCATCGTGGTATTCATTTGGAATATCCTGCTCCTCAGTCGACGAGGCAAGGGCCGAGATCCCTTCACCGGGAGTGACCCCTTGGACAGAAGTTTGCGTCAGGGCATTAACTTCACTATAGCCGATTACTTTTGCTTTGCATCGTGGTATTCAGTTGGAATATCCTGCACCTCATTCTACGGGGAAAGAGCCGAGATCCCTTCACCGGGAGTGACCTCTTTAGTAAAGGTTTTCGTCACTATATTTTCTAAAAAGTTATCCAGTTCCTTCAACGATATCAAGTTCATTACGTTAAAGGTTTTTCGCCAAAACCAGTCGTAGCCCTTCGTCATTTCAGATTAGTATTACTTAGTATTCGTGCTGCGTTTGTCGTGCATTGCCGAGGCGTAGTGTTCGGTAGCTATGTAGTGCTTTTCTGTCACATGGATAAGTGGATTGGTTAGGACAGTCGTACGGTCTTGTTGGCATTGTCAACGACTTGTACGGGTGGGTTGAACGCAATCAAGATGATGACGGGTGGAACTTGACTAGGACTCTTTGATTTGTTGGCATTGTTAAGGTCACTTGGGTCCTAGGGGTAAAAACCTACATCGGGAGTTTCTAAAGAAACTGAAACTTGCCAGGCATGCGCATACCTTCTGGAGTGTGGTGACGTGAGTGGATTCCGTCACGTTATCATGCGATGATAGTTGGATCCCGATTCCCACTGATGAGTTGGTTTACTCCTCGGGTGATCCCGGCTAATTCTTCTTTAAGGTTTGGGGAAGAATTTGACGTTACAGTGGGAGGTTTCCAGATTAGATAAAGTAATAACCATTCTGATCTAGGTTAGAGTGCACGCTGAGTGTTTCTTTTCTCTCTCTCTTTGGCAGCGACCATTGACCCGACCCTGGACTATGACTCAGTGACCAAGTTGACCGAACCTTCTTAACACTGGCTTTTGGATTGTCAGACTTGCAAACCTCATTGCCACTCCTACTTTTACCCTTTTCTCCAGGACACCCCGTATTACTACGAACGTCCACTTCCATTGGACAAAACCATCGTATGGTTTTATACGAACTCGAAGGAATTTATTCGAGGATGGTTTCCGGTTCTGGAGAAAACGAATAGGACTATTCAGTTGTCTTTTCCTTTTACCTTCTCTCAGGTTGCGAGTACTCCTTGGTTTAGGAGATAGTACACCTATTATGCAAATTGGATAGTCTTCTTCCAAACCTTAGGCTGGTGCCGAACGGCGGGGAATGAAGAAAACCAATTAGCATAACGATGGTGTACAGAAGGTATTAAGTTAAGACAAAGCAAGGGATTAGTAAGAGGGCAAAGTAAATTGCGACTGCTATTCACGACCATACCAAATATTTCTTCGCCAATCCTAAATCACCTTTGTATTTCTCCAGGACACTCCGTATCACTACGAAGATCCACAGTTTATTGGATACTCCATCGTATGGTTATATACGAACTCGAAAGGAACTTGTTCCAGTTCGGGGATGGATTCTGGTCCAGGAGAAATAGGAATAAGGTTTATTCGGTTGTCTTTTATCTTCACCTTCTCTCGCATTGCGAGTGCTCCTAGGATTAGGACAGTACACCCATTATGCTTATTGGATAGTCTTCTTCCAAACCATAGGCTGGTGCCGAACGGTAGGGAAGGAAGAAAACCAATTGGCCTAAAGGGGTGTGCAGAAGGTAATGACTAAAGACATATAAAGGGATTTGGAGAGGTGGCAAAGAATTATACGGTTATAGTTGTGAATCTGGATAATGGTAGAGCCATTACTAGGAATACCAGGATACCCCATCGAAACATTTCAATGTTTCAGTTCCACTGTGTACTGTTAAAAGAAAACTGATTTCCCGATTGGACATTTGCTCCAGGGTATGTATTTACCAGGTTTGATTCTCACATCTGTATAGTTTTACAGATGATGAGTGCGAGTAAGTTATTGGGAATTAGGTGACCATCCTCATTATATCGGGATTCGTTGTAATTGGTGATATTTGAGGAAGCCACCTGGGTTGTTTGCCGGTCAGCGAATATTTGGTTTTGAATATCCGTTGCTATGCACCAATTTCAAATTGATATATCTGTACGTCTATTTTTATAGAGTGAGATGTACCTTTTTGAAATTATGTCTATGACATTTACCTATATCAGTGGATGGTTAGGTAAGGAGCATTAAACGGCGGTGTAATTCTTCTTAATCATAAGTACAGTTTTCAACCTACGACACACAGTGAATGAGTTATTACACTCAAGGGACTTATACAGAGTATTGTATATTGTCCAGGGTCCATCAGGACAGAGGGGTTGGTCCTCGTACTATATTCGGTTTACTTATGACTTCTCTAGTTTTTAGACAGGTGTTTCATCGAAACACAGGGTCCGAATTTTGAGAAGTTATAGGTATTTGAATAAAGTAGAGAACCAGGTATTGCAAGTATCGGGATTCTTCAAAGTGATCGAAAATGTAGATACTTGTGTATGGTATTCAGTTGATAGTAATGGCTAAGAGAACTTTATTCCCTTTCAGGTTGCTCATAATTGGAAGTACTCCTAAGTTGAGTAACGCTGATCGGCCTCCTTCCATTTAGTTGACATGCACTGGAGACAGCTGCATGATTTGAATCTGGTTAAATTAAATCAGTGCCTCTGTTTCTATATTGGATATAGAACAGTTCATATCTTGACATTGATAAGATACGGGGAGTTGTCCGGCTTATGCTTAAAACAAGACACTGGATAACTCAAGGCACGTTTCTGTAATGGCTGTTTGTGGGTTGACCCAGGCTATGACGAGGGTTGACTTTCTACCATCTGGAAGATCAATAGTGATATTGTTCTTAACTCGCCACATTTTTAAAAGAAATGGATTTTTTCAGAAAACAGTAGTGGGAGTATGGTAGAACTGGAAGTGATTCCAGAACCGCAAACGATTACAGAAGATTTGATAAGAACCTAAAGATTCAATCTGGATTTGACATTCCATTGGCCACTCCGCAGATAAGGTGGGTAACTTCAGGCACCCGAGAGGTACTCCGGTAGCCTCAAGGACGGTGACAGGGAAGTTCTTGTTTATCCACACTTGCCATTGCTGTTGTTCCTGACTGTGAGACCCGGCAGGAGGATGAGTATAGCGTCATTCTAAACTAGCTTTAGAAGTGTACGTCTATATGACTCTGCCAGAGGGTTGTCGTAGTCAGTGGGAGCAGCGGAAGCATTGGTGGACAGTTGGCTTATGTCTATTTATAGACTAAAGCAGATATAGCGGAGATAGATCATCTATTTCTGATGTGACAGTCATAGGTTTGACTTCATCAGAATAGGGGATGGATCTGTTAAGAAGGTAGTAGGGTGTGATGTCCTAGTATTTGATGACATACACAGAGTAGGAAGTGATATTCCTATACTACGATCGGTTATACTTTGGTCGTCACACAGTGGTTTCTCCACACAGGACTTGGATATTATATCAGACATTCTGGTTACTAGATCTATGGTTTTAGATCTAGATTTGGGTGGTTTCCTAATCTGGGTACCTTGACAGCATTCTAAGAGTACTTAGAATGGACGACTCCTGGCACGGTAGTGTACCTGCAGGTAATGGAGTCATCCTCTCTAAAGGTGTCTTACAGACTAAAGGGGAGAGGATGTGCATGATTGGCAGATCACTTGCTCAGGCAATTGAGTCAATCATGAGATGTCAAGTACCACACCAGATGTTGTTCTTGCAGTAGGTGCAATGAGTTGATATTGATCCAATCCTGGAGAAACAATCGGAAGCAGTTTTAGAACATAAGTTGATGTTCTAGGGAATTGATAACGGCAGCCTCCTTTAGGAGACGGTTATCATTCCAGGCTTCCAAGGTGACCTGGACGACAAGGAGGTTATCAGAGTTATAGTTTTCCTTCTGACGAGGGGCAGTATTTTGGACAGGTGGTCCAAGGCAATACTGAGGGAGGCATGGCGCAGGATACTGATTAAGTTCAGCTGTCGATACAGTCTAAGAAGTTTGGATTTGGTGTTCATTTATGAGCTAGGTCCCATCAGATATCCAGACATATTCTAAGACAGGTATTGCTCATTTCGGGAGATGGCTTTCTCCGCGAACTTGAGATAAAGAGAGACATAGAAAGATACATCCAGGCGGATCCACTCACTGAGGCTATTCCTCGAACGCAATAGTTTCGCAAACGAGCTTTGTGAGACTGACTAGTAGAGGAGTTGGGTGTTCGGTTTCACACGGGCTGTGAGTACGCGACATCGCAATAATTAGCCTTGAGTGCAAGTGGGAGATTGTTGGAGATAGTGCCCTCAGAGTCAATTATTGGATCGCAGGCACGTGATTGCAATGATTGAGGGAGGACCTATCCCAGTAGGACAGTCTTACTCAAGATGATAGTATGCTATCTGGTTTATCTTTATCATCGTGTACTGCTTTAGGTGACCTGACAGGTCGCTATTGCACGTTGATAGAGCCCCTAGGATTCTTGCTTGACTGCCAGCAGTATGAGGGCGATCATATACGTGGGAGCTGGTAGTCTATAAGCACATCCTTAAAAGGTCCCTAGTCGTGGGAGTTTCGAGACAGGGCATCGATACTCCATTAGTAGACTAGTGTATACAGTCGAGACCCTGACGAGGGGCGGTGGCCGGTCTCACAAGCCACTGGTGTCAGTTGGTTCACCTAAGATGTATACAGGTGCTCAATGGGTTATGAGTACACCGGACAGGACTCGCCGGGAACCTGCCAGTTGGGATTATACCAGATGTCAGATAGCAGTTCCCTGGTGACATGTGTACAGGTTAGTTCATCGACCTGAGATCGTTATTTGTCTCGTGTGAGTTCCCACTGTACTTTGATTACTACCCTACCACGGCTCAAAGGAGTCGTGCAAACAGGTTTTAGTTGGGTACAGTCCCGAGCCACATGGAGGCAGTGAGCGGATCTGCAGGGGTTCGTCTCTCCCGGTATTGGGGGTGAGGTCACGCTGTGTCTAGGAAAGCCATTACACAAAGCCCTCGGCCGAGGCAGGAGATTTACTGGTAGGTATTCCAGTAGTATCTCAGGGTGTTCTGGGCTACACTCCGACACGACTTGTACCGCTTTTGGGGGTCTGACTTTTACCAACCCCCTAGGCCCGCCATGCGATACTCATAGACGAACGGACCGGACTGTACGGATATTGTCACTGACAGGCTCAGTAGGGTGTCAGGATGAGTTCGCTCATCGACGTCCCTTTTGGTCAATAGCTGGTGGCCCGTCACGTATTGGCTTATACCTCTGACGTGCTAGTGGTTAAATCCACAGCCATAGTATTGACGAGTCTTTAGAGTCCACCACACTTACAGTTACTCAAGCTTTCGGGCGAAACGCTGTAGAGGCCGTATGGAGATATGGCAGGATCCGATCAGATACGTGCGGTATTGCACGGATCAGGATCGGACGGTTTGTACTAGTGGCCGTATGGATATATGGCAAGGTTCGATCACATACGTGCGGTATTGCACGGATCAGGATCGAACGGATATTACTAGCCGGCTTTAGTTTAAGCCGGATCCTAGTTTAGTACTGTGTAGATTTTGTCTCATTTCATTTGTATCCGGTCGGAATACAGATGCGGGTGTGTATGCACAGTATCGCGGTTTTCCTGTAATTTATTACGAGACCAGTTTTCTGGAGTTGCCAGTTTGCATTCCGTTCCGGCCGGTTTTCCTTTGTTCTTTCCCGGCCGGACTTTTCCGATGGAGGGGGTTATTTGCAAGTTTGCAAATAACATTTGTGGAGGGGGTTTCTTGCATATTGGTGGCATCATGATAGTTTTTCATGATGAGATGCTTTCTTAGTCTTTTCTTTTGCTTTATGGTGATGAGAAAGGATTAGGATTGATTTGTGTTTGGATGTGAGGTTTGCTTTTGATATGGTCACCATTTTCTTTCTCCTACACTCACCTCCCTTGTTTAATTCCCTCCACCATTCTCACATATTGGGGCCGGCCACATTTGATGATGGGAGGAAAAATGAGAGGGTTTCATTTTGATGAGGATAATTGGTTCATCTCATTTTTCTTGCTACACACATTCTAGCTCCACTTGAAAATTCCATTCCTCCATCAAGGCAACTACAAACCCCATTGAGACAAAGCGCATTCTACACTACACTCTACAGCAAACCTTGGGCACGTCGACTTGCCAGCTTCGTGCCCGAGTTGCCTCGGTATTGAGGTGGGAGCCCGTAAAAGACGCAGACGATGTGGTGCCCTTCCGGCAAGGAGGCGACGACCGGAGTTTCCGCGGGAGATCGGGACGATGACGAGAAGACCGGAGGACTCGGATCACTCGGTATATCTCTCATCCTTTCTCTTGATTGCTAGTATCGGTTAATGGTTATAATCCGGGTTTATTGTCCGCGGTAGCGCCAGTTTAAAAGTTAAGAAAATTTTGATTCCGCATTTTGGCCTCGGATGGACGGCCGGGGCGCTGCCGTGGCGCAACAGTCGGGGACCATTTGATTTACTTACACAATCGGAAAATATCATCAATCAAATGGCGCCGTTACCGGGGATAGTGCGCTAATTGTTCGTATTTTGAAATTTGAGTTGAAAGATTTATTCCATTATAATTTTTAGATTAAAATTCGCGCAAACACTAATACGAGTTGTTGTGATTTGTGCGAGGAAATCTGTAGCTTGCTGTGCAATTGAAAATTTTTTTGGAAATTTCTAGAGAGCTGAAGGATTTAACAGCAGCTTGCTGTTGAATTTTGGTGCAGTGAACATTACCTACGGGCGCGTTTCCGCGGTCTGAGCCACCATTTGCGGTGGTTCCGCGGCTTGGTGAAGTCGTCTCTGCACAAGATTTTCACAGTGAGCTTATAACTTTCTTATATCCTCCTCTGTCTGCTCCAAATAACATTTTTCTGCAGGCTTCTTTGCAAAAATCGCAGCGCCGCAAAAAGGAAAATTAAATTGTGCGTGTTTTTGATTTTTGTGGTTGTTTGCATATTAATACGGAATTTAAGGGGCACGACCAAATCCAGATTAGGTAGGGAGTTCATTACCCTTCCTAAGCCCCAAAAATCACAAACTTGCATCCGCATTTACCCTCATTAACTAAAAAATATCTAGAGATGACTCTAAGGACCGTCGCGCTCACTTAGGACAGAAGAAGGCCGTGGGTAATTCATTGCTTATCCGCGTTTCTTTTGTGGTGTCTAAGGCAAGTGTGTCGAAGGCTAGTGGATACTTAATTAGGCCCACTACTTACGTAGTGGAGAACCTCCCACTTACCTGGCACTTACCTGGCCACAGGAGAGACAAAGAGCCAGTGGAGGATTGATCCTGCGACTTGTCTTTTGGCAGTTAGGAGCGGTCTAGAGCCTGACCTAGGTGACCACTAGATTTTAGGGTATTGCTTATTGCATTTGTTGTGATCGCATCATATTTCCAACAATCCGTATCATTTTTCAAAACAAACACCAACACTTCATTTCCCCTAATTATATCTACGCTGCCACTTGTACTAACCCTTTTCAGTGCAAGATAGGCTGGACACGGGCTTCTATTGCCCGTTTAGTCCGCGTTTTCACCAATCGACCCTAAAGTCGGTATTTCTACATTTACCTTTCCTTTACCCACCACCACACCCACATCGATGGATCCGTCTCCATCGAACTTCTTTACCACTACTCTGCCGCCGTCCGTTGGTGCGCAGAATCCACCCCGCATCTCTCTCCAAGAGAGGTGCTATCCTACACGAGGTCCCCTTTCCACCTGTCTTTCCATTCCACCAGCCAACGGGGAAAATTTTGAAATAAAACCCCAATACATCAACCTTCTACCAAAATTTCACGGTCTCAAGTCTGAAGACGCATATGCCTTTATCACCAAATTTGAAAATGTATGCGCAATGATGGGTACCTCACAGCTTTCTATGGATGCTATGCGTCTACGTCTTCTCCCATTCACCTTGTGCGATATAGCCGAGAAGTGGCTGTATAACACTACCGCACATTCCATTTCAAACTGGGGAGAATTCGTCAAAGCATTCCTTAAGAAATTCTACCCACATCATACGACAGCTCGAGTCCGTAGCGAAATAAATCAGTTCACCCAGCTTCCAAATGAACCATTTTCAAAATGTCTTGAACGCTTCAAGGATCTGTTAGTCCAATGTCCACATCACGGCATCTCTAGATGGGAACTGTGCCGAATCATATATGAGGGCATTAATCCTAACACAAGACATACCCTTGAATCCTTGTGTCAAGGCAACTTCATGACCAAAGATGTTGGGGAAGCGTGGAAATTTCTAGAAGATTTCGCTGAAAAATCTTTACAGTGGGAGGGTGTGAGTCAATCATCTAGGGATGGCAATGATATTTCCATAGGAGTTAGAGCTGACATTTCAGCTATACACAAGAAACTCGAGACTATGGAAAACAAATTTTTAGCTGCCGCTCTAAATCAAATGTCACTCTCCAAAACTGTATGTGGATGCTGTTCTGATCCTTCTCATTTGACAAAAGAATGTCCATGAAATTCTCCGTTTCAAGGTCACGATCATACTAATGTCGAAGACCTAGGAACGATCCATTTTCTTCCACATATAATCAGGGTTGGAGGAATCACCCTAATTTTGCTTGGAACCAATCACAATCTCAAAACACGGTTCCAACTCAAAACAATTTTTGAAGGGTCCCTCCACCACAACAGCAACCACAACTTCAATTGAGTCAGCACCCCTTCCAAGCACATAACTTTCAAAATCCGGTCAACACACCCACACCGTCTAGTTCTTTACAGTTAACCGGGACCGATGAATCCTCTTCATTCATAAACTTGCTTCTAACAAATCTCATGCAAGTATCGGCTGAAATAAAGACTTCTGTCGATGACATAAAGAAAAACTCAGCGTCCCAAGATGAGAGTATTAAATCGATGGAAGCAGAAATTGCACGATTAAAAGCCGAAATGAGTGCAAGAGAGAAAGGGAAACTTCCAGCTCAACCTTTACCCAATCCTGGCTATTCACATCATGTGGATGCAATCACCACGTTGAGATCTGGAAGAGTGCTTGACAATCACGTTGGGGAAGAGATTGATGACACCGAAAAATCTATCGATGATACCCCGGCTGAGACCTTTCCTTCCACTTCTACTTCTAATTCTGACCCCAGTTCTTCTACCCCACCACCTTCTCGCGAGTCTATTCTCCGTTTTCCATAAGGCTCACCACCTCAGCCCAGCTCTTCTAGTTCTCCTCAGACGATCCCCACTTCTATTCTGGGATCAGGTCCAAACACACTTCCTTCTCCTATGATGGACCCAGCGCTTATTGCTAAAGCACCTTATCCTAATCGGTTAAGGGATAACAAATCGAGTCCACATATGGAGAAGATTATGGACATTTTTAAGCAAGTAAACATCAACATCCCTCTCTTAGATGCCATCCAACAAGTTCCGTCCTATGCGAAAACTCTTAAGAACTTGTGCACTAGGAAGAGGAAGACTCAAGTGCCCAAGAAGATATTCATGGCAAAGACTGTAGACACGGCTTTCCCCCAACAAGTACTGAGAAAACGTAAAGACCCTGGCTGTCCTACTATTTCTATTTCTATTGGGGAGAAACACATCAACCGTGCTCTACTAGACCTTGGCGCTAGTGTTAACTTGCTTCCATACTCGGTTTATGAGCAACTAGGTATCGGAGTGTTAAAGCCCTCGAGCATAACTCTCCAGATGGCTGACCGATCAATCACCAAACCTAGGGGTGAACTGGAGGATGTGTTAATAAAAATCGGGGAATTTATATTCCCTGGGGATTTTATTGTAATTGATACACAGCCTGTAGCGAACCCACGGAATCAAATTCCGGTGATTTTAGGTCGCCCCTTTTTGGCCACTTCCAATGCTATCATCAACTGTCGTAATGGTTCTATGACCCTATCCTTCGGGAATAGGTCAATTGAGCTGAACATTTACAAGTTGGGAAGTGTACCCTCCGAACCTACTGCTCAGGTCTGTTCTGTCGACTTAATGGATGTCGACAGCAGCGAATTTGATGATCCTCATGATACTGATCTTGACTCTTTCCATACGTTGTTGTTTGACCCAACTATGTATCATACACATACGGACTCTTCCACCGAGATGTCCGGGTTAAAAACCAACACCAATTATGAAACGTTTTTGGAGTCTGAAGATCACCCCGCACTTTGTGATGACATTATTCATCGGGGTATAGATGGAACTTTTGAGGAGATCTTCGCTGATGAACTCGCATTTTTGAATGACACGGGTGTTGAGATGAATCATCTTCCAATCAATGAAATTGAACCTCCACCCCTTCTTCTGAACTGTAAAAAGAATGCGAGTAATCCATCACATTCACTGCATCGTCTCTCCAAAATGAGACGCACACACATTCTATTCCGCCACTTAACCTTTCCCCACTTCTTCTTCCACCAACCAGAGCACTGCATTGATAAAATTTTTGAATGGTTGGTGTTAACTTTCGGTCTTTGCAAAGCTTGGCATCGACCAATAATTTTTGACCCCCTCATGTGATTTTCAAAGCTTAACATTGCATAACTCAAGTTTGGGAGGGGCATGTTTTCTGGCTCTTGATAAGAAAATTTTTACAAAATTTTGAGCCAAAAATAAGTTTGGGGGAGGATCTTCACTTAAATATTTTGCCCCCATTAATAAAGTTTCTCCCAAGCTTACAGGTTTTTCGAGATTTAGCTGATGACAACAGTGAGGGCACTGTTGAAAACAAGTTTGAGGGAGGTTTGTGCTTATTTTCACATCATTTGCATCATACTTTGCATAAGCACAAAACATTTTTGAAAACCTATAAAAATTTAAAAAAAATTCAAAAATAAAAATAAAAATATTTTTGTACATAAATAAGATAATAAAAGATTAGATGGTGAAAAATTACATCCATGGGATTAGAAAAATTTAAGAAAACCAAGAAAATTAGAAGTTTTCTTAAACGAACTAGTAATAAGTAGTTATGAGCCGTTGTCCTAAGGGTTAGTAAGATGAAAGAAATCACTAATCTGAGGATAAAAATAAGTCTGAAAAATAGTTTCTATTCTGGAAGCCAAACATTTTGAACGTTGATACCCTACTATTCGCACTTACACACGTCTTGAAACTCGGGATAGTAGAGGATACCTTGAAATGCTCTTGTCTAAAAGCCAAAGTATGAAGGAAATAATAAAAAAATGAATAAAATATAAAATGGTGAGAAAAATGAACACTGGTTTTGTTATCGTCAAGACAGCAATAAAAAAATATAGCGAGGGTGCCTCTTCACCTAGTGCCCTAAGGACAACTGGTCTGGGAGTCACTGCTAAGCCTTAGGTGGTGCAAGACGAGGAAAAACACCAAATAAGCAAGCACATGAGTAATCGATCGGTTAGTACCTCAAGAATTATTAACGGTCGCATGAAAGTGTGTGAGCAATCTCATCTAAATATTCATTAATTAAAAAGTACTGAGGCTGATGAGCAAGAGTATGATAGCTTGAATTGAATTCTCCGGGTGTAGGGATGTCTTTACACACACGCAGGGTTATATGATCGATGTTTGGAAGAAAGATAGGAATGAAGAATAAGACGATGTTTTATTAAGGGAGGACGTGATTTCTGACATCTTTTCATGACCATTAAGATAGGGCTCATGACACCCGAAAAGCTAGCTTAGTTGGAAACCCTAATTTTCAAGGCTTTTCTTTTACAATTCTTTTCTTTAAATGTAATATTCATGATCTTTCTTTTATTATTGGATTTTTTAGGTGCAATCAGCTGAAAACCCTCAGGAGAAAACACTCCTCCACTAGTAAAATAGGGGGTTGCCCCTACGGATAGTTTAATCCGTAGGGGCAGAAATAACTTGGACCTACGGATATATCCGTAGGGCTAAAAGGTTGCCCCTACGGGCGAAGACGTCCAAGAATAAAAATATTAATTCTTAATTAGGTGTTTGCCCCTACGGAGGCGCAAACAAAGGACCTACGGATATATCCGTAGGGGCAAGTAAATATCGATTTAATAAAATCCCAGATCTCGATCGCCTATGCTCATTTCCCTCTCTCTCTCGATCGGGCGCGAAAATAAGCCCCCAATGCGCCACGCCGTCGCCGCCAAGGTTGTTCTCCTTGTGGCCACCGCCGGTTTCGTCGCCACTGGAGTTCTCGTCGCCACCGCGGTTAAGGTCGTCGCCACCGCCATTCAGATTGTCGCCCTTGCCCCAGCAGCCGTTCAGGTGAGTAAATCTCGAGGTAAGTTAAAGAATTTATTGGATTATTTTGGGCTTAAGGTTCATGGCGCGCGAGTTGGGGTTGGGCTGGGGTCGCGGTCGCAGTCGGGGTCGGGTTAGGGTTGGGGCAGGGGCTGGGCTGCGGGGTCGGGTTCGGGGTCGGGGTAGGTTTAGGGTCGGGGTCGGGGTCGGGGAAGGGGAAGGGTCAATTTATCAAATTTTTTATTGGGGGTGCGGCTGGGGCTGCGGGCTGGGGCTAGGGCTGGGGAAGGGGAAGGGGAAGGTCAATTTATCAAATTTTTAACAAGATTTGTATTAGTTTGCAAGAACACTTAAGTTTATCACAAAATATTGTTTGGGTTTTCGATTTATATCTTTTAGCGGTATGTATCCGTTGTCCCAAATTTTGAATTATCTTATACTAGTATTTATGCATGTGCAGATCTTCTTTATCCTGACAAAAGATCCATATCCATTATCTTAACTTAAAATCCTTTAGAGGGTGCTAATCCTAAATAACAACAAAATGATGTTAAATATTTCATCCGATTTTCACAAGATCATACTTGAAAAAAATGCAACTACTTTCACAATTTCACAATCCTAACCAACTCCCAATTTATTATGGTATTCGATCATAACTTGAGAACAAATTCTCTTTTCTATTGCCATCCCATATCAAACCCTAGAATCGTGGGCCATTTCAAATTACACCAAATTGAGGCAAGAATAGGATGAAACCAACATAACCAACAATAAAGAGCTTTATTTGGTAATATATATTGATGAACAATGGTTGCTGTGTTAAATCCAACCCTCACATCACATGCATATCAATAAAGGAGAGGACTGACCAAAATGTTGAATTTTAACAATTGTGAAAGTTCTTCGGTCAGGATGTAACAGAAATAAGGAACAAAAACCTAAAATATTTCTCACAAAAAAGAAAAAGCAAGCTTCTCTCCCATATCATTAACAAAGCTTATCACTTTTGATTCTCGAAATTATTTTACATTATATTTTCATTCAAAACGTTTTGCTAGTTTGCTCACCAACCGTTTGATAAAATTCCAAAACTATTTTTACTTTCCTTGCTCACAATTGCTCTTGACTACGTACAAATCTTGAAAACCCATTAACGCTCTTGCAATAATATGCAAAATCACATGAGGATTCACATTCATCACCACCACCTAAGGCTAGGGTTTGGGCTGGGGCTGCGGCTATGGCTGTGCGTCCTCAAGAGGGCGATCATAGGATCGGTGAAGTGAGGTGGCTGGATATGAGATACGATGGATTTCCATGTGTTCAATGGAATGCTGAGGGTCAGAGTCGGTTATTCATATATCTCCCAAAAAAGAATGAGTTTGTTATCAAAGGTGTATTGATTTCTACATCAAAGAATATCAGTTATATGTCATTCAGTGACTAAGTCTGTTTCTGGCCCAACCATATTTATGAATCGTTTCTTCTTTTTCCTTCTTACGTATATTTACTAGTTCAGACTGTATGCACCTCTGCAATCAACGCCGAGAACTTATACATTATAGGTTAATAAACATATCCTATGAAATCACGGTGCATATCGAATTCATGATATGTTATAGTCCCTCATTATTTTTACTGTGGTGAGAAAGCAGTCGCTGGTGGCCACAAGCCATAGAATTGGCAGTTGTCCTACCTGCGATAACATCTTACAAATCATCAGTAGACATCTCTGTTATATTAATCTTTTAATGTCAGCTTGCATGCATGTTTATTTGCATATTTCCTCTGCTAATTATATTCTTCTAGATCATGTTTGCCTAATCTATCCGAGGCTTAGCATAATCTAGTGGCGATAAACAATTCCATCTTCTGCTACTATGGTGGCACTGAGAAACTTCCATTTAGAAATGACAACACGTATTTTGTGGAAGTACTGTACATAATAAGAAGGAGAAGACAGTAATGTGGCAGAAGAAGAAGGAGAAGACAGTAATGTGGCAGAAGAAGAAGGAGAAGACAGTATGCATGTATATACATTTGAAATTTAAGTAAAAACAACACTACACTTAAGCGAAATCATAAATCGAAACACACATATATAGAATACAACTCATACATGGGTATCCTCAAATCTAACTTTCATTGAATTTGCACGCGCACTTAAAATAACAACCTTTATACTAAAAAATTATGTATGCCATTAGTTAGTAGTTTATGGTTTTTAGACGCAAAAGCCATTTGAGAAATACTTTTCCAACCCACTATTAATCCATATTCTCAATATAGTCATTGAATTTGCACGCGCACATAATAAGAAGGAGAAGACAATAATGTGGCAGAAGTAGAAGGAGAAGACAGTAATGTGGCAGAAGAAGAAAAAAATGACATTCCTCGTTCTCTGTTTCAGCATCAATCTTCTGATATGAACTAATGATGGCTTTCACATAGGCTTTTCCCTTAAGAGACTTCTTAGTGTCCAATGGAAAGCATACATCAGATTTGTGCAGGTCGGGTTCTTCTATGACTTTCAAGAGTCTCAACTCATTCTGTAAATTACACCCTAGTTGGGTGGTACTTTTACCACTTCTCACTGCAGGTGCGCTCTCTAATATCCTTTTTGAATGTAATATTATCGATATTCAAAATGGATATTAGAGAGCGCACCTGCAGTGAGAAGTGGTAAAAGTATCACCCAACTAGGGTGTAATTTACAGAATCAGTTAAGACTCTTAAAAGTCATAGAAGAACCCGACCTGCACAAATCTGATGTATGCTTTCCATTGGACACTAAGAAGTCTCTAAAGGGAAAAGCCTATGTCAAAGCCATCATTAGTTCATATCAGAAGATTGATGCTGAAACAGAGAACGAGGAATGTCATTTTTTTCTTCTTCCGCCACATTACTGTCTTCTCCTTCTGCCACATTACTGTCTTCTCCTTCTTATTATGTGCGCGTGCAAATTCAATGTCTATATTGAGAATATGGATTAATAGTGGGTAGGAAAAGTATTTCTCAAATGGCTTTTGCGTCTTAAAACCATAAACTACTAAATAATGGCATACATAATTTTTTTAGTATAAAGGCTGTTATTTTAAGTTTTCCCTTATAGAGATATGATCTAACTGCATCTATCAACTATAAGTGTGCAGAAAATTATGATAAGAAACCATAAGAAAAGGTCGTAGCCATGCATAACCTTGAATCTACATACCAAATCATGCAAAAGCATGCACTTATTGTCACCTTGTCTTGGAATATAAAATATCTTGGAAGACTATAAGCGAGCATTTAAATCTTGATAGCTTTTGACTTCAACATATATTTTTCTCAAGTACCATGAAATATACTTGCTCCGTATAAACCGTTTTCAGGAAGATGGATTAATAATGACAAATTATCCATTGTGGCTCACTAGGTTAGTATTTTCTCTTCTATTGACCATCTTTCTAATCTGCTTGGTAAATTTATTCGGAACCGGCTGCGAATCATTAAAAGACATGCATAAGAAAGAAAGCTAAAATACAGATATATAGCATACCGATACATCGAAACTTCATAGTAGCGATGGCAATCCAGAGATATTTATTTCTACACACGTGGTGCGCGTGCGAATGCGTCAGGCATCATGGACAAATATTTCAGAACATGGAAAGTATTATTCGTATAAAGTAATTAAAACTTTTAAACACCTTGGGTAGATATTTTCTTAGTTGATGCAATCATATCATGAGGACTAAATTTAAGCTATTATACATATGCTTATGTATTTTTCTAACCTAATATATCACACACACAGAGAGAGAGAGAGAGAGAGAGAACACCAGGTAGATAGAGAAATCAGGTAGCAGGATCCTGAAGAAATGGAGTCCATAGCATTGCTCATCATCATCATCCGTGATCCCTTTGAAAAAATATTATCAAAGGGATCATGGATGATGATGATGAGCAATGCTATGGACTCCATTTCTTCAGGATTCTGCTACCTGATTTCTTTACCTACCAGGTGTTCTCTCTCTCTCTCTGTGTGTGTGTGTGTGTGTGATATATTAGGTTAGAAAAATACATATGCATATATATAATAGCTTAAATTTAGTCCTCATGATATGATTGCATCAACTAAGAAAATATCTACCCAAGGTGTTTAAAAGTTTTAATTACTTTATACGAATAATACTTTCCATGTTCTGAAATATTTGTCCATGATGCCTGACGCATTCGCACGCGCACCACGTGTGTAGAAATAAATATCTCTGGATTGCCATCGCAACTATGAAGTTTTGATGTATCGGTGCTATATATCTGTATTTTAGCTTTCTTTCTTATGCATGTCTTTTAATGATTCGCAGCCGGTTCCGAATAAATTTACCAAGCAGATTAGAAAGATGGTCAATAGAAGAGAAAATACTAACCTAGTGAGCCACAATGGATAATTTGTCATTATTAATCCATCTTCCTGAAAACGGTTTATACGGAGCAAGTATATTTCATGGTACTTGAGAAAAATATATGTTGAAGTCAAAAGCTATCAAGATTTAAATGCTCGCTTATAGTCTTCCAAGATATTTTATATTCCAAGGCAAGGTGACAATAAGTGCATGCTTTTGCATGTTTTGGTATGTAGATTCAAGGTTATGCATGGCTACGACCCTTTCTTATGGTTTCTTATCATAATTTTCTGCACACTTATAGTTTATAGATGCAGTTAGATCATATCTCTATAAGGGAAAACTTAAAATAACAACCTTTATACTAAAAAAATTATGTATGCCATTACTTAGTAGTTTATGGTTTTAAGACGCAAAATCCATTTGAGAAATACTTTTCCTACCCACTATTAATCCATATTCTCAATATAGTCATTGAATTTGCACGCGCACATAATAAGAAGGAGAAGACAGTAATGTGGCAGAAGGAGAAGATAGTAATGTGACGGAAGAAGAAAAAAATGACATTCCTCGTTCTCTGTTTCAGCATCAATCTTCTGATATGAACTAATGATGGCTTTCACATAGGCTTTTCCCTTTAGAGACTTCTTAGTGTCCAATGGAAAGCATACATCAGATTTGTGCAGGTCGGGTTCTTCTATGACTTTTAAGAGTCTCAACTGATTCTGTAAATTACACTCTTGTTGGGTGATACTTTTATCACTTCTCATTGCAGGTGCGCTCTCTAATATTCATTTTGAATGTAATATTATAGATATCCATGCCTCTTTATGTCAAAATTACTTATATTGTCAATGTTTGATTGTCTAGTTGTTGGTGATGCGTCCATATCAGGGACAGAGGCCACTCCCGTTCCTCCAGGTATGTTTATATATTATATAGGACATGTATATTGATTTAGAATGCTATATCATAAATATACACACATTCCTTTTGCTCTTAGTCGTCCAACTCATTATCATGGGCTGCTTGATGAGATTAGATTTGCGCCTGATGATCTACAAGAGCTTGTTCACTCCCTGTCATATGTGTAAGCAGCGCTATATGCGAGTTTACCTTGTTAGTATGTATGTACTGAAATTAATTAATATTATTCAAATTTTGATACATGCAGATACCAAAGGAGCACATCTTCTATCTCTGTAGGTAAGGCTTTGAATTTGTTGATTTTGGTATTTCTTGTCAATTTTATAGACCAGTATGTGCTAAATATAATGTTCTGACAGTTGGTAGGGGGAAGGCAACATTCGAGGCTGCTGACCCCAGTCCTGGACGCCGCACACGGACGGCACCACGAAGGTTGGGAGAGAGGCCGAGGACTGGGCTCTAGCAGGGCCCATATGAGGTTGGACTCCACCCCGGTGGTTACTTCCTCCGTCTCCAGTAAGCGACGTATCCAGCATAAACTGGATAGCTTGAGGGCCAGCGTTCAGGAGTTGAAGGAGATGCTGGTATGTATACTACTTTATAGTAAAATATCATTTCATATTATATACATATCAACATATCCATAATTAGTACGTAGCTTGAGCTTATTTGGTTTTAGACTTAAGTTTGATTAATCATACATACATATGTAATTGAAATAAACAACGCTTTTCCAAACTAGATATCCAAACAGGGTTTCGAAATAACTTAATAATGATACGAATTCGAATAATAAACAGTTCTTACACGCTTCTTACACACGTTATATCCAGACGCGACAGGGTAGATCGGCCGAGCCTCCACACGCATCTCCTTCGGCTGCGGCTCCGCAAGCCACTACATCGGCTGCGGTTCCGCAGACAGCTCCTGTAGCTCCACCGCCCACTCAGACTCCCGCTCGCGACGAATTGCAGAGTTTATTGACCGAGGAGCAGGCGCGCGTTATTCTATCGTTATTCAGAGGTGGAGCTGGACCGAGCTAGGGTAGATTTTTGGTTCTTTTTTTTTGAAACATGTATTTATTTATATCATACACATTGTACTATATTTTGAAACGATATTGATATTGGTTTGTATTTATATCATATTCAGTTTTTGTGTTTCTTTTGTATATTATATATATGCGTGAGATGTGATTATGAATACTGCAATATATGATTTGATTGATGTATATATTATTGTGCACAGGGCGGGAAAAAATCAAGCAGCCCATTTTTTTAAAAAAAATTCAGACAATATGTACCTACGGATTACTCCGTAGGCATACATGCTACCCCTACGGATATGTCCGTAGGGGCAAAATATCAGCAGTAACTGATATTTCCCCCAGATCTCAGTGCCAGGGGGTTGGGAAAGCCCCTACGGCGATATCCGTAGGGGCCACTGACTCTCCCCTACGGCGTTATCCGTAGGGGCAAAATATCAGGAATCCTGAATTTATGCCCCTACGGAAGCGTACCTACCCATATATCCGTAGGGGGCAGTACATGCCCCTACGGGTATATCCGTAGGGCCAAGTAATTTATTAAAATAAACCGTAAATAATATAAAATCTTATACCCTACGGCGTAATCCGTAGGGAAAACTGGACCTACACATATATCCGTAGGGACAAGAAATTAACCGTAGGGGCAAGTTCAGGGCCTCAACTTGCACCTGCGGCCTTTGCACCTACGGGGTATTTTTTCGCCCCTACGTATATATCCGTAGGGGCAGTGGGTTGCCCCTACGGATTTATCCGTAGGGGCAACCCTTCTTTGTAGTAGTGCTCCTACTAGGGACACCTAGAGGTTTAAAGGCTTGTTGCACATGCTCAGTGCAATCGTGTTGCCTACGAAAGTGTGCTAGTTAGTTTTTCTCTTTCTTTATTTTCTCCTTCTCTTTTTAATAAAAAGTTCGCTCGAGACGATCGAAAATAAGTTTGGGGGAATTTGATCAGTCGAAAATACTGCATCTTTAAACCGGCAATTTCCCTATCTTTTGCACTCATCTAGAAGTGTTCGGTATTCATATTGCACATATTAGCAAAACATCTCTTAAATATCAGATTGCATGTGTTAGAGTTTAAAACCGGAACTTTAAGGGAAATTGACTGTATTTCATAGTATCGCATCATTCTTGCATATCACAACTTGTGTTTCGAAGTCTGTGCAGGAAATTACAGAAGATCGGTCAAATTTACAAAACAAAGACTGTTAAAAAGACGCCAACTCAGGGATTTGGAATCTGGCAATTATCTAGAAGGAATTCAGGAATTAAACATATCAGGAAAAGGCCCAAGTAGCAGCCCAAATGAGTACCAGAGAGAACAGGCATCAAGGCCCATGAAGCGCCGCGGATCCGCGGCGGGAGCCTGCTTGTGCCGCGGATCTGCGGCTAGGTGACGTCATCAAGCTGCCAAATTTCTTCCTTGTTTCTTCACTCAGGGCCCACATTCATTTCATATACGTCAAATTCCAGAATTCGCTCGAAGCTTCTGCCAGATCAGCAAAGATGATTAATTAAGCTAATCTTGATTAAGCTCCTAACAAACTAATTCTAGAAGCTCCCTCTAACTAACTACTTCTAGAAGCCTCTCTAGCTAACAAAATTTTGGAGGGAAATTCAAATTTTGAATCCTAGATCTAGGGTTTTGGAAGTCTATAAATAGGAGCCTAGATCTAGGGTTAAAGGCTAATCAATCTTTGGTTGCTAATCTTTAGGTTGAAACTCTTCATCTTCATTCTCTCATCTCTTCCACCCACAAGTCGAGTGACACGACTTGTGCCAAACCCTAATCCTAATCCAAACCTCAAATTCAAGATTCTTTGAGTTCTAGCAAGCAAGTCTTCAACCAACCTTTAGAAGCGAAGCCGGACTTCAACGGAGCACGAGATCCAAGCCGATCCAAGACTCAAGAAGCCGATGCAACGCAAGATTCGACGATCAAAGTTCCTTCCTCTTGTAGTTCTTGAGAGTTGTAACTAATTGTTGAAATAAATAAAGGTGAAGATTCTTTAAACTTGCTTACATTTCAATTTGAGCATTATGATCCGTATTCAATTCTTGAATGTATTCTTCGTGATGATGCTTGAATAAAACTCCGCTCGTGGAGGAATCGAAACGATTGTAGAATGATGATGTTGATGGATCTTTAAACATTTTCTTAAGTCTTATAACAATTGTAAATTCTTGAAAATTGAATGATCGATGATCTAGATCGATGCGAATGCGTTCTTGATTCCTTTCGCACGATCTAGAGATCAACGATCGATCATCCGATTTTCAAGAAGCTATCTAGTGAATGTGATTCATCGAAAGGACAAAGGATAGGATGAGGAACCCTAATTCTTCGCAAGATCCTTGATCCTCGATGAATCTACATCGATTTAGCATCAACTTGTTAATGGATAAGAAACGGTAATTGTTAGTCTTCATCACATCTACGATCTAATTGATTCCTACGAGCTTTACTTCAAATCTTGAAAACCTAAATCGATTGGAATTCTATCTTTCTGGATTCTTGATGTTTAACGCTTTAATGATTCTTGATTTGATTTAGTTGATTCTGTAGGGTTCCTAGGCACTCTCAAGAGGTCTCACAAGGCATCAACCATGCCAATTTCAAAGTTATACGGAGCCGAGAAACCCTAATACGGATCGTTGGCTAGAATTTTAGGCGATAACAATAACTAGTTTACAACTTTACTAATAAAGAACGGAAATACAACCTTTGTAGATCCGGTTCTCTACCTCCATAGCTCCGTGATGATGTCTCCTCGCTGTCCAAATGGAAACCCGGGCTCTAGCGTCGGCTTCATCGGAGAAAAAGCGGGCTAGGTCATCGACGACGATGCCGAAGATGATCTACGTCGAGGCATCACTAGATCAAGCTCCACCTTCACCAAGCCATGAAAACTTGTGAAGGAAACACACTCTACTACTTGGCAAGAGGTAGAGGATGAAGAAATAGGAAGTGGGTAGACTTTAGAATTGGATTTCTCACTCATTTTCTTCACTTGCCATTGATGTAGCAAGCTTTTCTTCCTTGCTCATGAAGAAGAAGAAGAAAGAAATGAATATGATAAGTTAATTAGAAATGAAAAGAAAAATGAATCCTTATCATAATTCCAACCATAGTTAGGTGTAGAGAATAGACTAGGGTTAGTGAATGGTTAGGTTAAGGAGATGAAGACAAAATGGTCAAAGTTGCATGAAGCTTCAAGAAACTTCATGAATCAAAGCAACCATTTTGTTTTCTTCTCTCTTTATTAATCCAAAATAAATAGATAAATGAATGGATAAATAAATAAAAACCTAATCATATACTTAACCAAGGTTTAATTCTTTACACTTAACCAAATAAGCATGTATCATCAAACATGATACAATCAAGTGCACAAAAATATATCGCATATACAATGCGCACATCCGAGTGAGAAAATCCATCTTAAGTGAACCGATACTAGTTAATGCAAAGTAATATATCAAATATATAATTATGCATTAAATCATTAAATCAACACTTGATTTAATGATCCGGTCATATCGCATATAACCGACTAATATCAACAGTAACAACTGATCGAATCAACACTTGATCCGATAACCCGGCTATATCGCATATAACCGATCAATGTCACAAATCGCGAGAATCGAATACAGTATCACATACTGGTATCATTCTCGGTCCCGCACATATCTCATATGCGCTCCTATTTCGTTTCGCTTGAGCCAGGAAACCTCTGTGTAGGACTCTAAAGACTCGTCAATACGCCGGCAGCAGGTGATGATCATATCAAACACCCACAAGCCGCAAGCGGTCTGCTAAACGTAACGGTCACCCGGGTATTGAGCGATCAGAAGATCGACGAGCAAGCCCGCTCACACTCCAGTGAATCCAACCAGTAACACTACCGTACAGTCCGGTCTCGTCGTCTGATATGTCGCATATCTTGCCCAGGGGTGGTAAACGTCAGACCCCAATAGCTCGATAAGTCGTGTCGATATGAGGTCTATAACAATTCAAGAAACTACTGGTAACACTTACCAGTAAATCTCAGCAACCCTGGCCAGGGATTTCCGGTTATAGCCAATCGAACACAGCGCAACATCAACTCCCTATACCGGGAGAGACGAATCCCCTCCTATCGCTCATTGCCTCCATGTGACTCGGGACTGTACCCAAAAACCACCGTTTTGCACGACCTCTTGGACGTGGTAAGGTGGAAATCAAAGCACAGTGGGAACCACACAAGACTCTATGACGATCTCGGGTCAACAGACTACTCTGTACCAGTGTCACCTGAGAACTGCCATCTGACGTAAGGTATAATACCATCTGGGAGTTCTCGGCGAGTCCGTCCAGTGTACCCAGTCTCTACTGAGCACCCGTATATCATCTCTGATGTCAAACACCAATGGATATGGGATCATCCATCGCCCATCCGTATGGGTCGAGAAGGTATACGCTAGTCTACTCTGGTATATCGATGCCCCGTCTCGATATACCCACGACTAGGGACCTTGAAGGATGTACTTATGGACTACCATGTCCCCACTAGTATGATCCGCATCATAGTCCAGGTAGTCAAGTACACATCCTAAGGGCTTTACTAACATGTAACAGAGAGACAAATAGTATACACGTTAAGGTAAAGGGTAACCAGATAGCATACTATCATGTCGAGCAAGAAAGTCCTCCCTATATATGTCCCAGCATCCACTACAATATACATCCTATGTATAGCAATGGCCTCTAGGGCATACATATAACTAACAATCTCCCACTTGCACTAGGGCCATCTGATAGCAGTGGTTGTAGTATCTCATACTCAACCATCCCATAAATGTCTCCATCTGGGAAAAGGCCTTTCGTGAGTGGATCCGCCGTGTTGTCCTCTGAGTCTACTCTCCTAACCTCGATCACCCTGGAGATCAACCATCTCCATGATCAGGTGATACTGCCTTAGAATATGTCTGGATCACTGATGGGACGAACGTTCCTTGGCATAAGCCACAACTCCATTGTCTCACAATGGTAGGAACTAAGTTCATCTCATGAACTAATATTCACCCAGACAGCCTCTTTGGTAGCATCTTAAGTAGCGATGTATCCAGCCTTTATCGTCTAGTATGCCACGGTATCTAGCTTGGAACTCTTCCAACATACCGTCCCTGTACTGAGGGTAAAGACAATGCCTGTGACTGACATTCAGTCGTCTTTATCACCCTGGAACACTTCCAGTGATTCTCCCCAGGATCGATTGATACCATCTCACTAGTGAGATTCCTAACATCCAATTAGATCTATCTCATAGATCCAAAATCTAGGATTTATTAGGTATCACTTTGATCCTATATGGAGAATCCTTGTGATAAGCGGAGATTGACCGATCATAGCATAGGAAACTACTTCCCTATCAAGAGTATGTCATCTACGTACTCTACGAGGATCACCACCATACTCCCTACTTCCTTTTTGTATATACAAGGTTCATCTACCATTTTGATGATGTCAAACTCTTTGACTAACGCATCAAAACAGACGTTCCAACTCCGCGATACCTGCTTTATTCTGTAAAGCAACTTGCATACGTTTCCGCTGCTCCCACTGTTTACAAAGCCCTCTGGCTGTGTACTTATAGACGTTCTCTTCTAAACCATTATTTAGAAAAGCAGTCATGACACCCAACCGCCAGATATCGTAGTCATGGTATGTAGCCGTGGCAAGTAGGATCTGGATGGACTTAAGCATAGCTACTTGAAAAGATTTCATCATTCTCCACGCCTGGTTGATGATGCAAACCTTTAACAAGTCTAGCTTTGAAAGTCTCAACTTTTCCATCTACACCAAGTAATCTTCTCAAGATATAGTTGCTCCTGATGGGGATTTAACCCTTCAGATATAGCATCCAAAGTCCATACTTTGTTGGTGTATAAGGATTCCATCTCAGATCGCTAAACATCCAGCCATTCTTACAGAGTCTCACTCCTGATGGCCAGCTCGAAACTAGTTGGGTCATCATCTTATGATGCATTCCTCGCTCCCACTGTCATAGAGGAACCGAAGTATCTCTCATGTAGGTGAGGAACCCTACTAGATCGGCGGAGAGGCTGAGGTTCGTTGGAAACTATTGAATCCTTTATTTCTTTCAAATCATCAGCTGCAGTTTGTATAGCTGGAACATTTCCAGTTCTACATAACAGACCTTGCCTCGAGCTTGTCCGGATTTTGCTTTTAGACATAGGCCGGACAACCCCAAATCTTAACTAACTTAAGATATGGGCTCTTCCCTTTCCATATCTCATATGGAGTGGTAGGCAACGGATTTGATTGGAACCATATTCAATAGGTATGCAGCTTCATAAGTGCATAACTCCCAAAAGGAAATAGGAAACTCAGTAGTACTCATCATAGAGCACACCATATTATATACGGTGCTATCTGCTCCGCCCCGATACACCGACGTGCTGTGGCGTATACGGAGGAGTAATGCTGAGAGAAAATCTCATTCCCCTTTAGAATAGTCCAGGATTTCCGTGCTCAAGTATTCTCATCCTTGATTTCATCAAAGCACATAATACTTTTACCCGTATATTGGTTCTCTACTTCTAACTTATATTCTGTGAAAATCTCAAAACGTTCGGACTTGTGTTTCAACAGGAACATATGTCTGAATCTTGAGAGATTATCAGAGAATGTAACGAAGTATAAAGAACCGGTCCTGGCTTATGTAGACAGGGGACCTTTCATACATCAACATGTATCATCCCAAGAGTTCACTAACTCTTTCTCTGTTTCCAATAAACAGAGCTGTGGTCATCTTATCTCTGTGACATGACTGGCAAGTTTTCATAAGATGTAAATTCAAACTGATTTAAATATGCATCTAAATGTAACTTAGCTAGTCGGGTCGCATTGATATGACCTAGTCTACAAAACCTCAAGAAGGATTCGTTCATTTCTGAACTCTTCTTTTTTTGTGTGTTCCGTATACTAAAGAACTGTAGTTTGATTTAGAACATCAATGCTTTTAGATAACGTGCCTGAACCGATCAACTTTTGATATAGGAAATGTTCAAAACATTATCCAACAATAGAAAATTTTATCATTTCTTTACTGATAAAGAAACTGATATGATTTTTTATATCAGGTTCGGTATCTATTAACATTCGTTCAAAATCAATGTATTAGTAATACAGGGTGACAGTGACCGACAGACTTGGTTGCAACACTTGCCCCGTTTTCTGCCTCATGAAACTTATCACCCGTTCTTAGTTTTTCTACCTTTTTGTAGCCCTATGTAACAGATTACATATCTGAGATCCTGATCCGGTATCATATACCCAGGATGCGGAGGATACTGAGAAACAGTAATGAACACACCCGAAGATGATGCATCAGCATGCACTCTCTTCGTTTGGGCGGCACGGGAATTCTGGTAATCCCCAATTTCCTGCTCTGTCTTATAACAATTATAAGTTGGAGTGGGACCAACGTTCCCCAGCTCAGTATAACAAGCGGGTTCGGTCAATTATCCGTATTATTATCTTGATTAAGGCGTGATATGGTCGCTACCTGGAGAGAGAGAGAAGAAAACACTCAGCGTGCGCTCTTGCAAGAATAGATTGGTTTTTATTTTATCTAATCAGGATGGCTCCTACTGCTTTTTATCAAATCTTCCTTCAAACTCTAAAAGAAAAGACTAGCCGGGATTAATTACACACTACAAGTTCGCCAATCTTTCAGCCAGGCCAGTGTCGGTACTTTGAGGGAGGTGCCCTGTGCTTTCGCACGGACCTAATTAATGTAAACCTCGTTTTTCCAGAGGCGTAACCTCGTTAACACCTTTCTAGACACCTACTTGATCGGCTAATTGTAATGTGTAAAACTCTCCCAGGAGTAACTGTTACTCGCAGCGGGTATCGGGATCCAACTATCTCATAGAAGGTATGCAATCTCATTGCAAATTTCAACACTTGAAATTCCCGATAATATTTTGCCCCTAACGTGCTATGACCTTGACGAAAGCCAACAAACCATAGCCCGCTAGTCAAGTTCAACCCGTACATATCTTGATTGAATTAAACCCACCCGCACGACCCTTGACGAAAGCCAACAAAGCCGCACGACTACCCTAATCCAATCGCATCGTATGCAGCAGATAAGCAACATATAGCTACCGCACACTGCACCTTGACGAAAGCCAACAAATGCAGCACGAATACTATATACAACTTATCTGAAATGACGGAGGGCTACAACAGGTTTTTCTGAAAACCTATTGCGTAATGAACTTGATATCGTTGTAGAATCAAATGATTTTAAAATGGAGTGCTTTTGAGGCTTTTCTAGTTTTGCTAAAGGAGTCACTCCCGGTGAAGGGATCGTCGGTCCTTTCCTCGTCGAATGAGGTGCGGGATATATCATATATATCACTGTGCAAAGCAAAAACACTTAAAAGCAATCAAAAGACAAACCGAGTGTGTAGCATCTGCCAGTTATTGCTAAATGAGTCACTCCCGGTGAAGGGATCTCGGTCCTTTCCTTATCGAATAAGGTGCAGGATATATCATATATACCGCTGTGCAAAGCAAGAACTGTAGCTACCTGTTTTATTTTGAAATTCGATTCTACAACATCTTAGGTTTCTTTTATTTCATTAATCACATTAATGAAGTCCCATCATTTAAGTACCTAAACATCACAGATAAATACGACGTACACTTATGCCATCCGCATTCGCCTCGATGTCCCCTCGTGCACCGTTAGGTTAGGTAACTAACGACAGAGCGGGGCAGGGCTAGCGCGGGTGTAAAACATAAGTAACGCCTATATAATATATCATATATACTATATACAGTATCTATCACAGAACATCACATGATCACATCACAGATATCGCAGCAGAAGAATCATATGAAATATTAGATATACTAGGACGTCCGTGTTTTCAATACGAGCCAGTACAAAACACGGATTCCACGGTCGCGTCGAATAGCCAAACCCACACCCCTAGACCCCTACGAGAGCGGCAAGCAACCCTACCAATTCTAGAGTTAGGAGACCCGGACTCGACTCCTCGAGTTGGTCTCCCACTGGACTCCAGAACCCGGTTACTTGTGCCCTCCTCCTTGGGTCTATCCTAGTGCGGAAAAGTAAATAATATACAAACGGTGACATCTTCCGCTACCTGGAAGTGCCCCAATAAAAGAATATTACATACAAGTTTTTACATGAATGAAAATGAAAAACACTCATCTCACATAAAAACCCCCGGCTATTCAAACACGACGATCCAATATAACATATCCAGCAACACATAACATCACATGTCATCAACGTAAGTAAATATGCGCATCCCAATTGTCGTTGACATATAGCAACGAAACTGACGATATCACATATTACACTTACGGTCACAGAAAAGAAAGTGTAAAACTACAACAGTTGGAATCCGCAACCTCCATAGACATCGCATGCCTAATCAGATGAATACCTTAGACATCGCATGCCTAACAGTTATAAACCCCGCATTTTAGTCTCAAAATCGAAAACTCTTTTCAATATTAAGTCGGGCAATTCAACAAGATTCCCGACATCCTGATCGAATGCTCGTCGCAAACTTCAGTAGACGGCCGCACCCCCGATGCCGTCGACAAAGTGCACCAAGGCGGAACACCGCTGCCGCGAGCACTCGAAGGGATGCATTCGGCGACGGGGTTCTCCTACAGTCACTTGGTCGGGGTTATGGAGTGAGGCTGTCTATTAAGTTTACCCGGCGAGTATCCGCGTACGCTACGTGATTGCGATGGACTTTTGATCACATCAAAATTCCGTGGCAACCGATCAAGTGAAACTAAACTGCTATGTTTATAACATGCATTCAGTTATCTCATAACTACGTGTGGATTCCAAGTATTGTATCACATTCCGGATAAATAGAAAATGTTAAACTTTCCGATCGAACATTCAAACACCCAAGTTTTCCCGATACAGATCAACACATGAAACAAGTCTAAAAACATTCAGTTCGTGCCTCAGTACCAACGGTCCAGCCGTAGAAGGGTCAAGCCAACGCCTCACATGTGGCACGCCGTACTCCCCCAAACCCTAAGGTTCAAAGGGCAGTTCAAGACGGTCACATAATCGAGTTAAGGTTTGTTGTCTTCTAGAGGGACCATCGCGTTACTTGCACTACTTAGAACGTCTTTAAACCACGAAAAAGTCCAACAATTGGAAATTTCCCGACAGGGAAAAAGGTGGGTATTTATATCCGGTCGAACTTTTTAACATATTCTAAAATTATCCGGAAAAACACATAGACAAAATTTGACAATTCGATCGAATGTATGAACTCCCAATACAACCCAAAATACTCAACTCTTGATTTCAGATTAAAAATTCCCAGGAAAACCAGCACTGCCAAATAGGAATTACTGTGCAAAATTTAATGGGAGAAGAGACAAAAGGGCCGCGGAAGAGCCGCATTAGCACGCTAATGCCGCGGTTCCGCCGCACTTTAGAAAGATCATTAGGTAATTTTTGCATCGTAATTCTTAGAATTTCCTGCTGAATTTTCTGCATATTTTTAATCTGGAAAAAACCCAATTTTTGGAAAAAGTCCAGAGAGCAAATTAGGGTTTGGGTTTCGGTTCGATCGGACTTCCAATTCCGTCTACGCATCGCCTAAGGCTCTAGCTAGGCTCTGATACCACTGTAGGGTTCCTAAGCACTCTCAAGAGGTCTCACAAGGCATCAACCATGCCAATTTCAAAGTTATACGGTGCCGAGAAACCCTAATACGGATCGTTGGCTAGAATTTTAGGCGATAACAATAACTAGTTTACAACTTTACTAATAAAGAACGGAAATACAACCTTTGTAGATCCGATTCTCCACCTCCATAGCTCCGTGATGATGTCTCCTCGCTGTCCAAATGGAAACCCGGGCTCTAGCGTCGGCTTCATCGGAGAAAAAGCGGGCTAGGTCATCGACGACGATGCCGAAGATGATCTACGTCGAGGCATCACTAGATCAAGCTCCACCTTCACCAAGCCATGAAAACTTGTGAAGGAAACACACTCTACTACTTGGCAAGAGGTAGAGGATGAAGAAATAGGAAGTGGGTAGACTTTAGAATTGGATTTCTCACTCATTTTGTTCACTTGCCATTGATGTAGCAAGCTTTTCTTCCTTGCTCATGAAGAAGAAGAAGAAAGAAATGAATATGATAAGTTAATTAGAATTGAAAAGAAAAATGAATCCTTATCATAATTCCAACCATAGTTAGGTGTAGAGAATAGACTAGGGTTAGTGAATGGTTAGGTTAAGGAGATGAAGACAAAATGGTCAAAGTTGCATGAAGCTTCAAGAAACTTCATGAATCAAAGCAACCATTTTGTTTTCTTCTCTCTTTATTAATCCAAAATAAATAGATAAATGAATGGATAAATAAATAAAAACCTAACCATATACTTAACCAAGGTTTAATTCTTTACACTTAACCAAATAAGCATGTATCATCAAACATGATACAATCAAGTGCACAAAAATATATCGCATATACAATGCGCACATCCGAGTGAGAAAATCCATCTTAAGTGAACCGATACTAGTTAATGCAAAGTAATATATCAAATATATAATTATGCATTAAATCATTAAATCAACACTTGATTTAATGATCCGGTCATATCGCATATAACCGACTAATATCAACAGTAACAACTGATCGAATCAACACTTGATCCGATAACCCGGCTATATCGCATATAACCGATCAATGTCACAAATCGCGAGAATCGAATACAGTATCACATACTGGTATCATTCTCGGTCCCGCACATATCTCATATGCGCTCCTATTTCGTTTCGCTTGAGCCAGGAAACCTCTGTGTAGGACTCTAAAGACTCGTCAATACGCCGGCAGCAGGTGATGATCATATCAAACACCCACAAGCCGCAAGCGGTCTGCTAAACATAACGGCCACCCGGGTATTGAGTGATCAGAAGATCGACGAGCAAGCCCGCTCACACTCCAGTGAATCCAACCAGTAACACTACCGTACAGTCCGGTCTCGTCGTCTGATATGTCGCATATCTTGCCTAGGGGTGGTAAACGTCAGACCCCAATAGCTCGATAAGTCGTGTCGATATGAGGTCTATAACAATTCAAGAAACTACTGGTAACACTTACCAGTAAATCTCAGCAACCCTGGCCAGGGATTTCCGGTTATAGCCAATCGAACACAGCGCAACATCAACTCCCTATACTGGGAGAGACGAATCCCCTCCTATCGCTCATTGCCTCCATGTGACTCGGGACTGTACCCAAAACCCACCGTTTTGCACGCCCTCTTGGACGTGGTAAGGTGGAAATCAAAGCACAGTGGGAACCACACAAGACTCTATGACGATCTCGGGTCAACAGACTACTCTGTACCAGTGTCACCTGAGAACTGCCATCTGACGTAAGGTATAATACCATCTGGGAGTTCTCGGCGAGTCCGTCCAGTGTACCCAGTCTCTACTGAGCACCCGTATATCATCTCTGATGTCAAACACCAATGGATATAGGATCATCCATCGCCCATCCATATGGGTCGAGAAGGTATACGCTAGTCTACTCTGGTATATCGATGCCCCATCTCGATATACCCACGACTAGGGACCTTGAAGAATGTACTTATGGACTACCATGTCCCCACTAGTATGATCCGCATCATAGTCCAGGTAGTCAAGTACACATCCTAAGGGCTTTACCAACATGTAACAGAGAGATAAGTAGTATACACGTTAAGGTAAAGGGTAACCAGATAGCATACTATCATGTCGAGCAAGAAAGTCCTCCCTATATATGTCCCAGCATCCACTACAATATACATCCTATATATAGCAATGGCCTCTAGGGCATACATATAACTAACAATCTCCCACTTGCACTAGGGCCATCTGATAGCAGTGGTTGTAGTATCTCATACTCAACCATCCCATAAATGTCTCCAGAGAACTGCTATCTGACGATAGGTATAATACCATCTAAGAGTTCTCGGCGAGTCCGTTCAGTGTACCCAGTCTCCACTGAGCACTCGTATACTGTCTCTGATGTCAAACACCAATGGATATGGGACCATCCATCGCCCATCTATATGGGTCGAGAATCTATACGCCAGTCTACTCTGGTATATCGATGTCCCTGTCTCGATACACCCACGACTAGGTACATTTGAAGGATGTACTTAACGACTACATTGTCCCCACTAGTATGATCTGCATCATAATCCTGGTAGTCAAGTACTCATCCTAAGGGCTTTATCAACATGTAACATAGAGAAAATCAGTGTACATGTTAAGATAAAGAGCAACCAGATATCATACTATCATGTCGAGCAAGAAAGTCCTCCATATATATGTCCAAGCATCCACTACAATATACATTGTATGTACAGTAATGGCCTCTAGGACATACATATCACTAACAATCGCCCACTTGCACTAGGTCCTTCTGTTGTAGTATCTCATACCCAACAATCAGCAGTGGTTGAAGTATCTCATACTCAACCATCCCATAAAAGTCTCTACTGGGAAATAGGCCTTTGTGGGTGGATCCGCGATGTTGTCCTCTGTGTCTACTCTCCTAACCTCGATCTCCCTGGAGATCATCCATCTCCAAGATCAGGTGATATTTCCTAAGAATATGTCTGGATCACTGATGGAACGGGGGTTCCTAGGCCAAAGCCACAACTCCATTGTCACACAATGGTAGGAACAAAGTTCATCTCATGAACTTATATACACCCAGACTGCTTCTTTGGTAGCATCATAGGTAGCGATGTATCCAACCTTTAATCGTCTACTTTGCCACGGTATCTAGCTTGGAACTCTTCCAACATACCGTCCCTCCACTGAGGGTAAAGACAATGCCTGTGACTGACATTCAGTCGACCTTACCACTCTGGAAGCTTTCCAGCGATTCTCCCCAGGATCGATTGATACCATCTCACTATACCCAGTGAGAATCCTAACATCCAATTAGATCTATCTCATAGATCCAAAACCCAGGATTAAGGAGGTATCACCTTGATCCTATATGGAGAATCCTTATGATAAGAGGAGATTGACTGAGCGTAGCATAGAAAACTCCTTTCCTATCAAGAGTATGCCATCCACGTACAATACGAGGATCATCACCATACTCCCTACTACCTTTTTGTATATACAAGATTCATCTACCATTTTGATGAAGCCAAACTCTTTGACTACCACATCAAAACAGATGTTCCAACTCCGTGATGCTTGCTTTAACTCATAAAGCAACTTGCACACGTTTCCGCTGCTCCCTCTGTCTATAAAGCCCTCTGGTTGTGTACTTATAGACGCTCTCTTCTAAATCACTATTTAGAAAAGCAGTCATGACACCCAACCGCCAGAAATCGTAGTCATGGTATGTAGCAATAGTTAGTAGGATCTGGATGGACTTAAGCATAGCTACTAGAGAAAAGGTTTCATCATAATCCACACCTAGTTGATGACGAGAACCTTTTGCTATAAGTGTAGCTTTGAAAGTCTCAACTTTTCCATGTACACCATGTAATCTTCTCAAGATATACTTGCTGCTGATGGGGATTTAACCCTTCAGATATAGCAACAAAGTCCATACTTTGTTGGTGTATATGGATTCCATCTCAGATCGCTTAGCACCCAGCCATTCTCACAGAGTCCCCACTCTTGATGGCCTACTCGAAACTAGTTGGGTCATCATCTCATGGTGTAATCTTCGCTCCCACTGTCATAAAGAAAACCGAAGTATCTCTCAGGTGGATGAAGAACCCTACCAGATCGGTGGAGAGGCTGAGGTTTGTTGGAAACTATTGAATCCTTCGGGTTTACCAAATCATCAGTTGTAGTTTGTATAGCTGGAACTCCTTCCAGTTCTACCTTTTAACCACTAATTTCTTCATAAGAAATTCCCTTTCTAAAAGGTGGTATGCTGAGAAACAAAACACCTTTTTCTCCTCAGTGTGGTAGAAGATATTCCCTTGCGAATGCTTTGGATATCCAACAAAATTCCACAGAACTGACCTTGTCTCGAGTTTGTCCGGATTTTGCTTTTAGACATAGGCCGAACAACCCCAAATCTTAACTTCCTTAAGAGATGGGCTCTTCCCATACCATATCACATATGGAATGGTACGCACCTGATTTGGTTAGAACTCAATTCAATAGGTATGCAACTTCTCAAGTGCATAACCCCAAAAGAAAATAGGCAACTCAGTAGTACTCATCATAGAGCACACCATATCACATAGGGTGTGATTGCTCCACCCTGATACACCGACGTGTTGTGGTGTATACGGAGGAGTAATGCTGAGAGAGAATCTCATTCTCCTTTAGAATAGTCCAGGAATTCCATGCTCAAGTATTCTCCTCCCTGATGACATCAAAAGACATAATACTTATACCCGTTTTGGTTCTCTACTTCTAACTTATATTCTTTGAATTTTTCAAAAGCTTCAGACTTGTGTTTCAACAGGAACACATGTGCGAATCTTGAGAGATCATCAGTGAATGTAATGAAGTACAAAGAACCAATCCTGGCATGTGTAGACAGGGGACTTACATACATCATCATGTATCAATCCCAATAGTTCACTAACTCTTTCTCTGTTTCCAATAAACGGAGCTATGGTCATGTTATCTTTGTGACATGACTGGAAAGTTTCACAAGATGTAAATTCAAAATGATTTAAATATGCATCTTAATGTAACTTAGCTAGTCGGGTCACATTGATATGACCCAGTCTACAATACTCCAAGAAGGATTCGTTCATTTTTGAACTCTTCCTCTTGTGTGTGTTTTGTACGTTAAGAATTGTGGTTTGATTTAGAACGTATATGCTTTTAGATAACGTGCCTGAACCGATCAACTCTTGATATAGGAAATGTTCAAAACATTATCCAACAATACAAAATTATATCCTTCTTTACTAAATAAAGAGACTGATATGATATTATATATCAGGTTCGGTATCTAATAACATTCGTTCAGAATCAATGTATTTGGTAATACAGGGTGATAACTGCCAACAGACTTGGCTACAACAATTGCGCCGTTTCTAACTCTTAAAACTTTATCACCCATTCTCAGTTCTCTACCTATCTATAGCCCATGTAACAGATTACATTTGCGGGATCCTGATCCGGTATCTCATACCCAGGACGTAAAGGATACTGAGAAACAGTTCTCTGTAATGAACACACCCGAAGAAGATGCATCATCATGCACTTTCTTCGTTTGGGCGGCATAGGAATCCTGGTAATCCCCTATTTCCTGCTAGGTCATATAACAATTATAAGTTGGAGCGGGACCAACGTTCCCTAGCTCAGTATAACAAGCGGGTTTGGTCAATATATCATAATTATTATCTTGATTAAGGCGTGACATGGTCGCTACCTGGAGAGAGAAAGAAGAAAACACTCAGCGTATACTCTTGCAAGATTAGATTGGTTATTATTTTATCTAATCAGGATGGCTCCCACTGTTTTAGTCAAATCTTTCTTCAAACCCTAAAAGGAAAGACTAGCCGGGATTAATTACACCCTACAAGTTCGCCAATCTTTTAGCCAGGCCAGTGTCGGTACTTTGAGGGAGGTTCCCCGTACTTTCGCACGGACCTAATTAAAATAAACCTCGTTTTTCCAGAGGCATAACCCCATTAACACCTTTCTAGACACCTACTTGATCGGCTAATCGTGATGTGTAAAACTCTACCTAACTCTTACTCGCAGTGGGTATCGGGATCCAACTATCTCATAGGAGGTATGCAATCTCATTGCAAATTTCAACACTTGAAATTCCCGATAATATTTTTCCCCGAACGATCTATGACCTTGACAAGGTCAACAAACTATAGACCGCGAGTCAAGTTCAACCCGTCATTTCCTGATTGAATTAAACCCATCCGCATGACCCATGACAAGGTCAACAAGGTCGCACGACTACCCTAATCCAATCACATCATATGCTTATGCAGATAAGCATTAATCAGCTACCGCACACTACGCCTTGACAAGGTCAACAAACGCAGCACGAATACTAACTATTACTTATTTGAAATGACGGAGGGCTACGACAGGTTTTTAAGAAAACCTTTCGCGTAATGAACTTGATATCATCGTAGAATCGAGTAATTTTAAATGGAGTGCTTTTTAGGCTTTTACTAGTTTTGCTAAAGAGGTCACTCCCGGTGAAGGGATCTCGGCTCTTTCCTTATCAATAAGGTGCAGGATATTTCATAAATACCACTATGCAAAGCAAAAACTATAAAAGCAATCAAAAGACAAACCGAGTTTGTAGCATCTGCTAGTTTCGCTAAAGAGGTCACTCCCGGTGAAGGGATCTAGGCTCTTTCCTTATCGAATAAGGTGCTGGATATTCTACAAGGAATACCGCTATACAAAGAAAGAACTAGAGCTACCAGTTTTCGAGACAAGTTTCTACAACAACTTTAGGTTTTTTTTATTTCATTAATCTCATTAATGAAGTCCCATTTATTATACTTCCCAAGCATCACATATGAAATGAAAGCAGTAATATATAATATATATCATATATATATATATATATATAAGCATTCGTCTCAGAATATAATCAATAATCACATCACAGAATATCGCAGCAGAATAAAAACATATGAAATATTGGATATACAAGGATTTCCGTGTTTTAGATTAAGCCTGTATAAAACACGGATTCCACGATCGTGATGAATAGCCAAACCCACATCCCTAGACCGCTACGAGAGCGACAAGCAACCCTACCAATTCTAGAGTTAGGAGACCGGGTCTCGACTCCTCGAGATGGTCTCCCACTGGACTCCAGAACCCGGTTACTTGTGCTCCCCGCCTTGGGTCTATCCTAATACGGAAAAGTAAATAATATACAATGGTGACATCATCCTCAACCTGGAAGTGCCCCAATAAAAGAATATTACATACAATGAATTTTACATGAATGAAAATGAAAAACTCTCATCTCACATAAAAACCCAGGCTATTCAAAACAGGACGATCCAATATAACATATCCCAGTAACACATAACATCACATATCATCAACGTAAGTAAATATGCGTATCCCAATTGTTGTTGACATATAGCAACGAAACCGGCGATACACCACATATTACACTTACGGTCATAGAAAAGAAAGTGAAAAACTACAACAGTTGGAATCCGCAACCACCTTAGACATCACATGCCTAACCAAATGAATTCCTTAGACATCGCATGCCTAATAATTATAAACCCCGCATTTTAGTCTCGATCTCGAAAACACTTTCAATATCTAGTCGGTCAATTCAAAAAGATTCCCGACATCCTGATCGAATGCTGGTCGGAAACTTTAGTAGATGGCCGCACCCCCCGATGCCGTCGAAGAAGTGCACTAAGGCGGAACACCGCTGCCACGAGCACCCGAACGAATGCTTTTGGCAACGGGGTTCTCCTACAGTCACTTGGTCGGGGCTATGGGGCGTGGCTATCTATTAAGTTTACCCGGCAACTATCCGTGTACTCTACGTGATTGCAACGGACTTTTGATCTCATCAAAATACCGTGGCGACCGATCAAATGAGACTGAACTGCTAGATTTATAAAATTCAAACTAGTTATCTCATAACTACTTGTGGATTCCAAATATTGTATCCCATCATATGATATCCGGACGAAGTTAAACTTTTCGATCGATTCATCAAAGTCCCACAATTTCCCGACAGCTCAACACTTGAGCTCGGTTTTAGTAATACCCAGAATATGCCACAGTACCTATGCACCAGCCTAGAAGGGCAAACCCATGCCTCACTCATGTCGCCACGGAACTACGGCAAACACTAGGGTTTGACCGCGGTTCCGCGATCCAAAAAGTCGAGTTAGGATTTCATTCTTCTAGAGGGTTCATAAGATCACTTGCATATTTTTCCGAATACGTTAAATTTGGAAAAATGGGTTTTTGACATTCGATCGAACTTTTTAACTTCGTCTAGACAACATGCGAATAACCCGAAACAATGTTAAAACTACGAATACGAAACACTCCGAACTGTTTATAGTGTAAGATTACATCACATGTAAAATTAGAAAAAATAAACAACACCTGAAACACCAAAACCCAGTCTCTGGAACACAGATAAAATTTCAGGCATACTGCTCGGATTTGGGCCGAGATCTAGGGTATGGTGGCCGGCAAAAAAATTCTCCAAACTGCCTCAAATTTTGTCAGTGTTCATGTTATATCCCATATAGCACTCTGTACTTGTTTAAAAAAAATTTTGACAACTTTTCAAATTCGGCAGAGAGCAGGTTTAGGCGTTGCATGTTTCGCAGTATTTTGGTTTCGTAATCTTAACAAAATCCGTATAAATTTCTAGCATGGCTTTGATACCACTGCAGGGTTACCTAAGATGGCAGCGAGGTTTTGGGAGGGATCGTCCATGCTAAATTCAAATTTTTTCCGTTTTAACTAACCCTAACTAAGAATCGTTAACCAGAAATCGACGGAAAGTAATGCAAACAACTTCGCATAAGAAAAGTGAGTAAGGAATACAGCCTTTGTAGACCGGTCCTTCACTTCAATAGCTCCGTGTAGTAGTCTCTTTCGCTGCGGTCGTGACCTCCGGCCTCTAGAGAGTCTCCCATGAAGAAACGAGCATGCTTGCTTCGAAGACTTCGAGGCCGAAGATGATCTACGTCGAGGAGACACTAACACAAGCTATCTCTTCACTAATTATGAAATTAGTGAAGCAAACACCCTATACTAAATGGCAAGTAGTAGAGGATGATGAAGTAGGAAGTGGGCTCACTTTAGATTTCATTTTCTCACACTTTTTCCATCAACTCCATTGAAGCTAGGAAGCTTTGAGGAAGAAGAAGAAGAATATGAACTCATATGAATAATTCATCCAAATGAATTATTGCAACCATGGGTGAGTTAAGCCATCATGCCTAACTCATGTAAAGAATAAACTAAGGGGTAAGGTTAAGGGTTGGGTTAACTAATATCTTAAGGAATGACAAAAGAGTGGACTTTGTCAATGTTTCTATAAGCTTCATCCAAGCTTGACAACATTGACCAAGTCTTCTCTCTTTTGTTATAACTTAAGAAATAAATAAAACCCTAACTTAACCCTAGCATGGTTTAAGTCTCATACACCCATCTTGCTATGTATCATCAAGCATGACACAAAATAATGTACACTTGCATATATCACATATATACAATGTGCACAAACCAAGTGAGAAAAAAATCATAAGTGAGCTAATACTAGTTAATGTAATATAATATATCTAATATATTATTATACATTAGATTATCAAATCAACTCTTGGTTTAATAATCCGGCTATATCACATATAACCGACCAATATCATGTGTAACAACTTATCGAATCAACACTTGATCCGATAACCCGGCTATATCGCATATACCCGACCAATGTCACAAATCGCGAGAATAGAATACGGTATCTTATATCGTATCAATCTCGGTCCCGCACTTATCACATATGTGCTCCAACTCCGTTTCGCTTGAGCCAGGAAACCCCTGTGTAGGATTCTAAAGACTCGTCAATACGCCGGCAGTAGGTGATGATCATATCAAACACCCACAAGCCACAAGCGGTCTGCTAAACGTAACGGCCACCCAGGTATTGAGCGATCAGAAGATCAACAAGCAAGCCTGCTCGTACTCCTGCGAATCCAATCAGTAACACTACCGTACAGTCCGGTCTCTTCGTCTGATATATCGCATATCTCGTCTAGGGGTGGTAAACGTCAGACCCCAGTAACTCGATAAGTCATGTCGATATGAGGCTCATAACGGGTCGAGAAACTACTGATAACACTTACCAGTATATCTCTGAAGTAGCCCTGGCCAGTGATTGGTTATGTTTTTAGTGTTGTAGGTAACCGCAATCAATAACGGTGTTGCGTGTAGCTTGACCGAGATGAGTACGGGTCGTCCTCTGGGAAACGTTGAATCTTTTAATCTTACTTTAGGCGTGTTGAGAAAGAAAGGAGGAAGAATAAAGAATGGTTGTAGGTTCTAGATCTACGTCAAACACGGATGCAGAATATAGATCTAGATTAACTACGGATGTTGGTTTTATAGTAGAAGGAGGTTTGTAAGGTTCGTTAAGATTTAGTAGTCATGGATGATTAATTAAAGATTACTCTTTTTTCCTTTAATAGATTTAAAACTAGATCGACAGTGATGCGTGTAGATTAGGGTTTCTGGAGGGAAAAGGGTTCCCACTCTTAACTCCTATCTTGACATGGATCTCCGTTCATGTCTAGCCTTTACCAAAACAGTTCGTGGTCGTGAATATCAATGAATTGATAGCGCACCCAATTAGGATGTTAACTATGCTTTGATAAAGTTTATATACTTTATAGGACGTAAAAAGAGTTTAAGGATCTTCATCATCCATTAATCTACCCTAATCCGACGAACCCTAACAAGCGGAGAATTACTCGCGCATGTTGGGAAAAGAAAATATAGAAATCATGAAGAAAATAAAATGCAATAGAATAAAACTACCTTTATTAATCAACAAGATCAAGTACACTTTGTTCCTTTAGAAAATGATTACAAAACCCTAGTTTCCTTCTCGATCTCTTCTTAAGGAGGTAGATGAACTGTCGATGATCAACCAGGATTCTTGAGCCGTCGTGGACTTCGTGATCACGTCGGTTTGATAATTTTTCCAAGAGCCTTTCGGTCCTTATTTATAGTCACAGAGCCAGAATCTCTAGTTTCCTAATAAGGCAACTAGTTGTTAAGATCCTACCCAAAAAATCCAAAATCCTAACTCCCTCAACTTGCGGCGGAACCGCGGCCATTAGGTAGGTTTGGCCGCGGATCCGCGGTTGGTTAAGGGATTTAGGGCTTCATTTTTCTGGGGCTTCATCTCTATAGTACTTGGTGATCTTTTGAGTATCTAGACTTTGAAAATCTTCTCTACGTTTCTGCCAGAATTGGCTTCTTCAATTTACTTGAATATCTTCGGCAGATTTGATCTCGCCAACTTGGATTTCCTTCAAACTTCAGTCAAGATATAATTCCTGTACAATTATCTCAATAAATGATATTAGTAGATTTTGTTTTTATTGAGATATTATCTTAACCATTTGTCATGATATTTTAGTTTTAAGAGAATTGGTCAAAGATATTTAATAAGGTAAGCATATTTAAATAGACCAAATATTACATGAATATTATATGCTTACATTTCCCTTCATAATGTTAATTATAATATATAAACACATGAAAATAGTATTTTTACGAATAAACCCTTATATGTGTCATATTTATAATAAATATCTTTTATTATATATAAATAGTAAGGAAAATATCATATTAAAAGTGCAGTTTTATCAACTGAACAGCCAGGGACTTCCTATTATAGCCAATCGAGCACAGCGCAACATCAACTCCCAATACCGGGAGAGACGAAACCCCTCCTATCGCTCATTGCCTCCATGTGACTCGGGACTGTATCCAAAAGCCACCGTTTTGCACGTTCTTTTGAACGTGGTAAGGAGGAAATCAAAGCACAGTGGGAATCACACAAGACTCTATGACAATCTCGAATATACAGACTAACATGTACCAGTGTCACCAGAGAACTGCTATCTTACCATCTAGGAGTTCTCGGCGAGTCCGTTCAGTGTATCCAGTCTCCACTGAGCACCTGTATACTGTCTCTGATGTCAAACACCAATGGATATGGGATTATCCATCGCCCATCTACATGGGTCGAGAAGTTATACGCTAGTCTACTCTGGTATATCGATGCCCCTGTCTCGATACACCCACGACTAGGAACATTTGAAGGATGTACTTAACGAATACACTGTCCCCACTAGTATGATCTGCATCATAATCCTGGTAGTCAAGTACTTATCCTAAGGGCTTTAACAACATGTAACATAGAGACAATCAGTGTACATGTTAAGATAAAGAGCAACCAGATAGCATACTATCACGTCGAGCAAGAAAGTCCTCCATATATATGTTCAAGCATCCACCACAATATGCATCGTATGTACAGTAATGGCCTCTAGGGCATACATATCACTAACACAAACACCAATGGATGCGGGATTATCTATCGCCCATCATATGGGTCAAGAAGCTTATATGCTAGTCTACTCTGGAGTATCGATGCCCTGTCTCGATACACCCTCGACTAGGAACAATTGTAGGATGTACTTTTGGACTACCCTGGCCCCACTAGTATGATCTGCATCATAGTCCTAGTAGTCAAGTACATATCCTAAGGGCTTTATCAGCATGTGAGAGCAAGACAGTAACCTAATACAAGTCAACATGTTTAGACAAAGTGAAACCAGATAGCATACTATCATATCGAGCAAGAAAGTCCTCTCTATATATTGTTGGAGATAGTGCCCTCATAGTCAATTATTGGATCGCAGGTACGTGATTGCAATGATTGCGGAGGACCTATACCGGTAGGACAGTCTTACTCGAGATGATAGTATGCTATCTGGTTTGCCTTTATCAGTCGTGTACATGATCAGGTGACTGATTACATGTTACACTTTGATAGAGCCCTTAGGATCTTGCTTTACTACCAACAGTATGATGGCGATCATATACGTGAGAGTTGGGTAGTTTATATGCATATCCTTAATTGTGGTCCCTAGTCGTGGGAGTTTCGAGACAGGGCATCGATACTCCGGAGTAGAGTAGTGTGTACAGTCGAGACCCCGACGTGGGGCGGTGGCCGGTCTCACAAGCCACGGGTGTCAGTTGGATCACCTAAGATGTATACAGGTGCTCATTGGGTTATGAGTACACCGGACATGACTCGCCGGGAATCTGCTAGTTAGTACTATACCTATCGTCAGATAGCAGTTCCCTGGTGACGTGTGTACAGGTTAGTTCATCGACCTGAGGTCGTCATTTGTCTCGTGTGAGTTCCCACTGTGCTTTGATTTCTACCCTACCACGGCTCAAAGGAGTCGTGCAAACAGGTAGTTTTTGGGTACAGTCCCGAGCCATATGGAGGCACATGAGCGGATCGGCAGGGGATTCGTCTCTCCCGGTATTGGGGGCGAGGTCGTGTTGTGTCTAGGAGAGCCATTACACATAGTCCATGGCCATGGCAGGAGATTTACTGGTAGGTACTCCAGTAGTATCTCAGGGTGTTATTGGGCTACACTCCGACACGACTTATACTGCTATTGGGGGTCTGACGTTACTAGCCCCCTAGGCAAATATGCGATACTCATAGACGAACGGACCGGACTGTATATACATTGTCACTGTTAGGCTCAGTAGGGTTTCTGGATGAGTTCGCTCATCAGCCTCCCTTGAGGTCAGTCCATGGGCAGCCGTTACGCATAGCTAGTGCCGCTGACGGTTTATGGTTAAACCCACTGCCAGGGTACTGACGAGTCATTAGAGTCCCCCACAGACAGTTTCCCAAGTTCGGGCGAAACGTTGTAGAGGCCGTATGGTTTTATGGCAGGGTTCGGAAAATGTACGTGCGTTTACGCACGTGTTATTTTTCGGGCAGATGATACTGGTCGGCTTTGGTTTAAGCCGGATCCGAGTATTATATTGAGTAGGTATAATATCTTTGTCTCAGTTGCATTTGTATTCGGTCGTAATACAAATGCGGGTATATTTATACAGTTGCGGGGTTATCCTGAAAGTTGTTTCAGGATCACTTTTGGAAGTTGCCAGTTTCCAGTTTTCTATCAGCCGTCTTTTAACATTCGGTTAAAGACGGATTTATCTTTTCCTGGATGAGAGTGACTCAGTGTTCTAGAAGGTTCTAGAGAGGGTGACATGGATTGGTGAGTCATTAGTGCATTAATGGAGTCATTAATGCAATGGTGACTAAGGGTTTAGATTCATTGTATCTTTGTGACTCATTGTTTTTCATTAATGATCATGATAAGCTTCATTCTCTTATGGTTACCTCCCCCTCCTCCTACACTCACCCTCCTCCTTCTCTTTATAAGGTCGGCCCCTCCCCTCTCTCATTTGGGGACTTGATTCATTTGTAAAAGGATTATGATAGATTTTGGGGTGTATGGAATTCACAGCTCATTTCATTCCATCACTCGATTCCCTCAGCAACTTCATTAACCGATCGTCCACGGACTTGGACGAAGTGAGACAAAGTCATCTACTCATTCTCTACATCATTCTTGGTCGTCTCTTTTAGCAAACTTGACGACCGAGTTTCCTCAAGTCAGAGGCGGGAGCCCGTTTAAAGAATCAGTGATGTGGTGCCACCTAGACGAGCATATTAATGGAGATCGATGAGATCGGAGCAGCCGCAACGGAGCGTGGGATGATGGTTGAAGAACGAAGGACTCGGATCGTTCGGTATAACCTTTCTACACTCTTTACAGTTTGTTAGTTTAGCAATAATGGTAGATCCGGGTTAAAGTATACGATAGCGCCAGTTAAAAGTTTTTGTTCCGCATTTGGCGTCTGTAGACGGCCGGGGCGCTAGCGTAGACTTACAGTGGTATCAGAGCCTAACCATTATGCTATACTAACTTGTGCTAACGCGTTTAAAATATCGATCGAACCGGATATCGAAAAACACAATTTTCTTGCTTCACAGTTTCTGTCGATTTTAAAAGGGTTCCAAAATTAATTTTACATATCTCAGAAATCTGTGCAGGGTTTTATTAGAACACCGTCCAAATTTGGGATCATGATTCGACAAGACTGCCGCGGAAACACGGCCAAACCCATGGTTTGGCCGCGGATCCGCGGCCATTCTGTGTCATCATGCCCCCAAATTTGGTCAGTGGGTTCTTCTCTGGAATTTGTGGTTTTTGGTATATATCTTTTGGGCCCATATTTTGTTACTGTTCAACAGATGTTCGTGGGGCCCACTTTGTGATATTTGGTCGATCGAAATTTAAACATGTTAGTTTATAGTGCTTACATTATATCTCCGACCGGGAATGTCATTTGATCGGTAAACCGCGTCTGATTGTTATAGTTCTTTTAGACGGGTTTGCGAACGTGACATTCGCGTTGATGTTCTGTGTTGTGCTGTGATGTTGCGGATTTGTCGTGGTGCATAGCAGTGTGCAATGATAGTGCAGTTTGAATTTATTTGTACATTTGATATTGCGGGGCGAGCGTCCAACTTGTGGACTGCCGTCACTGCCTGTTGTATAATATTCTTTTGGGGCATGACCAGGTTGCGGTCGATGTACCTGTTGTACTATTTTTCATTACTGTACTAGGTTTTGCCCCGCGACGGAGTGCACGGATAGCCGGGTTCTGGAGGGGCAACGGGTCCGCATCTCATGGCTTTGAGAGGCAGAGGGGTCCCACTCTAGAATTGGCAGACTATTCGCCGCACTCGTAGGGGGTACAGGTTGACCCAAGGAGGGGTGCTCAAGCTACCGGATTCCGTGAAGTGCCGGGTGGTCCATTCACTATGCTGTAAGGGGCTGCCTCGCTTCAGGTTTTTGGCGGGTAACTTGCCACACCCGTAGGGGTCTAGGTTTCATTGCACAGGCTATCCACACGACAGGGGAACGTCGGGTTTCAGCAGCGGCTCTGTGAAACCCGGGGATCCCAAATTATCTGTATTGTTCTGTGATGCTTATTACTTTTCTGTAATGTTGCATATTATCACGCCTGGATCGATTATTGTATATTGGTTTATATACTATTAGATGTTGTATATGTTTTACACCCGCGCTAGTCCAGTCCCCGCTCTGTCTTTAGTTAAGTAACCTAACGGGTGATGACGAGACCCAGTGACGAATGCGGATGGCATATACGTACATTTTATTTTCGTTCTTTTCTGGTGTGATTGATTGATGGGACTGCGTTGATTCTGATCAATGCAAAGTAAAACAAACCTGTTTACAGTTGTTGGAACAAATTTAAAAATTGTTATTGCAAAGACGTTTCCTTTTGTTATGCATAGAGATATTCGGTTGGAATATCCTGCACCTCATTCGACGGGGCAAGGGCCGATATCCCTTCATCGGGACTGACCCCTTGGGCAGAAGTTTGCGTCAGGGTAATAACTTCACTATAGTCGATTACAAGTTGCTTTGCATAGCGGTTTTCAGTGGAATATCCTGCACCTCATTCCACGAGGAAAGAGCCGAGATCCCTTTACCAGGAGTGACCTCTTTAGCAAAAGGTTTTCGCCACTATATTTTAAAAAGCTATCAGGTTCCTTCAGCGATATCAAGTTCACTACGCTAAAGGTTTTTCGCCAAAAACCAGCCGTAGCCCTCCGTCACTTCTTTTGGGTATTCAGTAGTATTCAAGCTATGTATTTTGACCTAACTCCAAGGCATAGTGTTTGGTAGCTGCTGGGTATTCAATTGTTGCATAGATAGATGAGTTGGTTTGGGACAGCCGTTCTGCCATTTTGACCTAACTCCAAGGGCATGTGCGGGTGGGTTCAAATTAACAAGATAGTGACGGGTAGAACTTGGCATGTGACTTATGACATTTTGACCTAACGCCAAGGTTATAAGAGCATGGGGCAAAAATCATATCGGGAGTTTCTAAAGAAACTGAAACTTGCCAAGTATGCGCATACCTTCTGGAGTATGAGTAACGTGGATGCATTCCATCACGTTATCATGCGATGAGAGTTGGATCCCGATTCCCACTGATGAGTTGGTTTACTCTTCGGGTGATCCCGATTGATTCTTCTTTCTGGTTTGGAGGAGAATTTGACAGGACAGTGGGAGGTTTCCGGATTAGATAAAGTGATAACCATTCTGATCTAGGTTAGAGTGCACGCAGAGTGTTTCTTTTCTCTCTCTCTTTGGCAGCGACCTTTGACCGACCCTAGACTTTGACTCAGTGACCAGGTTGACCGAACCTTCTTAAAATACTGGCTTTTGGATTGTCTATGTTGCATAAGTCATTGCCACTCCTTCTTTTACCCTTTGAATTTCTCAGAACACCCGTATTACTACGGACATCCACTTCCATTGGATAGATCCATCGTATGGTTATATACGAACTCGAAGGGACTTCTTCGAGGATGGATCCAGGTTCAGGAGAAATAGAATTGGTTTATTCAGTTATCTTTTATTATCACCTTCTCTCAGGTTGCGAGGGCTCCTTGGTTTAGGAGAGTACACCTATTGCGCTTATTGGATAGTCTTATTCCAAACCATAGGCTGGTGCCGAAAGGTAGGGAATGAAGAAAACCAATTAGCCTAAGTAGGGTGTGCAGAAGGTAATATGTAAAGACAAAATAAAGGGATTAGAAAGAGGGCAAAGTAAATTGCGACTGATATCATTCACGACCAAAACCGCGTACTTCATCGCCACTCCTATTTCACCTTTAAAGGAATAAGGTATTATTCAGTTGTCTTTTATCATCACCTTCTCTCAAGATACAAGTACTCCTTGGTTTAGGAGGGTACACCTATTATGCTTACTGGATAGTCTTCTTCCAAACCATAGGCTGGTGCCGAACGGTAGGGAAGGAAGAAAACCATTTAGCCTAACGATGGTGTACAGAAGGTAACGACTAAAGACAAATAAAGGGATTTGGAGAGATGGCAATAAAATATACGGTTGAAGTCATGAATTGGATTATGGAAGAGGCATTACTATGAATACCAGGATACCCCTACGAAACATTTTCATGTTTCAATGCATTGTTAAAGGAAAACTGTTTTCCCGATTGGATACTTACTCCAAGGGTATGTATTTACCAGGTTTCATTCTCATATCTGTATGGTTTTACAGATGATGAGTGGGAGTAAGATATTGGGAATTAGGTGATCATCCTCATTATATCGGAATTCGTTGTAATTGGTGATATTTGAGGAAATCGCCAGGGTACAGTTTCCAACCTACGACGCACAGGTTTTGAGTTGTTCAACTCAGCGGACTTATACAGAGTATTGTATATTGTCCAAGTGTCCATCAGGACAAAGGGGTAGGTCCTCGTACTATGTTCTGTTTACTTATAACTTCTCTAGTATTTAGACAAGTGTTTCTTAGAAATACAAGGTCTAAGTTTTGAGAAGTTGTGGGTATAAGAATAAAGTAGAGAACCAGGTATCACAAGTATCGGGATTCTTCAAAGAGATCGAAGATGTAGATTCTTGTGATTGGTATTCAGATGATAGTAATGGTTTTTGAGAAACGTGTTTCTCTTTCAGGTTACTCATAATTGGATGGATTCCTAAGTTGAGTAATGCTGATTAGCCTTTTTCCATTAAGTTGATATGCACTGGAGACAGCTGCATGGTTTGAATAAGGTTCCAATTAAATAAAGTGCCAAAGTTTCTATATTGGATATAGAATGGATCATACCTTAAAAGATGTTAAGGTACGGGGAGTTGTCCAGCTTATGCTCAAAACCAGACCCTGGATAACTCAGGGCACGTTTCTGTAATGGCTGTTTGTGGGTTGACCCTGGCTATGACGAGGGTTGATATTCTACCATTTGGAAGATCAATAGTGATATTGTTCTTGACTCGCCACAGTTTTAGTAAAATGGATCTTTTTCAGAAAACAGTAGTGGGAGTATGGTAGAACTGGAAGTGATTCCAGAACCGCGAACGATTATGGAAAATTTAATAGGACCTATATATTCAATCAGGTTTGACATTCCAATAGCCACTCCGCAGATATGGTGGGTAACCTCAGACACCCGAGAGGTACTCCGGTAGCCTCAAGGACGGTGACAGGGAGGTTCTTATCTACCCAGACTTGACACTACTGATGTTCCAGGCTATGAGACCCGGTAGGAGGGTTGTCCTAGTCAGTGGGAGCATCGGAAGCATAGTGGGCAAGATGCTTATGTCTATTTATAGACTTGAGCAGTTATAGCGGAGATAGATCATCTAATTTTGATGTGACAGTCATAGGTTTGACTTCATCAGAATAGGGGATGGATCTGTTAAGATGGTAGTAGGGTGTGATGTCATGGTATCTGGATGACATACACAGAGTAGGAAGTAAAATTCCTATACTACGATCGGTTGTACTGTGGTCGTCACACAGTTGTTTCTCCAGACAGGATATGGATATAATATTTGACATTCTGGTTTCTAGATCTATGGTTTTAGATCTGGATTTGGGTAGTTTCCCAATGTGGGTACTTTGACAGTATTCTAATGGTTTTTGGAATAGTTGACTCCTAGCATGGTGGTGTACCTGTAGGTGATGGAGTCACCATCTCTAAAGGTGTCGTATAGACTAAAGGGGAGAGGGATGTGCATGATTGGCAGATCACTTGCTTAGGCAATTGAGTCAATCATGAGATGTCAAGTACCACACCAAATGTTGTTTTTGCACTAGCTGCAATGAGTTTGTATTAATCCAATCCTGGAGAAACATAAGGAAGCAGTTTTAGAACATAAGTACATGTTCTATGGATTTGATGACGGCAGCCTCTTTCGGGAGACGGTTATCATTCCAGGCTTCAAAGGTGACATGGTTGACAGAGTGATTGTCAGAGTTATAGTTTTTCCCTCTGATGAGGGACAGTATTATGGACAGGTAGTCCAAGAGAATACTGTGGGTGGCATGGTGCCGGATACTGATTAGGTTCAGTGATCGATACAGTCTACGAAGTTTGGATTTGGAGTTCATTTATGAACCAGGTCCCATCAGATGTCCAGACATATTCTAAGACAGGTATTACTCAATTCGGGAGATGGCTTTCTCCGCGAACTTGAGATTAAGAGAGATATAGAAAGAAACTTCTAGGCGGATCCACTCACTGAGGCTATTTCTCGAACACAATAGTTTTACAAACGGGCTTTGTGAAACTGATTAGTAGAGGAGTTGGATGTTCGGTTTCACACGGGCTGTGAGTAGTCGACATCGCAATAATTAGCCTTGAGTGCAAGTGGGAGATTGTTGGAGATAGTGCCCTCATAGTCAATTATTGGATCGCAGGTACGTGATTGCAATGATTGCGGAGGACCTATACCGGTAGGACAGTCTTACTCGAGATGATAGTATGCTATCTGGTTTGCCTTTATCAGTCGTGTACATGATCAGGTGACTGATTACATGTTACACTTTGATAGAGCCCTTAGGATCTTGCTTTACTACCAACAGTATGATGGCGATCATATACGTGAGAGTTGGGTAGTTTATATGCATATCCTTAATTGTGGTCCCTAGTCATAGGAGTTTCGAGACAGGGCATCGATACTCCGTAGTAGACTAATGTGTACAGTCGAGACCCCGACGAGGGGCGGTGGCCGGTCTCACAAGCCACTTGTGTCAGTTGGATCACCTAAGATGTATACAGGTTCTCATTCGGTTATGAGTATACCGGACAGGACTCGCCGGGAATCTGCTAGTTAGTACTATACCTATCGTCAGATAGCAGTTCCCTGGTGACGTGTGTACAGGTTAGTTCATCGACCTGAGGTCGTCATTTGTCTCGTGTGAGTTCCCACTGTGCTTTGATTTCTACCCTACCACGGCTCAAAGGAGTCGTGCAAACAGGTAGTTTTTGGGTACAGTCCCGAGCCATATGGAGGCACGTGAGCGGATCGGCAGGGGATTCGTCTCTCCCGGTATTGGGGGCGAGGTCGTGCTGTATCTAGGAGAGCCATTACACATAGTCCATGGCCATGGCAGGAGATTTACTGGTAGGTACTCTAGTAGTATCTCAGGGTGTTATTGGGCTACACTCCGACACGACTTATACTGCTATTGGGGGTCTGACGTTACTAGCCCCCTAGGCTGATATGCGATACTCATAGACGAACGGACCGGACTGTATATACATTGTCACTGTTAGGCTCAGTAGGGTTTCTGGATGAGTTCGCTCATCAGCCTCCCTTGAGATCAGTCCATGGGCAGCCGTTACGCATAGCTAGTGCCGCTGACGGTTTGTGGTTAAACCCACTGCCAGGGTACTGACGAGTCATTAGAGTCCCCCACAGACAGTTTCCCAAGTTCGGGCGAAACGTTGTAGAGGCCGTATGGTTTTATGGCAGGGTTCGGAAAATGCACGTGCGTTTACGCACGTGTTATTTTTCGGGCAGATGATACTGGTCGGCTTTGGTTTAAGCCGGATCCGAGTATTATATTGAGTAGGTATAATATCTTTGTCTCAGTTGCATTTGTATTCGGTCGTAATACAAATGCGGGTATATTTATACAGTTGCGGGGTTATCCTGAAAGTTGTTTCAGGATCACTTTTGGAAGTTGCCAGTTTCCAGTTTTCTATCAGCCGTCTTTTAACATTCGGTTAAAGACGGATTTATCTTTTCTTGGATGAGAGTGACTCAGTGTTCTAGAAGGTTCTAGAGAGGGTGACATGGATTGGTGAGTCATTAGTGCATTAATGGAGTCATTAATGCAATGGTGACTAAGGGTTTAGATTCACTGTATCTTTGTGACTCATTGTTTTTCATTAATGATCATGATAAGCTTCATTCTCTTATGGTTACCTCCCCCTCCTCCTACACTCACCCTCCTCCTTCTCTTTATAAGGTCGGCCCCTCCCCTCTCTCATTTGGGGACTTGATTCATTTGTAAAAGGATTATGATAGATTTTGGGGTGTATGGAATTCACAGCTCATTTCATTCCATCACCCGATTCCCTCGGCAACTTCATTAACCGATCGTCCACGGACTTGGACGAAGTGAGACAAAGTCATCTACTCATTCTCTACATCATTCTTGGTCGTCTCTTTTAGCAAACTTGACGACCGAGTTTCCTCAAGTCAGAGGCGGGAGCCCGTTTAAAGAATCAGTGATGTGGTGCCACCTAGACGAGCATATTAATGGAGATCGATGAGATCGGAGCAGCCGCAACGGAGCGTGGGATGATGGTTGAAGAACGAAGGACTCGGATCGTTCGGTATAACCTTTCTACACTCTTTACAGTTTGTTAGTTTAGCAATAATGGTAGATCCGGGTTAAAGTATACGATAGCGCCAGTTGAAAGTTTTTGTTCCGCATTTGGCATCTGTAGACGGCCGGGGCGCTAGCGTAGACTTACATATATATCCAAGAATCCACTATAATATACATCATATGTACAACAATGGCCTCTGGGGCAAATACATAACTAACACCATGGTCGCTGCCAGAGAGAGTGAAAAGAAACACTCAGCGTGCACTCTAACCTAGATCAGAATGGTTAATCGCATTATTTATTCAAGATGTCTCCCACTGTTTTCTCGAATTCTCCTCCAAACCCAAAAGAAGAATTAGTCGGGATCATCTAAAATCACCCGAGGAGTAAACCAACTCATCAGTGGGAATCGGGATCCAACTATCATCGCATGTTAACTTGATGGAATCCACTCAAGTCACCACACTCCAGAAGGTATGCGCATGCCTGGTAAGTTTCCTGTATGTTTGAAACTCCCAATGTGATTTTTACCCCTAGGACCCAAGTGACCTTGACGAATAATCAACAAATCAAAAGGTTTTAGTCAAGTTCAACCTGTCATTATCTTGATTGTGTTAAACCCACCCGCACGACCCTTAACGAATAATCAACAAAGTCGTATGACCGTCCTAACCAATCCACATATCCATACGAAAGAAAAGCATTACAGAGCTACCGCACACTACGCCTCGGCGAATAGCAACGACAAACGTAGCGCGAATACTAAGCAATACTAATCTGAAATGAAGGAGGGCTACGGCTGGTTTTTGGTGAAAAACCTTTAACGTAATGAACTTGATATCGTTGAAGGAACCGAGTGGTTTTACAAATATAGGGAAAAAACTTTTGCTAAAGTGGTCACTCCCGGTGAAGGGGTCTCGGCTCTTTCCTCGTCGAATGAGGTGCGGGATATTCCAAACTGAATACCAAGATGCAAAGCAAAAAAGTAATCGACTATTTTGAAGTTATTACCCTGACGCAAACTTCTGCCCAAGGGGTCACTCCCGATGAAGGGATCTCGGCCCTTGCCTCGTCGAATGAGGTGCTAGATATTCATAACCGAATACCACTTTGCAAAGCAAAAGAGAACGTATGTAATGTCAGTTTTTTTTTAAAAACTTGGTTCCAACAACATCATATATAGGTTTGTTTTCTTTGCATTGATCAGAATCAACGCAGTCCCATCAATTAATCACAACAGAAAAGAACGAAAATATAATGTACGTATATGCCATCTGCATTCGCCACTAGGCCCCGTCATCACCCGTTAGGTTACTTAACTAATGACAGAGTGGGGGCTGGACTAGCGCGGGTGCAAAACATATACAACATCTAATAGTATATATATAAATATATATAACAATCGTCCAAGGCATGATATAAAGCAACATCTCAGAATCTCAGCCAAGCAACACAGAGTGGTGGATAATCCTGGAGCCTCGGGTTTCATTTGAGCCGCAAATGAGACCCGACATTCCCCTGTCGTGTGGATAGCCTGTGCAATGAAAACCTAGACCTCTACGAGTGCGGAAAGTTACCCGCCAATCAGAGAAGCGAGGCAACCCCAATCAACAACATGAATGAGCCACCCAGCACTTCACAAAATCCGGTAACTTGGGCACCCCTCCGTGGGTCAACCTATACACCCTATGAATGCGGCGAATAGTCCGCCAATTCTAGAGTAAGGTCTCCTCCGTCTCAACGCCATGAGAAGCGGACTCGTTGCCCTCTAGAACCCGACTATTCGTGCACTCCACCGCGGGGTAATCCTAGTACATAAAAGAAAATAATATGTACAAGAGTGACATCGACCTCAACACGGTCGTGCCCCAAACAAATAATATACAAACAGGCAGTGACGGCAGTCTACATGTCAGACGCTCGCCCCGCAATATCAAATGAACAAATGAAACTAAATTGTACTACCATTGCACCACTGGCTATCCACTACGACGATCCTGTTAGTGTATATGCCCTAGAGGCCATTACTGTATCATACTAGTTTGTATATTACTTAATGGAAGCTTGGGATATTCACCTTGTATAGATAATCTTGATCAAAATAGTAGTATGCTACTTGGTTTGTTTCTACTTTAATGTGTACATGTGTTTATTTTAGTATATCACCTATACACATTAGTGGAGCCCTTAGGATCTTTGCTTGATTACCAGCGTTGTGATGGCAGTCACACTCGTGGGGGCTTGGTAATCCACAAGCACATCCTTATGCAGGTCCTTAGTCGTAGGACTATCGAGACAGGGCATCGATACTCCGGAGTAGACTAGCGTATGCTCTTCTCATCCCAGCAGGCGAGACGGTCTGTCCCACAGCCGTCGGTACGTCGTACTTGAGATAGTATGCGGGTGCCCGTTAGGTTACAAGTATACTGTGTAAGTCCACGTTGCATACCCCGGTGATTGCGGGGAGACGGAAAACGGAATAAAAATTGGATTTTTACTATTTTAGGCAACATTGACTAGACAAAGAAGGATCTTTGCTAAACAAAAACAAGCTAAAGCTAACTAGAAACTAGCTAAAGGGTAGAATGGTTATACCTAGGGCTTTATGTCCTTCTCTTCTTGCTCCTTGGAGTAGTAGAAAGGGATCACCTTTGTCGTCTTCTCACGTCGAAGAAGGATCCACCCGAAAGCCTCAACCTTTGGCTTCAACTCCAAGCTAGAAGTAACTAGGGTGCTAGAAGTGCTAATCCTAGAACCCTAGATGAGAGTAGAGATTATCAAGAAGAGGTTTTTCTCAAGCTCAAGTGTTTCTCAAAACATGAGAGGGGAGAGCTTGAAGAAGAAGAAGAGCAAGAGAGAGAAAGTAAATGATAAAATGAGAGAAAATATGAAGCATTCTCTCATATATGTGTGAATTATTGTAAATAGATAATTAGTGAGATAATTGTCATGGCTTAATCAAGACATGACCATTATCATTTCATTTTTAATGCAAATTACAAGGATCAAAGAGCATCTTCCAAATGAAATGATGATGGTCAAAGTGTCAACCTAGGTCAACAAGTCAAGAATGTCAAATGGTCAACAACCATAACCATGCATAATTATATTAAACTAATATCAATTAACCATAATACACACATAAGCATTAGGGTTAATAAAATGACAATGGTCATTAACCCTAATCAAAGTCCTCTCCCTCTGTCTCAAGCAACTGTGCATACGCACCCGTATTCGTGATCCGAGGAACACGAATACAAAGAGATAAAACCAATCCCAAATCATATACTAGGATCTGGCTTAAACCAAAGCCCGCTAGTATAAGTTGTCCGGACAACAAACGTGCACAAGTTCGTGGATGTGAACGAACCCTGTCGCAAAACCATGCGACCTCTACTCATTTTGCCTAAAGGCGAATAGCTCTCTGTGTGGGACTCTAAAGACTCGACACTACGCTGGCAGTGGGTTTAACCACAGACCGCAAGCGGCACTAGCTGTACGTAACGGTCCCCAGGTAGATGCCGATAAGAAGACTGACGAGGTGACCCCATCTGAACTCCTACTGAGCCTGTATGTGACAGTCTCCGTACAGTCCGGTCTGTTCGTCTGATACATCGCATGGCGGGCCTAGGGAGGCGGTGAACATCAGTCCCCTAATAGCGGTACAAGTCGTGTTGGAGTGTAGCCTAGAACACCCTGAGATAATACTGGAAACCTACCAGTATATCTCGCTTGCCGTGGCCAGGGACTACTTGTGTAATGGCTCTCCTGGACACAGCGCGATGTCAACCCCCAATACCGGGAGAGACGAATCCTGTCTAACCGTCACTGCCTCCAAGTGCTTCGGGACTGCACCCAAAAACTACCTGTTTGCACGACTCCTTTGAGCCGTGGTAGGGTAGTAATCAAAGTGCAATGGGTACACACTCGAGGCGAAGTGACAGTGTCAAGTCAGCGTACTAAGCTGTACTCATGTCACCTGGGAACTGATAACTGACGATAGGTATAATACCAACCAATAGTTCCCGACGAGTCCTGTCCAGTGTACTCGTAACCTAACGAGCACCCGTATACTATCTCAAGTACGACGTACTGACGGCTGTGGGACAGACCGTCTCCCACACTGGGATGAGAAGCGCATACGCTAGTCTACTCTGGAGTATCGATGCCCTGTCTCGATAGTCCAACGACCAGGGACCTGTATAAGGATGTGCTTATGGATTATCCAGCCCCCACGAGTGTGAGCGCCATCACAACGCTGGTAATCAAGCAAAGATCCTAAGGGCTCTACTAATATGTATATCAGCGATATGCTAAAAGAAACACATGCACATATTAAAGCAGAGTCAAACCAAGTAGCATACTACCATTTCGAGCAAGATTGTATATACAACTGTGAATATCCCAAGCTTCCATCAAGTAATATACAAACTAGTATGATACAGTAATGGCCTCTAGCGCATATACACTAACAATCTCCCGCTGGCACTAAGGCCATGTACTGGCGTATCGAAGACCTATCATCTCGATCAGCCGCTCGAACTGAGTCTGGGGAAAGGCCTTGGTGAATGGATCTGCTGTGTTATCTTCTGAAGCAACCCTCCGAACCTCGATCTCCTGGCGATCCACGATCTCCCTGATCAGGTGATACCGCCTCAAGATGTGTCTGGATTTCTGATGGGACCCGGGTTCCTTCGCTAAAGCTATAGCCCCGTTGTTGTCGCAATACAGAGGTATTGGGTCAACAATGGACGGAACCACCTGAAGTTCTTTCAAGAACTTCCTCATCCAGACAGCTTCTTTTGCGGCATCAGATGCAGCGATGTATTCCGCTTCCATAGTCGAGTCAGCAACGGTTTCCTGTTTGGAGCTCTTCTGTCACGCCCCACCTCCAATACAGAGAGTATTGTCCGCTTTGGCCGAAACCGCACGGTTTTTCCCTTCAGAGCGAACCGGACCCGACCAGGGGCCACTTCCCAGGAGGTCACCCATCCCAAGACTTCCCTGGCCCGAGCACGCTTAACTACGGAGTTGTCGTAATACAGAGGTATTGGGTCAACAATGGACGGAACCACCTGAAGTTCTTTCAAGAACTTCCTCATCCAGACAGCTTCTTTTGCGGCATCAGATGCAGCGATGTATTCCGCTTCCATAGTCGAGTCAGCAACGGTTTCCTGTTTGGAGCTCTTCTGTCCGCCCCACCTCCAATACAGAGAGTATTGTCCGCTTTGGCCGAAACCGCACGGTTTTTCCCTTCAGAGCGAACCGGACCCGACCAGGGGCCACTTCCCAGGAGGTCACCCATCCCAAGACTTCCCTGGCCCGAGCACGCTTAACTACGGAGTTCTCAAGCTCCTGTAGTTCCGGTTCACTTAAAAGGCGCCTCTTTATTGAAGAGTGGTATCATTCCATTTATAGTACAGATCTTCCCCCTTTCGGAATGTATTCCGAAGAGTCCCCATTGTTCTACAGTGGGTCCCACGGACTCAAGAGGTGGCCCCCACGGATTCAAGAGGTGGCCCCCGCCCACTTAACACGACACTTGGCATGGCACTTTGTTCCGTGTGGCACTTTGCTCCGTGAGCAAGAACCGGGTCCCGACATTCTCCCCACCTTTGAACAATGGTTCTCCTCGAACCACAGACCTGCTATTGAGGGACCAGCTCTGATACCATTCTTCAATACAGAGGCGCCTTTTAAGTGAACCGGAACTACAGGAGCTTGAGAACTCCGTAGTTAAGCGTGCTCGGGCCAGGGAAGTCTTGGGATGGGTGACCTCCTGGGAAGTGGCCCCTGGTCGGGTCCGGTTCGCTCTGAAGGGAAAAACCGTGCGGTTTCAGCCAAAGCGGACAATACTCTCTGTATTGGAGGTGGGGCATGACAGAATGGTATCAGAGCGATAGGTTTTACCTTTTTAAGTGTAGGATGACCCTTGGTAGATGGAGTAAGTGACTTACGTAGGGTAACGTAGCGTATGTATGTCCGCGGCATACTTGCGATACGGTACTCCGCCTAAGTGACTTTAGGATATACTTGCTTGAAAATTCCTTCTTCAATTCCGTGTATCCTATGATCCTATTGCACTGTTCTTATTACCCCTTTTCCTGTAACAGCCACTATGCCGCCGAAGGCTACGAGGGCACAGAGGGCTGCCGCCAGAGACGAGATTCGAGCTGGCTCGTCCGAGACTAGGACTGAGCAGGGTGGTATGCCTACGCCGCAGGGACAGACCGATCCACCTTCCCCAGGCCGTATGGATAGGCTCGAGACTGGTATGAAGGAGTTGCGACAGATGATGGGGGGCATGCAGGAGCTACGTCAGATGGTAGGATCCCTAGTTGCAGCCAGTCGTACACTGAGGCCGGATGACGTACCTACTACATCACAGACGACCATGATACCTGCTCCTACTACTACCACCGTGGCCATTCCGGTTTCGCTACAGGATTTCATGAGGCTGAGACCTCCAGTATTCACCGGCATCGAGGCAGCGGAGGACCCACAGACGTTCCTTGACAGTTTAGCCAGGATCTGCCGTTCGCTGAGATGTTCGGATGATCGATGGGTAGAGCTTGCGAGTTTCCGACTAGAGGGTCTCGCGCAGACATGGTGGGAGTCAGTCTTGAGAGGTCGAGCTGCAGGTTTACCGCCTATGACGTGGGCCGAGTTTACAGCGGTCTTTCTAGCTCGTTTCCTCCCAGAGAGCGTTCGTGACGCCAGAGCTCGTAGCTTCGAGGCCTTAGTCAAGACACCTGGGATGACGGTGTCTGAGTATGACATCCAGTTTACACAGTTATCCCGATATGCTCAGTATTTAGTGGATACCGAGGAGAAGATGGTGAAGAGGTTCGTACAGGGACTTGATGCCCAGCTATATCTTGCCATTGGCGCCCAGCACTACGACACTTATTCAGCTGCTATGGATACGGCATTGCGGATGGAGGCACGCATATCACAGACTTCGGCCGTTTCTGGGCCGAAGAGGATTCGCACCGATGTACCGTCTCAGAGGCATCGCGCCAGATTCTTTACGAGAGATAGGCCTGGCAGAGGATTTGGACGGGGACAGTTATATGGTTCTTATCCCCAGGGGCAGCAGCCGTCGCCAGGGTGTTTTGGGTGCGGGAGTTTGCACCATCTTGTCAGAGACTGTCCGGCGAGACGACAGGGAGCAGCGACAATTCCGCATGTGACCCTACCACCATCACCACCCCCTCCTCAGAGAGCCCTACTTCCTACCACAGGCGATGCTCCACGCCAGTTAGGTGCATCCAGAGGCCGTGGACGCGGCGGTCCTGTTCAGAGAGGACGAGGAGGCAGAGGCCGAGGTCGAGGTCAGCCCGCTATCGGTGGAGGACATGCCCGAGTATTTGCTTTGACACCGCAGGATGCGCAGGCATCCAATGCCGTTGTGACAGGTACCATGCCAGTTTGTTCTTTCGACGCACGGGTATTATTCGACCCAGGTTCCACACATTCGTACGTCGCTACACGCTTTGCACCGATGTTGGGCCGTGAGTCGTCGTCGTTAGATCATCCGGTTGTTGTTGTTACTCCGGTAGGCGAGTCGTTTGTCGCTCGTTTTGTATTTCGTTTGTGTTCCGTTCGTATCAGGGAGAGGGATTCATCGGTTGATTTGATTCTCCTCGATATGTTGGACTTTGATGTGCTTCTGGGCATGGATTGGCTAGCCACTTGTTATGCTTCGGTGGACTGCCGTGAGAAGGCAGTCATATTTAGCTTTCCGGGAGAGCCAGTCCTTGTTATTCAGGGAGACCGCAGTGTCACCCTTCCCAGCTTAATTTCGTCTCTTCGCGCTGGTCAGCTCTTGCGGAAGGGATGTCAGGGATTCTTACCGTATGTTTGTGATACTCGAGCTGCAGAGGTTCCGTTGGACCGGGTCCCGGTTGTTTGTGAGTTCCCTGATGTTTTCCCTGATGAGCTACCTGGGATACTACCTGAGCGCGATATTGAGTTCTGCATTGATTTGATTCCCGGCTCGGGGCCTATTTCTATACCGCCTTATCGGATGGCCCCGGCAGAGCTTCGAGAGCTGAAGGATCAGTTGCAGGATTTGTTAGATAAGGGGCTTATTCGACCTAGTGTTTCTCCGTGGGGTGCTCCGGTCCTGTTCGTCAAGAAGAAGGATGGAAGTTTACGCTTATGTATCGACTACCGCCAGCTGAACAAGGTTACCATGCGGAACAGATATCCGTTGCCATGCATTGATGATTTGTTCGACCAGCTTCAGGGTGCGGGTTATTTTTCGAGGATCGACTTGCGATCAGGATACCATCAGCTGCGAGTTCGACAGGAGGATATACCGAGGACAGCTTTCCGCACGCGCTACGGCCATTATGAGTTCTTGGTGATGTCGTTCGGACTCACCAACGCCCCAGCAGTATTCATGGATTTGATGAACCGTACTTTCAGGCCGTATCTTGACTTGTTCATCATCGTGTTTATCGACGATATCTTGGTGTACTCCCGGAGCAGAGAGGAGCACGAGCAGCACTTGCGGATTACGTTACAGACTCTGAGGGAGCACCAGCTGTTCGCAAAGTTCTCCAAGTGTGCATTCTGGCTGGACAGCGTCGGATTCTTGGATCACGTGGTTACGAGAGACGGCATGTGTGTGGACCCGAAGAAGATTGAGGCCGTTCAGCAGTGGCCCCGACCTACATCGGTTACTGAGATCCATAGTTTTCTAGGCCTGGCGGGCTACTACAGGTGTTTTGTTCAGGATTTCTCCCGTATAGCTGCACCCTTGACCGGTTTGACCCGGAAGGGAGTTCCTTTCGTCTGGACGGAGGAGTGCGAGCCCAGATTTCAGCAGCTGCGGACATGTTTGACTACGGCGCCGGTATTATCTTTGCCTTCGGGATCAGGCGGATTTATGGTCTACTGTGATGCTTCGCGAGTGGGATTAGGATGCGTATTGATGCAGCATGGCCGGGTGATCGCTTATGCTTCTCGGCAGTTGAAGAGGCACGAACAGAACTACCCCACTCACGATTTGGAGATGGCTGCAGTGGTCTTTGCACTGAAGATTTGGCGACATTACCTATACGGCGAGTCGTGTCAGATATTCACAGACCACAAGAGCTTAAAGTACAAATTTCAGCTGCGAGACCTGAATCTCAGACAGCGTCGTTGGATGGAGTTGGTGAAAGACTACGACTGCGAGATCTTATATCACCCAGGCAAGGCGAATGTAGTGGCAGATGCGTTGAGCAGGAGGCCCGGGGGTAGTCTATCGTGTTTGAACGCAGTGCAGAGGCAGTCGTCAGCAGATTGGCAGATTTTATGCGACAGCTGAGTGGAGTTCGAGTTCATTCAGACAGGGGGACAGCTCGCGCATGTTCGTGCACGCCCACAGTTGCTTGACCGTATATATGAGGCACAGCGCAGTGACGACCGTTGCTCAGAGATCATGGCACAGATGGGACAGGGCAGATTTTCCGAGTTCATGATTGACGATCAGGGGATTTTACGCTATGGATCTAGACTGTGCGTACCAGATGCTGATGGATTGCGGCGCGACATTCTTGAGGAGGCACACCGATCAGTGTATAGTTTCCACCCCGGTTCCACCAAGATGTACCATGATATGAGAGAGACCTACTGGTGGGACGGGATGAAAAGGGACATTGCGGAGTTTGTATCGAGATGCCTGACTTGTCAGCAAGTCAAGGCCGAGCACCAGAGGCCCGCAGGAGAGCTACAGCCGTTACCCATTCCGGAGTGGAAATGGGAGCAGATTTCGATGGATTTCGTTGTGGGTCTACCCAGGACCAGTCGAGGGTATGACTCCATCTGGGTGATCATAGATCGATTGACGAAAGCGGCTCACTTCCTGCCAGTGAAGACGACTTTCAGCTTCGCTCAGTATGCTCAGCTCTACATTGACGAGATCGTGCGACTACATGGCGTACCGACTTGTATCGTGTCAGATCGAGGCACTCAGTTTACCAGCCGACTATGGCAGAGACTCCAGGAGGCTTTGGGCACTCGTTTGAGCTTCAGCACAGCGTTTCATCCGCAGACCCACGGACAGTCAGAGCGGACCATTCAGACTCTTGAGGACATGCTCCGAGCGTGCATTTTAGACTTTGGTGGTAGCTGGGATCGTCATTTACCTCTAGTGGAGTTCTCTTACAACAACAGCTTCCAGGATACTATTCAGATGGCACCTTTCGAGGCATTGTATGGGAGGAGATGCAGATCGCCCGTCTGTTGGACAGAGCTCAGCGAGAGCAGCATTTTGGGGCCGCAGCTTGTTGAGGAGACGACAGCGAAGATACAGTTGATCCGAGGCCGAATGAGAGCGGCTCAGAGCAGGCAAAAATCATATGCAGACAGGCACCGTCGCAGATTAGAGTTCGCAGTTGGCGACCATGTTTTTCTGAGAGTCTCTCCGATGAAGGGCGTGATGCGTTTTGGGCGAAAGGGGAAGCTTAGCCCTAGATTCGTAGGTCCCTTCGAGATCCTCGAGCGTGTCGGCGCTGTTGCATATCGTTTGGCCCTTCCACCCAGCTTTCCCGATGTTCACCCTGTCTTCCATGTTTCGATGCTCCGCAAGTACCTTCATGACCCTTCGCATGCGATTCAGCACCCGACAGTCCAGCTAGAGCGCGACCTTTCATTTGCAGAGCAGCCGGTGGCCATCCTGGATCGGCAGGTGAAGAAGTTGAGATCGAAGATCATACCAACCGTCAAGGTCCTTTGGCGTAGCCAGAGCAGCGAGGAGGTTACCTGGGAGACCGAGGGCGAGATGAGGAAGAAATATCCCCATCTCTTTGAAGGTACGCGTAGTTATATTTTTTTAAATTCGGGGACCGAATTTCTTTAAGGGGGGAAGATTGTAACGCCTTGAAAAGTCGTTTTGGTGTTTTCCTGAAATTCGGTGAAAATTCGGTATTTTTCCGAAAACCGTCTTTTTTGTTATTTTGCAGTATAAGGCTAATTGTACCTAAAATGGATAGGTAATTGCTTGTTTTTAGTAGCTAATGAGTTACTTATGAAATTCTGGTCGTTTAAAAAATTTCCCTAATTTTTCAATTTTTTTATATTATTTTAAGCCGGTAAGAAAATACATTAAATTAGCGATAAATACAAATTTAAATGGGCTAAAATTAAGCTTTAAAATCATGTTAATTAAAATCTAGTTGTAACATAAATTTTTAGTATTTTATTTTGATTTTTAACTAATTTTTATTATAGAAAACGAAATTTATTGAATTTAAGCTAAAACTTGCAATTTTGGACTTGTAGGGGGTCTTTTTGCATAAATTTTTTTTTGTAAAGCCCCATTCACTCTTCCCTCACCCCTAGGCCGGCCCCACCTCAGCAGCAAGCCCACAAAAAAATTTCCCCATCTCATTTGAACAAAATGATATGATAAGGGTTTTAATATATTAAATTGGGTATGGGTTTTGTTGGTTGACTTGGTCTTTTGACTTGGAAACTTTCTCTACACCTTTCCTCAACTCCCCCACACCTCTCCCCACTCCTCAACAGCTCAGAAATTCTGCACCAACAGCCCATGAAAATTCCCCAATTCTCATTCCCTTTTTGCTTCATTTTTATCACAAAAATCCATCAAAATCCAAAATTTCTTTCACAAATTCAAAGCAAACCCTTTTTCCACCTCCTCTCAAACCTAAATTTGTTCAAATCTTGAAGAAAAGAGGTGTCTTGAGTGGTTAGAGCAACCAAGGGTTTAGGCTTGGGAGGTATAATTTCTAATCTATGGTTAATTGTTAGTTGTATTATGCTAAAATTGAACTTTGAAATGTTAAATTAGTGTTAATCCTAGTCTAGTTTTTTTTTCTAGTTAATGGTTTGAGTTTAACTAGGGTTTTAGAAACCATTATTTAGTTGATTAAATCTATTTTGTTATCTAGTTGTTTTGCTAACCTAATCTAAGAGGTTAACTTGCTAATTGGGCTATAAATTAGTGTTAAATTAAGGTTTTTCATGTATAGTTTGGATTAAGATTGCTAGTTATAAAATTCTAGAAAGGGTTTGTTTATGGAAAATGTGATTTGAAGCATTGTATGTGTTATAATTAAAATGATTGTGGTTAACTAGTTATGCGGTTGGATGTTTATGCTAGGTTGTGGTCTTTTTGTCGCAAATCGGCGATTTTTGCACCGATTTTTGGAATGTAAATGCTTACTAGTTTTTATTAAAATATTGTGATGAATTAATTGCGATGTCTTGATGACATTTTTAGAGTATCCTATGACATTTAGGATGCGTGAGTGCGGATTTTTGAGTAATCGGGTTTTAGATTTGCCGGGCGACCAAATCGGCGATTTTTGCAGTTTTTGCGATTTTCGCGTGTGTTCCGCGCACCTTGTGCACGTTGTACCTAGCTAGTGAACGTTGGTATTTTCGTTAGGGAATTGCGTCGTTCTTGATTTGTAACCTTATGTTTGTATTGATGTTAATTCCAGGTTCGGTCGCGGAGACGTCAGACACGGCTCGAAAAGGGAAAGCGGTGATTGGACGCAGCTAGCCAGGGATTCCGGTGAGTAGATGTAACATCTACGGGGGACTATCGTTGGATGGCGCAAGTCGCCCGATAGTTTTAGTACCTTAAAAAGATTCTTAGTAATGTTAGTAATTAGGGGTGTAATACTTGTATGATTATTTGCTACATTCATGCCCTATATTGACATACATATACGAAACCATGTTTTAGGACACCTGCACCATTGCCAGGGTTTTTATATGCAGCACGAGCACTATTCATGCTTACACACACACCCTGGTAATTGCCATGACACCACACTAGATAACCTTTAAATTGAAACCTTTTACTATAATTGATACTTAAACTCGCGCTATTGCTTTAATTCCTTAAAATGAAATCGTAGGATTGCTATTCATGTGCATGTGCTTCATCATATTATTTGTTCATGCCTAATCTATTAATCACACATCGCAACTCAATTATTGATACCATATGCATTCATTATCATTGACATATGCACTTATGAGGATTTCTTGAGATTTTATGATATTTCTAGATTTCGGGGGAAAGCCGCAAAATTTCTAAACTTATTATATTTTTAAAATATGTGAATTGCGGTTTTCTAGTGATGTAAGTGTCGTCCACCATGAGTTTGCTGTGGTTTTCGAGATCCGTGTCGAGGAGTGAAGGAACCGTCACGGGTACATGGTGGGCCCGGTATGGTACCCCGGGGCAAGATGAATGTGGTGTTGACGTTGAGCCTGGCAGGGGACGGATTACCTACCGGTGACTGTTTGGCACGGCGGATATCCAGAGGATCCCGACCGTGGCCGCGAGATGATGAGATTTTGATATTGAGCTGGGTCAGCCGGATGGCTGAGGCCAGAGATACGATGACATGGATATATGAGATTTGTGATAGTTTTGAGGTGTCGTTGCTGGACACAGGTTCTTGTTGATTCTATTGGTATTGTGCCGGTATTTCAAAAGAGATTCTTAAAGGAAAAAAAAAACATGATTTCTTATACTTACACATTCAGATCACGAGTTGATTCGCATTGCATTCATACCTGCTAGTATATTCATATTGCATACCTACCTGCTATTATGTCCTGCCTTACCTGTATTTTAGATGCTAGGATACTTGTGTGCATGCTTTCGATAGCCTGTGTAGATGTTATTTATTACTCATGAGTTGGCAACTCACCCCTGTTGTGCCACAGCCTTTTCCAGGTCCGCTCCGTCAGTACAGTAGCGGCGGGCGCACTTATCTCTTTTGCCTCTTTTGCCTGGACTCGAGGTTTTGCTCTTAGGTGGGTTATATTAGTATTTTTGCACCACCTTGTATATTCTTTGTATCTAGAGCACTCCATCTACTGTATCTACCAGTATTGTTGTATATTGACCTAGAGATGAGACTGTGAGGTTTGTGGACTTTTATGCTGTATTTTGGGGTCGAGCTCACTTGAGTCGACATGCTGTTTTTCTTATGCTTCATTATGATTATTTCGCATGTTGTTGCTTTACATTGCGTGGGTTTTGTGACCGCCCTGTGGCGAAGAGCTAGCTCCCACTTGGGGATGCCATATTTGTTGGATTCATTTATATTCTTGTTGCACCCATTTTGGGGGCCAGTATTTACAAAGGAGACTCTGCCGAAATTTTCGGAAAAATTGATATTTTTTTTTAAAAAAATGGTTTATATGACTTATTTGATAAACTCGCTTTCAATTGATTGGGTTTTCTTAACTCTTTTGCTTATTTGGTTTTGGCTTCTGGGTTTTGGCTTACTTATTTTACGGACGTCTTGAGACGTTTCGTAACCTAAGTGCCAGTCACGTTCCGTACCCTGCGGGTCGTGACAAAGTTCTGTATTAGAGGTGGGGCGTGACATCTTCCAACATACCGCCCCTCCATTGAGGGTAAAGACAAAACCCGACATGGACTTGGAATCATCCTTGTCACTCTGGAAGCTGGAGTCAGCAAAGGCCTCAATCTGGAGGTCTTTTCCGCCATACACCAAGAACATCTCCTTAGTCCTTCTCAGGTACTTGAGAATGTTCTTTACTGCTATCCAATATTTCTCCCCAGGGTTTGACTGATACCTGCTTACCACACTCAGTGCATAAGACACATCCGGTCTGGTATATTACATCGCATACATTATAGAGCCTACCGCAGAAGCGTAGGGTATAATAGACATGCGATCCCTCTCCAAATCAGTCTTGGGAGACATCTCTTTGGAGAGGGTGATCCCGTGACAAGCCGGTAGATTACCGCGCTTGGAATCTTCCATACTGAATCTCTTCAGTATGGTGTCGATGTACCTGGACTGTGAAAGTCCTAATATCCTCTTGGATCTGTCACGGTAGATCCGGATACCAAGAATGTATGAGGCATCACCCAGGTCTTTCATGGAGAACCTGTGTGACAAGAACCCCTTGACAGATTGTAGCATAGGAATGTCATTTCCTATTAAGAGAATGTCATCCACGTATAAAACGAGGAATACTACCGTTCTCGCTACAAATCTACAATAGATGCATGGTTCATCTGGATTTTTGATAAAGCCAAATTCCTTGACCGTCTCATCAAAACAGATGTTCCAACTCCGCGATGCCTGCTTTAGTCCATAAATGGACTTAAGCAACTTGCACACCTTTCCGCTGCTCCCACTCTGAATGAAACCCTCTGGCTGGTCCATATAGACACACTCCTCTAAATGTCCATTTAGAAAAGCTGTCTTTACGTCCATCTGCCAGAACTCATAATCGTGGAAGGCAGCATTGGCAAGAAGGATCCGAATGGATTTCAGCATAGCTACTGGAGAAAAGGTTTCGTCATAGTCCAAACCAGGTCTTTGACGAAAACCCTTTGCAACCAGTCTAGCTTTATAGGTCTCAACCTGTCCATCTACACCAATCTTCCTTTTGAAGATCCACTTGCATCCTACGGGTTTTACCCCATCTGGAGAAATGTCCAACGCGCATTCTTTGTTGGTGTACATGGACTTCATTTCGGTCCGCATTGCATCCAGCCATTTTACCGAGTCGTCGCTCTGAATGGCTTGCTGGAATCTAGTAGGCTCATCACAATCTATGATGCAATCCTCTCTATCCCCGTCAATGAGAAAACCGCAGTATCTCTCGGGCGGATGAGACTGCCTACTACTCCTGCGGAGTGGCGTGGGAATGTCCTGATCTTTCGAACCCTCTGGTTCTACTAAGCTTTCAGTAATAGCTCGTGGTCCTGGAATTTCTTCCAGTTCTATTGCGCTCCCACTTAGTTCCTTTTCTATGAACTGGTGTTCTAGAAAGTGGGCATGGAGAGAAACAAAAACCTTTTCTTCCTCTTCGCAATAGAAGAAATATCCCTTGGAGTTCTTTGGATATCCCACAAACTTGCACTGTACTGAGCGTGCCTCAAGCTTGTCCGCATGCTGCTTTTTTACAAAAGCTGGACATCCCCATGTCTTAATGTGATTAAGATAGGGTCTCTTCCCACACCACATCTGATATGGTGTAGTAGGCACAGTCTTAGTTGGAACTCGGTTCAAAAGGTATGCAGCTGATTCTAGCGCATATCCCCAGAACGATCGCGGCAACTCAGCGTTACTCATCATGGACCGTACCATATCCAATAGGGTTCGGTTCCGTCTATTCGATACACCTTTATGTTGCGGAGTGTATGGAGGAGTAAGCTGAGAGAGAATTCCATTCTCTTTTAAGTAACCCAGGAACTCGGCACTCAAGTATTCACCACCTCGATCAGATCTCAGTGCCTTGATAATTTTTCCTGTTTGTTTTTCTACTTCATTCTTATATTCCTGGAATTTTTCAAAAGCCTCGGATTTTTGTTTCATTAAGAAGACATAACCGTACCTTGAAAAGTCATCCGTAAAAGTAATGAAGTAAGAATAACCGCTTCGCGCATGTGCAGACATTGGACCGCACACGTCGCTGTGTACGAGTCCCAAGAGCTCGCTCGCTCTTACTCCGTGTCCAGTGAACAGAGTCTTTGTCATCTTTCCCTTGAGACAAGATTGACAAGTTGCATACGATTGATATTCGAACGGATCCAAATATCCTTCTGCATGTAACTTAGTCAACCTTCTCTCATTGATGTGACCCAGTCTACAATGCCATAAGAATGTTTTATTGATTTCTGGAGACTTTCTTTTGTGTGTATTCTGGATATTGAAAATCTGTGGTTGGTTTAAAATGTATATACCGTTGTTCAATGTACCTGACCCAATCAAAACTTGATTAAGGTGAATGTTCACTACATTACTTACAAATGCAAATTCATAACCTTCTTTAGATAATAAAGATACAGAAATGATATTACGGGTTGCATTAGGTACATAATAACAACTACGCAAAACCAAAAAATGTCCATCCGATAATCCCAGGTGATAGTCCCCCACGGCCTCAACATCCATGCTAGCACCGTTTGCAACTCTGAGGGTCATGTCACCTGCCTTCAAAACTCTACGCTTTCTCAACGCCTGCAAAGAATTATAGATATGAGATCCTGATCTGGTATCCAATACCCAGGATGTAGAGTTTATTGATAGACAGTTTTCAATAACATACACACCTGAAGCTGAAGCCGCAACTCGCTTCAAATCCTGTGTTCTGGCCTTCCAAGCCTTACAATCCTGTTTCCAGTGACCACTTTTGTGACAGTAGAAGCATTCTTCATTCCCCACCAGCTTTCCCGCTACCTTTGTTGCCTTTCCCTTTCCCTTCGTTTCCACTTAACTGACACCGCCTCTTGGTTTGGCTGGGGCTTTCTTCTTCTTACCCTTGGCTTTCGTCCTGGATCTAGAAGAGGAAGATCCTCCTACAAACAAAGCGGATGTCTCCCTACCTTTCTATAGGGTGCCCTCAGCACTCCTCAACATGTTCAGAAGTTCGGAAAGTTCAACCTCCTTTCCTTGCATGTTGAAGTTTAAGACAAACTGTGCGTAAGTGGAAGGAAGGGACTGGAGAATCAAATCAGTATAGAGTTCATTCTCCAACGTGGTCCCAAGGTCCACGAGCTCCTCTATGTAGCCAATCATCTTAAGCACGTATTCCGCTACCGATGATCCGACGGCCAATCTTGCCGAAAATAGCTTCTTCGACACTTCGTATCTTGCGATACGAGACTGCTCTCCATACAGTTCTTTTGTATAGAGAAATATGGACTCTAGGTCCATATTCTCATGCCTCCTCTGATGTTCATTGTCCATCGAGGCAAGCACGAGGCATTTGGCCTTCGCGCAATCGATCTCCCATGTCTTACGGATTTCCTTATCCGCGACGCTGGAGGTGGGACCTGGGACAGGGGGAGCTTTGGTGGTAAGTACATACCCCAACTTGTCGTAAGTGATTGCCATCTTGATATTCCTGAGCCAATCTTTGTAGTTTGGCCCTGTCAGTATGTTTTTATCTAGTAATAACTTAAGTCCGGTCATGTTGAATGGTCGCTGCAATTAGGAGAGAGAAAAGAAACACTTTAGCATGATGCTCTTGCAAGTTTAGAGTGGTTTTTAGTTTGTCTAAACTGGATGGCTCCCACTGTCTCTCGAATCCCTTCTCAAACCGTAAAGAAAGGATTAGTCGGGATCAATCTCACCGTACAATACTTGCTTAACCGTTCAGCCAGGCCAGTGTCGGTACTTCGAGGGAGGTTTTCCAACGCTTTCTCGAAGTTCCTTAATTTAAGAACCTCTTTTCCCTGGGGGCATAGCCCCGCTAACACCTTTCTAGACACCTACTAGGTTTATAGCATTGATCGTTAAGTGAGAGTTTTCCCGAGGAGTAGCATATACTCACAGTAGGATCGGGATCCAAATATCATCGCGTGATAAAACCGAAGGAATCCTACCAGAATCATCACACTCCAAATGGTATGCAGCGCTAGCAAGTTTTAGTACTTATGAAACTCCCGATGTGGATTTTTGCCCCATGCTCTTATGACCTTGACTTTGGCCAAAATATCATAAGTCACATGTCAAGTTCTACCCGTTATTCTCCTGGTTAATTTGGACCCACCCGTACCTACCCTTGACTTTGGCCAAAATGGCAGCACGACTGTCCCAAACCAACGCATCTATCTATGCTGCACATGAATACCCAATAGCAACCAATCACTATGCCTTGACTTTGGCCAAAATACATAGCTTGAATACTTTTGACCATTCATGTGGAATGACGGAGGGCTACGAATGGTTTTGGCGAAACCGTGAACGTAGTGAACTTGATATAATCGATCGAACGAGATAGCTTTTAAAAGGAGTGGTTCAAGCTCCGCGTTTAAAAGTTTAGTTTTGAAAAGAACCGAGTGGTTTTCAAAGTGTTCCAATCGAATTTTACTTGGTTTATTTTCTTGCATTAGTTCTTTTAATGCGTCCTATCATTTAATCCTACCATTGCAGAAAACAACCAAAATATGACGTACGCTTATGCCATTCGCATTCGCCACGGGGCTGTTAGTAATATGTATGCCCTAAAAGCCATTATATGGATAGTGGAAACTTGGATATATATATATGGAGATAGATGACTTTCTTGCTCAACATGATAGTACGCTATCTGGTTTACTTTATCTTGACATGTAGATTTAATCATTTACACATGTTGATAAAGCCCAAAGGATATTTGCTTGACTACTGTGATTATGATGCGGATCATACTAGTGGGGCACGTGTAGTCTATAAGCATATCCTTGAACTGTTCATAGTCGAGGGTGTATCGAGACAGGGCATCGATATTCCAGAGTAGACTAGTGTATACCATTCTTGTCCCATATGATGGGCAATGGATGATCCCATATCCATCTGGTGAGGAGACACCAAAGATTGTATGCGGGTGCTCAGTGGAGACTGGGTACACTGAACGGACTCGCCGAGAACTCCTATGTGGTATTATATCTATCGTCGGATAGCAGTTCTCAGGGAACACTGGTACAGGTTAGTCTGTAGACCCGAGATCGTCATAGAGTCTTGTGTGTCCTCCCACTATACTTTGATCTCCACCCTACCACGGCTCTACTGGGTCGTGCAAACAGGTGGTATTTGGGTACAGTCTCGAGGCACATGGAGGCAATGAGCGATAGGAGGGGTTTCATCTCTCCCGGTATTGGTGGTTGATGTTGTGCTATGCTCGATTGGCTGTAACAAGAAGTCCCTGGCCAGGGCTGCTGAGATTTACTGATAAGAGTTATCAGTAGTTTCTCAATCTGTTATCAGCCATACACCAGCATGACTTATTGAGTTGCTGGGGTCGACGATTCCATCCCTGGACTCGATATGCAGCATATCTGACGAAGAGACCGGACTGTACGGTAAGTGTTGCCAGTTGGCTCGACGGGAGTTTTTACAGCTTCGCTGGTTTTCTTCTGATCGTTTCAATACCCGGGTGGCCGTTACGTTTAGCTGACCTCTTGCGGCTTGTAGATGTTTGATATGATCATCATCTACTGCCGGCGTATTGACGAGTCTTAGAGTCCCACAATGAAGTTTCCTGGCTCAGGCAAAAAGATGTGGTGTGCATATGAGATATGCGCGGGACCCGATTAAATACGGTTATGTGATAACGTATATTAATCGGGTATTTTCTATTTGTCGGATCGTATGTGATATGACCGGTTTGCTAAATCAAGTGTTGATTTAACAAATTACATTTAGATTAATTCTTTAATTAAATCCTTTTGTATGCATGCATGTATGCACATGTTGATGTGCATGGACACATACATGCATACATAGTATCATGGTTGATGATACAAGAATGGTGGCAATGCAAGACTTATATTGAAGCTTTTATTTATATTTATCATTTTAGGTTAATGTAAAGAAAACTCACTCATGCTCCTTTATTCTTTCGTGGGTATGCTTTATTTAACTTAATGAAAAGAATTTCCACCCATGCTTAATTCTTTATGAAAAGAATTTCCACCCATAACTATAGTGGGGATGGAATAATGATGATTATTCCTTCTCATCACTATATAAGGCTTCATATGTGATATGAAACAAGGTGTACAATTAAGAAGAACAACAAGGGTGTGAAAACAAGTTATCATATGTGATATGATAGAAAGCTCAAGCTTAGCCACCATTATCTTCTTCTTCCTCTCTTGATTTTTCTAGAGTGAAGTTGATAAAAAGAAAGGGTTTTAATTGTTGAATATAAACCACATCATCATACTACACACATCTAGCCGATTTGCGTAGGGTGTTTGCTCTACTTCGTTCGCGAAACAAGTAAGGCAAGGAACTTTGGGCAAAGGGACTTCGGATGGATCATCGTGGACACGGAGGGCTTCCATCGATCCGTTCCAAACTCTTATAGTGCCAAGGAGTCACCGAGGGAGATCTACAATGGTTGTAATCTCTACTCTTAGTGATAGTTTTACATTTGCATGTGATGCTTATTTGTATGAATCCCTAAAACTTCTAGTTTCGATTCTTGTCGAGTTAACTTAGCACCTCTAAAATTTTGATTATGGCATATGTGATGCTACCAAACCCTTGATGAGGTGCTAGGCTAACCCTTCAGTGGTATCAGAGCCAGGCTAGAGCTTTAGGCGATGCGTAGGCGATGTTAAAAGTCCGATCGAACCACGAAACACCAATTTGGACCACTCTCTGGAATTTTTTTGAAAATTGGATTTTTCCAAATTAAAAATTCTTAAAAAATTCAGCAGGCTTTTCTATGAATTACTGTATAAAAATTTTTCAACGATCTCACTAAAACGCCGCGGAACCGCGGCTTAACCATGCTTTTTGCGGCGATTCCGCGGCCGTTTTGTGGAATTAGGAATAGTGTTTTCTACAGTAGACCCGTATGTAATAGTACATGCCTCTGAGATATTTTAAACTTACTCAAGTGTTGAGTTTTCTGGAGATAAATTGTTTTTGGTGATTCGATCGGAAAGTTTAACTTCGTTCAGATTTTCAAATTATTTAGAACGTGTTAAAATGTTTGAACGAATATTAGAAACATATTTTTTCCTGTATTGGAAAAATTCTAAGTGTTGGATTTTTCCCGAGTTCGAAACTTTCGAAAAACATGCAAGCGTATCTGTGGACACTCTAGAAGAACATAACCTTAACTCGATTATGTGACCGTCAAAACTGTCACTGAACCTTAGGGTTTGTGGTAGTTTAGCATTGCCACATGTGAGGCGTTGGTTTGACCCTTCTACGGTTGGTCCATAAGGGGCCGTGACATGTTCTAGAAATTTTTTGAACTCGGCTCAAGTGTTGTGCAATTAGGGAAATCTAGGTTGTTTGTTTATTCGATCGAAAAGTTTATCATTGTCTATTTTATCTGGAATGTGATACAATATGTGGAATTCATATAGTTAGGCATGAAATACGAAGTATATGATATTTCGAATTTATGATGTCTAAAGTGATTGTGGATTCCAAATGTTGTAGTTTTTCATTTTATTTTCTGCAACAGTAAGTGTAGTATGTGGTGTATCGCCGTTTTCGTTGCTATACGTCAACGACAATCGGGATACGCATACTTACTTACGTTGATGATATGAGATATTATGTGTTGCTGAGATATGATGAGTAGGATTGTCGCGAATGAATAGCCGGGGTTTTTTTATTTGAGATGAGAGTTTTATTTTCATTCATGTATAAATCAATTGTATATTATTTACTTTTCCGCATTAGGATAGACCCAAGGAGGGGAGCACAAGTGACCGGGTTCTAGGGTTCAGTGGGAGGCCATCTCGAGGAGTCGAGACCGGGTCTCCTAAACTCTAGAATTGGCGGGATCACTTGCCGCTCTCGTAGGGGTCTAGGGGTGTGGGCTTGGCTATTCATCACGACCGTGGAATCCGTATTTTCTATTGTTGGCTCGATACAAAATACGGACATCCTAGATATCCTTTTATGTGCTTCTGCTGTTGATATTCTGTAATGTGATTTCTTAGTATCTGAGACGAATGGATTATTATTATATATATGATATATAATAAACGTTGCTTATATTTTACACCCGCGCTAGTCCCGCCCCGCTATGCCGTTAGTTAAGTAACCTAACGGTGCATAACGGGACACTGTGGCGAATGCGGATGGTATAAGTATACGTTCTATTCTGTGATGGCTTAGGAACTTAAATGATGGGATCACATTAATGAGATTAATGTAAAGAAAAGAAACCTAATGATGTTGTAGAATCAGATTTGAAACAAACTCGGCTTTTTATGAAAAATGTAAGTTTCAAAAAGATGCGGAGCTTAAGCCACTCCTTTTCTTAACTGTTTTGATTCTACAACGAGATCAAGTTCAAAGCGTTAAAGGTTTTCTTAAAAACCATCCGCAACCCTCCATCATTTTAGGAAGCAGAGTACTTAGTATTCGTGCTGCGTATGTTGATTATAGTCAAGGCGTAGTGTACGGTAGCTAAGTGATGTCTTCCTACAAAGCATATGATGCGATTAGTTAGGACATTCATGTGATTATGTTGATCATAGTCAAGGGTCATATGGGTGGGTCTAGTTAATCACGAAATGACGGGTAGAATTTGACTAGTAGTTATGATATGTTGACCATAGCCAAGGTTATAAGTGACTAGGGGTAAAAACCATATCGGGAATTTCAAGAGTTGAAATTGGCAATGAGATTGCATACCATCTATATGATAGTTGGATCTTGATCTCACTGTGAGTAAGTGTTACTTCCAGGAGAGTTTTGCACTTTACAATTAGCTAATCCAGTGGGTGTCTAGAATGGCTGACCGGTTAGCGAAACTGTAGAATGTAATTATTCCTGGCTAGTTTTCTTTTCAGGTTTTGAAAGAAAATTTGATAAATGCAGTGGGAGACATCGATTAGATAAAATAATAACCAATCTAATTCTTTGCTAGAGCATTTCGCTAAGTGTATCCTTTTCTCTCTCCGAATGGCAGTTACAGATGTCAGGACTTAAGCTTCTACTTGAGAAAAATAAACTGACAGGACCAAATTATAAAGAATGGTTGAGGAACTTAAACATTGCACTTTCATATGATAAGGTATCATATGTCCTCAATACTGAAGCCCCACCCGTCCCAGGACCTGAATCATCTGTCTCGGATTGGGAGATCCGAAAAACTTGGGAAAATGACTGCAACATGGCCAAGTGCCTCGCGCTCGCTTCTATGGACAATGTCCATCAGAAGCAACACGAGAATATGGATGTGCAATCCATCTTTCTTCACACAAAGGAGTTGTATGAAGAGCAATCTCGTACTTTGAGATACGAGGCATCTAGAAAGCTGTTTCAGATGCGGATGGCCCCTGGTGCATCAGTTGGAGACCATGTTTTGAAAATGATTGGTCTTATTGAAGAACTTGAGGAACTGGGATGGACTATGGATAATGAGCAATATACGGATATTGTTCTACAGTCTCCCCCCTGCCTTTGCTCCGTTCATAGTGAATTTCAATATGAATGATTTGGAGAAATCATTGCCTGAACTTCTCAATATGTTGAGAAGTGCAGAGAACACGTTGAAAACGGCAAGGACTCCCGCTCTGTTTGCTGGGCCATCTTCCTCTTCATTCCCAAAAGCTAAGGCCAAGGGAAAGAAAAAGAAGAAGTCCATCAAACAAAAAGGTGGAGTTAGAAAGGCGAAGGGGAAAGACAAAGCCGGGGCTGTGGGAAGCAGGAAAGGAGAATGTTTTTACTGTAAAAAGTCAGGACATTGGAAACGCAACTGTGCTGAATATCTTGCTGATCTCAAGAAGAAGAAGCATGTTGATGCTTCCACTCCAGGTGTGTTTGTAACTGAAAACTGATTTTCTTTAAACTCTGCATCCTGGGTATTGGATACCGGTTCTGGTTCTCACATCTGCAATTGTATGCAGGGATTGAGAAATAGTAGAGTTTTAAAGATTGGTGATCATACTCTGTGGGTTGGAAATGGTTCCAATATACATGCTGTATCCGTGGGAGAGTATCATCTAGGGTTGCCTTCAGGAAGTATTTTGGTTTTGAACCCGTGTTATTTAGTACCAAGTATGCTGTGTAACATAATATCCGTTTCTTTGTTGAACAATGAAGGATATCATTTTATATTGCAAAATAATGTTATGAACATTAACCTGAATCAAGAGTTGATTGGGTATGGTAAACTAAATAACGGTATTTACGTCCTGAACCAACGCACAGTTTTCAATATACAACATACTAGTAAAAGAAAGTTTTCAGATATAAATGAAGCTTTTCTTTGGCATTGTAGACTTGGTCATATTAATGAAACAAGACTAAACAAGCTACATAAAGATGGATATTTAAATCCGTTTGAATATAAATCTTATGCGACTTGCCAGTCTTGTATCAAAGGTAAAATGACCAAAACTCCGTTTAATGGACACGGAGAGAGAGCTGGTGAACTCTTAAGCCTCATACATAGTGATGTATGAGGACCAATGTCTACACTTGCAAGAGGTGGTTTTTCATACTTCATCACTTTTACTGATGATTTCTCAAGATTCGGACACGTGTTTTTGTTAAAGCACAAATCCGAAGCCTTTGAGAAATTCAAGGAGTATAAACTTGAAGTAGAGAAGCAAACAGGCTTGAGCATCAAGAAACTTCGATCGGATCGAGGTGGAGAATATTTATGTACAGAGTTTCTAGACTTCTTAAAAGAGAATGGGATTCTCTCTCAGCTCACTCCTCCTTACACACCGCAGCACAATGGTGTGTCAGAACGGAGGAATCGTACCCTATTGGATATGGTACGATCCATGATGTGTGATGCTGAGTTACCGCTTTCCTTTTGGGGACATGCATTGGAGACAGCAATGTATCTATTGAACAGGGTTCCAACCAAGACCGTGTCTACCACTCCATATGAGATGTGGAATGGAAAGAGACCATCTCTTCAAAGGTTTAAGATTTGGGGTTGTCCAGCTTTTGTTAAAAAACAGAATCCAGACAAACTCGAGACACGATCGGTCATGTGTAAGTTTGTGGGATATCCAAAACATTCGTATGGATATCTATTCTACCACAAAGAGGAACAAAAGGTGTTTGTTGCTCAGCATGCCGCTTTTTTGGAAAATGAGATCTTTACGGAAAGTACTAATGGCAATGTGGTAGAACTAGAAGAGGTTCTAGAAACACAAATTACTCAGGAGGAATTGGTTGAAACTGATGTTGCAGTAGAACTTCAAGAACCTCAGCCGCTCAGGAGGTCTAGTAGAACTTCTCGCCCACCAGAGAGATACTATGGGTTTCTCTTAGATGGTGATAGAGAAGATTGCATCATGGATGATGATGACCCTACTAGTTTTCAGCAAGCTATCACGAGTGGTGACTCAGTGAAATGGCTGGAAGCAATGAGATCCGAAATGGAGTCAATGTACACCAACAAAGTATGGACTTTGGACGTTGCGCCTCCTGGGATAAAACCCGTTGGGTGCAAATGGATCTTTAAGAGAAAGATTGGTGTAGATGGACAGGTGGAGACCTATAAAGCAAGGCTTTTAGCGAAAGGTTTTCGTCAAAGACCAGGCTTGGACTATGATGAAACTTTCTCTCCAGTAGCAATGCTAAAATCCATTAGGATCCTACTTGCTATTGCTGCTCACTATGATTATGAAATATGGCAGATGGACGTGAAAACTGCATTTCTAAATGGTGATTTAGAAGAATGCGTTTTTATGGATCAGCCAGAGGGCTTCATTGATAGTGGGAGCAGCGGGAAAGCATGTAGATTGCTTAAATCCATTTATGGATTAAAGCAGGCCTCAAGGAGCTGGAACATCTGCTTTGATGATACAATCAAAGAGTTTGATTTTGTCAGAAATGAAGATGAACCATGTATTTATAAGAAGATTGTAGGGAGTACTGTCACATTCCTCGTATTGTACGTAGACGACATTCTCCAGATAGGAAATGATGTTCCTATGCTACAATCGGTCAAACTATTCTTATCACAAAGGTTCTCCATGAAGGACCTGGGTGATGCCTCGCGCATTTTGGGCATTAGGATCTATAGAGATAGATCCAAGAGGTTATTGGGACTGTCCCAATCAAAGTACATAGACACCATTCTAAAGAGGTTTAGTATGGAAGATTCCAAGCGTGGTGCCTTGCCTGCTAGTCATGGAATCACTCTCTCCAAGGACTTCTGTCCGAAGACTGATGAAGAGAGAGCTCGCATGAGCGTTATACCCTACGCTTCAGCCGTGGGATCTATAATGTATGCGATGTTGTGTACTCGCCCTGATGTAGCTTATGCACTGGCTGTAGTAAGCAGGTATCAATCCAACCCAGGGGAGAAACATTGGATAGCAGTGAAGAACATTCTTAAGTACTTGCGAAGGACTAAAGAATTGTTCTTGGTGTATGGTAATGGGGATCTCCAGATGGAGGCCTTTACCGATTCCAGCTTCCAAAGTGACAAGGATGACAGCAAATGAATCTCAGGGTTTGTATTTACCCTAAATGGAAGAGCGGTTAGTTGGAAGAGTTCCAAACAGGACACCGTTGCAGACTCCACGATGGAAGCTGAGTATATTGCTGCAAGTGATGCTGCTAAGGAAGCCGTCTGGATGAAGAAGTTCATTGCGGAACTAGGAGTAGTTCCAACCATTGTTGATCCAATACCATTGTATTGTCATAATAATGGAGCTATAGCATTAGCCAAAGAACCAAGGTCCCATCAGAAGTCCAGACACATCCTAAGGCGATATCATCTGATCCGGGAGATAGTAGATCGCCAGGAGATCGAGATTCGGAGAGTAGATACAAAGGATAACACAGCGGATCCATTCACCAAGGCACTTCCACAGCCACAGCATGAGCGACTGTTTAAAATGTTGGGTATGAGATACGCCAATAACTGGCCTTAGTGCAAGTGGGAGATTGTTAGTAATATGTATGCCCTAAAGGCCATTATATGGATAGTGGAAACTTGGACATATATATATATATGGAGATAGATGACTTTCTTGCTCAACATGATAGTACGCTATCTGGTTTACATTATCTTGACATGTAGATTTAATCATTTACACATGTTGATAAAGCCCAAAGGATATTTGCTTGACTACTGTGATTATGATGCGGATCATACTAGTGGGGCACGTGTAGTCTATAAGCATATCCTTGAACTGTTCATAGTCGAGGGTGTATCGAGACAGGGCATCGATATTCCAGAGTAGACTAGCGTATACCATTCTTGTCCCATATGATGGGCAATGGATGATCCCATATCCATCTGGTGAGGAGACACCAAAGATTGTATGCGGGTGCTCAGTGGAGACTGGGTATACTGAACGGACTCGCCGAGAACTCCTATATGGTATTATATCTATCGTCGGATAGCAGTTCTCAGGGAACACTGGTACAGGTTAGTCTGTAGACCCGAGATCGTCATAGAGTCTTGTGTGTCCTCCCACTATACTTTGATCTCCACCCTACCACGGCTCTACTGAGTCGTGCAAACAGGTGGTATTTGGGTACAGTCTCGAGGCACATGGAGGCAATGAGCGATATGAGGGGTTTCGACTCTCCCGGTATTGGGGGTTGATGTTGTGCTATGCTCGATTGGCTGTAACATGAAGTCCCTGGCCAGGGCTGCTGAGATTTACTGATAAGAGTTATCAGTAGTTTCTCAATCTGTTATCAGCCATACACCAGCATGACTTATTGAGTTGCTGGGGTCGACGATTCCATCCCTGGACTCGATATGCAGCATATCTGACGAAGAGACCGGACTGTACGGTAAGTGTTGCCAGTTGGCTCGACGGGAGTTTTTACAGCTTCGCTGGTTTTCTTCTGATCGTTTCAATACCCGGGTGACCGTTACGTTTAGCTGACCTCTTGCGGCTTGTAGATGTTTGATATGATCATCATCTACTGCCGGCGTATTGACGAGTCTTAGAGTCCCACAATGAAGTTTCCTGGCTCAGGCAAAAAGATGTGGTGTGCATATGAGATATGCGCGGGACCCGATTAAATACGGTTATGTGATAACGTATATTAATCGGGCATTTTCTATTTGTCGGATCGTATGTGATATGACCGGTTTGCTAAATCAAGTGTTGATTTAACAAATTACATTTAGATTAATTCTTTAATTAAATCCTTTTGTATGCATGCATGTATGCACATGATGATTGCATGGACACATACATGCATACATAGTATCATGGTTGATGATACAAGAATGGTGGCAATGCAAGACTTATATTGAAGCTTTTATTTATATTTATCATTTTAAGTTAATGTAAAGAAAACTCACTCATGCTCCTTTATTCTTTAGTGGGTAAGCTTTATTTAACTTAATGAAAAGAATTTCCACCCATGCTTAATTCTTTATGAAAAGAATTTCCACCCATAATTATAGTGGGGATGGAATAATGATGATTATTCCTTCTCATCACTATATAAGGCTTCATATGTGATATGAAATAAGGTGTACAATTAAGAAGAACAACAAGGGTGTGAAAACAAGTTATCATATGTGATATGATAGAAAGCTCAAGCTTAGCCACCATTATCTTCTTCTTCCTCTCTTGATTTTTCTAGAGTGAAGTTGATAAAAAGAAAGGGTTTTAATTGTTGAATATAAACCACATCATCATACTACACACATCTAGCCGATTTGCGTAGGGTGTTTGCTCTACTTCTTTCGCGAAACAAGTAAGGCAAGGAGCTTTGGGCAAAGGGACTTCGGGTGGATCATCGTGGACAAGGAGGGCTTCCATCGATCCGTTCCAAACTCTCATAGTGCCAAGGAGTCACCGAGGGAGATCTACAAAGGTTGTAATCTCTACTTTTAGTGATAGTTTTACATTTGCATGTGATGCTTATTTGTATGAATCCCTAAAACTTCTAGTTTCGATTCTTGTCGAGTTAACTAGCACCTCTAAAATTTTGATTATGGCATATGTGATGCTACCAAACCCTTGACGAGGTGCTAGGCCAACCCTTCAGGGGCCCCGTCATCACCCGTTAGGTTACTTAACTAACGACAGAGCGGGGGCTGGGCTAGCGCGGCTGTAAAACATAAGCAACGCCTAAATAGTTATCATATATAAATATATAGCAATGATAGACATTACAGATCACAGATGAATACATTGGATATACTAGGAATCCGCAATCCGTTCGAGCCTGCAACGAAAAGCGGATTACACGGTCGCGGTGAATAGCCAAATACCCCACCCAAGACCCCTACGGGTGCGGAAAACTACCCGCCAAGTACCCGAAGCGAAGCAACCTCCCTCAACACCGTGAGTAGGCCACTCGGCACTTCGAGATACCCGGTAGTTTGTGCACCCCCTCCATGGGTCTATCCTAGGAGCAAAAACAGTAAAAAGAATTATACAATGATGGCTACAACCCCGACCCGGTTGTGCGGCCATACAAATATTATTACATCAATTTACATGTTACAATGAATGAAAGAAAAAGAAACACTCATCTCACATCCACCCCGGCTATTCACCCGCGACAATCCAACACATTCATATACATATACCAGCATCAAACACAGATCACAGATATGTATAACCCCCACTAATCGACATATAGCGATTAGCCGACGTTCAATACATATAAACATCACAGATATAACCCTTTAGTCAAAGTGTAGTGAAGTTCGATAAAAAATACGGATTTATAGGCCCCCAAAAACAAATTTCTTTTCTGGAAAACCTGGGCACATATAAACCATCTTAAAAATCCTAAAACCAAGTCAGAAGAACACTACACCAAACTCGACACAGAACCGAGTCAACTCGGCCGCGGTTGCGCGGCAATAGCTTGCTATTGCCGCGGAACCGCGGCGCTTTGATCGATTCACTGGACCGGGTTTGGTGAGTTTCTTAACAAAACCCTGAGATGATTTTTGACGTACGATTTATTTTATTTTGAACAGAAAAAATTTCAACAGAAAGTTAGGGTTTTGATGTTTTGGTTTTTCGATTTTTCCGATCAAACTTCCATACACTTTTACTACCTAGCTAGTTTATGTTTAGTTAGGCTCTGATACCACTGTAAGTCCACGTTTCCTACCCCGGTGCTTGCGGGAAGGCGGAAAACGAAATAAAAATCGGATTTTTACTACTTTAGGCAACATGGACTAGACAAAGAAGGATCTTTGCTAAACAAAAACAAGCTAAAGCTAACTAGAAACTAGCTAAAGGGTAGAATGGTTATACCTAGGGCTTTATGTCCATCTCTTCTTGCTCCTTGGAGTAGTAGAAAGGGATCACCTTTATCGTCTTCTCACGTCGAAGAAGGATCCACCCGAAAGCCTCAACCTTTGGCTTCAACTCCAAGCTAGAAGTAACTAGGGTGCTAGAAGTGCTAATCCTAGAACCCTAGATGAGAGTAGAGATTATCAAGAAGAGGTTTTTCTCAAGCTCAAGTGTTTCTCAACACATGAGAGGGGAGAGCTTGAGGAAGAGGAAGAGCAAGAGAGAGAAAGTAAATGATAGAATGAGAGAAAATATGAAGCATTCTCTCATATATGTGTGAATTATTGTAAATAGATAATTAGTGAGATAATTGTCATGGCTTAATCAAGACATGACCATTATCAATTCATTTTTAATGCAAATTGTAAGGATCAAAGAGCATCTTCCAAATGAAATGATGATGGTCAAAGTGTCAACCTAGGTCAACAAGTCAAGAATGTCAAATGGTCAACAACCATAACCATGCACAATTATATTAAACTAATATCAATTAACCATAATACACACATAAGCATTAGGGTTAATAAAATGACAATGGTCATTAACCCTAATCAAAGTCCTCTCCCTCTGTCTCAAGCAACTGTGCATACGCACCCGAATTCATGATCCGAGGAACACGAATACAAAGAGATAAAACCAATCCCAAATCATATACTAGGATCTGGCTTAAACCAAAGCCCGCTAGTATAAGCTGTCCGGACAACAAACGTGCACAAGTGCGCGGATGTGAATGAACCCTGTCGCAAAACCATGCGACCTCTACTCATTTTGCCTAAAGGCGAATAGCTCTCTATGTGGGACTCTAAAGACTCGACACTATGCTGGCAGTGGGTATAACCACAGACCGCAAGCGGCACTTGCTGTACGTAACGGTTCCCAGGTAGATGCCGATAAGAAGACTGACGAGGTAACCCCATCTGAACTCCTACTGAGCCTGTATGTGACAGTCTCCGTACAGTCCGGTCTGTTCGTCTGATACATCGCATGGCGGGCCTAGGGGGCGGTGAACGTCAGTCCCCTAATAGCGGTACAAGTCCTGTCGGAGTGTAGCCCAGAACACCCTGAGATAACACTGGAAACCTACCAGTATATCTCGCTTGCCCTGGCCAGGGACTACTTGTGTAATGGCTCTCCTGGATACAGCGCGATGTCAACCCCCAATACCGGGAGAGACGAATCCTGTCTAACCGTCACTGCCTCCAAGTGCTTCGGGACTGCACCCAAAAACTACCTGTTTGCACGACTCCTTTGAGCCGTGGTAGGGTAGTAATCAAAGTGCAGTGGGAACACACTCGAGGCGAAGTGACACTGTCAAGTCAGCGGACTAAGCTGTACTCATGTCACCTGGGAACTGATAACTGACGATAGGTATAATACCAACCAACAGTTCCCGACGAGTCCTGTTCAGTGTACTCGTAACCTAACGAGCACCCGTATACTATCTCAAGTACGACGTACTGACGGCTGTGGGACAGACCGTCTCCCATACTGGGATAAGAAGCGCATACACTAGTCTACTCTGGAGTATCGATACCCTGTCTCGATAGTCCAATGACCAGGGACCTGTATAAGGATGTGCTTATGGATTACCCAGCCCCCACGAGTGTGAGCGCCATCACAACGCTGGTAATCAAGCAAAGATCCTAAGGGCTCTACTAATATGTATATCAGCGATATGCTAAAAGAAACACATGCACATATTAAAGCAGAGTCAAACCAAGTAGCATACTACCATTTCGAGCAAGATTGTATATACAACTGTGAATATCCCAAGCTTCCATCAAGTAATATACAAACTAGTATGATACAGTAATGGCCTCTAGGGCATATACACTAACAATCTCCCACTTGCACTAAGGCCATGTACCGGCGTATCGAAGACCTATCATCTCGATCAGCCGCTCGAACTGAGTCTAGGGCAAGGCCTTGGTGAATGGATCTGCTGTGTTATCTTCTGAAGCAACCCTCCGAAGCTCGATCTCCTGGCGATCCACGATCTCCCTGATCAGGTGATACCGCCTCAAGATGTGTCTGGATTTCTGATGGGACCTGGGTTCCTTCGCTAAAGCTATAGCCCCGTTGTTGTCGCAATACAGAGGTATTGGGTCAACAATGGACGGAACCACCTGAAGTTCTTTCAAGAACTTCCTCATCCAGACAGCTTCTTTTGCGGCATCAGATGCAGCGATCTATTCCGCTTCCATAGTCGAGTCAGCAACGGTTTCCTGTTTGGAGCTCTTCCAACATACCGCCCCTCCATTGAGGGTAAAGACAAAACCCGACATGGACTTGGAATCATCCTTGTCACTCTGGAAGCTGGAGTCAGCAAAGGCCTCAATCTGGAGGTCTTTTCCGCCATACACCAAGAACATCTCCTTAGTCCTTCTTAGGTACTTGAGAATGTTCTTTACTGCTATCCAATATTTCTCCCCAGGTTTTGACTGATACCTGCTTACCACACTCAGTGCATAAGCCACATCCGGTCTGGTATATAACATCGCATACATTATAGAGCCTACCGCAGAAGCGTAGGGTATAATAGACATGTGATCCCTCTCCAAATCAGTCTTGGGAGACATCTCTTTGGAGAGGGTGATCTCGTGACAAGCCGGTAGATTACCGCGCTTGGAATCTTCCATACTGAATCTCTTCAGTATGGTGTCGATGTACCTGGACTGTGAAAGTCCTAATATCCTCTTGGATCTGTCACGGTAGATCCGAATACCCAGAATGTATGAGGCATCACCCAGGTCTTTCATGGAGAACCTGTGTGACAAGAACCCCTTGACAGATTGTAGCATAAGAATGTCATTTCCTATTAAGAGAATGTCATCCACGTATAAAACGAGGAATACTACCGTTCTCGCTACAAATCTACAATAGATGCATGGTTCATCTGGATTTTTGATAAAGCCAAATTCCTTGACCGTCTCATCAAAACAGATGTTCCAACTCCGCGATGCCTGCTTTAGTCCATAAATGGACTTAAGCAACTTGCACACCTTTCCGCTGCTCCCACTCTGAATGAAACCCTCTGGCTGGTCCATATAGACACACTCCTCTAAATGTCCATTTAGAAAAGCTGTCTTTACGTCCATCTGCCAAATCTCATAATCGTGGAAGGCAGCAATGGCAAGAAGGATCCGAATGGATTTCAGCATAGCTACTGGAGAAAAGGTTTCGTCATAGTCCAAACCAGGTCTTTGACGAAAACCCTTTGCAACCAGTCTAGCTTTATAGGTCTCAACCTGTCCATCTACACCAATCTTCCTTTTGAAGATCTACTTGGATCCTACGGGTTTTACCCCATCTGGAGCAATGTCCAACGCCCATACTTTGTTGGTGTACATGGACTCCATTTTGGTCCGCATTGCATCCAGCCATTTTACCGAGTCGTCGCTCTGAATGGCTTGCTGGAAGCTAGTAGGCTCATCACAATCTATGATGCAATCCTCTCTATCCCCGTCAATGAGAAAACCGTAGTATCTCTCGGGCGGATGAGACTGCCTACTACTCCTGCGGAGTGGCATGGGAATGTCCTGATCTTTCGAACCCTCTGGTTCTACTAAGCTTTCAGTAATAGCTCGTGGTTATGGAATTTCTTCCAGTTCTATTGCTCTCCCACTTAGTTCCCTTTCTATGAACTGGTGTTCTAGAAAGTGGGCATGGCGAGAAACAAAAACCTTTTGTTCCTCTTCGGAATAGAAGAAATATCCCTTGGAGTTCTTTGGATATCCCACAAACTTGCACTGTACTGAGCGTGCCTCAAGCTTGTCCGCATGCTTCTTTTTTACAAAAGCTGGACATCCCCATGTCTTAATGTGATTAAGATAAGGTCTCTTCCCACACCACATCTGATATGGTGCAGTAGGCACAGTCTTAGTTGGAACTCGGTTCAAAAGGTATGCAGCTGATTCTAGCGCATATCCCCAGAACGATCGCGGCAACTCAGCGTTACTCATCATGGACCGTAACATATCCAATAGGGTTCGGTTCCGTCTCTCCGATACACCTTTATGTTGCGGAGTGTATGGAGGAGTAAGCTGAGAGAGAATTCCATTCTCTTTTAAGTAACCCAGGAACTCGGCACTCAAGTATTCACCACCTCGATCAGATCTCAGTGCCTTGATAATTTTTCCTGTTTGTTTTTCTACTTCATTCTTATATTCCTGGAATTTTTCAAAAGCCTCGGATTTTTGTTTCATTAAGAAGACATAACCGTACCTTGAAAAGTCATCCGTAAAAGTAATGAAGTAAGAATAACCGCTTCGCGCATGTGTAGACATTGGACCGCACAAGTCGCTGTGTACGAGTCCCAAGAGCTCGCTCGCTCTTACTGTAAGTGCACGGCGGCGCCCCGGCCGTCAACCCGACGGCCAAACGCGGAAACGGTGGTAAACTTAAAATTTGCGGACTTAGCAAACCGGCACCACCGCGCACTAAACTCCGGATCGTGCCATTAAACTAGTCTAAGCTATCTAGAGAGGGGGTAGAGAAGTATACCATACGATCCAAGTCCTCCGGTCTTCATCTCCACTCCGATCTCCTCGCGGGATCTCCGTCCGTCTCCTCCTCGTCGGAAAGGGCACCACGAAGCCGGGTACTTTTACGGGCTCCCACCTCGATACTGAGGCAACTCGAGCATGAAGCCGGCAACTCGACATGCTCAAGATTTGCTGTAGGAATATAGTGTAGAATCATAGTCTCTCTTTTGGGGTTTGGTTGCCATTTGTGGATGATGGAGGAATGGTGTATAGAAAATTGGTGCTTTCAATTTTCTAGCAATGGAATGAGAAGAAGAATGATATGCACAAAAATGAATCACTCTCATTTTTCTTCCTCTCTTTTCTTTTCTTCTTCTCTCTTTTCTTTTCTTCTTCAACCATTTCATCAAGTGAGAGCAAGAGGGTGGAGGAATGAATATGATAGCATAAACATAGAAGGAAGGTGAGTGTAGGAAAAGTAGAAAGGTGACTATATCCTAAACATCATCATAACAATCTTTCTTATCAACCTCACTTCATTTCTAATCCTTTCTAATCACCATGAATGAAAGAAAAGCAAAGATGCTTTCATAATTAATCCTTATGCAAATAAATCCTCCACAAAAGTAATTTGCAAAACTGCAAATTACCCCCTCCATCAGAAAAGTCCGGCCGGGAAAGAACAAAGAAAAACCGGCCGGAACGGAAAGCAAAATGGCAACTCCAGAAAACTGGTCCCGTAATAAATTACAGGATAACCCTTATACTGTGCATACACACCCGCATTTGTATTCCGACCGGATACAAATGCAATGAGACAAAATCTACACTGTACTAAACTAGGACCGGCTTAAGCCAAAGCCGGCTAGTAATATCCGTTCGATCCTGATCCGTGCAATACCGCACGTATCTGATCGAACCCTGCCATATAACCATATGGCCACTAGTACAAACTGTCCGATCCTGATCCGTACAATACCGCACGTATCTGATCAGACCCTGCCATATCTCCATACGGCCTCTACAGCGTTTCACCCGAAAGCTTGAGTAACTGAAAGTGTGGTGGACTCTAAAGACTCGTCAATACTATGGCTGTGGATTTAACCACTAGCACGTCAGAGGTATAAGCCAATACGTGACGGGCCACCAGCTATTGACCAAAAGGGACGTCGATGAGGAAGCTCACCCCGACACCCAACTGAGCCTGTCAGTGACAATATCCGTACAGTCCGGTCCGTTCGTCTATGAGCATCGCATGGCGGGCCTAGGGGGTTGGTAAAAGTCAGACCCCCAAAAGCGGTACAAGTCGTGTCGGAGTGTAGCCCAGAACACCCTGAGATACTACTGGAATACCTACCAGTAAATCTCCTGCCTTGGCCAAGGTCTTTGTGTAATGGCTCTCCTAGACACAGCGCGACCTCACCCCCAATACCGGGAGAGACGAAACCCCCGAAGATCCGCTCACTGCCTCCATGTGGCTCGGGACTGTACCCAACTAAAACCTGTTTGCACGACTCCTTTGAGCCGTGGTAGGGTAGTAATCAAAGTACAGTGGGAACTCACACGAGACAAATGACGATCCCCAGGTCGATGAACTAACCTGTACACATGTCACCTGGGAACTGCTATCTGACGTCAGGTATAAGACCAACTAGCATGTTCCCGGCGAGTCCTGTCCGGTGTACTCATAACCCAATGAGCACCTGTATACATCTTAGGTGAACCTACTGACACCAGTGGCTTGTGAGACCGGCCACCGCCCCTCGTCGGGGTCTCGACTGTATACACTAGTCTACTCTGGAGAATCGATGCCCTGTCTCGAAACTCCCACGACTAGGGACCTTTTAAGGATAAGCTTATAGACCCCCAGCTCCCACTTATATGATCGCCCTCATACTGCTGGTGGTCAAGCAAGAATCCTAGGGGCTCTATCAACGTGTAATAGCGACGTGTCAGGTCACCTAAAACAGTACACGATGATAAAGGTAAACCTGATAGCATACTATCATCTCGAGTAAGACTGTCCTACCGGGATAGGTCCTCCATCAATCATTGCAATCATGTACCTGTGATCCAATAATTGACTCTGAGGGCACTATCTCCAACAATCTCCCCCTTGCACTCAAGGCTAATTATTGCGATGTCGCATACTCACAGCCCGTGTGATACCGAACATCCAACTCCTCTACTAGTCAGTCTCACAAAGCTCGTTTGCGAAACTATTGCGTTCGAGGAATAGCCTCAGTGAGTGGATCCGCTTTGTTGTTTCTTTCTATGTCTCTCTATATCTCAAGTTCGCGGAGAAAGCCATATCCCGAAAAGAGCAATACCTGTCTCAGAATATGTCTGGATGTCTGATGGGACCTAGCTCATAAATGAACTCCAAATCCAAACTTCTTAGACTGTATCGTCAACTGAACTTAATCAGTATCCTGCGCGCCATGCCTCCCTCAGTATTGCCTTGGACCACCTGTCCAAAATACTGCCCCTCATCAGAAGGAAAACTATAACTCTGACAACCTCCTTGTCGTCCATGTCATCTTGGAAGCCTGGAATGATAACTGTCTCCTGAATGAGGCTGTCGTTATCATATCCCTAGAACATCCACTTATGTTCTAAAACTGCTTCCGACTGTTTCTCCAGGATTGGATTAATGTCAACTTATTGCATCTAGTGCAAGAACAACATCTGGTGTGGTACTTGATATCTCATGATTGACTCAATTGCCTAAGCAAGTGATCTGCCAATCATGCACATCCCTCTCCACTTTAGTCTGTAAGACATCTTTGGAGAGGGTGACTCCATTATCTGCAGGTACACTACCGTGCCAGGAGTCGTCCATCCTAAATACTCTTAGAATGCTGTCAAGTACCCTGATTGGGAAACCACCCAAATCTAGATCTAAAACCATAGATCTAGTAACCAGTATGTCTGATATAAAATCCATTTCCTTTGTGGAGAAACCACTGTGTGACGACCAAAGTTTAACCGATCGTAGTATAGGAGTTTCTTTTCCTATTCTGTGTATGTCATCCAAATACCAGGATATCACACCCTACTACCTTCTCAACAGATCCATCCCCTATTCTGATGAAGTCAAACCTATGACTGTCACGTCAGAAATAGATGATCTATCTCCGCTACATCTGCTCTAGTCTATAAATAGACATAAGCAACCTGTCCACCAATGCTTCCGCTGCTCCCACTGACTACGACAACCCTCTGGCAGAGTCATATAGACGTACACTTCTGAAGCGAGTTCAGAACGACGCTATACTCATCCTCCCGCCGGGTCTCGTAGCCTGGAACAACAGCAATGGTAATTGTGGATAAACAAGAACTTCCCTGTCACCGTCCTTGAGGCTACCGAAGTACCTCTCGGGTGCCTGAAGTTACCCACCTTATCTGCGGAGTGGCCAATGGAATGTCAATCCAGATTGAATCTTTAGGTTCCTTATCAAATCTTCAGTAATCGTTTGTGGTTCTGGAATCACTTCCAGTTCTACCATACTCCCACTACTGTTTTTCTGAAAAAATCCATTTTTAATAAAACCGTGGCGAGTCTAGAACAATATCGCTATTGTTCATCCAGATGGTAGAAAGTCAACCCTCGTCATAGCCTGGGTCAACCCACAAACAGCCATTACAGAAACGTGCCTTGAGTTGTCCAGTGTCTGGTTTTAATCATAAACCGGACAACTCCCCGTACCTTAACATCGTTAAGATATGAACTGTTCTATATCCAATATAGAAACAGAGGCACTGATTTAATTGAACCAGATTCAAATCATGCAGCTGTCCCCAGCGCATGTCAACTAAATGGAAGGAGGCCGATCAGCGTTACTCAACTTAGGAATACTTCCAATTATGAGTAACCTGAAAGAGAAGCAAGATCTCGTAATCATTACTATCAACTGAATACCATACACAAGTATCTACATCTTCGATCTCTTTGAAGAATCCCGATACTTGCTATACCTGGTTCTCTACTCTATTCAAATACCAATAATTCCTCCAAATTCGGACCCTGTGTTTCCACGAAACACCTGTCTAAAAACTAGAGAAGTCATAAGTAAACCGAATATAGTACGAGGACCAACCCCTCTGTCCTGATGGACCCTGGACAACATACAATACTCTGTATAAGTCCACTGAGTCTAATAACTCTTTCACTGTGTGTCGTAGATTGAAAACTGTACTTATGGTTAAGAAGAATTACACCGCTGTTTAATGCTCCTTACCTAACCATCCACTGATATAGGTAAATGTCGTCGACATAATATCAAAAGGTATATCTCACTCTATAAAAATAGACGTACAGATATATCAATTTGAAATTGGTGCACAACAGCGGATATTCAAAACCAAGTATTTGCCGACCGGCAAACAGCCCAGGTGATTTCCTCAAATATCACCGATTACAACGAATCCCGATATAATGAGGATAATCACCCAATTCCCAATAACTTACTCCCACTCATCATCTGTAAAACCATACAGATGTGAGAATCGTACCTGGTAAATACATACCCTGGTGTAAGTATCTAATCGGGAAATCAGTTTTCCTTTAACATTACACAGTTGAACTGAAACATTGAAATGTTTCGATGGGGTATCCTGGTATTCCTAGTAATGCCTCTTCCATCATCCAGATTCACAACTATAACCGTATAATTCTTTGCCACCTCTCCATATGCCTTCATATGTCTTTAGTTTTTACCTTCTGTACACCCCTTTAGGCCAAATGGTTTTCTTCCTTCCCTACCGTTCGGCACCAGCCTATGGTTTGAAAGAAGACTATCCAAAAAGCATAAAGGGTGTACTGTCCTAATCCTAGGAGCACTCGCATCGCGAGAGAAGGTGAAGATAAAGGACACCTGAATGTACTTCATTCCTATTTCTCCTGAACCAGGATCCATCCCCGAACTGGAACGAGTTCCTTTCGAGTTCGTATATAACCATACGATGGATTATCCAATAAAATGGGATCTTCGTAGTGATACGGAGTGTCCTGGAGAAATACAAAGGTGATTTAGGATTGGCGAAGAAATACTTGGTTTGGTCGTGAATAGCAGTCGCAACTTACTTTGCCCTCTTACTAATCCCTTTCTTTGTCTGAACTTAATACCTTCTGTACACCGTTTAGGCTAACTGGTTTTCTTCATTCCCTACCGGTCGGCACCAGCCTATGGTTTGGAAGAAGACTATCCAATTTGCATAATAGGTGTACTACTCCTAAACTAAGGAGTACTCGCAACCTGAGAGAGGGTGAAAAGAAAAGACAACTGAATAATCCTATCCGTTTTCTCCAGAACCGGAAACCATCCTCGAATTCCTTCGAGTTCGTATCTAACCATACGATGGTTTTGTCCAATGGAAGTGGACGTTCGTAGTAATACGGGGTGTCCTGGAGAAAAGGGTAAAAGTATCAGTGGCAATGAGGTCTGCAACTCTGACAATCCAAAAGCCAGTGTTAAGTAGGTTCGGTCAACTTGGTCACTGAGTCAAAGTCTAGGGTCGGGTCAATGGTCGCTGCCAGAGAGAGAGAGAAAAGAAACACTCAGCGTGCACTCTATCCTAGATCAGAATGGTTATCACTTTATCTAATCTGGAAACCTCCCACTGTACCTCAAATTCTCCTCCAAACCTGAAAGAAGAATTAGTCGGGGTCACCCGAGGAGTAAACCAACTCATCAGTGGGAATCGGGATCCAACTCTCATCGCATGACAACATGACGGAATCCGCTCACGGTATCACACTCCAGAAGGTATGCGCATATCTGGCAAGTTTCAGTACTTTTAAAACTCCCGATGTGATTTCTGCCCCATGCTCTTATGACCTTGACTTTGGCCAACATATCATAAGTCACATGTCAAGTTCTACCCGTCATTCTCCAGGTTAATTTGAATCCATCCGTACATACCCTTGACTTTGGCCAAAATGGCAGTACGACTGTCCCAAACCAACGCATCTATCTATGCTGCATATGAATACCCCAATAGCTACCAATCACTGTGCCTTGACTTTGGCCAACATACACAGCTTGAATACTATTGACCACCCATATGAAACGACGGAGGGCTACGAATGGTTTCTGGCGAAAACCTTTAACGTAAAGAACTTGATATCGTCGAAGGAACGGATAGCTTTTAAAAATATAGTGACGAAAACCGTTGCTAAAGAGGTCACTCCCGGTGAAGGGATCTCGGCTCTTTCCCCGTAGAATGGGGTGCAGGATATTCCAAATGAATACCGCGATGCAAAGCAAAAGTAATCGGCTATAGTGAAGTTAATGCCCTGACGCAAACTTCTGTCCAAGGGGTCACTCCCGGTGAAGGGATCTCGGCCCTTGCCTCGTCGACTGAGGAGCAGGATATTCCAAATGAATACCACGATGCAAAACAAAAGTGAGCGTCCTTGCAATAACAGCTTTTTGAAAAATGTTCCAACAACATCATATTAGGTTTGTTTTTAACTTGCATTGATCCGAATCAATGCAGTCCCATCAATTGATCACACCAAAAAGAACGAAAATATACTGATGTACGTATATGCCATCCGCATTCGCCACTGGGTCCCGTCATTACCCGTTAGGTTAGCTTACTAACGACAGAGCGGGGACTGGACTAGCGCGGATGAAAAACATATACAACATCTACTAATATATATACCAATATATTATATTTCGCTCAAGGCGTGAAAAGAAATGCAACATTACAGAAATGTACAACATCACAGAACAATACAGATATCTGGGATCCCCGGGTTTCACAGAGCCACTACTGAAACCCGACGTTCCCCTGGTCGTGTGGATAGCCTGTGCAATGAAATCCTAGACCCCTACGGGCGCGGCAAGTTACCCGCCAAAACCTGAAGCGAGGCAGCCCCCTTCAGCACCGTGAATGGACCACCCAGCACTCCACGGAATCCGGCAACTTGGGCACCCCTCCTGGGTCAACCTGTACCCCCTACGAGTGCGGCGAATAGCCCGCCAATCCCAGAGTGAAGCCCCCTCCGTCTCAATGCCATGAGATGCGGGCTTGTTGCCCTCTAGAACCCGGCTATCCGTGCACCCCACCGCGGGGTAATCCTAGTACAGAAAGTAAAATATACATACACCGGGTACATCGACCGCAACCAGGTCGTGCCCCAAAAGAATAATACAATCAGGCAGTGACGGCAGTCCACATGTCGGACGCTCGCCCCGCAAAATCAAATGTACATAATACAACAATACAGTACTAGCATTGCATCCAGGCTATCCCCCGCGACCGATCCGCAACATCACAGCATAAACATAGAACATCAACGTGAAAGTCACGTTCGCAAATCCGTCTAACCGGGCTATAGCAGTTAGACCGGATTTACCGATCGAGTGACATTCACGGTCGCAGATATAATGTAAATACTGTGAAAAATGTGTTTAAAATTTTCCGATCGATCAAAAATTAACAAGTGGGCCCTCAATCAAAAACTGTAGCACTCACAGAAATCCTGGGCCCAATTTTAATATTCCAAAACCCATAATTTAAGCCCAGAAGGCCTCTGGAAAAATTTGGTGATGTGACGTGAATAGTGCGCGGCGGAAGGGCCGCACGAGGTGGGGTTTCGCGGCGCTTCCGCGCTCCAACTGTGGCTTTACATCGTCAAATTTTTACAGAACTCTTAGATTTTCCAGTACATCAATATTTTACAACCTGAAAAATTTTTCGAGACCAAAAATTTTCAACAGAAACTGATTCGAACTAAAATGCAGTTTTGGAACATTCGATCGATCGAAACAGAAAAACACATTACACCAAGCTAGACTATGTTAATGGCGAGGCTCTGATACCACTGTAAGTGCACGGCGGCGCCCCGGCCGTCAACCCGACGGCCAAACGCGGAAACGGTGGTAAACTTAAAATTTGCGGACTTAGCAAACCGGCACCACCGCGCACTAAACTCCGGATCGTGCCATTAAACTAGTCTAAGCTATCTAGAGAGGGGGTAGAGAAGTATACCATACGATCCAAGTCCTCCGGTCTTCATCTCCACTCCGATCTCCTCGCGGGATCTCCGTCCGTCTCCTCCTCGTCGGAAAGGGCACCACGAAGCCGGGTACTTTTACGGGCTCCCACCTCGATACTGAGGCAACTCGAGCATGAAGCCGGCAACTCGACATGCTCAAGATTTGCTGTAGGAATATAGTGTAGAATCATAGTCTCTCTTTTGGGGTTTGGTTGCCATTTGTGGATGATGGAGGAATGGTGTATAGAAAATTGGTGCTTTCAATTTTCTAGCAATGGAATGAGAAGAAGAATGATATGCACAAAAATGAATCACTCTCATTTTTCTTCCTCTCTTTTCTTTTCTTCTTCTCTCTTTTCTTTTCTTCTTCAACCATTTCATCAAGTGAGAGCAAGAGGGTGGAGGAATGAATATGATAGCATAAACATAGAAGGAAGGTGAGTGTAGGAAAAGTAGAAAGGTGACTATATCCTAAACATCATCATAACAATCTTTCTTATCAACCTCACTTCATTTCTAATCCTTTCTAATCACCATGAATGAAAGAAAAGCAAAGATGCTTTCATAATTAATCCTTATGCAAATAAATCCTCCACAAAAGTAATTTGCAAAACTGCAAATTACCCCCTCCATCAGAAAAGTCCGGCCGGGAAAGAACAAAGAAAAACCGGCCGGAACGGAAAGCAAAATGGCAACTCCAGAAAACTGGTCCCGTAATAAATTACAGGATAACCCTTATACTGTGCATACACACCCGCATTTGTATTCCGACCGGATACAAATGCAATGAGACAAAATCTACACTGTACTAAACTAGGACCGGCTTAAGCCAAAGCCGGCTAGTAATATCCGTTCGATCCTGATCCGTGCAATACCGCACGTATCTGATCGAACCCTGCCATATAACCATATGGCCACTAGTACAAACTGTCCGATCCTGATCCGTACAATACCGCACGTATCTGATCAGACCCTGCCATATCTCCATACGGCCTCTACAGCGTTTCGCCCGAAAGCTTGAGTAACTGAAAGTGTGGTGGACTCTAAATACTCGTCAATACTATGGCTGTGGATTTAACCACTAGCACGTCAGAGGTATAAGCCAATACGTGACGGGCCACCAGCTATTGACCAAAAGGGACGTCGATGAGGAAGCTCACCCCGACACCCAACTGAGCCTGTCAGTGACAATATCCGTACAGTCCGGTCCGTTCGTCTATGAGCATCGCATGGCGGGCCTAGGGGGTTGGTAAAAGTCAGACCCCCAAAAGCGGTACAAGTCGTGTCGGAGTGTAGCCCAGAACACCCTGAGATACTACTGGAATACCTACCAGTAAATCTCCTGCCTTGGCCAAGGTCTTTGTGTAATGGCTCTCCTAGACACAGCGCGACCTCACCCCCAATACCGGGAGAGACGAAACCCCCGAAGATCCGCTCACTGCCTCCATGTGGCTCGGGACTGTACCCAACTAAAACCTGTTTGCACGACTCCTTTGAGCCGTGGTAGGGTAGTAATCAAAGTACAGTGGGAACTCACACGAGACAAATGACGATCCCCAGGTCGATGAACTAACCTGTACACATGTCACCTGGGAACTGCTATCTGACGTCAGGTATAAGACCAACTAGCATGTTCCCGGCGAGTCCTGTCCGGTGTACTCATAACCCAATGAGCACCTGTATACATCTTAGGTGAACCTACTGACACCAGTGGCTTGTGAGACCGGCCACCGCCCCTCGTCGGGGTCTCGACTGTATACACTAGTCTACTCTGGAGAATCGATGCCCTGTCTCGAAACTCCCACGACTAGGGACCTTTTAAGGATAAGCTTATAGACCCCCAGCTCCCACTTATATGATCGCCCTCATACTGCTGGTGGTCAAGCAAGAATCCTAGGGGCTCTATCAACGTGTAATAGCGACGTGTCAGGTCACCTAAAACAGTACACGATGATAAAGGTAAACCTGATAGCATACTATCATCTCGAGTAAGACTGTCCTACCGGGATAGGTCCTCCATCAATCATTGCAATCATGTACCTGTGATCCAATAATTGACTCTGAGGGCACTATCTCCAACAATTACTCCGTGTCCAGTGAACGGAGTCTTTGTCATCTTTCCCTTGAGACAAGATTAACAAGTTGCATACGATTGATATTCGAACGGATCCAAATATCCTTCTGCATGTAACTTAGTCAACCTTCTCTCATTGATGTGACCCAGTCTACAATGCCATAAGAAAGTTTTATTGATTTCTGGAGACTTTCTTTTGTGTGTATTCTGGATATTGAAAATCTGTGGTTGGTTTAAAACGTATATACCGTTGTTCAATGTACCTGACCCTATCAAAACTTGATTAAGGTGAATGTTCACTACATTACTTACAAATGCAAATTCATAACCTTCTTTAGATAATAAAGATACAGAAATGATATTACACGTTGCATTTGGTACATAATAACGACTACGCAAAACCAAAAAATGTCCATCCGATAATCCCAGGTGATAGTCCCCCACGGCCTCAACATCCATGCTAGCACCGTTTGCAACTCTGAGGGTCATGTCACCTGCCTTCAAAACTCTACGCTTTCTCAACGCCTGCAAAGAATTACAGATATGAGATCCTGATCCGGTATCCAATACCCAGGATGTAGAGTTTATTGATAGACAGTTTTCAATAACATACACACCTGAAGCTGAAGCCGCAACTCGCTTCAAATCCTGTGTTCTGGCCTTCCAAGCCTTGCAATCCTATTTGCAGTGACCACTTTTGTGACAGTAGAAGAATTCTTCATTCCCCACCAGCTTTCCCGCTACCTTTGTTGCCTTTCCCTTTCCCTTCGTATCCACTTTACGGACACCGCCTCTTGGTTTGGCGGGGGCTTTCTTCTTCTTACCCTTGGCTTTCGCCCTGGATCTAGAAGAGGAAGATCCTCCTATAAACAAAGTGGATGTCTCCCTACCTTTCTGTAGGGTGCCCTCAGCACTCCTCAACATGTTCAGAAGTTCGGAAAGTTCAACCTCCTTTCCTTGCATGTTGAAGTTTAAGACAAACTGGGCGTAAGTGGAAGGAAGGGACTGGAGAATCAAATCTGTATAGAGTTCATTCTCCAACGTGGTCCCAAGGTCCGCGAGCTCCTCTATGTAGCCAATCATCTTAAGCACGTGTTCCGCTACCGATGATCCGATGGCCAATCTTGCCGAAAATAGCTTCTTCGACACTTCGTATCTTGCGATACGAGACTGCTCTCCATACAGTTCTTTTGTATGGAGAAATATAGACTCTAGGTCCATATTCTCATGCCTCCTCTGATGTTCATTGTCCATCGAGGCAAGCACGAGGCATTTGGCCTTCGCGCAATCGATCTCCCATGTCTTACGGATTTCCTTATCCGCGACGCTGGAGGTGGGACCCGGGACAGGGGGAGCTTTGTGTTAGTCCACGGTAGCGCCCCGACAGTCTAACAGACGCCAAATGCGGAACAAAAACTTTTAACGAAACTGGCGCTATCGTGTACCGTAACCCGGATCGGCCATTAAAGCTAAACTAACAAACTACAAAGGGGTAGAAACGTTATACCGAATGATCCGAGTCCTTCGGTCTTCAACCATCATCCCATGCTTTGTTGCGGCTGCTCTGATCTCCTGGATCTCCAATCTTGTCGTCCAGGTGGCACCACGTCGACGGATCTTTAAACGGGCTCCCGCCTCTGAACCGAGGCAACTCGATCGTCAAGTTTGCTAAAAGAGACGACCAAGATGAGGTAGAGAATGAGTAGAACACTGTCTCGTTACGTCCAAGGCTATGGACGAACGGTTAATGAAGTTGCCTTTTGGATTGATACGAAATGAGAAATGAAGTATATCAATTTCCATGAACCAAAATCCTTAATCTTTTCACAAAAACCACCATCTCCATAAGAGGGGGGAGGCCGGCCACTTATAGAGGGGAGGGGGTGAGTGTAGGAGCAAGATGGGTGAGAATAAGAATGAAGCTTATCATGACACAAAGTATGAATGCATTAATGAAAACAATGAATCACTTGACCTTGTCATCACAAGCATTAAATGACCATTAATGCACTAATACACCTCACCATCCTAGTCACCATTCTAGAACCTTCTAGAAACACGACTCACCCTCATCAAGAAAAGATAAATCCGTATTTAACCGAATGTCAAAATACGGCTGATAGAAAACTGGAAACTGGCAACTTCCAAAAATCATCCTGAAACGAATTTCAGGATAACCCCGTATCGGTATAAATATACCCGCATTTGTATTACGACCGAATACAAATGTAACTGAGACAAAGATATTATATCTACACAGTATAATACCTGGTTCCGGCTTAAACCAAAGCCTACCAGTATTATCTGCCCGAAAAACAACACGTGCGAAAATGCACGTGCTTTTTCCGAACCTTGCCATAACACCATACGGCCTCTACAACGTTTCGCCCGAACTTGGGAAAGTGTCTGTGGGGGACTCTAATGACTCATCAATATACTGGCACTGAGTATAACCCCTAGCACGTTAGAGGTACAAGCTGCACGTAACGTTTTGCCTATGTATTGATTGGAAGGGAAGCTGACGAGCGAACTCATCTATAAACCCTACTGAGCCTGACAGTGACAATGTATATACAGTCCGGTCCATTCGTCTAAAGAGTATCGCATATCGAGTCTAGGGGGTGGATAAAGTCAGACCCCTAATAACGCGATAAATCGTGTCGGCATGAAGCCCATCGCCACCTGAGAAACTACTGATCCAAATCAGTAATTCTCCACTACCTCGGCCGAGGATTCCTAGTGATGGCCACCCGTGCACTGTGCGACATCAACCCCCAATACCGGGAGAGACGAATCCTTGACGATCCGCTCACTTGCCTCCAATGTGGCTCGGGACTGTACCCAAAAAATACCTGTTTGCACGACTCCTTTGAGCCGTGGTAGGGTAGAAATCAAAGCACAGTGGGAACTCACACGAGACAAATGACGACCTCAGGTCGATGAACTAACCTGTACACATGTCACTAGGGAATTGCTATCTGACGATATGTATAATACCAACTAGCAGATTCCCGGCGAGTCCTGTCCGGTGTACTCATAACTCAATGAGCACCTGTATACATCTTAGGTGAACCAACTAACACCAATGGCTTGTGAGACCGGCCATCGCCCCTCGTCGGGGTCTCGACTGTATACACTAGTCTACTCTGGAGTATCGATTCCCTGTCTCGAAACTCCCACGACTAGGGACACTTTTAAGGATGTGCTTACAGACCCCAGCTCCCACGTATATGATCGCCATCATACTGCTGATAGTCAAGCAAGAATCCTATGGGCTCTATCATCATGCAACAGTGAACTAAAGCATATATACGATGATAAAGACAAACCAGATAGCATACTATCATCTTGAGCAAGACTGTTATATCGGTATACGTCCTGCCTCAATCATTGCAATCACGTACCTGCGATCCAATAATTGACTTTGAGGGCACTATCTCCAACAATCTCCCACTTGCACTCAAGGCTAATTATTGCGATGTCGCATACTCACAGCCCGTGTGATAACGAACACCCAACTCCTCTACTAATCAGTTTCACAAAGCTAGTTTGTAAAACTCTTGTGTTCGAGAAATAGCCTCAGTGAGTGGATCCGCCCTGATGTTTCTTTCTATATCTCTCTTAATCTCAAGTTCGCGGAGAAAGCCATCTCCCGAATCGAGAAATACCTATCTTAGAATATGTCTGGATAACTGATGGGACCTGGTTCATAAATGAACTCCAAATCCAAACTTCTTAGACTATATCGATAACTGAACCTAATCAGTATCCAGCACCATGCCTCCCAAAGTATCCTCTTGGACCACCTGTCCATAATACTGTCCCTCGTCAAAGGGAAAACTATAACTCTGACAATCACTCGGTCATCCATGTCACCTTTGAAGCCTGTAATGATAACCGTCTCCTGAAAGAGGTTGCTGTCATCATATCTGTAGAACATATACTTTTGTTCTAAAACTGCTTCCTTATGTTTCTCCAGGATTGGATTAATATAAACTTATCGCATCTAGTGCAAAAACAACATCTGGTGTGGTACTTGACATCTCATGATTGACTCAATTGCCTAAGCAAGTGATCTGCCAATCATGCACTTCCCTCTTTCCTTTAGTCTTTAAGACACCTTTAGAGAGGGTGACTCCATCACCTGCAGGTTCACCACCATGCCAGGAGTCATCTATTCTAAAATACTATTAGAATGCTGTCAAAGTACCCAAATTGGGAAACTGCCCAAATCTAGATCTAAAGCCCTAGATCTAGTAACCAGAATGTCTAATATTATATCCATATCCTTTCTGGAGAAACAACTGTGTGACGACCAAAGTACAACCGATCGTAGTATAGGAATTTTACTTCCTACTCTGTGTATGTCATCTAAATACCAGGACATCGCACCCTACTACCTTCTTAACAGATCCATCCCCTATTCTGGTGAAGTCAAACCCATGACTGTCACATCAAAATTAGATGATCTTATCTCCGCTATAACTGCTCAAGTCTATAAATAAACATAAGCTACTTGCCCACTATGCTTCCGCTGCTCCCACTGACTATGACAACCCTCTGGCAGAATAATATCTACGTTTACTTCTAAAACTAGTTTAGAACAACGCTATACATATCCTCCTGCCGGGTCTCATAGTCTGGTAACAACAGTAGTGTCAAGTCTGGGTAAACAAGAACCTCTCTGTCACTGTCCTTGAGGCTACCTGAGTACCTCTCGGGTGTCTGAGGTTACCCACCATATCTGCGGAGTGGCTATTGGAATGTCAAACCTGATTGAATGTATAGGTTCTATTAAATTTTCCGTAATCGTTTGCGGTTCTGGAATCACTTCCAGTTCTACCATACTCCCACTACTGTTTTCTGAAAAAATCCATTTTACTAAAACTGTGGCGCGTCAAGAACAATATCACTATTGATCTTCCAGATGGTAGAAATGTCAACCCTCGTCAAAGCCAGGGTCAACCCACAAACTGCCATTACAGAAACGTGCCTTGAGTTATCCAGTGTCTGGTTTTAAGCATAAGCTGGACAACTCCCCTTATCTTAACATCGTTAAGATATGAACTATTCTATATCTAATATAGAAACAGAGGCACTAATTTAATTGGAACCAGATTCAAAACATGCAACTGTCTCCAGTGCATATCAACTTAATGGAGAGAGGTTAATCAGCATTACTCAACTTAGGAATCCATCCAATTATGAGTAACCTGAAAGAGAAATAAGTTTCTCAAAACCATTACTATATCTGAATACTAATCACAAGAATCTACATCTTCGATCCTTTTGAAGAATCCTGATACTTGCGACATCTGGTTCTCTACTTTATTCTTATACCCACATCTCCTCAAAACATAGACATTGCATTTCTATGAAACACTTACCAAAAAACTAGAGAAGTTATAAGTAAACAGAACATAGTACGAGGACCTACCCCTTTGTCCTGACGGACACTGGACAACATACAATACTCTGTATAAGTCCGTTGAGTTGAATAACTCTAAACCTGTGCATCGCAGGTTGAAAACTGTACCCAGGCGATTTCCTCAAATATTACCAATTACAACGAATTCCGATATAATGAAGATGATCACTTAATTCCCAATAACTTACTCCCACTCATCATCTGTAAAACTATACAGATATGAGAATGAAACCTGGTAAATACATACCTTCGAGTAAGTATCTAATCGGGAAATCAGTTTTCCTTTAACAATACACAGTGTAACTGAAACATGAAAATGTTTCGTAGGGGTATCCTGGTATTCCTAGTAATGTCTCTTCCATAATCCAATTCATGATTTTAACCGTATATTTCTTTGCCATCTCTCCAAATCCCTTTATTTGTCTTTAGTCATTTCCTTCTGTACACCCCTTAGGCTAAGTGGTTTTCTTCCTTCCCTACCGTTCGACACCAGCCTATGGTTTGGAAGAAGACTATCCAGTAAGCATAATAGGTGTACTCTCCTAAACCAAGGAGAAGGCGATGATAAAAGAAAACTGAATAATACCTTATTCTATTTCTCCCGAACTGGGGAAAAAGCAAAGGTGAAATAGGAGTAGCGATGAAGTACGCGGTTTGGTCGTGAATGATAACAGTCGCAATTTACTTTGCCCTCTTTCTAATCCCTTCATTTTGTCTTTACATATTACCTTCTGTACACCCTACTACGGCTAATTGGTTTTCTTCATTCCCTACCTTTCGGCACCTACCTATGGTTTGGAATAAGACTATCCAATAGGCATAATAGGTGTACTCTCCTAGACTAAGGAGCCCTCGCAACCTGAGAGAAGGTGATAATAAACGACAACTGAATAAACTAATTCTATTTCTCCTGAACCTGGATCCATCCTCGAAGAAGTACCTTCGAGTTCGTATATAACCATACGATGGATCTATCCAATGGAAGTGGATATCCGTAGTAATACGGGGTGTTCTGAGAAATGCAAAGGGTAAAAGAAGGAGCGGTAATGACTTATGCAACTAAGACAATCCAAAGGCCAGTATTTTAAGAAGGTTCGGTCAACTTAGTCACTGAGTCATAGTTTAGGGTCGGTCAAAGGTCGCTGCCAAAGAGAGAGAGAAAAGAAACACTCTGCGCGCACTCTAATCTAGATCAGAATGGTTATCACTTTATCTAATTAGAAAACCTCCCACTGTTATCTCAAATTCTCCTCCAAACCTGAAAGAAGAATTAGTCGGGGTCACCCGAAGAGTAAACTAACTCATCAGTGGGAATCGGGATCCAACTATCATCGCATGATAACTTGATGGAAGCCACTCAGGTTATCACACTCCAGAAGGTATGCGCATATCTGGCAAGTTTGCTTTATGTTTGAAACTCCCGATGTAATTTTTTTTACCTCATGCTCTTATGACCTTGACTTTGGCCAACAAATCATAAGTCACATGTCAAGTTCTACCCGTCATTGTCCAGGTTAATTTGAACCCACCCGCACATGCCCTTGACTTTGGCCAACAAGGCAGAACGACTGTCCCAAACCAACGCATTTATCTATGCAACAGATGAATAATCAGCAGCTACCAAACACTATGCCTTGACTTTGGCCAACAAACATAGCTTGAATACTACTGACTATCCATAAGAAATGACGGAGGGCTACGGCTGGTTTTTGGCGATAAACCTTTAACGTAATGAACTTGATATCGCTGAAGGAACCTGATAGCATTTTATAAAATATAGTTACGAAAACGTTTTGCTAAAGAGGTCACTCCCGGTGAAGGGATCTCGGCTCTTTCCTCGTGGAATGAGGTGCAGGATATTCCAACTGAATACCGCGATGCATAGCAACTTGTAATCGACTATATTAAAGTTACTACCCTGACGTAAACTTCTGCCCAAGGGGTTTTTCCCGGTGAAGGGATATCAACCCTTGCTTCGTCGAATGAGGTGCAGGATATTCCAACTGAATATCACTATGCAAAACAAAAGGAAACAACTTTGTAATAACACTTTTTAAAATTTGTTCCAACAACATCAAATATAGGTTTGTTTTATCCTTGCATTGATAAAAATCGACGCAGTCCCATCAATCAATCACACCAGAAAAGAACGAAAATAAAATGTACGTATATGCCATCCGCATTCGCCACTGGGTCCCGTCATCACCCGTTAGGTTACTTAACTAACGACAGAGCGGGGACTGGACTAGCGCGGGTGTAAAACATATACAACATCTAATAGTATATATACCAATATACAATAATCGCTCCAGGCGTGATAATATGCAACATTACAGAAAAGTAATAAGCATCACAGAACAATACAGATAATCTGGGATCCCCGGGTTTCACAGAGCCACTGCTGAAACCTGACGTTCCCCTGGTCGTGTGGATAGCCTGTGCAATAAAACCTAGACCCCTACGGGTGCGGCAAGTTACCTGCCAAAACCTGAAGCGAGGTGGTCCCCACAGTATAGTGAATGGAACACCCGGCACTTCACGTAATCCGGTAAATTGAGCACCCCTCCTTGGGTCAACCTGTACCCCTTACGAGTGCGGCGAATAGTCTGCTAATTCTAGTGTGAGGTCCCTCTTCCTCTCAATGCCATGAGATACGGACTCGTTGCCCTCCAGAACCCGGCTATCCATGCACTCCTTCGCGGGATAAACCTAGTACAGAATTAAAAATAGTACAACAGGTACATCGACCGCAACCTGGTCGTGCCCCAAAAGAATATTATACAACAGGCAGTGACGGCAGTCCACATGTCGGACGCTCGCCCCGCAATATCAAATGTACAAATAAATCCAAACTGCACTATCATTGCACTTTGCTATCCACCACGACATATCCGCAACAATACAACACAACACAGAACATCAACGCGAATGTCACGTTCGCAAACCCGTCTAAAAGAACTATAGCAATCAGACGCGGTTTACCGATCAAATGACATTCCCGGTCGGAGATATAATGTAAATACTGCATACTAACATGTTTAAAATTTCGATCGACTAAATATCCCGAAGTGGGCCCCACAAACATCTGCAGTACAGTAACAAAATCTGGGCCCAAAATATATATACCAAAAACCCACAATTTCCATGTAGAACTCACTGTAGAAATTTGGAGTGCCAATCTCACAATACTGCGGCGGATCCGCGGCCAAACCCATGTTTGAGCGGCGGATCCGCGGCGGTTCTGTGGAATTGGGCCACCAAATTTCACCAGTATTCTTAGAAAACCCTGCTCTGTCTTCTGTGATATGCAAAAAAATTTTAGGACATCATTTAAAATCGACAGAAACTGGTATGCTAGAAAATTGTGTTTTTCGAAATTAGGTTCGATCGATGTTTTAAACGCATTAGCACAAGTTAGTATAGCTTAATGGTGAGGCTCTGATACCACTGTTAGTCCACGGTAGCGCCCCGGCAGTCTAACAGACGCCAAATGCGGAACAAAAACTTTTAACGAAACTGGCGCTATCGTGTACCGTAACCCGGATCGGCCATTAAAGCTAAACTAACAAACTACAAAGGGGTAGAAACGTTATACCGAATGATCCGAGTCCTTCGGTCTTCAACCATCATCCCATGCTTTGTTGCGGCTGCTCTGATCTCCTGGATCTCCAATCTTGTCGTCCAGGTGGCACCACGTCGACGGATCTTTAAACGGGCTTCCGCCTCTGAACCGAGGCAACTCGATCATCAAGTTTGCTAAAAGAGACGACCAAGATGAGGTAGAGAATGAGTAGAATACTTTGTCTCGTTACGTCCAAGGCTATGGACGAACGGTTAATGAAGTTGCCTTTTGGATTGATACGAAATGAGAAATGAAGTATATCAATTTCCATGAACCAAAATCCTTAATCTTTTCACAAAAACCACCATCTCCATAAGAGGGGGGAGGCCGGCCACTTATAGAGGGGAGGGGGTGAGTGTAGGAGCAAGGTGGGTGAGAATAAGAATGAAGCTTATCATGACACAAAGTATGAATGCATTAATGAAAACAATGAATCACTTGACCTTGTCATCACAAGCATTAAATGACCATTAATGCACTAATACACCTCACCATCCTAGTCACCATTCTAGAACCTTCTAGAAACACGACTCACCCTCATCAAGAAAAGATAAATCCGTATTTAACCGAATGTCAAAATACGGCTGATAGAAAACTGTAAACTGGCAACTTCCAAAAATCATCCTGAAACGAATTTCAGGATAACCCAGTATCGGTATAAATATACCCGCATTTGTATTACGACCGAATAAAAATGTAACTGAGACAAAGATATTATATCTATACAGTATAATACCTGGTTCCGGATTAAACCAAAGCCTACCAGTATTATCTGCCCGAAAAACAACACGTGCGAAAACGCACGTGCTTTTTCCGAACCTTGCCATAACACCATACGGCCTCTACAACGTTTCGCCCGAACTTGGGAAAGTGTCTGTGGAGGACTCTAATGACTCATCAATATACTGGCACTGAGTAGAACCCCTAGCACGTCAGAGGTACAAGCTGCACGTAACGTTTTGCCTATGTATTGATTAGAAGGGAAGCTGACGAGCGAACTCATCTATAAACCCTACTGAGCCTGACAGTGACAATGTATATACAGTCCGGTCCATTCGTCTAAAGAGTATCGCATATCGAGTCTAGGGGGGTGGATAAAGTCAGACCCCTAATAACGCGATAAATCGTGTCGGCATGAAGCCCATCACCACCTGAGAAACTACTGATCCAAATCAGTAATTCTCCACTACCTCGGCCGAGGATTCCTAGTGATGGCCACCCGTGCACTGTGCGACATCAACCCCCAATACCGGGAGAGACGAATCCCCGACGATCCGCTCACTTGCCTCCAATGTGGCTCGGGACTGTACCCAAAAAAGACCTGTTTGCACGAATCCTTTGAGCCGTGGTAGGGTAGAAATCAAAGCACAGTGGGAACTCACACAAGACAAATGACGACCTCAGGTCGATGAACTAACCTGTACACATGTCACCAGGGAATTGCTATCTGACGATATGTATAATACCAACTAGCAGATTCCCGGCGAGTCCTGTCCGGTGTACTCATAACTCAATGAGCACCTGTATACATCTTAGGTGAACCAACTAACACCAATGGCTTGTGAGACCGGCCATCGCCCCTCGTCGGGGTCTCGACTGTATACACTAGTCTACTCTGGAGTATCGATGCCCTGTCTCGAAACTCCCACGACTAGGGACACTTTTAATGATGTGCTTACAGACCCCAGCTCCCACGTATATGATCGCCATCATACTGCTGATAGTCAAGCAAGAATCCTATGGGCTCTATCATCATGCAACAGTGAACTAAAGCATATATACGATGATAAAGACAAACCAGATAGCATACTATCATCTTGAGCAAGACTGTTATATCGGTATAGGTCCTGCCTCAATCATTGCAATCACGTACCTGCGATCCAATAATTGACTTTGAGGGCACTATCTCCAACACTTTGGTGGTAAGTACATACCCCAACTTGTCGTAAGTGATTGCCATCTTGACATTCCTGAGCCAATCTTTGTAGTTTGGACCTGTCAGAATGTTTTTATCTAGTAATAACTTAAGTCCGGTTATGTTGAATGGTCGCTGCAATTAGGAGAGAGAAAAGAAACACTTTAGCATGATGCTCTTGCATGTTTAGAGTGGTTTTTAGTTTGTCTAAACTGGATGGCTCCCACTGTCTCTCGAATCCCTTCTCAAACCGTAAAGAAAGGATTAGTCAGGATCAATCTCACCGTACAATACTTGCTTAACCGTTCAGCCAGGCCAGTGTCGGTACTTCGAGGGAGGTTTTCCAACGCTTTCGCGAAGTTCCTTAATTTAAGAACCTATTTTCCCTGGGGGCGTAGCCCCGCTAACACCTTTCTAGACACCTACTAGGTTTATAGCATTGATCGTTAAGTGAGAGTTTTCCCGAGGAGTAGCATATACTCACAGTAGGATCGGGATCCAAATATCATCGCGTGATAAAACCGAAGGAATCCTACCAGAATCATCACACTCCAAATGGTATGCAGCGCTAGCAAGTTTTAGTACTTATGAAACTCCCGATGTGGATTTTTGCCCCATGCTCTTATGACCTTGACTTTGGCCAAAATATCATAAGTCACATGTCAAGTTCTACCCGTCATTCTCCTGGTTAATTTGGACCCACCCGTACCTACCCTTGACTTTGGCCAAAATGGCAGCACGACTGTCCCAAACCAACGCATCTATCTATGCTGCACATGAATACCCAATAGCTACCAATCACTATGCCTTGACTTTGGCCAAAATACATAGCTTGAATACTTTTGACCATTCATGTGGAATGACGGAGGGCTACGAATGGTTTTGGCGAAACCGTGAACGTAGTGAACTTGACATAATCGATGGAACGAGATAGCTTTTAAAAGGAGTGGTTCAAGCTCCGCGTTTAAAAGTTTAGTTTTGAAAAGAACCGAGTGGTTTTCAAAGTGTTCCAATCGACTTTTACTTGGTTTATTTTCTTGCATTAGTTCTTTTAATGCGTCCCATCATTTAATCCTACCATTGCAGGAAACAACCAAAATATGACGTACGCTTATGCCATTCGCATTCGCCACGGGGCCCCGTCATCACCCGTTAGGTTACTTAACTAACGACAGAGCGGGGGCTGGGCTAGCGCGGCTGTAAAACATAAGCAACGCCTAAATAGTTATCATATATAAATATATAGCAATGATAGACATTACAGATCACAGATGAATACATTGGATATACTAGGAATCCGCAATCCGTTCGAGCCTGCAACGAAAAGCGGATTACACGGTCGCGGTGAATAGCCAAATACCCCACCCAAGACCCCTACGGGTGCGGCAAACTACCCGCCAAGTACCCGAAGCGAAGCAACCTCCCTGAACACCGTAAGTAGGCCACTCGGCACTTCGAGATACCCGGTAGTTTGTGCACCCCCTCCATGGGTCTATCCTAGGAGCAAAAACAGTAAAAAGAATTATACAATGATGGCTACAACCCCGACCCGGTTGTGCGGCCATACAAATATTATTACATCAATTTACATGTTACAATGAATGAAAGAAAAAGAAACACTCATCTCACATCCACCCCGGCTATTCACCAGCGACAATCCAACACATTCATATACACATACCAGCATCAAACACAGATCACAGATATGTATAACCCCCACTAATCGACATATAGCGATTAGCCGACGTTCAATACATATAAACATCACAGATATAACCCTTTAGTCAAAGTGTAGTGAAGTTCGATAAAAAATACGGATTTATAGGCCCCAAAAACAAATTTCTTTTCTGGAAAACCTGGGCACATATAAACCATCTTAAAAATCCTAAAACCAAGTCAGAAGAACACTACACCAAACTCGACCCAGAACCGAGTCAACTCGGCCGCGGTTGCGCGGCAATAGCTTGCGATTGCCGCGGAACCGCGGCGCTTTAATCGATTCACTGGACCGGGTTTGGTGAGTTTCTTAACAAAACCCTGAGATGATTTTTGACGTACGATTTATTTTATTTTGAACAGAAAAAATTTCAACAGAAAGTTAGGGTTTTGATGTTTTGGTTTTTCGATTTTTCCGATCAAACTTCCATACACTTTTACTACCTAGCTAGTTTATGTTTAGTTAGGCTCTGATACAACTGTAAGTCCACATTTCCCACCCCGGTGCTTGCGGGAAGGCGGAAAACGAAATAAAAATCGGATTTTTACTACTTTAGGCAACATGGACTAGACAAAGAAGGATCTTTGCTAAACAAAAACAAGCTAAAGCTAACTAGAAACTAGCTAAAGGGTAGAATGGTTATACCTAGGGCTTTATGTCCATCTCTTCTTGCTCCTTGGAGTAGTAGAAAGGGATCACCTTTATTGTCTTCTCACGTCGAAGAAGGATCCACCCGAAAGCCTCAACCTTTGGCTTCAACTCCAAGCTAGAAGTAACTCGGGTGCTAGAAGTGCTAATCCTAGAACCCTTCATGAGAGTAGAGATTATCAAGAAGAGGTTTTTCTCAAGCTCAAGTGTTTCTCAACACATGAGAGGGGAGAGCTTGAGGAAGAGGAAGAGCAAGAGAGAGAAAGTAAATGATAGAATGAGAGAAAATATGAAGCATTCTCTCATATATGTGTGAATTATTGTAAATAGATAATTAGTGAGATAATTGTCATGGCTTAATCAAGACATGACCATTATCATTTCATTTTTAATGCAAATTGCAAGGATCAAAGAGTATCTTCCAAATGAAATGATGATGGCCAAAGTGTCAACCTAGGTCAACAAGTCAAGAATGTCAAATGGTCAACAACCATAACCATGCACAATTATATTAAACTAATATTAATTAACCATAATACACACATAAGCATTAGGGTTAATAAAATGACAATGGTCATTAACCCTAATCAAAGTCCTCTCCCTCTGTCTCAAGCAATTGTGCATACGCACCCGTATTCGTGATCCGAGGAACACGAATACAAAGAGATAAAACCAATCCCAAATCATATACTAGGATCTGGCTTAAACCAAAGCCCGCTAGTATAAGCTGTCCGGACAACAAACGTGCACAAGTGCGCGGATGTGAACGAACCCTGTCGCAAAACCATGCGACCTCTACTCATTTTGCCTAAAGGCGAATAGCTTTCTGTGTGGGACTCTAAAGACTCGACACTACGCTGGCAGTGGGTTTAACCGCAGACCGCAAGCGGCACTAGCTGTACGCAACGGTCCCCAGGTAGATGCCGATAAGAAGACTGACGAGGTGACCCCATCTGAACTCCTACTGAGCCTGTATGTGACAGTCTCCGTACAGTCCGGTCTGTTCGTCTGATACATCGCATGGCGGGCCTAGGGGGCGGTGAACGTCAGTCCCCTAATAGTGGTACAAGTCGTGTCGGAGTGTAGCCCAGAACACCCTGAGATAACACTGGAAACCTACCAGTATATCTCGCTTGCCCTGGCCAGGGACTACTTGTGTAATGGCTCTCCTGGACACAGCGTGATGTCAACCCCCAATACCGGGAGAGACGAATCCTGTCTAACCGTCACTGCCTCCAAGTGCTTCGGGACTGCACCCAAAAACTACCTGTTTGCACGACTCCTTTGAGCCGTGGTAGGGTAGTAATCAAAGTGCAGTGGGAACACACTCGAGGCGAAGTGACAGTGTCAAGTCAGCGGACTAAGCTGTACTCATGTCACCTGGGAACTGATAACTGACGATAGGTATAATACCAACCAACAGTTCCCGACGAGTCCTGTCTAGTGTACTCGTAACCTAACGAGCACCCGCATACTATCTCAAGTACGGCGTACTGACGGCTGTGGGACATACCGTCTCCCACACTGGGATGAGAAGCGCATACGCTAGTCTACTCTAAAGTATCGATGCCCTGTCTCGATAGTCCAACGACTAGGGACTTGTATAAGGATGTGCTTATGGATTCCCAGCCCCCACGAGTGTGAGCGCCATCACAACGCTGGTAATCAAGCAAAGATCCTAAGGGCTCTACTAATATGTATATCAGCGATATGCTAAAAGAAACACATGCACATATTAAAGCAGAGACAAACCAAGTAGCATACTACCAGTTCGAGAAAGATTGTATATACAACTGTGAATATCCCAAGCTTCCATCAAGTAATATACAAACTAGTATGATACAGTAATGGCCTCTAGGGCATATACACTAACACACTGGACAGGACTCGTCGGGAACTGTTGGTTGGTACTATACCTATCGTCAGTTATCAGTTCCAGGTGACATGAGTACAGCTTAGTCCGCTGACTTGACACTGTCACTTCGCCTCGAGTGTGTTCCCACTGTACTTAGATTACTACCCAACCACGGCTCAAAGGAGTCATGCAAACAGGTAGTAGTTGGGTGCAGTCCCGAAGCACTTGGAGACAGTGACGGTTAGACAGGATTCGTCTCTCCCGGTATTGGGGGTTGATATCGCGCTGTGTCTAGGAGAGCCATTACACAAAGTCCCTGGCCAGGGCAAGCGAGATATACTGGTAGGTTTCCAGCGTTATCTCAGGGTGTTCTGGGCTACACTCCGACATGACTTGTACCACTATTAGGGGACTGCCGTTTACCGCCCCCTAGGCCCGCCATGCGATATTCTCAGACGAACAGACCGGACTGTACGCAGATTGTCACATTCAGGCTCAGTAGGAGTTCAGATGGGTTTCACCTCGTCCGTCTTCTTATCGGCATCTACCTGGGGGCCGTTACGCATAGCTAGTGCCGCTTGCGGTCTGTGGTTAAACCCACTGCCAGCGTAGTGTCGAGTCTTTAGATTCCCACACAGAAAGCTATTCGTCTTTAGGCAAAAAAGTAGAGGTCGCATGGTTTTGCGACAGGGTTCGGTCACATCCGTGCACATGTGCACGTTTAGTGTCCGGGCAGTTAACACTAGCGGGCTTTGGTTTAAGCCAGATCCTAGTGTATATTTTAGGATTGGTTTTATCTCGTTTGTATTCGTGTTCCTCGGAACGCGGATGCGGGTGTGTATGCACTGTTGACAGAGAGACAGAGGCAGAGGATTCTCATTAGGGTTGTTGACTGTTGACTTTTGCTAAACCCTAATGAGAATAAGAAATATGATTAACAATAATACTAATTAAGTATTATTGTGACATGGTTGTTGATGGTTGACTTTGTTGACATAGTGGACCGGTTGACTAGGTTGGACTTGTTGACCATCATCATGACAATGGCTATCATTTCTTGGTATTGACCTTGGCTTGCTTATTTGTTCACACATTGCATTTAGTGCAAGAAATGATATGGACACTTGATATGATAATAACCATCACATAATACTCAATTATTATTATGTGTTATGATGATTTTGGATTATGAGAGCTTGGATGGCAAAAGTCTTGCTCATTCTTTCATTTCCTTTCTCTCTCATGCTTAAGCTCTCACTCTTCCTCTTGCTCTCTCTCTAGTTCATGGTTCTATTGTCTCATGTGTTTAGAAGCAAGAACCATAGAGATCAAAACCCATTACACTTCTCTACTCATCCTAGTTCACAAGGTCTAGCAAGCCAAGTGTTCTAGTTTCTTCTAGTTTGAAGTGAAGCCAAAGGTAAAAGCTTTCAGGTGGATCCATCTTCGGCACAAAGAGACGACCATGAGAGAACCATCCGACAACCACAAGGAGACCAAGAGAAGAAGTTCAAGTTAAGGTATAACCCCTAACCGAGTAGGTAAAACTCTTGTTAGGTTTGTTAGATAGTTATTTAACAAAGATCCGTATTTTGAGTCCATGTTACCACCAAAAGAAAATTTGTTTTTTATCATTTCCGCAAGCCCGTAAGTACCGGGAGAGGTAACGTGGACTTACAGTGGTATCAGAGCCTAGTTAAACACTATCTAACATGTTAGCAAAGTAACTAGAAGTTCGATCGGAGAAAAAGTCACGAAACACGCCCGAAAAGTATAGTTTCTGCCTATTTTTTTTCTTGTACAAAAAATAATAAATCTTACACTAAAAATCGGCTCAGGCTTTTTATGACACACTGTAGAAAATTGGTCCAGGGACTCGGTCAAACCGCCGCGGAACCGCGGCAGGAGCATGCTCCCGCCGCGGCTCCGCGGCCGAGTTGACTCGGCCGTGGGCGAATTTTCTTGCAGTGTGTTCAGTAGGATGTTTTGGTATTTTTACAATATGTTTTCTCTGCCCAGATTTTCCAGAAAGCAAAATTTGTTTTTGGGGTCTAAAAATCCGTATTTTGATCGAACTTCTAAAGACTTAAGCTAACGGGTTATATCTGTGATGTGATATATGTATTGAACGTCCGCTAATCGCTATACGTCGATTAGTGGGGGTTATACATATCTGTGATCTGTAATGTTGATGGTATGTGTATATGAATTCATTGGATTGTCGCGGATGAATAGTCGGGGGGTTGTGAGATGAGAGTTTTCTTTTTCTTTCAATTCATGTAATTTGTAATTGATGTAATATTATTTATATGGCCGCACAACCGGGATGGGGTTGTAGCCGTCATTGTATAATTTCTTTTACTGTTTTTGCTCCAAGGATAGACCCAAGGTGGGGTGCAAAAACTACCGGGTATCTCGAAGTGTCGAGTGGCCTACTCACGGTGTTGAGGGAGGTTGCTTCGCTTCGGGTACTTGGCGGGTAGTTTACCGCACCCGTAGGGGTCTAGGGTGGGGTCTTGGCTATTCATCGCGACCGTGTAATCCGCTCTTCGTTACAGGCTCGTACGGATTGCGGATTCCTAGTATATCCAATGTGTTCATCTGTGATCTGGAATGGCTATCATTGCATGTGACGAATGTGTATATCTATATATGATATCTATTTAGGCGTTGCTTATGTTTTGCATCCGTGCTAGTCCAGCCCCCGCTCTGTCGTTAGTTAAGTAACCTAACGGGTAATGACGAGGCCCTGTGGCGAATGCGGATGGCATAAGCGTACGTCATATTTTTGTTGTTTTCTGCAATGGTAGGATTAAATGATGGGACGCATTAAATTAATGCAAGAAAATAAACCAAAGTTGAGTCGTTGGAACACTTTCAAAACCACTCGGTTTCTTTTCAAAAACAACTTTTAAAACGCGGAGCTTAAGCCACTCCTTTTAAAAGCTATCTCGTTCCATCGATTATATCAAGTTCACTATGTTTACGGTTTTGCCAAAACGATCCGTAACCCTCCATCATTTCAGTTAAATATTCGGTAGTATTCAAGCTATGTATTTTGACCTCACGCCAAGGCATAGTGATTGGTAGCTGCCGGATATTTATCTGTTGCATAGATAGAATGCGTTGGTTTAAGACAGTCGTACAGCCATTTTGGCCTACGTCAAGGGTAGGTACGGGTGGGTTCAAATTAACCTGGATAATGATGGGAAGAACTTGACATGTGACTTATGACATTTTGACCTCACGCCAAGGTCATAAGAGCATGGGGCAAAAATCCACAACGAGAGTTTCAAAAGAACTGAAACTTGCTAGCGCTGCATACCATTTGGAGTGTGATGATTCTGGTAGGATTCCTTCAGTTTTGTCACGCAATGATATTTGGATCCCGATCCTACTGTGAGTATATGCTACTCCTCGGGAAATTTCTCACTTAATGATCAATGCTATAAACCAAGTAAGTGTCTAGAAAGGTGTTAGCGGGGCTACGCCCACAGGGAAAAGAGGTTATTTAATTAAGGAACTTCGCGAAAGCGTTGGAAAACCTCCCTCGAAGTACCGACACTAGCCTGGCCGAACAGTTAAGCAAGTATTGTACGGTGAGATTGATCCTGACTAATTCTTCCTTTTTGGTTTGAGGAGGGATTCGAGAGACAATGGGAGACATCCTGTTTAGACAAATTAAAAACCACTCTAAACTTGCAAGAGCATCATGCTAAAGTGTTTCTTCTCTCTCTCCTAATTACAGCGACCAAACATCACGACTGGACTTAAGTTACTACTAGATAAAAACATACTGACAGTGCCAAACTACAAAGATTGGCTCAGGAATGTCAAAATGGCAATCACTTATGACAAGTTGGGGTATCTCCTCACCACCAAAGCTCCCCCTGTCCCAGGTCCCAAAACCAGCATCGCGGATAGGGAAATCCGTAAGACCTGGGAAATCGATTGCGCGAAGGCCAAGTGCCTCGTGCTTGCCTCTATGAACAATGAACATCAGAGGAGGCATGAGAATATGGACTTTGAATCCATATTTCTCCATACAAAAGAACTGTATGGAGAGCAATCCCGTATCACCAGATACGAAGTCTCGAAAAAGTTATTTTCGACGAGATTGGCCGTCGGATCATCGGTAGCGGAACACGTTCTTAAGATGATTGGCTTCATTGAGGAGCTCGCGGACCTAGGGACCATGTTAGAGAACGAGCTTTACATGGACTTGATTCTCCAGTCCCTTCCTTCCACTTACGCCCAGTTTATCCTGAACTTCATCTTACAAGAAAAAGAAGTTGAACCTTCAGAACTCCTCAACATGCTGAGGAGTGCAGAGGGCACCCTACAGAAAGGTAGGGAAACATCCACGTTGTTTGTAGGAGGATCTTCCTTTTCTAGGTCCAAGGTGAAAGCCAAGGGAAAGAAGAAGAAAGCCCCCGCCAAAACAAGGGGCGGTGTTAGTAAAGTGGATACGAAGGGAAAGACAAAGGCAACAAAGGTAGCGGGAAAGCTTGTGGGAAAGGAAGAATGCTTTTACTGTCATAAGAGTGGACACTGGAAAAAGGATTGCAGGGCTTGGAAGGCCAGAACCCAGGATCTGAAGCAAGTTGCGGCTTCAGCTTCAGGTGTGTATGTTATTGAAAACTGACTATCAATAAACTCTACATCCTGGGTATTGGATACCGGATCTGGATCTCATATCTGTAATTCTTTATAGGCACTGAGAAGGCGTAGGGTTTTGAAGGCAGGTGATATGACCCTCAGAGTTGCAAACGGAGCTGGTATGGATGCTGAGTCCGTGGGGGACTATCACCTGGGGTTGTCGGATGGACACGTTTTGGTTTTGCGTGATTGTTATTTTGTACCCAATGCAACCTGTAATATCATATCTGTATATTTATTATTTAAAGAAGGTTATGAATTTGCATTTGTAAGTAATGTTGTGAACATTCACCTTAATCAAGTTTTGATTGGGTCAGGTACATTAAGCAATGGTATATACATATTAAACCAACCACAGATTTTCAATGTCCAGAATACACACAGAAAAAGTCTCCGGAAACAAATCAGGCTTTCTTATGGCATTGTAGACTGGGTCACATCAATGAGACAAGGTTGACGAAGTTACATACAGAAGGATATTTGGATCCGTTCGAATATCAATCATATGCAACTTTTCAATCCTATCTCAAAGGAAAGATGACAAAGACTCCGTTCACTGGACACGGAGTAAGAGCGAGCGAGCTCTTAGGACTCGTACACAGCGACGTGTGTGGTCCAATGTCTACGCATGCGCGAAGCGGTTATTCTTACTTCATTACTTTTACGCATGACTTTTCAAGGTATGGATATCTCTTCTTACTGAAACATAAATCCGAAGCCTTTGGAAAATTCCAGGAATATAAGAATGAAGTAGAAAAACAAACAGGCAAAAGTATCAAGACACTGAGATCTGATCGAGGTGGTGAATACTTAAGTGTCGAGTTCCTGGATTACTTAAAAGAGAATGGAATTCTCTCTCAGCTTACTCCTCCATACACTCCGCAACATAACGGTGTATCGGAGAGACGGAACCGAACCCTATTGGATATGGTACGGTCCATGATGAGTAACGCTGAGTTACCGCGATCATTCTGGGGATATGCGCTAGATTCAGCTGCATACCTTTTGAACCGAGTTCCAACTAAGACTGTGCCTACCACACCATATGAAATATGGAGTGGGAAGAAACCCTATCTTCAATATCTGAAGATCTGGGGATGTCCAGCTTTTGTTAAAAAGCAGCATGCGGACAAACTCAAGGCACGCTCAGTACTGTGCAAGTTTGTGGGATACCCAAAGAACTCCAAGAGGTATCTCTTCTATTACGTAGAGGAACAAAAGATCTTTGTTTCTCGTAATGCCCATTTTCTGGAACACCAGTTCTTAGAAAAGGAAATTAGTGGGAGCGAAATAGAACTGGAAGAAATTCCAGAACCACATACTATTACTGAAACCTTAGTAGAACCAGAGGGTTCAAAAGAACAGGACATTCCTACGCCGCTCCGCAGGAGTAGTAGGCAGTCTCATCCGCCCGAGAGATACTACGGTTTTCTCATAGACGGGGATAGAGAAGATTGCATCATTGATTATGATGAGCCGACTAGCTTCCAGCAGGCCATTCAGAGCGTTGACTCGGTAAAATGGCTGGATGCAATGCGGACCAAAATGGAGTCCATGTACACCAACAAAGTATGGACGTTGGACATTGCTCCAGATAGGGTAAAACCCGCAGGATGCAAGTGGATCTTCAAAAGGAAGATTGGTGTAGATGGACAGGTTGAGGCCTATAAGGCTAGACTTGTTGCAAAGGGTTTTCGTCAAAGACCTGGTTTGGACTATGACGAGACCTTTTCTCCAGTGGCTATGCTGAAATCCATTCGGATCCTTCTTGCCATTGCTGCCTTCCGGGATTATGAGATTTGGCAGATGAACGTAAAGACCACTTTTCTAAATGGAAATTTAGAGGAGTGTGTCTATATGGACCAGCCAGAGGGTTTCATTCAGAGTGGGAGCAGCGAAAAGGTGTGCAAGTTGCTTAAGTCCATCTATGGACTAAAGCAGGTATCGCGGAGTTGGAACATCTGTTTTGATGAGACGGTCAAAGAATTTGGCTTTATCAAAAATCCAGATGAACCATGCATCTATAGTAGATTTGTAGCAAGAACTGTCGTATTCCTCGTATTGTACGTAGATGACATTCTTTTGATAGGAAATGACATTCCTATGCTACAATCTGTCAAAGGGTTCTTGTCACACGGGTTCTCCATGAAAGACCTGGGTGATGCCTCGTACATTCTGGGGATCTGGATCTTTCGTGACAGATCCAAGAGGATATTAGGACTTTCACAGTCCGAGTACATCGACACCATACTGAAAAGATTCAGTATGGAAGATTCCAAGCATGGTAATCTACCGGCTTGTCACGGGATCACCCTCTCCAAAGAGATGTCTCCCAAGACTGATTTGGAAAGGGATCACATGTCTATTATACCCTACGCTTCTGCGGTAGGCTCTATAATGTATGCGATGTTGTGTACCAGACCAGATGTAGCTTATGCACTGAGTGTGGTAAGCCGGTATCAGTCAAACCCTGGGGAGAAGCACTAAATAGAACATTCTCAAGTACTTGAGAAGGACTAAGGAGATGTTCTTGGTGTATAGCGGAAAAGACCTCCAGATCGAGGCCTTTGCTGACTCCAGCTTCCAGAGGGACAAGGATGATTCCAAGTACATGTCGGGTTATGTCTTTACCCTCAATGGAGGGGCAGTGTGTTGGAAGAGTTCCAAACAGGAAACTGTTGCTGACTCGACGATGGAAGCGGAATATATTGCTGCTGTAGATGCCGCAAAAGAAGCCGTCTGGATAAGGAAGTTCTTAACAGAACTTCAGGTAGTTCCGTCCATTGGTGATCCAATACCTCTGTATTGCGACAACAACGGGTCTATAGCTTTAGCGAAGGAATCTAGTTCCAATCAGAGATCCAGACACATCTTGAGGTGGTATCACCTGATCAGGGAGATCGTGGGTCGCCAGGAGATCGAGGTTCGGAGAGTTGCTACGGAAGATAACACTGCTGATCCATTCACAGAGGCCTTACCCCAGACTCAGTTCGAGCGGCTGATCGAGATGATAGGTCTTCGATACGCCAGTACATGGCCTTAGTGCAAGTGGAAGATTGTTAGTGTATATGCCCTAGAGGCCATTACTGTATCATACTAGTTTGTATATTACTTAATGGAAGCTTGGGATATTCACCTTGTATAGACAATCTTGCTCAAAATAGTAGTATGCTACTTGGTTTGTTTCTACTTTAATGTGTACATGTGTTTATTTTACTATATCACCTATACACATTAGTGGAGCCCTTAGGATCTTTGCTTGATTACCAGCGTTGTGATGGCAGTCACACTCGTGGGGGCTGGGTAATCCATAAGCACATCCTTATGCAGGTCTCTAGTCGTAGGACTATCGAGACAGGGCATCGATACTCCGGAGTAGACTAGCGTATGCGCTTCTCATCCCAGCAGGGAAGACGGTCTGTCCCACAGCCGTTAGTACGTCGTACTTGAGATAGTATGCGGGTGCTCGTTAGGTTACGAGTATACTGGACAGGACTCGTCGAGAACTGTTGGTTGGTACTATACCTATCGTCAGTTATCAGTTCCCAGGTGACATGAGTACAGCTTAGTCCGCTGACTTGACACTGTCACTTCGCCTCGAGTGTGTTCCCACTGTACTTAGATTACTACCCTACCACGGCTCAAAGGAGTCGTGCAAACAGGTAGTAGTTGGGTGCAGTCCCGAAACACTTGGAGGCAGTGACGGTTAGACAGGATTCGTCTCTCCCGGTATTGGGGGTTGATATCGCGCTGTGTCTAGGAGAGCCATTACACAAAGTCTCTGGCGAGGGCAAGCGAGATATACTGGTAGGTTTCCAGCGTTATCTCAGGGTGTTCTGGGCTACACTCCGACACGACTTGTACCGCTATTAGGGGACTGACGTTTACCGCCCCGCCATGCAATATTCTCATATGAACAGACCGGACTGTACGCAGATTGTCACATTCAGGCTCAGTAGGAGTTCAGATGGGTTTCACCTCGTCCGTCTTCTTATCGGCATCTACCTGGGGGCCGTTACTCACAGCTAGTGCCGCTTGCGGTCTGTGGTTAAACCCACTGCCAGCGTATTGTCGAGTCTTTAGATTCCCATACAGAAAGCTATTCGCCTTTTGGCAAAAGAGTAGAGGTCGAATGGTTTTGCGACAGGGTTCGGTCACATCCGTGCACTTGTGCACGTTTAGTGTCCGGGAAGTTAACACTAGCGGGCTTTGGTTTAAGCCAGATCCTAGTATACGTTTTGGGATTGGTTTTATCTCGTTTGTATTCGTGTTCCTCGGAACGCGGATGCGAGTGTGTATGCACAGTTGACAGAGAGACAGAGGCAGAGGATTCTCATTAGGGTTGTTGACTGTTGACTTTTGCTAAACCCTAATGAGAATAAGAAATATGATTAACAATAATATTAATTAAGTATTATTGTGATATGGTTGTTGATGGTTGACTTTGTTGACTTGTTGACTTAGTTGACCGGTTGACTAGGTTGGACTTGTTGACCATCATCATGACAATGGCTATCATTTCTTGGCATTGACCTTGGCTTGCTTATTTGTTCACAAATTGCATTTAATGCAAGAAATGATATGGACACTTGATATGATAACAACCATTACATAATACTCAATTATTATTATGTGTTATGATGATTTTGGATTATGAGAGCTTGGATGGCAAAAGTCTTGCTCATTCTTTCATTTCATTTCTCTCTCATGCTTGAGCTCTCCCTCTTCCTCTTGCTCTCTCTCTAGTTCATGGTTCTATTGTCTCATGTGTTGAGAAGCAAGAACCATAGAGATCAAAACCCATTACACTTCTCTACTCATCCTAGTTCACAAGGTCTAGCAAGCCAAGTGTTCTAGTTTCTTCTAGTTTGAAGTGAAGCCAAAGGTAGAACCTTTCAGGTGGATCCATCTTCGGCACAAAGAGACAATGAGGAGAGAACCATCCGACAACCACAAAGAGACCAAGAGAAGGAGTTCAAGTTAAGGTATAACCCCTAACCGAGTAGGTAAAACTCTTGTTAGGTTTGTTAGATAGTTGTTTAACAAAGATCCATATTTTGAGTCCATGTTACCACCAAAAGAAAAATCCTTTTTTATCATTTCCGCAAGCCCGTAAGTAACGGGAGAGGTAACGTGGACTTACAGATCCAACCACAAGCACAGCACAACACAGAACATCAACGTGAATGTCACGTTCGCAAACTCGTCTAAAAGAACATATAGCAATTAGACGAGTTATACCGCTCTAATGACATTCACTGTCGCAGATAGAAATGTATGTACTGAAAACTACGACATTAGAATTCCGCATGCAATTAGCAAACTAAACCAATTTCCAAAACCATGAAAAAAATAGTGAGCTAAAGTTCTAAAAACCGACCGTTTAAGCCAATTCGGAAGTCCGAATCAAAACGAAACGTGCCCGAACCTTCGTAGGGAGTTAGAGAAAGAAATTAAATTCGAGTCGGGGGGGCTAAAGGGGGTACCCTATCCCCGAGGCCACCACGAAGTGGCCAGGGGGTGAGGCAGACCCGAAACTGCCCAACACTGCCCAAGGTGGGGCAGTTTCGGGTCCCCGCTGCTAAAACCACCTTGTAGTGGTCTTGGGGAGTGGGCCCAAACGTTCGGTCCTCCGCAAGGGACGCCCAGGGTGCCCATTCACCACCACGTGGCTTCTCAGTTCATACCGTGAGCCCGCGGGGTGTGCAAACATTTCAAACTTTCAGATTTTGAAACTGTTTTTGTCGGCAGTTTTTGCACGACAAAAACGGCGGATTTCTAATGTCGCAATGAGTTAACTAAGGCTTATAGAGTGGCTCTGATACCATGTTGGGCTATACAAGTGCCCCGGACATCAATCCGTGGACATTGCGGAACAAAAATTTTCAAAAAATGGCGCTAGAACAACCCGATAACTCGGATCGACCCATAAGCCCTAGATAACAAAAACATGCATAGGAGCTAAGCTAAGGGGTTAGAGTGATTATACCAAATTGATCCGTGTCCTTCGGTCTTCAACCACCTTCCCAAGCTCCTAGAGACCTCCTTGATCAAGCTTGATCTCTGGTCTCCCTCCATCAAAGATGATCCACCCGGGAGTCTATGAATCGAGCTCCAACCTCATATCCGAGGTAACTAGGTTACCTAGATCGCTACACTAAATACTGTAGAAGAAGTTGATAGTGATGAAGGATTAATTTATCTCAATACACCCAAGGTTTCTCAACACATGAGAGGGTTTGGGTGGAGGAAGAAGAAGATGCCATCAGGATGAGAGTGTTGTAGCAGAGAGAATGAATAATGGCTTAGTCTTTTCTTTGTTGTGAGATTAGTAATAAATAATGGAGACCCCCAATAAAAATTCCCATGTCTCCAAAATATCTAGAGTCAACCAAAAATATCTCAAGTCAACAATAATCTCACAACAAACAAAAACATAAGCATGCTTACTATAGTAACCATGGGTCATTACCAAGCCATGCTACAATAATGCAATAAACACCTCATCCTCCACCTCAGTAACCTTTTAATCCAAAAAGGTCTAAACCATAATGAGGTGTAATCTTCTAAAAGTAATCTTGTAAGAAATTACAAGAATATCCCTCATTCATATATACATACCCGCATCCGTATTCCGAAGAATACGAATACAATGAGACGAAAATAATCCAACAATATAATACTAGGATCCGGCTTAAACCAAAGCCCCCTAGTATTATCCATCCGAACATCACCCGTGCACAAGTACACGTATGTGATCGAACCCTGCCATAAAACCATATGACTTCTACATAGTTTCGTCCGAAGCAGGGAAACCCTCTGTGTGGAACTCTAAAGACTCATCAATACGCTGGCAGTGGGTTTAACCACAAGCACGTCAGCGGCCCTAGCTGTATGTAACGGCTACCCAGGTATTAAGCGAAAGGGAGGCCAACGAGCAAACTCATCCTGAAACCCCTATTAAGCCTGATAGTGACAATATACATACAGCCCGGTCCGTTCGTCTATGAGTATTGCATATCGAGTCTAGGGAGTGGATAAAGTCAGACCCCTAATAACGCCACATTTAGTGTCGGTATAAATTCCATCACCCACTGAGAAACAACTGATCCGAATCCGTAATTCTCGACTACCTTGGCCAAGGATTTCTAAAGATGGCTACCCGTTCATACCGCGACATCAACCCCCAATACCAGGAGAGATGAATCCCCTGACGATCCGCTCACTGCCTCCATATGGCTCGGGACTGTACCCAACTAAAACCTGTTTGCACGACTCCTTTGAGCCGTGGTAGGGTAGTAATTAAAGCACGGTGGGAACTCATAAGAGACAAATGACGATCTCAGGTCGATAGACTAACCTGTACAAATGTCACCAGGGAACTGCTATCTGACAATAGGTATAATACCAACTAGCATGTTCCCAGCGAGTCCGTCTGGTGTACTCATAACTCAATGAGCACCTGTTTACATCTTAGGTGAACAAACTGACACTAATGGCTTGTGAGACCGGCCACCGCCCCTCGTCGGGGTCTCGATCAGTATACACTAGTCTACTCTGGAGTATCGATGCCAAGACTCGAAACTCCCACGACTAGGGACATTTAAGGATGTGCTGATAGACCACCCAGCTCCTACTTATATGATCGCCATCATAATGCTGGTAGTCAAGCAAGAATCATATGGGCTCTATCAACATATAATAGTGATCTGTAATGCCACCTAATGCTGTACATGATGATAAAGACAAACCAGATAGCATACTATCATCTCGAGTAAGACTGTTCTACCGGTATAGGTCATCTCTCAATCATCATAATCACCTGCCTGTGACTATGATAATTGCCTTAAGGGCACTATAGCCAACAGGATCACCCCCGTTCGACTTCGTACTTTGCACACGCCTCTTCAGCTCCCCTCTACTCCCCTGCACTGTTTGATTTCCCTGCAATTAAACAGTGACCATTCAATTCATCATTTAACACCAATTTTAATTCTTTTAATCCAATTTTTAATTCCCAAACCCTAAATTCTTCACTAAAGATACCACACCATTTTCCCTAGCTCTCCTATATTCTAAAATTCTGTCAAAAATCTTCAAAACTCTCTAAGTACAAGTGGAGTTAAGACTAGTCAAAGAGGAGTTAGCGATCAAGCCTCTTTCGTTGAAGATCGGAGTTGTTTTCGAAACTACCGCGATGTCACGGAGCCCCCTATCCCTTCTTTATCCTCTTCCTGGCACTACTCAACCGGTAAGTCCCTTCATCTCTCTCTCGTTTCACTTCAAAATAATTTTTAAAATATATCGACAAAAGCGGAGTGAACATATATTCTAAACATTTAAACTAATTTTTGTCACTTTGCCCTGTTTAAATGTTCATACGAATTCTCTAATATCACTTCAATATAATATGCACATCAATTGACTTTTCATGTAACAAAAATTTCATGTCCAATGATCATATAAATGATCTTTTTCAGAAAAATACCATGAGCTTTAATATAACCGTATTATCGATAACTAGAGTATATACCTTTAGATCGTTCACGGGGTAACGATCTACCCTACACGCACACTATGGTTCTATAGCACGAGATTCTAAATATATAGTTTATTTAAAGAATATGTTTTACATTAAAATACCATATTTTTTTAAAAACGGGCTTCTTTTAATCGATATTATTAAATCTTTGGAAATTGCGCCTCTACAACCCTCGTTAGGGGTCCCGCTAATAGATGGTGCGGATTATCGCACATTCTAAGGATAGTATAGCGAGATGCAGAACTCTTCACGGAGTATTCGGTCTCGAAAGGAAATCAAAATACGGTTTTTAAGAAATACGAAATTTCTAAGCAAAACTAAACTTTGGACATTTATATAAAACTATGAATCCGTATTTTCAAGAAAAACAAATTGTGAAATTTTTTAAATGAAAGATTAAATTGTTAAATGAAAATACCATCAAGTTTTCAAAATTAGTAGTTTTCATTATAAACTTTTAAAAACTAGGTTTTATCACTAAAATACTACCAAAATTTAAAATACATCTTCATAAAAATTCTAAATATTATAAATCACCCTCGGGCTTTATTTTTTAAACAATATTAAAATATTTTTCATAAAATCCCCTCGAGAAATGCAAAACATTATACATGCAAATGTAAACAATAATAACAAATATTTAAGAACTCCAGATTAATATAGGTTTAAGTGGTATCAATTCTCTTGAGCCCCAGGGAGCCGGAGAAAGTGAGTGCTTGCCTATTCAGGATAGACAACTTAACGGAGTTATCAATGGCAATTGTCTTGGAAAAAGACGCAAATCCTGCCGTTCATGTGCAGCAGTTGCCGATTACTCCCGAACTTAAGAAATTCAAGAGCTAAATCTTTCATAAGATACTAACTCCAACCTGAATCCAAATTCAAACCAGAATCCGAAAACAAACACAAACTTGAATGCTTGATCATGAACCTGAACACTCGAATTCAAATATCAAACTCAAATTTGAATACTTGGCTTGACTTGACCGAACCATGGATATAACTTGACATGAACTATACATGAATACTTGAACGCATGATTGCATCTTGAACATGCACTTGTACTTTTTTATATTCATGTATTCAGCCAAGATCTGTAATCTTAAACTATACAATACACGGGGATAAAATGATAGATTGGTACGGAATGTATTTCATGGCTCGAGAGGTCACTTAAAAGACACCTACATGAATTCACGTGCTGTTGTTCTGTGAGTTATGACCGGGCCTTGTACTATATGTTAATATAGTCCACATGGTAAGATAGACTCCTCTCGTATACATGAATACTTTCTTTATCAAACTATAAATAACCACGTTAGAATAATTATCTTATACCTGTGAATGATCATATACAACTTTACATGTCCACTATTCATTTGGTTTCTGTTCACATTATATACTATCTTCTCTTACTTCTTTTGGGACTTACCGAGCGCTAGTTTGCTGATGACATTCCTCTCTGTTTTCTTTCTTTGGAATGTTCGTCAGGAGGACCAGACCCTGAGGACATAGAGCCGAGCCAGAGGACTTGGACCAGTTTGCTACTCAGCCAGACTATTAGCTTCTTCATGCCTGTACTTACTTTCATTATGCCATTGTTTAGGCATTTGCATTATTATTGTATCTTTTATTTCTAAACAGTTGTATATAAGGTTGAATGTAAATAAAGCTGTTGTTTTATTTTATTACTCTTGTCATTCTTGCACATTGTTATATTGCTTAATTACGCTTAACGTATTTTCATAGTAAATACGTTGTAGGCTCGCCACGTTACCATTTCCGTCTATTAGGAAGCGGGGCGTGACAACAATTAGTCCACTTTTGGCTTGTGATGACACCGATCATGTGCAACGAGATTATTGAGATACACGTGTCAGACCATGTCCTTCGCCAGTTTGGCATGAGGAAGTACATACCAGGCGTAGTAGAGTAGACACCGCGTGAAGGTGGAACGCTGATTTAGAGAGGTTTTGTCGATCAAAAATATTTACCGCAATCAAGAACGGCGTCGCATGATGCTAGCCGGTGAATACGGGTCGGTCCACAGGGATGTGTAAATCTCCTTTAAGTTCTTACGAGTTAATTCCAAATGGTGTTTGGATTTATAATTAAACCTAAAAATTGAAGTTGTATGATACTAGGATTAAAAACTTGTTAGGATTAGGTTTAGGGAAAATTTGGTAAACAAAGATCTACATCTCTTTCCATTGCCATTAATTAAATCTATCATATTAGTGTTATGGAAAATATTTATAAAGGGGATTAGGATGATTGGGATGATTGATTCTTCCTCTAGATCCTTATCCTTCCTTTATTAATCTTTACCCTAACCTCCATGGAAAACCTTAAAATCCGGGCCTTTAGACTACGGAATCACCGCTACCTCGAGGGTAAAAGTGCCGTAGGGAGCGGAATAAGAAGGTATGCATGGATTTCTAATGTTCATAAAAGTTTGGCAACGAAAAGAGATGAGAGATCTTCATCTCTCAAATCCTTCCCTATTCCTAACCCTAACAAGCGAGGAAACTACTCGCTCATTGAGGGGATGAAAAAAACATGATTTTATTAAAGAGAGAAAACATCGATTGCAAGTTAATAAAAGCTAAACTAAATTAAACTAGGGCGAGAAAATAATTTACCTAGAGCAGATATGAAAAACTACAACTACTGCAAGGAAAATAACCTACTTACTTTTGATGCGCTCTAACTTCAAGAAAACAGAATTTTATTCATGAGTAGAGGCATAAGAAAATACAAGGCTTTGGGTTCTATTTATAGGACATAGAAACCCTAGGTTTACAATTGCTCCGCATGTCTACAATTACAAATATACCCCTAGAAAATCTTTCCAAAGCCGCCAAAGAATTATGGTAAAATTTTCTGCGCATTAGGGCTTCAAACGGCCGCGGAACCGCGGCATGGGCGCACTTGGGCCGCGGTTCCGCGGCCCAATGGTGAGCTTGGATCCTGAAATTTTGGTGGCTTGCTTCGGGTCTTTTTGGGCTTCCGGTTCTTTGGTTCTTTTATCAATTGGGCTTCTATAATAGCTCCAGATCTTCAGTGAACACTTTGCAATGGATCTTTTAACCGTCTTTCTTGCAAATTTGGATCTTGCGTTTCCTTGTTGATGGTGAACCGTTCTTCTTCTAGGCTTTACTAAGATCTTCCTATTTGTTGATCAAAAGTCCTTCTTTTGTGTCGTCTTTTATGGTTTTCACTGTTTTCGCTCCAAGAACCTGTAACCTGTAACATGTAGCAGACATGGGTCAAAAGCACCTGTTTTCATTGTAAAATGCATAAGAATAGGAAATACAAAATGCAATATTATGTTATGAACAAATTGTAAGTCCATATTGCGACCCCCGGTTCTTACGGGGAGGCGGAAACGGTATAAAAATCAAATTTTTAGTGCAAGAGGCAACATGGACTAAACAAGGTCGGGATCGTGTCTAAACTAAACTAGCAAAAACGCTAAAAGGAGTTAGCTACTCGGATGAGGGTTATACCTAAACTTGAACTCCTTCTTCTTGAAATCTTGTAGAGGTTGATGGTTCTCTTTTGTCGCCTTCTTCCGTCGAAGATGGATCCACCTCGAGGGTTCGACCTTGGGCTCTTTCTCGGACTTAGAGTGAACTAGAATCTCCGGTTTGCTAATCCTTTGATCCTAGGGTGAGTAGAGAGTGACTAGGGTTTGCTTTTCTTTTTAAAGAGAAGGATTCTCAACTCATGAGAGGGTTTCTCTTTACTAGAGGAAGAAGAAGATGAAGAGAGGAGAGAGAATGAGAATGATAGAATGAGCTATTATTTTCTCTTCTTGCAACCATAATGCAAAAGAATAATATTATCTAAATGATAATAATTGAAAATGAGAATAGTTGATGGTAGTGTTTGGAATGACCACAACCATGCTTCATTTAAAAATGTAAGCATAAATCAAGGAAGACTTTTGAAGGCATGAAAGTGGTCAATGGTCAACAAGTCAACCAAGGTCAACAAGTCAACAATGAACAACCATAACATAATTCTCATTTAATTATTATTATTAATAGATAATAAATAAATCCATTAGGGTTTGGAAAATAAAGACTGTCAACTGTGCATACGCACCCGTTCCGAAACCCTAATGAAAAACCTCATTCTCCTCCTCAAGCAACTGTGCATACACACCTGCATTCTCGTTCCGAAAAACAAGAATACCAAGATATAAAAGCAACCCCAAAACACATACCAGTATCTGGCTCAAACCAGAGCCTGCCAGTATAATCCGTCCGGACTCCAAACGTGCACAAGTGCGCGGATGAGAACGAACCCTGTCGCAAAACCATGCGACCTCTACTCTGTTTTGCCCAGAGGCGAATACCCTCTGTGTGGGACTCTAAAGACTCGACACTACGCTGGCAGTGGGTTTAACCACAGACCGCAAGCGGCACTAGCTGTGCGTAACGGTCCCCAGGTAGATGCCGACAAGAAGGCTGACGAGGTGAAACCCCATCTGAACTCCTACTGAGTCTGAATGTGACAGTCTCCGTACAGTCCGGTCTGTTCGTCTGATACATCGCATGGCGGGCCTAGGGGGTGGTAAACGTCAGTCCCCCAATAGCGGTACAAGTCGTGCCGGAGCGAAGCCCAAAACACCCTGAGATAACACTGGAAACCTACCAGTATATCTCGTTTGCCCTGGCCAGGGACTACTCGTGTAATGGCTCTCCTAGACACAGCGCGATGTCAACCCCCAATACCGGGAGAGACGAATCCTGTCTAACCGTCACTGCCTCCAAGTGCTTCGGGACTGCACCCAACCACCACCTGTTTGCACGACTCCTTTGAGCCGTGGTAGGGTAGTGATCAAAGTGCAGTGGGAACACACTTGAGGCGAAGTGCCAGTGTCAAGTCAGCGGACTAAGCTGTACTCATGTCACCTGGGAACTGATAACTGACGATAGGTATGATACCAACCTGTCAGTTCCCGACGAGTCCTGTCCAGTGTACTCGTAACCCAACGAGCACCCGTATACTATCTCCAGTACGACGTACTGATGGCTGTGGGACAGACCATCTCCCACACTGGGATGAGAAGCGCATACGCTAGTCTACTCCGGAGTATCGATGCCCTGTCTCGATAGTCCTGCGACTAGGGACCTGTATAAGGATGTGCTTATAGATTACCCAGCCCCCACTAGTGTGACTGCCATCACAACGCTGGTAATCAAGCAAAGATCCTAAGGGCTCCACTAATGCGTATAAGTGATATACTGAAATAAACACAAGTACACATTGAAGTAGAAACAAACCAAGTAGCATACTACTATTTTGAGCAAGATTGTATATACAAGGTGAATATCCCAAGCATCCATTAAGTAATATACAAACTAGTATGATACAGTAATGGCCTCTAGGGCATATACACTAACACAAATACCCCCAAACTTATCTTTTGCTCGTCCTCGAGCAAACTTATTTTTTTATTCTCAATAAAAATCTAACCTAGCCACACTTTCGCAGGAAAACGCGATTGCACTGAGCACGTGCAACAAGCCGTTAAACCTCTAGGTGTCCCTAGTAGGAGGAGTGTTGTCTCCGGAAGGTTTTCAGCGGATTACACCCACAAAATCCTATCAATTCGGTTTTTCGACTTTTGTTTTCTATTTAGGTTTTCTAACAAGGAATTCTATTATCTTCGACCCGCAAATTATCCACCCATATTCTTCACACTTCCTCATCATTTAACTTAAGATTATACATGTTCTATAGAATTACTTAGCTTTTGGCATTTCTTAAGTTTTCCTTCTAGAGTTTCATCTCCACTTAGGAATTTCTATCAACTCTATTAAAGATACAAGTTCTATTCTTCATTCCTTTCTCTTATCTAAACTCTAATCACATATCCCCACGTGTGTGTAAATATCACCCCTACACTTGGAAATTCAAATCAAGCAATCGTACTCTCGTCCATTGTCCAAAGCACTTATTAATTGGTGAATTTCGCTTACACACCCTTCATGCGACCGTTAATACTTCTTGAGGTACCAACAACCGATTACAAGATGCGTTAGCACTTTAAAGCGTACTTCCTAGTTTTGTAACACCCAAGGCTTTTAGCAGTGACCCCCAAACCAGTTGGTCTAAGGCACTAGGTGATGAAGCACCCTCGCTAAATATTTTTTTCTATTTTTGCAGCCTTAAGTAATCACAAAAACCAGTGTCCATTTTTTTATTCTTTATTCACACTTTTTTTTTCTTTTATTTTCTTCGTACTAAGGACTTTAGACAAGAGCATTTCAAGGTCTCTTCTACTATTCCAACTTTCAAGGTGCGTGATTGTGCATTTTGTAGGGTATATGTTTTCAGAATCCAGACTTAAGTTAGGAATTATTTTTCAAACTTATACTCTAATAAAAGTTTTAATACTTTTCCTTCGTTTCGACTTAGCCCAAGAAGTGAACCCAAAATTTGCCTATTTCCAAATAATCTACAATGACATATAGTTTCTATCGTTAAACTCTAAGGAAGGTTATTTTTAGGGTTTTTAATTTGCTAAGTCTAAGATCTAGTTTTTCCTAGCCAGTTAACCTATTTATCAAACTCAAGTCAATAAACCAGAATTGAATACATTAATTTTTATAATTTTGAAATTTTTTCAATTTTTATGGGTTTTTCTTTTTCTAAATTTTTTTTTTATCTTTCAATTTTTCAAATTTTTATGATTTTTTAATATAAAGATGCAATGCAGAAATTAAATATGCAAAAGGAAAAGAAAAATATATACAATATGCAATGCAAAAGATAACTATATACACTACCCTCTTCCACAAACTTGAGCAAAGCAGTGCCCTCACTGCCCGGCCCCACGTCGCGCTCGTGAGCGTGAACGTGATCTTTCCCCTCTAGCCAAAAGGGTTTGAATACCCCTCTCAATTTCCGTCAACCGACGGTCGTGATCTCGTGCTGTTGCCCGAAACTGATCCCTCAAAGAATCAATTCTTCTCACTGTTCTCCGCATCAATCGCGCATGCTCCTGAGGGGTCAGTTCTTCCCCGCTCGATGTCGAGCTCGAGCTAGGGGTGTGTGCGGGAATATTTTCTGCCGGTTCCGTTCGTGTCCAAATATCAGTAAGTCTAGAGTAGGACGAAGTAACGCCCTCAACGAGTGGTCGAACCGGAACACCGTCTATCATGTAAGAATCAAATTCCTCGACGGGGAGGAAATAACGGCAGAGTTGGGTGACTAACATGGGACATGGGTAGATGGTACCCCTTTTCCCCGTACCTATAGACTGGAGCAATACAGTGCACATGTCGAACCGTGGATTTTTCGTCATAAGTGTGTGTACGACATGTAATGAGGGGGTGAAGAAAGTCGTGTTGTGTGAACTACCAAAGATATTGTTTTGTGCCCACCGGCACACAGTAAAAACGTTCGCGAAAAGGGTCCGTGCTTGGATACCCTTACGCGGCTCCCGTGCGCAGTCATTCCCCATCAAGGGCATATAATCCTCAAAGTGCAAGGGGTGGTCATGTGCGGGTACACGTGGTATGAGTGTGACCTCGTGGATCATGTCCCTATCAATGTGAATTACGCGATCTCCCCAATTTATTTTAATGTAGCCTAAGTTGTCTAGACTATTATCCTCCATTGATTCATAAAATAGGGCAACTAGTTCAGGTAGGGCAAACGCAGAGGAGTGATTATAGATCAGGAAATTCCAGCCCCTCTGCTCGATTTCATGTGCAAAATATCTACCGTACACTTCGTGTGTGAAAACTGGGGTAAAATCTCTTTCAAACTGCATTTTATGTGCCATACCGATTTTACAGAGAAAAATATGCAAGAAAAAGATAGTAATTCAACAGAGAGTACCTCCCCTGAAGTTTCAGGGGGTGAAGCTTGCATACGGCGGCGGAAGCGCGGTGATAGGCAGCTAGCGCGGCGAGGTTGCGGCGGGTTGAGGGCGTCGCGTCGTGATTTTTCTGGAGGTGGTATGTGGCGGCTGCTATGGTTTTTTGGAGAGAAAATATTAGGGTTATGAGGACAGGAGGGCTCGGGTCTCTTTAAAAAGAGGGGAAAGAGGGTTATTTGAAGAAAACACCCTCAAAAATGAGGATTTTATTTGTAAATTAAACAAAAAACTCAGCTCTTAATTCTGAAAATTTGCAATTAGGTCCAAAAATTTAATTTTTTAATTTTTTATTTTTTATGGTATTTTGGGAATATATATTTACAAATTATATACACACCCCCAAACTTATTTGAAATAATGTTTTGGAAGAAAAGAAATCTGGGGGTGAAAGTGGAGGAAAATTACTCAGTGTAGATCGGCTCCTGCAAGAACAGGAGCTCCTCCGAAGGGTCTGCTGTGAGGAACGGTTTCAATCGATGCCCATTTACTTTGAAAAGCGTACTGTCCTCCGGGTTTTCAAGATCAATCGCACCGTGCGGATAAACGGTGCGGACTGCAAAAGGTCCCTTCCATCTAGAACGGAGCTTGCCGGGATGAAAATGTAACCGAGTATCATATAATAAAACCTGTTGACCAGGTTTAAATGTCTTTCGCAAAAGGTTTTTATCATGAAATACCTTAGCTCGGTTCTTAGCAATCACGGTATTATCATATGCCTCATCACGCAGCTCTTCTAGTTCATTTAGCTGCAGCTTTCGGTTGCTGCCTGCATCTCCTAAAGATAGATTCAGCTCCTTAATGGCCCAAAATGCCTTGTGCTCAATTTCTACTGGAAGGTGGCAAGCCTTCCCGTAAACAAGCCGGTATGGAGACATGCCAAGATCGGTCTTGTATGCAGTACGGAAAGCCCATAGCACATCGATTAATTTTAGTGACCAATCTTTACTGTTTTTAGAAACCGTTTTCTCCAAGATTTGCTTAATTTGCCGATTCGAGACCTCGGCTTGCCCACATGTTTGGGGATGGCTGGCGTTGATAGCTTATGGGTGATAGAGTATTTGCGCATTAGAGACTCAAAAGTCCTATTGCAAAAGTGAGAACCATTATCACTTATTATCGCGCGAGGGTGCCCAAATCGAGAAAAGATGTGTTCTTTAAGAAATCGAACGACGACCTTGTTGTCATTCGTTCGACTAGGCACAGCCTCGACCCACATTGATGTTAGTGTATATGCCCTAGAGGCCATTACTGTATCATACTGGTTTGTATATTATTTAATGGAAGCTTGGGATATTCACCTTGTATATACATTCTTGCTCAAAATAGTAGTATGCTACTTGGTTTGTTTCTACTTCAACGTGTACATGTGTTTATTTTATCATATCACTTATACGCATTAGTGGAGCCCTTAGGATCTTTGCTTGATTACCAGCGTTGTGATGGCAGTCACACTAGTGGGGGCTGGGTAATCTATAAGCACATCCTTATACAGGTCCCTAGTCGCAGGACTATCGAGACAGGGCATCGATACTCCGGAGTAGACTGGCGCATGCGCTTCTCATCCCAGTGTGGGAGACGGTCTATCCCACAGCCGTCAGTACGTCGTACTTGAGATAGTATGCGGGTGCTCGTTAGGTTACGAGTACACTGGACAGGACTCGTCGGGAACTGACAAGTTGGTATTATACCTATCGTCAGTTATCAGTTCCCAGGTGACATGAGTACAGCTTAGTCCGCTGACTTGACACTGGCACTTCGCCTCGAGTGTGTTCCCACTGCACTTTGATCACTACCCTACCACGGCTCAAAGGAGTCGTGCAAATAGGTAATGGTTGGGTGCAGTCCCGAAGCACTTGGAGGCAGTGACGGTTAGACAGGATTCGTCTCTCCCGGTATTGGGGGTTGACATCGCGCTGTGTCTAGGAGAGCCATTACACGAGTAGTCCCTGGCCAGGGCAAGCGAGATATACTGGTAGGCTTCCAGTGTTATCTCAGGGTGTTTTGGGCTTCACTCCGACACGACTTGTACCGCTATCAGGGGACTGACGTTTACCGCCCCCTAGGCCCGACATGCGATGTATCAGACGAACAGACCGGACTGTACGGAGACTGTCACATTCAGACTCAGTGGGAGTTCAGATGGGGTTCACCTCATCAGTCTTCTTATCGACATCTACCTGGGGATCGTTACGCACAGCTAGTGCCGCTTGTGGTCTGTGGTTAAACCCACTGCCAGCGTAGTGTCGAGTCTTTAGAGTCCTACACAGAGGGCTATTCGCCTCTAGGCAAAACAGAGTAGAGACCGCATGGTTTTGCGACAGGGTTCGTTCTCATCCGCGCACTTGTGCACGTTTGGAGTCCGGACAGATATTACTAGCAGGCTCTGGTTTGAGCCAGATACTGGTATATGTTTTGGGGCTGATTTTATCTCATGGTATTCATGTTCCTCGAAACAAGAATGCGGGTGTGTATGCACAGTTGATTGAGGCGGAGGAAGAGGATTTTCATTAGGGTTTCGGAACGGGTGCGTATGCACAGTTGACAGTCGTTTTTTTCCAAACCCTAATGGATTTATGAATTATCAATTAATAATATTAATTAAATGAAATTGTGTCATGATTGGGTTTGTTGACTTGTTGACCAAGGTTGACTAGTTGAACATAGTTGAAAGTTTGACCATCATCATTACTTTACAAAGATGCTCTTTGATTCTAGCAAAATTCATTTAATGAATGTAATGATAATGGTCATTCCAAACCATCCATCAACTATTTCATTTTTATTATTATTGTTAATTTGATAATTCTTTTCTTTTCGTTATGGTTGTAAAATGAAAAGAGCTCTCATTTTCTATCATAACTCTGTAGGGTTCCTAGGCACTCTAGTGAAGTCTCACAAGTGATCAAACACGCTAATTTCTAAAAATTACGGTGCCGAGAAAACCTAAAACGGATCGTTAACTAGATATTTAGGCAAAGCATGCAAGTAAACGGAAATATAGAAATAGGGAAGGGGCTACAACCTTTGTAGATCCGGTCCACCAATTCCTAAGCTCCACGATGATCTCCCTCCGCTGTCCAAATCGAACCCCGAACTCAAGTATCGGCTTCGTCGAAGAAATGGGCGGGCTTGATCGTCGGTTCGATGCCGAAGATGATCTACGTCGAAGCTCCACAAGATCAAACTCTCACTTCAACAAGTCATGAAACTTGTGAAGAGAACACCCTATACTACTTGGCAAGAGGTAGAGGATGAAGAAATAGGAAGTGGGTTCACTTTAGAATTGGATTTCTCACTTGTTTTCTCAAGTTGCCATTGGAGTAGCAAGCTTTTTCCATTGAAGAAGAAGATGAAGAAGAAGAAGATGATATGATAAGTGTTGAATAATTAGATAAATAATTCAATACTTATCATACTTTCAACTATAGTTAAGTGTAGAGAATTAACATGGGTTAGTTAAATGGTTAGGGTTAAGCAAAACAACAAAAGAGTGACTTAGTCAAAGTTTCAAGAAACTTCAACTTAAAAACAAAACATGCAACCATTCATTTATCTTTTTCTTTTCCAAAATGAATAAATAAGAAAAAGATAAATGAATAAATAATCAAAACCCTAATCATTAACTTAAACCATGGTTTGATTCTTTACACTTAACCAAGTAAGCATGTATCATCAAACATGATACAAACATGTGCACAAAACTATATCGCATATACAATGTGTACAATTCAAGTGAGAAAATCCTTTTAAAGTGAACCAATACTAGTTAACGCAAAGTAATATATCAAATATATAAATATGCACTAAATCATTAAATCAACACTTGATTTAACGATCCGGTCATATCGGATATAACCGACTAGTATCATATGTATCGGCTTATCGAATCAATCCTTGATTCGATAACTAGGTTATATCGCATATAACCATTCGATACATTCATCGCGAGAATAGAATACGGTATCACATACACGCATTATTCTCGGTCCCGCCCATATCTCATATGCGCTCCTATTTCGTTTCGCTTGAGCCAGGAAACCTCTGTGTAGGACTCTAAAGACTCGTCAATACGCCGGCAGCAGATGATGATCATATCAAACACCCACAAGCCGCAAGCGGTCTGCTAAACATAACGGCCACCCGGGTATTGAGCGATCAGAAGATCGACGAGCAAGCCCGCTCACACTCCTGTGAATCCAACCAGTAACACTTACCGTACAGTCCGGTCTGTTCGTCTGATATGTCGCATATCTCGCCTAGGGGTGGTAAACGTCAGACCCCAATAGCTCGATAAGTCTTGCCGACGTAAGGTCCATAACATTCGTGAAACTACTGATAACTCTTACCAGTATATCACTGCAACCCTAGCCAGGGATTTCCTGTTATGGCCAGTCGAGCATTGCGCAACATCAACCCCCAATACCAGGAGAGACGAATCCCCTCCTATCGCTCATTGCCTCCATGTGAATCGGGACTGTACCCAAAAACCACCTGTTTGCACAACTCAGTAGAGCCGTGGTAGGGTGGAAATCAAAGCACAGTGGGAGACACACAAGACTCTATGACGATCTCGGGTCAACAGACTAAGCTGTACCAGTGTCACCAGAGAACTGCCATCTGACGTAAGGTATAATACCATCTGGGAGTTCTCGGCAAGTCCGTTCAGTGTACCCAATCTCCACTGAGCACCCGCATACCATCTTCGATGTCAAACACCAATGGATATGGGATCATCCATCGCCCATCACATGGGTCGAGAAGATATACGCTAGTCTACTCTGGAATATCGATGCCCCGTCTCGATATTCCCTCGACTAGGAACATTTCAAGGATGTACTCATGGACTATCCAGGCCCCACTAGTATGATCTGCATCACAGTCCTGAAAGTCGAGTACACATCCTAAGGGCTTTATCAACATGTAATCAGAGAGACAGAAAGTATACATGTTAAGATAAAGAGCAACCAGATAGCGTACTATCATGTCGAGCAAGAAAGTCCTACCTATATATGTCCCAGCATCCACTACAATATACATCCAATGTACAGTAATGGCCTCTAGGGCATACATATAACTAACAAACTCTTCTCTCTCCTCACTTCTTCTTCTTCCTCCTCTAGTTCAAGGAGATCCTTTCTCATGTGTTGAGAATCCCTCTCCTTGAGATAAAAACACCCCAAAGCCACTCTCTACTCACTCTAGGGTTAGAGGTTTAGCAAGCCAAAGATCCTAGTTCTCTCAAAGTTCGAGAAAGGAGCCCGAAGGTCGAACCCTCAGGTGGATCCATCTTTGACGGAAGAAGGCGACGAGGAAAGCACCATCAAACCCTACAAAGGTTTCAAGAAGAAGGAGTTCAAGTTAGGTATAACTTTTTATCCGAGTAGCTAACTCTCTTTAGCATGATAGCTAGTTTAGTTTAGAAAAGATCCTGACTTTGGTAGTCCATGCGCTAAAAATTTGATTTTTATACGGTTTCCGCCTCCCCGCAAGAACCGGGGTTGGCAACGTGGACTTACAGTAGTATCAGAGCCTAACTAAACTTAAACTAGCTTAGTAGTAAAGTGTATGGAAGTTCGAACGGAAAAATCCCAAAAACCGGAAAAACAAAACCCTAACTTTCTGTTGAAAATTTTTGTGCTCTAAAATTAAAATGTTTTACTCCTAAAATCGGCTCAGGGTTTTGTGAGAACACCCACCAAACACGATCCCCTGATTCCCTCAAACCGCCGCGGTTCCGCGGTAATAGGTATGCATTTGCCGCGGAACCGCCGCCGTTTGGGCTCCTCTCGTGATCGGGTTTTTTGCAGTGTTCTTCTGGTAGGGTTTTAGGATTTTTCAGATGGTTTATTTGTGCCCAGGTTTTCCAGAAAAGAAATTTGTTTTTGGGGGCCTATAAATCCGTATTTTTATAGAACTTCACTACACTTTGACTATATTGGTTATATCTGTAATGTTTATATGTATTGAACGTCGGCTAATCGCTATATGTCGATTAGTCGGGGTTATACATATCTGTGATCTGTGTTTGATGATGGTTTGTGTATATGAATGCGTTGGACTGTCGCGGGTGAATAGTCGGGGTGGATGTGAGATGAGTGTTTCTTTTTCTCTCATTCATGTAAAATGTAAATTGATGTAATATTATTATTTGTATGGCCGCACAACCGGGTCGGGGTTGTAGCCGTCATTGTATAATTCTTTTTACTATTTTTGCTCCTAGGATAGACCCATGGAGGGGTGCACAAACTACCGGGTATCTCGAAGTGCCGAGTGGCCTACTCACGGCGTTGAGGGAGGTTGCTCCACTTCGGATACTTAGCGGGTAGTTTGCCGCACCCGTAGGGGTCTTGGGTGGGGTATTGGCTATTCACCGCGACCGTGTAATCCGCTTTTCGTTGCAGGCTCGAAAGGATTGCGGATTCCTAGTATATCCAATGTATTCATCTGTGATCTGTAATGTCTATCATTGTTATATATTTATAACTATTTAGGCGTTGCTTATGTTTTACAGCCGCGCTAGCCCAGCCCCCGCTCTGTCGTTAGTTAAGTAACCTAACGGGTGATGACGGGACCCCGTGGCGAATGCGAATGGCATAAGCGTACGTCATATTTTGGTTGTTTTCTGCAATGGTAGGATTAAATGATGGGACGCATTAAAAGAACTAATGCAAGAATATCACGCATTAAAAGAACTAATGCAAGATAATAAACCAAGCTAAAGTCGTTGGAACACTTTCGAAAAACCACTCGGTTCTTTTCAAAACTAACTTTTAAATGCGGAGCTTGAGCCACTCCTTTTAAAAGCTATCTCGTTCCATCGATTATATCAAGTTCTCTACGTTCACGGTTTCGCCAAAACCATTCGTAGCCCTCCGTCGTTTCACATAAATAGTCAATAGTATTCAAGCTGTGTTTGTTGGCCAAAGTCAAGGCATAGTGATTGGTAGCTATTGGGTATTCATGTGCAGCATAGATAGATGCGTTGGTTTGGAACAGTCGTACTGCTTTGTTGGCCAAAGTCAAGGGTAGGTACGGGTGGATTCAAATTAACCTGGAGAACGACGGGTAGAACTTGACATGTGACTTATGATTTGTTGGCCAAAGTCAAGGTCATAAGAGCATGGGGCAAAAATCCACATCGGGGGTTTCATAAGTACTGAAACTTGCTAGACTTGCATACCATTTGGAGTGTGGTGATTCTGGTTGGATTCCTTCAGTTTCGTCACGCGATGATATTTGGATCCCGATCCTACTGTGAGTATATGCTACTCCTCGGGAAATTTCTCACTAAACGATCAATGCTATAAACCTAGTAGATGTCTAGAAAGGTGTTAGCGGGGCTACGCCCCCAGGGAAAAGAGGTTCTTAAATTAAAGAACTTCGCGAAAGCGTTGGAAAACCTCCCTCGAAGTACCGACACTGGCCTGGCTGAACGGTTAAGCAAGTATTGTGCGGTGGGATTGATCCCGACTATTTCTTCCTTTATGGTTTGAGGAGGGATTCGAGAGACAGTGGGAGCCATCCTGTTTAGACAAATTAAAAACCATTCTAAACTTGCAAGAGCATCATGCTGAGTGTTTCTTCTTCTCTCTCCTAATTGCAGCGACCAATCAACATGACTGGACTTAAGTTACTTCTAGATAAAAACATACTGACAGGGCCAAACTACAAAGATTGGCTCAGGAATGTCAAAATGGCAATCACTTACGACAAGCTGGGGTATCTTCTTACCACCAAAGCTCCCCCCGTCCCAGGTCCCACCTCCAGTGTCGCGGATAAGGAAATCCGTAAGACTTGGGAGATTGATTGCACGAAGGCCAAGTGCCTCGTGCTTGCCTCTATGGACAACGAACATCAGAGGAGGCACGAGAATATAGACCTGGAATCCATATTTCTCCATACAAAAGAACTATATGGAGAGCAGTCTCGTATCGCAAGATACAAAGTGTCGAAGAAGTTGTTTTCGGCAAAGTTGGCCGTCGGATCATCGGTAGCGGAACACGTGCTTAAGATGATTGGCTACATTGAGGAGCTCGCAGAACTTGGGACCACGTTGGAGAGTGAGCTCTATACGGACTTGATTCTCCAGTCCCTTCCTTCCACTTACGCCCAGTTTATACTGAACTTCAACTTACAAGAAAAAGAAGTTGAACTTTCAGAACTCCTCAAAATGCTGAGGAGCGCAGAGGGCACCCTACAGAAAGGTAGGGAAACACCCACTTTGTTTGTAGGAGGATCTTCTTCTTCTAGGTCCAAGGCGAAAGCCAAGGGAAAGAAGAGGAAAGCCCCCGCCAGACCAAGGGGCGGTGTTAGTAAAGTGGATACGAAGGGAAAGGAAAAGGCAACAAAGATAGCGGGGAAGCTTGTGGGTAAAGAAGAATGCTTCTATTGTCATAAGAGTGGACACTGGAAGAAAGATTGCAGGGCTTGGAAGGCCAGGACACAGGAACTGAAGTAGGTTGCGGCTTCAGCTTCAGGTGTGTATGTTATTGAAAACTGTCTTTCGATAAACTCTACTTCCTGGGTATTGGATACCGGATCAGGATCTCATATCTGTAATTCTTTGCAAGCGTTGAGAAACCGTAGGGTTTTGAAGGCAGGTGACATGACCCTCAGAGTTGCGAACGGAGCTAGCATGGATGCTAAAGCCGTGGGGGACTATCACCTGGGAATGTCAGATGGACATGTTTTGGTTTTGCGCAATTGCTTTTTTGTACCCAACGCAACTTGTAATATCATTTCTGTATCTTTGGTTTCTAAAGAAGGTTATGAATTTGCGTTTGTAAGTAATGTTGTAAACATTCACCTTAATCAAGTTCTGATTGGGTCAGGTACATTGAGTAATGGTATATACGTGTTAAACCAACCACAGATTTTCAATGTCCAGAATACACACAAAAGAAAGTCTCCAGATATCAATCAGACTTTCTTATGGCATTGTAGACTGGGTCACATCAATGAGAGAAGGTTGACTAAGTTACATACAGAAGGATATTTGAATCCGTTCGAATATCAATCGTATGCCACTTGTCAATCCTGTCTCAAAGGAAAGATGACAAAGACTCCGTTCACTGGACACGGAGTAAGAGCGAGCGAACTCTTGGGACTCGTACACAGCGACGTGTGCGGTCCAATGTCTACACATGCGCGAAGCGGTTATTCTTACTTCATTACTTTTACGGATGACTTTTCAAGGTACGGTTATGTCTTCTTAATGAAACATAAGTCCGAAGCTTTTGAAAAGTTCCAGGAATATAAGAATGAACTAGAAAAACAAACCGGCAAAAGTATCAAGATTCTAAGATCGGATCGAGGTGGAGAATACTTAAGTGCCGAGTTCCTGAATTACTTAAAAGAGAATGGAATTCTCTCTCAGCTTACTCCTCCATACACTCCGCAACATAACGGTGTATCGGAGAGAAGGAACCGGACCCTATTGGATATGGTACGGTCCATGATGAGTAACGCTGAGTTACCGCGATCATTCTGGGGGTATGCGATAGAATCAGCTGCGTACCTTTTGAACCGAGTTCCAACTAAGACTGTGCCTACTACACCATTTGAGATGTTGTGTGGGAAGAGACCCTATCTTAAGCACATTAAGACATGGGGATGTCCAGCTTTTGTTAAAAAGCAGCATGCGGACAAGCTCGAGGCACGCTCAGTACAGTGTAAGTTCGTGGGATATCCAAAGAACTCCAAGGGATATTTCTTCTACTGCGAAGAGGAACAAAAAGTTCTTGTTTCTCGTCATGCCTACTTCATGGAAACTGAGTTTTTGGAAACCCAGATAAGTGGGAGTACAGTAGAACTGGAAGAAATTCCAGAACCACGAACTATTACTGAAAGCTTAGTGGAACCAAAGGGTTCAAAAGAACAGGACATTCCTACGCCGCTCCGCAGGAGTAGTAGGCAGTCTCATCCGCCCGAGAGATACTACGGTTTTCTCATAGACGGGGATAGAGAGGATTGCATCATAGATTATGATGAGCCTACTAGCTTCCAGCAGGCCGTTCAGAGCATTGACTCGGTAAAATGGCTGGATGCAATGCGGACCGAAATGGAGTCCATGTACACCAACAAAGTATGGACGTTGGACATTGCTCCAGACGGGGTAAAACCCGTAGGATGCAAGTGGATCTTCAAAAGGAAGATTGGTGTAGATGGACAGGTTGAGACCTATAAAGCTAGACTTGTTGCAAAGGGTTTTCGTCAAAGACCTGGTTTGGACTATGACGAAACCTTTTCTCCAGTGGCTATGCTGAAATCCATTCCGATCCTTCTTGCCATTGCTGCCTTCCACGATTATGAGATTTGGCAGATGGACGTAAAAACCGCTTTTCTAAATGGAAATTTAGAGGAGTGTGTCTATATGGACCAGCCAGAGGGTTTCATTCAGAGTGGGAGCAGCGGAAAGGTGTGCAAGTTGCTCAAGTCCATTTATGGACTGAAGCAGGCATCGCGGAGTTGGAACATCTGTTTTGATGAAACGGTCAAGGAATTTGGCTTTATCAAAAATCCAGATGAACCATGCATCTATAGTAGATTTGTGGCGAGAACTGTAGTATTCCTCGTTTTATACGTGGATGACATTCTCTTAATAGGAAATGACATTCCTATGCTACAATCTGTCAAGGGGTTCTTGTCGCACAGGTTCTCCATGAAAGACCTGGGTGATGCCTCATACATCCTGGGGATCCGGATCCATCGTGATAGATCCAAGAGGATATTAGGACTTTCACAGTCCAGGTACATCGACACCATACTGAAAAGATTCAGTATGGAAGATTCCAAGCGCGGTAACCTACCGGCTTGTCACAGGATCACCCTCTCTAAAGAGATGTCTCCCAAGACTGATTTGGAGAGGGATCGCATGTCTATTATACCCTACGCTTCTGCAGTAGGCTCTATAATGTATGCAATGTTGTGTACCAGACCGGATGTAGCTTATGCACTCAGTGTGGTAAGTCGGTATCAGTCAAACCCTAGGGAGAAACACTGGATAGCGGTAAAGAACATTCTCAAGTACCTGAGAAGGACTAAGGAGATGTTCTTGGTGTATGGCGGAAAAGACCTCCAGATCGAGGCCTTTGCTGACTCCAGCTTCCAGAGTGACAAGGATGATTCCAAGTCCATGTCGGGTTTTGTCTTTGCCCTCAATGGAGGGGCGGTGTGTTGGAAGAGTTCCAAGCAGGAAACCGTTGCAGACTCGACGATGGAAGCGGAATATATCGCTGCATCTGATGCCGCAAAAGAAGCTGTCTGGATGAGGATGTTCTTGAAAGAACTTCAGGTGGTTCCGTCCATTGTTGACCCAATACATCTGTATTGTGACAACAACGGGGCTATAGCTTTAGCGAAGGAACCCAGGTCCCATCAGAGATCCAGACACATCTTGAGGCGGTATCACCTGATCAGAGAGATCGTAGATCGCAAGGAGATCGAGGTTCGGAGGGTTGCTCCAGAAGAAAACACTGCAGATCCATTCACCAAGGCCCTACCCCAGACACAGTTCGAGCGGCTGATCGAGATGATAGGTCTTCGATATGCCAGTACATGGCCTTAGTGCAAGTGGGAGATTGTTAGTGTATATGCCCTAGAGGCCATTACTGTATCATACTGGTTTGTATATTACTTAATGGAAGCTTGGGATATTCACCTTGTATATACAATCTTGCTCAAAATAGTAGTATGCTACTTGGTTTGTTTCTACTTCAATGTGTACATGTGTTTATTTTATCATATCACTTATACGCATTAGTGGAGCCCTTGGGATCTTTGCTTGATTACCAGCGTTGTGATGGCAGTCACACTAGTGGGGGCTGGGTAATCTATAAGCACATCCTTATACAGGTCCCTAGTCGCAGGACTATCGAGCAGGGCATCGATACTCCGGAGTAGACTGGCGCATGCGCTTCTCATCCCAGTGTGGGAGACGGTCTGTCCCACAGCCGTCAGTACGTCGTACTTGAGATAGTATGCGGGTGCTCGTTAGGTTACGAGTACACTAGACAGGACTCGTCGGGAACTAACAAGTTGGTATTATACCTATCGTCAGTTATCAGTTCCCAGGTGACATGAGTACAGCTTAGTCCGCTGACTTGACACTGGCACCTCGCCTCGAGTGTGTTCCCACTGCACTTTGATCACTACCCTACCACGGCTCAAAGGAGTCGTGAAAACAGGTAATGGTTGGGTGCAGTCCCGAAGCACTTGGAGGCAGTGACGGTTAGACAGGATTCGTCTCTCCCGGTATTGGGGGTTGACATCGCGCTGTGTCTAGGAGAGCCATTACACGAGTAGTCCCTGACCAGGGCAAGCGAGATATACTGGTAGGCTTCCAGTGTTATCTCAGGGTGTTTTGGGCTTCACTCCGACACGACTTGTACCGCTATCAGGGGACTGACGTTTACCGCCCCCTAGGCCCGACATGCGATGTATCAGACGAACAGACCGGACTGTACGGAGACTGTCACATTCAGACTCAGTGGGAGTACAGATGGGGTTCACCTCATCAGTCTTCTTATCGACATCTACCTGGGGATCGTTACGCACAGCTAGTGCCGCTTGCGATCTGTGGTTAAACCCACTGCCAGCGTAGTGTCGAGTCTTTAGAGTCCCACACAGAGGGCTATTCTCCTCTAGGCAAAACAGAGTAGAGGTCGCATGGTTTTGCGACAGGGTTCGTTCTCATCCGCGTACTTGTGCACGTTTGGAGTCCGGACAGATATTACTAGCAGGCTCTGGTTTGAGCCAGATACTGGTATATGTTTTGGGGCTGATTTTATCTCATGGTATTCATGTTCCTCGAAACAAGAATGCGGGTGTGTATGCACAGTTGATTGAGGCGGAGGAAGAGGATTTTCATTAGGGTTTCGGAACGGGTGCGTATGCACAGTTGACAGTCGTTTTTTTCCAAACCCTAATGGATTTATGAATTATCAATTAATAATATTAATTAAATGAAATTGTGTCATGGTTGGGTTTGTTGACTTATTGACCAAGGTTGACTAGTTGACCATAGTTGAAAGTTTGACCATCATCATTACTTTACAAAGATGCTCTTTGATTCTAGCAAAATTCATTTAATGAATGTAATGATAATGGTCATTCCAAACCATCCATCAACTATTTCATTTTTATTATTATTGTTAATTTGATAATTCTTTTCTTTTTGTTATGGTTGTAAAAAGAAAAGAGCTCTCATTTTCTATCATAACTCTTCTCTCTCCTCACTTCTTCTTCTTCCTCCTCTAGTTCAAGGAGATCCCTTCTCATGTGTTGAGAATCCCTCTCATTGAGATAAAAACACCCCAATGCCACTCTCTACTCACTCTAGGGTTAGAGGTTTAGCAAGCCAAAGATCCTAGTTCTCTCAAAGTTCGAGAAAGGAGCCCGAAGGTCGAACCCTCAGGTGGATCCATCTTTGACGGAAGAAGGCGACGAGGAAAGCACCATCAAACCCTACAAAGGTTTCAAGAAGAAGGAGTTCAAGTTAGGTATAACCTTTTATCCGAGTAGCTAACTCTCTTTAGCATGATAGCAAGTTTAGTTTAGAAAAGATCCCGACTTTGTTAGTCCATGTTGCTCCTTGCGCTAAAAATTTGATTTTTATACCGTTTCCGCCTCCCCGCAAGAACCGGGGTTGGCAACGTGGACTTACATTTGAAACATAGTCAACAGCCAAAAGAATATACACATTTCCAAAAGAGTTAGGAAATGGTCCCATAAAATCTATACCCCAAACATCAAAAATATCTACAACCAAAATTGGTTGGAGCGGCATTTCATTTCTTCGCGATATCCGGCCTAAGTGTTGGCACCGGGAGCAAGTTTTGCAGTATTCGAATGCATCTTTGAAGAGTCGTGGCCAATAGAAACCACATTGCAAAACTTTCTCGGCTGTCTTCTTTGGGCCAAAGTTCCCGCCACATGCTTGATCGTGGCAAAAAGACAGCACACTCTTGACCTCATTTTCAGACACACATTGACGAATGATTTGGTCGGAACAATATTTAAAAAGATAAGGTTCATCCCAGTAAAAATGCTTTACTTGGGACAAAAATCGTAGTTTGTCTTGTTTCGACCAATCTTTAGGTATCAAGCCGGTGGCTAAGTAGTTTACAATATCGGCGAACCATGGTTCGCAAGAAACGGTCAAAAGCTGCTCATCGGGAAAAACATCAGTGATAGGAAGTTCAAGAGTAGGCGAAGAAGGAAGTCGTGAAAGGTGATCGGCCACTACGTTTTCACATCCTTTTTTGTCCCTTATAATAAGGTCAAATTCTTGCAGCAAAAGGATCCAACGTATTAGCCAAGACTTAGCATCCTTCTTCGCAAAAAGGTGGCGAAGAGCTGAGTGATCCGTGTACACTATAACTGGAGAGCCGATTAAATAAGGCCGAAAATTTTCAAGTGCAAACACAACCGCTAAAAACTCTTTTTCTGTTGTTGTGTAGTTTAGTTGGGCCTCATTTAATGTTCGGCTAGCGTATTAAATTACGTGCGGCATCTTGTTAATGTGCTGTCCAAGAACAGCACCGATGGCAAAATCGGATGCGTCGCACATAATTTCGAAAGGATGCGTCCAGTCTGGAGATGAAAGGATGGGTGCAGAAATGAGTGAGTGTTTCAAAGACTCAAAAGCTTCCATGCAAGTTGAGTCGAAAACAAATGTAGTGTCCTTGGCCAATAAGAGAGTCAAGGGTCTAGCAATCTTGCTAAAATCCTTGATGAACCGTCTATAAAAACCGGCATGGCCAAGGAAAGCTCGGATATCTTTGACGCATTTCGGAGGAGGAAGATTAGAAATGACTTCAATTTTAGCTCTATCAACCTCTATGCCGTTTTGCGAGATGACATGTCCTAAGACAATGTCTTCTCATACCATAAAATGGCATTTTTCCCAATTCAAAGTTAGGTTCTTCTCCCTACAGCGGGTAAGAACTGCGTCAAGATGTCGTAAACACTCATCGAAGGAGTCACCGAAAATGGAGAAATCATCCATAAAGATTTCCAAAAATTTCTCCACCATGTCCGAAAAGATCCCCATCATACACCGCTGAAATGTAGCGGGTGCATTGCATAACCCAAAGGGCATACGACGATAAGCAAAAGTGCCAAAGGGACAAGTAAATGTAGTCTTGTCTTGATCCTCTTTGGCTATGGGGACTTGGTTATAACCGGAGTAGCCATCTAGAAAACAGTAGAACTCATGCCCCGCCAACCGTTCTAGCATTTGGTCAATGAAGGGTAAAGGGAAGTGGTCCTTCCTTGTTGCGGCATTGAGTTTTCGGTAGTCGATGCAAACTCGCCACCCAGTTTGGGTGCGAGTAGGAATTAACTCATTTGCCTCATTGGTTATGACTGTGATGCCCGATTTCTTTGGCACGACATGAATGGGGCTAACCCATTGGCTATCCGAGATAGGGTAAATGATACCGCTATCAAGACACTTAACAATCTCCTTCTTGACCGCCTCTTTCATAATGGGGTTGAGGCGTCTTTGTGGATCCCTTACCGGCTTGGCATCATCCATCAAGTGTATGTGATGTTCAACTATGAGGGGACTAATCCCTTGATGTCCGCCATAGACCAGCCGAAAGCTTGCCGATTATTGTATAAGACCGTTAAAAGAGCCTTATCTTGCTCAAGAGCTAGAGAGGCCGATATGATAACGGGTAAGGTCTCATTTTCACCTAGATAAGCATATTTTAGGTGCGACGGCAAAAGCTTTAGCTCGAGTTTAGGTGGTGAAACAATAGATGGTAACAATGGAGTAACTGTTTCAAACTCGAAGGATTCCATCAAAGGTTTAAATTGAGTGTACGCTACCGAGTCGGATGGTTCAACTAACTCATCCGAAAAAGCAAAAGACTCAAACTCGGGTGGAGAGTCTTTAAGATCGTCAACAAAGGTGAAACACTCATAATCTTTGTCCGTCGTGAAAGCTGTGTCGGATTCTAGGAGGAACGCACTAGTGGCGTCAACAATGCTGTGATCAAACATAAAATTTTCAAACTCACAGTCCTCCTCCACGATCTTATTGATCGAGCAAACATCAAGTACGCTAGAATTAGGCTCGCAAGGCTGACTTCCTAACTTGAAAATGTTGAGTTCAACTGTCATATTGCCAAAAGATAAATTCATTGAACCATTACGACAGTTGATTACTGCGTTAGAAGTCGCGAGGAATGGTCGACCCAGTATCACCGGAATTTGACTCCGGGGGTTAGCGACAGGTTGTGTATCCATAACAATAAAGTCAACGGGGAAAATGAAATCCCCTACTCTAATTAACACATCCTCCAACTCTCCCCTAGGATGGGTGATTGATCGGTCGGCCATTTGGAGAGTGCAATGAGTGGGCTTAAGCTCTCCAACGTCTAATTGTTCGTACACCGAATAAGGTAGCAAATTGACACTAGCACCAAGATCTAATAGTGCTCTATTGATGGTCTTGTTCCCAATTGTGATCGAAATAGTAGGACAACCAGGGTCCTTGTGCTTTGGGGGTAAAGAATTGACAAGAGCATCACTAACAGCACTAGCCACAAAAACTTTCTTTAGTACTTGTGACTTCCTCTTTTTGGTGCATAAGTCCTTTAAGATTTTTGCATATGAAGGAACTTGTTGGATTGCATCCAAAAGAGGGATATTTATGCTAACCTGTTTGAACAACTCTACAATCTTCTCCATCTGTGGAGTGGGTCTATTGGATCTCAGCCGATTTGGAAAAGGAACACTTTGAAAAGTCGTTGAGTCCAATTTTTGCGGATCAGATTGTTGAGTTGGAACGGAATCCCGTGTAGATGTGTTCGTGTTATGAGAAGAGGGTCCGTTCGAGCTAGAAGAAGTAGAGCCATGTGAAGGATGGAGAATAGGCTCTGAAGAAGAAGAAGAAGATGAAGAGAATGAAGAAACACCGGCAGGGGTGTCATGGTTAATACCCACATCGTTTTGCAGCACTTTTCCGGATCTCAACGTGGTCACAGCATTCACGTTATGATTCTGCTGTTCATGTGCAACATGTGCGTGACCAGGATTTGGGAGTGGTTGAGACGGAAGCTTTCCTTTCTCTCGCTCTTTCAATGCTGCGTTGAGTTGTGCAATTTGTGCCTCAATAGCTTTGATGCTTTGATCGTGTGAGGCACTGTTTTGCACCAAAGATTGAACAGAAGTCTCTATCCTAGCTGTGGACTGTGCAGATTGCTTTAGGAAAGCTTCTAGACTTCTTTCGAGCGAGCTAACAGCATTTTGAGTGGGAACAAAATTGTTGGGCACAAAATTGTTCATCTGATTAGGGTAAGCTTGCTGTTGGAGAGGTTGCTGAAATTGAGTTTGTGGAGGTGCTTGTTGTTGTGGAGGAGGAGCCCTTTGAAAATTGTTGTTTCCTTGGACTTGTTGATTTTGGTTCCAAGCGAAATTTGGATGGCTCTTCCAACCCGGATTGTATGTTGAAGAGTATGGATCGTTTCTTTGTCGTTGCTGAAAGGCAGCATTGACTTGATCCTGTCCTTGAGTAGATGCAGTGTAAGGACACTCTTCGGTGAAATGTGATGGATCCGAACAACAAGCACAAACAGTTCGTGGAGGCACAACAGGGGCAGGAGAAGGTGCTGAGATTTTGGTCTCAAGCGCTTCTAGCTTTTTCGTAAGAGCGGCCAACTCGGCCTTCATAGCAATTGACATCTCTACTTGATGTATGCCTTCCCTAGGTTGACCAATAGAAGAAGATGATGATGTGGTCTTGGTGCTCTCCCACTGAATTGTTTGTTCGCTAAGATCCTCAAGAAACTGTCACGCTTCCTCACTAGACTTGGATAGAAAGTGACCTTGACAAATGGTTTCTAGCAACTGCTTCGTTGCCGGGTTCAATCCCTCGTATAATGTTTGGCAAAGTTGCCATCTTTCGATCCCATGGTGAGGGCATTGAACGAGTAGGTCTTTGAATCTTTCAAAACATTTCCAAAATGGTTTGGCAGGAAGCTGTGAAAATTGTATAATCTCATTACGGATTTTAGCAGTTTTGTGATGAGGATAAAACTTTTTAAGAAAAGCTTTCACAAACTTGTCCCAGTTTCTAATTGAATGTGATGCGGTGCTGTATAGCCACTTCTCGGCTAGGTCACATAAGGTGAAAGGAATGACCCTTAGCCTTATAGCGTCATCACTTAATTGGGTAGTTTTCATCATCGCACAAACGTTTTGGAATTTGTTGATAAAGATATATGCATCTTCGGATTCCAAACCATGAAACTTAGGCAGCATATTGATGAAGTGGGGTTTGATCTCAAAATTGTCCCCATTAGCCGGTGGGAGGGAAAGACAAGTAGGAAGGGTGGTGCAGACGGGGTAGAAAAGATCCTGGAGCGCGACTCGTGCGAGCGCTTCAACAGGCGGAAGATTCGGGTTATTCGCACCTAACGGAGGTGGAATCTTTCCCATCGGTAAGGTGTTGTTAGGATCGTATCCCGACATACCTTCGGAAGAAGAATGTGATGGTGAAAGTGAAGAAGTGGACAAGATTTCGACTTCGGAGTCGAAAGGTTCGTCGGTCGGTACCAACGAAACACGGACTAATCGGGCGCTAGGGTCTCTAGTCCAACCGGACATACACTAAAAGGGTTAGTGTAGTCGAAAGATGAAAGACAGAATGTGGAGGTAAGAAAACGTCAATGAGAGGAAGTGGTGTAAGTGAGTGCAAAGATTTCTTTAGCGACAAGTTGCAAGTTTTGAAAAGATTTTTCCATTTACTTTTTTATGTGTGCTTTTGCAAAAAGATTTTTGAAAAGAGACTTGTGACACAAATGCAATTAACCACACATGCACAATCAGGCCTAGATCTAGGGTCACCTAGGTCAGCTAGACAGCTCCTAACTGTTCCAAAGGGCTAGAGATAGGACCTCAAACCGCCTCTTCACCGTCAGTTGCAGCCAGGTAAGTGCCAGGTAAGTGGGAAGGAACTACGCTGTGGGCCTAATTAAAAACCACTAGCCTTGACACACTTGCCTAGGCACCGCAAAGACAGGTTAGGATAAACGGCCGATGCCTATACTAGTCCTCTGTCCTATTGAGCTCGACGTCCTTAGGGCTGAGTCTAATATTTTTTAATTAAAAGTGGTCAATGCAAATGCTTTAAGTGATTTTTGGGGTCCTGGGAAGGGTGATGAAATCCCCACCCAATCTGAATTGGTCAATAGCCCCTTAAAGTCAGATTAAAGTATGCAAAGCAGTAAATCACTTGCAATCAATTTGCTTTATAGCGCGGCGCAAAGAATCCTGCAGAAAATCAATTTATTGGAAGGGGGAAGAAGATTTTTAGCGCAATGAATCCTGCAGAAGATTTGACAGAAGATATATGGGGATTTGCAGAGGGGAGAATGAGGAAACAAACAGTGCAAATTTCGTGTAGAGAGGACTCCAGAAGACCGCGGTTCCGCCGCAGATCCCACCCCTAGGCCGCGGTTCCGCGGTGAGAAGAAGAGATCGTGCTCTGAAAAATTTGTACGGCTCTTCTGTAGCAATCTACTTCTGTTCTGATGTACCCTTTCCTGATTCTCCTTCTGTGTTGTTTCAGATCCGTCAATCCTGCAAAGATCCACAAAGAAAACCCTTCAAACAATAAAAGATGATAAATTTTTTATATTTTTGGATTTTTTCAGATTTTTATGATTTTTTTATATTTTATATTAACCCGAAATTACAAAAAGAAAATTTTACGCCATCCCCGGCAACGGCGCCATTTGATTTAGAGAGGTTTTGTCGATCAAAAATATTTATCGCAATCAAGAACGGCGTCGCATGAAGCTAGCCGGTGAATACGGGTCGGTCCACAGGGATGTGTAAATCTCCTTTAAGTTCTTACGAGTTAATTCCAAATGGTGTTTGGATTTATAATTAAACCTAAAAATTGAAGTTGTATGATACTAGGATTAGAAACTTGCTAGGATTAGGTTTAGGGAAAATTTGGTAAACAAAGATCTACATCTCTTTCCATTGCCATTAATTAAATCTATCATATTAGTGTTATGGTAAATATTTATAAAGGGGATTAGGATGATTGGGATGATTGATTCTTCCTCTAGATCCTTGTCCTTCCTTTATTAATCTATACCCTAACTCCATGGAAAACCTTAAAATCCGGGCCTTTAGACTACGGAATCACCGCTACCTCGAGGGTAAAAGTGCCGTAGGGAGCGGAATAAGAAGGTATGCATGGAGTTCTAATGTTCATAAAAGTTTGGCAACGAAAAGAGATGAGAGATCTTCATCTCTCAAATCCTTCCCTATTCTTAACACTAACAAGCGAGGAAACTACTCGCTCATTGAGGGGATGAAAAAAAACATGATTTTATTAAAGAGAGAAAACATCGATTGCAAGTTAATAAAAGCTAAACTAAATTAAACTAGGGCGAGAAAATAATTTACCTAGAGCAGATATGAAAAACTACAACTACTGCAAGGAAAATAACCTACTTACTTTTGATGCGCTCTAACTTCAAGAAAACAGAATTTTATTCATGAGTAGAGGCATAAGAAAATACAAGGCTTTGGGTTCTATTTATAGGACATAGAAACCCTAGGTTTACAATTGCTCCGCATGTCTACAATTACAAATATACCCCTAGAAAATCTTTCCAAAGCCGCCAAAGAATTATGGTAAAATTTTCTGCGCATTAGGGCTTCAAACGGCCGCGGAACCGCGGCATGGGCACGCTTGGGCCGCGGTTCCGCGGCCCAATGATGAGCTTGGATCCTGAAATTTTGGTGGCTTGCTTTGGGTCTTTTTGGGCTTCTGGTTCTTTGGTTCTTTTATCAATTGGGCTTCTATATTAGCTCCAGATCTTCACTGAATACTTTGCAATGGATCTTTTAACCGTCTTTCTTGCAAATTTGGATCTTGCGTTGCCTTGTTGATGGTGAACCGTTCTTCTTCTAGGCTTTACTAAGATCTTCTTATTTGTTGGTCAAAAGTACTTCTTTTGTGTCGTCTTTTGTGTTTTTCACTGTTTTCGCTCCAAGAACCTGTAACCTGTAACATGTAGCAGACATGGATCAAAAGCACCTGTTTTCATTGTAAAATGCATAAGAATGGGGAATACAAAATGCAATATTATGTTATGAACAAACGCTAATTGGAAAAGCTTGGCTCGCGGAATATCAAATTTGGGTGGATCGCTGGTACTATCAGGGAAATAATATCGAGGTTGAGAGGGAGCCAGTTATATCGATAGAAGAAAAACTTATATGGTATTAGATGATTACCCGCAGATTCATCCTCACGGCCGCCCCTCCGCCGATCACATATACGCCTCAAGCACCGATAGTGAAATTTGGTAACTTTATATCAAACCTTATAAAACTATAATCTTATTTTTATGAAATTCATTCTTATTTAACATCAATATAGGTGTAAACCATATACGAGTTAGAGGATATCGCTGATGAGGGGATTCGTGGAACTAAGGAGCCAAAGAGCGCATGTATGAACATCAAGTCCCTCATCAAGATTGTGTTCGCGAAGCACAAATTTACACGTCCGCCTACCGTTCGTTCACCACCCATCATTGTACCACCCATCACATATTCACGTAGAAGATGTGGACAAGAACAAGCAGAATCATCTCAGCCACCACCGTCTCAGCATCCCGATGAGTACGTGCATGGATCATCCCAGTCAGATCCGTCTCAGCGACTTGACGCCGACAAAGCCGAACTATCACAGCCTCCTCTTCATGTGAAAAATGAGAAGACACCATATGAGTTGAGATAACCGCGTTAGATTTTAGTGTAATGACTTGTTATATGTAATTTTATGTCGTATTGTGTTGTATTTATGATGTATGTGTGTGTTTAATTGTGATGTGATATTGCGTGGTAAATATGTGGATTATGATGTGATATAGCTTGATATATATGTGTTTGATGCGATATTTATGATGTATATGTGTGTTTATATATATTTTTGGTATCAGTTTTGATATATATGTGAATTGCATTAGTATCAGTTTTGATATATGATATAGTACATACCAATTTTGATACTGCAGAAAGCTCACTGGAAGCAGTGAGCTCTCTAAGTTGTCAAGTGCGCCCCTTACAAAATATACAGAGAGCTCACTGCTTCCAGTAAGCTCTCTATCAAAGTTGTATGGGGCGCAATTGAAAAATGCTCCCCATACAACTTAGACAGAGAGCTTATGTACAAGGAGCGCAGACGTATGAGGGTAAAGATTCAGACGCATGTGAGTTCTCTGGGTTCTTAGACAGACGTTTGTCTACTATTCATCAGACGTCTGCCAGATCACTAAAATTATAGTGTTCTTGTATGAGACGCACTTGTCAAGTGCACCCTATAAATTTTCAATAGAACGCCTCGGTGTTCTTGTATAGGGCGCACTTGCCAAGTGCGTTCCATACGTTTTTAGTTGTGTGCCTCAGTGTTGTTGTATGGGGCGCACTTGCCAAGTACGCCCTATATATTTTCAAAATGGACTCTTTATGAATTGTATGGGACATACTTGGAAAGTGTGTCTCCTAGAAAAAAAATTTTAAAAAGTGCTACGTCAGGCGTTGAGCTGGAGCTGATGTGGCCAAAAGTGACCTAAATTTATAAATATTTTGGAAAGTGACCTAAATTTAAAAATATTATTTAAAATTAACCTAAATTGAAAAATTGCCATTATACTTGTCTCCCTCAAAACAGAAATTCTGAGGCTTAGCGGATATACATCTACAGTCCCATCCTCTCCTGTTAATGAATCATTAGAAGCAGCATTGTGCCTATAAAATTAGAAAACAAAAACAGTCAAACTCAAATGCATCTCAAAAACTTCAACAAAATCACCTAGGGTTCCAAAATTCACTATAAATTAAAGTTCCGACTACCATTTGAGAGCTTGCGCCCACAAATCCGAAGGAATCAGCGCATAAACCCACCACCTCCAACTCGCCATCCTACATCAAGTTGTCGTCTTTCCGAAGACTGAACACGAGATCTGAGCTAAATATGTTGCTAATCATCTTCATCCCATACGACGAGGTGCCAGGCGTCGCAGTGTACGGGACCCTTCTCATGCCGCCATTGCCGCCCTCGCTTGATTCCACCTCCTACAGTTCCCTCCACCATCCGAATCAAACAACAACAAAAAATTTGATCATAAAAGAATGCGAATTGAATTGGGGCGATATGAGATCGAAGGTGCTCGCCTGTAGGGGACGAGATAGACTCCCGTCATCGTCGACAACGGAGGCGGCAGTGGCGGCGGGGGTAAGATTAGGATTTGAGGGGATTTCGAGGGAAGAATCGTCCATTCGTGAAGTTGAGAGAGTGGAGAGAGAGATGCGGAGAAAAGAGAGGAAAGAGGGAGATGAGAGTTGAGGGGACAAATTTTCGGATTTAGCAGGCTTACAAAACTAATTAGAGATTTAGGTAGATTTTAAAACTATTTAGGAAAATAGCAAATTTGAGTCACATCGATGACATCTAGACGCCATGTTGTAATGGCGGTTGGAAAATATGGACGTCTCTGAATCCGTACTTTCAAAGTGCCGATTCAACTTGGGAGTCACGGGTAGCAAAACTGCAACCCGTGACCCTACCTTTAAACTTAACAAATACTCTCTCTCTCTCTCTACTCGATCTCTCTCTCTATTTCTCTCTCTCTACTCGATCTCTCTCTCTCTCTCTTCCAGGCACTCCTCTATCTCAATCTCAGGATCTCCCCGACTCCTCTCTCTTTATCTCTCTCCCCTGGCTCCTCTCTCTCTCACCCTAGATCTCTCTGTCTCCTCCCTCAACTCTGTCGATCTCTCACTCTTCTCTCTCTCGAGCGCTCCTCCCTCTCTCTCTCGGGCGATCAACGAAGCTCTCTTCATGACGGAAAAATCTCAGATCTCGGATCCATCTCTCAATCTGTGCGCATGTGAAGGTGAGCAAGATCTCTGTCTCTGAACGATTTTTCTTTCGATTTTTTTGTCACATCGTTAGGGTTTTTGTCTTTTGTTGCTCAAATTTTGCGAGTATTGGAAGGTGCTGTGTTGATCTGTCGATAAGAGCATGCTATTTACTTATAAAAAATTTATTTCTATATTAATTATTTTAATAGGAGATCTATATTTCAATTTGGTTCTTACTAAAGAGAAGTTATCAATATTGATTAATTGTTGCATCTTTATATCCTATATTCTGACAGTTCTATTTTAGAATACCACAAATTTCCATATGGACTAATATGAAAGCAGCAAAATGTGTTGATAATGATCAAAACAAGAGTTGTTAAAAGCATTATTCTAATGCAAAGGTAGCAAGTATGATATTAGTTATGCTAACTGAGTATAATGAACCAAATACCTTGAATAGCATTAACTAGAAAAGGATGATTTAGGTCCTGAAAAACCATAACACACATCATTAGTTATGACCGAACTTAAAGAGGAGACAATATTGATGGTCTAAACCATAAATCTATTTTTGGCAACCTCACCAAATTAAGAACTGAAGCTTGCCCCCATGAGCAGTGATCGTAGTTGCATTTTTCAGGAGGCCACCAATCAATAGTAGCACAAACAAAATCCTCATTTTTAAGGGTTAGCATTAGTAATTGGGTTAGTGTTATTGTTAGAGTTTGGATTAGTGTTAGTATTTGTGTTAGTGTTAGTATTAATGAGAGTATTAGGGTTAGGGTTAGGATTTGTAGATTGTATAAGTATGTTTCTTGAGCTTTGAATAATTTCATAATTATTGTTAATATTAGATACGAAGGCAAATGAGAATGTTGTGTTGATTTGTCATTATAACGGAACATTAAACATTGAAGCGAGTGGTTGGCCGAACTATGTTGATGAAAAAAGTAAAATGATAAGAGTTAATAAATCATGCACATACAATAAGTTGAAACAAAATATTTATGCAACCACGCAGATAAATCCTAGAGAGTATAATATCAATTTGGTATGTAAGATTCCGATCACAAGTCAGGACTACACAAGCATTGAAGTAGCCGATGACGAGGATACAAGCATGATGCTTAGCTTGTATCCTGAAAATCCATCGATACAGGTGTTGGTGGTGAAAGAAACAGTACAATCGCATCAAGAAGTAGTACATCGCATCAAGCTTCCGAATCACAAAGGGAATTTACACACATGCTCAATACGGCTATATGCATGTAGGGTTACCTAGCACGACAGCAAGGTTTCGGGAGGTATCGTCCATGTTAATTTCAAATTTTTTCCGTACTAAAGAACCCTAACCCTAGAATCTTAACTAGAGATTTAGACGAACTAGAAATGCAAATAACTTTACATCTAAGTGAATGAGGAATACAACCTTTGAAGACCGGTCCTTCACTTCTAAAGCTCCGTGTAGTAGTCCCTTCGCTCCAAGTTGTGAACACCCGAACTCTAGTAAAGGTTCACATGAGGAAATGAACAAGCTTGCTCGAAGTCTTCGAGGCCGAAGATGATCTACGTCGAGGAGACTCAAGCTCATGCTACCTCTTCACTAATGGTAGATCAGTGAAGCAAACACCCTAAACTAAATGGCTAATATAGTAGAGGATGATGAAGTAGGAAATAGGCTCACTTTAGATTAATTTTGCTCACAATATTTCCTCACCTTTTCAAAAGCTAGAAAACTTTTCCTTCAGGAAGAAGAAGATGAAGAGGAGATGAGAATGAAACTCATGAGGTGAGAATAGCAACCATGGGTGAGTTAGTATCATACACTAACTCATGTAGAGAATAAACCATGGCTAACAATAATGGTTAGGTTAATAAATATCTACAAGTAAAACAAATTTAGTGGACTAAGTCAATGGTTAGCATAACCTTCTCCAAGCTTCTAGCCATGACATAATCCCACCAATTTGTGATTTACTTTTATAAATAAAAACCCTAGGATTATCATAAGCACGATGTGAGTCTCATATACCCAAGAAGCATGTGGCATCAAGCATGATACAAAATAATGTACATTAATATATATCACATATATACCATATGCACATAAGTGAGAAAAAGAAATGTTAAGTGAGTTAATATTAGTTAATGTAAGTTAATATATCAAATATATAATTATACATTAAATTATTAAATCAACATTTGATTTAATAATCCGGCTATATCACATACAACCGGCTAATATCAAATGTAACAATTTATCGAATCAACACTTGATCCGATAACCCGGCTATATCACATATAACCGACCGATATCACATATCGCGAGAATAGAATGCAGTATCACATACGCGCATTAATCTCGGTCCCGCACATATCACATATGTGCTCCTACTTCATTTCGCATGAACCAGGAAACCTATGTGTAGGACTCTGAAGACTCGTCAATAAGCCGGCAGTAGGTGATGATCATATCAAACACCCACAAGCTGCAAGCAGTCTGCTAAATGTAACGGCCACCCGAATATTGAGCGATCAGAAGATCAACTAGCAAGCCTGCTCATACTCCTGCGAATCCAATCAGTAACACTACCGTACAGTCCGGTCTTTTCGTTAGATATGTCGCATATCGCAGCCTGGGGGTGGTAAAACGTCAGACCCTAATAGCCTGATAAGTCATGCCGATGTGAGGCTCATAACGGTTCGAGAAACTACTGATAACACTTACCAGTAGATCTCAGCAACCCTGGCCAAGGATTTCCTGTTATGGCCAATCGTGCATAGCGCAACATCAACTCCCAATACCGGGAGAGACGAATCCCCTCTTATCTCTCATTGCCTCGATGTGACTCGGGACTGTACCCAAAAACCACCTTTTTGCACGATCTCTTGAATGTTGTATGGTGGAAATCAAAGCACAGTGGGAATCACACAAGACTCTATGACGATCTCGGGTCGACAGACTAACCTGTACCAGTGTCACCAGAGAACTGCTATCTGACGATAGGTATAATACCATCTAGGAGTTCTCGGCGAGTCCGTCTAGTGTACCCAGTCTCCACTGAGCACCCGTATACCTTCTCTGATGTCAAACACCAATGGAGGTGGGATCATCCATCGCCAATCATATGGGTCAAGAAGCATATACGCTAGTCTACTCTGGAGTATCGATGCCCTGTCTCGATACTCCCACGACTAGGAACAATTGAAGGATGTACTTACCAACTACCTTGTCCCCACTAGTATGATCTGCATCATAATCCTGGTAGTCAAGTACTCATCCTAAGGGCTTTATCAACATGCAATAGAGAGATAATAAGTGTACATGTTAAGATAAAGTGCAACCAGATAGCATACTATTATGTCGAGCAAGAAAGTCCTCCCTATATTTGTCCAAGCATCCACTACAATATACATCGCATGTACAGTAATGGCCTCTGGGGCATACATATAACTAACAATCTCCCATTTGCACTAAGGCCATTTGTTGCAGTATCTCATACTCAACGTCCTATAGAAGTCTCTCTAGGGAAAGGCCTTTGTGAGTGGATCCGCCATGTTATCTTTCGTGTCAACTCTCCTGACCTCGATCCCTTGGAGATCAACCATCTCCCTAATCAGGTGATACTTTCCTCAGAATATGTCTGGAACGCTGATGGGACCTGCGTTCCTAGGCCAATGCCACAACTCCATTGTAGTCGCAATAACAGTTATTGGACGCTCAATGGTAGGAACCAAGTTCATCTCATGAACAAGAAATGCCCAGACAGCCACTTTGGCAGCATCATTGGTAGCGATGTATTCAGCCTTTATCGTCTAGTATGTCACGGTATCTAGCTTGAAACTCTTCCAACATACCATCCTTCCACTGAGGGTAAAGACAATGCCTGTAACTGACTTTCAGTCGACCTTATCACTCTGGAAGCTTGAACCAAGAACATTCTTTTAGTGCTTCACAAGTACTTAAGAATGTCCTCCACAGCTGTCCAGTGATTCTCCCAAGATCCGATTGATTCCTGATCAATACACCTAGTGAGTAAGCTACATCTGGTCTGGTACATAACATCGCACACATGATAGAGCCTACTGCCAAAGCATAGGGTATCTCTTGCACGCGAGCTCTCTCTAAATCAGTCTTGGAAGACTTATTTTTGGAGAGAGTGATTCCTAAGTAAGTGGGCGAACCACCACGCTTAGAATCTTTCATACTAAACCCCTTTAGTATGGTGTTAATGTACCTGGATTTGGGACACTCCCAACATCCACTTAGATCTATCACCATAGATCATAATCCACAAGATGTAGTAGGTATCATCCAGATCTTCCAGGGAGAATCCTCGTGATAAGAGGAGTTTGACCGATTGTAGCATAGGAAACCATTTCCTATCAAAATTATGGCATCTACGTACAATACGTATAAGACAACCTTACTCTTTACATCCTTCTTGTATTTACAAGGTTCATCTACCATTTTGATGAAGTCAAACTCTTTGACTGCCACATCAAAACAGATGTTCTAACTCCGCGATGCTTGCTTTAATCCTGATGAACTTAAGCATAGCTTTGAAAGTCTCAACTTTTCCATTTACACCAAGAATCTTCTCAAGATCCAATTTGCTCCCTATGGGTTTTACCCCTTCAGGTGCAACATTCAAAGTCATACTTTGTTGGTGTACCTAGATTCCATCTTTGATTGCATAGCATCCAGCCATTTCACAAAGTCTCCACTTGTGATGGCCTGCCTGAACCTAGTTGGGCCATCATCTTGCATGATGCAATCCTCGCTCCCACTGTCACCGAGAAGACCGTAGTATCTCTTAAGTGGATGAGGAACCCTACTAGATTCGCGGAGAGGCTGAGATTCGTTGGAAACTATTGAATCCTTTGTTTTCACCAAATCATCAGCTTTTAGTTTTTTTTAGCTGGAACTCCTTCCAGTTCTACCTCATGTCCACTAATTTCTTCATAAGAAATTCCTTTTCTAAAAAGGTGGCATGCTGAGAAACAAAACACCTTTTGCTCCTCAGTGTGGTAGAAGATATTCCCTTGCAAATATTTGGGATATCCTAACAAACTTATACAGAACTGACCTTGCCTTGAGCTTGTCCAGATTTTTCTTTTAAACATAGCCCGGACAACCCCATATCTTAACTCGTTTAAGAGATGGTCTCTTCCCATACCATATCTCATATGGAGTGGTAGGCACTGATTTGGATGGAACCCCATTCAATAGGTATGCAACTTCTCAAGTGCATAACACCAAAAGGAAACAGGTAACTCAGCAATACTCATCATAGAGCGCGCCATATCTCATAGGGTGTGATACCTTCGCCCCGATACACCGTTGTGTCGTGGTGTATACGAAGGAGTAAACTGAGAGAGAATCCTATTCTCTGTTTAGAAAATCCAGGAACTCCATGCCCAAGTATTCGCCCCCCCCGATCTCATCGAAGGACTTAATACTTCTACCCGTCTTGTTCTTAACTTCAAGCTTATATTCCTTGAATTTCTCAAAAGTTTCAGGCTTGTGTTTCAACCGGAACACATGTCCGAATCTTGAGAGATCGTCGATGAATGTAATGAAGTACAAAAAACCAAGCCTGACATTTGTAGACATAGGACCGTATACATCATCATGTATCTGTCCCAAGAGTTCAGTAACTCTTTCTCTGTTTCCAGTAAATGGAGTATTGGTCATTTTACCTTTGTGACAAGACTGGCAAGTATCATAAGATGAAAATTTGAACAGATTCAAATATTCATCCTTGTGTAACTTAGCTGGTCGTGTCGCATTGATATGACCTAGTCTACAATTCCAGAAGAAGGATTTGTTCATTTCTGAACTAGTCCTCTTGTGTGTGTTCTATATACTTTGAACTGTAGTTTGATTTAGAACTTATATGCCATTACATAACGTGCCTGATCCAATCAACTCTTGATTCAGGAAAATGTTCACAACATTATCCTCCAATACAGAATTATATCCTTCTTTATCTTAATAAAGAATCTGATGTAATGTTGTATATCAGGTTCGGTATGTAATAACATTCGTTCAGAATCAATGTATTTACCATTTGGTAATTGTTCATATCATAATATTGCATTTTGATATTCCCATTCTTATGCATTTTACAATGAAAACATGTGCTTTTGACCCATGTCTGCTACATGTTACAGGTTACAGGTTCTTGAAGCGAAAACAGTGAAAAAGACAAAAGACGATACAAAAAGGGACTTTTTACCAACAAATAAAAGGATCCTAGTCAAGCCTAGACGAAGAACAGTTCACAATCAACAAGGCAGTGCAAGGTCCAAAATGTCAAGGCAAACGGTTAAAATTCCGCTACAAGTTTTCACTGAAAGATCTGGAGAAGAATCAGAAACCAAACAAAGAAATGAACTGAAGAAATAAAATACCCAAAGAACCAAGAAGCAGCCCACAAAATCTCACACAGTGAACTCACTAAAGGGCCGCGGAACCGCGGCCCAAGGCCTACCCATGCCGCGGTTCCGCGGCCGTCTTATGCCCGTACTTGATGAAATTTTACCAAATTTTGTTGGCGGCTCTGAAAAGATTTCCTAGGGGTATATTTGTAATTGTAGACATGCGGATCAAAATGTAACCTAGGGTTTCCTATTCTCTATAAATAGAAACTCTAATCATTATAATTTCTTATGCCTCCCTATGCCTCCTTTTATGAATAAAATTTAGAATTCTTTTGGAGAGCATCGATGCCTCTTTTCATATCATCTATTCAGATCTGACAACCCTGTGTAAATGTTTGGAGAGAGCCATCTGTAAAATAAGTAGGTAATTTCAATTCTTACCCTAGTTTAGATTTCAATTCTTTCCCTAGGTAATTTTCATTCTCTGCCCTAGATAAATGTTCTTCAATTCCCTAATGAGTGAGTAGTCTCCTCGCTTGTTAGGGTTAGATCTGGGGAAGGTTTGAGAGACGAAAATCTCTCAACCCCTCTCTTGCCCGTCATATATTTTTATAGGACTCTATGCATACAGGCGCATACCGCTCCCTACGGCACCCTATCCATCGAGGTAGCAGTGATACCGTAGTATAAAGGCCCGGTTGTGATGTTTTCCATGGAGGTTAGGGTAAGGATTGATAAAGGAAGGACAAGAAACTAGAGGAAGAAAACATCTTCCCGATGATTCTAATCCCTTTTATTAATAATTACCATAATACCTAATTAGATCTTCATATGGGTATAGAAAGCGGTGAGATTTATAGACTTTCCAAACTTAACCTAGACCTAACCCTAGCAAGATTTAGATTTAGATTAATTTAGTTTTTAGATATAATCAATCCGAACACCCTTCGGAATTAACTAGTAAGAGCGATTAGGAAATTCACAACATCCCTGTGGACCGACCCGTACTCACCGGCTAGCTACCAAGCGACGCCGTTCTTGATTGCGGTTACTAGATATTTTTTGAGATCAATCAAATGACGCCGTTGCCGGGGATGGCATGTTATTTCTTTTTTGCAATTTCGGGTTAATCTTAAATTAAAAAAAATCGTAAAAATCAAAAATTATAAAAATATTTCATTGTTATTTTTTTGGAAAGGGTACTTTGTTGTGTGAAAACTTGCAGGAACAAACTCGGATTTCGAAATTTCCAGAAAGCAAAACAGAAAATAGACGATCATAACAACAGAAGATTACAACAGACAAGGAGCAGAAAAAATTTGGAGTTGTGAAGCCACTTCCAGACCGCGGAAACGCCGCATTATCCTAGTTCCAACCACGGAAACGCGGTGCCCTGGTGGTATCGTCTTCTGAAATTTTTTCTCGAGACGCGCATTGACTACCTGATCGCGGAAATGCGGTGATATCCCTCTGGAAACCGCGGAATCGCGGCAATCTCGTGGCCTTATCTCGTGAAATTTTTTCTGTAAGCTTATCTTTTCCTCCTCTATAATTTTTGAAATATCTTTTCTGGATATTCCTGCAGGATTCCGTGAGCTATAAAATATATTCCCTTCCATATAACAATTTTGTGCAGGATTTTTGGGCCCCGCTTAAAATAGAAATTGATTGCAAGTAATTTTTTTTGTTGCATATCTTTTCTCGAATATCTTTTTGCAACAATTTTTTCCAAATAAAGATTCTTGTGATATGCTTAAAATAATAACTGATTGCAAGTAATATTTTTTTGGTCACATATCTTTAATTAAAAATCTTTTTGCAATAATTTTCAAATAAAGAAAAAGGAAAAGGAAAATTAGTATTAGAAAACTTGCAAACTTTTGCCGCAAATAAATCCTTGCACCAACAAACTTTCTTTCTTTCTCTCTTTCTTCTAACATGGGTACCCCACATAATAAATCACTTGCCGAACTTTGGTATCCCGAACCTAATTTTGCGTCGTTCGGGAATTTGTTTGATCAATTTAAATACGATCCTTCCATGCCTAAAATATCTTTGAAAGATCAAATAGAGGCGTCTAGGAGAAACAATTCGACTTTTCAACCCACTTTGTGTCAACCAAGTCAATCTTTACCACCTCCATATGTTGATACCACTTTTTCAAGTCCTTCTGTCACTCCTAAGCCGATGTCCATTGCTGAGCATATTGCTCAATCTCGCAGCCGATCTTTCACCCCACTCCACCCATCTAGTTTTAGGGATCCGCATGACTATTCACCTTTTTATCCATATGTTGACCCTACCCCTGTCCAATCACCCACTTCCTACCAGTCCTACCCGACTTTTCCACCGTCACTAGACAATGTTTCTACACAGCCTGTTGGGAGTTTTGCATATCCACACGATTTCGAATCTTTTACCGAAACCCCCTTATCACCCAAGTCTAGCTTGGAAGAGGCGTTGGAGGCGTATATCGCAGCAACAAACAAAATGGTTAGGAATGTGGAAGCGTCCTTGGCCGTCCTTATGCAACCTGCTGAACCGGTAGCCAGTTTTCCGCTAGCCCCAAATTTTTCAATGTATGAGGAGGCGGTTGGACATAATGAAAATGTGAGAGGATTTCCAAATCAAACCTACCCTTACCCAATTGAAGCCCACAACTCCAGTTTCCCATCGAATGTCCTAAATGATTCACAAGTTCAAAATAAAAATGAGTTGTGCGACTTTGTAGTGTTTGATCTGCCAAATTGTGAAGAACCCCTTTCGAGTGAAACCACACTTAATCCTTTCGATCTTTACACCTCCACTCTAGAACCTAAATCGATAAATATCCATGCTTTTGATGAGGTGTTAGAAAAAATTGATTTTCACTTGATTGAGGATATAGACGCCGGGAATATTTCGGATGATGAACCCGTCGATTTAATTGAAATTTTATATCCAATTCATCATCCCGAGTCATTAAATGTTTCTCCCGAACATCATATGCGTCTTGATTTTGATGATATTGGCATGGATAAGCAAATTTTTTAGGAAAATATTGAGGAGAATTATGAGGATAGTACTGAGGATAATATTGAGGTTGAACCATTTTCGTTTGATGTGTCAAATTTTCCAATACACCCTCCTAAATCCTTAACTGATACCCTTCCTCACTCACTTCCTTCCATCCTTCCTATTGTTCCGACCGTGCAAGTGACCGTTACGCTTTCATCTCCTATACCAAGTTCGGCGTACCCATGTTTTCTTGCGAATCTTGAGGGATTTGACCCCATTGCACAACGAGTTGATAGATTAGCACAATCAGTTTTCACACTTCGATCATCACAAATTGCGCTAATTTATTCACTCGATTTACACCCTCAAGATCGCGTGACCCTTCTTTCTTCTTTCCGCCATTCTTCTCCCCCACCGAGACCATATTCTCTTCTTCCCATTCGGTCTCGTGTGTTTCTCATCTCTTTTCTTTCTACTCTATTCTTTCACCAACTAGACCATTACCATGATAAGATTTTTGAATGGTTGGTGCTAACCTTTGGCTTGTATAAGGCCAAGCTTAAGTTTGGGGGGGAACCTTGTTGTATATATGTATATATTTTTTTTTCTTTTTCTATAAAAAATAAAAAAATTCAAAATTCAACAAAATATATAAAATAATTATAAATAAATAAACAGGGGAGTGCCGGCATTTTGACCCTCTTGGTTTAGCATGACAGTGAGAACACTGTCAAGTTCAAGTTTAGGGGTATGCTCGGTACGTCTTCTTCCTTCGCATTCATTTGTACATATTTTTGCATTTGCATACTTATTTGAAAACCCATAAAAATTGAAAATTTTCAAAAATTATAAAAATTATTGTATTCAATTTTGGCTAGTTCACTTGAGTTTGACAAATAGGTCAACTGGCTATGAACAACTAGATCTTAGACTTAGTAAATTAAAAACCCTAAAAATAATCTTCCTTAAAGTTTAACGGTAGAAAGTATATGTCTTTGTAGTTTATTTAGAAATAGGCAAATTTTGAGTTCAGTGCTTGGGCTAAGTCGAAACAAAGGAAAAGTATTGATGTTCTTATTAAAGTATGAGTTTGAAAAATAATTCCTAGCTTAAGTCTAGATTCTGAAAATGTATACCCTACAATTTGCACAATCACGCACCTTGAAACTTGGAATAGTAGAAGAGACCTTGAAATGCTCTTGTCTAAAGTCCTTAGTACAATGAAAATAAAAGGAAAAAAAAAGTGAATAAAGAATAAAAAAATGGACACTGGTTTTTGTGATTACTTAAGGCCGTAAAAATAGAAAAATATTTAGCGAGGGTGCTTCATCACCTAGTGCCTTAGACCAACTGGTTTGGGAGTCACTGCTAAAAGCCTTGGGTGTTTCAAGACTAGGAAGTACGCTTTAAAGTGCAAACGCATTTTGTAATCGGTCGGTGGTACCTCAAGAAGTATTAACGGTCGCATGAAGGATGTGTAAGCAAAATTCAATTAAAAATTCACTTATTAAGAAGTGCTTTGGACAACGGACAAGAGTATGATTGCTTGATTTGAATTTCCAAGTATAGGGGTGATTTATACACACACGTGGGGATATGTGATTGGAGTTTAGATGAAAGAAAGGAGTGAAGAATAAAACTTGTATCTTTAATAGAGTTGATAAAAATTCCTAAGTGGAGATGGAACCCTAGTAGGAAAACTTAAGAGATACCGAAAGCTAAGTAAGTCTATAGAACATATATAATCTTAAGTTAGATGATGAGGAAGTGTGAAGAATATGGGTGGATAATTTACGGGTCGAAGATAATAGAATTCCTTGTTAGAAGACCTAATTGGAGAATTAAAGTTAATGGGCTGAATTGATAGGATTTTGTGGGTAGTATCCGCTGAAAACCCTCAGGAGACAACACTCCTCCTACTAGGGACACCTAGAGGTTTAACGGCTTGTTGCACGAGCTCCCTACGAAAGTGCGGCTAGGTTAGATTTTTATCGAGAATAAAAAATAAGTTTGCTCGAGGACGAGCAAAAGATAAGTTTGGGGGTATTTGTTCATATCATAATATTGCATTTTGATATTCCCATTCTTATGCATTTTACAATGAAAACATGTGCTTTTGACCCATGTCTGCTACATGTTACAGGTTACAGGTTCTTGAAGCAAAAATAGTGAAAAAGACAAAAGACGATACAAAAAGGGACTTTTTACCAACAAATAAAAGGATCCTAGTCAAGCCTAGACGAAGAACAGTTCACAATCAACAAGGCAGTGCAAGGTCCAAAATGTCAAGGCAAACGGTTAAAAGTCCGCTACAAGTTTTCACTGAAAGATCTGGAGAAGAATCAGAAGCCAAACAGAGAAATGAACTGAAGAAATAAAATACCCAAAGAACCAAGAAGCTGCCCACAAAATCTCATACAGTGAACTCACTAAAGGGCCGCGGAACCGCGGCCCAAGGCCTACCCATGCCGCGGTTCCGCGGCCGTCTTATGCCCGTACTTGATGAAATTTTACCAAATTGTGTTGGCGGCTCTGAAAAGATTTCCTAGGGGTATATTTGTAATTGTAGACATGCGGATCAAAATGTAACCTAGGGTTTCCTATTCTCTATAAATAGGAACTCTAATCATTGTAATTTCTTATGCCTCCCTATGCCTCTTTTTATGAATAAAATTTAGAATTCTTTTGGAGAGCATCGATGCCTCTTTTCATATCATCTATTCAGATCTGACAACCCTGTGTAAATGTTTGGAGAGAGTCATCTGTAAAGTAAGTAGGTAATTTCAATTCTTGCCCTAGTTTAGATTTCAATTCTTGCCCTAGGTAATTTTCATTCTCTGCCCTAGATAAATGTTCTTCAATTACCTAATGAGTGAGTAGTCTCCTCGCTTGTTAGGGTTAGATCTGGGGAAGGTTTGAGAGACGAAGATCTCTCATCCCCTTTCTTGCCCGTCATATATTTTCATAGGACTCTATGCATACATGCACATACCGCTCCCTACGGCACCCTGCCCATCGAGGTAGCGGTGATACCATAGTATAAAGGCCCAGTTGTGATGTTTTCCATGGAGGTTAGGGTAAGGATTGATAAAGGAAGGACAAGAAACTAGAGGAAGAAAACATCTTCCCGATGATTCTAATCCCTTTTATTAATAATTACCATAACACCTATTTAGATCTTCATATGGGTATAGAAAGCGGTGAGATTTATAGACTTTCCAAACTTAACCTAGACCTAACCCTAGCAAGATTTAGATTAATTTAGTTTTTAGATATAATCAATCCGAACACCCTTCGGAATTAACTCGTAAGAGCGATTCGGAAATTCACAACATCCCTGTGGACCGACCCGTACTCACCGGCTAGCTACCAAGCGACGCCGTTCTTGATTGCGGTTACTAGATATTTTTTTAGATCAATCAAATGCACCATTCTCTAATACTTAGAAACATATCACCCAATCTCAGTTCTCTACCTATCTGTAACCCATGTAACAGATTACATATATGGGATCTTGATGCGGTGCTCATACCTAGGACGTAGAGGATACTGAGAAACAGTTCTCGGTAACGAACACACCCGAAGAATATGCATCAACATGATTATTCCTTTTAAGGATGGCATGGGAATCCTGGTATTCCTCTATTTCCTGCTCCGACTTATAACAATTATAAGATAGAGCGGAACCAACATTCTCCAGCTCAATATAATAAGCAGGTTTGGTCAAAACATCCATATTATTATCTTGATTAAGTCATGATATGGTTGTTAGTTGTATGTATGCCCTAGAGGCCAGTATTGTACAGATGATGTATATTATATTGGATGCTTGGACATATATAGAGATGACTTTCTTGCTCGATATGATAGTATGCTATCTGGTTACTCTTTATCTTAACATGTATACTAGTCTCTTTATACTGTCTTATAGTTACATGTTGGTAAAGCCCTTAGGATGTATACTTGACTACCTGGACTATGATGCAGATCATACTAGTGGGGACATGGTAGTCCATAGGTACATCCTTCAAGGTCCCTAGTCGTGGGTGTATCGAGATGGGGCATCGATATACCAGAGTAGACTAGCGTATGCGCTTCTCGACCCATGAGATGGGCGATGGATGATCCCATATCCATTGGTGTTTGACATCAGAGATGGTATACGGGTGCTCAGTGGAGACTGGGTACACTGGACGGACTCGCCGAGAACTCCCAGATGGTATTATACCTCACGTCAGATGGCAGTTCTCAGGTGACACTTGTACAGGTTAGTCTGTAGACCCGAGATCGTCATAGAGTCTTGTGTGATTCCCACTGTGCTTTGATCTCCACCTTACCACGTCCATGAGGGCATGCTAAACGGTGGTCTTTGGGTACAGTCCCGAGCCACATGGAGGCAATGAGCGATAGGAGGGGTTTCGTCTCTCCCGGTATTGGGGGTTGATGTTGCGCTGTGCTCGATTGGCCGTAACAGGGAAGTCCCTGGCCAGGGCTGATCAGAGATTTGCTGGTAAGTGTTACCAGTAGTTTCTCGACCCGTTATGAGCCTCACATCGGCACGACTTATCGGTTATTGGGGTCTGACGTTTACCACCCCTAGACTTGATATGCGACATATCAGACGAACAGACCGGACTGTACGGTAAGTGTTACTGGTTGGATTCACAGGAGTGTGAGCGGGCTGGCTCGTCGATCTTCTGATCACTCAATACCCGGGTGGCCGTTACGTTTAGCAGACCGCTTGCGGCTTGTGGGTGCTTGATATGATCATCATCTGCTGCCGGCGTATTGACGAGTCTTTAGAGTCCTACACAGAGGTTTCCTGGCTCAAGCGAAACGAAATAGGAGCGCATATGAGATATGTGCAGGACCGAGAATAATGCGTGTATGTGATACCGTATTTCATTCTCGCGATAAATGAATCGATTGGTTATATTCGATATAACCTAGATATCGAATCAAGGATTGATTCGATGAGCCGATACATAGGATACTAGTCGGTTATATGCGATATGACCGGATCGTTAAATCAAATGTTGATTTAATGTATAATTATATATTTGATATATTACTTTGCATTAACTAGTATTGGTTCACTTTAAATGGATTTTCTCACTTGATGTGCAAGAAGTATATGTGATATACTTTTATGCACATATTTGTATCATGTTTGATGATACTAGATCATATGGTTAAGTGTGAAGAATTAAACCATGGTTAAGAGATGATTAGGGTTTTGCCTTTTTATTTATTTGTTTGTTTATTTATTTAGAAAAGGTTTAGATGAGAATGGTGGCTTTCTTTGTCTCTTATTGAAGCTTCATGAAGCTTTGACTTTTGCAACCATTCTTATCTTCATGCTTAACCCTAACTCATACAAGTAACCATGGTATATTCTCTACACTTAACCATAGTTAGGATATGATAAGTATTGTTTTCTTTTTCATTTTAAAAGAACTCATCATATTCTTTCTTCTTCTTGATCATCTTCTTCTTCAAGAAAAGCTTGATGCCATTAATGGCAACTTGAGAAAAAGTGAGTGAAATCCAATTCTAAAGTGAACCCACCTCCTATTTCTTCACCCTCTACCTCTTGCCAAGTTGTTTTGGGTGTTTTCTTCACAAGTTTCACAACTTGGTGAAGTTGGAACTTGAACTTGTGCAACCTCGACGTAGATCATCTTCGGCACGAAGCCGACGACCTAGTCCGCCCATTTTCCCGATGAAGCCGACGATTGAGTTCAGGATTCAAGATGGATAGCGAGAGGACGCCTACGTGGAGCTAAGGAAGTGGATATCCGGATCTACAAAGGTTGTAGTTTCTGATCTTTAGTTAAATTGTTAACTAGATTCGTTTTTCGCCTAGAAATCTAGCCGATGATCCGTATTAGGGTTTCTCGGCACCCATCAATTTTTAAATTGGCATGATCGATGCCTTATGAGACCTCTATAGTGTGCCCAGGAACCTTTCACTGGTATCAGAGCCTAGCTAGAGCCTTAGGCGAAGTCCAGACGACGTTTGAAACCCGAACGAACCCGAAACCCTAAAACCCGAGTGCTCTCTGGACTTTTTCTAAAATCTGGGATTTTTCAATATTAAAAATGCTTAAAAAATTCAGCAGGGAGTTATAAGAATTACGGTGCAATTTTTTTCCAATGAACAGTGTAATGCGCGGCGGAACCGCGGCCTAAGCCAGCTTAGGCGGCGGTTCCGCGGCTAGACTATGACGTCAGCACTCCTACTCTGCACAGTAATTCATTATTTCAGAAGCTGAGTTTTATGGGTATTTTTAATATTTATTCAAGAGTTGAATTTTCTGGTGTGTTTTAGAGCTTCGATATTTCGATCGGATTATCAAATTTCGTCGTTGTGCTTTTCTGGATAATTTTTAGAATATGTTAAAAAGTTCGACCGGATATAAATACCCAATTTTTCCCCTGTCGGGAAATTTCCAAGTGTTGGATTTTTCCGTAGTGTAACGAAGTTCTAAGTAGTGCAAGTAACGCGATGGACCCTCTAGAAGACAACAAACCTTAACTCGATTATGTGACCGTCTTGAACTGCCCTTTGAACCTTCGGGTTTAGGGCAGTACGGCGTGCCACATGTGAGGCGTTGGCTTGACCCTTCTACGGCTGGACCGTTGGTACTGAGGCACGAACTGAATGTTGCTAGACTTATTTCATGTGTTGAGCTGTATCGGGAAAACTTGGGTATTCGACTGTTCGATCGGAAAGTTTAACATTTTCTGTTTATCTGGAATGTGATACAATAATTGGAATTCACAAAAGTTATGAGATAACTGAATGAATGTTATAAATCTAGCGGTTTAGTTTCACTTGATATTGAAAAGAGTTTTCGATAATGAGACTAAAATGCGGGGTTTATAACTGTTAGGCATGTGATGTCTAAGTATTTCATTTGATTAGGCATGTGATGTCTAAAGAGGTTGCGGATTCCAACTGTTGTAGTTTTACACTTTCTTTTCTGTGACCGTAAGTGTAGTATGTTCATATCGCCGGTTTCGTTGTTATACGTCAACGACAATTGGGGTATGCATACTTACTTACGTTGATGACATGTGATGTTATGTGTTGCTGGATATGTTATATTGGATCGTCGTGTTCGAATAGCCGGGGGTTTTTATGTGAGATGAGTGTTTTTCATTTTCATTCATGTAAAAACTTATATGTAATATTCTTTTATTTGGGGCACTTCCACGGAGCGGAAGTTGTCACCTTTTGTATATTATTTACTTTTCCGCATTAGGATAGACCCAAGGAGGGGAGCACAAGTAACCGGGTTCTGGGGTCCAGTGGGAGACCAACTCGAGGAGTCGAGTCCGGGTCTCCTAACCCTAGAATTGGTAGGGTTGCTTGCCGCTCTCGTAGGGGTCTAGGGGTGTGGGATTGGCTATTCATCACGACCGTGGAATCCGTGTTTTATACTGGCTCGTATTGAAAACACGGACGCCCTAGTATATCCAATATTTCATATGTTTCTTCTGCTGCGATATCTGTGATGTGATCATGTGATGTTCTGTGATGGATACTGTATATAGTATATATGATATATTATATAGACGTTACTTATGTTTTACACCCGTACTAGCCCTGCCCCGCTCTGCCGTTAGTTACCTAACCTAACGGTGCACGAGGGGACATCGAGGCGAATGCGGATGGCATAAGTGTACGCTGTATTTATCTGTGATGTTTAGGTACATAAATGATGGGACTTCATTAATGTGATTAATGAAAGAAAAGAAACCTTAGATGTTGTGGAATCGAATTTCAAAATAAAAACAGGTAGCTACAGTTCTTGCTTTGCATAGCGGTATATATGATATACCCTGCACCTTATTCGATGAGGAAAGGACCGACGATCCCTTCACCGGGAGTGACCCCTTTAGCAAAACTAGAAAAGCCTCAAAATCACTCCATTTCAAAACTTCATTTGATTCTACAACGATATCAAGTTCATTACGCAATAGGTTTTCAGAAAAACCTGACGTAGCCCTCCGTCATTTCAGATGAGTAGTAGTTAGTATTCGTGCTACGTTTGTTGGCCTGCGTCAAGGCGTAGTGTGCGGTAGCTAACTACTATTTATCTACTTATGCATATGATGCAGATTGGATTAGGATAGTCGTGCGACTTTGTTGGCCTGCGTCAAGGGTCGTACGGGTGGGTTTAATTCAATCAGGAAATGACGGGTTGAACTTGACTAGCGCACTATGGTTTGTTGGCCTGCGTCAAGGTCATAGGACGCTAGGGGCAAAATATTATCGGGAATTTCAAGTGTTGAAATTTGCAATGAGATTGCATACCTTCTATGAGATAGTTGGATCCCGATACCCACTGCGAGTAAGAGTTACTCCTGGGAGAGTTTTGCACATTGCAATTAGTCGATCAAGTAGGTGTCTAGAAAGGTGTCAACGAGGTTACGCCTCTGGGAAAACGAGGTTTACATTAATTAGGTTCGTGCGAAAGCACGGGGGACCTCCCTCAAAGTACCGACACTGGCCTGGCTGAAAGATTGGCGAACTTGCAGTGTGTAATTAATCCCGGCTAGTCTTTCCTTTTAGGGTTTGAAGGAAGATTTGATAAAAAGCAGTGGGAGCCATCCTGATTAGATAAGATAATAACCAATCTGATCTTGCACGAGCATACGCTAAAGTGTTTTCTTCTCTCTCTCTCCAGGTAGCGACCAGTTCATGCCTTAATCAAGATAATGATATGGATGTATTGACCGAACCCGCATGTTATACTGTGCTGGGGAACGTTGGTTCATTTCTTTCTTATAAGAGTTATAGGAATGAACAGGAAATAGGGGAATACCAGGATTCCCATGCCACCCGATTGAAGAAAGTACATGTTGATGCATTTTCTTCGGGTGTGTTCGTTACAGAGAACTGTTTCTCCATTTGCTCTACGTCCTGGGTATTAGATACCGGGTCAGGATCCCATATATGTAATCAGTTACATGGGCTTAGGAAAGGTAGAGAACTTGGATAAGGTGATAAAGACTTTAGAGTTGGAAATGGTGCAATTGTTGCAGCTAAGACTGTCGGGGAATATCACCTTGTATTACCAACTGGTAATACATTGGTTCTGAACGAATGCTATTACATGCCGAACCTGATATGCAACATTATATCGGTTTCTTTGTTGAGTAAAGAGGGATATAATTTTGTATTACAGGATAATGTTATGAACATTTTCCGTAACCAAAAGTTGATTGGATCAGGCACGTTGTGCATGTAGGGTTCCAAGGCACTCTAGTGAGGTCTCACAAGGCATCAACCATGCCAATTACAAAAATTTTAGGTGCCGAGAGACCCGACAACGGACCGTTGGCTAGAAATCTAGGCGAAAAGATAAACTAGTTAACACTTAACTAATGGGATATCGGAAATACAACCTTTGTAGATCCGGTGCTCCACCTCCATAGCTCCGCAACGAAGTCCCTTCGCTGTCCATATGAGTTCCCGGGCTCTAGCGTCGGCTTCGTCGGAGAATGGGCAAGCTAGGTCGTCGATGTCCATGCCGAAGATGATCTACGTCGAGGCATCGCTAAATCAAGCTCCAACTTCACCAAGTCCAAAAACTTGTGAAGGAAACACACTCAACTACTTGGCAAGAGGTAGAGGATGAGAAAATAGGAAGTGGGTAGACTTTAGAATTGGATTTCTCACTCATTTGCATCAATCACCATTGATGGAGGAAGGTATCTTCATGAAGAAGAAGAAGAGGAAGAAGATGATCAAAATTATGATAAGTTTTAAAGAATAAATAAAAATCCATTCTTATCATAATTCTCACCATGGTTAGGTGTAGAGAATTAACTTGAGTTAATTGAATTGGTTAGGGTTAAGCATGAGACAAAATGGTGACTAAGTCAAAAGTTCATGAAGCTTCATGAAAGAAAACAAAAGTAGCCACCATTCTATTTTATGCAATTTATTTTCCAAAAATAAAAACAAATGAATAATCAAATAAAAACCCTAACCATTTCTTTAACCAAGGTTTAATTCTTTACACAAACCCTAATTTGCATGTATCATCAAACATGATACAAACAAGTGCACAAAATCATATCGCATATGCAATGCGCACAACCGAGCGAGAAAATCCATTTAAAGTGAACCGATACTAGTTAATGCAAAGTAATATATCAAATATATAATTATGCATTAAATCATTAAATCAACACTTGATTTAACGATCCGGTCATGACGCACATAACCGACTGGTATCATTAGTAACATCTTATCGAATCAACACTTGATCCGATAACCCGGCTATATCGCATATAACCGATCAATGTCACATCGCGAGAATCGAATACAGTATCACATACTAGTATTATTCTCGGTCCCGCACATATCTCATATGCGCTCCTATCTCGTTTCGCTTGAGCCAGGAAACCTCTGTGTAGGACTCTAAAGACTCGTCAATACGCCGGCAGTAGATGATGATCATATCAAGCACCCACAAGCCGCAAGCGGTCTGCTAAACGTAACGGCCACCCGGGTATTGAGCGATCTGAAGATCGACGAGCAAGCCCGCTCACACTCCAGTGAATCCAACCAGTAACACTACCGTACAGTCCGGTCTGATCGTCTGATATGTCGCATATCTCGCCTAGGGGTGGTCAACGTCAGACCCCAATAGCTCGATAAGTCGTGTCGATACGAGGTCTATAACAATTTGAGAAACTACTGGTAACACTTACCAGTAAATCTCAGCAACCCTGGCCAGGGATTTCCTGTTATAGCCAATCGAACACAGCGCAACATCAACTCCCTATACCGGGAGAGACGAATCCCCTCCTATCGCTCATTGCCTCCATATGACTCGGGACTGTACCCAAAAACCACCGTTTTGCATGCCCTCTTGGACGTGGTAAGATGGAAATCAAACCACAGTGGGAACCACACAAGACTCTATGACGATCTCGGGTCAACAGACTACTCTGTACCAGTGTCACCAGAGAACTGCCATCTGACGTGAGGTATAATACCATCTGGGAGTTCTCGGCGTGTCCGTCCAGTGTACCCAGTCTCTACTGAGCACCCGTATATCATCTCTGATGTCAAACACCGATGGATATGGGATCATCCATCGCCCATCTATATGGGTCGAGAAGGTACACGCTAGTCTACACTGGTATATCGATGCCCCGTCTCGATACACCCACGACTAGGGACTTTAAAGGATGTACTTATGGACTACCATGTCCCCACTAGTATGATCCGCATCATAGTCCAGGTAGTCAAGTACAGATCCTAAGGGCTTTACCAACATGTAACAGAGAGACAATCAGCATACACGTTAAGGTAAAGGGTAACCAGATAGCATATTATCATGTCGAGCAAGAAAGTCCTCCCTATATATGTCCCAGCATCCACTACGATATACATCCAATGTACAGCAATGGCCTCTAGGGCATACATATAACTAACAATCTCCCACTTGCACTAGGGCCATCTGTAGCAGTGGTTGTAGTATCTCATACTCAACCATCCCATAAAAGTCTCTCTCTGGGAACAGGCCTTTGTGAGTGGATCCGCTGTGTTGTCCTCTGAGTCTACTCTCCTAACCTTGATCACCATGGAGATCAACCATCTCCACGATCAAGTGATACTGCCTTAGAATATGTCTGGATCACTGATGGGACGGACGTTCCTTTGCATAAGCCACAACTCCATTGTCTCACAATGGTAGGAACATAGTTCATCTCATGAACCATTATACATCCAAACAGCCTCTTTGGTAGCATCTTAAGTAGCGATGTATCCTGCCTTTATTGTCTAGTATGCCACGGTATCTAGCTTGGAACTCTTCCAACATACCGTCCCTTTACTGAGGGTAAAGACAATGCCTGCGACTGACATTCAGTCGTCTTTATCACCCTGGAACACTTCCAGTGTTCTCCCCAGGATCAACTGATACCATCTCACTACAGCTAGTGAGATTCCTAACATCCAATTAGATCTATCTCATAGATCCAAAATCCAGGATTTAGTAGGTATCATTTTGATCCTATTTCGAGAATCTTTGTGATAATCGGAGATTGATCGAGCGTAGCATAGGAAACTACTTCCCTATCAAGAGTATGTCATCCACGTACTTTATGAGGATCGTTACTATACTCCCTATTACCTTTTTGTTTATACAAGGTTCATCTACCATTTTGATGATGTCAACTTCTTTGACTACTTCATCAAAACAGATGTTCCATCTCCGCGATGCCTGCTTTATCATATAAAACATCTTGCACACGTTTTCGCTGCCCCCACTGTCTACAAAGCCCTCTGGCTGTGTACTTATGGACGCACTCTTCTAAAACATCATTTAGAAAAGCAGTCATGACACCCAACCACCAGATATCGTAGTCATGGTATGTAGCCGTGACAAGTAGGATCTGAATGGACTTAAGCATAGATACTGGAAAAAGGTTTCATCATTATCCACGCCTGGTCAATGACGAAAACTTTAACAAGTCTAGCTTTGAAAGTCTCAACCTTTCCATGTACACCAAGTAATCTTCTCAAGATATACTTGCTCCTGATGGGGAATTAACCCTTCAGATATAGCAACTAAAGTCCATACTTTGTTGGTGTATAAGGATTCCATCTTAGATCACTAAGCATCCAGCCATTCTTACAGAGTCTTACTCCTGATCGCCAGCTCAAAGCTAGTTGGGTCATCATCTCATGATGCAATCCTCGCTCCCACTGTCATAGAGAAACAGAAGTATCTCTCAGGTGGGTGAGGAACCCTACTAGATCGGCGGAGAGGCTGAGGTTCGTTGGTAACTATTGAATCCTTCGGTTCTATCAAATCATCTTCTGTAGTTTGCATAGCTGGAACCTTTCCAGTTTTACATAACTAACCTTGCCTCGAGCTTGTCCGGATTTTTCTTTTAGACAGAGGCCGGACAACCCCAAATCTTAACCATCTTAAGATATGGGCTCTTCCCTTTCCATATCATATATGAAGTGGTAGGCAACTGATTTGATTGGAACCCTATTCAATAGGTATGCAGCTTCTCAAGCGCATAACTCCCAAAAGGAAATAGGTAACTCAGTAGTACTCATCATAGAGCACACCATATCAAATAGGGTGTATCTGCTCCGCCCCGATATACCATCGTACTATGGTGTATACAGAGGAGTAATGCTGAGAGAGAATCTCGTTCTCCTTTAGAATAGTCCAGGATTTCCGTGCTCAAGTATTCTCCTCCTTGATCTCATCATAGGACATAATACTTATACCCGTATTGGTTCTCTACTTATCGCTTATATTCTGTGAATATCTCAAAAGATTCGGACTCATGTTTCAACAGGAACATAGATCTGAATCTCGAAAGATTATCAGAGAATGTAATGAAGTACAAAGAACCAGTCCTGGTATGTGCAGACAGGGGACCTACATACATCAACATGTATCATCCCAAGAGTTCATTAACTCTTTCTCTGTTTCCAGTAAACGGAGCTATGGTCATCTTATCTTTGTGACATGACTGGCGAGTTTCACAAGATGTAAATTCAAACTAATTTAAATATGCATCTTTATGTAACTCTAGCTAGTCGGGTCACATTGATCTGACCCAGTCTACAATACCTGAAGAAGAATTCGTTCATTTCTGAACTTTTCCTCTGATGTGTGTTCCATATACTAAGAACTGTAGTTTGATTTAGAACATTAATGCTTTTAGATAACGTGCCTGAACCGATCAACTTTTGATATAGGAAATGTTCAAAACATTATCCATCAATACAAAATTTTATCATTTCTTTACTACTAAAGAGACTGATATGATTTTGTATATCAGGTTCGGTATCTAATAGCATTCGTTCAGAATCAATGTATTTGTAATACAGGGTGACAGTGACCAACAGACTTGGCAGCAACACTTGCCCCGTTTTCTGCCTCATGAAACTTGTCACCCGTTCTCAGTTTTTCTACCCTTTTGTAGCCCTATGTAACATATTACATATCTGGGATCCTGATCCGGTATCATATACCAAGGATGCGGAGGATACTGAGAAACAGTTCTGTGTAATGAACACACCCGAAGATGATGCATCAGCATGCACTCTCTTCGTATGGGCGGCACGGGAAATCTGGTATTCCCCAATTTCCTGCCCGGTCTTATAACAATTATAAGGTAGAGCGGGACCAACGTTCCCCAGCTCAGTATAACAAGCGGGTTCGGTCAATAATCCGTATTATTATCTTGATTAAGGCGTGACATGGTCGCTACCTGGAGAGAGAGAGAAGAAAACACTCAGCGTGCGCTCTTGCAAGATCAGATTGGTTATTTATTTTATCTAATCAGGATGGCACCCACTGCTTTTTATCAAATCTTCCTTCAAACCCTAAAAGGAAAGACTAGCCGGGATTAATTACACACTACAAGTTCGCCAATCTTTCAGCCAGGCCAGTGTCGGTACTTTGAGGGAGGTCTCCCGTGCTTTCGCACGAACCTAATTAATGTAAACCTCGTTTTCCCAGAGGCGTAATCTCGTTAACACCTTTCTAGACACCTACTTGATCGGCTAATTGTAATGTGTAAAACTCTCCCAGGAGTAACACTTACTCGCAGCGGGTATCGGGATCCAACTATCTCATAGAAGGTATGCAATCTCATTGCAAATTTCAACACATGAAATTCCCGATAATAATTTGCCCCTAGCGTCCTATGACCTTGACGCAGGCCAACAAACCATAGTCCGCTAGTCAAGTTCAACCCGTCATTTCCTGATTGAATTAAACCCACCCGCACGACCCTTGACGCAGGCCAACAAAGTCGCACGACTACCCTAATCCAATCTGCATCATATGCATAAGCAGATAAATACCAGTTAGCTACCGCACACTACGCCTTGACGCAGGCCAACAAACGTAGCACGAATACTAACTACTACTTATCTGAAATGACGGAGGGCTACGACAGGTTTTTCTGAAAACCTATTGCGTAATGAACTTGATATCGTTGTAGAATCAAATGATTTTAAAAATGGAGTGCTTTTGAGGCTTTTCTAGTTTTGCTAAAGGAGTCACTCCCGGTGAAGGGATCGTCGGTCCTTTCCTCGTCGAATGAGGTGCGGGATATATCATATATATCACTGTGCAAAGCAAAAACACTTAAAAGAAATCAAAAGACAAACCGAGTGTGTAGCATCTGCCAGTTATTGCTAAAGGAGTCACTCCCGGTGAAGGGATCTCGGTCCTTTCCTTATCGAATAAGGTGCAGGATATATCACATATACCACTGTGCAAAGCAAGAACTGTAGCTACCTGTTTTATTTTGAAATTCGATTCTACAACATCTAAGGTTTCTTTTATTTCATTAATCTCATTAATGAAGTCCCATCATTTAAGTACCTAAACATCACAGATAAATACGACGCACACTTATGCCATCCGCATTCGCCTCGATGTCCCCTCGTGCACCGTTAGGTTAGGTAACTAACGGCAGAGCAGGGCAGGGCTAGCGCGGGTGTAAAACATAAGTAACGTCTATATAATATATCATATATACTATATACTGTATCTATCACAGAACATCACATGATCACATCACAGATATTGCAGCAGAAGAATCATATGAAATATTGGATATACTAGGACGTCCGTGTTTTCAATACGAGCCAGTATAAAACATGGATTCCACGGTCGTGATGAATAGCCAAACCCACACCCCTAGACCCCTACGAGAGCGGCAAGCGACCCTACCAATTCTGGAGTTAGGAGACCCGGCCTCGACTCCTCGAGTTGGTCTCCCACTGGACTCCAGAACCCGGTTACTTGTGCTCCCCTCCTTGGGTCTATCCTAGTGCGGAAAAGTAAATAATATACATCACGGTGACATCTTCCGCAACCTGGAAGTGCCCCAAATAAAAGAATATTACATACAAGTTTTTACATGAATGAAAATGAAAAACACTCATCTCACATAAAAACCCCCGGCTATTCAAACACGACGATCCAATATAACATATCCAGCAACACATAACATCATATGTCATCAACGTAAGTAAATATGCGCATCCCAATTGTCGTTGACATATAGCAACGAAACCGGCGATATCACATATTACACTTACGGTCACAGAAAAGAAAGTGTAAAACTACAACAGTTGGAATCCGCAACCACCTCAGACATCGCATGCCTGACCAAATGAATACCTTAGACATCGCATGCCTAACAGTTATAAACCCCGCATTTTATTCTCAAAAATCGAAAACACTTTTCAATACCAAGTCGGGCAATTCAACAGGATTCCCGACATCCTGATCGAATGCTCGTCGCAAACTTCAGTAGGCGGCCGCACCCCCGACGCCGTCGACGAAGTGCACCAAGGCGGAACACCACTGCCGCGAGCACCCGAACGGATGCTTTCGGCGACGGGGTTCTCCTACAGTCACTTGGTCGGGGCTATGGAGTGAGGCTGTCTATTAAGTTTACCCGGCGAGTATCCGCGTACGCTACGTGATTGCGACGGACTTTTGATCACATCAAAATTCCGTGGCAACCGATCAAGTGAGACTAAACTGCTACGTTTATAACATTCATTCAGTTATCACATAACTTATTGTGAATTCCAATTATTGTATCCCATTCCAGATAAACAGAAAATGTTAAACTTTTCGATCGAACAGTCAAACACCCAAGTTTTCCCGATACAGCTCAACACATGAAATAAGTCTAACAACATTCAGTTCGTGCCTCAGTACCAACGGTCCAGCCGTAGAAGGGTCAAGCCAACGCCTCACATGTGGCACGCCGTACTGCCCCAAACCCGAAGGTTCAAAGGGCAGTTCAAGACGGTCACATAATCGAGTTAAGGTTTGTTGTCTTCTAGAGGGTCCATCGTGTTACTTGCACTACTTAGAACGTCGTTAAACTACGGAAAAATCCAACACTTGGAAATTTCCCGACAGTGGAAAAATTGGGTATTTATATCCGGTCGAACTTTTTAACATATTCTAAAAATTATCCGGAAAGCCACACAGACAAAATTTGATAATCCGATCGAACATTCGAATCCCCAAAATAACCCAGAAAAATTCAACTCTTGAAAAAATATTAAAAATACCCAGAAAAACCAGCACAATCTTTTAGGAGTTACTTTGTAAGATTCGCTGACCAATGATGACGTAAGGCCGCGGAACCGCCGCACGAGCCAGGCTCGTGCCGCGGAACCGCGGCAGGTTGATTGAATTAGACAGTCGAACTTCACAGTATCTCTTAAAATTGCCTGCTGATTTTTCTGCATATTTTTAATGTTGAAAAATCTCAGATTTTAGAAAAAGGACAGAGAGCATTTTGGGTTTGGGTTTTCGGGTTCGTTCGGGTTTCAAATTCCGTCGGGACTTCGCCTAAGGCTCTAGCTAGGCTCTGATACCACTGTAGGGTTCCAAGGCACTCTAGTGAGGTCTCACAAGGCATCAACCATGCCAATTACAAAAATTTTAGGTGCCGAGAGACCCGACAACGGACCGTTGGCTAGAAATCTAGGCGAAAAGATAAACTAGTTAACACTTAACTAATGGGATATCGGAAATACAACCTTTGTAGATCCGGTGCTCCACCTCCATAGCTCCGCAACGAAGTCCCTTCGCTGTCCATATGAGTTCCCGGGCTCTAGCGTCGGCTTCGTCGGAGAATGGGCAAGCTAGGTCGTCGATGTCCATGCCGAAGATGATTTACGTCGAGGCATCGCTAAATCAAGCTCCAACTTCACCAAGTCCAAAAACTTGTGAAGGAAACACACTCAACTACTTGGCAAGAGGTAGAGGATGAGAAAATAGGAAGTGGGTAGACTTTAGAATTGGATTTCTCACTCATTTGCATCAATCACCATTGATGGAGGAAGGTATCTTCATGAAGAAGAAGAAGAGGAAGAAGATGATCAAAATTATGATAAGTTTTAAAGAATAAATAAAAATCCATTCTTATCATAATTCTCACCATGGTTAGGTGTAGAGAATTAACTTGAGTTAATTGAATTGGTTAGGGTTAAGAATGAGACAAAATGGTGACTAAGTCAAAAGTTCATGAAGCTTCATGAAAGAAAACAAAAGTAGCCACCATTCTATTTTATGCAATTTATTTTCCAAAAATAAAAACAAATGAATAATCAAATAAAAACCCTAACCATTTCTTTAACCAAGGTTTAATTCTTTACACAAACCCTAATTTGCATGTATCATCAAACATGATACAAACAAGTGCACAAAATCATATCGCATATGCAATGCGCACAACCGAGCGAGAAAATCCATTTAAAGTGAACCGATACTAGTTAATGCAAAGTAATATATCAAATATATAATTATGCATTAAATCATTAAATCAACACTTGATTTAACGATCCGGTCATGACGCACATAACCGACTGGTATCATTAGTAACATCTTATCGAATCAACACTTGATCCGATAACCCGGCTATATCGCATATAACCGATCAATGTCACATCGCGAGAATCGAATACAGTATCACATACTAGTATTATTCTCGGTCCCGCACATATCTCATATGCGCTCCTATCTCGTTTCGCTTGAGCCAGGAAACCTCTGTGTAGGACTCTAAAGACTCGTCAATACGCCGGCAGTAGATGATGATCATATCAAGCACCCACAAGCCGCAAGCGGTCTGCTAAACGTAACGGCCACCCGGGTATTGAGCGATCTGAAGATCGACGAGCAAGCCCGCTCACACTCCAGTGAATCCAACCAGTAACACTACCGTACAGTCCGGTCTGATCGTCTGATATGTCGCATATCTCGCCTAGGGGTGGTCAACGTCAGACCCCAATAGCTCGATAAGTCGTGTCGATACGAGGTCTATAACAATTTGAGAAACTACTGGTAACACTTACCAGTAAATCTCAGCAACCCTGGCCAGGGATTTCCTGTTATAGCCAATCGAACACAGCGCAACATCAACTCCCTATACCGGGAGAGACGAATCCCCTCCTATCGCTCATTGCCTCCATATGACTCGGGACTGTACCCAAAAACCACCGTTTTGCATGCCCTCTTGGACGTGGTAAGATGGAAATCAAACCACAGTGGGAACCACACAAGACTCTATGACGATCTCGGGTCAACAGACTACTCTGTACCAGTGTCACCAGAGAACTGCCATCTGACGTGAGGTATAATACCATCTGGGAGTTCTCGGCGTGTCCGTCCAGTGTACCCAGTCTCTACTGAGCACCCGTATATCATCTCTGATGTCAAACACCGATGGATATGGGATCATCCATCGCCCATCTATATGGGTCGAGAAGGTACACGCTAGTCTACACTGGTATATCGATGCCCCGTCTCGATACACCCACGACTAGGGACTTTAAAGGATGTACTTATGGACTACCATGTCCCCACTAGTATGATCCGCATCATAGTCCAGGTAGTCAAGTACAGATCCTAAGGGCTTTACCAACATGTAACAGAGAGACAATCAGCATACACGTTAAGGTAAAGGGTAACCAGATAGCATATTATCATGTCGAGCAAGAAAGTCCTCCCTATATATGTCCCAGCATCCACTACGATATACATCCAATGTACAGCAATGGCCTCTAGGGCATACATATAACTAACAATCTCCCACTTGCACTAGGGCCATCTGTAGCAGTGGTTGTAGTATCTCATACTCAACCATCCCATAAAAGTCTCTCTCTGGGAACAGGCCTTTGTGAGTGGATCCGCTGTGTTGTCCTCTGAGTCTACTCTCCTAACCTTGATCACCATGGAGATCAACCATCTCCACGATCAAGTGATACTGCCTTAGAATATGTCTGGATCACTGATGGGACGGACGTTCCTTTGCATAAGCCACAACTCCATTGTCTCACAATGGTAGGAACATAGTTCATCTCATGAACCATTATACATCCAAACAGCCTCTTTGGTAGCATCTTAAGTAGCGATGTATCCTGCCTTTATTGTCTAGTATGCCACGGTATCTAGCTTGGAACTCTTCCAACATACCGTCCCTTTACTGAGGGTAAAGACAATGCCTGCGACTGACATTCAGTCGTCTTTATCACCCTGGAACACTTCCAGTGTTCTCCCCAGGATCAACTGATACCATCTCACTACAGCTAGTGAGATTCCTAACATCCAATTAGATCTATCTCATAGATCCAAAATCCAGGATTTAGTAGGTATCATTTTGATCCTATTTCGAGAATCTTTGTGATAATCGGAGATTGATCGAGCGTAGCATAGGAAACTACTTCCCTATCAAGAGTATGTCATCCACGTACTCTACGAGGATCGTTACTATACTCCCTATTACCTTTTTGTTTATACAAGGTTCATCTACCATTTTGATGATGTCAACTTCTTTGACTACTTCATCAAAACAGATGTTCCATCTCCGCGATGCCTGCTTTATCATATAAAACATCTTGCACACGTTTTCGCTGCCCCCACTGTCTACAAAGCCCTCTGGCTGTGTACTTATAGACGCACTCTTCTAAAACATCATTTAGAAAAGCAGTCATGACACCCAACCACCAGATATCGTAGTCATGGTATGTAGCCGTGACAAGTAGGATCTGAATGGACTTAAGCATAGATACTGGAAAAAGGTTTCATCATTATCCACGCCTGGTCAATGACGAAAACTTTAACAAGTCTAGCTTTGAAAGTCTCAACCTTTCCATGTACACCAAGTAATCTTCTCAAGATATACTTGCTCCTGATGGGGAATTAACCCTTCAGATATAGCAACTAAAGTCCATACTTTGTTGGTGTATAAGGATTCCATCTTAGATCACTAAGCATCCAGCCATTCTTACAGAGTCTTACTCCTGATCGCCAGCTCAAAGCTAGTTGGGTCATCATCTCATGATGCAATCCTCGCTCCCACTGTCATAGAGAAACAGAAGTATCTCTCAGGTGGGTGAGGAACCCTACTAGATCGGCGGAGAGGCTGAGGTTCGTTGGTAACTATTGAATCCTTCGGTTCTATCAAATCATCTTCTGTAGTTTGCATAGCTGGAACCTTTCCAGTTTTACATAACTAACCTTGCCTCGAGCTTGTCCGGATTTTTCTTTTAGACAGAGGCCGGACAACCCCAAATCTTAACCATCTTAAGATATGGGCTCTTCCCTTTCCATATCATATATGAAGTGGTAGGCAACTGATTTGATTGGAACCCTATTCAATAGGTATGCAGCTTCTCAAGCGCATAACTCCCAAAAGGAAATAGGTAACTCAGTAGTACTCATCATAGAGCACACCATATCAAATAGGGTGTATCTGCTCCGCCCCGATATACCATCGTACTATGGTGTATACAGAGGAGTAATGCTGAGAGAGAATCTCGTTCTCCTTTAGAATAGTCCAGGATTTCCGTGCTCAAGTATTCTCCTCCTTGATCTCATCATAGGACATAATACTTATACCCGTATTGGTTCTCTACTTATCGCTTATATTCTGTGAATATCTCAAAAGATTCGGACTCATGTTTCAACAGGAACATAGATCTGAATCTCGAAAGATTATCAGAGAATGTAATGAAGTACAAAGAACCAGTCCTGGTATGTGCAGACAGGGGACCTACATACATCAACATGTATCATCCCAAGAGTTCATTAACTCTTTCTCTGTTTCCAGTAAACGGAGCTATGGTCATCTTATCTTTGTGACATGACTGGCGAGTTTCACAAGATGTAAATTCAAACTAATTTAAATATGCATCTTTATGTAACTCTAGCTAGTCGGGTCACATTGATCTGACCCAGTCTACAATACCTGAAGAAGAATTCGTTCATTTCTGAACTTTTCCTCTGATGTGTGTTCCATATACTAAGAACTGTAGTTTGATTTAGAACATTAATGCTTTTAGATAACGTGCCTGAACCGATCAACTTTTGATATAGGAAATGTTCAAAACATTATCCATCAATACAAAATTTTATCATTTCTTTACTACTAAAGAGACTGATATGATTTTGTATATCAGGTTCGGTATCTAATAGCATTCGTTCAGAATCAATGTATTTGTAATACAGGGTGACAGTGACCAACAGACTTGGCAGCAACACTTGCCCCGTTTTCTGCCTCATGAAACTTGTCACCCGTTCTCAGTTTTTCTACCCTTTTGTAGCCCTATGTAACATATTACATATCTGGGATCCTGATCCGGTATCATATACCAAGGATGCGGAGGATACTGAGAAACAGTTCTGTGTAATGAACACACCCGAAGATGATGCATCAGCATGCACTCTCTTCGTATGGGCGGCACGGGAAATCTGGTATTCCCCAATTTCCTGCCCGGTCTTATAACAATTATAAGGTAGAGCGGGACCAACGTTCCCCAGCTCAGTATAACAAGCGGGTTCGGTCAATAATCCGTATTATTATCTTGATTAAGGCGTGACATGGTCGCTACCTGGAGAGAGAGAGAAGAAAACACTCAGCGTGCGCTCTTGCAAGATCAGATTGGTTATTTATTTTATCTAATCAGGATGGCACCCACTGCTTTTTATCAAATCTTCCTTCAAACCCTAAAAGGAAAGACTAGCCGGGATTAATTACACACTACAAGTTCGCCAATCTTTCAGCCAGGCCAGTGTCGGTACTTTGAGGGAGGTCTCCCGTGCTTTCGCACGAACCTAATTAATGTAAACCTCGTTTTCCCAGAGGCGTAATCTCGTTAACACCTTTCTAGACACCTACTTGATCGGCTAATTGTAATGTGTAAAACTCTCCCAGGAGTAACACTTACTCGCAGCGGGTATCGGGATCCAACTATCTCATAGAAGGTATGCAATCTCATTGCAAATTTCAACACATGAAATTCCCGATAATAATTTGCCCCTAGCGTCCTATGACCTTGACGCAGGCCAACAAACCATAGTCCGCTAGTCAAGTTCAACCCGTCATTTCCTGATTGAATTAAACCCACCCGCACGACCCTTGACGCAGGCCAACAAAGTCGCACGACTACCCTAATCCAATCTGCATCATATGCATAAGCAGATAAATACCAGTTAGCTACCGCACACTACGCCTTGACGCAGGCCAACAAACGTAGCACGAATACTAACTACTACTTATCTGAAATGACGGAGGGCTACGACAGGTTTTTCTGAAAACCTATTGCATAATGAACTTGATATCGTTGTAGAATCAAATGATTTTAAAAATGGAGTGCTTTTGAGGCTTTTCTAGTTTTGCTAAAGGAGTCACTCCCGGTGAAGGGATCGTCGGTCCTTTCCTCGTCGAATGAGGTGCGGGATATATCATATATATCACTGTGCAAAGCAAAAACACTTAAAAGAAATCAAAAGACAAACCGAGTGTGTAGCATCTGCCAGTTATTGCTAAAGGAGTCACTCCCGGTGAAGGGATCTCGGTCCTTTCCTTATCGAATAAGGTGCAGGATATATCACATATACCACTGTGCAAAGCAAGAACTGTAGCTACCTGTTTTATTTTGAAATTCGATTCTACAACATCTAAGGTTTCTTTTATTTCATTAATCTCATTAATGAAGTCCCATCATTTAAGTACCTAAACATCACAGATAAATACGACGCACACTTATGCCATCCGCATTCGCCTCGATGTCCCCTCGTGCACCGTTAGGTTAGGTAACTAACGGCAGAGCAGGGCAGGGCTAGCGCGGGTGTAAAACATAAGTAACGTCTATATAATATATCATATATACTATATACTGTATCTATCACAGAACATCACATGATCACATCACAGATATCGCAGCAGAAGAATCATATGAAATATTGGATATACTAGGACGTCCGTGTTTTCAATACGAGCCAGTATAAAACACGGATTCCACGGTCGTGATGAATAGCCAAACCCACACCCCTAGACCCCTACGAGAGCGGCAAGCGACCCTACCAATTCTGGAGTTAGGAGACCCGGCCTCGACTCCTCGAGTTGGTCTCCCACTGGACTCCAGAACCCGGTTACTTGTGCTCCCCTCCTTGGGTCTATCCTAGTGCGGAAAAGTAAATAATATACATCACGGTGACATCTTCCGCAACCTGGAAGTGCCCCAAATAAAAGAATATTACATACAAGTTTTTACATGAATGAAAATGAAAAACACTCATCTCACATAAAAACCCCCGGCTATTCAAACACGACGATCCAATATAACATATCCAGCAACACATAACATCATATGTCATCAACGTAAGTAAATATGCGCATCCCAATTGTCGTTGACATATAGCAACGAAACCGGCGATATCACATATTACACTTACGGTCACAGAAAAGAAAGTGTAAAACTACAACAGTTGGAATCCGCAACCACCTCAGACATCGCATGCCTGACCAAATGAATACCTTAGACATCGCATGCCTAACAGTTATAAACCCCGCATTTTATTCTCAAAAATCGAAAACACTTTTCAATACCAAGTCGGGCAATTCAACAGGATTCCCGACATCCTGATCGAATGCTCGTCGCAAACTTCAGTAGGCGGCCGCACCCCCGACGCCGTCGACGAAGTGCACCAAGGCGGAACACCACTGCCGCGAGCACCCGAACGGATGCTTTCGGCGACGGGGTTCTCCTACAGTCACTTGGTCGGGGCTATGGAGTGAGGCTGTCTATTAAGTTTACCCGGCGAGTATCCGCGTACGCTACGTGATTGCGACGGACTTTTGATCACATCAAAATTCCGTGGCAACCGATCAAGTGAGACTAAACTGCTACGTTTATAACATTCATTCAGTTATCACATAACTTATTGTGAATTCCAATTATTGTATCCCATTCCAGATAAACAGAAAATGTTAAACTTTTCGATCGAACAGTCAAACACCCAAGTTTTCCCGATACAGCTCAACACATGAAATAAGTCTAACAACATTCAGTTCGTGCCTCAGTACCAACGGTCCAGCCGTAGAAGGGTCAAGCCAACGCCTCACATGTGGCACGCCGTACTGCCCCAAACCCGAAGGTTCAAAGGGCAGTTCAAGACGGTCACATAATCGAGTTAAGGTTTGTTGTCTTCTAGAGGGTCCATCGTGTTACTTGCACTACTTAGAACGTCGTTAAACTACGGAAAAATCCAACACTTGGAAATTTCCCGACAGTGGAAAAATTGGGTATTTATATCCGGTCGAACTTTTTAACATATTCTAAAAATTATCCGGAAAGCCACACAGACAAAATTTGATAATCCGATCGAACATTCGAATCCCCAAAATAACCCAGAAAAATTCAACTCTTGAAAAAATATTAAAAATACCCAGAAAAACCAGCACAATCTTTTAGGAGTTACTTTGTAAGATTCGCTGACCAATGATGACGTAAGGCCGCGGAACCGCCGCACGAGCCAGGCTCGTGCCGCGGAACCGCGGCAGGTTGATTGAATTAGACAGTCGAACTTCACAGTATCTCTTAAAATTGCCTGCTGATTTTTCTGCATATTTTTAATGTTGAAAAATCTCAGATTTTAGAAAAAGGACAGAGAGCATTTTGGGTTTAGGTTTTCGGGTTCGTTCGGGTTTCAAATTCCGTCGGGACTTCGCCTAAGGCTCTAGCTAGGCTCTGATACCACTGTAGGGTTCCAAGGCACTCTAGTGAGGTCTCACAAGGCATCAACCATGCCAATTACAAAAATTTTAGGTGCCGAGAGACCCGACAACGGACCGTTGGCTAGAAATCTAGGCGAAAAGATAAACTAGTTAACACTTAACTAATGGGATATCGGAAATACAACCTTTGTAGATCCGGTGCTCCACCTCCATAGCTCCGCAACGAAGTCCCCTCGCTGTCCATATGAGTTCCCGGGCTCTAGCGTCGGCTTCGTCGGAGAATGGGCAAGCTAGGTCGTCGATGTCCATGCCGAAGATGATCTACGTCGAGGCATCGCTAAATCAAGCTCCAACTTCACCAAGTCCAAAAACATGTGAAGGAAACACACTCTACTACTTGGCAAGAGGTAGAGGATGAGAAAATAGGAAGTGGGTAGACTTTAGAATTGGATTTCTCACTCATTTGCATCAATCACCATTGATGGAGGAAGGTATCTTCATGAAGAAGAAGAAGAGGAAGAAGATGATCAAAATTATGATAAGTTTTAAAGAATAAATAAAAATCCATTCTTATCATAATTCTCACCATGGTTAGGTGTAGAGAATTAACTTGAGTTAATTGAATTGGTTAGGGTTAAGCATGAGACAAAATGGTGACTAAGTCAAAAGTTCATGAAGCTTCATGAAAGAAAACAAAAGTAGCCACCATTCTATTTTATGCAATTTATTTTCCAAAAACGGTGTATACACCACAGCACAACGGTGTATCAGAACGGAGGAACCGTACCCTATTGGATATGGTACGCTCTATGATGAGCACAGCTGAGTTACCTATTTCCTTCTGGGGATATGCACTGGAAACAGCTGCAGACCTATTGAATATGGTTCCCACGAAAACCGTGCCGACCACTCCATATGAGATATGGAAAGGAAAAAGACCATGTCTTAATTATGTTAAGATATGAGGTTGTCCGGCCTATGTAAAAACGCAAAATCCGGACAAACTCGCGGCAAGGTCTATTCTGTGTAAGTTTATTGGATATCACAAACATTCGCGAGGGTATATCTTTTACCACACCGAGGAACAAAAAGTGTTTGTTTCTCGACATGCCACCTTTTTAGAAAAGGAATTTCTTGAAAAAGATATTAGTGGCAAGGAGGTAGAACTGTAAGAGGTTCCAGCAATAAAGAGTACAACAGAAGATTTGGTTGAACCAGAGGATTCAGTAGCTCCCGATGAACCTCAGCCTCTCCGCCGATCTAGTAGGGTTCCTCGCCCACCTGAGAGATACTACGGTTTTCTCATGGATGATGGGAGCGAGGATTGCATCATGGAGGATGATGACCCAACTAGCTTCGAGCAGGCCATCACGAGTGGGGACTCAGTGAAATGGCTGGATGCTATGCGGTCTGAGATGGAATCCATGTACACCAACAAAGTATGGACTTTGGAAGTTGCTCCTGAAGGGGTAAAACCCATTGGGAGCAAGTGGATCTTCAAGAAGAAACTTGGTGTCGATGGGAAAGTGGAGACTTTCAAAGCTAGACTTGTTGCAAAGGGTTTTCGTCAAAGACCAGGTGTGGACTATGACGAAACCTTTTCTCCAGTGGCTATGCTTAAATCCATCCGGATCATGCTTGCCATCGCTGCATATCATGATTATGAAATCTGGCAAATGGATGTTAAGACCGCCTTTCTAAATGGTGATTTAGAAGAGTGCGTGTACATGACTCAGCCAGAGGGCTTCGTAGATAGTGGGAGCAGCGGAAAGGTGTGTAAGCTGCTTAAATCCATTTATGGATTAAAGCAAGCATCGCGGAGTTGGAACATCTGCTTTGACGTCGTTATCAAAGAGTTTGATTTCGTCAAAAATCCAGATGAACCTTGTATCTAGAAGAAGGTGGCAGAGAGTAAGGTTGTCTTCCTCGTATTGTACGTGGACGACATACTCTTGATAGGAAATGATATTCCTATGCTGCAATCGGTCAAGCTCTTCTTATCACAAAGATTCTCAATGAAAGATCTTGGTGATGCCTCCTGCATATTGGGGATTAGGATCTATAGAGATAGATCCAAACGGACATTGGGATTGTCCCAATCCAGGTACATTGACACCATACTAAAGAGGTTTAGTATGGAAGAATCCAAGTGTGGGAACTTGCCCACAATCTCTGGAGTCACTCTCTCCAAAGAGATGTCTCCCAAGACTGATTTGGAGAGAGCTCGCATGCAAGGGATACCCTATGCTTCGGCTGTAGGCTCTATCATGTACGCGATGCTATGTACTAGACCCGATGTAGCATACTCACTAAGTATAGTGAGAAGGTATCAAGCTGATCCTGGAGAGAGTCACTGGACAGCTGTGAAGAGCATTCTCAAGTACTTACGAAGGACTACAGAGATGCTCTTGGTGTATGGTAACGGAGAACTCCAAGTGGAGTCCTTTACCGATTCGAGCTTCCAGAGTGATAAGGACGACTCTAAGTCGCAGTCAGGATTTGTCTTTACCCTTTACGGAAGGGCGGTTAGCTGGAAGAGTTCCAAGCAGGAAACCGTGGCAGACTCGACGATGGAGGCTGAATACATCGCTGCCAACGATGCTGCCAAAGAGGCTGTCTGGATCAAGAAGTTCATTACTAAACTTGGAGTGGTTCCATCCATTGAGCATCAATTACCTTTGTATTGCGATAACAATGGAGCGGTGGCTTTGGCCAAGGAACCCAGGTCCCATCAGCGATCCAGGCATATTCTGAGGCGGTATCACCTGATCTGGGAGATAATTGATCGCCGGGAGATCGAGGTCAGGAGGGTTGACACGAAGAACAACACGGCGGATCCACTCACGAAGGCCATTCCCCAGATACAGTTTGAGAGACTCTTTAGGATGCTCGGTATGCGATACTACAGCAGCTGGCCCTAGTGCAAGTGGGAGATTGTTAGTTGTATGTATGCCCTAGAGGCCAGTATTGTACAGATGATGTATATTATATTGGATGCTTGGACATATATAGAGATGACTTTCTTGCTCGATATGATAGTATGCTATCTGGTTACTCTTTATCTTAACATGTATACTAGTCTCTTTATACTGTCTTATAGTTACATGTTGGTAAAGCCCTTAGGATGTGTACTTGACTACCTGGACTATGATGCAGATCATACTAGTGGGGACATGGTAGTCCATAGGTACATCCTTCAAGGTCCCTAGTCGTGGGTGTATCGAGACGGGGCATCGATATACCAGAGTAGACTAGCGTATGCGCTTCTCGACCCATGAGATGGGCGATGGATGATCCCATATCCATTGGTGTTTGACATCAGAGATGGTATACGGGTGCTCAGTGGAGACTGGGTACACTGGACGGACTCGCCGAGAACTCCCAGATGGTATTATACCTCACGTCAGATGGCGGTTCTCAGGTGACACTTGTACAGGTTAGTCTGTAAACCCGAGATCGTCATAGAGACTTGTGTGATTCCCACTGTGCTTTGATCTCCACCTTACCACGTCCATGAGGGCGTGCAAAACGGTGGTCTTTGGGTACAGTCCCGAGTCACATGGAGGCAATGAGCGATAGGAGGGGTTTCGTCTCTCCCGGTATTAGGGGTTGATGTTGCGCTGTGCTCGATTGGCCGTAACAGGGAAGTCCCTGGCCAGGGCTGATCAGAGATTTGCTGGTAAGTATTACCAGTAGTTTCTCGACCCGTTATGAGCCTCACATCGGCACGACTTATCGGTTATTGGGGTCTGACGTTTACCACCCCTAGACTTGATATGCGACATATCAGACGAACAGACCGGACTGTACGGTAAGTGTTACTGGTTGGATTAACAGGAGTGTGAGCGGGCTAGCTCGTCGATCTTCTGATCGATCAATACCCGGGTGGCCGTTACGTTTATCAGACCGCTTGCAGCTTGTGGGTGCTTGATATGATCATCATCTGCTGCCGGCGTATTGACGAGTCTTTAGAGTCCTACACAGAGGTTTCCTGGCTCAAGCGAAACGAAATAGGAGCGCATATGAGATATGTGCAGGACCGAGAATAATGCGTGTATGTGATACCGTATTTCATTCTCGCGATAAATGTATCGATTGGTTATATTCGATATAACCTAGATATCGAATCAAGGATTGATTCGATGAGCCGATACATAGGATACTAGTCGGTTATATGCGATATGACCGGATCGTTAAATCAAATGTTGATTTAATGATTTAATGTATAATTATATATTTGATATATTACTTTGCATTAACTAGTATTGGTTCATTTTAAATGGATTTTCTCACTTGATGTGCAAGAAGTATATGTGATATACTTTTGTGCACATATTTGTATCATGTTTGATGATACTAGATCATATGGTTAAGTGTGAAGAATTAAACCATGGTTAAGAGATGATTAGGGTTTTGCCTTTTTATTTATTTGTTTGTTTATTTATTTAGAAAAGGTTTAGATGAGAATGGTGGCTTTCTTTGTCTCTTACTGAAGCTTCATGAAGCTTTGACTTTTGCAACCATTCTTATCTTCATGCTTAACCCTAACTCATCCAAGTAACCATGGTATATTCTCTACACTTAACCATAGTTAGGATATGATAAGTATTGTTTTCTTTTGCATTTTAAAAGAACTCATCATATTCTTTCTTCTTCTTGATCATCTTCTTCTTCAAGAAAAGCTTGATGCCATTAATGTCAACTTGAGAAAAAGTGAGTGAAATCCAATTCTAAAGTGAACCCACCTCCTATTTTTTCACCCTCTACCTCTTGCCAAGTTGTTTTGGGTGTTTTCTTCACAAGTTTCACAACTTGGTGAAGTTGGAGCTTGAACTTGTGCAACCTCGACGTAGATCATCTTCGGCACGAAGCCGACGACCTAGTCCGCCCATTTTCCCGATGAAGCCGACGATTGAGTTCGGGATTCAAGATGGACAGCGTGAGGACGCCTACGTGGAGCTAAGGAAGTGTATATCCGGATCTACAAAGGTTGTAGTTTCTGATCTTTAGTTAAATTGTTAACTAGATTCGTTTTTCGCCTAGAAATCTAGCCGATGATCCGTATTAGGGTTTCTCGGCACCCATCAATTTTTAAATTGGCATGATCGATGCCTTATGAGACCTCTATAGTGTGCCCAGGAACCTTTCAATGGTCGCTACCAGGAGAGAGAGAGAAGAAAACACTCAGCGTATGCTCTTGCAAGATCATATTGGTTATTTATTTTATCTAATCAGGATGGCTCCCACTGTGTTTATCAAAACTTCTTTCAAACCCTAAAAGGTAAGACTAGCCGGGATTAATTACACCCTACAAGTTTGCCAATCTTTCGGCCAGGCCAGTGTCGGTACATTGAGGGAGGTTCCCCGCGCTTTCGTATGGACCTAATTAAAATAAACTTCGTTTTCCCAGGGGCGTAACTGCGTTAAGACCTTTCTAGACACCTACTTGATCGGCTAATTGTAATGTGTAAAACTCTCTCAGGAGTAACTCTTACTCGCAGTGGGTATAGGGATCCAACTATCTCATAGAAGGTATGCAATCTCATTGCAAATTTCAACACTTGAAATTCTCGATAATATTCTGCCCCTAGCGTCGTAAGACCTTGATGCGGGCCAACAAACCATAGTCCGCTAGTCAAGTTCAACCCGTACATTTCATGATTGAATTAAACCCACCCGCACGACCCTTGACGCAGGCCAACAAAGTTGCACGACTATCCTAATCCAATCTCATCGTATGCAGCAAATAAGCACTATTTAGCTACCGCACACTATGCCTTGACACAGGCCAACAAACGTAGTACGAATACTAAGTGTTACTTATCTGAAATGACGGAGAGATACGACAGGTTTTTAAGAAAACCTTTTGCGTAATGAACTTGATATCATTGTAGAATCAAGTGATTTTTAAAAGGAGTGTTTTTTAGTCTTTTACTAGTTTAGCTAAAGAGGTCACTCCCGGTGAAGGGATCTCGGCTCTTTCCTTATCGAATGAGGTGCAGGATATTTCATAAATACCACTATGCAAAGCAAAAATTATAGAAGCAATCAAAAGACAAACCGAGTGGGTTGTAGCATCTGCCAGTTTCTCTAAAGAGGTCACTCCCGGTGAAGGGATCTCGGCTCTTTCCATATCGAATAAGGTGCTGGATATTCGACAAGGAATACCGCTATGAAAAGAAAGAACTAGAGCTACCATTTTTTAAACAAGTTTCTACAACATCTTTTAGGTTTCTTTTATTTCATTAATCTCATTAATGAAGTCCCATCAATTATGCTTTCTAAGCATCACAGAAGAAACGAAAGAATCAATAGTTATTATATATCATATATATAATATAGGCATTAGTCTCAGAATATCAAGTGATCACATCACAGAATATCACCAGCAGAAGAACATATATGAAATATTGGATATACTAGGAATTTCGTGTTTTAAATTAAGCAAGTAAAAAATGCGGATTCCACGGTCGTGATGAATAGCCAAACCCACATCCCTACACCCTCACGAGAGCGGCAAGCAACCCTTCCAATTCTAAAGTTAGGAGACCCGGTCTCGACTCCTCGAGATGGTCTTCCACTGGACCCTAGAACCCGGTTACTTGTGCTCCCCGCCTTGGGTCTATCCTAATGCGGAAAAGTAAATAATATACATCAATGGTAACATCATCCTCAACTCGGTTCTTGTTAGTTATATGTATGCCCTAGAGGCCATTACTGTACATATGATGTATATTGTAGTGGATGCTTGGACATATATAGGGAAGACTTTCTTGCTCGACATGATAGTATGCTATCTGGTTGCACTTTATCTTAACATGTACTCTGATTGTCTCTATGTTACATGTTGATAAAGCCCTTAGGATATGTACTCGACTACTGGGACTATGATGAGATCATACTAGTGGGGCCACGGTAGTCGATGAGTACATCCTATAACAGTTCCTAGTCGAGGGTGTATCGAGACAGGGCATCGATACACCAGAGTAGACTAGCGTATGCGCTTCTTGACCCATATGATGGGCGATGGATGATCCCATATCCATTGGTGTTTGACATCAGAGAAGGTATACGGGTGCTCAGTGGAGACTGGGTACACTGGACGGACTCGTAGAGAACTCCCAGATGGTATTATACCTCACGTCAGATGGCAGTTCTCTGGTGACACTGGTACAGGTTAGTCTGTAGACCCGAGATCGTCATAGAGGCTTGTGTGATTCCCACTGTGCTTTGATTTCCATCATACCACGTCCAAGAGGGCGTGAAAAAAGTTGGCTTTTGGGTACAGTCCCGAATCACATGGAGGCAATGAGCGATAGCAGGGGATTCGTCTCTCCCGGTATAGGGAGTTGATGTTGCGCTGTGTTCGATTGGCTATAACTGGAAATCCCTGTCCAGGGTTTCTGAGATTTACTGGTAAGTGTTATCAGTAGTTTCTCGAACTGTTATGAACCTCATATCGACAAGACTTATCAAGCTACTGGGGTCTGACGTTTTACCACCCCTAGGTGAGATATGCGACATATCAGACGAAGAGACCGGACTGTACGGGAGTGTTACTGATTGGATTCGCAGGAGAATGTACATGCCTGCTTGTTGATCTTCTGATCGCTCAATACCTGGGTGGCTGTTACGTTTAGCTGACCGCTTGCAGCTTGTGGGTGTTTGATATGATCATCACCTACTGCCGGCGTATTGACGATTCTTTAGAGTCCTACACAGAGGTTTCCTGGCTCAAGAAAAACGGAGTAGGTGCACATATGTGATATGTGCGGGACCGAGAACAATACGTGTATGTGATACCGTACTAGATTCTCGTGATATGAGATATTGGCCGGGTATATGTGATATAGCCGGTCATCGGATCAAGTGTTGATTCGATGAACTGATACAGATTATATTAGTCGGTTATTTATGAAATAGCCGGATTATCGGATCAAGTGTTGATTTGATAATTTAATGTTTAATTATATATTTGATATATTAAATTACATTAACTAATATAAGCTCACTAAAAGATTCTTTTTCTCACTCGGGTAATACATTGATATATATGCGATATATGTTAATTGTATTATTTTATTTTGTTACAATAAATATTGTATGTGTGATATATAATATTGTAACATGTTAGGGTTATAAATGCAACATGTTTTGTGGAGAATAAATGTGGTTAGGGTTTGGATTAGGGTTAAGCTTTCATGAAGCTTCTTAAAGCTTTGACTTTGACTTGGATATTTTGTGATATTTTGTAAGATATTTCCTTAACCCAACCCAACCCTTTAACCATAGTTGTTTCTCTACATGGGTTAAGTCTTCTCACTTATACCATGGTTGCATTTCTAATCTCACATTAGAGTTATTCATTATTCATCACAAAAGGTTTTGGATATTCTTCTTCTTCTTCCTTGAAGAAAAGCTTTCTAGCTTTTTCTTTGGTGATGAAAATGAGTGAGATTAAGATAATAAAAGAGAGCTAAATTCCTACTTCATCATCCTAATCTATCCTAGCTATTTAGATTAGGGTGTTCACTTCATTAGTGAGTGAGAGCTTGTGTTAAAGAAACTTCAAGGTAGATCATCTTTGTCATCGAAGATCGGAAGCAAGCTTGCATCTTTCTCTTAGTGGAGCCTCTTTAGAGTCCGGGTACTTGATGATCGCAGCGAAGGGACCACAACGCGGAGCTTATGAACTGAAGGACCGGACTACAAAGGTTGTAATCCTTTTCTCTTAGATGTTAAAGTGTTTAACATATTTTGTTTCGCCTAATCTCTAGTTTAAAGATTTTGGTTAGGGTTGTTCGACACGTCTAAATTTTAAATCGGGCATGGTTGATGCCTCGTGGACCCTTGTGAGAGTGCCTAGTAACCCTACAGTTCTCCTACAGTCACTTGGTCGGGGCTATGGGGCGTGGCTATCTATTAAGATTACCCGGCGAGTATCCGCGTACGCTACGTGATTGCGACGAACTTTTGATCCACATCAAAATTCCGTGGCAACCGATCAAATGAGACTAAATTCCGAGATTTATAAAATTCAAACTAGTTATCACATAACTAATTATGTGGATTCCAAATATTGTATCACAATCACAAATAGCTAGCCGATGTTAAACTTTTCAATCGAATAAACAAACACCCAAAATTTTTTAGGGTTCTTATGCACGACAGCAAGGTTCCGGGAGGCATCCTTCATGCCATTTTCAAATTTTTGTCATGCTAAAGAACTCTAACCTAGGATGTTTAACTAGAGAATCATACGAAACAAATTGTAAACTACTTTACAACTAAGTGAACTAGGAATACAACCTTTGTAGACCGGTCCTTCACTTCAATAGCTCCTTGTAGTTATCTCTTCGCTCTAACTAGTGATCTTCTAGACTCTAGCATGGCTTCACAAAAAGAAAGGAACGAACTTGCTTGAAGTCTTCGAGGCCGAAGATGTTCTACGTCGAGGAGATACTAACCCAAGCTACTAATTCACTAATGAGAGATTAGTGAAGCTAACACCTTATACTAAAGTGCTAATCTAGTAGAGGATGGTGAAGTAGGATTTTTGCTCACTTTAGAATTCTTTTTCTCACTTTTATTTCTCACTTGCACAAAAGCTAGAGAGCTCTTGAGCTTGAAGAAGAAGATGAAGAGAGATAATGTTGTGAGAATGAATGGCAACCATGGGTGAGTTTGTATCATATACTAACTCATGTAGAGACATAACCATGGCTAAGTTATAATAGTTAGGTTAATAAATATCTTAAGTAAAACAAAATTAGTGGACTAAGTCAATGCATCTCCAAGCTTCTCAAAGCTTCATGCATGTGACTAATTTCCAACTAATTTGGATTTACTTTAAATATTTAAATCCTGCATTATAATTAGTATGGTGTAAGTCTCATACACCCATGTAGTGTGTATCATCAAGCATGACACTAAAAATATACATTAATATATATCACATATATATTACATGCACACAAGTGAGATAAAGAAATGTTTAAGTGAGCTAATATTAGTTAATGTAATCTAGTATATCACATATACAATTATACATTAAATTATCAAATCAACTTTTGATTTAATAATCCGGCTATATCATATACAACCGACTAATATAATTTGCATCAACTTATCGAATCCACTCTTGATTCGATAAACCGGTTATATCACATATAACCGACCGATACGAATAAATCGTGAGAATAGAATACGGTATCACATACTTGTATTATTCTCGGTTCCGCACATATCTCATATGTGCTCCTACTTCGTTTTTCCTGAGCCAGTGAAACCTCTGTATAGGACTCTAAAGACTTGTCAATACGCCGGCAGTAGGCGATGATCACATTAAGCACCCACAAGCCGTCAGTGGTACTAGTTGGACGTAACGGCTGTTAGTCCACGTTGCCCACCCCGGTGCTTACGGGGAGGCGGAAAACATAATAAAAGTTGGATTTTTAAAAACTATAGGCAACATGGACCAAGCTTTAAGGATCTTTGCTAAACAAAAACAAGCTAACCCTAACTAGTAACTAGCTAAGTGATGGAAAGGTTATACCTTGAGCTCAAAGTCCTTCTCTCCTTGCTCCTTGGAATGGTAGAAAGAGGTCACCTTGCTTGTCTTCTTCCGTCAAAGAACGATCCACCCGAAAGCCTCGACCTTTAGCTTCAACTCCAAGCTAGGAGTAACTAGAGTGCAAGAAATGCTAAGACTTGAACCCTAGAAGAGAGTAGAGAAGATCAAGTGAAGGTTTTTCTCAAGCTTTTTGTTTCTCAACACATGAGAGGGAGAGAGCTTGAGGGAGAGGATGAGCAAGAGAGAGAAATAATATGAGAGAATGAATTATTAGTGAGCCATTCTCACTAATATGTGTGAATAATTTTAATTGAATAATTAGCTTGAAAATTGTCATGGTAAATCATGACATGACCATTATCATTTCAATTTTGCAAAGATCAAAGAGCATCTTCCAAATGAAATGATTATGGTCAAGTTGTCAACAAGGTCAACAAGTCAATGAAGTCAAATTGTCAACAACAACAACCATGTACAATTATTAAGCTAATTATCAATTAACTATAATACACACAAAAGCAATAGGGTTAATAATAATGACAATAGCCATTAACCCTAAACAAGGTCCTCTCCCTCAATCTCAAGCAACTGTGCATACGCACCCGCATTCGTGATCCGAGGAACACGAATACCCTGAGAAAAACCAATCTCAAATCATATACTAGGATCCGGCTTAAACCAAAGCCCGCTAGTATAAACTGTCCGGACAGCAAACGTGCACAAGTGCGCGGATGCGAACGAACCCTGTCGCAAAACCATGCGACCTCTACTCATTTTGCCTAAAGGCGAATAGCTCTCTGTGTGGGACTCTAAAGACTCGACACTACGCTGGCAGTGGGTCTAAACACAGACCGCAAGCGGCACTAGCTGTACGTAACGGTCCCCAGGTAGATGTCGATAAGAAGACTGACGAGGTGAACCCCATCTGCACTCCTACTGAGCCTGTATGTGATAGTCTCCGTACAGTCCGGTCTGTTCGTCTGATACATCGCATGGTGGGCCTAGGGGGGCGGTGAACGTCAGTCCCCTAATAGCGGTACAAGTCGTGTCGGAGTGTAGCCCAGAACACCCTGAGATAACACTGGAAACCTACCAGTATATCTCGCTTGCCCTGGCCAGGGACTACTCGTGTAATGGCTCTCCTGGACACAGCGCGATGTCAACCCCCAATACCGGGAGAGACGAATCCTGTCTAACCATCACTGCCTCCAAGTGCTTCGGGACTGCACCCAAAAACTACCTGTTTGCACGACTCCTTTGAGTCGTGGTAGGGTAGTAATCAAAGTGCAGTGGGAACACACTCGAGGCGAAGTGACAGTGTCAAGTCAGCGGACTAAGCTGTACTCATGTCACCCGGGAACTGATAACTGACGATAGGTATATTACCAACCAACAGTTCCCGACGAGTCCTGTCCAGTGTACTCGTAACCTAACGAGCACCCGCATACTATCCCAAGTACGACGTACTAACGGCTGTGGGACAGACCGTCTCCCACACTGGGATGAGAAGCGCATACGCTAGTCTACTCCGGAGTATCGATGCCCTGTCTCGATAGTCCAACGACCAGGGACCTGTATAAGGATGTGCTTATAGATTACCCAGCTCCCACGAGTGCGAGCGCCATCACAACGCTGGTAATCAAGCAAAGATCCTAAGGGCTCTACTAATATGTATACCAGCTGTTAGTTATATGTACGCCCTAGAGGCCATTACTATACAAGGGATGTATATTGTAGTGGATGCTGGGACATATATAGGGAGGACTTTCTTGCTCGACATGATAGTATGCTATCTGGTTGAACTTTACCTTAACGTGTATACTGATTGTCTCTCTGTTACATGTTGGTAAAGCCCTTAGGATCTGTACTTGACTACCTGGACTATGATGCGGATCATACTAGTGGGGACATGGTAGTCCATAAGTACATCCTTCAAAGTCCCTAGTCGTGGGTGTATCGAGACGGGGCATCGATATACCAGAGTAGACTAGCGTATACCTTCTTGACCCATACAGATGGGCGATGGATGATCCTATATCCATCGGTGTTTGACATCAGAGATGATATACGGGTGCTCAGTAGAGACTGGGTACACTGGACGGACTCGCCGAGAACTCCCAGATGGTATTATACCTCACGTCAGATGGCAGTTCTCTGGTGACACTGGTACAGAGTAGTCTGTTGACCCGAGATCGTCATAGAGTCTTGTGTGGTTCCCACTGTGCTTTGATTTCCATCTTACCACGTCCAAGAGGGCGTGCAAAATGGTGGTTTTTGGGTGCAGTCCCGAGTCACATGGAGGCAATGAGCGATAGGAGGGGATTCGTCTCTCCCGGTATATGGGGGTTGATGTTGCGCTGTGTTCGATTGGCTATAACAGGAAATCCCTGGCCAGGGTTGCTGAGATTTACTGGTAAGTGTTACCAGTAGTTTCTCGAACAGTTATAGACCTCATATCGACACGACTTATTGAGCTATTGGGGTCTGACGTTTACCACCCCTAGGCGAGATATGCGACATATCAGACGATCAGACCGGACTGTACGGTAGTGTTACTGGTCGGATTCACTGGAGTGTGAGCGGGCTTGCTCGTCGATCTTCAGATCGCTCAATACCCGGGTGGCTGTTACGTTTAGCAGACCGCTTGCGGCTTGTGGATGTTTGATATGATCATCATCCGCTGCCGGCGTATTGACGAGTCTTTAGAGTCCTACACAGAGGTTTCCTGGTTCAAGCGAAACGAAATAGGAGCGCATATGAGATATGTGCGGGACCGAGAATAATGCGTGTATGTGATACCGTATTCTATTCTCGCGATAAATATATCGAAAGGTTGTATGCGATATAACCTAGTTATCGATTCAAGCGTTGATTCGATAAGCCGATATATTGTATACTAGTCGGTTGTGTGCGACATAACCGGGTCATTGAATCAAGTGTTGATTTAATGATTTAATGCATATTTATATATTTGATATATTACATTGCATCAACTAGTATCGGTTTACTTAAGTTGGATTTTCTCACTCGGGTGTGCGCATTGCATATGCGATATGATTTTGTGCACTTGCTTGTATCATGTTTGATGATGCATGCCAAACTTGGTTAAGTGTAAAGAATGAACCATGGTAATGAATGGGTTAGGGTTTTGATTTTTATTTATTCATTTATCTTTCTTATTTATTCTTTTTTGGAATAAGGAAAAGAAAGATAAATGGTGGCTTATTTTGGATTTAGTTGAAGTTTCTTGAAACTTTGACTAAGTCTTCATTCTTATCATATTCTTAACCCTAACCAATTCAACTAACCTAAGTTAATTCTCTACACTTAACTAGAGTTAAAAGTATGATAAGTATTGTTTTTATTTTATTTTTAATTTTAAGACTTATCATAACATTCTTCTTCTTCCTCCATTTTCTTCAAGTGAAGAAAGCTTGCCCCATCAATGGCAAGTGATGGAAATGAGTGAGAAATCCAATTCTAAAGTCTACCCACTTCCTATTTCTTCATCCTCTACCTCTTGCCAAGTAGTAGAGTGTGTTTCCTTCACAACTTTTCACGGTTTGGTGAAGGTGGAGCTTGATTCATCGATGCCTCGACGTAGATCATCTTCGGCATGGACATCGACGACCTAGCTTGCCCATTCTCCGACGAAGCCGATCCTAGAGCCCAGATTCGATTTGGACAGCGGAGAGGACCTCGTTGCGGAGCTATGGAGGTGGAGCACCGGATCTACAAAGGTTGTATTTCCGTATTTTATATAGTTAACTGTTAACTAGTTCTTGTTCGCCTAGAAATCTAGTTATCGATCCGTACACTAGGGTTTGTAGGCACCATAATTTTTGAAATTGCCATGGTTGATGGTTTGGGAGACCTCACTAGTGTGCCTAGGAACCCTGCAGTGGTATCAGAGCCTAGCTAGAGCCTTAGGCGAAGTCCAGACGGAAATTGAAGTCCGAACGAACCCGGAATTCCAATACAAATATGCTCTCTGTACTTTTTTCAAAACAGTGCATTTTTCCACATTAAAAATATTCAGAAAAACATGCAGGAAAATATAAGATTAACTGTGCAAACTGTAGCCCTAACTCCATAAAAGCGCCGCGCTTCCGCGGCACGAGCATGGTTCGTGCGGCGGAAGGGCGGCCGTTTTGTCGTCTTATGTGGGTTTGTTTGCACAGTAACTCCTATTTAACTGTTCTGAGTTCTCTGGATATTTTTAAAATTTTATTCAAGTGTTGAATAATCTGAGTTGATTTGGGAATTCGGTGTTTCGATCGGGATATCAAATTTTGTCTGTGTGGCTTTCCGGATAAATTTTAGAATATGTTAAAAAGTTCGACCGGATATAAATACCCAACTTTTCCCCTGTCGGGAAATTTCCAAGTGTTGGATCTTTCCGTAGTTTAACGACGTTCTAAGTAGTGCAAGTAATGCGATGGTCCCTCTAGAAGACACAAACCTTAACTCGATTATGTGACCGTCTTGAACTGCCCTTTGAACCTTTGGGTTTGGGGCAGTACGGCGTGCCATATGTGAGGCGTTGGCTTGACCCTTCTACGGCTGGACCGTTGGTACTGAGGTACGAACGGAATGTTGTTAGACTTATTTCATGTGTTGATCTGTATCGGGAAAACTTGGGTGTTCGATTGTTCGATCGAAAAGTTTAACATTTTCTGTTTATCTGGAATGGGATACAATAATTGGAATTCACAAAAGTTATGAGATAACTGAATGAATGTTATAAACATAGCAGTTTAGTCTCACTTGATCGGTTGCCACGGAATTTTGATGTGATCAAAAGTCCGTCGCAATCACGTAGCGTACGCGGATACTCGCCGGGTAAACTTAATAGACAGCCTTACTCCATAGCCCCGACCAAGTGACTGTAGGAGAACCCCGTCGCCGAAAGCATCCCTCCGGGTGCTCGCGGTAGCGGTGTTCCGCCTTGGTGCACTTCGTCGACGGTATCAGGGGTGCAGCCGTCTACTGAAGTTTGCGACGAGTATTCGATCAGATTGTCGGGAATCTTGTTGAATTGCCCGACTCGATATTGAAAAGTGTTTTCGATTTTGAGACTAAAATGCGGGGTTTATAATTGTTAGGCATGTGATGTCTAAGGTATTTATTTGATTAGGCATGCGATGTCTATGCAGATTGCGGATTCCAACTGTTGTAGTTTTACACTTTCTTTTCTGTGACCGTAAGTGTAATATGTGATATCGCCGGTTTCGTTGCTATATGTCAACGACAATTGGGATGCGCATATTTACTTACGTTGATGACATGTGATGTTATGTGTTGCTGGATATGTTATATTGGATCGTCGTGTTTGAATAGCCGGGGGTTTTTATGTGAGATGAGTGTTTTTCATTTTCATTCATGTAAAAACTTGTATGTAATATTCTTTTATTGGGGCGCTTCCAGGTTGCGGGAGTTGTCACCTGTTGTATATTATTTACTTTTCCGCACTAGGATAGACCCATGGAGGGGAGCACAAGTAACCGGGTTCTGGAGTCCAGTGGGAGACCAACTCGAGGAGTCGAGTCCGGGTCTCCTAACTCCAGAATTGGTAGGGTTGCTTGCCGCTCTCGTAGGGGTCTAGGGGTGTGGGTTTGGCTATTCATCACGACCGTGGAATCCGTGTTTTATACTGGCTCGTATTGAAAACACGGACATCCTAGTATATCCAATATTTCATATGATTCTTCTGCTGCGATATCTGTGATGAGATCATGTGATGTTTCTGTGATGGATATAGTATATAGTATATATGATATATTATATAGACGTTACTTATGTTTTACACCCGCGCTAGCCCTTCCCTGCTCTGTCGTTAGTTACCTAACCTAACGGTGCACGAGGGGACATCGAGGCGAATGCGGATGGCATAAGTGTACGTCATATCTATCTGTGATGTTTAGGTATTTAAATGATGGGACTTCATTAATGTGATTAATGAAATAAAAGAAACCTAAGATGTTGTAGAATCGAATTTCAAAATTAAAACAGGTAGCTACAGTTCTTGCTTTGCATAGTGGTATATGTGATATATCCTGCACCTTATTCGATGAGGAAAGGACCGAGATCCCTTCACCGGGAGTGACTCCTTTAGCAATAACTGGCAGATGCTACACACTCGGTTTGGTTTTTGATAGCTTTTAAGTGTTTTTGCTTTGCACAGCGATATATATGATATATCCCGCACCTCATTCGATGAGGAAAGGACCGACGATCCCTTCACCGGGAGTGACTCCTTTAGCAAAACTGGAAAAGCCTCAAAAGCACTCCATTTTAAAATCATTTGATTCTACAACGATATCAAGTTCATTACGCAAAAGGTTTTCAGAAAAACCTGTCGTAGTCCTCCGTCATTTCAGATATGTACTGGTTAGTATTCGTGCTGCGTTTGTTGACCTCTGTCAAGGCGTAGTGTGCGGTAGCTGATTAGTGCTTATCTGCATAAGCATATGATGTGATTGATTTAGGGTAGTCGTGCGACCTTGTTGACCTCTGTCAAGGGTCGTGCGGGTGGGTTTACTTCAATCAGGAAATGACGGGTTGAACTTGACTAGCAGCCTATGGTTTGTTGACCTCTGTCAAGGTCATAGGACGCTAGGGGCAAAATATTATCGGGAATTTCAAGTGTTGAGATTTGCAATGAGATTGCATACCTTCTATGAGATAGTTGGATCCCGATACCCGCTGCGAGTAAGTGTTACTCCTGGGAGAGATTTATACATTACAATTAGCCGATCAAGTAGGTGTCTAGAAAGGTGTTAACGAGGTTACGCCTCTGGGAAAACGAGGTTTACATTAATTAGGGTCGTGCGAAAGCACGGGGGACCTCCCTCAAAGTACCGACACTGGCCTGGCTGAAAGATTGGCGAACTTGTAGTGTATAATTAATCCCGGCTAGTCTTTCCTTTTAGGGTTTGAAGGAAGATTTGATAAAAAGCAGTGGGAGCCATCCTGATTAGATAAAATAATAACCAATCTATTCTTGACAGAGCGCACGCTGAGTGTTTTCTTCTCTCTCTCTCCTGGTAGCGACCATATCACGCCTTAATCAAGATAATAAAACGGAATATTGACCGAACCCGCTTGTTATACTGAGCTGGGGAACGTTGGTCCCGCTCCAACTTATAATTGTTATAAGACAGAGCAGGAAATTGGGGAATACCAGATTTCCCGTGCCGCCCAAACGAAGAGAGTGCATGCTGATGCATCATCTTCGGGTGTGTTCATTATACAGAACTGTTTCTCACTATCCTTTACGTCCTGGGTATGTGATACCAGATCAGGATCCCAGATATGTAATCTGTTACATAGGGCTACAGAAAGGTAGAGAACTGAGAACGGGTGATAAGTTTCATGAGGCAGAAAACGGGGCAAGAGTTGCAGCCAAGTCTGTCGGTCACTGTCACCCTGTATTACAATACATTGATTCTGAACGAATGTTATTAGATACCGAACCTGATATACAAAATCATATCTATCTCTTTATTAGTAAAGAAATGATACAATTTTGTATTGTTGGATAATGTTTTGAACATTTCCTATATCAAAAGTTGATCGGTTCAGGCACGTTATCTAAAAGCATTAATGTTCTAAATCAAACTACAGTTCTTAGTATACGGAACACACACAAGAGGAAGAGTTCAGAAATGAACGAATCCTTCTTGAGGTATTGTAGACTAGGTCAGATCAATGTGACCCGACTAGCTAGAGTTACATTTAGATGCATATTTAAATCAGTTTGAATTTACATCTTGTGAAACTCGCCAGTCATGTCACAAAGATAAGATGACCATAGCTCCGTTTACTGGAAACAGAGAAAGAGTTAGTAAACTCTTGGGATGATACATGTTGATGTATGTAGGTCCCCTGTCTACACATGCCAAGACTGGTTCTTTGTACTTCGTTACATTCTCTGATAATCTCTCAAGATTCAGACATATGTTCCTGTTGAAACACAAGTCCGAACCTTTTGAGATATTCACAGAATATAAGTTAGAAGTAGAGAACCAATAAGGGTAAAAGTATTATGTCCTTTGATGTGATCAAGGAGGAGAATACTTGAGCACGGAATTCCTGGACTATTCTAAAGGAGAATGAGATTCTCTCTCAGCATTACTCCTCCGAATACACCATAGCACGATGGTATATCGGGGCGGAGCAATTACACCCTATGTGATATGGTGTGCTCTATGATGAGTATTACTGAGTTACCTATTTCCTTTTGGGTGTTATGCACTTGAGAAGCTGCATACCTATTGAATAGGGTTTGAATCAAATCAGTTGCCTACCACTTCATATGTGATATGGAAAGGGAAGAGCCCATATCTTAAGTTAGTTAAGATTTGGGGTTGCCCGGCCTATGTCTAAAAGCAAAATCCGGACAAGCTCGAGGCAAGGTCTGTAATGTAGAACTGGAAAGGTTCCAGCTATACAAACTACAGCAGATGATTTGATAGAACCAAAGGATTCAATAGTAACCAACGAACCTCAGCCTCTCCACCGATCTAGTAGGGTTCCTTACCCACCTGAGAGATACTTTGGTTTCTCTATGACAGTGGGAGCGAGGAATGCATCATGAGATGATGACCCAACTAGCTTCGAGCTGGCCATCGAGAGTAAGACTCTGTAAGAATGGCTGGATGTTTAATGATCTGAGATGGAATCCTTATACACCAACAAAGTATGGACTTTGGTTGCTATATCTGAAGGGTTAAATCCCCATCAGGAGCAAGTATATCTTGAGAAGACTACTTGGTGTATATGGAAAAGTTGAGACTTTCAAAGCTAGACTTGTTGAAGGTTTTCTTCATTGACCAGGCGTGGATAATGATGAAACCTTTTCAAGTAGCTATGCTTAAGTCCATCCAGATCCTACTTGCCACGGCTACATACCATGACTGCGATATCTGGTGGTTGGGTGTCTTGACTGCTTTTCTAAATGATGATTTAGAAAAGAACGTCTATAAGTACACAGCCAGAGGGCTTCGTAGACAGTGGGAGCAGCGGAAACGTGTGCAAGATGTTTTATAAGATAAAGCAGGCATCGCGGAGTTGGAACATCTGTTTTGATGAAGCGGTCAAAGAGTTTGACATCATCAAAATGGTAGATGAACCTTGTATAAACAAGAAGGTAGTAGGGAGTATGGTGGTGATCCTCGTAGAGTACGTGGATGACATACTCTTGATAGGAAAGGAGTTTCCTATGCTACGCTCGATCAATCTCCGTTTATCACAATGTTTCTCCACATAGGATCAAAGTGATACCTACTAAATCCTGGATTTTGGATCTATGAGATAGATCTAAATGGATGTTAGGATTCTCACTAGATGTAGTGAGACGGTATCAAACGATCCTGGGGAGAATCACTGGAAGGGTTCCAGGGTGATAAAGACGACTGAATGTCAGTCACAGGCATTGTCTTTACCCTCAGTAAAGGGACGGTATGTTGGAAGAGTTCCAAGCTATATACCATGACATACTAGACGATAAAGGAAGGATACATCGCTACTTAAGATGCTACCAAAGAGGCTGTTTGGGTGCATATTGGTTCATGAGATGAACTATGTTCCTACCATTGTGAGACAATGGAGTTGTGGCTCATGCCGAGGAACGCCGGTCCCATCAGTGATCCAGACATGTTCTAAGGCAGTATCGCCTGATCATGGAGATAGTTGATCTCCAGGGAGATCGAGGTAAGGAGAGTAGACTCAGAGGACAACACAGCGGATCCACTCACAAAGGCCTGTTCCCAAAGAGAGACACTTTTATGGGATGGTTGAGTATGAGATACTGCAACCACTGCTACAGATGGCCCTAGTGCAAGTGGGAGATTGTTAGTTATATGTATGCCCTAGAGGCCATTACTATACAAGGGATGTATATTGTAGTGGATGCTGGGACATATATAGGGAGGACTTTCTTGCTCGACATGATAGTATGCTATCTGGTTGAACTTTACCTTAACGTGTATACTGATTGTCTCTCTGTTACATGTTGGTAAAGCCCTTAGGATCTGTACTTGACTACCTGGACTATGATGCGGATCATACTAGTGGGGACATGGTAGTCCATAAGTACATCCTTCAAAGTCCCTAGTCGTGGGTGTATCGAGACGGGGCATCGATATACCAGAGTAGACTAGCGTATACCTTCTTGACCCATACAGATGGGCGATGGATGATCCCATATCCATCGGTGTTTGACATCAGAGATGATATACGGGTGCTCAGTAGAGACTGGGTACACTGGACGGACTCGCCGAGAACTCCCAGATGGTATTATACCTCACGTCAGATGGCAGTTCTCTGGTGACACTGGTACAGAGTAGTCTGTTGACCCGAGATCGTCATAGAGTCTTGTGTGGTTCCCACTGTGCTTTGATTTCCATCTTACCACGTCCAAGAGGGCGTGCAAAACGGTGGTTTTTGGGTACAGTCCCGAGTCACATGGAGGCAATGAGCGATAGGAGGGGATTCGTCTCTCCCGGTATATGGGGGTTGATGTTGCGCTGTGTTCGATTGGCTATAACAGGAAATCCCTGGCCAGGGTTGCTGAGATTTACTGGTAAGTGTTACCAGTAGTTTCTCGAACAGTTATAGACCTCATATCGACACGACTTATTAAGCTATTGGGGTCTGACGTTTACCACCCCTAGGCGAGATATGCGACATATCAGACGATCAGACCGGACTGTACGGTAGTGTTACTGGTCGGATTCACTGGAGTGTGAGCGGGCTTGCTCGTCGATCTTCAGATCGCTCAATACCCGGGTGGCCGTTACGTTTAGCAGACCGCTTGCGGCTTGTGGATGTTTGATATGATCATCATCCGCTGCCGGCGTATTGACGAGTCTTTAGAGTCCTGCACAGAGGTTTCCTGGTTCAAGCGAAACGAAATAGGAGCGCATATGAGATATGTGCGGGACCGAGAATAATGCGTGTATGTGATACCGTATTCTATTCTCGCGATAAATATATCGAAAGGTTGTATGCGATATAACCTAGTTATCGATTCAAGCGTTGATTCGATAAGCCGATATATTGTATACTAGTCGGTTGTGTGCGACATAACCGGGTCATTGAATCAAGTGTTGATTTAATGATTTAATGCATATTTATATATTTGATATATTACATTGCATCAACTAGTATCGGTTTACTTAAGTTGGATTTTCTCACTCGAGTGTGCGCATTGCATATGCGATATGATTTTGTGCACTTGCTTGTATCATGTTTGATGATGCATGCCAAACTTGGTTAAGTGTAAAGAATGAACCATGGTAATGAATGGGTTAGGGTTTTGATTTTTATTTATTCATTTATCTTTCTTATTTATTCTTTTTTGGAATAAGGAAAAGAAAGATAAATGGTGGCTTATTTTGGATTTAGTTGAAGTTTCTTGAAACTTTGACTAAGTCTTCATTCTTATCATATTCTTAACCCTAACCAATTCAACTAACCTAAGTTAATTCTCTACACTTAACTAGAGTTAAAAGTATGATAAGTATTGTTTTTATTTTATTTTTAATTTTAAGACTTATCATAACATTCTTCTTCTTCCTCCATTTTCTTCAAGTGAAGAAAGCTTGCCCCATCAATGGCAAGTGATGGAAATGAGTGAGAAATCCAATTCTAAAGTCTACCCACTTCCTATTTCTTCATCCTCTACCTCTTGCCAAGTAGTAGAGTGTGTTTCCTTCATAACTTTTCATGGTTTGGTGAAGGTGGAGCTTGATTCATCGATGCCTCGACGTAGATCATCTTCGGCATGGACATCGACGACCTAGCTTGCCCATTCTCCGACGAAGCCGATCCTAGAGCCCAGATTCGATTTGGACAGCGGAGAGGACCTCGTTGCGGAGCTATGGAGGTGGAGCACCGGATCTACAAAGGTTGTATTTCCGTATTTTATATAGTTAACTGTTAACTAGTTCTTGTTCGCCTAGAAATCTAGTTATCGATCCGTACACTAGGGTTTGTAGGCACCATAATTTTTGAAATTGCCATGGTTGATGGCTTGGGAGACCTCACTAGTGTGCCTAGGAACCCTGCACCAGCAATATGCTAAAAGAAACACATGCACATATTAAAGCAGAGACAAACCAAGTAGCATACTACCATTTCGAGCAAGATTGTATATACAACTATGAATATCCCAAGCTTCCATTAAGTAATATACAAACTAGTATGATACAGTAATGGCCTCTAGGGCATATACACTAACAATCTCCCACTTGCACTAAGGCCATGTACTGGCGTATCGAAGACCTATCATCTCGATCAGCCGCTCGAACTGAGTCTGGGGCAAGGCCTTGGTGAATGGATCTGCTGTGTTATCCTCTGATGCAACTCTCCGGACCTCGATCTCCTGGCGATCCACGATCTCCCTGATCAGGTGATACCGCCTTAAGATGTGTCTGGATTTCTGATGGGACCTGGGTTCCTTCGCTAAAGCTATAGCCCCGTTGTTGTCGCAATACAGAGGTATTGGGTCAACAATGGACGGAACCACCTGAAGTTCTTTCAAGAACTTCCTCATCCAGACAGCTTCTTTTGCGGCATCAGATGCAGCGATGTATTCCGCTTCCATAGTCGAGTCAGCAACGGTTTCCTGTTTGGAGCTCTTCCAACACACCGCCCTTCCATTGAGGGTAAAGACAAAACCCGACATGGACTTGGAATCATCCTTGTCACTCTGGAAGCTGGAGTCAGCAAAGGCCTCAATCTGCAGGTCTTTTCCGCCATACACCAAGAACATCTCCTTAGTCCTTCTCAGGTACTTGAGAATGTTCTTTACTGCTATCCAATGTTTCTCCCCAGGGTTTGACTGATACCTGCTTACCACACTCAGTGCATAAGCCACATCCGGTCTGGTACACAACATCGCATACATTATAAAGCCTACCGCAGAAGCGTAGGGTATAATAGACATGCGATCCCTCTCCAAATCAGTCTTGGGAGACATCTCTTTGGAGAGGGTGATCCCGTGACAAGCCGGTAGATTACCGCGCTTGGAATCTTCCATACTGAATCTCTTCAGTATGGTGTCGATGTACCTAGACTGCGAGAGTCCTAATATCCTCTTGGATCTGTCACGGTAGATCCGGATACCCAGAATGTATGAGGCATCACCCAGGTCTTTCATGGAGAACCTGTGTGACAAGAACCCCTTGACAGATTGTAGCATAGAAATGTCATTTCCTATTAAGAGAATGTCATCCACGTATAAAACGAGGAATACTACAGTTCTCCCTACAAATCTACAATAGATGCATGGTTCATCTGGATTTTTGATAAAGCCAAATTCTTTGACCGTCTCATCAAAACAGATGTTCCAACTCCGCGATGCCTGCTTGAGTCCATAAATGGACTTGAGCAACTTGCACACCTTTCCGCTGCTCCCACTCTGAATGAAACTGTCTGGCTGATCCATATAGACACACTCCTCTAAATGACCATTTAGAAAAGCTGTCTTTACGTCCATCTGCCAAATTTCATAATCGTGGAAGGCAGCAATGGCAAGAAGGATCCGAATGGATTTCAGCATAGCTACTGGAGAAAAGGTTTCGTCATAGTCCAAACCAGGTCGCTGACGAAAACCCTTTGCTACCAGTCTAGCTTTATAGGTCTCAACCTATCCATCTACACCAATCTTCCTTTTGAAGATCCACTTGCATCCTACGGGTTTTACCCCGTCTGGAGCAATATCCAACGTCCATACTTTGTTGGTGTACATGGACTCCATCTCGGTCCGCATTGCATCCAGCCATTTTACCGAGTCGACGCTCTGAATGGCTTGCTGGAAGCTAGTAGGCTCATCACAATCTATGATGCAGTCCTCTCTATCCCCGTCAATGAGAAAACCGTAGTACCTCTCGGGCGGATGAGACTGCCTACTACTCCTGCGGAGTGGCATAGGAATGTCCTGTTCTTTTGAACCTTCTGGTTCCACTAAACTTTCAGTAATAGTTTGTGGTTCTGGAATTTCTTCCAGTTCTATTGCGCTCCCACTTATTTCTTTTTCTAAAAACTGATGTTCCAGAAAATTGGCATTACGAGAAACAAGGACTTTTTGTTCCTCTGCGTAATAGAAAAGATACCCCCTGGAGTTCTTTGGGTATCCCACAAACTTGCACAGTACTGAGCATGCCTCGAGCTTGTCCGTATGCTGCTTTTTGACATAAGCTGGACATCCCCAAATCTTCAAGTATTGAAGATAGGGTTTCTTCCCACTCCATAACTCATATGGTGTGGTAGGCACAGTCTTAGTGGGAACACGGTTCAAAAGATATGCAGCTGTTTCTAGCGCATATCCCCAGAATGATCGCGGTAACTCAGCGTTACTCATCATGGACCGTACCATATCCAATAGGGTTCGGTTCCGTCTCTCCGATACACCGTTATGTTGCGGAGTGTATGGAGGAGTAAGCTGAGAGAGAATTCCATTCTCTTTTAAGTAATTCAGGAATTCGGCACTTAAGTATTCTCCTCCTCGATCCGATCTTAGGATCTTGATACTTTTGCCTGTTTGTTTTTCTACTTCATTCTTATATTCCTGGAACTTATCAAAAGCTTCGGATTTATGCTTCATTAAGAAGACATGTCCGAATCTTGAGAAATCATCCGTAAAAGTAATGAAGTAAGAAAAACCGCTTCGCGCATGTGTAGACATTGGACTGCACACGTCACTGTGTACGAGTCCCAAGAGCTCGCTCGCTCTTTCTCCGTGTCCAGAAAACGGAGTCTTTGTCATCTTTCCTTTGAGACAGGATTGACAAGTTGCATACGATTGATATTCGAACGGATCTAAATATCCTTCAGTATGTAACTTAGTCAATCTTCTCTCATTGATGTGACCCAGTCTACAATGCCATAAGAAAGTTTTATTAATTTCTGGAGACTTTCTTTTGTGTGTATTCTGGATATTGAAAACCTGTGGTTGGTTTAAAATGTATATACCGTTGTTCAATGTACCTGACCCAATCAAAACTTGATTAAGGTGAATGTTCACTACATTACTTACAAATGCAAATTCATAACCTTCTTTAGATAATAAAGATACAGAAATGATATTACAGGTTGCATTTGGTACATAATAACAACTACGCAAAACCAAAAAGTGTCCATCTGATAATCCCAGGTGATAGTCCCCCACGGCCTCAGCATCCATGCTAGCACCGTTCGCAACTCTAAGGGTCATGTCACCTGCCTTAAAAACTCTACGCTTTCTCAACGCCTGCAAAGAATTACAGATATGAGATCCTGATCCGGTATTCAATACCCAGGATGTAGAGTTTATTGATAGACAGTTTTCAATAACATACACAGCTGAAGGTGAAGCTGCAACTCGCTTCAAATCCTGTGTTCTGGCTTTCCAAGCCTTGCAATCTTGTTTCCAGTGACCACTTTTGTGACAATAGAAGCATTCTTCCTTCCCCACCAGCTTCCCCGCTACCTTTGTTGCTTTACCCTTTCCCTTCGTATCCACTTTACCGACACCGCCTCTTGGTTTGGCGGGGGCTTTCTTCTTCTTGCCCTTGGCTTTCGCCCTGGACCTAGAAGAGGAAGATCCTCCTACAAACAAAGTAGATGTCTCCCTACCCTTCTGTAGGGTGCCCTCAGCAGTCCTCAACATGTTCAGAAGTTCGGCAAGTTCAACCTCCTTTCCTTGCATGTTGAAGTTAAGAATGAACTGGGCGTAAGTGGAAGGAAGGGACTGGAGAATCAAATCAGTATAGAGTTCATTCTCCAACGTGGTCCCAAGGTCCGCGAGCTCCTCTATGTAGCCGATCATCTTAAGCACGTGGTCCGCTACCGATGATCCGACGGCCAACCTTGCCGAAAAAAGCTTCTTCGACACTTCGTATCTTGCGATACGAGACTGCTCTCCATACAGTTCTTTTGTATGGAGAAATATGGACTCTAGGTCCATATTCTCGTGCCTCCTCTGATGTTCGTTGTCCATCGAGGCTAGTACGAGGCATCTGGCCCTCGCGCAATCTATCTCCCATGTCTTACGGATTTCTACATCCGCGACGCTGGAGGTGGGACCTGGGACAGGGTGAGCTTTGGTGGTAAGTACATATCCCAACTTGTCATAAGTGATAGCCATTTTGACATTCCTGAGCCAATCTTTGTAGTTTGGCCCTGTCAGTTTATTTTTATCTAATAGTAACTTAAGTCCGGTCATCTTGAATGGTCGCTGCAATTAGGAGAGAGAAAAGAAACACTTTAGCATGATGCTCTTGCAAGTTTAGAGTGGTTTTTAATTTGTCTAAACTGGATGGCTCCCACTGTCTCTCGAATCCCTTCTCAAACCGTAAAGAAAGGATTAGTCAGGATTACTCTCACCGTACAATACTTGCTTAACCGTTCAGCCAGGCCAGTGTCGGTACTTCGAGGGAGGTTTTCCAACGCTTTCGCGAAGTTCCTTAATTAAGTAACCTCTTTTCCCTGTGGGCGTAGCCCCGCTAACACCTTTCTAGGCACCTACTAGGTTTATAGCATTGATCGTTAAGTGAGAGTTTTCCCGAGGAGTAGCATATACTCACAGTAGGATCGGGATCCAAATATCATCGCGTGATAAAACCGAAGGAATCCTACCAGAATTATCACACTCCAAATGGTATGCAACGCTAGCAAGTTTCAGTACTTATGAAACTCCCGATGTGGATTTTTGCCCCATGCTCTTATGACCTTGGCGTGAGGTCAAAATGTCATAAGTCACATGTCAAGTTCTTCCCATCATTATCCTGGTTAATTTGAACCCACCCGTACCTACCCTTGACGTAGGCCAAAACGGCAGCACGACTGTCTCAAATCAACGCATTCTATCTATGCAACGGATAAATATCCGGTAGCTACCAATCACTATGCCTTGGCGTGAGGTCAAAATACATAGCTTGAATACTACCGAATATTTAACCGAAATGATGGAGGGCTACGGATGGTTTTGGCGAAACCGTGAACGTAGTGAACTTGATATAATCGATGGAACGAGATAGCTTTTAAAAGGAGTGGTTCAAGCTCCGCGTTTAAAAGTTTAGTTTTGAAAAGAACCGAGTGGTTTTCAAAGTGTTCCAATCGACTTTTACTTGGTTTATTTCTTGCATTAGTTCTTTTAATGCGTCCCATCATTTAATCCTACCATTGCAGAAAACAACCAAAATATGACGTACGCTTATGCCATTCGCATTCGCCACGGGGCCCCGTCATCACCCGTTAGGTTACTTAACTAACGACAGAGCGCGGGCTGGGCTAGCGCGGCTGTAAAACATAAGCAACGCCTAAATAGTTATTATATAGAAATATATAGCAATGATAGACATTACAGATCACAGATGAATACATTGGATATACTAGGAATCCGCAATGCGTTCGAGCCTGCAACGCAAAGCGGATTACACGGTCGCGGTGAATAGCCAAAACCCCACCCAAGACCCCTACGGGCGCGGCAAACTACCCGCCAAGCACCCGAAGCGAAGCAACCTCCCTCACCACCGTGAGTAGGCCACTCGGCACTTCGAGATACCCGGTAGTTTGTGCACCCCCTCCATGGGTCTATCCTAGGAGCAAAAACAGTAAAAAGAATTATACAATGACGGCTACAACCCCGACCCGGTTGTGCGGCCATACAAATAATATTATTACATCAATTTACATGTTACAAATGAATGAAAGAAAAATAACGCTCATCTCACATCCACCCCGGCTATTCACCCGCGACAATCCAATCCATTCATATCCACAAACCAATAACAATCACAGAGATGTATAACCCCGACTAATCGACTTATAGCGATTAGCCGACGTTCAATACATACAAGCATCACAGATATAACCGATATAGTTAAAGTGTAGTGAAGTTCCGAAAAAATACGGATTTATAGGCCCCCAAAAGTAAATTTTAGTTCTGGAAAATCTGGGCACATATAACATATCCTAAAAATCCCAAAACCAACACAGAAACACACTGCACCAAAAACGATGCAGAGAGGGGATAAGACGGCCGCGCTTCCGCGGCAAGAGCTTCCTATTGCCGCGGATCCGCGGTCCTTTGGTCGCCTCTCTGGTTCGTCTTTGGTGGTTTTCTGCACAAAACCCTGAGATAATTTTTGGTGTATAACAAATTTTATTTTGACCAGAAAAAAAAAATTAACAGAAACTTGGGGTTTTGCGAGTTTGGTTTTTCGATTTTCCGGTTTCAAAACTTCGTTACACTTTACTACTTAGCTACTTTGTGTTTAGTTAGGCTCTGATACCACTGTTAGTCCACGTTGCCCACCCCGGTGCTTACGGGGAGCCGGAAAACATAATAAAAGTTGGATTTTTATCAACTATAGGCAACATGGACCAAGCTTTAAGGATCTTTGCTAAACAAAAACAAGCTAACCCTAACTAGTAACTAGCTAAGTGATGGAAAGGTTATACATTGAGCTCAAAGTCCTTCTCTCCTTGCTCCTTGGAATGGTAGAAAGAGGTCACCTTGCTTGTCTTCTTCCGTCAAAGAACGATCCACCCGAAAGCCTCGACCTTTAGCTTCAACTCCAAGCTAGGAGTAACTAGAGTGCAAGAAATGCTAAGACTTGAACCCTAGAAGAGAGTAGAGAAGATCAAGTGAAGGTTTTTCTCAAGCTTTTTGTTTCTCAACACATGAGAGGGAGAGAGCTTGAGGGAGAGGATGAGCAAGAGAGAGAAATAATATGAGAGAATGAATTATTAGTGAGCCATTCTCACTAATATGTGTGAATAATTTTAATTGAATAATTAGCTTGAAAATTGTCATGGTAAATCATGACATGACCATTATCATTTCAATTTTGCAAAGATCAAAGAGCATCTTCCAAATGAAATGATTATGGTCAAGTTGTCAACAAGGTCAACAAGTCAATGAAGTCAAATTGTCAACAACAACAACCATGTACAATTATTAAGCTAATTATCAATTAACTATAATACACACAAAAGCAATAGGGTTAATAATAATGACAATAGCCATTAACCCTAAACAAGGTCCTCTCCCTCAATCTCAAGCAACTGTGCATACGCACCCGCATTCGTGATCCGAGGAACACGAATACCCTGAGAAAAACCAATCTCAAATCATATACTAGGATCCAGCTTAAACCAAAGCCCGCTAGTATAAACTGTCCGGACAGCAAACGTGCACAAGTGCGCGGATGCGAACGAACCCTGTCGCAAAACCATGCGACCTCTACTCATTTTGCCTAAAGGCGAATAGCTCTCTGTGTGGGACTCTAAAGACTCGACACTACGCTGGCAGTGGGTTTAACCACAGACCGCAAGCGGCACTAGCTGTACGTAACGGTCCCCAGGTAGATGTCGATAAGAAGACGACGAGGTGAACCCCATCTGCACTCCTACTGAGCCTGTATGTGACAGTCTCCGTACAGTCCGGTCTGTTCGTCTGATACATCGCATGGCAGGCCTAGGGGGGCGGTGAACGTCAGTCCCCTAATAGCGGTACAAGTCGTGTCGGAGTGTAGCCCAGAACACCCTGAGATAACACTGGAAACCTACCAGTATATCTCGCTTGCCCTGGCCAGGGACTACTCGTGTAATGGCTCTCCTGGACACAGCGCGATGTCAACCCCCAATACCGGGAGAGACGAATCCTGTCTAACCGTCACTGCCTCCAAGTGCTTCGGGACTGCACCCAAAAACTACCTGTTTGCACGACTCCTTTGAGTCGTGGTAGGGTAGTAATCAAAGTGCAGTGGGAACACACTCGAGGCGAAGTGACAGTGTCAAGTCAACGGACTAAGCTGTACTCATGTCACCTGGGAACTGATAACTGACGATAGGTATATTACCAACCAACAGTTCCCGACGAGTCCTGTCCAGTGTACTCGTAACCTAACGAGCACCCGCATACTATCCCAAGTAAGACGTACTAACGGCTGTGGGACAGACCGTCTCCCACACTGGGATGAGAAGCGCATACGCTAGTCTACTCCGGAGTATCGATGCCCTGTCTCGATAGTCCAACGACCAGGGACCTGTATAAGGATGTGCTTATAGATTACCCAACTCCCACGAGTGCGAGCGCCATCACAACGCTGGTAATCAAGCAAAGATCCTAAGGGCTCTACTAATATGTATACCAGCAATATGCTAAAAAAAACACATGCACATATTAAAGCAGAGACAAACCAAGTAGCATACTACCATTTCGAGCAAGATTGTATATACAACTGTGAATATCCCAAGCTTCCATTAAGTAATATACAAACTAGTATGATACAATAATGGCCTCTAGGGCATATACACTAACAACGGCTACCCGGGTATTGAGCGATCAGAAGATCAACAAGCAAGCCCGCTCTAGCTCCTGTAAAGCCTGTCGGTAACACTAATGTACAGTCTGGTCTCTTCGTCTGAGATGTCGCATATTAAGTCTAGGGGTGGTAAACGTCAGACCCTAATAACTTGATAAGTCATGCCGATATGAGGCTCATAACGGGTCGAGAAACTACTGATAACACTTACCAGTAAATCTCTAAATCAGCCCTGGCCAGGGACTTCCAGTAATAGCCAATCGACCACAGCACGACATCTACCCCCAATACCGGGAGAGACGAACTCCCCTCCTATCGCTCATTGACTCCATGTGACTCGGGACTGTACCCAAAAACCACCGTTTTGCTCGTCCTCTTGAATGTGGTAAGGTGGAAATCAAAGCACAGTGGGAATCATACAAGACTCTATGACGATCTCGGGTCTACAGACTAACCTGTACCAGTGTCACCAGAGAACTTCTATCTGACGTTATGTATAATACCATCTAAGAGTTCTCGGTGTGTCCGTCCTGTTGGAGATAGTGCCCTCAGAGTCAATTATTGGATCACAGGCACGTGATTGCAATAATTGAGGGAGGACCTGTCCCAGTAGGACAGTCTTACTCAAGATGATAGTATGCTATCTGGTTTATCTTTATCATCGTGTACTGCTTTATGTGACCTTACGAGTCGCTATTGCACGTTGATAGAGCCCCTAGGATTCTTGCTTGACTACCAGCAGTATGAGGGCGATCATATACGTGGGAGCTGGGGTCTATATGCACATCCTTAAAAGGTCCCTAGTCGTGGTAGTTTCGAGACAGGGCATCGATACTCTAGAGTAGAATAGTGTATACAGTCGAGACCCCGACGAGGGGCGGTGGCTGGTCTCACAAGCCACTGGTGTCAGTTGGTTCACTTAAGATGTATACAGGTGCTCATTGGGTTATGAGTACACCGGACAGGACTCGCCGGGAACCTGCTAGTTGGTATTATACCTGATGTCAGATAGCAGTTCCCTGGTGACGTGTACAGGTTAGTTCATCGACCTGAGATCGTCATTTGTCTCGTGTGAGTTTCCACTGTGCTTTGATTACTACCCTACCACGCTCAAAGGAGACGTGCAAACAGGTTTTAGTTGGGTACAGTCCCGAGCCACATGGAGGCAGTGAGCGGATCTGCAGGGGTTCGTCTCTCCCGGTATTGGGGGTGAGGTCGCGCTGTGTCTAGGAGAGCCAGTACATGAAAAGCCCTTGGCCAAGGCAGGAGATTTACTGGTAGGTATTCCAGTAGTATCTCAGGGTGTTCTGGGCTACACTCCGACACGACTTGTACCGCTTTTGGGGGTCTGACTTTTACCAACCCCTAGGCCCGCCATGCGAAGCTCATAGACGAACGGACCGTACTGTACGGATATTGTCACTGACAGGCTCGGTAGGGTGTCAGGATGAGTTCGCTCATCGACGTCCCTTTTGGTCAATAGCTGGTAGCCCGTCACGTATGGCTAATACCTCTAACGTGCTAGTGGTTAAATCCACAGCTATAGTATTGACGAGTCTTTAGAGTCCACCACACACAGTTACTCAAGTTTCGGGAGAAACGCTGTAGAGGCCGTATGGAGATATGGCAGGGTTCGATCAGATACGTGCGGTATTTTACGGATCGTGATCGGACGGAAAATACTAGCGGGCTTTGCTTTAAGCCGGATCCTAGTATTGTACATTGTAGATTTTGTCTCTTTGCATTTGTATTCAGTGAAAATACAAATGCGGGCATGTATATGCAGTCGCGGGGTTTTCCTGTAATTTATTACGGGATCAGTTTTCTGGAGTTGCCAGTTTGCATTCCGTTCCGGCCAGTTTTCTTTTGTTCCTTCGCGGCCGGACTTTTCCGATGGAGGGGCTAATTTGCAATTGTGCAAATTAGTATTTGTGGAGGGGGTCCCTTATAAATGTGTGGCTTCATCATCATGAGATTCTTTTATTGTCACTTGTCTTGCATTTATTATGATGGGGTTTGATTTGGATTTTTGATGTGAGATAATTTGATCATTATCTTCACATTTTCTTTCTTACATTATTCTTTTGATTCCCTCCACCATAGGATGAGGGTGAGGCCGGCCACTTAGAGGAAGGGAGAGGGTGAGTTCATTTTTTTTCATGAGGGAAATTTGATCATCTTATTTGCTTGCTCCAAAATCCCTAACCCCTCTCCAAAGCTCATCTCATTCTCTTCTCCATCAAATGGCAACATAAACCCCAAAAGAGACATAGTATTCTACACTAGCCTACAGTACCCTTGGACGCGTCGGCTTGCCAACTTCGCGTCCGGGTTGCCTCGGTCCAGAGGTGGGAGCCCGTAAAAGAATCCGGCTACGTGGTGCCTTTTCCGACGAGGAGGTGACAGATGGAGATTCCACGGGAGATCGGAGTGGAGACGAAGACCGAAGGACACGGATCACTCGGTATATCTCTCTACCCATCTTTTAGTTTGCTAGTAGCTAGGTTAATGGCCCGATCCGGGGTTTTAGTGCGCGGTGGTGTCGGTTTGCAAGTTTCGCAAAGTTTTTCGTTTCCGCATTTCCGGTGTCGGATGGACGGCCGGGGCGCCGCCGTGCACTTACATTGGTATCAGAGCCATGCCATTAACCTAGCCTAGCTTGCTCTAGTATGTTTAGAACTCGATCAAACAAAATTCCCAAAAACCGTATTTTTCTTGCATCAGGTTTCTGTCGAAATTTTTTTAGCTCAAAAAATTTTTCAGGTTGTTGCAGAAATGTGTGCAGGGAAGTTTAAGCTATCTGCAAAAATTTGGTGGGGCAATGCTTCAGGATGACCGCGGAAACGCGGCCAAACCCCTGGTTTGGCCGCGGTTCCGAGGTGGAAGCAACTCCTTGATGTGCCAAATTTTTCCAGAGGGCTTTAGACATGAGAATAGGGGTTTTGGGATATTCTGTTTGGGCCCAGATTTTCTGTGAGTGCTACAGTAGTGCTTAGGGCCCACTTCGGTAAATTTGATCGATCGAGAATTTTAAACATGTTAGTTCACAGTATTTACATTATATCTGCGACCGTGAATGTCATTTGATCGGTAAATCCTGTCTAACTGCTATAGCCCTTTTAGACGGATTTGCGAACGTGACATTCACGTTGATGTTCTGTGTTGTGCTGTGATGTTGCGGATTGGTTGTGGGGAATAGCCTGGATGCAATATTAGTAGAGTTTTGTTTTATATGTACATTTGATATTTCGGGGCGAGCGTCCGACATGTGGACTGCCGTCACTGTCTGTTTGTATATTATTCTTTTGGGGCACGACCGGGTCGAGGTCGATGTACCCGTTGTATGTATATTTTACTTTCTGTACTAGGATTACCCCGCGGAGGGGTGCACGGATAGCCGGATTCTAGAGGGCAACGGGCCCGCATCTCATGGCTTTGAGACGGAGGGGGCTTCACTCTAGAATTGGCGGGCTGTTTGCCGCACTCGTAGGGGTACAGGTTGACCCAAGGAGGGGTGCCCAAGTTACCGGATTCCGTGAAGTGCTGGGTGGTCCATTCACGTTGTTGAAGGGGACTGTCTCGCTTCAGGTTTTGGCGGGTAACTTGCCACGCCCGTAGGGGTCTAGGATATCATTGCACAGGCTATCCACACGACCAGGGGAACGTCGGGTTTCAGTAGCGGCTCTATGAAACCCGGGGATCCCAGATATCTGTATTGTTCTGTGATGCTGGTTACATTTCTGTGATGTTGCATTTTATCACGCCTTGAGCGAATATAATATATTGATATATATACTAGTAGATGCTTTATATGTTTTGCATCCGCGCTAGTCCAGTCCCCGCTCTGTCGTTAGTTAAGTAACCTAACGGGTGATGACGGGACCCAGTGGCGAATGCGGATGGCATATACGTACATCATTATTTTCGTTCTTTCTGGTGTGATCAATTGATGGGACTGCGTTGATTCGGATCAATGCAAGCTAAACAAACCTATTCTGATGTTGTTGGAACTCTTTTCAAAAAGCTGTTATTGCAAGGGCGTTCTCTTTTGTTATGCACAGTGGTATTCGGTTATGAATATCCAGCACCTCAGTCGACGAGGCAAGGGCCGAGATCCCTTCACCGGGAGTGACCCCTTGGACAGAAGTTTGCGTCAGTGCAATAACTTCACTATAGTCGTTTACTTTTGCTTTGCATCGTGGTATTCAGTTGGAATATCCTGCACCTCATTCTACGGGAAAAGAGCCGAGATCCCTTCACCGGGAGTGACCTCTTTAGCAAAGGTTTTCGTCACTATATTTTTATAAACCTATCCGGTTCCTTCAACGATATCAAGTTCATTACGTTAAAGGTTTTCGCCAGAAACCATTCGTAGCCCTCCGTCGTTTCATATGAATAGTCAATAAGTATTCAAGCTGTGCATGTTGGCCAAAGTCAAGGCACAGTGATTGGTAGCTATTGGGTATTCATGTACAGCATAGATAGATGCGTTGGTTTGGGGCAGTCGTATAGCCTTGTTGGCCAAAGTCAAGGGCTTGTACGGGTGGGCTCAAATTAACCTGGAGAATGACGGGTAGAACTTGACATGTGACTTATGATTTGTTGGCCTTCGTCAAGGTAATAAGAGCATGGGGCAAAAATCACAGCGGGAGTTTCAAAAGAAACTGAAACTTGCCAGATATGCACATACCTTCTGGAGTGTGATAACGTGAGCGGATTCCGTCACATTATCATGCGATGATAGTTGAACCCGATTCCCACTGATGAGTTGGTTTACTCCTCAGGTGATCCCGACTAATTCTTCTTTAGGGTTTGGAGAAGAATTTGAGGTTATAGTGGGAAGTTTCCAGATTAGATAAAGTGATAACCATTCTGATCTAGATTAGAGTGCACGCTGAGTGTTTCTTTTCTCTCTCTCTTTGGCAGCGACCACTGACCCGACCCTAGACTATGACTCAGTGACCAAAATTGACCGAACCTTCTTAAACACTGGCTTTTGGATTGTCAGAGTTGCATACCTCATTGCCACTCCTACTTTTACCCTTTTCTCTAGGACACCCCGTATTACTACGAACGTCCACTTCCATTGGACTAAACCATCGTATGGTTATATACGAACTCGAAGGAATTTATTCGAGGATGGTTTCTGGTTCTGGAGAAAACGAATAGGACTATTTAGTTGTCTTTTCCTTTTACCTTCTCTCAGGTTGCGAGTACTCCTTGCTTTAGGAGATAGTACACCTATTACGCAAATTGGATAGTCTTCTTCCAAACCTTAGGTTGGTGTCGAACGGTGGGGAATGAAGAAAACCAATTAGCATAACGATGGTGTACAGAAGGTATTAAGTAAAGACATATCAAGGGATTAGTAAGAGGGCAAAGTAAATTGCGACTGCTATTCACGACCAAACCGAGTATTTCTTCGCCAATCCTAAAATCACCTTTGTATTTCTCCAGGACACTCTGTATCACTACGAAGATCCACAGTTTATTGGATACTCCATCGTATGGTTATATACGAACTCGAATGGAACTTGTTCCAGTTCGGGGATGGATTCTGGTTCAGGAGAAATAGGAATAAGGTTTTATTCGGTTGTCTTTTATCTTCACCTTCTCTCGCATTGCGAGTGCTCCTAGGATTAGGATAGTACACCCATTATGCTTATTGGATAGTCTTCTTCCAAACCATAGGCTGGTGCCGAACGGTAGGGAAGGAAGAAAACCATTTAGCCTAAGAGGGTGTACAGAAGGTAATGACTAAAGACATATAAAGGGATTTGGAGAGCTGGCAAAGAAATATACGGTTACAGTTGTGAATCTGGATAATGGAAGAGGCATTACTAGGAATACCCGGATACCCCTACGAAATATTTCAATGTTTCAGTTTCACTGTGTACTGTTAAAAGAAAACTGATTTCCCAATTAGACACTTGCTCCAGGGTATGTATTTACCAGGTTTGATTCTCACATCTGTATGGTTGTACAGATGATGAGTGGGAGTAAGTTATTGGGAATTAGGTGACCATCCTCATTATATCGGGATTCGTTGTAATTGGTGATATTTGAGGAAGTCACCTGGGTTGTTTGCCGGACGGCAAATATTTGATTTTGAATATCCGTTGTTATGCACCAATTTCAAATTGATATATCTGTACGTCTATTTTTATAGAGTGAGATATACCTTTTTGAAATTATGTCTGTGACATTTACCTATATCAGTGGATGGTTAGGTAAGGAGCATTAAACAGCGGTGTAATTTTTCTTAACCATAAGTACAGTTTTCAACCTACGACACACAGGGATTGAGTTATTAGACTCAGGGAACTTATACAGAGTATTGTATATTGTCCAGTGTCCATTAGGACAGAGGGGTAGGTACTCGTACTATATTCTGTTTACTTGTGACTTCTCTGGTTCTTAGACATGTGTTTCGTAGAAATGCAAGGTCTAAGTTTGAGAAGTTATAGGTATGTGAATAAAGTAGAGAAGCAGGTGTCGCAAGTATCGGGATTCTTCAAAGTGATCGAAGATGTAGATACTTGTGTATGGTATTCAGTTGATAGTAATGATTAAGAGAACTTGCTTCTCTTTCAGGTTACTCATAATTGGAAGCATTCCTAAGTTCAGTAACGCTGATCGGCCTCCTTCCATTTAGTTGACATGCACTGGAGACAGCTGCATGATTTGAATCTGGTTCAATTAAATCAGTGCCTCTGTTTCTATATTGGATATAGAACAGTTCATATCTTAATGATATTAAGGTACGGGGGGTTGTCCGGCTTATGCTTAAAACCAGACTCCGGATAACTCAAGGCACGTTTCTATAATGGATGTTTGTGGGTTGACCCGGGCTATGACGAGGGTTGACTTTCTACCATCTGGAAGATCAATAGTGATATTGTTCTTGACTCGCCACAGTTTTAATAAAAGTGGATTTTTCAGAAAACAGTAGTGGGAGTATAGTAGAACTGGAAGTGATTCCAGAACCGCAAACGATTACTGAAGATTTGATTAGAACTTAAAGATTCAATCTGGTTTGACATTCCATTGGCCACTCCGCAGATATGGTGGGTAACCTCAGGCACCCGAGAGGTACTTCGGTATGCTCAGGGACGGTGGCAGGGAGGTTCTTGTTTACCCAGACTTGCCATTGCTGTTGTTCCAGACTGTGAGACTCGGCAGGAGGATGAGTATAGCGTCGTTCTAAACTGGCTTTAGAAGTGTACGTCTATATGACTCTGCCAGAGGGTTGTCGTAGTCAGTGGGAGCAACGGAAGCATAGTGGGCAAAAGGCTTATGTCTATCTATAGACTAAAGCAGATATAGCGGAGATAGATCATCTATTTCTGACGTGACAGTCATAGGTTTGACTTCATCAGAATAGGGGATGGATCTGTTAAGAAGGTAGTAGGGTGTGATGTCCTGGTATTTGGATGACATACACAGAGTAGGAAGTCAGATTCCTATACTACGATCGGTTATGCTTTGGTTTTCACAAAATGGTTTCTCCACATAGGACTTGGATATTATATCAGATATTCCGGTTACTAGATTTATGGTTTTAGATCTAGATTTGGTTGGTTTCCCAATCAGGGTACTTTGACAACATTCTATGAGTATTTAGAATGGACGACTCCTGGCACCGTAGTATACCTGCAGGTGATGGAGTCACCCTCTCTAAAGGTGTCTTACAGACTAAAGGGGAGAGGGATACACATGATTGGCAGATCACTTGCTTAGGCAATTGAGTTGATCATGAGATGTAAAGTACCACACCAGATATTGTTTTTGCAGTAGATACAATAAGTTGATATTAATCCAATTCTGGAGAAACGATCGGAAGCAGTTTTAGAACATAAGTGGATGTTCTAGGGATTTGATAACGGCAGCCTCCTTTAGGAGACAGTTATCATTCCAGGCTTTCAAGGTGACCTGGATGACAGAGAGGTTGTCAGAGTTATAGTTTTCCCTCTGATGAGGGGCAGTATTTTGGACAGATGGTCCAGGTAGATACTGAGGGAAGGCATGGTGCAGGATACTGATTAAGTTCAGTTGACGATACAGTCTAAGAAGTTTGGATTTGGAGTTCATTTATGAACTAGGTCCCATCAGACATCCAGACACATTCTAAGACAGGTATTGCTCATTTCGGGAGATGGGTTTCTCCGCGAACTTGAGATAAAGAGAGACATAGAAAGAAACATCACAGCGGATCCACTCACTGAGGATATTCCTTGAACGCAATAGTTTCGCAAACGAGCTTTGTGAGACTGACTAGTAGAGGAGTTGGGTGTTCGGTATCACACGGGCTGTGAGTATGCGACATCGCAATAATTAGCCTTGAGTGCAAGTGGGAGATTGTTGGAGATAGTGCCCTCAGAGTAAATTATTGGATCACAGGCACGTGATTGCAATGATTGAGTGAGAATCTGTCCCAGTAGGACAGTCTTACTCAAGATGATAGTATGCTATCTGATCTATCTTTATCATCGTGTACTGCTTTAGGTGACCTTACGAGTCGCTATTGCACGTTGATAGAGCCCCTAGGATTCTTGCTTGACTACCAGCTGTATGAGGGCGATCATATACGTGGGAGCTGGGGTCTATAAGCACATCCTTAAAAGGTCCCTAGTCATGGGAGTTTCGAGACAGGGCATCGATACTCCAGAGTAGACTAGTGTATACAGTCGAGACCCCGACGAGGGGTGGTGGCCGGTCTCACAAGCCACTGGTGTCAGTTGGTTCACCTAAGATGTATACAGGTGCTCATTGGGTTATGAGTACACCGGACAGGACTCGCCGGGAACCTGCTAGTTGGTATTATACCTGATGTCAGATAGCAGTTCCCTGGTGACATGTGTACAGGTTAGTTCATCGACCTGAGATCGTCATTTGTCTCGTGTGAGTTCCCACTGTGCTTTGATTACTACCCTACCACGCTCAAAGGAGACGTGCAAACAGGTTTTAGTTGGGTACAGTCCCGAGCCACATGGAGGCAGTGAGCGGATCTGCAGGGGTTCGTCTCTCCCGGTATTGGGGGTGAGGTCGCGCTGTGTCTAGGAGAGCCAGTACATGAAAAGCCCTTGGCCATGGCAGGAGATTTACTGGTAGGTATTCCAGTAGTATCTCAGGGTGTTCTGGGCTACACTCCGACACGACTTGTACCGCTTTTGGGGGTCTGACTTTTACCAACATTAGGCCCGCCATGCGAAGCTCATAGACGAACGGACCGGACTGTACGGATATTGTCACTGACAGGCTCGGTAGGGTGTCAGGATGAGTTCGCTCATCGACGTCCCTTTTTGTCAATAGCTGGTAGCCCGTCACGTATGGCTAATACCTCTAACGTGCTAGTGGTTAAATCCACAGCTATAGTATTGACGAGTCTTTAGAGTCCACCACACACAGTTACTCAAGTTTCGGGAGAAACGCTGTAGAGGCCGTATGGAGATATGGCAGGGTTCGATCAGATACGTGCGGTATTGCACGGATCATGATCGGACGGAAAATACTAGTGGGCTTTGGTTGAAGCCGGATCCTAGTATTGTATAGTATAGATTTTATCTCTTTGCATTTGTATTCAGTGGAAATACAAATGCGGGCATGTATATGAAGTCGCGGGGTTTTCCTGTAATTTATTACGGGATCAGTTTTCTGGAGTTGCCAGTTTGCATTCCGTTCCGGCCAGTTTTCTTTTGTTCCTTCGCGGCCGGACTTTTCCGATGGAGGGGCTAATTTGAAATTGTGCAAATTAGTATTTGTGGAGGGGGTCCCTTGTAAATGTGTGGCTTCATCATCATGAGATTCTTTTATTGTCACTTGTCTTGCATTTATTATGATGGGGTTTGATTTGGATTTTTGATGTGAGATAATTCGATCATTATCTTCACATTTTCTTTCTTACATTATTCTTTTGATTCCCTCCACCATAGGATGAGGGTGAGGCCGGCCACTTAGAGGAAGGGAGAGGGTGAGTTCATTTTTTTTCATGAGGGAAATTTGATCATCTTATTTGCTTGCTCCAAAATCCCTAACCCCTCTCCAAAGCTCATCTCATTCTCTTCTCCATCAAATGGCAACATAAACCCCAAAAGAGACATAGTATTCTACACTAGCCTACAGTACCCTTGGATGCGTCGGCTTGCCAACTTCGCGCCCGAGTTGCCTCGGTCCAGAGGTGGGAGCCCGTAAAAGAATTCGGCTACGTGGTGCCCTTTCCGACAAGGAGGTGACAGATGGAGATTCCGCGGGAGATCGGAGTGGAAACGAAGACCGAAGGACACGGATCGCTCGGTATATCTCTCTACCCATCTTTTAGTTTTCTAGTAGCTAGGTTAATGGCCCGATCCGGGGTTTTAGTGCGCGGTGGTGCCGGTTTGCAAGTTTCGCAAAGTTTTTCGTTTCCGCATTTCCGGCGTCGGATGGACGGCCGGGGCGCCGCCGTGCACTTACACGTCCAGTGTACCTAGTCTCCACTGAGCACCCGTATACCATCTCTGATGTCAAACACCAATGGATATGGGATCATCCATCGCCCATCTCATGGGTCCAGAAGCGTATACGCTAGTCTACTCTGGTATATCGATGCCCTATCTCGATACACCCGCGACTAGGAACATTAAAGGATGAACTTATGGAGTACCATGACCCCACTAGTATGATCTGCATCATAATTCTGGTAGTCAAGTACACATCCTAAGGGCTTTACCAACATGTAACCACAAGACAGTATCAAGAGACAAGTATACATGTTAAGATAAAGAGCAACCAAATAGCGTACTATCATGTCGAGCAAGAAAGTCCTCTCTATATATGTCCATGCATCCACTATAATATACATCATATGTACAATAATGGCCTCTAGGGCATACATACAACTAACAATATCCCACTTGCACTAGGGCCAGCTGTTGTAGTATCGCATAACCAACATCCCGAAGAGTCTCTCGAACTGTATCTCGGGAATGGCCTTCGTGAGTGGATCCGCTGTGTTGTTCTTCATGTCAACTCTCCTGACATCGATCTCCCGGCGATCAACTATCTCCCGGATCCGGTGATACCGCCTCAGAATATAACTGGATCACTAATGGGACTTGGGTCTTTGGCCAAAGCCACCGCTCCATTGTTATCACAAAACAAAGGTATTGGATACTCAATGGATGGAACCACTCCAAGTTCAGTTATGAACTGCTTCATCCAGACAGCCTCTTTCGCAGCATCATTGGCAGCGATGTATTCAGCCTCCATCGTCGATTCTACCACGGCTTCTTGCTTGGAACTCTTCCAGCATACCGCCCCTCCATTGAGAGTAAAGACAAATCCCGAGCGCACCTTAGAGTCATCCTTATCACTCTGGAAGCTCGAATCGGTAAAGGACTCCACTTGGAGTTCTCCGTTACCATACACCAAGAGCATCTCTTTAGCCCTTCTCAAGTACTTTAGAATGCCCTTCACAGCTGTCCAGTGACTCTCTCCTGGATCTGCTTGATACCTACTCCCTACACTTAGTGAGTATGCTACATCGGGTCTGGTACATAGCACCACGTACATGATAGAGCCTACTGCCGAAGCATAGGGTATCCCTTACAAGCGAGCTCTCTCCAAATCAGCCTTGGGAAACATCTTTTTGGAAAGAGTGGGTCATGAGATCGTGGGTAAAAACCCACGCTTGGATTCTTCCATACTAAACCTCTTTAATATGGTGTCAATGTACCTGGATTGGGACAATCCCAGTATCCATTTAGATTTATCTCTATAGATCTTAATCCTAAAGATGTAGGAGGAATCACCTAGATCTTTCATTGAGAATCTTTGTGATAAGAAGAGCTTGACCGATTGTAGCATAGGAATATCATTTCCTATCAAGAGTATGTCATCTACGTACAATACGAGGAAGACAACCTTACTCTCTGCCACCTTCTTGTTTATACAAGGTTCATCTACGTTTTTGACAAAGTCAAACTCTTTGACAATGACATCAAAACAGATGTTCCAACTCCGCGATGCCTGCTTTAACCCGTAAATAGATTTAAGCAGCTTGCACACCTTTCCGCTGCTCCCACTGTCTACGAAGCCCTCTGGCTGAGTCATGTACACGCTCTCCTCTAAACACCATTTAGAAAGGCGGTCTTAACATCTATTTGCCAGATTTCGTAGTCATGGTATGCAGCAATGGCAAGCAGGATCCGGATGGACTTAAGCATAGCCACTGGAGAAAAGGTTTCGTCATAATCCACACCTGGTCGTTGACGAAAACCCTTTGCAATAAGTCTAGCTTTGAAAGTCTCAACTTTTCCATCTACACCAAGTTTCTTCTTAAAGATCCATTTGCTCCCAATGGGTTTTACCCCTTCAGGAGCAACTTTCAAAGTGCATACTTTGTTGGTGTACATGGATTCCATCTCAGATCGCATTGCATCCAGCCACTTTACAAAGTCCCCACTCGTGATGGCCTGCTCGAACCTGGTTGGGTCATCATCCTCCATGATGCAATCCTCGCTTCCACCATCAATGAGAAAACCGTAGTATCTCTCAGGTGGATGAGGAACCCTACTAGATCGGCGGAGAGGCTGAGGTTCGTTGGGAACTATCGAATCCTCTGGTTCTACCAAATCTTCTGTCGTAGTTTGTATAGCTGGAACCTCTTCCAGTTCTACCTCCTCGCCACTAATTTTCATTGCAAGAAATTCCTTTTCTAAAAAGGTGGCATTTTGAGCAACAAACACCTTTTGTTCCTCAGGGTGGTAGAAGATATGTCCTCGCGAATGCTTGGGATATCCTACAAACTTGCACAGAATTGACATTTCCTCGAGCTTGTCCGGATTTTGCTTTTTAACATAGGCCGAGCAACCCCATATCTTAACAAAATTAAGACACGGTCTCTTCCCCTCCCATATCTCATATGGAGTGGTAGGCACTGATTTAGTTGGAACTCTATTCAATAGGTATATGGCTGTCTCAAGCGCATACCCCCAAAAGGAAATAGGTAACTCAAAGGTGTTCATCATAGAGCGCACCATATCTAATAGGGTGTGATTCCTCCGCTCCGATACACCGTTGTGTTGTGGTGTATACGGAGGAGTAAGCTGAGAGAGAATCCCATTTTCTTTTAGATAATCTAGGAACTCATTGCTCAAGTATTATCCTCATCGATCAGATTGAAGAATTTTAATACTTTTACCCGTCTAGTTCTTGACTTCGTGTTTATATTCTTTGAATTTCTCAAAAGCTTCAGACTTGTGTTTCAACAGGAACACATGTCCGAATCTTGAGAGATCGTCAGTGAATGTAATGAAGTATAGGAACCATTCCTGGCATGTGTAGACATGGGACCACATACATCACTATGTATCAGTCCCAAGAGTTCCGTAACTCTTTCTTCGTGTCCACTAAACGAAGTTTTGGTCATCTTGCCTTTGAGACATGACTGGCAAGTGTCATAAGATGAAAATTCGAACGAATTCAAATATCCATCCTTATGTAACTTAGTTAGTCGTGTCGCATTGATATGACCTAGTCTACAATACCACAAGAAGGATTCGTTCATTTCTGAACTCTTCCTCTTGTGTGCATTTTGTATGTTAAGAACTGTGGTTTGATTTAGAACATATATGCCATTAATTAACGAGCCTGATCCAATCAACTTTTGATTCAGGAAGATGTTCATAACATTATCCTGTACTACAAAATTATATCCTTCTTTACTTAATAAAGAAACTGATATAAGATTGCATATCTGGGTCGGAATGTAATAGCATTCATTCAGAATCAATGTACTACCATTTGGTAATACAAGGTGATATTCGCCAACTGCTTTGGCTGCAACATTTGCACCATTCCCTACTCTTACGGAATGATCACTCATTCCCAGTTCTCTTCCTTTCCTTAACCCATGTAACATATTACATATGTAGGATCCCGATCCCGTATCTAATACCCAGGACGTAGAGTGAACTGAGAAATAGTTCTCGATAACAAACACACCCGAAGATGATGCATCAATATGCTTATTATTCGTTTGGGTGGCGTAGGAATCCGGACATTCCCCTATTTCCTGCTCGATCTTATAACAATTATAAGAAGGAACAGAACCAACGTTCCCCTGCTCAGTATAACAAGCGGGTTCGGTCAATACATCCATATTATTATCTCGATTAAGGCCTGACATGGTCGCTACCTGGAGAGAGAGAGAAGAAAACACTTTAGCGTATGCTCTTGCAGGATCAAATTGGTTATTTATTTTATCTAATCAGGATGACTCCCACTATTTTTATCAAATCTTCCTTCAAACCCTAAAAGGAAAGACTAGCCGGGATTAATTACACCCTACAAATTCGCCAATCTTTCAGCCAGGCCAGTGCCGATACTTTGAGGGAGGTTCCCCGTGCTTTCACACGGACCTAATTAAAATAAACCCCGTTTTCCCAGAGGCATAGCCCTGTTGACACCTTTCTAAACACCTACTTGATCGGCTAATTGTAAAGTGCAAGACTCTTCCAGGAGTAAGATTGTAAGTCCATGCTACCTCTCCCGGTACTTTCGGGAATGCGGAATTTGGTAAAAAACAATTTTCTTAAAGATGGTAACATGGACCTATAACCCGGATCTTGGTTAAACATCTATCTAACATCTTAACTAAGAGATTATAGCTACTCGGTTAGGGGGTTATACCTAGCTTGTCTTGAACTCCTTCTCTTCAAGCTCCGATGGTGGTCCGATGGCTCCTTCTCGTCGTCTCCGTACGCCGAAGATAGATCCACTTGAAAGCTTCAACCTTTAGCTCCTTCTTCGTTCTTTGAAGAAACTAGTTCACTTGGTTTGCTAAACCTAGTGAACTAGAATGAGTAGAGAAGAAATAGAATGGGATTTTATCTATGGTTCTTGATTCTCAACTCATGAGACAAGAGAACCATAGATCAAGAGAGGGAGCAAGAGGTTGAGGGTGAGAGCAAGAGGAGAGCTCAAGAACAAGAGAGAGAATGAGCAAGAAAGAATGAGGCTCTCTTTTGTCTTTCACCCTCTCATAATCCAAAGTGATCATAACTCATCATATCAAAAAAAAGTCTTATGTGATGGTTTGAAGCAACCATAACCATATCATTTCATGCACTCATTTTACACAAATGAGCAAGTAAACAAAAGTCTTTGCCATGAAATGATGGCTATGGTTATCATGATGGTCAACTAGTCAAGCCTAGTCAACCGGTCAACAAGTCAACAAAAGTCAACAAGTCAACAAAGTCAACAAGTCAACAAAAGTCAACAAGCCAACAAAGTCAACAACCATATCACCATAATACTTAATTAATATAATAGTTAATCACATATCATATTCTCATTAGGGTTGAGCAAAAAGTCAAATAGTCAACGGTCAACTGTCAACAACCCTAATGAGAATCCACTGCCTCTGTCTCCCTGTCAACTGTGCATACACACCCGCATCCGCGTTCCGAGGAACACGAATGCAAACTGGATAAATCCAATCCCATAAGGTACACTAGGATCTGGCTTAAACCAAAGCCCGCTAGTGTAAACTGTCCGGACACTGTACGCGCACAAGTGCACGGATGTGACCGAACCCTGTCGCAAAACCATGCGACCTCTACTCTTTTGCCTAAAGGCGAAAAGCTTTCTGTGTGGGACTCTAAAGACTCGACACTACGCTGGCAGTGGGTTTAACCACAGACCGCAAGCGGCACTAGCTGTGCGTAACGGTCCCCAGGTAATGCCGACAAGAAGACCGACGAGGTGAAACCCATCTGAACTCCTACTGAGCCTGAGTGTGACATTCTCCGTACAGTCCGGTCTGTTCGTCTGATACATCGCATGGCGGGCCTAGGGGGCGGTAAACGTCAGTCCCCCAATAGCGGTACAAGTCATGCCGGAGCGAAGCCCAAAACACCCTGAGATAACACTGGAAACCTACCAGTATATCTCGATTGCCCTGGCCAGGGACTACTCGTGTAATGGCTCTCCTAGACACAGCGCGATGTCAACCCCCAATACCGGGAGAGACGAATCCTGTCTAACCGTCACTGCCTCCAAGTGCTTCGGGACTGCACCCAACCACTACCTGTTTGCACGACTCCTTTGAGCCGTGGTAGGGTAGTGATCAAAGTACAGTGGGAACACACTCGAGGCGGAATGACAGTGTCAAGTCAGCGGACTAAGCTGTACTCATGTCACCTGGGAACTGATAACTGACGATAGGTATAATACCAACTAGTCAGTTCCCGACGAGTCCTGTCCAGTGTACCCGTAACCTAACGAGCACCCGCATACTATCTCAAGTACGACGTACTGACGGCTGTGGGACAGACCGTCTCCCACACTGGGATGAGAAGCGCATGCGCTGGTCTACTCCGGAGTATCGATGCCCTGTCTCGATAGTCCTGCGACCAGGGACCTGCATAAGGATGTGCTTATAGATTACCCAGCCCCACTAGTGTGACGGCCATCACATCGCTGGTAATCAAGCAAAGATCCTAAGGGCTCCACTAATGTGTATAGGCGATATACAAAAATAAACACATGTACACATTGAAGTAGAAACAAACCAAGTAGCATACTACTATTTTGAGCAAGATTGTATATACAAGGTGAATATCCCAAGCATCCATTAAGTAATATACAAACCAGTATGATACAGTAATGGCCTCTAGGGCATATACACTAACAAAGATTTACTCGCAGTGGGTATCGGGATCCAACTATCTCATAGAAAGTATGCAATCTCATTGCAAATTTCAACACTTGGAATTCCCGATAATATTTTGCCCCTAGCGTCCTATGACCTTGACGGAGGTCAACAAACCATAGACTGCTAGTCAAGTTCAACCCATCATTTCTTGATTGAATTAAACCCACCCGTACGACCCTTGACGAAGGTCAACAAGGTTGCACGACTACCCTAAAACAATCGCATCATATGCAGAAGATAAATACTAGTCAGCTACCGCACACTACGCCTTGACGGAGGTCAACAAACATAGCACGAATACTAAGTAGGACTTATCTGAAATGACGGAGGGCTACGACAGGTTTTTATGAAAATCTTTTGCGTAATGAACTTGATATCGTCGTAGAAACAAGTGATTTTTGAAAAAGAGTGTTTTTGAGGTTTTCACTAGTTTTGCTAAAGAAGTCACTCCTGGTGAAGGGATCTCGGCTCTTTCCTTATCGAATAAGGTGCAGGATATTTCACAAATACCACTATGCAAAGCAAAAACTATAAAAGCAATCAAAAGACAAACCGTGTGGGTTGTAGCATCTGCCAGTTTCTCTAAAGAGGTCACTCTCGGTGAAGAGATCTCGGCTCTTTCCTTATCGAATAAGATGCTGAATATTCTACAAGGAATACAGCTATGCAAAGCAAAAACTAGAGCTGTCATTTTTGAAAATTTGATTCTACAATATCTTTTAGGTTTCATTTCTTTCATTAATCTCATTAATGAAGTCCCATCATTTATGCTTCCTAAGCATCATAGAATAAACGAAAATACAACGCACGCTTGTGCCATCCGCATTCGCCATAGTGTCCCGTTATGCACCGTTGGATTACTTAACTAACGGCATAGCAGGACGGGACTAGCGCGGGTGTAAAACATAAGCAACGTTTATTATATATCATATGTATAATAATAAATAAATCGTCTCATAACATATAAAGTGATCTCATCACAGAATATCAGCAGCAGAAGAAAACATATGAAATATTGGATATGCTAGGAGGTCCGTGTTTTATTTTGAGCCTGTACAAAATACGGACTCCACGGTCGCGATGAATAGCCAAACCCACATCCCTAGACCCCTACGAGAGCGGCAAGCAACCCTACTGTCATGACCCGAAATGGCACGTGACTGGCACTTGAATCATATGAAGCCTATAGGACCCCATCTAATTCAAGCCAAAAAAATCCCAGAAATCTAAACCATATAAAAGAAGAAAGAAGGGAAAGTTTAGTTTTAGAGCTTTAAATAATATAGCCGAAGTATGCATTTTTAAAATCATCAAGTTCTTCCTGAAAATTTCGGCAGGGTTTCCTTTGTAAATACTGGCCCCAAACGGGGTACAACATGAATAATATATGCATAATGATAAAAGGCATCCCCAAGAGGAAGCTAGCTCTTTGTCAATCAACGGTCACAACCACGCAAGCAATATAATATACAACGCCGAAGGGCGAGGATCAAAACTCAAAAGTAAAACTCAAAATCATCAAGAAAACCCATAATAATACAACGCGCGACTCTAAGGTCGAAATAAATATACAAGTCTGGTTGATGGAGTTTCTAGATACAACAGAGTATAAATATAGTACAATGGTGGTCGCGAAGCAAGTGACCCCGCCTACCAAAGTAACCACTCGGAATGGAAGCAGTGTGCCAGAAAGCCGTAACGAACCTGTACGGCAAAACCTGCAATAAACTGTGGCACAACGGTGGTGAGTTGCCAACTCGTGAGTAGAAAACATCAGAGAGCAGAAATCGTATGTAAGACTCAATCCTAAGTCAATACGATCAGTAATATATATCCTCAATATGATAAAATCTGAAGCATGATAAGGTGGCAAGGGTAAACATCTATACATAAGTGTAATACCAAGTGCTCGTGTGAGTGACTCAGGTAGCAACATATCTGTTGGATATAGTTCCCTCAGAGTCAATTATTGGATCACAGGCACGTGATTGAAATGATTGAGGGAGGACCTATACCGGTAGGACAGTCTTACTCAAGATGATAGTATGCTATCTGGTTTATCTTTATCATCGTGTACTGCTTTAGGTGACATTACAGATCACTATTGTACATTGGTAGAGCCCTTAGGATTCTTTCTTGACGGCCAGCAGTATGATGGCGATCATATACGTGGGAGCTGGGGTCTATAAGCACATCCTTAGAGCGGTCCCTAGTCGTGGGAGTTTTCGAGACAGGACATCGATACTCCGGAGTAGACTAGTGTATACAGTCGAGACCCCGACAAAGGGCGGTGGCCGGTCTCACAAGCCACTGGTGTCAGTTTGTTCACCTAAGATGTATACAGGTGCTCATTGGGTTATGAGTACACCGGACAGGACTCGCCGGGAACCTGCTAGTTGGTATTATACCTGACGTCAGATAGCAGTTTCCTAGTGACATGTGTACAGATTAGTTCATCGACCTGAGATCGTCATTTGTCTCGTGTGAGTTCTCACTGTGCTTTGATTACTACCCTCCCACGGCTCAAAGGAGTCGTGCAAACAGGTTTTAGTTGGGTACAGTCCCGAGCCACATGGAGGTAGTGCGCGGATCTGCAGGGGTTTCGTCTCTCCCGGTATTGGGGGTAAGGTCGCGCTATGTCTAGGAGAGCCATTACACGAAGTCCTTGGACAAGGCAGGAGATTTACTGGTAGGTATTCCAGTAGTATCTCAGGGTGTTCTAGGCTACACTCCGACACGACTTGTACCGCTTTTGGGGGTCTGACTTTTACCAACCCCCTAGGCTCGCCATGCGATGTTCATAGACGAACGGACCGGACTGTACGGATATTGTCACTGACAGGCTCAGTAGGGTGTCAGGATGAGTTCGCTCATCGACCTCCCTTTTAGTCAATACCCGGTAGCCCGTTACGTACGGCTAGTACCTTTGACGTGCTGGTGGTTAAATCCACAGCCAAAGTATTGATGAGTCTTTAAAGTCCCCCACAGACAGTTTCTCAAGTTTCGGGCGAAACGCTGTAGAGGCCGTATGATATATGGCAGGGTTCGATCATATACGTGCGGTATTGCACGGATCATGATCGGACGGATAATACTAGCGGGCTTTGGTTTAAGCCGGATCCTAGTATTATACAGTGTAGATTTTGTCTCATTGCATTTGTATTCGGTCGGAATACAAATGCTAGTATGTATATACAGTCGCGGGGTTTTCTTGTAATTTATTACGGGATCGTTTTTTGAAGTTTCCAGTTTGCATTCCGTTTCGGCCATTTTTCTTTTTTTCCTTCTTGGCTGAAATTCCTTTGATGGAGGGGCTTGTTTGCAAATGTGCAAATTAGCAAATGGGGGGTTTTTTGTGGTGCCGGGGCTCCAGCAATTTCCAGAATGATCTTGGATAAGTTTGGATCTTTGATGCATCATGACTTGCATTAATATGATGGGATTAGTATAAGACTTGATGATGACATTTTTTCTCCTAGTGATTACCACTCATTTTCTTTGTGCTAACCCTCTCTCCATTCCTTCAAGCATGGCCGGCCACAAAAATGGGCAGCCCCTCATTCATTTGGTGGTGGAAAAAATTGATCTCATTCTTCTTGCATCAAAGTTCATAGCTCCATTTCAAAGTTCATCTCCAAAGATTTTTCCTTCACCTCCATTGTGGCAACTTCATTAACCCCTTGAGACAAAGGTTTCTACACTTAGTCTACAGCAATCTTGGACACGTCGGGTAGCCAACTTCGTGTCCGAGTTGCCTCGGTTCAGAGGTGGGAGCCCGTAAAAAGACTCGGTGATGTGGTGCCTTTCCGACGAAGAGATTGAGACCGGTGAAGCCGCGAGGAGCTTGGGATGGTGGCCGAAGACCGAAGGACACGGATCGCTCGGTATAGAATCTCTACCCTTTCTCTAGATAGCTAGTAGTAGGTTAATGGTTCGATCCGGGTTTATAGTCCGCGGTAGCGCCGGTTTTTAGTTTTAGAAAAGTTTTTGTTTCTGCATTTTGGCCTCGGAAAGACGGCCGGGGCGCTACCGTAGACTTACATGATATCAGTGTAGGGTTCCTAGGCACTCTAGTGAGGTCTCTCAAGCCATCAACCATGGCAATTTAAAAAATTATGGTGCCTACAAACCCTAAAGTACGGATCGATAACTAGATGTCTAGGCGAACAAGAACTAGTTAACAGTTAACTAATGAGAATACGGAAATACAACCTTTGTAGATCCGGTTATCCACCTCCACGGCTCCGCAACGATGTCGTCTCCGCTGTCCAAATCAAATCCGGGCTCTAGAGTCGGCTTCGTCGGAGAATGGGCAAGCCAGGTCGTCGATGTCCATGCCGAAGATGATCTACGTCGAGGCATCGATGAATCAAGCTCCACCTTCACCAAACCGTAAAAAGTTGTGAAGGAAACACACTCTACTACTTGGCAAGAGGTAGAGGATGAAGAAATAGGAAGTGGGTAGACTTTAGAATTGGATTTCTCACTCATATCATCAATCTACCATTGATGACTACAAGCTTTTTCTTCATGTGTTTTATGAAGAAGAAGAAGAAGCTCATGAAAAGTTATGATAAGAATTGTTTAAATTATCAATAAAAAGAATACTTATCATGACTTAATCATAGTTAGGTGTAGAGAGTGAATCATAGTTAGTGAATGGTTAGGTAAAGGAGAAGAAGACAAAATGGTCAAAGTGCATGAAGCACTTAGAAACTTCATGAAGAAAAATGCAACCATTTTGTTTTCTTCTCACAATTTAAATTCAAAACAAATATATATAAATAAATGAATGATTAATACAAAACCCTAACCATTCACAACCATGGTTCATTCTTTACACTTAACCAAAAAAGGGCATGCATCATCAAACATGACACAAGGAAGTGCACAAAATCATATCGCATATGTAATGCGCACAAAAGAGTGAGAAAATCCATCTTAAAGTGACCCGATACTAGTTAATGCAAAGTAATATATCAAATATATAATTATACATTAAATCATTAAATCAACACTTGATTCAATGATCCGGTCATGCGCACATAACCGACTGGTATCAAATATATCGGCTTATCGAATCAACGCTTGAATCGATAACTAGGTTATATCGCATACAACCATTCGATATATTTATCGTGAGAATAGAATACGGTATCACATACACGCATTATTCTCGGTCCCGCACATATCTCATATGCACTCCTATTTCGTTTCGCTTGAGCCAGGAAACCTCTGTGTAGGACTCTAAAGACTCGTCAATACGCCGGCAGCGGATGATGATCATATCAAACATCCACAAGCCGCAAGCGATCTGCTAAACGTAACGGCCACCCGGGTATTGAGCGATCTGAAGATCGACGAGCAAGCCCGCTCACACTCCAGTGAATCCGACCAGTAACACTACCGTACAGTCCGGTCTGATCGTCTGATATGTCGCATATCTCGCCTAGGGGTGGTAAACGTCAGACCCCAATAGCTCAATAAGTCGTGTCGATATGAGGTCTATAACTGTTCGAGAAACTACTGGTAACACTTACCAGTAAATCTCAGCAACCCTGGCCAGGGATTTCCTGTTATAGCCAATCGAACACAGCGCAACATCAACTCCCTATACCGGGAGAGACGAATCCCCTCCTATCGCTCATTGCCTCCATGTGACTCGGGACTGTACCCAAAAACCACCGTTTTGCACGCCCTCTTGGACGTGGTAAGATGGAAATCAAAGCACAGTGGGAACCACACAAGACTCTATGACGATCTCGGGTCAACAGACTACTCTGTACCAGTGTCACCAGAGAACTGCCATCTGACGTGAGGTATAATACCATCTGGGAGTTCTCGGCGAGTCCGTCCAGTGTACCCAGTCTCTACTGAGCACCCGTATATCTCCTCTGATGTCAAACACCGATGGATATGGGATCATCCATCGCCCATCTATATGGGTCGAGAAGGTACACGCTAGTCTACTCTGGTATATCGATGCCCCGTCTCGATACACCCACGACTAGGGACATTGAAGGATGTACTTATGGACTACCATGTCCCCACTAGTATGATCCGCATCATAGTCCAGGTAGTCAAGTACAGATCCTAAGGGCTTTACCAACATGTAACAGAGAGACAATCAGCATACACGTTAAGGTAAAGTTCAACCAGATAGCATACTATCATGTCGAGCGAGAAAGTCCTCCCTATATACGTCCCAGCATCCACTACAATATACATCCTATGTACAGTAGTGGCCTCTAGGGCATACATATAACTAACAATCTCCCACTTGCACTAGGGCCATCTGTAGCAGTGGTTTGAAGTATCTCATACTCAACCATCCCATAAAAGTCTCTCTCTGGGAACAGGCCTTTGTGAGTGGATCCGCTGTGTTGTCTTCTGAGTCTACTCTCCAAACCTCGATCACCCTGGAGATCAATCATCTCCATGATCAGGCGATGCTGCCTTAGAATATGTCTGGATCACTGATGGGACCGGCGTTCCTTGGCATAAGCCACAACTCCATTGTCATACAATGGGAGGAACATAGTTCATCTCATGAACCATTATACATCCAAACAGCCTCTTTGGTAGCATCTTAAGTAGCGATGTATCCAGCCTTTATCGTCTAGTATGTCACGGTATCTAGTTTGGAACTCTTCCAACATACCGTCCCTCTACTGAGGGTAAAGACAATGCCTGCGACTGACACTCAGTCGTCTTTATCACCCTGGAACACTTCCAGTGATTCTCCTCAGGATCGATTGACACCATCTCACTACATCTAGTGAGTATCCTAACATCCATTTAGATCTATCTCATAGATCCAAAATCCAGGATTTAGTAGGTATCACTTTGATCCTAAGTGGAGAATCATTGTGATAAGCGGAGATTGATCGAGCATAGCATAGGAAACTCCTTCCCTATCAAGAGTATGTCATCCACGTACTCTACGAGGATCGTCACCATACTCCCTACTACCTTTTTGTTTATACAAGGTTCATCTACCATTTTGATGATGTCAAACTCTTTGACTACTTCATCAAAACAGACGTTCCAACTCCGCGATGCCTGCTTTATCCTATAGAGCATCTTGCACACGTTTCCGCTGCTCCCACTGTCTACGAAGCCCTCTGGCTGCGTACTTATAGACGCTCTCTAAATCATCATTTAGAAAAGCAGTCAAGACACCCAACCAGATATCGCAGTCATGGTATGTAGCCGTGGCAAGTAGGATCTGGATGGACTTAAGCATAGCTACTTGAAAAGGTTTCATCATGATCCATGCCTGGTCGATGACGAAAAGCTTTAACAAGTCTAGCTTTGAAAGTCTCAACTTTTCCATCTACACCAAGTAATCTTCTCAAGATATACTTGCTCCTGATGGGGATTTAACCCTTCAGATCTAGCAGCCAAAGTCCATACTTTGCTGGTGTATAAGGATTCCATCTAAGATCACTAAACATCCAGCCATTCTTACGGAGTCTTACTCTCGATGGCCAGTTCGAAACTAGTTGGGTCATCATCTCATGATGTAATCCTCGCTCCCACTGTCATAGAGGAACCGAAGTATCTCTCAGGTGGGTGAGGAACCCTACTAGATCGGCGGAGAGGCCGAGGTTCGTTGGTAACTATTGAATCCTTTGGTTCCATCAAATCATCTTGTGTAGTTTGTATAGCTGGAACATTTCCAGTTCTACATAACAGATCTTGCCTCGAGCTTGTCCGGATTTTGCTTTCAGACACAGGCCGGACAACCCCAAATCTTAACCAACTTAAGATATGGGCTCTTCCCTTTCCATATCATATATGAAGCGGTAGGCAACTGATTTGATTGGAATCCTATTCAATAGGTATGCAGTTTCTCAAGTGCATAACACCCAAAAGGAAATAGGTAACTCAGTAGTACTCATCATAGAGCACACCATATCAAATAGGGTGTATCTGCTCCGCCCTGATATACCATCGTGCTATGGTGTATACAGAGGAGTAATGCTGAGAGAGAATCTCATTCTCCTTTAGAATAGTCCAGGATTTCCGTGCTCAAGTATTCTCCTCCTTGATCTCATCATAGGATATAATACTTATACCCGTATTTTGGTTCTCTACTTCTAACTTATATTCTGTGAATATCTCAAAAGGTTCGGACTCATGTTTCAGCAGGAACATATGACTGAATCTTGAGAGATTATCAGAGAACGTAATGAAATATAAAGAACCATTCCTGGCATGTGTAGACAGGGGACCTACATACATCAACATGTATCATCCCAAGAATTTAGTAACTCTTTCTCTGTTTCCAATAAACGGAGCTATGGTCATCTTATCTTTGTGACATGACTGGCGAGTTTCACAAGATGTAAATTCAAACTGATTTAAATATACATCTATATGTAACTCTAGCCAGTCGGGTCACATTGATCTGACCTAGTCTACAATACCTCAAGAAGGATTTGTTCATTTCTGAACTCTTCCTCTTGTGTGTGTTTCATATACTAAGAACTGTAGTTTGATTTAGAACTTTAATGCTTTTAGATAACGTGCCTGAACCGATCAACTTTTGATATAGGAAATGTTCAAAACATTATCCAACAATACAAAATTATATCCTTTCTTTACTAACAAAGAGAGTGATATGATTTGGTATATCAGGTTCGGTATCTAACAACATTCGTTCAGAATCAATGTATTGGTAATACAGGGTGACAGTGACCGACAGACTTGGCTGCAACTCTTGCCCCGTTTTCTGCCTCATGAAACTTATCACCCGTTCTCAGTTCTCTACCTTTCTGTAGCCCTATGTAACAGATTACATATCTGGGATCCTGATCTGGTATCACATACCCAGGACGTAAAGGATATTGAGAAACAGTTCTGTATAATGAACACACCCGAAGATGATGCATCAGCATGCACTTTCTTCGTTTGGGCGGCACGGGAAATCTGGTATTCCCCAATTTCCTGCTCTGTCTTATAACATTTATAAGTTGGAGCGGGACCAACGTTCCCCAGCTCAGTATAACAAGCGGGTTCGGTCAATAATCCGTATTATTATCTTGATTAAGGCGTGATATGGTCGCTACCTGGAGAGAGAGAGAAGAAAACACTCAGCGTGCGCTCTATCAAGAATAGATTGGTTATTATTTTATCTAATCAGGATGGCTCCCACTGCTTTTTATCAAATCTTCCTTCAAACCCAAAAAGGAAAGACTAGCCGGGATTAATTACACACTACAAGTTCGCCAATCTTTCAGCCAGGCCAGTGTCGGTACTTTGAGGGAGGTCCCCCGTGCTTTCGCACGAACCTAATTAATGTAAACCTCGTTTTCCCAGAGGCGTAACCTCGTTAACACCTTTCTAGACACCTACTTGATCGGCTAATTGTAATGTATAAAACTCTCCCAGGAGTAACTCTTACTCGCAGCGGGTATCGGGATCCAACTATCTCATAGAAGGTATGCAATCTCATTGCAAATTTCAACACTTGAAACTCCCGATAATATTTTGCCCCATGCGATCTATGACCTTGACTGAGTCAACAAACCATAGACCGCAAGTAAAGTTCAACCCGTCATTTCTCGATTGAATTAAACCCACCCGCACGACCCTTGACTGAGTCAACAAGGCCGCACGACTACCCTAATCCAATCGCATCATATGCTTTGCAGATAAGCAATAATCAGCTACCGCACACTACGCCTTGACTGAGTCAACAAACGCAGCACGAATACTAACTAGTACCTATCTGAAATGACGGAGGGCTACGACAGGATTTTAAGAAAACCTTTTGCGTAATGAACTTTATATCGTTGTAGAATCAAATGAATTTTGAAATGGAGTTCTTTTGAGGCTTTTCTAGTTTTGCTAAAGGAGTCACTCCCGGTGAAGGGATCGTCGGTCCTTTCCTCGTCGAATGAGGTGCGGGATATATCACCTATATCGCTGTGCAAAGCAAAAACACTTAAAAGCAATCAAAAGACAAACCGAGTGTGTAGCATCTGCCAGTTATTGCTAAAGGAGTCACTCCCGGTGAAGGGATCTCGGTCCTTTCCTCATCGAATAAGGTGCAGGATATATCTCATATACCGCTGTGCAAAGCAAGAACTGTAGCTACCTGTTTTATTTTGAAATTCGATTCTACAACATCTTAGGTTTCTTTTATTTCATTAATCACATTAATGAAGTCCCATCAATTAAGTACCTAAACATCACAGATAGATATGACGTACACTTATGCCATCCGCATTCGCCTCGATGTCCCCTCATGCACCGTTAGGTTAGGTAACTAACGACAGAGTAGGGCAGGGCTAGCGCGGGTGTAAAACATAAGTAACGTCTATATAATATATCATATATACTATATACTATATCTATCACAGAAACATCACATGATCTCATCACAGATATCGCAGCAGAAGAAATATATGAAATATTGGATATACTAGGACGTCCGTGTTTTCAATACGAGCCAGTATAAAACACGGATTCCACAGTCGTGATGAATAGCCAAACCCACACCCCTAGACCCCTACGAGAGCGGCAAGCAACCCTGCCAATTCTAGGGTTAGGAGACCCGGACTCGACTCCTCGAGTTGGTCTCCCACTGGACCCCAGAACCCGGTTACTTGTGCCCTCCTCCTTGGGTCTATCCTAGTGCGGAAAAGTAAATAATATACAAACGGTGACTACTTCCGCAACCTGGAAGCGCCCCAATAAAAGAATATTACATACAAGTTTTTTACATGAATGAAAATGAAAAACACTCATCTCACATAAAAACCCCCGGCTATTCAAACACGACGATCCAATATAACATATCCAGCAACACATAACATCACATGTCATCAACGTAAGTAAATATGTCCATCCCAATTGTCGTTGACATATAGCAACGAAACCAGCGATATCACATATTACACTTACGGTCACAGAAAAGAAAGTGTAAAACTACAACAGTTGGAATCCGCAATCATTTCAGACATCACATGCCTGACCAAATGAATTACTTAGACATCGCATGCCTAACAATTATAAACCCCGCATTTTAGTCTCATTATCGAAAACTCTTTTCAATATCAAGTCGGGTAATTCAACAAGATTCCCGACATCCTGATCGGATGCTCGTCGCAAACTTCAGTAGGCGGCCGCACCCCCGATACCGTCGACGAAGTGCACCAAGGCGGAACACCGCTACCGCGAGCACCCAGACGGATGCTTTCGGCGACAGGGTTCTCCTACAGTCACTTGGTCGGGGCTATGGAGTGAAGCTGTCTATTAAGTTTATCCGGCGAGTATCCGCGTACGCTACGTGATTGCGACGGACTTTTGATCACATCAAAATTCCGTGGCAATCGATCAAGTGAGACTAAACTGCTGTGTTTATAACATTCATTTAGTTATCACATAACTACTTGTGAATTCCAATTATTGTATCCCATTCCAGATAAATAGAAAATGCTAAACTTTCCGATCGAACAATCGAACACCCAAGTTTTTCCGATACAGATCAACACATGAAACAAGTCTAACAACATTCCGTTCGTGCCTCAGTACCAACGATCCAGCCGTAGAAGGGTCAAGCCAACGCCTCACATGTGGCACGCCGTACTACCCCAAACCCGAAGGTTCAAAGGGCAGTTCAAGACGGTCACATAATCGAGTTAAGGTTTGTGTCTTCTAGAGGGACCATCGCGTTACTTGCACTACTTAGAACGTCGTCAAACTACGGAAAAATCCAACACTTGGAAATTTCCCGACAGGGGAAAAATTGGGTATTTATATCCGGTCGAACTTTTTAACATATTGTAAAATTTATCCGGAAAGCCACACAGACAAAATTTGATACTCCGATCGAACATACGAATCCCCAAAACAACTGCAGAAAAATCAACTCTTGAAAAAATATCAAAAATACCCAGGAAAACTAGCACAGCAGAATATGAATTACTGTAGAAATTTGGATGCGAAAAACGACAAATTGGCCGCTCTTCCGCCGCACGAGCCATGCTCGTGCCGCGGAAGCGCGGCGCACTGTTTGAATTACTCAACCGAATTTTACAGTTTCTCATAGAATTGCCTGCTGATTTTTCTGAATATTTTTAATGTTGAAAAATCCCAGATTTTAAAAATTGGACAGAGAGCATGTTTGTTTTGGACTTTCGGGTTCGATCGGACTTCAATTTCCGTCTGGACTTCGCCTAAGGCTCTAGCTAGGCTCTGATACCACTGTAGGGTTCCTAGGCACTCTAGTGAGGTCTCTCAAGCCATCAACCATGGCAATTTAAAAAATTATGGTGCCTACAAACCCTAAAGTACGGATCGATAACTAGATGTCTAGGCGAACAAGAACTAGTTAACAGTTAACTAATGAGAATACGGAAATACAACCTTTGTAGATCCGGTTATCCACCTCCACGGCTCCGCAACGATGTCGTCTCCGCTGTCCAAATCAAATCCGGGCTCTAGAGTCGGCTTCGTCGGAGAATGGGCAAGCCAGGTCGTCGATGTCCATGCCGAAGATGATCTACGTCGAGGCATCGATGAATCAAGCTCCACCTTCACCAAACCGTAAAAAGTTGTGAAGGAAACACACTCTACTACTTGGCAAGAGGTAGAGGATGAAGAAATAGGAAGTGGGTAGACTTTAGAATTGGATTTCTCACTCATATCATCAATCTACCATTGATGACTACAAGCTTTTTCTTCATGTGTTTTATGAAGAAGAAGAAGAAGCTCATGAAAAGTTATGATAAGAATTGTTTAAATTATCAATAAAAAGAATACTTATCATGACTTAATCATAGTTAGGTGTAGAGAGTGAATCATAGTTAGTGAATGGTTAGGTAAAGGAGAAGAAGACAAAATGGTCAAAGTGCATGAAGCACTTAGAAACTTCATGAAGAAAAATGCAACCATTTTGTTTTCTTCTCACAATTTAAATTCAAAACAAATATATATAAATAAATGAATGATTAATACAAAACCCTAACCATTCACAACCATGGTTCATTCTTTACACTTAACCAAAAAAGGGCATGCATCATCAAACATGACACAAGGAAGTGCACAAAATCATATCGCATATGTAATGCGCACAAAAGAGTGAGAAAATCCATCTTAAAGTGACCCGATACTAGTTAATGCAAAGTAATATATCAAATATATAATTATACATTAAATCATTAAATCAACACTTGATTCAATGATCCGGTCATGCGCACATAACCGACTGGTATCAAATATATCGGCTTATCGAATCAACGCTTGAATCGATAACTAGGTTATATCGCATACAACCATTCGATATATTTATCGTGAGAATAGAATACGGTATCACATACACGCATTATTCTCGGTCCCGCACATATCTCATATGCACTCCTATTTCGTTTCGCTTGAGCCAGGAAACCTCTGTGTAGGACTCTAAAGACTCGTCAATACGCCGGCAGCGGATGATGATCATATCAAACATCCACAAGCCGCAAGCGATCTGCTAAACGTAACGGCCACCCGGGTATTGAGCGATCTGAAGATCGACGAGCAAGCCCGCTCACACTCCAGTGAATCCGACCAGTAACACTACCGTACAGTCCGGTCTGATCGTCTGATATGTCGCATATCTCGCCTAGGGGTGGTAAACGTCAGACCCCAATAGCTCAATAAGTCGTGTCGATATGAGGTCTATAACTGTTCGAGAAACTACTGGTAACACTTACCAGTAAATCTCAGCAACCCTGGCCAGGGATTTCCTGTTATAGCCAATCGAACACAGCGCAACATCAACTCCCTATACCGGGAGAGACGAATCCCCTCCTATCGCTCATTGCCTCCATGTGACTCGGGACTGTACCCAAAAACCACCGTTTTGCACGCCCTCTTGGACGTGGTAAGATGGAAATCAAAGCACAGTGGGAACCACACAAGACTCTATGACGATCTCGGGTCAACAGACTACTCTGTACCAGTGTCACCAGAGAACTGCCATCTGACGTGAGGTATAATACCATCTGGGAGTTCTCGGCGAGTCCGTCCAGTGTACCCAGTCTCTACTGAGCACCCGTATATCTCCTCTGATGTCAAACACCGATGGATATGGGATCATCCATCGCCCATCTATATGGGTCGAGAAGGTACACGCTAGTCTATTCTGGTATATCGATGCCCCGTCTCGATACACCCACGACTAGGGACATTGAAGGATGTACTTATGGACTACCATGTCCCCACTAGTATGATCCGCATCATAGTCCAGGTAGTCAAGTACAGATCCTAAGGGCTTTACCAACATGTAACAGAGAGACAATCAGCATACACGTTAAGGTAAAGTTCAACCAGATAGCATACTATCATGTCGAGCGAGAAAGTCCTCCCTATATACGTCCCAGCATCCACTACAATATACATCCTATGTACAGTAGTGGCCTCTAGGGCATACATATAACTAACAATCAGAGCCACGCCATTAACCTTTTCTAGCTTGCTCTAACGTGTTTAGAACTTCGATCGAACAAAAATTCCAAAAACCACAATTTCAAAAATGCACTTTCTGTCGATTTTCATTTGTGCTCGAAAAATTATTTGGTATGTTGCAGAAATACGTGCAGGGTTTTCTGAGAACACTGCTGAAAATTGGTACCATGATATTTCTGTAGCGCTGCGGAACCGCGGCCATAACCCCGTTTTGGCCGCGGTTCCACTGCCTAACAGTGGCTTCGCTGCACCAAATTTCTACAGTGGGTCTCTGACTTGAAAAAGAGGTTTCTGGAATATTTTGTTTGGGCCCAGATTATTTTGAGTGCTGCAGTTGTACTTGGGGCCCACTTCGGGAAATTTAGTCGATCGAAAATTTTAAACTTGTTAGTTCACAGTATTTACATTATATGTGCGACCGTGAATGTCATTTGATCGGTAAATCCTGTCTAATTGCTATAGTTCTTTTAGACGGATTTGCGAACGTGACATTCACGTTGATATTCTGTGTTGTGCTGTGATATTGCGGATTTGTCATGGTGGATAGCCTGGATGCAATGGTAGTACAGTTTGGTTGTATATGTACATTTGATATTGTGGGGCGAGTGTCCGACATGTGGACTTCCGTCACTGCCTGTTTGTATATTATTCTTTTAGGGAACGACCGGGCTGAGGTCGATGTACCCGTTGTATATTTTACTTTCTGTACTAGGATTACCCCACGGAGGGGTGCACGGATAGCCGGGTTGTAGAGGGCAACGGGCCCGCATCTCATGGCTTTGAGATGGAGGGGGCTTCACTCTAGAATTGGCGGGCTATTCGCCGCACTCGTAGGTGGTACAGGTTGACCCAAGGAGGGGTGCTCAAGTTACCGGATTCCGTGAAGTGCTGGGTGGTCCATTCACGTTGTTGAAGGGGGCTGCCTCGCTTCAGGTTTTAGCGGGTAACTTGCTGCGCCCGTAGGGGTCTAGGATTTCATTGCACAGGCTATCCACACGACCAGGGGAACGTCGGGTTTCAGTAGCGGCTCTATGAAACCCAGGGATCCCAGATTATCTATATTGTTCTGTGATGCTTATTACATTTCTGTGATGTTGCATTTTATCACGCCATGAGCGAATATTATATATTGATATATATACTAGTAGATGTTGTATATGTTTTACATCCGCGCTAGTCCAGTCCTCGCTCTGTCATTAGTTAAGTAACCTGACAGGACCCAGTGGCGAATGCGGATGGCATATACGTACATCATATTTTCGTTCTTTTGTGGTGTGATTAATTGATAGGACTACATTGATTCGGATCAATGCAAGCTAAACAAACCTATTCTGATGTTGTTGGAACATTTTTCAAAAAGCTGTTATTGCAAGGACATTCTCTTTTGTTTTGCACAGTGGTATTCGGGTATGAATATCCTGCACCTCAGTCGACGAGGCAAGGGCCGAGATCCCTTCACCGGGAGTGACCCCTTGGACAGAAGTTTGCGTCAGGGTAATAACTTCACTATAGTCGATTACTTTTTGCTTTGCATCGCGGTATTCAGTTGGAATATCCTGCACCTCATTCTATGGGGAAAGAGCCGAGATCCCTTCACCGGGAGTGACCTCTTTAGCAAAGGTTTTTCGTCACTATATTTTCATTAAAAGCTATCCGGTTCCTTCAACGATATCAAGTTCATTATGTTAAAGGTTTTTCGCCAAAAACCATTCGTAGCCCTCCGTCATTTCAGACGGGTAGCACTTAGTATTCATGCTATGTTTGTTGGCCTTAGTCAAGGCATAGTGTATTGTAGCTATTTGTTACTTTTCTGTAGCATAGATCGATGCGTTGGTTTGGGACAGTCGTACAGCCTTGTTGGCCCTAGTCAAGGGCTTGTACAGGTGGGTTCAAATTAACCTGGACAATGACGGGAAAAACTTGACATGTGACTTATGATTTGTTGGCATTAGTCAAGGTCATAAGAGCATGGGGTAAAAATCACATCGGGAGTTTCTAAAGAAACTGAAACTTGCCAGATATGCGCATACCTTCTGGAGTGTGATAACATGAGTGGATTCCATCACGTTATCATGCGATGATAGTTGGATCCCGATTCCCACTGATGAGTTGGTTTACTCCTCGGGTGATCCCGACTAATTCTTCTTTCAGGTTTGGAGGAGAATTTGAGGTTACAATGGAAGGTTTCCTGATTAGATAAAGGTATAACCATTCTGATCTAGGTTAGAGTGCACGCAGAGTGTTTCTTTTCTCTCTCTCTTTGGCAGCGACCATGACCCGACCCTTGATTATGACTCAGTGACCAAGTTGACCGAACCTTCTTAAACACTGGCTTTTGGATTGTCAGAGTTGCACACCTCATTGCCACTCCTACTTTTACCCTTTTCTCCAAAACACCCCGTAGTACTACGAACGTCCACTTCCATTGGATAAAACCATCGTACGGTTATATACGAACTCGAAGGAATTTATTCGAGAATGGTTTCCGGTTCTGGAGAAAACGAATAGGACTATTCAGTTGTCTTTTCCTTTTACCTTCTCTCAAGTTGCGAGTGTTCCTTGGATTAGGATGGTATACCTATTACGCTTATTGGATAGTCTTCTTCCAAACCATAGGCAAGTGCCGAACGGTAGGGAATGAAGAAAACCATTTAGCCTAAAAGGTGTATAGAAGGTATTAAGTAAAGACATATAAAGGGATTAGTAAGAAGGCAAAGTAAATTGCGACTGCAAGTGTTATGGAGAAATACAAAGGTGATGTAGGATTGGCGAAGAAATACATGGTTTGGTCGTGAATTGCGACTGCAATTCACGACCAAACCAAGTATTTCTTCGCCAATCCTACATCACCTTTGTATTTCTCCATAACACTCCATATTACTATGAAGATCCACAGTTTATTGGATACTCCATCGTATGGTTATATACGAACTCGAAGGAACTTGTTCCAGTTCGGGGATGGATTCTGGTTCAGGAGAAATAGGAATAAGGTTTATTCAGTTGTCTTTTATCTTTACCTTCTCTCGGGTTGCGAGTGCTCCTAGGATTAGGATGTAGGGTTGCTAGGTACGCGCACAAGGGTCTACGAGGCATCAACCATGCCCGATTAAAAAATTAGCTGTGCCGAACAACCCAAAGCCGGATCTTTAAACTAGGGTTTAGGAGAAAACTGTTGGATATGTATGCCCTAGAGGCCTGTATTGTATAGGATACTAGGCATGTATATATACAGAAACAATCTTTGCTCGAAATGATAGTATGCTATCTGGTTTATCTTTATCATAACATGTGATGTGTTGATGAAGCCCTTAGGACTATGCTTGACTACCAGGATTATGATGAGATCATAGTGGTGGGACCTGGGCAGTCTACAAGCATATCCTTCAATAGTTCCTAGTCGAGGGTATATCGAGACAGGGCATCGGTATTACCAGATTAGGCTAGTGTGTACGTTTCTTGACCCTGGGGCCGATGGTTGATTCCACAACCATTGATGTTTGACATCAAAGATTGTACACAGGTGCTCATTGGAGAATGTGTACACCGAACAGGACTCGCTGAGAACTCCTAGATGGTATATATACCTATTGTCAGATAGCAGCTCTCTAGCGACACTTGTACAGGTTAGTCTGTAGACCCGAGATCGTCATAGAGTCTTGTGTGATTCCCACTGTACTTTAATTTCCTCCCTACCACGGCTCTATTGAGTCATGCAAACTGGTGGATTTTGGGTACAGTCCCGAATCATATGGAGATAGTGAGCGATAGGACGGGTTTCGTCTCTCCCGGTATAGGGAGTTGATGTCGCGCTATGTTTGATCGGCTATAACACCTAAATCCCTGGCCAGGGTTCTCGAGGTTTACTGATAAGTGTTATCAGTAGTTTCTCGAACTATTATGAGCCATAAATCAGCATGACTTATAAAGTTACTGGGGTCTGACATTTACCACCCCTAGACTTCATATGCGACGTATCAGACGAAGAGACCGGACTGTACGGTAAGTATTGCTTGCAGGCTCGTAAGGGTTGTGATGAGTTCGCTCGTTGGCCACCTTTTCGTCATGTACCTGGGTAGCCGTTACGCACAGCTAGTGCCGCTGACGTGCTTGTGGTTAAACCCACTGCCAGCGTACTGTCGAGTCTTTAGAGTCCCACACAGAGAGTTCCCTCGTTCAGGCGAAATATGTAGAGGCTGTAAGTTGTTATGGCGGCCGCAAGCTGTTACGGCAGGGTTTCGATTATGTTCCTGTAATTGTTACAGGAATAATAATCGAAAGGATAATACTGGTAGACTTTGGTTTAAGCCAGATACCGGTATTATATTATTGGATTAATTGTATTCGTATTTTTCGGATACGGGTATACGGTATACGGAGGAGGGGTATTTTTGTAATTGTTGCAAGAATACCTTCTAGAAGGTGCCACCTCATAATGACATAATAATGACATCATTTATTTTATGAAAATAAAATGAGGTGGAAATTAAATGGTACAAGCATGATGAGGTTGTTGTTATGGAATTACTATTGAAGCATGATACTAATTTATATAATGCATGCTTCAAATTATTTCTCTTAGTGCTATATCTTTATTCATCATGCTTGAACACTTTCATTATGATAAACACTTACTCCTTCTCATCTCCTCCTTCTCCTTCTTCTTATAAATAGCTTCACATGAGATGTGAATGTTAAGTGAATCAAGAGAAGGTTAAGAGAAAGAAATGTTATAGATTTCAAGCTAATCCAATACATTCATCTCTACATAATCCTAGTGACCTATTCTAGCAAAATTGGTCTCTAGGTTAAACTCTTGTGAAGAGTTTCTAGCTCGCACGACAACTCTCGGGTGGATCATCTAGGTCTTGGGTGGCCGGAGATCGAAGACATCGGCAACATCTAAAGGAGCTAAGGAGTTCATCAAAGAAAGGACCCGAAGGACCGTATCATTGAGTTATAATCCCTAACATAGTAGATAAGATCTCTAGTTAGGTTTTTCTAGTTGTGGTTTAGACAAGATCTTCGGTTAAGTGCGTGTTGTATGCCAAGAAAATTTTCGTTCACCGCTTCCGCCGCGCCACAAGAGTTGTGGGAGCATGCAACATACACTAACATGGTATCAGAGCCTAACTAAACTACAATTAGATGTTAGCCAAAAGTTAGAAGCTCGATCGACAGTTTTTTCTCCCGAAAACTCGTATTATGCCCTTGCTGCTGTCAGTTTTTGAAAGTGTTCCAAAATTAATTTGACATGTCTTAAAAATACAAGCAGGGTTTTCTAAGAACACTGTAGAAATCTGGAGTTCTAACTCAACTAAAGCGTCGCGGATCCGCGGCCAAACCCATGGTTTTGCCGCGAATCCGCCGCCGAGTTGGGGCCGCGTCGACTCGGTTTTCTACAGTGCTCATATATTGAAGAATTAGGGTTTCTGGGATATAAAGAATTTTACAAAGGTATTTGTACAGTAACATGACAAGTGTTGGCATGGTTTAAAATTATCGATCGAAATTCTAATAGTGTTTGGCTAATCGGGTTTTTCGTTTTTTGTGATATGTGTCTGAAACGTCCGCTAATTGCTATATGACGATTAGTGGGGGTTGCACATATGGATATCATGAGATGGTATGTGTATATGAATGTGTTGGATCATCGTGATGAATGGCCGGGGGTGTGAGAAGAGCATTTTTTCTTTTCTTTCATTCCATGTAATTTGTAAAAAGCCATGTAATATTGTTTTACGGATACATCCGGGATGAGGTTGTAGCCACCATTGTATAATTTCTTTTTACTGTTTTTGCTCCTAGGATAGACCCAAGGTGGGGTGCACAAACTATCGGGTTTTCAAAGTGCCGAGTGGCCTACTCAATTGTTGAGGAAGGTTACTACACTTCGGGAATTTGCCGGGTAGTTTGCCGCACCCGTAGGGGTCTAGGGGGGTTTGGCTATTCATCACGACCATGGAATCCGTCTTTCATTAAGGGCTTGAATGAAATACGGAATTCCTAGTATATCCAATGCATTCATCTGTGATCTGAAATGGTTATATTTATATATGAGATATATAATAAACGTTGCTTATGTTTTGCACCCGCACTAGTCCAGCCCCCGCTTTGCCGTTAGTTAAGTAACCTAACGGTGCATGACGGGACCAGTGACGAATGCGGATGGCATAAGCGTACGTTCTATTTTTTCGTTTCTTTTCTGTGATGTTTAGGAAACGTAAATGATGGGACTACATTAATGTGATTAATGAGAAGAGAAAGAAACCTAAAGATGTTGTAGAATCAAATTTTTTAAGAAAAAGGGTAACTCTAGCTTTTGTTTTGCATAGCGGTATTCTTGAATATCCTGCACCTCATTCGATGAGGAAAGGGCCGAGATCCCTTCACCGGGAGTGACCCCTTTAGCGAAACTGGAAAATGTTACAAAGAACTCGATTTGATTTTATAGTTGATCTAACTTTGCTTTGCATCGTGGTATTTTCATATCCAGCACCTTATTCGATAAGGAAAGAGCCGAGATCCCTTCACCGGGAGTGACCTCTTTAGCAAAATTAGAAAGATACTACAAAACCATTCGATTTTTAAAACTGGAGCTTAAACCACTCCTTCCCACTCGATTCTACAACGATATCAAGTTCAAAACGTTAAAGATTTTCATAAAATCCATCCGTTGCCCTCCGCCATTTTAGGAAGCAGAGTACTTAGTATTCGTGCCACGTTTGTTGACCATAGTTAAGGCGTGGTGTACGGTAGCTAAGTGGTGAATTCTTACAAAGCATTTGATGCGATCGATTAGGGCATTCTCATGACTTTGTTGACCATAGTTAAGGGTCATGTGGGTGGGTCTAAATCAATCATGAAATGGCGGGTTGAACTTGACTAGTACTTATGATTTGTTGACCATAGTTAAGGTCATAAGTCACTAGGGGTAAAAAATTATATCGTGAATTTCAAGAGTTGAGATTTGCAATGAGATTGCATACCTTCTATATGATAGTTGGATCCCGATCCCACTGTGAGTAAAAGTTACTCCCGGGAGAATTTTTGCACTTTCTGGTTAGCAAACTTGTAGATTGCAATTTATCCTGGCTAGTTTTCTTTTTAGGTTTGAAGGAAAATTTGATAAAAAGCAGTGGGAGACAACAATTAGATAAGTAACCAATCTAATTATGAAAGAGCAATCACTGAATAACTTCTTTTCTATCTCCTAATAGCAGATACCGATGTCGGGACTTAAACTTTTATTAGACAAAAACAAACTCACTGGACCGAATTACAAAGATTGGCTAAGGAACGTGAATATTGCCCTGACATATGATAAGGTCGGATACGTCCTGACTACTCCAGCCCCTCCTAGCCCAGGCCCTGATTCTTCAATTGCGGATAAAGAAATCCGCATGAAATGGGATACAGACTGCGCAACAGCCAAATGCCTCGCGCTAGCTTCTATGAACAATGAACATCAGAAGCAGCACGAGAAGATGGATGTCCAATCCATCTTTCTCCATACAGAGGAGTTGTATGGAGAGCAATCTCGTACTCTCCGATACGAGGCATCTCGAAAGTTGTTTCAGATGCGGATGGCTGCTGGCACGTCTGTAGGTGACCATGTATTGAAGATGATTGGACTTATCGAAGAACTTAAGGACCTGGGTTGGACCATGGAGAACGAGCAGTATGTTGATATTGTTCTACAGTCCCTTTCCCCTGCCTTTGCTCAATTCATTATAAACTTCAACATGCACAAAATGGAGAAGTCTTTACCAGAAGTCCTCAATATGTTGAGGAGTGCAGAGAGCACGCTAAAGGTAGCGAAAACTCCCGCTCTTATTGCTGGGCCATCTTCTTCCTCCATCCCGAAAGCCAAGGCCAAGGGAAAGAAGAAGAAGAAGAATCCCATCAAGCAGAGAGGCGGAGTGAAATAGGCATTGGGAAGGGACAAGTAATGGGCTGCTGCGACAGGTCGTGGGGAATGTTTCCACTGCCACCAGACTGGGCACTGGAAGAGAAACTGTGTTAAATACTTGGCCGACCTCCAGAAGAAGAAGCATGGTGATGCTTCCACTTCAGGTGTGTTTGTAACAAAAAACTGTTTTTCAATTAACTCTGCTTCCTGGGTATTAGATACTGGGTCAGGATCTCACATCTGCAATTGTTTGCAGGGGTTGAGAAATAGCAGGTTGTTGAAGAAAGGTGATCACACTCTCCGGGTTGGGAATGGTTCCTCAGTACATGCTACTGCAGTGGGAGAGTATCATCTTGGTTTGCTGTCGGGTTCTATATTGGTTTTGAACCCATGTTATTTTGTACCTTCGATGTTATGTAATATTATATCTGTATCGTTGTTGGACAATGCTGGATATAATTTTGTATTGCAATCTAATGTTATGAACATTAACCTTAATCAAGAGTTGATTGGGTATGGAACATTAAATAACGGGATATACATCCTAAATCAGCATACAGTTTTTCATATACAACACGGAAACAAAAGAAAGGTTTCAGACATAAATGAAGCTTTCATTTGGCATTGTAGACTAGGTCATATTAATGAAACAAGACTAACCAAGCTACATAAAGATGGATATTTAAACTCGTTTGAATATAAATCTTATGCGACTTGCCAGTCTTGCATCAAAGGTAAAATGACCAAAACTCCGTTTACTGGACACGGAGAGAGAGCTACTGAACTCTTAGGCCTCATACATAGTGATGTATGTGGACCAATGTCTACACATGCTGGAGGTGGTTTTTCATACTTCATAACCTTCACTGATGATTTATCGAGATTCGGGCACGTGTTCTTGTTGAAACATAAGTCCGAAGCCTTTGAAAAGTTCAAGGAGTATAAATCTGAAGTAGAAAAACAAACAGGCTTAAGTATCAAGAAACTTCGATCGGATCGTGGAGGTGAGTATCTAAGCTCAGAGTTTCTAGATTTCCTAAAAGAGAATGGGATTCTCTCTCAGCTCACTCCTCCGTATACACCACAGCACAATGGTGTATCGGAAAGGAGGAATCGCACATTATTAGATATGGTACGATCTATGATGAGTGATGCTGAGTTACCAATATCATTTTGGGGGCACGCATTGGAGACTGCGATTTATCTATTGAATAGGGTTCCGACCAAAACCGTGTCTACCACTCCATATGAGATATGGTATGGGAAGAGACCATCTCTTAAAAGAGTTAAGGTATGGGGTTGTCCGGCTTATGTGAAAAAGCAGAATCCAGACAAACTTGAGACACGATCGGTTTTGTGTAAATTTGTGGGATATCCAAAACACTCGTATGGATATCTATTCTACCACAAAGAGGAACAAAGGGTGTTTGTTTCTCAGTATGCCACATTTTTAGAAAATGAATTTTTTACAAATGATATTGTTGGCAATGCGGTAGAACTGGAAGAAGTTCCAGATGCACAAACCATTACCGATGATTTGATTGAACCAGAGGTTTCAATAGAACCTGACATACCTCAGCCACTCCGTAAATCTAGTAGGACTTCTCGCCCACCTAATAGATACTACGGTTTTCTAATTGACGGCGATAGAGAAGATTGCATCATGAATGATGATGACCTTACTAGTTTTCAGCAAGCTATCACGAGTGGTGACTCAGTGAAATGGTTGGATGCCATGAGATCCGAAATGGAATCCATGCACACCAACAAAGTATGGACTTTGGAGGCTGCACCTTCTGGAGTAAAACCCATAGGGTGCAAATGGATCTTTAAAAGAAAGATTGGTGTGGATGGTCAGGTGGAGACCTATAAAGCTAGGCTGGTAGCAAAAGGATTTCGTCAAAGACCGGGCTTAGACTATGATGAAACTTTTTCACCAGTCGCGATGCTCAAATCCATTCGGATCTTGCTTGCTATAGCTGCTTACTATGATTATGAGATCTGGCAGATGGATGTTAAAACGGCATTTCTAAATGGTGATTTAGAAGAATGTGTTTTTATGGATCAGCCAGAGGGCTTCATTGATAGTGGGAGCAGCGGAAAAGCATGCAGGCTGCTTAAATCCATCTATGGATTAAAGCAGGCATCACGGAGTTGGAACATCTGCTTTGATGATACAATCAAAGAGTTTGGTTTTATCAAAAATATGGATGAACCATGTATTTATAAAAGGATTGTAGAGAGTACTGTTACATTCCTCGTATTGTACGTGGACGACATACTCTTGATAGGAAATGATATTCCTATGCTACAATCGGTCAAACTATTCTTATCACAGAGGTTCTCCATGAAAGACCTGGGTGATGCCTTGTACATTCTGGGAATTAAGATCTATAGAGATAGATCTAAGAAATTATTGGGATTGTCCCAATCGAGATACATTGACACCATACTAAAGAGGTTTAGTATGGAAGATTCCAAGAGGGGTAATTTACCCACTTGTCATGGGATCAACCTCTCCAAAGAGATGTCTCCAAAGACTGATGAGGAGAGGGCTCGCATGAGCATTATACCCTATGCTTCCGCAGTAGGATATATAATGTATGCGATGTTATGTACTCGCCCAGATATAGCTTATGCACTAAGTGCAGTAAGCAGGTATCAATCCAACCCAGGGGAGAAACACTGGACTGCTGTGAAGAACATTCTAAAGTACTTGAGAAGAACTAAAGAAATGTTCTTGGTGTATGGTAACGGAAATCTCCAAATGGAGGGCTTTACCGACTCCAGCTTCCAGAGCGACAAGGATGATAGTAAGTCCATCTCAGGGTTTGTATTTACTCTAAATGGAGGGGCGGTATGTTGGAAAAGTTCTAAACAAGATACCGTCGCTGACTCCACGATGGAAGCTGAGTATATTGCTGCTAATGATGCCGCAAAAGAAGCAGTCTGGATGAGGAAGTTCATTTCAGAACTTCAAGTGGTTCCATCCATTGCTAATCCAATACCTCTGTATTGCGATAACAATGGAGCCATGGCTTTGGCAAAGGAACCGAGGTCCCATCAGAAATCCAGACATATCTTGAGGCGGTATCACCTCATCAGGGACATAGTGGATCGCCAGGAAATCGAGGTACGGAGAGTAGACACGAAAGACAACACAGCAGATCCATTCACTAAGGTTATCCCTCAAGTACAGTTTGAGAAACTGTTTGAGCTGTTGGGCATGCGGTACGCCGGAAACTGGTTCTAGCCGGTACTTATTGCATTAATTACAGGCCTTAGTGCAAGTGGGAGATTGTTGGATATGTATGCCCTAGAGGCCTGTATTGTATAGGATACTAGGCATGTATATGTACAGAAATAATCTTTGCTCGAAATGATAGTATGCTTTCTGGTTTATCTTTATCATAACATGTGATGTGTTGATGAAGCCCTTAGGACTATGCTTGACTACCAGGATTATGATGAGATCATACTGGTGGGACCTGGGCAGTCTACAAGCATATCCTTCAATAGTTCCTAGTCGAGGGTATATCGAGACAGGGCATCGGTATTACCAGATTAGACTAGTGTGTACGTTTCTTGACCCTGGGGGCGATGGTTGATTCCACAACCATTGATGTTTGACATCAAAGATTGTACACAGGTGCGCATTGGAGAATGGGTACACCGAACAGGACTCACTGAGAACTCCTAGATGGTATATATACCTATTGTCAGATAGCAGTTCTCTAGCGACACTTGTACAGGTTAGTCTGTAGACCCGAGATCGTCATAGAGTCTTGTGTGATTCCCACTATACTTTAATTTCCTCCCTACCACGGCTCTATTGAGTCGTGCAAACAGGTGGATTTTGGGTACAGTCCCGAATCATATGGAGACAGTGAGCGATAGGACGGGTTTCGTCTCTCCCGGTATAGGGAGTTGATGTCCCGCTATGTTTGATCGGCTATAACACCTAAATCCCTGGCCAGGGTTCTCGAGGTTTACTGATAAGTGTTATCAGTAGTTTCTCGAACTGTTATGAGCCATAAATCAGCATGACTTATAAAGTTACTGGGGTCTGATATTTACCACCCCTAGACTTCATATGCGACGTATCAGACGAAGAGACCGGACTGTACGGTAAGTGTTGCTTGCAGGCTCGTAAGGGTTGTGATGAGTTCGCTCGTTGGCCACCTTTTCGTCATGTACCTGGGTAGCCGTTACGCACAGCTAGTGCCGCTGACGTGCTTGTGGTTAAACCCACTGCTAGCGTACTGTCGAATCTTTAGAGTCCCACACAGAGAGTTCCCTCGTTCAGGCGAAATATGTAGAGGCTGTAAGTTGTTATGGCGGCCGCAAGCTGTTACGGCAGGGTTTCGATTATGTTCCTGTAATTGTTACAGGAATAATAATCGAAAGGATAATACTGGTAGACTTTGGTTTAAGCCAGATACCGGTATTATATTATTGGATTAATTGTATTCGTATTTTTCGGATACGGGTATACGGTATACGGAGGAGGGGTATTTTTGTAATTGTTGCAAGAATACCTTCTAGAAGGTGCCACCTCATAATGACATAATAATGACATCATTTATTTTATGAAAATAAAATGAGGTGGAAATTAAAAGGTACAAGCATGATGAGGTTGTTGTTATGGAATTACTATTGAAGCATGATAGTAATTTATATAATGCATGCTTCAAATTATTTCTCTTAGTGCTATATCTTTATTCATCATGCTTGAACACTTTCATTATGATAAACACTTACTCCTTCTCATCTCCTCCTTCTCCTTCTTCTTATAAATAGCTTCACATGAGATGTGAATGTTAAGTGAATCAAAAGAAGGTTAAGAGAAAGAAATGCTATAGATTTCAAGCTAATCCAATACATTCATCTCTACATAATCCTAGTGACCTATTCTAGAAAAATTGGTCTCTAGGTTAAACTCTTGTGAAGAGTTTCTAGCTCGCACGACAACTCTCGGGTGGATCATCTAGGTCTTGGGTGGCCGGAGATCGAAGACATCGGCAACATCTAAAGGAGCTAAGGAGTTCATCAAAGAAAGGACCCGAAGGACCGTATCATTGAGGTATAATCCCTAACATAGTAGATAAGATCTCTAGTTAGGTTTTTCTAGTTGTGGTTTAGACAAGATCTTCGGTTAAGTGCGTGTTGTATGCCAAGAAAATTTTCGTTCACCGCTTCCGCCGCGCCACAAGAGTTGTGGGAGCATGCAACATACACTAACAAAAACTAACATCTTAAACAGTTTAACACTAAGTGAAAGGGATTACAACCTTTGTAGATCCGGTCCATCACTTCATTAGCTCCGTGTAGATGTCCCCATCGCTGCGATCGTGAACTCCGGACTGTAGAGAAGCTTCACAAGAAGAACGAACGTGCTTGCTTCGATGACTTCGAGGCCGAAGATGATCTACGTCGGGGAGACACTAACTCAAGCTATTCCTTCACTAGGTCATGAACTTTGTGAAGAGAACACACTCTACTACATGGCAAGTGGTAGAGGATGAAGAAGTAGGAAGTGAGCTCACTTTATAATTGATTTTCTCACACTTTTTCTCATGGCACCATTGGAACTAGTAAGCTTTTCATGGAGCATGATGAAGAAGAAGAAGAAGAAAGAATAATATCATCATATGAATTATTAACCTCTCAATATTGTAACCATGGGTGAGTTAAGCTATCTGCTTAACTCATGTAGAGAATTAACCAAAGCATGAGGTTAAGGGTTGGGTTAACTAAATATCCTTAAGAATGACAAAAGAGTTGACTTTGTCAATGTTTCCACAAGCTTCATGAAAGCTTGAGAACTTTGACAAAGTCTTTCTGTTTTGTTATTCTTAAGATATAAACAAAACCCTAATCTTGGTATAAGTCTCATACACCCATCTTTGATGTATCATCAAGCATGACACAATCATATGTACACAAATATATATCACATATACACTTATGCACAATCAAGTGAGAAAATAAATCTTAAGTGAGCTAATACTAGTTAATGTAATTTAATATATCAAATATATAATTATACATTAAATTATTAAATCAACTCTTGATTTAATAACCCGGCTATAACCGACTAATATTTTTTGTAACAACTTATCGAATCAACACTTGATCTGATAACCCGGTTATATCGCATACAACCGATCAATGTTACAAATCGCGAGAATAGAATACGGTATCTCATATCGTATCAATCTCGGTCCCGCACATATCACATATGTGCTCCTACTCCGTTTCGCTTGAGCCAGGAAACCCCTGTGTAGGACTCTAAAGACTCGTCAATACGCCCGCAGTAGGTGATGATCATATCAAACACCCACAAGCCGCAAGCGGTTTGCTAAACGTAACGCCCACCCGGGTATTGAGCGATCAGAAGATCAACAAGCAAGCATGTACATTCTCCTGTGAATTCAAGCAGTAACACTCCCGTACAGTCCGGTCTCGTCGTCTGATATGTCGCATATCTCGCCTAGGGGTGGTAAACGTCAGACCCCAGTAGCTTGATAAGTCGTGTCGATATGAGGTCTATAACAGTTTGAGAAACTACCGATAACACTTACCAGTAAATCTCAGCAACCCTGGCCAGGGATTTCCGGTTATAGCCAATCGAACACAGCACAACATCAACTCCCTATACTGGGAGAGACGAATCCCCTCCTATCGCTCATTGCCTCCATGTGATTCGGGACTGTACCCAAAAGCCACCTTTTTGCACGCCCTCTTGGACGTGGTATGATGGAAATCAAAGCGCAGTGGGAATCACACAAGACTCTATGACGATCTCGGGTCAACAGACTACTGTGTACCAGTGTCACTGGAGAACTGCCATCTGACGTAAGGTATAATACCATCTGGGAGTTCTCGGCGAGTCCGTCCAGTATACCCAGTCTCCACTGAGCACCCGTACACCATCCTTGATGTCAAACACCGATGGATATGGGATCATCCATCGCCCATCATATGGGTCAAGATGCGTATACGCTAGTCTACTCTGGTGTATCGATGCCCTGTCTCGATACACCCTCGACTAGGAACAGTTATAGGATGTACTCGTCGACTACCGTAGCCCCACTAGTATGATCTCATCATAGTCCCAGTAGTCGAGTACATATCCTAAGGGCTTTATCAACATGTAACATAGAGACAATCAGAGTACATGCTAAGATAAAGTACAACCAGATAGCATACTATCATGTCGAGCAAGAAAGTCCTCCCTATATATGTCCTAGTATCTACTACAATATACATCGTATGTACAGTAATGGCCTCTAGGGCATACATATAACTAACAATCTCCCACTTGCACTAGGGCCATCTGTTGTGGTATCACATACCCAACAATGAGCTGTGGTTGAAGTATCTCATACTCAACCATCCCATAAAAGTCTCTACTGGGAAAAAGGCCTTTGTGAGTGGATCCGCGCTGTTGTCCTCTGTGTCTACTCTCCTAACCTCGATCTCCCTAGAGATCAACCATCTCCATGATCAGGTGATACTGCCTAAGAATTATATCTGGATTTCTGATGGGACGGTAGTTCCTTGGCATAAGCCACAACTCCATTGTTACACAATGATAGGAACGAAGTTCATCTCATGAACTTATATATATCCAGACTGCCTCTTTGGTAGAATTCTTAGTAACGATGTATCTTGCTTTTAATCGTCTAGTAAGTCACGGTATCTAGCTTGGAATTCTTCCAACATATCGTCCCTCCACTGAGGGTATAGACAATGCCTGCGACTGACATTCAGTCGTCCTTATCACCCTGGAACCTTTCCAGTGATTCTCCCCAGGATCGATTGATACCATCTCACTACAACTAGTGAGTTTCCTAACATCCAATGAGATCTATCTCATAGATCCAAAATCCAGGATTTAGGAGGTATCACTATGATCCTATATGGAGAATCCTTGTGATAAGTGGAGATTGACCGAGCGTAGCATAGGAAATTCCTTCCCTATCAAGAGTATGTCATCCATGTACTCTACGAGGATCACCACCATACTCCCTACTACCTTTTTGTATATACAAGGTTCATCTACCATTTTGATGAAGTCAAACTCTTTGACTACCACATCAAAACAGATGTTCCAACTCTGCGATGCCTGCTTTATCATATAAAACATCTTGCACACGATTCCGCTGCTCCCACTGTCTACGAAGCCCTATGGCTGTGTACTTATAGACGCTCTCTTCTAAAACATCATTTAGAAAAGCAGTCATAACACCCAACCACCAGATATCGTAGTCATGGTATGTAGCCGTGGCAGGTAGGATCTGGATGGACTTAAGCATAGATTTGAAAGTCTCAACTTTTCCATGTACACCAAGTAATCTTCTCAAGATATACTTGCTCCTGATAGGGATTTAACCCTTCAGATAAAGCAACCAAAGTCCATACTTTGTTGGTGTATAAGGATTCCATCTCAGATCACTAAGCATCCAGCCATTCTTACAGAGTCTCACTCCTGATGGCCAGCTCGAAACTAGTTGGGTCATCATCTCATGATGCAATCCTCGCTCCCACTGTCATAGAGAAACCGAAGTATCTCTCAGGTGGGTGAGGAACCGTACTAGATCGGCGGAGAGGCTGAGGTTCGTTGGTTACTATTGAATCCTTTGGTTCTACCAAATCATCAGCTGCAGTTTGTATAGCTGGAACCTTTCCAGTTCTATATAACAGATCTTGCTTCGAGCTTGTCCGGATTTTGCTTTTCGACATAGTCCGGACAACCCCAAATCTTAACAAACTTAAGATATGGGCTCTTCCCTTTCTATATCACATATGAAGTGGTAGGCAACTGATTTGATTTGAACCCTATTCAATATCTATGCAGCTTCTCAAGTGCATAACACCCAAAAGGAAATAGGAAACTCGGTAGTACTCATCATAGAGCACACCATATCACATAGGGTGCTATTGCTCCGCCCCGATACACCGACGTGCTGTGGTGTATACGGAGGAGTAATGCTGAGAAAGAATCTCATTCTCCTTTAGAATAGTCCAGGAATTCCGTGCTCAAGTATTCTCCTCCTTGATCACATCAAAGGACATAATACTTTTACTCGTATTTTGGTTCTCTACTTCTAACTTACATTCTGTGAATATCTCAAAAGGTTCGGACTTGTGTTTCAACAGAAACAAATGTCTGAATCTTGAGAGATCATCAGAGAATGTAATGAAGTACAAAGAACCGGTCTTGGCATGTGTAGACGGGGGACCATCATACATCATCATGTATCAATCCCAAGAGTTCACTAACTCTTTCTCTGTTTCCAATAAACGGAGCTGTAGTCATCTTATCTCTGTGACATGACCTGCAAGTTTCATAAGATGTAAATTTAAACTAATTTAAATATGCATCTAAATGTAACTTGGCTAGTCGGGTCGCATTGATATGACCTAGTCTACAATACCTCAAGAAGGATTCGTTCATTTATGAACTCTTCCTCTCGTGTGTGTTCTGTATACTAAGAACTGTAGTTTGATTTAGAACGTCAATGCTTTTAGATAACGTGCCTGAACCGATCAACTCTTGATATAGGAAATGTTCAAAACATTATCCAACAATACAAAATTATATCCTTTCTTTACTAATAAAGAGACTGATATTATGTTGTATATCAGGTTCGGTATCTAATAACATTTGTTCAGAATCAATGTATTCTGGTAATACAGGGTGATAGTGACCAACAGACTTGGCTGCGACACTTGCACCGTTTTCTGTCTCATGAAACTTATCACCCGTTCTCAGTTCTCTACCTTTCTGTAGCCCATGTAACAGATTACATATGCGGGATCCTGGTCCGGTATCTCATACCCAGGACGTAAAGGATACTGAGAAACAGTTCTCTGTAATGAACACACCCGAAGAAGATGCATCAGCATGCACTTTCTTCGTTTGGGCGGCACGGGAAATCTGGTATTCCCTAATTTCCTGCTCTGTCTTATAACAATTATAAGTTGGAGCTGGACCAACGTTCCCCAGCTCAGTATAACAAGCGGGTTCGGTCAATACATCCGTTTTATTATCTTGATTAAGGCGTGATATGGTCGCTACCTGGAGAGAGAGAGAAGAAAACACTCAGCGTATGCTCTTGCAAGATTAGATTGGTTATCTAATATATCTAATCATGATGTCTCCCACTGTTTTAATCAAATCTTCCTTCGAACCTTAAAATGAAAGACTAGCCGGGACTAATTACACGCTACAAGTTCGCCAATCTTTCAGCCAGGCCAGTGTCGGTACTTTAAGGGAGGTTCCCCGTGCTTTCGCACGGACCTAATTAAAGTAAACCTCGTTTTCCCAGAGGCGTAACCTCGTTAACACATTTCTAGACACCTACTTGATCGGCTAATTGTAATGTGTAAAACTCTCCCAGGAGTAACTCTTACTCGCAGCGGGTATCGGGATCCAACTATCTCATAGAAGGTATGCAATCTCATTGAAAATTTCAACATTTGAAATTCCCAATAATATTTTGCCCCTAGCGTCCTATGACCTTGACGAATGCCAACAAACCATAGGGTACTAGTCAAGTTCAACCCGTCATTTCCCGATTGAATTAAACCCACCCGCACGACCCTTGACGAATGCCAACAAAGTCGCACGACTACCCTAACTCAATCTGCATCATATGCATAAGCAGATAAGCATAAATAGCTACCGCACACTACGCCTTGACGAAAGCCAACAAACGTAGCACGAATACTATGAAGTACTTATCTAAAATGACGGAGGGCTACGACAGGTTTTTATGAAAACCTTTTGCGTAATGAACTTTATATCGTTGTAGAATCGAGTGATTTTAAATGGAGTATTTTTTAGGCTTTTCTAGTTTTGCTAAAGGGGTCACTCCCGGTGAAGGGATCGTCGGCCCTTTCCTCATCGAATAAGGTGCAGGGTATATCATATATACCGCTGTGCAAAGCAAGAACTATAGAAACAATCAAAAGACAAACCGAGTTTGTAGCATCTGCTAGTTTCACTAAAGAGGTCACTCCCGGAGAAGGGATCTCGGCTCTTTCCTTATCGAATAAGGTGCTGGATGTTCTACAAGGAACACCGCTATGCAAAGCAAGAACTAGAGCTACCAGTTTTTAAACAAGTTTCTACAACATCTTAGGTTTCTTTTATTTCATTAATCTCATTAATGAAGTCCCATTTTAATATGCTTCACAAGCAACAGATATGAAACGAAATAAACAATATATAATATATATCTCATATATATAATATAAACATTCGTCTCAGGCAGTAATATGATCTCATCACAGAACATTGCAGCAGAAGAACATATATGAAATATTGGATATACTAGGACGTCCGTGTTTTCAATACGAGCCTGTATAAAACACGGATTCCACGGTCGTGATGAATAGCCAAACCCACATCCCTAGTCCCCTACGAGAGCGGCACGCAACACTGCCAATTCTAGGGTTAGGAGACCCGGTCTCGACTCCTCGAGATGGTCTCCCACTGGACCCTATCACCCGGTTACTTGTGCTCCCCGCCTTGGGTCTACCTAATGCGGAAAAGTAAATAATATCCAATGGTGACATCATCCTCAGCTCGGAAGTGCCCCAATAAAAGAATATTACATACAAATGAATTTTACATGAATGAAAAAGAAAAACTCTCATCTCGCATAAAACCCTCGGCAACACGACGATCCAATATAACATATCACAGCAACACATAATATCTCATATCATCAACGTAAGCAAGTATGCGTATCCCGATTGTCGTTGATGTATAGCAACGAAGCCGGCGATACACCACATACTACGCTTACGGTCACATAAAAGAAAGTGTAAAACTACAACAGTTGGAATCTGCAACCTCCTTAGACATCGCATGCCTAACCAAATGAATTCCTTAGACATCGCATGCCTAACAATTATAAACCCCGCATTTTAGTCTCATTATCGAAAACTCTTTTCAATATCAAGTCGGGCAATTCAACAAGATTCCCGACATCCTGATCGAATGCTCGTCGCAAACTTTAGTAGACGGCTGCACACCCGGATGCCGTCGACGAAGTGCACTAAGGCAGAACACCGCTGTCGCGAGCACCCGAACGGATGCTTTTGGCGACGGGGTTCTCCTACAGTCACTTGGTCGGGGCTATGGGGCGTAGCTGTCTGTTAAGTTTACCCGGCGAGTATCCGCGTACGCTACGTGATTGCGACGGACTTTTGATCACATCAAAATTCCGTGGCAACCGATCATCTGAGACTGAACTGCTAAATTTATAACATTCAAATTAGTTATCTCATAACTACCTGTGGATTCCAAATATTGTATCACATTCCAGATAAATAGATAATGTTAAACTTTCCGATCGAATAATCAAACACCCAAGATTTTCCCAATATATCTCAACACTTGAAATCAGTTTAAAAACATCCATCACATGCCACAGTACCAATGGTCCAGCCGTAGAAGGGTCAAGCCAACGCCTCACATGTGGCACGCCGTACTGCCACAAACCCTAAGGTTCAGAGGCAGTTCAAGACGGTCGCATAATCGAGTTAAGGTTTGTTGTCTTCTAGAGGGTCCATCGCGTTACTTGCACGACGTAGAACGTTCTTAAACTCGAGAAAAAATCCAACTTTTGAAAAAATTTCCGACTGGGGAAAAAGTGAGTTATTGATATCCGGTCGAACTTTTTAACAGTTTCTAAAAATTACCCGGACAAACTAAACAAAGTTAAATTATCTGATCGAATCAACGAGTCCCTAATACAACCCTAGAAAACTCAACACTTGAGTGGAATTAAAAAATTCCCAGAAAAAATTTCCAAGAAAGGACCTAAGAATAAATATATGAAATTCCAGGAACTAATTCACAATTTTGGCCGCGGAACCGCCGCCAAACCCTTGGTTTGGCCGCGGTTCCGCGGTCATGTGAGCGAATTAGTGGGTCATACTTCACAGTAATTCTTAGTTTTTCCTGCTTACTTTTCTGAGCATTTTTAATTCATAAAAAATCACATTTTTGGAAAATGTCCAGAGAAGGGTTCGTGTCGGGGTTTCCGGGTTCGATCGGACTTTAAACATCGCTCAGACTTCGCCTAAAGCTCTAGCTTGGCTCTGATACCACTGTAGGGTTGCTAGGCACGCGCACAAGGGTCTACGAGGCATCAACCATGCCCGATTAAAAAATTAGTCGTGCCGAACAACCCAAAGCCGGATCTTTAAACTAGGGTTTAGGTGAAAACTAACATGTTAAACAGTTTAACACTAAATGAAAGGGATTACAACTTTTGTAGATCCGGTCCTTCACTTCATTAGCTCCATGTAGATGTCCCCATCGCTGCGATCGTGAACTCCGGACTCTAGAGAAGCTTCACAAGAGGAACGAACGTGCTTGCTTCGATGACTTCGAGGCCGAAGATGATCTACGTCGGGGAGACACTAACTCAAGCTATTCCTTCACTAGGTCATGAACTTCGTGAAGAGAACACACTCTACTACATGGCAAGTGGTAGAGGGTGAAGAAGTAGGAAGTGGGCTCACTTTAGAATTGATTTTCTCACACTTTTTCTCATGGCACCATTGGAGCTAGTAAGCTTTTCATGGAGCTTAATGAAGAAGAAGAAGAAGAAAGAATAATATCATCATATGAATTATTATCCTCTCAATAATGTAACCATAGGTGAGTTAAGCTATCATGCTTAACTCATGTAGAGAATTAACCAAAGCATGAGGTTAAGGGTTGGGTTAACTAAATATCCTTAAGAATGACAAAAGAGTTGACTTTGTCAATGATTCCACAAGCTTCATGAAAGCTTGAGAACTTTGACAAAGTCTTTCTCTTTTGTTATTCTTAAGATATAAACAAAACCCTAATCTTTACCCTAATCTTGGTATAAGTCTCATACACCCATCTTTGATGTATCATCAAGCATGACACAATCATATGTACACAAATATATATCACATATACACTTATGCACAATCAAGTGAGAAAATAAATCTTAAGTGAGCTAATACTAGTTAATGTAATTTAATATATCAAATATATAAGTATACATTAAATTATTAAATCAACTCTTGATTTAATAACCCGACTATAACCGACTAATATTTTGTGTAACAACTTATCGAATCAACAATTGATCCGATAACCCGGTTATATCGCATACAACCGATCAATGTTACAAATCGCGAGAATAGAATACGGTATCTCATATCGTATCTGTAACACTTTGAAATTTTCGTTTGATTGTTTTGGTGATAATGGTAGTCATGCATGTTTTTATATTTGTGTGTTCATAGGATTTATAGTTATTATTGGTAGTGTTAGGATATTGGAAATTTTCCTTTGTAGTGTGCACCTAGCATACTTTGACATTTTGTGACTTGTTAACCATTCTTGTGCATGGTTGCAAACTCTTTTTCCCCACCATTTAATCCTTTTCTAAACCCTTTTCATAAGTCAAAATTCTATTAAACAATGAGGCATGGGGGGGTAGGTAAAAACTTGACTTTTGACCATTTCTTTCCCTCTCTTCTCTCTCTCTTTCCCCACTCCAGAATTCTGGAGAATTCCAGCAGCAAACCCTTCCATTTTCTTCATCTTTTCTTCTCATCTTCATGTCTCTTTGATCTCTACACTTTTCCTTCACAAAAACAACATTTTTTCATCACTAAACCTTAAGAAAAGTGAGCTTTTTAGGGTGTTTAAGGCAAATCTGCACACTAGAGGGGAAAGCTGGAAGTTTTGGTGTTCTACAAGGTTCTTAGAAGGTATTAACTCATATTAGCACCTCTTTTCCTTAGACTTGTTGTATCCTCTAGTAAAAATCTCATTTTTGTGCGTTTTTAGTGACATTAAGGGATATTTGTGATTCACATGTTAGATTGGTGTTCTCATGGTTTAGTTAGTTCCTTTAGGTGTTATTAGAGCTACTTTAACTAGGGTTTGTTTCAGGTTGCACAAAAATACCCTAAAGTTCCATTTTTAGTGCAAAGTGTGGATTTTAACTAGAATTTGGGCACTGTAGGATCTGCTGTTACCCGAGACTTTTCAGTTTAAATCTAGATATTACTGTAGCATGTATGGGGGGTATAGAGTGCACACAACCAACCTGGGAGCCCAATTCCCATTTGGGGCCGCCAATTTTTGCATTCTGGCCGCAAATAGCGGCCAGATAGGGGAGCCAAGGGTGGGGTTTGGGGTGTGGGTGTATGCTGCTATTTGGGTTGTTATGGTATATATAGTTTTGCAATATTTTTCCTGTATCAAAATCTGGGGTAGAATACCTATTTTTTCCGTATTTTCAACCTTTCGCGACACGCGTGATACGTGTGTGTGGGTTTTGGGTTTCTGCGTATCGCGACGCGTCGGAGTGATTTCAGACACGTAACCACACGTTTTAGCGTATCGCGCACACGCGCGCTTGGTTCGCGACACGAGTTACTGGTTCGGCTTAAATGTCGCGTTTCTGTGATTTCAAGCTTACGTGTGATATATTGTGTAATTATAGGTTCGCAGGCGAGTACAGCGGACGCCGCGCAGGAGGGGAAACAGGTTGTTGGCTATACCTAGTGGAAGGCTACGGTGAGTAGATTTCACATCTACGGGGATATCGCCCGCATGGCGTTCTACGTCAGGGCTGATAGGACCTTATAGTGTTCCTTATATATATTGCATGTTCATGGTTACTATATTGTACGTATTGCATTCGCTACTACACAGATATAAATTAGAATTGATAGAACACCGCACCATTACTAACGGTCCATGTGCACGAGCACCATCCTGTATGTTACACACACACCGTTAGTAATTGCCATGACACGTAGGAATCCTATATCACACCGAATCATTGCATTGTAGCTCATCTATATGTGACATGACTAGATATTCATACTTGATGCCTATATCACACCGGATCATTGCATTGTAGCTCATCTATATGTGACATGACTAGATATTCATACTTGATGCCTATATCACACCGGATCATTGCATTGTAGCTCATCTATATGTGACATGACTAGATATTCATACTTGATGCCTATATCATATCGGATCATTGCATTGTAGCTCATCTATATGTGACATGACTAGATATTCATACTTGATGCCTATATCACACCGGATCATTGCATTGTAGCTCATCTATATGTGACATGACTAGATATTCATACTTGATGCCTATATCATATCGGATCATTGCATTGTAGCTCATCTATATGTGACATGACTAGATATTCATACTTGATGCCTATATCACACCGGATCATTGCACTGTAGCTCATCTATATGTTACATGACTAGATATTCATACTTGATGCCTATATCACACCGGATCATTGCATTGTAGCTCATCTATATGTGACATGACTAGATATTCATACTTGATGCCTATATCACACCGGATCATTGCATTTTAGCTCATCTATATGTGACATGACTAGATATTCATACTTGATGCCTATATCATATCGGATCATTGCATTGTAGCTCATCTATATGTGACATGACTAGATATTCATACTTGATGCCTATATCACACCGGATCATTGCATTGTAGCTCATCTATATGTGACATGACTAGATATTCATACTTGATGCCTATATCACACCGGATCATTGCATTGTAGCTCATCTATATGTGACATGACTAGATATTCATACTTGATGCCTATATCACATCGGATCATTGCATTGTAGCTTATTATATGTGACATGACTTGATATTCATACCTGCTACACATATCACATCGGATCATTGCATTGTAGCTCATTATATGTGACATGACTTGATATTCATACCTGCTACACATATCACATCGGATCATTGCATTGTAGCTCATTATATGTGACATGACTTGATATTCATACCTGCTACACATATCACATCGGATCATTGCATTGTAGCTCATTATATGTGACATGACTTGATTTTCATACCTGCTACACATATCACATCGGATCATTGCATTGTAGCTCATTATATGTGACATGATTGATATTCATACCTGATGCACATATCACATCGGGTTATTATCTTGTAGCTTATCTATATGTAACTTGACTGGATATTTACATTTTGACGCACATATCATATCGGATCATTGGCTTGTATTTTGTGTGGATTATATGTGATTTCTGGATTTGGGAACCGTGGCCATTTCAAATGTGAAATCATTTAAAAACCCGGTTCCCTTGATATGATATTTCGGTGCGTCCACCATGTGTTTTCTCGGTGCTAGAGTGATATATGGAAACCCGAATCGAGGAGGCGGTTGAGGCCGATTACGGGTACATGGTGGACCCGGTATGGTACCCCGGGGCGAGAACGGTTTCGCTGTGCAGTAGACGGTGAGCCTGGCAGAGGGACCACTACCTACCGGTGATTGGTTGGACCTGACAGTTATCCATAGGGTACTGATCAGAGTCTATAGATGGATGCGGGGTGATCCGTACTGCTGGGGCCGAGGGCCGATACCGCAGACGGAGCCCGTGGGCTGACCCGGACTGACGGGGCCCGTTGGATGAGGATTTGCGTGTCGATGCTGGACACGAGTGTTGGAGATAGTGCCCTCAGAGTCAATTATTAGGTCACAGGTACGTGATTGTAATGATTGAGGGAGGACCTATCCCGGTAGGACAGTCTTACTCGAGATGATAGTATGCTATCTGGTTTACCTTTATCATCGTGTACTGCTTTAGGTGACATGACACGTCGCTATTACACGTTGATAGAGCCCCTAGGATTCTTGCTTGACCACCAGCAGTATGAGGGCGATCATATAAGTGGGAGCTGGGGGTCTACAAGCATATCCTTAAAAGGTCCCTAGTCGTGGGAGTTTCGAGACCGGGCATTGATACTCCATTAGTAGACTAGTGTATACAGTCGAGACCCCGACGAGGGGCGGTGGCCGGTCTCACCAGCCACTGGTGTCAGTTGGATCACCTAAGATGTATACAGGTGCTCATTGGGTTATGAGTACACCGGACAGGACTCGCCGGGAACATGCTAGTTGGTCATATACCAGACGTCAGATGGCAGTTCCCTGGTGACATGTGTGCAGGTTAGTTCATCGACCTGGGGATCGTCATTTGTCTCGTGTGAGTTCCCACTGTACTTTGATTACTACCCTACCACGGCTCAAAGGAGTCGTGCAAACAGGTTTTAGTTGGGTACAGTCCCGAGCCACATGGAGGCAGTGAGCGTATCTTCAGGGGTTCGTCTCTCCCGGTATTGGGGGTGAGGTCGTGCTGTGTCTAGGAAAGCCATTACACAAAGTCCTTGGCCAAGGCAAGGAGATTTACTGGTAGGTATTCCAGTAGTATCTCAGGGTGTTCTGGGCTACACTCCGACACGACTTGTACCGCTTTTGGGGGTCTGACTTTTACCAACCCCCTAGGCCCGCCATGCGATACTCATAGACGAACGGACCGGACTGCACGGATATTGTCACTGACAGGCTCAGTAGGGTGTCAGGCTGAGTTCGCTCACGGACGTCCCTTTTAGTCAATACCTGGTAGCCCGTTATGTATTGGCTTATACCTCTAACGTGCTAGTGGTTAAATCCACAACCAAGGTGTTGATGAGTCTTTAGAGTCCCCCACATTCAGTTACTCAGCTTTCGGGCGAAAGGTTGTAGAGGCCGTATGGAGATATGGCAAGGTCCGATCAGATACGTGCGGTATTGCACGGATCAGGATCGGACAGTCTGTACTATAGGCCGTATGGTTATATGGCAGGGTTCGATCAGATACGTGCGGTATTGCACGGATCAGGATCGAACAGATATTACTAGCCGGCTTTGGTTTAAGCCGGATCCTAGTATAGTACAGTGTAGATTTTGTCTCATTGCATTTGTATTTCGGTCGGAATACAAATGCGGGTGTGTATGCACAGTATCGGGGTTTTCCTGTAATTTATTACGGGACCAGTTTTATGGAGTTGCCAGTTTGCTTTCCGTTTCGGCCAATTTCCATTGTTCCGTTCATTGGCCGAAGATTGGTGGAGGAGGGCTTATTTGCATTGTTGCAAATAAGTGTTTGTGGAGGGGTTCTTTGCTTATTGTTGTATCATGATAGCCTCTCATTGACCTTGACTTCTAGCTTCATGATAGCTTGACTTTCTTTATCATCATGGTTTTGATGATGGTTGTTGATGATGAGAGATGGTTGTTAGTTGAGTGTTGGTTTTGCTTTGTTATCATTTGGTTCATATGATAACCATTCCTCTCTCTCTCTTGTTTTGGAGATGAGAATGGCTCCCATTATTTTTGAGCTCTCTCTCTCTTTTCACTCTCCTTCTCCTCTTGTCATGGCCGGCCACCATGAGGGTGGGTTGCCCATTTTTGTAGTGGGGATTTTTTGCTCTCTTGATGTTAGAAAAATCCCCAAGTTCCTCCACATTGTTCTTGTATCATCCCTCCACCTAAAATGGCATCTCCATGAACCCCAAAGTGAGACTTGAGGACTACGTATTCTACAGCGAACCTTGGGCACGTCGAGTAGCCGGCTTCGTGCCCGAGTTGCCTCGGCATTGAGGTGGGAGCCCGTAAACAAAGTAGGCGATGTGGTGCACTTCCGGCGACGAGGAGGAGACGGGACTTTTCCGCAGGAGATCCGGACGATGGCGAAAAGACCGGAGGACTTGGATCGTCGGTATATCTCTAACCCATCTTGTTAAGTAGCTTAGACTTGTTAATGGTTCGATCCGGGTTATAGTGCGCGGTGGTGCCGGTTTGCTAAGTCCGCAAAATTTAAGTTATTCACCGCTTCCGCATTCCGGCGTCGGATTGACGGCCGGGGCGCCGCCGTGCACTTACAGTGGTATCAGAGCCTCGCCATTAACTTAGTCTAGCTTTGTGTAATGTGTTTGCATTTCCGATTGATCAAAAAGTTCCAAAACTGCATTTTAGTTCGCATCAGTTTCTGTTGAAAATTTTTGGTCTCGAAAAAATTTTCAGGTTGTTGAATATTGATGTACTGGATAATCTAAGAGTTCTGTAAAAATTTGATGAAGTAACTCCACAGTTGGAGCGCGGAACCGCCGCGAAAACCCCATTAGTGCGGCCCTTCCGCCGCGCACTATTCACATCACTTCACCATTTTTTACAGAGGCCTTCTGGGCTTAAAATATGGGCTTTGGAATATTAAAGTTGGGCCAATTGTTTCTGTGAGTGCTACAGTTTTCTTTGGGGCCCACTTGTTAATTGTTTGATCAATCGGAAATTTTTTAAACACATTTTTCACAGTATTTACATTATATCTGCAACCGTGAATGTCACTCGATCGGTAAATCCGGTCTAACTGCTATAGCCCGGTTAGACGGATTTGCGAACGTGACTTTCACGTTGATGTTCTATGTATTTGCTGTGATGTTGCGGATCGGTCGTGGGGGATAGCCTGGATGCAATGCTAGTGCTGTGCTGTTGTATTATGTACATTTGATATTGCGGGGCGAGCGTCCGACATGTGGACTGCCGTCACTGCCTGATTGTATTATTATTTTGGGGCACGACCTGGTTGCGGTCGATGTACCCGGTGTATGTATATTTTACTTTCTGTACTAGGATTGCCCCGCGGAGGGGTGCACGGATAGCCGGGTTCTGGAGGGCAACAAGCCCGCATCTCATGGCATTGAGACGGAGGGGGCTTCACTCTAGGATTGGCGGGCTATTCACCGCACTTGTAGGGGGTACAGGTTGACCCAGGAGGGGTGCCCAAGTTACCGGATTCCGTGAAGTGCTGGGTGGTCCATTCACGGTATTGAAGGGGGCTGCCTCGCTTCAGGTTTTGGCGGGTAACTTGCCGCGCCCGTAGGGGTCTAGGATTTCATTGCACAGGCTATCCACACGACCAGGGGAACGTCGGGTTTCAGCAGTGGCTCTGTGAAACCCGGGGATCCCAGATATCTGTATTGTTTCTGTGATGCTGTTCATTCTCTGTGATGTTGCATTTCTTTCACGCCTTGAGCGAAATATAATATATTGGTATATATATTAGTAGATGTTGTATATGTTTTACATCCGCGCTAGTCCAGTCCCCGCTCTGTCGTTAGTTAGCTAACCTAACGGGTAATGACGGGACCCAGTGGCGAATGCGGATGGCATATACGTACATCAGTATATTTTCGTTCTTTTTGGTGTGATCAATTGATGGGACTGCATTGATTCGGATCAATGCAAAGTTTAAAACAAACCTAATCTGATGTTGTTGGAACACTTTTTCAAAAGCTGTTATTGCAAGGACGTTTACTTTTGTTTTGCATCGTGGTATTCATTAGAATATCCTGCTCCTCAGTCGACGAGGCAAGGGCCGAGATCCCTTCACCGGGAGTGACCCTTTGGACAAAAGTTTGCGTCAGGGCAATGACTTCACTATAGCCGATTACTTTTGCTTTGCACAGTGATATTCGGTTATGAATATCCAGCACCCCATTCTACGGGGAAAGAGCCGAGATCCCTTCACCGGGAGTGACCTCTTTAGTAAAGGTTTTCGTCACTATATTTTCTAAAAAGCTATCCGTTCCTTCAACGATATCAAGTTCATTACGTTAAAGGTTTTCGCCAGAAACCATTCGTAGCCCTCCGTCGTTTCATATGGGTGGTCAATAGTATTCAAGCTGTGTATGTTGGCCAAAGTCAAGGCACAGTGATTGGTAGCTATTGGGGTATTCATATGCAGCATAGATAGATGCGTTGGTTTGGGACAGTCGTGCTGCCATTTTGGCCAAAGTCAAGGGTATGTACGGGTGGATTCAAATTAACCTGGAGAATGACGGGCAGAACTTGACATGTGACTTATGATATGTTGGCCAAAGTCAAGGTCATAAGAGCATGGGGCAGAAATCACATCGGGAGTTTCAAAAGAACTGAAACTTGCCAGATATGCGCATACCTTCTGGAGTGTGTTGACGTGAGCGGATTCCGTCACGTTATCATGCGATGATAGTTGGATCCCGATTCCCACTGATGAGTTAGTTTACTCCTCGGGTCACCCCGACTAATTCTTCTTTAGGTTTGGAGGAGAATTTGAGATACAGTGGGAGGATTCCAGATTAGATAAATTGGTAACCATTCTGATCTAGGTTAGAGTGCACGCTGAGTGTTTCTTTTCTCTCTCTCTTTGGCAGCGACCATTGACCCGACCCTAAGACTATGACTCAGTGACCAAGTTGACCGAACCTTCTTAAACACTGGCTTTTGGATTGTCAGAGTTGCAGACCTCATTGCCACTCCTGCTTTTACCCTTTTCTCCAGGACACCCCGTATTACTACGAACGTCCACTTCCATTGGACAAAACCATCGTATGGTTAGATACGAACTCGAAGGAATTCGAGGATGGTTTCCGGTTCTGGAGAAAACGAATAGGATTATTCAGTTGTCTTTTCTTTTCACCTTCTCTCAGGTTGCGAGTACTCCTTGGTTTAGGAGTAGTACACCTATTACGCAAATTGGATAGTCTTCTTCCAAACCATAGGCTGGTGCCGACCGGTAGGGAATGAAGGAAACCAGTTAGCCTAAACGGTGTACAGAAGGTATTAAGTTCAGACAAAACAAGGGATTAGTAAGAGGGCAAAGTAAATTGCAACAGATATTCACGACCAAACCAAATATTTCGTTACCAGTCCCACATCACCTTTGTATTTCTCCAGGACACTCCGTATCACTACGAAGATCCACAGTTTATTTGGATACTCCATCGTATGGTTATATACGAACTCGAATGGAACTTGTTCCAGTTCGGGGATGGATTCTGGTTCAGGAGAAATAGGAATAAGGTTTATTCGGTTGTCTTTTATCTTCACCCTCTCTCATTGCGAGTGTTCCTAGGATTGGGACAGTACACCCATTATGCTTATTGGATAGTCTTCTTCCAAACCATAGGCTGGTGCCGAACGGTAGGGAAGGAAGAAAACCATTTGGCCTAAAGGGGTGTGCAGAAGGTAAAGACTAAAGACATATGAAGGGTTTTGGAGAGGTGGCAAAGAATTATACGGTTACAGTCGTGAATCTGGAAGAGGCATTACTAAGAATACCAGGATACCCCATCGAAACATTTCAGTGTTTCAGTTTCACTGTGTAATGTTAAAAGAAAACTGATTTCCCGATTAGACACTTACTCCAGGGTATGTATTTGCCAGGTATGATTCTCACATCTGTATGGTTTTACAGATGATGAGTGGGAGTAAGCTATTGGGAATTAGGTGATTGTCCTCATTATATCGGGATTCGTTGTAATCGGTGATATTTGAGGAAGTCACCTGGGTTATTTGCCGGACGGCAAGTATTTGGTTTTGAATATCCGCCGTTATGCACCAATTTCAAATCGATGTATCTGTACGTCTATTTTCATAGAGTGAGATATACCTTTCTGAAATTATGTCTACGACATTTACCTATATCAGTGGATGGTTAGGTAAGGAGCATTAAACAGCGGTGTAATTCTTCTTAACCATAAGTACAGTTTTCAACCTACGACACACAGTGAATGAGTTGTCAGACTCAAGGGACTTATACAGAGTATTGTATGTTGTCCAGGGTCCATCAGGACAGAGGGGTTGGTCCTCGTACTATATTCGGTTTACTTATGACTTCTCTAGTTTTTAGACGAGTGTTTCGCGGAAACACAGGGTCCGAATTTTGAGAAGTTATGGGTATTTGAATAGAGTAGAGAACCAGGTATAGCAAGTATCGGGATTCTTCAAAGAGATCGAAGATGTAGATACTTGTGTATGGTATTCAGTTGATAGTAATAATAAAGAGATCTTGCTTCTCTTTCAGGTTACTCATAATTGGAAGTATTCCTAAGTTGAGTAACGCTGATCGGCCTCCTTCCATTTAGTTGACAAGCGCTGGGGACAGCTGCATGATTTGAATCTGGTTCAATTAAATCAGTGCCTCTGTTTCTATATTGGATATAGAACAGTTCATATCTTAACGATGTTAAGGTACAGGGAGTTGTCCGGTTTATGATTAAAACCAGACACTGGACAACTCAAGGCACGTTTCTGTAATGGCTGTTTGTGGGTTGACCCAGGCTATGACGAGGGTTGACTTTCTACCATCTGGATGAACAATAGCGATATTGTTCTAGACTCGCCACAGTTTTATTAAAAATGGATTTTTTTTTCAGAAAACAGTAGTGGGAGTATGGTAGAACTGGAAGTGATTCCAGAACCACAAACGATTACTGAAGATTTGATAAGGAACCTAAAGATTCAATCTGGATTGACATTCCATTGGCCACTCCGCAGATAAGGTGGGTAACTTCAGGCACCCGAGAGGTACTCCGGTAGCCTCAAGGACGGTGACAGGGAAGTTCTTGTTTACCCACAATTGCCATTGCTGTTGTTCCAGGTTACGAGACCCGGCGGGAGGATGAGTATAGCGTCGTTCTAAACCAGTTTTAGAAGTGTACGTCTATATGACTCTGCCAGAGGGTTGTCGTAGTCAGTGGGAGCAGCGGAAGCATTGGTGGACAGGTAGCTTATGTCTATTTATAGACTAAAGCAGAAGTAGCGGAGATAGATCATCTATTTCTAACATGACAGTCATGGGTTTGACTTCCTCAGAATAGGGGATGGATCTGATGAGAAGGTAGTAGGGTGTGATATCCTGGTATTTGGATGATATACACAGAGTAGGAAAAGAAACTCCTACACTACGATCGGTTATACTTTGGTCGTCACACAGTTGTTTCTCCATAAAGGAAATGGATTTTATATCAGACATACTGGTTACTAGATCTATGGTCTTAGATCTAGATTTGGGTGGTTTCCCAATCAGGGTACTTGACAGCATTCTAAGAGTATTTAGGATGGACGACTCCTGGCACGGTAGTGTACCTGCAGGTAATGGAGTCACCCTCTCCAAAGGTGTCTTACAGACTAAAGGGGAGAGGGACGGGCGTGATTGGCAGATCACTTGCTCAGGCAATTGAGTCAATCGTGAGATGTCAAGTGCCACACCAGATGTTGTTCTTGCACTAGATGCAATAAGTTGACATTAATCCAATCCTGGAGAAACAGTCGGAAGCAGTTTTAGAACATAAGTGGATGTTCTAGGGATATGATAACGACAGCCTCATTCAGGAGACAGTTATCATTCCAGGCTTCCAAGGTGACATGGACGACAAGGAGGTTGTCAGAGTTATAGTTTTCCTTCTGATGAGGGGCAGTATTTTGGACAGGTGGTCCAAGGCAATACTGAGGGAGGCATGGCGCGCAGGATACTGATTAAGTTCAGTTGACGATACAGTCTAAGAATTTTGGATTTGGAGTTCATTTATGAGCTACGTCCCATCAGACATCCAGACATATTCTAAGACTGATTTTGCTCATTTCGGGAGATGGCTTTCTCCGCGAACTTGAGATATTGAGAGACATAGAAAGAAAAAACTAAGCGGATCCACTCACTGAGGCTATTCCTTGAACGCAATAGTTCCGCAAACGAGCTTTGTGAGACTGACTAGTAGAGGAGTTGGATGTTCGGTATCACACGGGCTGTGAGTATGCGACATCGCAATAATTAGCCTTGAGTGCAAGTGGGAGATTGTTGGAGATAGTGCCCTCAGAGTCAATTATTAGGTCACAGGTACGTGATTGTAATGATTGAGGGAGGACCTATCCCGGTAGGACAGTCTTACTCGAGATGATAGTATGCTATCTGGTTTACCTTTATCATCGTGTACTGCTTTAGGTGACATGACACGTCGCTATTACACGTTGATAGAGCCCCTAGGATTCTTGCTTGACCACCAGCAGTATGAGGGCGATCATATAAGTGGGAGCTGGGGGTCTACAAGCATATCCTTAAAAGGTCCCTAGTCGTGGGAGTTTCGAGACCGGGCATCGATACTCCATTAGTAGACTAGTGTATACAGTCGAGACCCCAACGAGGGGCGGTGGCCGGTCTCACAAGCCACTGGTGTCAGTTGGATCACTTAAGATGTATACAGGTGCTCATTGGGTTATGAGTACACCGGACAGGACTCGCCGGGAACATGCTAGTTGGTCATATACCAGACGTCAGATGGCAGTTCCCTGGTGACATGTGTGCAGGTTAGTTCATCGACCTGGGGATCGTCATTTGTCTCGTGTGAGTTCCCACTGTACTTTGATTACTACCCTACCACGGCTCAAAGGAGTCGTGCAAACAGGTTTTAGTTGGGTACAGTCCCGAGCCACATTGAGGCAGTGAGCGTATCTTCAGGGGTTCGTCTCTCCCGGTATTGGGGGTGAGGTCGTGCTGTGTCTAGGAGAGCCATTACACAAAGTCCTTGGCCAAGGCAAGGAGATTTACTGGTAGGTATTCCAGTAGTATCTCAGGGTGTTCTGGGCTACACTCCGACACGACTTGTACCGCTTTTGGGGGTCTGACTTTTACCAACCCCCTAGGCCCGCCATGCGATACTCATAGACGAACGGACCGGACTGCACGGATATTGTCACTGACAGGCTCAGTAGGGTGTCAGGCTGAGTTCGCTCATGGACGTCCCTTTTAGTCAATACCTGGTAGCCCGTTATGTATTGGCTTATACCTCTAACGTGCTAGTGGTTAAATCCACAACCAAGGTGTTGATGAGTCTTTAGAGTCCCCCACATTCAGTTACTCAGCTTTCGGGTGAAAGGTTGTAGAGGCCGTATGGAGATATGGCAAGGTCCGATCAGATACGTGCGGTATTGCACGGATCAGGATCGGACAGTCTGTACTATAGGCCGTATGGTTATATGGCAGGGTTCGATCAGATACGTGCGGTATTGCACGGATCAGGATCGAACAGATATTACTAGCCGGCTTTGGTTTAAGCCGGATCCTAGTATAGTACAGTGTAGATTTTGTCTCATTGCATTTGTATTTCGGTCGGAATACAAATGCGGGTGTGTATGCACAGTATCGGGGTTTTCCTGTAATTTATTACGGGACCAGTTTTATGGAGTTGCCAGTTTGCTTTCCGTTTCGGCCAATTTCCATTGTTCCGTTCATTGGCCGAAGATTGGTGGAGGAGGGCTTATTTGCATTGTTGCAAATAAGTGTTTGTGGAGGGGTTCTTTGCTTATTGTTGTATCATGATAGCCTCTCATTGACCTTGACTTCTAGCTTCATGATAGCTTGACTTTCTTTATCATCATGGTTTTGATGATGGTTGTTGATGATGAGAGATGGTTGTTAGTTGAGTGTTGGTTTTGCTTTGTTATCATTTGGTTCATATGATAACCATTCCTCTCTCTCTCTTGTTTTGGAGATGAGAATGGCTCCCATTATTTTTGAGCTCTCTCTCTCTTTTCACTCTCCTTCTCCTCTTGTCATGGCCGGCCACCATGAGGGTGGGTTGCCCATTTTTGTAGTGGGGATTTTTTGCTCTCTTGATGTTAGAAAAATCCCCAAGTTCCTCCACATTGTTCTTGTATCATCCCTCCACCTAAAATGGCATCTCCATGAACCCCAAAGTGAGACTTGAGGACTACGTATTCTACAGCGAACCTTGGGCACGTCGAGTAGCCGGCTTCGTGCCCGAGTTGCCTCGGCATTGAGGTGGGAGCCCGTAAACAAAGTAGGCGATGTGGTGCACTTCCGGCGACGAGGAGGAGACGGGACTTTTCCGCAGGAGATCCGGACGATGGCGAAAAGACCGGAGGACTTGGATCGTCGGTATATCTCTAACCCATCTTGTTAAGTAGCTTAGACTTGTTAATGGTTCGATCCGGGTTATAGTGCGCGGTGGTGCCGGTTTGCTAAGTCCGCAAAATTTAAGTTATTCACCGCTTCCGCATTCCGGCGTCGGATTGACGGCCGGGGCGCCGCCGTGCACTTACAACGAGTATTTATGATATTTGGGTGCCGATGTTGGGCACTCGGGACTCTCAGAGATGTACAGGATTCGAGGGCCGATGAGGGTGCCGGCGCCTGAGCTATTTGGGAGATCTGGGTGCATTGATGGACACCGATATATATATATTCCACGTCGACATTCCGTGTAGATACTATATTTCCCCTGCTCAGCATTTATTATTGTATCTCATCCTGTAGTTACATTACCTGATAGAGCATTTCCTACCTCATCATGTAGTTACATTACCTGATAGAGCACTTGCATGATTATTGCACAAACTGCTTATCACATATTGATATCATCTGTTGGCATATGATAGAGTAGCATAGTACGTGCATGCTCGCGATTACCTTTATATGTTATCTCTATTCACGAGTTGGCAACTCACCCCCGTTGTGCCACAGTGTTTGCAGGTTGCCCTTCGGAGTAGTCGCGGCAGGCTGCTTTGCATCTTTTGGCACAGATACCCCCACAGTTGGTGTACTAGCTCTTTTGCTGATAGGTGGGTTTTGTGCGGTATCTGTTTATCTTTCAGTATGTACATTGTTGTATCTAGTATCCTCCATCTACCATGTATGTATTTGACTTAGAGACAGTGTGAGGACGATGTTGTATTTTACTCGTATTCTGGTGTCGAGCTCGTTGTGAGCCGACTGTACTTGCAGTTTATTCTATCTGTGATGTTCCCACTTGTGGATCTTGATCTTCGCTACGGCGTCGTATATTACTATCTTGGTGATTGTTTACTTAGATTTCTTGTCATGTTAGTAAATGCTTTCCTTTTAAAACTTATAACACTCTATACTTTCACTGGTTTGATTTCTGGGTTTTCGGTTCACTTAGTCGCGTTACGCCTGTAGACGTTACGTGGTTAAGTGCCGGTCACGGGCCAAACTTCGGGTCGTGACAAAGTTGGTATCAGAGCGTAGGTTTTACCTTTCGGAGTGTAGGATGACCCTGGTATGATGGAGTAGGTAGCTGCGGCAGGGTAGCGTAGCGTGTGTATGTTCCGCGGCATACTCACGACACGGTACTTCGCCTACGCGACCTTAGGACTTGTTGATTTAAATTCCTCCTTGAGTATATACATTCTTGCGATTCGATTTCCGTATCCTTATCGAATCCTGTTGTTTCTGATAGCCAATATGCCGCCAAGGACTACGAGGGCGCAGAGAGAGGCCGTAAGGGCCGAGGTTCGAGTTGATTCATCTGAGACAAGGACTAATCCGAGTAGTACTCCTGTTGCACCAGGACAGATTGTTTCCCCTACGACAGCTCAGATCGCTAGACTAGTGGTAGAGATGCAGGGCCTATGCCAGGCGATGAGCTCATTGGTAGAGGTCGTTCGAGCGCAGCGACAGATGGTTGCCACCCCTGTTACCCAGTTGTTCCTTGCGATCATCATGCGGTATTCCGTCCCCTACATAGCACCGGTGGAGGCAGATCCCGTTTACGAGACACGTCTTCCAGAGACTGTGAGAATTCCGAAACAGTTGAGGAATCATACTGGTATACCAGCCCAGAGCAGAGGCTTAGGACGAGGACAGTCGTTTGGCTTCCATCCCCAGGCAGGACAGCATTCAGTGCGTAGGTGTTTACGATGCGGAAGCCTTCAGCAGTTCATCAGGCAGTGTTTCTTCACAGCACGTCAGGGTCGTGTTCTGAGACGTCGGGGACGCGGAGGGTTTGCACAGAGGGGTCAGGCTAGTAGAGGAGGAGTTCGGTCAGTCGCAAATGAAGGGCAGGCACAAGTTTTTGCTTCGACTCATCGGGACGTGCGGGTATCCGATGCTGTGGTTTCAGGTACTCTTTCAGTTTGTCCTTTGTTGCACACGTATTGTTTGATCCGGATCCTTGTGCTCATATGTTTCCACGTAACCGTATGTATCCACACACCTTGTTCCGAGTTTAAGTAGAGAGTCCGGTTTGCTTGGTCAACCGCTAGTTGTGACTACTCCTGCGGGAGAGTCGTTTGTTGCTAGGCACGTGTTCCGATCCTGTACCGTCCGTTTTGGCGAGGGAGAGTTGCCGGTCGTTTCGATCCTTCATGAGATGTTGGACTTCGACGTTCTTTTGGACATGGATTTGGTTAGCCACGTGCTATGCTTCTGTTGACGGCCGCGAGAAGACAGTTCGATTTTGTTTTCCCGGCGAGTCGGTTGTTGTTGTGATGGGGGACCGTGGTGCCACCCCTCACAGTGTGATTTCTTCTGTTCGCGCTGGACAGCTTTTGCGGAAGGGATGTCAGGGATTTCTCGCATATGTTTGCGATACTAGGGCTAAAGAGGTTCCTTTGGATCAGGTTCCAGTTGTTAGCGAGTTCCCTGATGTGTTCCCTGACGAGCTTCCTGGACGACCGCCCGTGCGTGATAATTCTTTCTGCATTGATTTGGTTCCTGGCACGGGGCCTATTTCAGTACCGCCTTATCGGATGGCCCCGGCGGAACTTAGAGAGTTGAAGGGTCAGTTGCAGGACTTGCTGGATAAGGGACTTATTCGACCCAGTGTTTCTCCTTGGGGTGCTCCAGTCCTGTTCGTCAAGAAGAAGGACGGCAGCATGCGTTTGTGTATTGACTACCGCCAGCTGAACAAGGTGACAGTGCGGAATCGATATCCTTGGCCACGCATCGACGATTTGTTCGACCAGTTTCAGGGGGCAGGATACTTTTCGAGGATCGATCTGCGATCGGGCTACCATCAGCTGCGGGTTAGACAGGAGAACATTCCTAGGACAGCTTTCAGCACTCGTTACGGCCATTATGAGTTTTTTTTTGGTGATGTCGTTTGGACTCACCAACGCGCCAGCAGCATTTTTGGACATGATGAACCGTATTTTCCGGCCGTATCTTGATCTGTTCGTTATGGTGGTTATTGACGATATCTTGGTGTTTTCTCGGAGTAGAGAGGTACACGAGCAGCACCTGCGGATTTCACTGCAGAGCTTGAGGGAGCATCAGCTTTTCGCCAAATTCTCCAAGTATGCCTTCTGGCTAGATAGTGTGGACATCTTGGGGCACGTGATCACACGAGATGGTATATGTGTTGACCGGAGGAAGGTTGAGGCAGTTCGGAGTTGGTCTAGACCCACGTCAGTGACGGAGATTCGCAGCTTTCTAGGGCTGGCAGGCCATTACCGGCATTTCGTGCAGGGCTTCTCTCGCATTGCTACACCTTTGACCGGGTTGACCGGAAAGGGAGTTCGCTTCGATTGGACGGAGGAGTGTGAGCACAGTTTCCAGCAGCTACGGGCTCTACTGACTACGACACCAGTGCTATCATTGCCTTCAGGATCAGGCGGAATTGTGGTCTATTGCGATGCTTCACGAGTAGGGTTGGGGTGCGTTTTGATGCAGCATGATAGGGGGATTGCATATGCTTCACGGCAATTAAAGAGACATGAACAGAATTACCTTACTCATGATCTGGAGATGGCTGCAGTGGTCTTTGCACTCAAGATCTGGCGACATTATCTGTATGGAGAGTCGTGCCAGATATTCACCGACCACAAGAGCTTAAAGTACAGATTTCAGTAGCGAGACCTGAACCTTGGACAGCGCCGATGGATGGAGTTAGTGAAGGACTACGATTGTGAGATCTTGTATCACCCGGCAGGACTAACGTTGTGGCTGATGCTTTGAGCAGGAGGCCCGGGGGTAGTCTATCCTGCTTGAGCACGGTGCAGAGGCAGTCGTCGGCAGATTGGCAGATCTTATGCGACAGCCGGGTACAGATTCGAGTTTACGCCGATCGGAGGACGAATTGCGCATGTTCGTGCACGCCCACAGTTGCTTGACTGTATACAAGAAGCACAGCACAATGATAACCACTGTTCAGAGATCAGGACGCAGATGGGACATGGCAGATTTTCCGAGTTCGTGATCGATGATCAGGGGATACTACGATTTGGAGCTAGACTGTGCGTACCAGATGCTGAGGGATTGCGGCGCGAGATTCTTGAGGATGCACATCGATCGGTATATAGTGTTCATCTCGGTTCCACCAAGATATACCATGACTTGAGAGATGTTTACTGGTGGGACGGTATGAAGAGGGACATTGCAGATTTTGTGTCGAGATGCCTGACTTGTCAGCAAGTCAAGGCTGAACACTAGAGGCCCGCGGGAGAGCTACAGCCGTTACCCATTCCGGAGTGGAAATGGGGACAGATATCTATGGACTTCATCGTGGGTCTACCCAGGACTAGTCGAGGGTATGACTCCATCTGGGTGATCGTGGATCGTTTGACGAAAGCGGCTCACTTCCTACCGGTGAAGACGACTTTCGGATTTACTCAGTATGCCCAGGTTTACATTGATCAGATTATATGACTGCACGGAGTTCCGACATGCATCGTGTCCGATAGAGGCACCCAGTTTACCAGCCGGCTATGGCAGAGGCTTCAGGAGGCTTTGGGCACTCGCTTGAGTTTCAGCACAGCATTCCACCCGCAGACCGACGGACAGTCAGAGCGGACTATTCAGACTCTCGAGGACATGCTCAGAGCATGCGTATTAGACTTCGGAGGTAGCTGGGATCATCATTTGCCCTTAGTAGAGTTCTCCTACAACAACAGCTACCAGGAGACCATTCAGATGGCACCGCTTGAGGCTCTTTATGGGAGGAGATGCAGATCACCCACCTGTTGGACGGAGCTCAGTGAGAGCAGTATCTTAGGGCCACAGGTTGGGGAGGAGACGACAGCGAAGGTCCAGTTGATTCGCGATAGGATGAGAGCAGCCAGAGTAGGCAGAGATCTTATGCGGACCGTCGTCGGCGCAGGCTTAAGTTTTCTGTTAGGTGATCATGTTTTCTTGAGGGTCTCCCCAATGAAAGGTGTGATGAGGTTTGGGAAGAAGGGGGAAGCTCAGTCCCAGATACGTGGGCCCCTTGGAGATCCTTGAGCGAATTGGTGCAGTTGCGTATCGACTAGCCCTTCCGCCCCGTTTTCCAGACGTGCATCCCGCATTTCATGTCTCGATGTTCCGCAGATATATTTATGATCCTTCGCATGCGATTCAGCATCCGACGACCCAGCTTGAGCGCGACCTTGCCTACGCAGAGCAGCCAGTGATAATCTTAGATCGACAAGTGAAGAAATTGAGGTCGAAAGAGACATCGTCCGTCAAGATACTTTGGCGTGGCCAGAGCGGCGAAGAAGTCACTTGGGAGACCAAAAGCGAGATGATGAGAGAGGTATCCCCACCTTTTTGAAGGTGCGTATAGTTAGATTTATAAATTCGGGGACCGAATTTCTTTAAGGGGGGTAGATTGTAACACTTTGAAATTTTCGTTTGATTGTTTTGGTGATAATGGTAGTCATGCATGTTTTTATATTTGTGTGTTCATAGGATTTATAGTTATTATTGGTAGTGTTAGCATATTGGAAATTTTCCTTTGTAGTGTGCACCTAGCATACTTTGACATTTTGTGACTTGTTAACCATTCTTGTGCATGGTTGCAAACTCTTTTTCCCCACCATTTAATCCTTTTCTAAACCCTTTTCATAATTCAAAATTCTATTAAACAATGAGGCATGGGGGGGGGGTAGGTAAAAACTTGACTTTTGACCATTTCTTTCCCTCTCTTCTCTCTCTCTTTCCCCACTCCAGAATTCTGGAGAATTCCAGCAGCAAACCCTTCCATTTTCTTCATCTTTTCTTCTCCTCTTCATGTCTCTTTGATCTCTACACTTTTCCTTCACAAAAACAACATTTTTTCATCACTAAACCTTAAGAAAAGTGAGCTTTTTAGGGTGTTTAAGGCAAATCTACACACTAGAGGGGAAAGCTGGAAGTTTTGGTGTTCTACAAGGTTCTTAGAAGGTATTAACTCATATTAGCACCTCTTTTCCTTAGACCTGTTGTATCCTCTAGTAAAAATCTCATTTTTGTGCGTTTTTAGTGACATTAAGGGATATTTGTGATTCACATGTTAGATTGGTGTTCTCATGGTTTAGTTAGTTCCTTTAGGTGTTATTAGAGCTACTTTAACTAGGGTTTGTTCAGGTTGCACAAAAATACCCTAAAGTTCCATTTTTAGTGCAAAGTGTGGATTTTAACTAGAATTTGGGCACTGTAGGATCTGCTGTTACCCGAGACTTTTCAGTTTAAATCTAGATATTACTGTAGCATGTATGGGGGGTATAGAGTGCACACACCCAACCTGGGAGCCTAATTCCCATTTGGGGCCGCCAATTTTTGCATTCTGGCCGCAAATAGCGGCCAGATAGGGGAGCCAAGGGTTGGGGTTTGGGGTGTGGGTGTATGCTGCTATTTGGGTTGTTATGGTATATATAGTTTTGCAATATTTTTCCTGTATCAAAATCTGGGGTAGAATACCTATTTTTTCCGTATTTTCAACCTTTCGCGACACGCGTGATACGTGTGTGTGGGTTTTGGGTTTCTGCGTATCGCGACGCGTCGGAGTGATTTCAGACACGTAACCACACGTTTTAGCGTATCGCGCACACGCGCGCTTGGTTCGCGACACGAGTTACTGGTTCGGCTTAAATGTCGCGTTTCTGTGATTTCAAGCTTACGTGTGATATATTGTGTAATTATAGGTTCGCAGGCGAGTACAGCGGACGCCGCGCAGGAGGGGAAACAGGTTGTTGGCTATACCTAGTGGAAGGCTACGGTGAGTAGATTTCACATCTACGGGGATATCGCCCGCATGGCGTTCTACGTCAGGGCTGATAGGACCTTATAGTGTTCCTTATATATATTGCATGTTCATGGTTACTATATTGTACGTATTGCATTCCCTACTACACAGATATAAATTAGAATTGATAGAACACCGCACCATTACTAACGGTCCATGTGCACGAGCACCATCCTGTATGTTACACACACACCGTTAGTAATTGCCATGACACGTAGGAATCCTATATCACACCGGATCATTGCATTGTAGCTCATCTATATGTGACATGACTATATATTCATACTTGATGCCTATATCACACCGGATCATTGCATTGTAGCTCATCTATATGTGACATGACTAGATATTCATACTTGATGCCTATATCACACAGGATCATTGCATTGTAGCTCATCTATATGTGACATGACTAGATATTCATACTTGATGCCTATATCATATCGGATCATTGCATTGTTGCTCATCTATATGTGACATGACTAGATATTCATACTTGATGCCTATATCACACCGGATCATTGCATTGTAGCTCATCTATATGTGACATGACTAGATATTCATACTTGATGCCTATATCATATCGGATCATTGCATTGTAGCTCATCTATATGTGACATGACTAGATATTCATACTTGATGCCTATATCACACCGGATCATTGCATTGTAGCTCATCTATATGTGACATGACTAGATATTCATACTTGATGCCTATATCACACCGGATCATTGCATTGTAGCTCATCTATATGTGACATGACTAGATATTCATACTTGATGCCTATATCACACCGGATCATTGCATTGTAGCTCATCTATATGTGACATGACTAGATATTCATACTTGATGCCTATATCACATCGGATCATTGCATTGTAGCTCATCTATATGTGACATGACTAGATATTCATACTTGATGCCTATATCACACCGGATCATTGCATTGTAGCTCATCTATATGTGACATGACTAGATATTCATACTTGATGCCTATATCACACCGGATCATTGCATTGTAGCTCATCTATATGTGACATGACTAGATATTCATACTTGATGCCTATATCACACCGGATCATTGCATTGTAGCTCATCTATATGTGACATGACTAGATATTCATACTTGATGCCTATATCACACCGGATCATTGCATTGTAGCTCATTATATGTGACATGACTTAATATTCATACCTGCTACACATATCACATCGGATCATTGCATTGTAGCTCATTATATGTGACATGACTTGATATTCATACCTGCTACACATATCACATCGGATCATTGCATTGTAGCTCATTATATGTGACATGACTTGATATTCATACCTGCTACGCATATCACATCGGATCATTGCATTGTAGCTCATTATATGTGACATGACTTGATTTTCATACCTGCTACACATATCACATCGGATCATTGCATTGTAGCTCATTATATGTGACATGATTGATATTCATACCTGATGCACATATCACATCGGGTTATTATCTTGTAGCTTATCTATATGTAACTTGACTGGATATTTACATTTTGACGCACATATCATATCGGATCATTGGCTTGTATTTTGTGTGGATTATATGTGATTTCTGGATTTGGGAACCGTGGCCATTTTAAATGTGAAATCATTTAAAAACCCGGTTCCCTTGATATGATATTTCGGTGCGTCCACCATGTGTTTTCTCGGTGCTAGAGTGATATATGGAAACCCGAATCGAGGAGGCGGTTGAGGCCGATTACGGGTACATGGTGGACCCGGTATGGTACCCCAGGGCGAGAACGGTTTCGCTGTGCAGTAGACGGTGAGCCTGGCAGAGGGACCACTACCTACCGGTGATTGGTTGGACCTGACAGTTATCCATAGGGTACTGATCAGAGTCTATAGATGGATGCGGGGTGATCCGTACTGCTGGGGCCGAGGGCCGATACCGCAGACGGAGCCCGTGGGCTGACCCGGACTGACGGGGCCCGATGGATGAGGATTTGCGTGTCGATGCTGGACACGAGTATTTATGATATTTGGGTGCCGATGTTGGGCACTCGGGACTCTCAGAGATGTACAGGATTCGAGGGCCGATGAGGGTGCCGGCGCCTGAGCTATTTGGGAGATCTGGGTGCATTGATGGACACCGATATATATATATATTCCACGTCGACATTCCGTATAGATACTATATTTCCCCTGCTCAGCATTTATTATTGTATCTCATCCTGTAGTTACATTACCTGATAGAGCATTTGCTACCTCATCATGTAGTTACATTACCTGATAGAGCACTTGCATGATTATTGCACAAACTGCTTATCACATATTGATATCATCTGTTGGCATATGATAGAGTAGCATAGTACGTGCATGCTCGCGATTACCTTTATATGTTATCTCTATTCACGAGTTGGCAACTCACCCCCGTTGTGCCACAGTGTTTGCAGGTTGCCCTTCGGAGTAGTCGCGGCAGGCTGCTTTGCATCTTTTGGCACAGATACCCCCACAGTTGGTGTACTAGCTCTTTTGCTGATAGGTGGGTTTTGTGCGGTATCTGTTTATCTTTCAGTATGTACATTGTTGTATCTAGTATCCTCCATCTACCATGTATGTATTTGACTTAGAGACAGTGTGAGGACGATGTTGTATTTTACTCGTATTCTGGTGTCGAGCTCGTTGTGAGCCGACTGTACTTGCAGTTAATTCTATCTGTGATGTTCCCACTTGTGGATCTTGATCTTCGCTACGGCGTCGTATATTACTATCTTGGTGATTGTTTACTTAGATTTCTTGTCATGTTAGTAAATGCTTTCCTTTTAAAACTTATAACACTCTATACTTTCACTGGTTTGATTTCTGGGTTTTCGGTTCACTTAGTCGCGTTACGCCTGTAGACGTTACGTGGTTAAGTGCCGGTCACGGGCCAAACTTCGGGTCGTGACAGTATCAATCTCGGTCCCGCACATATCACATACGTGCTCCTACTCTGTTTCGCTTGAGCCAGGAAACCCCTGTGTAGGACTCTAAAGACTCGTCAATACGCCGGCAGTAGGTGATGATCATATCAAACACTCACAAGCCGCAAGCGGTCTGCTAAATGTAACGGCCACCCGGGTATTGAGCGATCAGAAAATCAACAAGCAAGCATGTACATTCTCCTGTGAATCCAAGCAGTAACACTCCCGTACAGTCCGGTCTCGTCGTCTGATATGTCGCATATCTCGCCTAGGGATGGTAAACGTCAGACCCCAGTAGCTCGATAAGTCGTGTCTATATATGGTCTATAACAGTTCGAGAAACTACCGATAACACTTACCAGTAAATCTCAGCAACCCTGGCCAGGGATTTCCGGTTATAGCCAATCGAACACAGCACAACATCAACTCCCTATACCGGGAGAGACGAATCCCCTCCTATCGCTCATTGCCTCCATGTGATTCGGGACTGTACCCAAAAGCCACCTTTTTGCATGCCCTCTTGGACGTGGTATGATGGAAATCAAAGCACAGTGGGAATCACACAAGACTCTATGACGATCTCGGGTCAACAGACTACTCTGTACCAGTGTCACCGGAGAACTGCCATCTGACGTAAGGTATAATACCATCTGGGAGTTCTCGGCGAGTCCGTCCAGTGTACCCAGTCTCCACTGAGCACCCGTACACCATCCTTGATGTCAAACACCGATGGATATGGGATCATCCATCGCCCATCATATGGGTCAAGATGCGTATACTCTAGTCTACTCTGGTGTATTGATGCCCTGTCTCGATACACCCTCGACTTGGAACAGTTATAGGATGTACTCATCGACTACCGTGGCCCCACTAGTATGATCTCATCATAGTCCCAGTAGTCGAGTACATATCCTAAGGGCTTTATCAATATGTAACATAGAGACAATCAGAGTACATGTTAAGATAAAGTACAACCAGATAGCATACTATCATGTCGAGCAAGAAAGTCCTCCCTATATATGTCCTAGCATCCACTACAATATACATTGTATGTACAGTAATGGCCTCTAGGGCATACATATAACTAACATAGGACAGTACACCCATTATGCTTATTGGATAGTCTTCTTCCAAACCATAGGCTGGTGCCGAACGGTAGGGAAGGAAGAAAACCATTTGGCCTAAAGGGGTGTACAGAAGGTAATGACTAAAGACATATAAAGGGATTTGGAGAGATGGCAAAGAAATATACGGTTATAGTTGTGAATCTGATAATGGAAGAGGCATTACTAGGAATACCAGGATACCCCTTCGAAACATTTACATGTTTCAATTTCACTGTGTATTGTTAATAGAAAACTGATTTCCCAATTAGCCCTTGCTCCAGGGTATGTATTTACCAGGTTTGATTCTCACATCTGTATGGTTTTACAGATGATGAGTGGGAGTAAGTTATTGGGAATTGGGTGATCATCCTCATTATATCGGGATTCGTTGTAATTGGTGATATTTGAGGAAATCACCTGGGTTGTTTGCCGGACGGCAGATATTTGGTTTTGAATATCCGTTGTTATGCACCAATTTCAAATTGATATATCTGTACGTCTATTTTTATAGAGTGAGATATAACTTTTTGAAATTATGTCCATGACATTTACCTATATCAGTGGATGGTTAGGTAAGGAGCATTAAACAGCGATGTAATTATTCTTAACCATAAGTGCAGTTTTCAACCTACGACACACGGCGAATGAGTTATTAAACTCAAGGGACTTATACAGAGTATTGTATGTTGTCCAGTGTCCATTAGGACAGAGCGGTTGGTACTCGTACTATATTCTGTTTACTTATGACTTCTCTAGTTCTTATACATGTGTTTCGTAGAAATGCAAGGTCTAAGTTTTGAGAAGTTATAGGTATAAGAATAAAGTAGAGAATCGGGTATTGCAAGTATCAGGATTCCTCAAGGTGATCGAAGATGTGGATACTTGTGTATGGTATTCAGTTGATAGTAATGATTAAGAGAACTTGCTTCTCTTCCAGGTTACTCATAATTGGATGCACTCCTAAATTGAGTAATGCTGATTGGCCCTCTCTCCATTTAGTTGACATGCACTGGAGACAGCTGCATGATTTGAATCTGGTTCCAATTAAATCAGTGCCCCTGTTTCTATATTGGATATAGAATAGTTCATATCTTAACAATGTTAAGGTACGGGGAGTTGTCCGGCTTATGCTTAAAACCAGACTCTGGATAACTCAAGACACGTTTCTGTAATGGCTATTTGTGGGTGGACCCGGGCTATGACGAGGATTGACTTTCTACCATCTGGAAGATCAATAGTGATATTGTTCTTGACTCGCCACGGTTTTAGCAAAATGGATTTTTTTTTCAGAAAACAGTAGTGGGAGTATGGTAGAACTGGAAGTGATTCCAGAACCGCAAACGATTACTGAAAATTTGATAAGAACCTAAAGATTCAATCTGGTTTGACATTCCATTGGCCACTCCGCAGATATGGTGGGTAACCTCAGGCACTCGAGAGGTACTTCGGTATGCTCAAAGACGGTGACAGGGAGGTTCTTGTTTACCCAGAATTGACACTACTATTGTTCCAGGCTATGAGACCCGGCAGGAGGATGAGTATAGCGTCGTTCTAAACTAGCTTTAGAAGTGTACGTGTATATGACTCTGTCAGAGGGTTGTCATAGTCAGTGGGAGCAGCGGAAGTATAGTGGACAACAAGCTTATTTCTATTTATGGACTAAAGCAGATATAGCGGAGATAGATCATCTATTTCTGATGTGACAATCATAGGTTTGACTTCATCAGAATAAGGGATGGATCTGTTAAGAAGGTAGTAGGGTGTGATGTCCTGGTATTTGGATGACATACACAGAGTAGGAAGTGAAATTCCTATACTACGATCGGTTATATTTTGGTTGTCACACAGTGGTTTCTCCACATGGGATATGGATATTCTATCAGATATTCTGGTTACTAGATCTATGGTTTTAGATCTAGATTTGGGTAGTTTCCCAATCTGGGTACTTAGACAGCATTCTGAAGGTCTTTTAGAATGGACGACTCCTGGCATGGTGGTGTACCTACAGGTGATGGAGTCACCCTCTCTGAAGGTGTCTTACAGACTAAAGGGGAGAGGGATGTGCATGATTGGCAGATCACTTGCTTAGGCAATTGAGTTGCTCATGAGATGTCAAGTACCACACCAGATATTGTTTTTGCACTAGATGCAATAAGTAGATATTAATCCTGTCCTGGAGAAACGTTCGGAAGCAGTCTTAGAACATAAGTGGATGTTTTAGGAATATGATAACAACAGCCTCTTTTAGGAGACAGTTATCATTCCAGGCTTCCAAGGTGACCTGGATGACAGAATGACTGTCAGAGTTACAGTTTTCCCTCTGACGAGGGGCAGTAGTTTGGACAGGTAGTCCAGGCGGATACTGAGGGAGGCATTGCGCAGGATACCGATTAAGTTCAGGTGACGATTGTTAGTGTACATGCCCTAGAGGCCATTACTGTATCATACTAGTATGTATATTACTCAATGGAAGCTTGGGATATTCACCTTGTATTGACAATCTTGCTCAAAATAGTAGTATGCTACTTGGTTTGTTTCTACTTCAATGTGTACATGTGTTTATTTCAGTATATCACCTATACACATTAGTGGAGCCCTTAGGATCTTTGCTTGATTACCAGCGTTGTGATGGCAGTCACACTAGTGGGGCTGGGTAATCTATAAGCACATCCTTATGCAGGTCCCTAGTCGCAGGACTATCGAGACAGGGCATCGATACTCCGGAGTAGACTAGCGCATGCGCTTCTCATCCCAGTGTGGGAGACGGTCTGTGCCACAGCCGTTGGTACGTCGTAGTTGAGATAGTATGCGTGTGCTCGTTGGGTTACGAGTACACTGGACAGGACTCGTCGGGAACTGACTAGTTGGTATTATGCCTATCGTCAGTTATCAGTTCCCAGGTGACATGAGTACAGCTTAGTCCGCTGACTTGACACTGTCACTTCGCCTCGAGTGTGTTCCCACTGTACTTTGATTACTACCCTACCACGGCTCAAAGGAGTCGTGCAAACAGGTGGTAGTTGGGTGCAGTCCCGAAGCACTTGGAGGCAGTGACGGTTAGACAGGATTCGTCTCTCCCGGTATTGGGGGTTGACATCGCGCTTTGTCTAGGAGAGCCATTACACGAGTAGTCCCTGGCCAGGGCAAACGAGATATACTGGTAGGCTTCCAGTGTTATCTCAGGGTGTTTTGGGCTTCACTCCGACATGACTTGTACCACTATTGGGGGACTGTCGTTTACCGCCCCCTAGGCCCGCCATGCGATGTATCAGACGAACAGACCGGACTGTACGGAGAATGTCACATTCAGGCTCAGTAGGAGTTCAGATGGGTTTCGCCTCGTCAGTCTTCTTGTCGGCATTACCTGGGGACCGTTACGCACAGCTAGTGCCGCTTGCGGTCTGTGGTTAAACCCACTGCCAGCGTAGTGTCGAGTCTTTAGAGTCCCACACAGAAAGCTTTTCGCCTTTAGGCAAAAGAGTAGAGGTCGCCTGGTTTTTCGACAGGTCGCCTGGTTTTGCGACAGGGTTCGGTCACATCCGTGCACTTGTGCACGTACTGTGTCCAGACAGTTTACACTAGCGGGCTTTAGTTTAAGCCAGATCCTAGTGTACCTTTTGGGATTGGATTTATCCAGTTTGCATTCGTGTTTCTCGGAACGCGAATGCGGGTGTGTATGCACAGTTGACGGGGAGACAGAGGCAGAGGATTCTCATTAGGGTTGTTGACCGTTGACAGTTGACTATTGACTTTTTGCTCAACCCTAATGTGAATATGATATGTGATTAACAATTATATTAATTAAGTATTATGGTGACATGGTTGTTGAGGGATTGACTTTGTTGACTTGTTGACTTTTGTTGACTTGTTGACTTTGTTGACCGGTTGACTAGGTTTGACTAGTTGACCATCATGATAACTATAGCTATCATTTCATGGCAAAGACTTTTGCTTGCTTGCTCCTTTGTGCAAAATGAGTGCATGAAATGATATGGCTATGGTTGCTTAAACCATCACATAATACTTGATTGATATGATGAGTTATGATGGTTATGGATTATGAGAGGGTGAAAGACAAAAGAGAGGCTCATTCTCACTTGACCATTCTCTCTCTTGTTCTTGAGCTCTCATACTCTTGCTCTCACCCTCTTCCTCTTGCTCCCTCTCTTGACTCTATGGTTCACTTATCTCATGAGTTGAGAACCAAGAACCATAGATAAAATCCCATACAAACTCTTCTCTACTCACTCTAGTTCACAAGGTTTAGCAAACCGAGTGAACTAGTTTCTTCAAAGATCGAAGAAGGAGCCAAAAGGTTGAAGCTTTCAGGTGGATCTATCTTCGGCGTAAGGAGACGAGGGGAAGAAGCCGATCCGGACCACCATCAGAGTTTGAAGACGAAGGAGTTCAAGACAAGCAAGGTATAAACCCCCTAGCCGAGTAGTTAACGACTCCTAGTTAGGATGTTAGTTAGATGTTTAACAAAGATCCGGGTTTTAAGTCCATGTTACCACCTCTAGAAAAATCGTTTTTTATCAAATTCCGCATGCCCGAAAGTACCGGGAGAGGTTGCATGGACTTACAGTGGTATCAGAGCCTAGTTAAACTCTACCTAAAATGTTAGCAAAGTAGCTAGAAGATCGATCAAAGAAAAAGTCCCGAAATGAACCCGATTTTCAAACTTGCTGTCGATTTTTTATGTTCTGTAAAAATGATAAATCATGCATCAAAAATCGACTCAGGGTTTTTAAAAGCTACTGTAGAAAAATCACCCAGAGATCCCCCTAAACCACCGCGGAAACACGGCAATATCTTGCTATTGCCGCGGTTCCGCGGCCTCCTTGGCTCCTCTCTGGTGTTTCTTTGCTACAGTGTACTTGCAAGGGTATTTTGGGAATTTTGGTACATGTATTTTCAACCCAGATTTTCCAGAACGAAAATTTTATTTTTGGGGTCCCGAAAATCCGTATTTTTGATCGAACTTCTAAAAGACTTAAGCTGACGGGTTTTCTGTGATGTGATATTTGTATTGAACGTCTGCTAATCGCTATATGTCGATTAGTGGGGGTTATACAAATCTGTGATCTGTAATGTTGCTGGAATGTGTATATGAATATGTTGGATTGTCGCGGGTGAATAGCCGGGGGGTTGTGAGACGAGAGTTTTTCTTTTCTTTCAATTCATGTAAATTTTGTAAATTGATGTAATATTATTTGTATGACCGCACAACCAGGTCGGGGTTGTAGCCATCATTGTATAATTTCTTTTTACTGTTTTTGCTCCTAGGATAGACCCATGGAGGGGGTGCACAAACTACCGGGTATCTCGAAGTGCCGAGTAGCCTACTCACGGCGTTGAGGGAGGTTGCTCCGCTTCGGGTACTTGGCGGGTAGTTTGCCGCACCCGTAGGGGTCTTGGGTGGGGTATTGGCTATTCACCGCGACCGTGTAATCTGCTTTTCGTTACAGGCTCGTACGAATTGCGGATTCCTAGTATATCCAATGTATTCATCTGTGATCTGAAATGGCTATCTTTGCAAATATATCTATATATGATATTATTTAGGCGTTGCTTATGTTTTACAGACGCGCTAGCCCAGCCCCCGCTCTGTCGTTAGTTAAGTAACCTAACGGGTAATGACGGGGCCCAGTGGCGAATGCGAATGGCATAAGCGTACGTCATATTTTGGTTGTTTTCTACAATGGTAGGATTAAATGATGGGACGCATTAAAAGAACTAATGCAAGAATAACACGCATTAAAAGAACTAATGCAAGAAAATAAACCAAGTAAAAGTCGTTGGAACACTTTCGAAAAACCACTCGGTTCTTTTCAAAACTAACTTTTAAAATGCGGAGTTTGAGCCACTCCTTTTAAAAGCTATCATGGTTCCATCGATTATATCAAGTTCACTACGTTCACGGTTTCGCCAAAACCATTCGTAGCCCTCCGTCGTTTCAGTTAAATATTCAGTAGTATTCAAGCTATGTATTTTGACCTTCGCCAAGGCATAGTGATTGGTAGCTGCTGAATGTTTATCTGTGGCGTAGATAGATGCGTTGGTTTGGGACAGTCGTACTACCATTTTGGCCTTCGTCAAGGGTATGTACGGGTGGGTTCAAATTAACCTGGATAATGACGGGTAGAACTTGACATGTGACTTATGATATTTTGGCCTTCGTCAAGGTCATAAGAGCATGGGGCAAAAATCCACATCGGGAGTTTCATAAGTACTGAAACTTGCTAGTATTGCATACCATTTGGAGTGTGATGATTCTGGTAGGATTCCTTCAGTTTCGTCACGCAATGATATTTGGATCCTGATCCTACTGTGAGTATATGCTACTCCTCGGGAAATTTCTCACTTAACGATCAATGCTATAAACCAAGTAGGTGCCTAGAAAGGTGTTAGCGGGGCTACGCCCACAGGGAAAAGAGGTTATTTAATTAAGGAACTTCGTGAAAGCGTTGGAAAACCTCCCTCGAAGTACCGACACCAGCCTGGCTGAACGGTTAAGCAAGTATTGTACGGTGGGATTGATCCTGACTAATTCTTCCCTTTTGGTTTGAGGAGGGATTCGAGAGACAGTGGGAGCCATCCTGTTTAGACAAATTAAAAACCACTCTAAACTTGCAAGAGCATCATGCTGAGTGTTTTCTTCTCTCTCTCTTAATTGCAGCGACCCAGTGACCGCACCTAGGTTACATCTAGATAATAAAATGACTGAATCTGACTGTTATGACTGGCAAAGGTCTGTCCAGATGTCCATTGCCCATGACAAGCTGGGACTCCTCTTAACTGATCATACCCCTATCGTCTCAGGTCCAGTTTCCCCTGTCACGGATATTTATATCCATAGGACATCGGAAAAGGATTGTGCGAAAGCCAAGTGCCTCGTGTTAGCCTCAGTTAATGGTGCAAACCAGAGGCAGCACGAGAAGATGGACTCAGTTTCTATCTTCCTCCATAACAAATATTTATATGGAGAGCAATCTCGTATCGCAAGATATGAGACCTCGAACGAATTGCTTCAAGCGAGGTTGGCTCTCGGGTCATCTGTAGGGGACAACGTCCTTACAGAGGCCAGCTATTTTAAGCTCACGGACCTGGAGACCACGTTGGAGAATAGGTCAAGTACTGACTTAATTCTACAGTCCCTGCCCTCTACTTATACCTTGAAGGAAACCAGGGAAGAAAAAGGAAAAGCAAGGGCAAAAGTTTCAGGACTGGATGTAGTAAAAGAGGGATGTTCCTATTGTAACGGGAATGAACATTGGCAGAAGGATTGCAGGGCTTGCATAGCCAGTTGCCAGAATTCGAAGCATGTTATGGCTTCGGCTTCGAGTGTGTTTGTAATAGAGAACTGTTTGTCAGTTAACCCTACTTCCTGGGTATTGGATACCGGATCAGGATCTCATATCTGTAATTCGTTACAGGCTCTGAGAAACCGTAGGGTTATCAGGAAAGGTGATATGACTCTCAGGGTTGCTAACGGAATGAGCATGGATGCTGTATCCGTAGGGGAATATCACCTAGGACTGACAACTGGGCAGATATTGATTCTGCGTGACTGTTTGTATGTACCAGGTGCGACTTGTAATATCATATCTGTATCCTTACTTTCTAAGGAAGGATATGATTTTGCTTTTGTAAGCGATGTAGTAAACATCCACCTAAATCAAGCACTGATTGGGTCAGGTACATTAAATAATGGTATATACGTACTGAATCAAGCTCAGATATTCAGTTTCCAGAACACACTTTGTCACGTCCCGAAAGTACGGAAAATGACCGGCACTTAAACTACGAAACGTCTCGAGGCGTACGTAATCTAAGTAAGCCGAAAACCCAGAAATCCAAACCAAGAAAAGTAGTAGAGTGAAGGAAAACCAATTTAAAATCAAGTAGTTTTAATAGCATAAGCCGAATTATGCAGTTTTTTAAAAAAAACATCAAGTATTTCCTGAAAATTTCGGCAGAGTCTCCTTTGTAAATACTGGCTCCCAAACGGGATACAACATGAATAGTATACGAAATCAAAAAAAAAAAAAAAAAGCATCCCCAAGCGGGAGCTAACTCTTCGTCAATCAACGGTCACAACCACACAAGCAAAATAATATACAACGCCAAGGGCGAGGATCAAAACTCAAAAGGAAACTCAAAACCACCAGAAATATAACGAGCGACTCTAAGGTCGAAAGAATAAACAACACTGGTCTCTAACTCAATAAATACATGTTTGGTTGATGGAATTTACTAGATACAACTGAATAATATCATACAAGGTAAATAATGGGGGTATGATACAAGTAAACCCACCTACTAGCAAATCACCCGAATGAAACTATGCCCGCAAAGCCGTAAGGAACCTGTACGGCAACCTGCAAGAAACTGGGGCACAAAGGGGGTGAGTTGCCAACTCGTGAATAGAAAAACATCTACGCACAGAAATCGCATAAATAACGCAACCTAGGTCAATGATCATAATATATCCTCAAATATAAGTATAACAGGCAGCCTATAACAATGACTAGGGTAATATCTAACCCGAGTAATATTTCATTTGCCCGTGTCAGTGCCTCAGGTAGCAATATATCATATGAATGAGGTATGAATGCATGAAACAGAATACATGTAAATGAAGAAACTGTTTTCATAAATTAGTGAGATTTCCTTCGTATTTTTAAACTGAGGTATCATAATGAAATCAGTATCAGCAGTGTCTAGCATCGACACAAAACATAAATCTCACTGTCTCGAAATATCAATGTCTCAAGCTCAATATCTAGGGCGTCGTCAGTCCGGACCGGCCCCTACCATCCATCTCAAGACCACGACGGTATCCTCCGGATATCCGACGCGTCGGGTAATATCACCGGTAGGTAGTGCTCCCCAGCCAGGCTCAACGTCAACACCACATTCCTCTTGCCCCGGGGTACCATACCGGGCCCACCATATACCCGTGACGGTTCCTCCACTCCTCGACACGGATCTCCAAAACCACAGCAAACTCATGGTGGACGACAATTTACATCACTAGAAAACCGCAACATTTTATATTTTAAAAGATCATAAGTTGTAAATTTTGCGGCTTTCCCCGAAATCCAGAAATATCATAAATCTCAAGAAATCATCACAAGTGCATATGTCAATGATAATGAACTAGGCATGAACAACTGAATAACCGTATGCATGAAGTGGTAGGTAATAACTACAATGTCTAATATGGCATATAAGGGAAGTACACTAATATCATGTCAAAACTACTAGCTAACAATCTAAGTCAAGCAATTATATTCTCTAAAGTGTACGTGACATGGCAATTACCGATGAAGATGTGTATGAGCCGGCAAGTAGGTGTACGTGGTACATACGCATCATCGGTAATGGTGCTGGTGTCCTAACAGCATGATATCAATAATGGAATATGCAGCAAAATAAATATGCGAGGCAGAGCGAACAGCAATAATGTGCGGGAGCTGAATACTAGACACAACGATAACTAATCTGCAATAATCTAATATAAGTCCTACGAATGGTGCCTTTTGAAATAACACGAATCATGGGGTTTTGAAAATAGGGGCTACGGTGTTTTTATGAAAAGATACGTCGTTTTTGAAATATCCGTAGATTCCCTTGAGCTGTCTTTAAAAATGCCCACGATTCGTTAGTTTTTGAAATAGGTAAGAAGTCTAATCTAATCTAACAACTACACTAAACTATACGGCTGAACTAACAACCTGATCTACAGGTAAGGAAACCGCCTATCATCTGAGTCGATACATATACATACCTGTATATGTATAGTCGATGATCCCGCCACAATAATATCATATCCGATACCATATCTATAATCAGGCATCCCAAGTCAAGAGTGCGGATCAATCATCAATATAGCTCGTACGTAAATCCGTCGTACGGCATCCCAATCTGGGTACGGGTCAATATCACATTCATCATGCTATTCACCTGGTATCCTCTTTATCAAATATCATAATCGGGGTACTGATCTACGTCTAGTACCATACTGATACCGCCTACGTGTGCATGGACGTGTGTGAAACACTACGTCAAGGACCCGCTACAACGTCATGTCGTATCTAAGATACGAACCCTGCTATATCACCGATCTCACGGCCTCAAATCAAATCTCATCGTCTCAGCTCAATCCCAAGTATCATCCTCAATCCGTATGTGAACACATAGTCCCATACCCATGTGAACACATAACTATAAAGAATCCCATGAGTGCATATCAATAGGAATGTATGCAAGTATGTATGTGTGTATGTGTAGTGCAACACTACCCTAGGGTTCGCAACACTAAAAATAGTCCAACACACCAATATCCATCCTAAGCATCGTTATTAATCCTAAATAACATATAATAATTGTTGGTGTGTATACGCATCTGTATACACCACTACGGACTGCGGGGGTGCTATACGCCATCCACCCGACTTCTCCCCGTAGATATAAATCTACTCACCTGGTCCTCGCTAGCCGGTGCCGACGTTGCCACGCGCTTGCTTGTCGTCTCGAAGTCCACATGGGGGTACCTACATATCATAACGCACCATATCTCATTAAAATCCGACTCATGATCAAAACGACGCACGAATCCCACATAGGTCAAAACCTATGGTTGCTTTCACAAATCAACCCAAAAACCCTCGACGTCGGCGTACAAACGCCAAACCATCGAGAAAAACCCAAATACACTCATTTGCACATTCACGAACACTAATTTTAATATAAACTAGGTTAAAACTCACAAAAACGCCAATTTCACTCAAAAAGTCATTTTTCCGAAAATCTAGCAAGCACAATTCGCCGTTTTTGTACAAAACACGATGTTTAAATGAATGTAGCGGCCAATATATTTATTAAATATCTTAAATAAGTCATAAAAACCATTTCCATAATTTAAACTCATAAATTTGCATAATTTCCAAAATCCTAGTTTGCAAAATATCAAATTTAACACCCTTTAAAGCAAAATTCACAATTCATCAATTAAGCTTCGTTTTGCATGAACCAAAGTCATTAAACCACTCATTATAATAGTTATAATGACATGAACACTTAATTATATTTTAATCTAAGCATTTGATAATTTTTCAAAAACTCTAGTTAGCAAAAACAAAACTTAATTTAGACATTTCCATGCAACAATATGAAATTTAACTACTAAATTACTTTCTACAAATTCTAAGATGGTAAGCTACCCATCACAACCATACACCAATTCACAATAACCTAACTTGCATTCAAACCCTTTTCTTGAATTCCAAAACGTGCAATTAAACTCACATATCCAAATAACACTTAAATAAATTAGCTTAAGAAATTAGTAACAATTTAAGCAACAAAAATGTTTAGAAATATACCCAAAAGCATATGAAGATCCACAAGCATCCATGGCACTCCAAAATGCTCTCTTTTCACAAGGATCCATGCTTGAAATGCTAAGGAATAATGGGTAAGTGTTGGATTTGGAAAAAAGCTTTGAAATTGTATGGATTTTGAAGCTTTTTTTTATGGATTTTTGAAGCAAAAATGGAGTGAGAACTTGGGGAGGGGGGGCTGCTAAGGGATCAGTTTCGGCCAGATTTTGGGGGGAGTGGGTGAGTGAGGAGAGAGAGTGAGGTGGGGAAAGTTGTTTCAAGTCAAAGTCAACTCAATTTATATCATTTTCTACTCTTTTCTTTTCTTTTCTTTTCCTTTTCTTTCCTTTGCAAACCAAGTGGGGAAAAAGTGAGGGCTGCTGAATTTGGCTAAGGGGAGGAGTAAGTAGGGGTGTGGGGGTGTGGGTACGGGTGTGGGGTAATGAAAAATGATAAATACAATACCCCAAACATCCATTTACGCTAAAAAAAAGCCTTTTTTCTTCAATAATTTCTAAACCGTTTTGGCAAATGATTTCGTTCCAAAAACCACATGATAAATTTTTATTTAATGTTTTATGATGCACAAAATTTGTTTCAACTCATTCCAATTTGTAATTTTCCCTAATTAAATGTATTAGTGACGGCTTAAAATAATAATAAAATAATATTTTTTTTCCAGAAAATTTGAAATTTCACCAGCGGCTCAATAAACACCAAAAAATAGCAATTACATAGATAGAATATGTATATTTAATTTTTATAATAAGATATTTGTATTTTGACTTTTTACAGAAAACCCCCTCATTTTACCGATTTTCCGAAATTTCACCGAAACGATTTTCAAAACGCTACAATCTTCCCCGCTTAAAGAAATTCGGTCCCCGAATTTAAATTCAAACTCCCCCAATTACTAAAACATCTAAGAAAAACCATCAAGTCGTCGGGGCTCCGAAATTGTAAATACATAAAACAAATCGTAGCGCAGTGCATGCGCTTGAAAAAAAATGAGTATATAACTCAAATCAAAACTCCGTCAAGCATCCCGCAATCATCGGAGTCATGGAGAAGACATCAATGCCAAATCCAAATCAAACCAATATGATATAACTCGAAACTATACATGTAAACATCGAATCTATATCTGTAAGTATCTGAAGGAAATGCATGCTAAATCTCTTAAGTCGCTGTGCAACGCGTATAACACTGCACAGTGGCGGACGTCTATCATAAGAAAATAACTATATACATATATACCTTTGTTTGAAATATACGTTCCGCCGTTTTGGAAACAATTTAGAAGGGTCTCCTTGTTTTAAACATTTCGTGTCATATCGGACACGTAGGTAAATACTGAAGCTATAGCTCGCTTTTTGAAAATCCCTTCAATAACTATCAATGCATGTAAAATATATTACTGTCCTCTGACTAGTCCTGCTCAGTACGAAAACACATAGCAATATCATAAAAACGTACTGCTCTATACGAAATCAATCCTAAAATATGCACATGAATACTACGTGCGTCTGGTGCGCACGGAAATCAAAATCCATGAATGTGTCATACATGCGCACAGAAACAACATCTAAGTGAATCGGGTGTGCACGAAATATCTGTCGTAGGCAACATGTGTGCCTGACAGCAAAATCAGGTGCATCTGACATGCATGAAAAAAATCTCGATTTAGTGCATCTGGGGTGCACCAAAATCACCCTTCAAAACATGCGCCCAACATGCGCGAATATCCAAATCAGGTGCATCCATCATGCACGAAATCATAAAATCCAATATCAAGCGCCGAACGTGCGCAAAATCAATCAGGTGCACAAAACAAATATCGAGTATCACAATCGAAATCGAAGTCCATTGCATCTAAGTGCACAAAAGGCGTATCACTGCACTGCAAGCATATATAAACTATACATAGTGCAGGAACGAAATCGTGTGCGTGCATACGCACAAAATCAACTCAAATGTCTGAAACCGTAAAATCACAAACATGTGAAACCCAAGCACGAAAACGATATCAAGTGCAACACTGTGCAAGAATCGTAAATTCTCAATCATCAAAATCAAATCATGCGAATAAATCACCCAAAACATCGAATTCGATAATGGCGGAATAGTACCGCTCAAGTGCATCCTCTAAGAATCTCGGGCCAACTGTCGCGGTCACTAGTGGGACGTCTCGTCGATGATCATGGACTCTGGCCTGCTGGTGTGCGTAACAATGACCACTCCTGGGTCAAGATCTCCACTGTGAAATACCAATCTCTCGGTCTATCGGCTCATCGGCCCTGTCAGGTGTGCTAACGGGGATGATCCCATTCTGGCACTTCTCTGGTCATCTCTTGGTCAATCATCACGACCACTCGTAAGACAGCATATCACTGGCGTCGGCCTCTGGCTCTCTGAATGTACGTGACACATCTGATCCTGGGTGCAAGTATCATTGCAGCAGTGTCCTGGAAGGAATCCTGCTCACGGTCTCTTCCATGTCTCGTCTCTGCCAACTGTCCGGAAGTCATTGTCCTTTCCTATATCTGCATCTTGCTCCGGAACGGCTGCATACCCATCGCGACTCCTTCTGGAAGGTATATCCAGTACTCTGCCTCGGCATGCGTATCGCATCTCTGATGTCGGCGGAGTGGAACGTCGTCTTATCCAGATCTTGTACGGACCTCTTTACTCTACTTTCTCTAATGTCGACTGCTTCGGAATCGTCTCATCATGGCTATATGGACTGAGCTCCAACGGCTATCCTCGTATCTGGAGTCTCCCAAGAAATGCATCTCACCACCTAGCATCCGAATTAAGTCGAGCCATCCGACCGAGTCGTCAAACCTCATAATCCCCCAAGAGCTCAACCTCTTGGGCACAGTTTAATAGTATCGAGTACATACCACAGCATCGGTGGTCCAGCCGTAGAAGGGCAAACCCAAGCCTCACTAATGGCGCCGTAGAACTGCCGCAAACCCGAAGGTTCAAAGGCTTTCACACGGTCATTAAGTCGAGTTAGGGTTTCATTCTTGTAGAGGGACCATAGAATTGCCTGCATGTCTTTCCGACTACTTTAAACTTGGAATAATAGGTTTCTGACATTCGATCGTCTCTGTCGACTCTCAACGTCTCCGCGTGAAATCGTCTCCAGCTGGAATCAATCTATCTGATGACCTCGCATCGGGGTAAGCGAACGAACCACCTGTCCTAGTCATTCATCATCGGGTGACTAGCGACCTTCTATCATCTATTCGTACAACTCGCCCCGCCATAGTTCCAACATATGGGGCGATATCTCGTCGCTCGCAGCAACAACTGGCTCGCTCGTCTGCATGCTGAACAGTGCCTCAATCATCAGGAGTAAGCAACACACCAACGGTCATCAAAATCCGGCTGGCCTCTGTCAGTGGCTCAATCCTCTAGTGTCGATCGGTACATCCGAGTAACCTCATAAAGGCGATCCGCCAAACGCTCGCGGCGCGGAAACACAGTAAAAAGACACATCTCTGCAATCGTGTGTCGCCGGAATTTCGCCCTGGTCAGTCCTCGTTCGTGACGAGCTTGTGCTGACCGCAACTCTAGCTGTAGCTCTCCCTGCCCATAATCGTGGCAGAAAAACCATAACTGGTACTGATGAGGCTGGATCAGGAAGGAATATAATACTGAACAAGGAAATGTACATCCTAAGGCTTCATAAGTGGAGTGGCGTGTCGTAAATATGCCGCGGAACATACCAACGGTACGTCACTCTACTTTAGTCACCTATTCCATCAACCAAGGGTCATCCTACGCTCCGAAGGTAAAACCTAACGCTCTGATACCAACTTTGTCACGTCCCAAAAGTATGGAAAATGACCGGCACTTAAACTACGAAACGTCTCGAGGCGTACGTAATCTAAGTAAGCCGAAAACCCAGAAATCCAAACCAAGAAAAGTAGTAGAGTGAAGGAAAACCAATTTAAAATCAAGTAGTTTTAATAGCATAAGCCGAATTATGCAGTTTTTAAAAAAAAAACATCAAGTATTTCCTGAAAATTTCGGCAGAGTCTCCTTTGTAAATACTGGCTCCCAAACGGGATACAACATGAATAGTATACGAAATCAAAAAAAAAAAAGCATCCCCAAGCGGGAGCTAGCTCTTCGTCAATCGACGGTCACAACCACACAAACAAAATAATATACAACGCCAAGGGCGAGGATCAAAACTCAAAAGGAAACTCAAAACCACCAGAAATATAACGAGCGACTCTAAGGTCGAAAGAATAAACAACACTGGTCTCTAACTCAATAAATACATGTTTGGTTGATGGAATTTACTAGATACAACTGAATAATATCATACAAGGTAAATAATGGGGGTATGATACAAGTAAACCCACCTACTAGCAAATCACCCGAATGAAACTATGCCCGCAAAGCCGTAAGGAACCTGTATGGCAACCTGCAAGAAACTGGGGCACAACGGGGGTGAGTTGCCAACTCGTGAATAGAAAAACATCTACGCACAGAAATCGCATAAATAACGCAACCTAGGTCAATGATCATAATATATCCTCAAATATAAGTATAACAGGCAGCCTATAACAATTACTAGGGTAATATCTAACCCGAGTAAAATTTCATGTGCCCGTGTCAGTGCCTCAGGTAGCAATATATCATATGAATGAGGTATGAATGCATGAAACAGAATACATGTAAATGAAGAAACTGTTTTCATAAATTAGTGAGATTTCCTTCGTATTTTTAAACTGAGGTATCATAATGAAATCAGTATCAGCAGTGTCTAGCATCGACACAAAACATAAATCTCACTGTCTCGAAATATCAATGTCTCAAGCTCAATATCTAGGGCGCCGTCAGTCCGGACCGGCCCCTACCATCCATCTCAAGACCACGACGGTATCCTCCGGATATCCGACGCGTCGGGTAATATCACCGGTAGGTAGTGCTCCCCAGCCAGGCTCAACGTCAACACCACATTCCTCTTGCCCCGGGGTACCATACCGGGCCCACCATGTACCCGTGACGGTTCCTCCACTCCTCGACACGGATCTCCAAAACCATAGCAAACTCATGGTGGACGACACTTTACATCACTAGAAAACCGCAAATTTTATATTTTAAAAGATCATAAGTTGTAAATTTTGCGGCTTTCTCCGAAATCCAGAAATATCATAAATCTCAAGAAATCATTACAAGTGCATATGTCAATGATAATGAACTAGGCATGAACAACTGAATAACCGTATGCATGAAGTGGAAGGTAATAACTACAATGTCTAATATGGCATATAAGGGAAGTACACTAATATCATGTCAAAACTACTAGCTAACAATCTAAGTCAAGCAATTATATTCTCTAAATTGTACGTGACATGGCAATTACCGATGAAGATGTGTGTGAGCCGGCAAGTAGGTGTACGTGGTACATACGCATCATCGGTAATGGTGCTGGTGTCCTAACAGCATGATATCAATAATGGAATATGCAGCAAAATAAATATGCGAGGCAGAGCGAACAGCAATAATGTGCGGGAGCTGAATACTAGACACAACGATAACTAATCTGCAATAATCTAATATAAGTCCTGCGAATGGTGCCTTTTGAAATAACACGAATCATGGGGTTTTGAAAATAGGGGCTACGGTGTTTTTATGAAAAGATACGTCGTTTTTGAAATATCCGTAGATTCCCTTGAGCTGTCTTTAAAAATGCCCACGATTCGTTAGTTTTTGAAATAGGTAAGAAGTCTAATCTAATCTAACAACTACACTAAACTATACGGCTGAACTAACAACCTGAACTACAGGTAAGGAAACCGCCTATCATCTGAGTCGATACATATACATACCTGTATATGTATAGTCGGTGATCCCGCCACAATAAAATCATATCCGATACCATATCTATAATCAGGCATCCCAAGTCAAGAGTGCGGATCAATCATCAATATAGCTCGTACGTAAATCCGTCGTACGGCATCCCAATCTGGGTACGGGTCAATATCACATTCATCATACTATTCACCTGGTATCCTCTTTATCAAATATCATGATCGGGGTACTGATCTACGTCTAGTACCATACTGATACCGCCTACGTGTGCATGGACGTGTGTGAAACACTACGTCAAGGACCCGCTACAACGTCATGTCGTATCTAAGATACGAACCCTGCTATATCACCGATCTCACGGCCTCAAATCAAATCTCATCGACTCAGCTCAATCCCAAGTATCATCCTCAATCCGTATGTGAACACATAGTCCCATACCCATGTGAACACATAACTATAAAGAATCCCATGAGTACATATCAATAGGAATGTATGCAAGTATGTATGTGTGTATGTGTAGTGCAACACTACCCTACGGTTCGCAACACTAAAAATAGTCCAACACACCAATATCCATCCTAAGCATCGTTATTAATCCTAAATAACATATAATAATTTTTGGTGTGTATACGCATCTGTATACACCACCACGGACTGCGGGGGTGCTATACGCCATCCACCCGACTTCTCCCCGTAGATATAAATCTACTCACCTGGTCCTCGCTAGCCGGTGCCGACGTTGCCACGCGCTTGCTTGTCGTCTCGAAGTCCACATGGGGGTACCTACATATCATAACGCACCATATCTCATTAAAATCCGACTCATGATCAAAACGACGCACGAATCCCACATAGGTCAAAACCTATGGTTGCTTTCACAAATCAACCCAAAAACCCTCGACGTCGGCGTACAAACGCCAAACCATCGAGAAAAACCCAAATACACTCATTTGCACATTCACGAACACTAATTTTAATATAAAATAGGTTAAAACTCACAAAAACGCCAATTTCACTCAAAAAGTCATTTTTCCGAAAATCTAGCAAGCACAATTCGCCGTTTTTGTACAAAACGCGATGTTTAAATGAATGTAGCGGCCAATATATTTATTAAATATCTTAAATAAGTCATAAAAACCATTTCCATAATTTAAACTCATAAATTTGCATAATTTCCAAAATCCTAGTTTGCAAAATATCAAATTTAACACCCTTTAAAGCAAAATTCACAATTCATCAATTAAGCTTCGTTTTGCATGAACCAAAGTCATTAAACCACTCATTATAATAGTTATAATGACATGAACACTTAATTATATTTTAATCTAAGCATTTGATAATTTTTCAAAAACTCTAGTTAGCAAAAACAAAACTTAATTTAGACATTTCCATGCAACAATATGAAATTTAACTACTAAATTACTTTCTACAAATTCTAAGATGGTAAGCTACCCATCACAACCATACACCAATTCACAATAACCTAACTTGCATTCAAACCCTTTTCTTGAATTCCAAAACGTGCAATTAAACTCACATATCCAAGTAACACTTAAATAAATTAGCTTAAGAAATTAGTAACAATTTAAGCAACAAAAATGTTTAGAAATATACCCAAAAGCATATGAAGATCCACAAGCATCCATGGCACTCCAAAATGCTCTCTTTTCACAAGGATCCATGCTTGAAATGCTAAGGAATAATGGGTAAGTGTTGGATTTGGAAAAAAGCTTTGAAATTGTATGGATTTTGAAGCTTTTTTTTATGGATTTTTGAAGCAAAAATGGAGTGAGAACTTGGGGAGGGGGGGCTGCTAAGGGATCAGTTTCGGCCAGATTTTGGGGGGAGTGGGTGAGTGAGGAGAGAGAGTGAGGTGGGGAAAGTTGTTTCAACTCAAAGTCAACTCAATTTATATCATTTTCTACTCTTTTCTTTTCTTTTCTTTTCCTTTTCTTTCCTTTGCAAACCAAGTGGGGAAAAAGTGAGGGCTGCTGAATTTGGCTAAGGGGAGGAGTAAGTGGGGGTGTGTGGGTGTGGGTACGGGTGTGGGGTGATGAAAAATGATAAATACAATACCCCAAACATCCATTTACGCAAAAAAAAAAGCCTTTTTTCTTCAATAATTTCTAAACCGTTTTGGCAAATGATTTCGTTCCAAAAACCACATGATAAATTTTTATTTAATGTTTTATGATGCACAAAATTTGTTTCAACTCATTCCAATTTGTAATTTTCCCTAATTAAATGTATTAGTGACGGCTTAAAATAATAATAAAATAATATTTTTTTTCCAGAAAATTTGAAATTTCACCAGCGGTTCAATAAACACCAAAAAATAGCAATTACATAGCTAGAATATGTATATTTAATTTTTATAATAAGATATTTGTATTTTGACTTTTTACAGAAAACCCCCTCATTTTACCGATTTTCCGAAATTTCACCGAAACGATTTTCAAAACGCTACACACTTAAAAGAAAGTCTCCAGAATTAAATCAGGCTTTCTTATGGCATTGTAGACTGGGTCACATCAATGAGACACGGTTGACTAAGTTACATAAATAAGGATACTTGGATCCGTTCGAGTACCAGTCTTATGCCACTTATGAATCTTGTCTCGTGGGAAAGATGACAAAGACTCCGTTCACTGGACACGGAGTAAGAGCGAGCGAGCTCTTGGGACTTATACACAGTGACGTGTGTGGTCCAATGTCTACACATGCGCGAAGCGATTATTCATACTTCATTACTTTCACAGATGATTTCTCTAGGTATGGACATGTCTTCTTAATGAAGCACAAATCCGAGGCCTTTGAGAAATTTCGGGAATATAAGAATGAAGTAGAAAAACAAACAGGCAAAAGTATCAAGATCCTAAGATCGGATCGAGGTGGTGAATACTTGAGTGCCGAGTTTCTGGACTACTTAAAAGAGAATGGAATTCTCTCTCAGCGTACTCCTCCATACACACCACAACACAACGGTGTATCGGAAAGGAAGAATCGAACCCTATTGGATATGGTTCGTTCCATGATGAGTAAGGCTGAGTTACCGCGATCTTTCTGGGGTTATGCACTAGAAACAGTTGCATATCTCTTGAACAAGGCTCCCACCAAGACTGTGCCTACCATCCCATATCAGATGTGGAGTGGGCAGAAACCCTGTCTTAAGTACTTAAAGACATGGGGATGTCCAGCTTTTGTTAAAAAGCAGCATGCGGACAAACTCGAGGCACGCTCAGTACTGTGTAAGTTTGTGGGATACCCAAAGAACTCCAGGGGGTATTTTTTCTATTACGCAGAGGAACAAAAGGTTTTTGTTTCTCATCATGCCCACTTTCTGGAACATCAGTTCTTAGAAAAAGGAATTAGTGGGAGCGCAATAGAACTGGAAGAAATTCCAGAACCACAAGCTATTACTGAAAGCTTGGAAGAACCAGAAGTTTCAGGGGAACCGGACATTCCTGCGCCACTCCGCAGAAGTAGTAGGCAGTCTCATCCGCCCGAGAGATACTACGGTTTTCTCATAGACGGGGATAGAGAGGATTGCACCATGGATTATGGTGAGCCTACTAGCTTCCAGCAAGCCATTCAGAGCGGTGACTCGGTAAAATGGCTGGATGCAATGCGGACTGAGATGGAGTCCATGTACACCAACAAAGTTTGGACTTTGGACTTTGCTCCAGAAGGGGTAAAACCCGTAGGCTGCAAATGGATCTTCAGAAAGAAGATTGGTGTAGATGGGCAGGTTGAAACCTATAAAGCTAGGCTCGTTGCAAAGGGTTTTCGTCAAAGACCTGGTTTGGACTATGACGAGACCTTTTCTCCGGTAGCCATGCTTAAATCCATTCGGATCCTTCTTGCCATTGCTGCCTTCCACGATTATGAGATCTGGCAGATGGACGTAAAGACGGCTTTTCTAAATGGAAATTTGGAAGAGTGCGTCTATATGGATCAGCCAGAGGGATTCATTCAGAGTGGGAGCAGCGGTAAAGTGTGCAAGTTGCTCAAGTCCATCTATGGACTCAAGCAGGCATCGCGGAGTTGGAACATCTGCTTTGATGATACTGTCAAAGAATTCGACTTTGTCAAAAACCCAGATGAACCATGCATTTACAGTAAGATTGTAGGGAGAAATGTGGTATTCCTCGTCTTGTACGTTGATGACATTTTCCTAATAGGAAATGATATTCCTATGCTACAGTCAGTCAAAGGATTCTTGTCGCAAAGGTTCTCCATGAAGGACCTGGGCGATGCCAACTACATTCTGGGGATCCAGATCTATCGTGATAGATCTAAAAGGATATTGGGACTTTCACAGTCAAGGTACATCGACACCATACTGAAACGATTCAGTATGGAAGATTCCAAGCGCGGTAATCTACCGGCTTGTCACGGAATCACCCTCTCCAAAGAGATGTCTCCCAAGACTGACTTGGAAAGGGCTCACATGTCATCAATACCCTACGCATCTGCGGTAGGCTCTATTATGTATGCGATGTTGTGTACCAGACCAGATGTAGCATACGCATTAAGCGTTGTAAGCCGGTATCAGTCGAACCCAGGGGAGAAACACTGGATAGCAGTAAAGAACATTCTCAAGTACCTGAGAAGGAATAAGGAGATGTTCTTGGTGTATGGCGGAAAAGACCTCCAGATTGAGGCCTTTGCTGACTCCAGCTTCCAGAGTGATAAAGATGACTCCAAGTCCATGTCGGGTTATGTCTTTACCCTCAATGGAGGGGCGGTTTGCTGGAAGAGTTCCAAGCAGGAAACCGTTGCTGACTCAACTATGGAAGCGGAGTACATAGCTGCTTGCGATGCCGCAAAGGAAGCTGTCTGGATGAAGAAGTTCCTCATGGAACTTCAGGTGGTTCCTACCAGTGTTGATCCAATACCGCTGTATTGTGACAACAACGGCGCTATAGCTTTAGCGAAGGAACCTAGGTCCCATCAGAAGTGCAGGCATATTTTGAGGCGGTACCACCTGATCAGGGAGATCGTTGATCGCCGGGAGATCGAGGTGAAGAGAGTAAATACGGAAGATAACACTGCTGATCCACTCACGAAGGCCTTACCCCAGACTCAGTTCGAACGGCTGATCGAGATGATAGGTCTTCGATACGCCAGTACATGGCCTTAGTGCAAGTGGGAGATTGTTAGTGTACATGCCCTAGAGGCCATTACTGTATCATACTAGTATATATATTACTTAATGGAAGCTTGGGATATTCACCTTGTATTGACAATCTTGCTCAAAATAGTAGTATGCTACTTGGTTTGTTTCTACTTCAATGTGTACATGTGTTTATTTCAGTATATCACCTATACACATTAGTGGAGCCCTTAGGATCTTTGCTTGATTACCAGCGTTGTGATGGCAGTCACACTAGTGGGGCTGGGTAATCTATAAGCACATCCTTATGCAGGTCCCTAGTCGCAGGACTATCGAGACAGGGCATCGATACTCCGGAGTAGACTAGCGCATGCGCTTCTCATCCCAGTGTGGGAGACGGTCTGTCCCACAGCCGTTGGTACGTCGTACTTGAGATAGTATGCGGGTGCTCGTTGGGTTACGAGTACACTGGACAGGACTCGTCGGGAACTGACTAGTTGGTATTATGCCTATCGTCAGTTATCAGTTCCCAGGTGACATGAGTACAGCTTAGTCCGCTGACTTGACACTGTCACTTCGCCTCGAGTGTGTTCCTACTGTACTTTGATTACTACCCTACCACGGCTCAAAGGAGTCGTGCAAACAGGTGGTAGTTGGGTGCAGTCCCGAAGCACTTGGAGGCAATGACGGTTAGACAGGATTCGTCTCTCCCGGTATTGGGGGTTGACATCGCGCTGTGTCTAGGAGAGCCATTACACGAGTAGTCCCTGGCCAGGGCAAACGAGATATACTGGTAGGCTTCCAGTGTTATCTCAGGGTGTTTTGGGCTTCACTCCGACACGACTTGTACCGCTATTGGGGGACTGACGTTTACCGCCCCTAGGCCCGCCATGCGATGTATCAGACGAACAGACCGGACTGTACGGAGAATGTCACATTCAGGCTCAGTAGGAGTTCAGATGGGTTTCGCCTCGTCAGTCTTCTTGTCGGCATTACCTGGGACCGTTACGCACAGCTAGTGCCGCTTGCGGTCTGTGGTTAAACCCACTGCCAGCGTAGTGTCGAGTCTTTAGAGTCCCACACAGAAAGCTTTTCGCCTTTAGGCAAAAGAGTAGAGGTCGCATGGTTTTGCGACAGGTCGCATGGTTTTGCGACAGGGTTCGATCACATCCGTGCACTTGTGCACGTACTGTGTCCGGACAGTTTACACTAGCGGGCTTTAGTTTAAGCCAGATCCTAGTGTACCTTTTGGGATTGGATTTATCCAGCTTACATTCGTGTTCCTCGGAACGCGAATGCGGGTGTGTATGCACAGTTGACGGGGAGACAGAGGCAGAGGATTCTCATTAGGGTTGTCGACCGTTGACAGTTGACTATTGACTTTTTGCTCAACCCTAATGAGAATATGATATGTGATTAACAATTATATTAATTAAGTATTATGGTGACATGGTTGTTGAGGGATTGACTTTGTTGACTTGTTGACTTTTGTTGACTTGTTGACTTTGTTGACCGGTTGACTAGGCTTGACTAGTTGACCATCATGATAACTATAGCTATCATTTCATGGCAAAGACTTTTGCTTGCTTGCTCCTTTGTGCAAAATGAGTGCATGAAATGATATGGCTATGGTTGCTTAAACCATCACATAATACTTGATTGATATGATGAGTTATGATGGTTATGGATTATGAGAGGGTGAAAGACAAAAGAGAGGCTCATTCTCACTTGACCATTCTCTTTCTTGTTCTTGAGCTCTCATACTCTTGCTCTCACCCTCTTCCTCTTGCTCCCTCTCTTAACTCTATGGTTCACTTGTCTCATGAGTTGAGAACCAAGAACCATAGATAAAATCCCATACAAACTCTTCTCCACTCACTCTAGTTCACAAGGTTTAGCAAACCGAGTGAACTAGTTTCTTCAAAGATCGAAGAAGGAGCCAAAAGGTTGAAGCTTTCAGGTGGATCTATCTTCGGCGTAAGGAGACGACGGGAAGAAGCCGATCCGGACCACCATCGGAGTTTGAAGACGAAGGAGTTCAAGACAAGCAAGGTATAAACCCCCTAACCGAGTAGTTAACGACTCCTAGTTAGGATGTTAGTTAGATGTTTAACAAAGATCCGGGTTTTAAGTCCATGTTACCACCTCTAGAAAAATCGTTTTTTATCAAATTCCGCATGCCCGAAAGTACCGGGAGAGGTTGCATGGACTTACAACGATACAGTCTAAGAAGTTTGGATTTGGAGTTCATTTATGAGCTAGGTCCCATCAGATATCTAGACATATTCTAAGACAGGTATTGCTCATTTCGGGAGATGGCTTTCTCCGCGAACTTGAGATAAAGAGAGACATAGAAAGAAACATCAGAGCGGATCCACTCACTGAGGCTATTCCTCGAACATAATAGTTTCGCAAACGGGCTTTGTGAGACTGATTAGTAGAGGAGTTGGGTGTTCGGTATCACACGGGCTGTGAGTATACGACATCGCAATAATTAGCCTTGAGTGCAAGTTGGAGATTGTTGGATATAGTGCCCTCAGAGTCAATTATTGGATCACAGGCACGTGATTGCAATGATTGAGGGAGGACCTATACCGGTAGGACAGTCTTACTCAAGATGATAGTATGCTATCTGGTTTATCATTATCATCGTGTACTGCTTTAGGTGACATTACAGATCACTATTGCACGTTGGTAGAGCCCTTAGGATTCTTGCTTGATGGCCAGCAGTATGATGGCGATCATATACGTGGGAGCTAGGGTCTATAAGCACATCCTTAGAGCGGTCCCTAGTCGTGGGAGTTTTCGAGACAGGGAATCAATACTCCGGAGTACACTAGTGTATACAATCGAGACCCCGACGAGGGGTGGTGGCCGGTCTCACAAGCCACTGGTATCAGTTGGTTCACCTAAGATGTATACAGGTGCTCATTGGGTTATGAGTACACCGGACAGGACTCGCCGGGAACCTGCTAGTTAGTATTATTCCTGACGTCAGATAGCAGTTTCCTGGTGACATGTTGTAACATTTCCAAAATAATAAAATATTATTTTCGGGAATTTTTATAATTTAATATTATTTTAATGAATATTTTAATATTCTGGTATAATTAAACACAAATAAATAGGGGGAAATTATGGAAAATTCTAAAATAAGATATTTTATGGAATTATGCCATTTTAAAGTTTTTAAGATTAGTTATATGCTAATTTAGTGTTAATCGCGATTAAAAATCGCTAATTGGATTTTTAGCATTTTGTGCAAAAATGTGCACATATCATTTTCCACACTTGTTACACTTGTGTTACATTTATTTTGCCATGGTTGTTCTTTTGGGTTCACTATTGGAGTGAGAGGGAAAAGAAAAGAAAGTAAAAGTAAGTGATGATGAGAGAGAGAGAGAGTAGGTTGCTTTTGACTTTTGACCCTTTCCTCCATCATTTCCCCATCTCATTTCTCTCTCCCCATCCCCAAGAGCTGAGCTGCTGCTGCTCCCTCTCCCCCTCTCTCCCCCTCTTCATGAAACCCTAGATCCACAATGAAATCAACCCCAAAACCCCATTCCCACTTCACAAAACTTGCTCCCACGCTCACTAGCTACACATTGAACCTAGCAAGATTGGATTTGGAGGACTTTGAGCAACTCAAGAATTTCCTTGAGTTGCCAAAAGAGGTAAATTATGGACCTATTAGAGTAGTATCTCATTTCTTGTGCATCAATACTAGTTTTGTATCGATAATGTGTCGTTTGTGGACTTTAGAGATTTCTAGTTAGGGTTTAGGGTAAAACTGAAATTAAAGATGAAATTGAGGATTGTGGTGACCTTAGAACCCCTTGTGTAATGCTAATTTGGACCCAAACCTGAACTAGAAACCAGAATACGGATTTATGAGTCGATGTCGGAGAAAAACTGTGAATCTGGGAGTGTTTTGTGGAATCTGCTATCACCCCGAGACCCCAAAAATAAAACTGAGTTGATAGTGAGATGTGCAGGCACCATGGAACCACCACACCAAACCCTAGCCCCCAACTCAAAAGTGAGGCCGCCAATTTATTCCTTCTGGCCGCAAATTGCGGCCAGAGCAGGAGGGAACTGTCTCGATTTTTATGCATGGCCCTATTTCCTCTAGTCTTGACCCTGGGTATGTCTAGTTTTGACTGATTCCATCTAGGGTGAAATCTGGGTTGATTTGTTTGAGTTGGCGTATGATATACGATTGTTTTAGCATGGATTTTGGTATTTGGTGATTCATTTCTGTCGGGTGGCGTTTGGACGTCAACGACAAGTGGATATTGAACGTGTTTACATGCGAGATGATAGGTTTTTACCTATGCGAGTAGCGTGTGCTATTTTGGTTTCCGATGTGATTTTTATGTGTTTTAGCATTGTGATATACTTGTAGGTACCCTACGTGATGTTGAGGCAAAGAAGATGAAGATGGCGACATCGGCACCGACACATGAGAAGCAAGATGAGTAGATTTATATCTACGGGGAGAAGTCGGGTGGATGGCGTATAGCACCCCCGCAGTCCATGGTGATGTATACGAATACGTATACACACATATATTTATTATGTGTTGTTTAGGATTATTGATGCCAATAATGGATTATTGATAATAAGGATGTATTGGGTTAGTAGTGCGAAACCCTAGAGTAGTGGGTGCACTCACACATACACACATACTTGCATACATTCTTTCATTTATCTGTGCGCATATGATGGTGTGTATATCTACACATGGGTATGGGACTATGTGTTCATATACGAGTTTTGAGGATAATACATGGGATTGAGATGAGTCGATGAGATTCGATTGAGGCCGTGAGATTTGGCGACATGACAGAGTTCGTATTGAAGATGTGATATGATGGTAGTGATACCTGTCATGTGATGAGATAGTGTGATATCGACTCAGATTTAGGTGGTTTCCATACCCCTCTCAATTGACTTGATTGTTGGGTTCGTAGTTCGCATAGTAGGCGTTAGGCTAGACCCGAGTCATACCTATTTCAAAACTAACAAATCGGGGATATTTTAAGGATAAGTAAAAAGGGTTTGTACGGATATTTTCAAACGACGCATCTTTTCTTAAAACACCGTAGCCCTTATTTTACCAAAAGCCCTGATTCGTCTTATTTCAAAAGGCAAGGTTGCATGTTATATCTATTGAGGCAGGTACCCTACTGTTGCGTTGATTATTCGATTCCGCATATTCATGCTATTTGCATTGCATCGCTTGTATTGTTGATATATTTCAGTCATGCTGCTAGGACACCGGCACCATTATCGATGATGCGTATGTTCCACGTACACTTGTTTGTCGGCTCACACACTTCATCATCGATAATTGCCATGTCACTACACTGTAGTACTATTGCATTCAGTGTATGTTGCTTACATTTCTTTACATGTCCCATACATGCTGCTTTCTGATTATACGCATTGAGATATGCTATTTCCATGATATTTCTGGTTTTGGGAACCGTGGGTGTTTCAAAGAGGATATGTAATTGTTTTAAAAACCCGGTTACCCTTGATATGATATTTCAGTGCGTCCACCATGTGTTTTCTCGGTGCTGAGAGCGACATGTGAAACCCGATTCGAGGAGGCGGATGAGGCCGATTGCGGGTACATGGTGGACCCGGTATGGTTCCCCGGGACAAGAAATGTTTTTCGTGGAGTAGACGATGAGCCTGGCAGGGTGGCGAATACCTACTGGTGATTGGTTGGACCTGGCGGTTATCCGGAGGATACTGACCAGAGTCGATAGATGGATATGGGCGTACTGCCGGGGCCGAGGGCCGATACCGCAGACAGAGCCCGTGGGTCGATCCGGACTGACGGAGCCCGATATATGAGGATTTACGTGCCGATACTGGGCACAGTTTTCATGATGTTTTCGAGTGCCGATGCTGGGCACTCCGGTTCCATGATTTTGTCGTGTCGCGAGGGACACAGGTGGTTTATATCCTCATATTTCCATGCATATGCTGATGATATTTACATGCATGATGGTTATTGTCATTGGGTGACGAGTGGACGGGATCCACGTACATGCAGATTGATTTCATTGATTGTACCTCATATTTATGTTATGCTATTACCTGAGGCACTGGCAGGAGCACTTGGCACTACACTCATGTATAGAGATTACATTGCCAGTTTAGCATGCTTCAGATTTATTCATATTGAGGTTTATTTATATCTGATCGTATTGACCTAGGATGGGTCATGCATTCGATCTCTGCTTGTAGATATTTTCTATTCAAGAGTTGGCAACTCACCCCCGTTGTGCCACAGTCCTTGCAGGTTTTTGCCGTACAGATTCCATAGCGGCATTTCTGGCACACTGCTTCCATATGGGTGACTTGCGTTGGTAGGTGGGTTCTTTTGTATCAGAACCGCCATTGCTCCTGTATTATTCATTGTATCTGGTGATTCCATCAACCAAAACTTGTATTTTGTTTCAGACTTAGAAAACAGTGTTGTATTATTTCGACCTTAGAGTCGCGCTTGTAGTATTACGGTTTTCTGGCTGTTTGAGTTTCTTTTTGGATTTTGATCCTCGCCCTTCGGCGTTGTATATTATTATTGCTTGCGTGGTTGTGACCGTCGATTGACGAAGAGCTAGCTCCCGCTTGGGGATGCCTTTTATCATTTCTTATATATTACTCTTGTTGTACCCCGTTTGGGGCCAGTTTTTACAAAGGAAACTCTGCCGAAATTTTCAGAAAAGACTACACATTTTTAAAATGCATTTCGGCTTAGTTATTTAGAAACTTTGATTTTAAAAACCTGATTTCTTTACTCCTTAAAACCAGTTTTTCTTATTTACTCTTTAAATGGTTTTAGATTTCTGGGCTTTTGGCTTACTTGGATCAGATGGGGTCCTATAGACTTCATATGGTTCAAGGGCCAGTCACGTGCTCTTTCGGGTCGTGACACATGTGTACAGATTAGTTCATCGACCTGAGATCGTCATTTGTCTCGTGTGAGTTCCCACTGTGCTTTGATTACTACCCTACCACGGCTCAAAGGAGTCGTGCAAACAGGTTTTAGTTGGGTACAGTCCCGAGCCACATGGAGGCAGTGAGCGGATCTGCAGGGGTTTCGTCTCTCCCGGTATTGGGGGTGAGGTCGCGCTGTGTCTAGGAGAGCCATTACATGAAGTCCTTGGCCAAGGCAGGAGATTTACTGGTAGGTATTCCAGTAGTATCTCAAGGTGTTTTGGGCTACACTCCGACACGACTTGTACCGTTTTTGGGAGTCTGACTTTTACCAACCCCCTAGGCCCGCCGTGCGATGCTCATAGACGAACGGACCGGACTGTACGGATATTGTCACTGACAGGATCAGCAGGGTGTCAGGATGAGTTCGCTCATCGACCTCCCTTTTAGTCAATACCCGGTAGCCCGTTACGTACGGCTAGTACCTCTGACGTGCTGGTGGTTAAATCCACAGCCAAAGTATTGACGAGTCTTTAGAGTCCCCCACAGACAGTTTCTTAAGTTTCGGGCGAAACGCTGTAGAGGCCGTATGATATATGGCAGGGTTCGATCATATACGTGCAGTATTGCACGGATCATGATCGTACGGATAATACTAGCGGGCTTTGGTTTAAGCCGGATCCTAGTATTATACAGTATAGATTTTGTCTCATTGCATTTGTATTCGGTCGGAATACAAATGCTAGTATGTATATACAGTCGCGGGGTTTTCCTGTAATTTATTACCGGATCGTTTTTTGAAGTTTCCAGTTTGCATTCCGTTTTAGCCATTTTTCTTTTTTTCCTTCTTGGCTGAAATTCCTTTGATGGAGGGGTTTGTTTGCAAATGTGCAAATTAGAAAATGGGATTTTTTTTGTGGTGCTGGGGCTCCAGCAATTTCTGGAATGATCTTGGATAAGTTTCGATCTTTGATGCATCATGACTTGCATTAATATGATGGGATTAGTATAAGACTTGATGATGACATTTTTTCTCCTAGTGATTACCACTCATTTTCTTTGTGCTAACCCTCTCTCCATTCCTTCAAGCATGGCCGACCATAAAAATGGGCAGCCCCTCATTCATTTGGTGGTGGAAAAATTTGATCTCAATCTTCTTGCATCAAAGTTCAGAGTTCATCTCCAAAGATTTTTCCTCCACCTGCATTGTGGCAACTTCATTAACCCCTTGAGACAAAGGTTTCTACACTTAGTCTACAGCAATCTTGGACACGTCGGCTAGCCAACTTCATGTCCGAGTTGCCTCGGTTCAGAGGTGGGAGCCCGTAAAAAGACTCGGTGATGTGGTGCCTTTCCGACGAGGAGATCGAGACCGGTGATGCCATGAGGAGCTTGGGATGGTGGCCGAAGACCGAAGGACACGGATCGCTCGGTATAGCATCTCTACCCTTTCTTTTGATAGCTAGTAGTAGGTTAATGGTTCGATCCGGGTTTATAGTCCGCGGTAGCGCCGGTTTCTAGTTTTAGAAAAGTTTTTGTTTCCGCATTTTGGCCTCGGACAGACGGCCGGGGCGCTACCGTAGACTTACAATATCATAAATATGAGTTATGATCAATGTAATCAACATGAATCAGTGTCAACTATATACTCAAGTCTATAAGTATGTGGATATCATCCAACTATGTAATCAATTCCTGTATGCATGTGGATCTCGTCCACGTGTCAACCAATGACACAACAACATCTTGCATGTAAATGTCATAAAAGCATATGCATGAAAGTATGAGGATATAAATCAACGTGTGTCCCTCGCGACATATCAAAATCATGGAACCTGAGTGTCCAGCATCGACACTCAAAACATTATGAAACCCGTGTCCAGCATCGACACGTAAATCCTCATATATCTCAGGTGCTGCATCCTCAGATCGGCCCTCATATATATCTCACCTCAGGCGCCGCCTACTCTGGTCGGCCCTCATATCCATCTCATGACTCCAGTCAGTATCCTCCGGATAACCGACGGGTCTAAATACTATCACCGGTAGGCACTACTCCCTCTGCCAGGCTCATCGTCTACACCACAATAATCATCTCTCAACCCGGGGAACCATACCGGGTCCACCATGTACCCGCAGACGGTACTTCCCACTCCTCGAATTGGGTATCACATGCCAATCTCAAAACCGAGAAAACACATGGTGGACGCACTGAAATATCATATCAAGAGAAACCGGCTTTTTAAAACAATACATACTTTCTTTTGAAATAACCACGGTTCTCAAATCCAGAAATCTCATGAAAACAACATATCTCAATGCGTATAATCGTAAAGCATGATGTATACGACATATAACAGAAATGTAAGCATATTCGTATATCATGCAACATGGAACAGTAATATGCACATATCGAGGGAAAACCGCTCTTTTAAATGAATTCAGTTTTAAAATATATCCTGCGGTTCCCAAAATTCTCTAAGGTCCAATACAATATCGTATAAAGGTGCATATGTAACTATAGCAAGTAAATTATGCAAGGAGTCACATCATGATGCAGCAATCCTACTGTGTAGTGACATGGCAATTACCGATGATGATGTGTGTGAGCTAGCAAGTAAGTGTTCGTAGACATACGCATCATCGGTAATGGTGCTGGTGTCCTGATCACATGGGTTTAATATAACAATAAACACATTTAAACATGCAATGCGATGCGAATAACAAGAATATGCGGAAAATGAATAATATGTGCAACAATAAAGAATCTACATCAATATATGTGAGTCACACAGTTTTGACATTTGAAATAACACGAATCGTGGTGTTTGGTAAATAGGGACTACGGTGTTTCTAAGAAAAAGTACGTCCTTTGAAATATCCGTAGGATCCCTTGTCCTGTCTTTAAAATACTCACGATTCGTTAGTTTTGAAATAGGTATGACTCGAGTCTAGTCTAACATCTACAAGTAACTACAGGACTAAACTAACAGGCTAATCGAAAAGGTACGGAAACCACCTAAATCTGAGTCAATACATATAAATATAATAGTCGGTGATCCCGTCTCAATAGTATCACATACGATACAATATATAGCATGACATCCTCGAGTCAAGAGTGCGGATCTATCATCAATATAAAGCTCGTACGGTAAATCCATCGTACGGCATCCCAATCTGGGTATGGGTCGAATCTCACATTTATCTCATCATTTATCTGGTATCCTTATCATCATGTCCTGTATTAGGGGTACTGATCTAAGTCTAGTACAAACTGATACCATCTGCATATATATGCGTGTATGAAAACACACGCCTAAAGGCCCGCAATAATCTCATGTTGTATCTCATAATACGAATCAAAACATATCACCAATCTTATGGCATCATGCCTAATCTCATCGACTCATCTCTAAGTACCATGTACCATCCTCATCATCCATGTATATATATATATATATATATATAGTCCCATACCTATGTGTGTGTATATATACATGTCCCCATATACGCACAAGTAAAACAAAGTAAGCATGTGTGTGCGTGTGGGTGTAAACCTTATTCTAGGGTTCGCGTCTAAACTAACTAACGACACTGTCATCCAATTATACTAAAATTAACCCATGATCTTCTAAGGTCATACTTATTAACCATCCAAGTTTCACAACACGTAATCATATATGTAACTAATATATATATATATATATATATATATATATATATATATCAAGGGCTACACTACGAACTGCGGGGGTGTTATACGCCATCCACCCGACTTCTCCCGTAGATATATATCTACTCGCCTCGATCCTCGTTTGCTGGAGTCGATGACGCCACGCTCATCCTCGTCATCTCGAAGTCCACGTGGGGGTACCTACATGTTATAACATATCGTGTCGCATTAACATCCAATTCAAAACCAAAAATACACGTAAAACACACATAAGTACGCACACGAAAACTATCAGAAATCCCTCGTCTTTAAGGTACAAACGTCCAACGATCGAATCCGTGGTTCGAATACAAAAACCCGAGTTTTGAAATCTGAAATCATAAAAGTCACGAAACATAACCAGAAACTTAGAAAACATGCTCCAGATTTTACCCTGGGTTGAATTAGCCAATTTTGCATATGTGGAGGGTCTAGATTACAGATACTGGAGCCATGAAACAAGAACGGGGTCAGGGCATCATGGTCTGGCCGAAATTTGCGGCCAGAAGGCTTAAATTTGCGGCCAGGAATTGGTTCTTGTCACGACCCAAAAAATACCGAGCGTGACTGGCACTTAAATTACGAAACGTCTCGAGGCGTACGTAATCTAAGTAAGCCAAAACCCAGAAATCAAAACCAAAAGAAGCAGTAGAGTGAAGGAAAAACCAATTTAAAGCAAGTAGTTTTAATAGCATAAGCCAAATTATGCGTTTAAAAACATCAAGTATTTTCTGAAAATTTCGGCAGAGTCTCCTTTGTAAATACTGGCCCCCAAACGGGATACAACATGAATAGTATACGAAATACAAAAAAAGGCATCCCCAAGAGGGAGCTAGCTCTTCGTCAAATGACGGTCACAACCACGCAAGCAATATAATATACAACGCCGAAGGGCGAGGATCAAAACTCAAAGAAACTCAAAACAACATGAAAAAACATAATAACACAACGCGCGACTCTAAGGTCGAAACAATAACAAGTCTGGTCTTCTATCTCTATCAAATATACAATCTGGTTGATGGAGTTTCTAGATACAACTCAAATAATACATAAACAATGGTGGTCCTGATGCAAAAGAACCCACCAACCGAACAATCACCCGGAAGGGGCAGTGTGCCAGCAAAGCCGCAACGAAACCTGTACGGCAAAACCCGCAAGGAACTGTGGCACAATGGGGGTGAGTTGCCAACTCGTGAGTAGAAAATATCTACGAGTAGAAATCGCATGCATAACGCTATCCTAGGTCATATCAGGCAATATCCTCAAATAATATCCTGATCCATATACAAATAAGTGCAATACTACGTGCTCGTGTCAGTGCCTCAGATAGCAACATATCAGATATATATCATGTATGAATGCATTACGAATGGAAACAGAATATATCATGAGTGAGATAACTGTTTTCTTTAATCAATGAGATTTCTATATATATATCAATGAAAGCAACAGAGAAATCAGTGTCAGCATCGACACAAAACGTAAGTCTCAGTATCTCAATATCAATATCTCAGGCATCCGTATCATCTGCGGGATCGGCCCGTGGGCTCCGGAAGAACGGATCAGCCTGTATCCATCTCATGACTCCGGCCGGTATCCTCTGAATAACCGACGAGTCCAAATAATATCACCGGTAGGTAGTGCTCCCTAGCCAGGCTCATCGAATACAACTCGAGCTTCTTGCCCCGGGGTACCATACCGGGCCCACCATGTACCCGAGACGGTTCATCCAACTCCTCGAATCGGGTCTCGAAATCCAACAGCAATCATGAAAACTCATGGTGGACGACTCATACATCATGAGAAAACTCATGGTGGACGACTCATACATCATGAGAAAACCGCAATTTGCATTTTAAAATGATGATACTAAGCTTTTATTAAATTCTTGCGGTTTTCCCCCAAATCCAGAAATCTCATGTAAATCCGAAATCATCAAAATCATGATACCAATAAACAGTGAATACCGGCATAAATCTCCATAATACTGCATAACCAATGAATATATGAATGCACCTAATATCATGCAATGAATGCAATATTTAAACTAGCATATGGAAGCTATAACATATTGCGACTATCAGTTATCAAGCTATGTCAATGAAAAGGTATTTTCTAAAGTGTACGTAACATGGCAATTACCGATGATGATGTGTGTGAGCCAGCAAGTAAGTGTATGTGGAATATACGCATCATCGGTAACGGTGCAGGTGTCCTGACAGTATGGTTCAAAATCACTAAGTACACAATAAACATGTAATGAGACGATAACAACATGATAAATGGCAATGAATAGTAATTGCAACAATAATATGCGGAACATGAATGATAACGTAACCATAATAATCTACATCGCTACACCTGTGTTATACTGTTTTGCCGTTTGAAATAGTACAAATCGTGGTGTTTTGAAAATAAGGCTACGGTGTTTTTAAGAAAAGGTACGTCTTTTGAAATATCCGTAGTATCTCTTGACATGTCTTTAAAATCCTCACGATTCGTTAGTTTTGGAAATAGGTATGACTCGGGTCCAGTCTAACATCTACTAGGTAACTACAGGTCTAACTAACAACCAATCGGAAGGGTATGGAAACTACCTGAATCTGAGTCGATATATATATGTGTATAATAGTCGGTGATCCCGCCTCAATAGTATCCCATACGATACCCTATATAATATGACATCCTCGAGTCAAGAGTGCGGATCTATCATCAATATATATCTCGTACAGTAAATCCGTCGTACGGCCTCCCAAATCTGGGTACGGGTCGAACGTCACATCTATCACATTATTCATCTGGTATTCTCTTTATCAAATATCATGATCGGGGTACTGATCTACGTCTAGTACAAAACTGATACCATCTATGTATGCATGCGTGTGTATGAAAACACCACGCCTAAAGGACCCGCTAAACATATCACATCATAACTCAAATACGAACCCTGTCACATCACCGATCTCACGGCCTCAAGCCCAATCTTATCGACTCATCTCCAATCCCAAGTACTATCCTCATAATCCGTGTATATGTATACGTATATATATATATATACATAGTCCCATACCCATGTGTATATATATATATATATACATATCCCTATATACGCACAGGTAATGAAGTGAAAGCAGGTGTGTGCGTGTGGGTGTAAACCTATTCTAGGTTTCGCGACAAAGAAGCCATGCTAGTTCCTTTCTAATAACACTAAACTAACCATAAACACATAATCATAACCTGATAATCATTTACGGATCATAAACCACATATATATCCAATTATATATCATAAATATACTACGAACTGCGGGGGTGCTATACGCCATCCACCCGACTTCTCCCCGTAGATATAAATCTACTCACCTGGTCCTCGCTTGCCGAAATCGATGTCGCCACGCGCTTGCTTGTCATCTCGAAGTCCACATGGGGGTACCTACATGTCACAACATATCGTATCAATTCGAAATCGAAACGGCATACGAAAACCAAATCGGCACGCGTATCACGTATAGGTCAAAACCTATCGCCTACGCATGCAAGAATAGCCAAATCAACTCTCGATGTCGATGTACAAATATCAACCCATCGAGAAAAACCCAAACTCACCTATTTTCACATTCACAAACACTAATTATTATATGAAATAGGTTAAAATTCACAAAAACCCCAAACTCACTTTAAAAGCTATTTTTTCGAAAACCTAGCAAGCAAAATTTACCGTTTTTGTTCAAAACTTGATGTTTTAACAATTCTAATGGCAATAATACTTATTAAACATCTTAAATAAGTCATACAAACCATTTCCACTGTCACGGCCCGAAGGAGCATGTGACTGGCCCTTGAACCATATGAAGTCTATAGGACTCCATCGGATCCAAGTAAGCCAAAAGCCTAGAAATCTAAAACCATCTTAAGGATAAATAAACAACAAGCAATATACTATACAACGCTGAAAGGCGAGGATCAAAATTCAAAGAAACCCAGATAAGCATGAAAACTGCAACACTACTAAGCGCGACTCTAAGATCGAAATAATACATCACTAGTGTCTGAGTCTGAAACAATATACAAGTTTTTGGTTGATGGAATTTCTAGATACAATGAATAATACATGTACAACGGCGGTTCTGATACAAAGAACCCACCTACCAAGCAAATCACCCGCAAAGGAAAGCAGTGTGCCAGAAATGCCGCTATGGAACCTATACGGCAAACCCTGCAAGAACTGTGGCACAACGGGGGTGAGTTGCCAACTCGTGAATAGAAAATATCTACAAGAGAAATCGAATGCAAGACATAATCCTAGGTCAATACGATCAGTATATAATATAACCCTCAAGAGTAATTCTGAAGCATGAAAATGTGGCAGTGCAACATCTAATCATGTAGGTAATGCCAAGTACTCGTGCCAGTGCCTCAGATAATAACATGTCATAAATGTAAGGTATGTCTGCATGAAGTAAACATGATGAAGTATCAAATGGATATCAATACACATATATTAGCGTCCCATTCCACTAATATTGGTGTAAGGGTATATATAACAGCGCCCTCGTACCCTGTTATATATACAAATGAAGTATGATCAATGTAGTCAAGGTCTGTATGTAATCAATGTCTGTATAAACGTGGAACCCGTCCACCCGTCACCCAATGACAATAAGCATCATGTATGTAAATATGAGGATATAAACAAAATCATGGAAAAACATCATGAAACCCGTGCCTAGCATCGACACGTAAATCCTCGTCCATATGGGGCTCCGTCTGCGGTATCGGCCCTCGGCCCCGGCAGTACGGGTCAGCCCATGTCCATCTCTGGGCTCCGTCTGCGGTATCGGCCCTCGGCCCCGGCAGTACGGGTCAGCCCATGTCCATCTCTCAACTCTGGTCGGTATCCTCCAGATATCCGCCGAGCTCAAATACAATCACCGGTAGGTAGTAGTCCCTCTGCCAGGCTCACCGTCTACTACACAGCGAAACCGTTCTCGCCCCGGGATACCATACCGGGTCCACCATGTACCCGTAATCGGCCTCATCCAACTCCTCGATTCGGGTTCACACATATCACTCTCGCACCGAGAAAACACATGGTGGACGCACCGAAATATCATATCAAGGGAAACCGGGTTTTTAAAAAATTAACTATTTTCTTTGAAATATCCACGGTTCCCCAAATCCAGAATAAACATGGAAACAACATATCTCAATGCATAATCTAAGAAAGTATGAAGGTATCAATGTATGTGTACAAGTATGAGTATGTGACATATAAAGGAAGTGCAAGTATAACAGTATATCATGCAACACAGAAATAATAGTATGCACATTCAAGGTCATATCCTGATGCAATAATGCTACTGTGTAGTGACATGGCAATTATCGATGATGAAGTGTGTGAGCCGGCAAGCAAGTGTACGTGGAACATACGCATCATCGATAATGGTGCTAGTGTCCTAGCAACATGATAGTAATATAGCAGTAAACATATGCAAAGCAATGTGAATAGTAGGAATATGCGGAAATTGAATAATCAACGTAACAGTAAAGAATCTACACCCATAGGTATATGTCATGCAGTTATGCCATTTGAAATAAGAATGACTCGGGTCTAGTCTAACATCTACTGTGCAACTACAGATCTAAGTATCAAGTCAATCAGGAGGGGTAAGGAAACCACCTAAGTCTGAGTCGATATATATATAATAGTCAGTGATCCCGCCTCAATAGTATCGCGTACGATACAGTATATCATATACCAATCCTCATGTCATGAGTGCGGATCAATCATCAATATAGGCTCGTACGGTAAGTCGTCGTACGGCATCCCATTAACTGGGTACGGTCAATATCTTATTCCTCTCAACAAATATCAGGTATCACTATCATCATCTCACATACTCTGGGGTACTGATCTAAGTCTAGTACAACTGATACCCTCTACAAAGTATGAATGCGGGGGTAAACACACATCCCAAGCCCGCAAGAATCACATGTCGTATCCCAAATACGAATCATATCACATCACCGATCTCACGGTACAAAGCCTAATATCATCTACTCATCTCCAAAGTCATCCAATATCATCATCAACACCGTGTAAGTATAGTGAATATGCAAGGGTGTGCGCGTGGGTGTAAACCTATTCTAGGGTTCACGACTATGAGCTATACTAGTTTACTTCTAACCCTAAGCTATCCATACTACACCTAACACAACATCCATGACACACTGTACTATCAAGCATAATATATAGTATACCAACTACGGACTGCGGGGGTGCTATACGCCATCCACCCGACTTCGCCCAGTAGATATAATCTACTCACCTTGCGTCTTTATTTGTGGATGTCGCCACGCGCTTGCTTGTCGTCCCGAAGTCTTCATGGGGTACCTACACATCAAAGTATCGTATCTGCGTATTAAAACCAAATCAAAGCTAACACGGCACACAAAACCCAAAACGATACGATAAGGGGCCTATAGGTCAGCACCTATGGGCACGCCTTCAAAACCATCAATCAATCCTCGATATCGTCGTATAAACGCCAAATAGTCGAGGTAAAACACAATACACAATTTCAGAACTAATAATACGAAATACGGAAACACGAATCTAAAACAGCAACTAAGGAAATAGGCTCCAGATTTCACCCTAAGTCAAACTAGACAAATCTATGCATACCAGAGGTCTAAAATATACATGTAGGAGCTACAGAACAAATACGAGGCAATATAGTGGGACCCAGGCCGCAAATTGCGGCCAAACAGATTAAATCTGCGGCCTAGAAAAGGAAGTGGGGGCTAGGGCTTTGGGGTTAGCTTCCTGGGTGCCTGCACATGTCACTATCCATCCAATATAATTTTCAGAGTCTCGGGTTGATAGCAGATCATAAATAACCTTCACAGATTCCATAAACTTTCCGATATCGGTTTCTAAATCCGTATTTCGGGTTTCAACTCTCAGGTTAGGGTCTCAATTCATGCACTAGGGTGTTGGTGTAGTCTCTACTGAACTCAATTTCATATTACAATTCATAATTTCCTCAAACCCTAACTAAGTTTTCCTTAACTCCACAATATCACACAAAATCGGTTCAATCTAAACATGGGGGTAAAGGAAATGCTAAAACTAAGTTAATGATCCAGAAAATACCTCATTTGGCAACTCAAGAATTTTCTTGAGTTGCCCCTAGTGGCCAAAATCCTTGCTTCTCTAGTCCAATGTGTAGATCTTGAGCTTGTGCACACTTTTAATGAAATGGAGATTGGGTTTTGGAGTTGTTTTTGAGGTGAAATGGGGCATTGAAGTTGGAGGAAGGTGGAGGAAGCAGGGGCAGCAGCAGCAACTTGAAGGAGAGGGAGGGAAAATGAATGAGGAATGAAGAGAATGGCCAAGTCTTGGTCAACACATCTCACCCTCACATTCTCTCACTTGCCCATACCCAATATTATAATCCTTTCCCATTTCTTTTCTTTTCTTTTTCTCTCAAAATCCTTCTCCCAAGAATAGTAAACCCATAGTGAACCATGGCAAGAAATGCACAAGTGTGAGAAAAGATGATATGTGGATGTTTTGCACAAAAAGCTAGAAAAACCGATTAGCGATTTTTAATCGCGATTAACACTAAATTAGCATATAACTAATCAATTAAACTTAGAAATGGCATAATTCTCTAAATTACCCTATTTTAGAATTTTCCATAACTTTTCCAAAATTTTCCCTATTTATTTGGATTTAAATATACCGAATTATTAAAATATTCAATAAAATAATATTAAATTATAAATATTCCCTAAAATTAATATTTTTATTATTTCGAAATGTTATAATCTACCCCCCTTAAATAAATTCGGTCCCCGAATTTAAACTTAACTCTTAAGTACTAAAACATTCAGTCAAAAATCCAAATTGTCGGAGCTCCACAAACATCAATCCTAAGACGTAAATAAGAATACCCCGTGCGTCAGGTGCGCACGGAAAACAGAATCCACATAAGTACCATTCAGGTGCAACGGGTGTGCACACAACATCTGTCATCGACAACGTGTGTGCCTGACAGCAAAACCAAGTGCATCTGACATGCACAAGGAAACCCGATTTAGTGCATCTGGTGTGCACCAAAATCGTACCTCAAAACACTAAGGGTGCATCCAAAGCTAGCAGCGCAGGATATCTACTTGCCTCTTGCTCACGGTCTGGCGTCCTCTGACTCTAGGTCCTTATCTTCTCTGTGGATTACCAATCTCACAATCGATCGGCTCATCGGCCCTGTCAGGTGTGCTAACGGGGACGATTCCGTTCTGGCACTTCTCTGGTCATCTCTCGGTAAATCCTCACGACCACTCGCAAATCAGCATGTCACTAGCGTTGCCCTGTGGCTCTCTGAATGCCCGTGACACATCTGATCCTGGGTGCAACTGTCATTGCAGCAGTATCCTAGAAGGAATCCTGCTCAAGGTCTCTTCCGATCTTGCCTATGCCGAACTGTACGAAGGCTGGCTCTCTTGCATAATCTATTTTCGTTCAATAGACATCTGTGTCCTCAGCACAACATTTCTCAGAATCTGGTTGCATCCCAACGCCTCTGTAAGCATATTTGACCTCTGGTCTCAACGGGAAGTAATGACAGCTCGTCAGCGTCTCGTACGAACCTCTTGTCCGCTTGTCTGTATTTCCGTCCACTTCGATGTCATGGCATGCTATCTACGCACTGCACTGTTCTCGGCCACGGTCAATCCGAAGTCTCTCGCACGGACTCGAAACCGCGTACTCTGTAGCTTCACCATTCTATAGAATATGTCTGGCCGAACAGGTCCTCGGAAACGCGTCCCAACCATCGGAGAAATACTCAATACTCGTCCGTACTTGATCAATCCGCAACGCATCTGGGTAAGGTCCTTTATCCGAACCTGGTCAACTACCTTGTCGACGATGCCGAACTCTGGCCTGCTGGGGGTGCTCAATATGACCACTCCTGGGTCTAGGTCTTCTCGTATCGTTTTCCAGAAAGGTCCTGTCGAGGTTTCTCTCTCAAATCTCATTCCTGCCGGATTGCTCGGAAGTCATCATCCATTGCTGAAGCAAATTCTTATTTCGGAACGGCTGCATACTTATCGCGCCTCTTTCTGGAAGATATATCCCTATACAACGCCACTGGGTGCGTATCACATCTCTGATGCCAGCGGAGTGGGACGTCATCTCATCGAAATCTCTTGCGAACTCTTTTCTTCACTCTGCTTCAATGTCAACTGATTCGGACTTGTCTCATCGTGGCTGCATGGACTGTGCTCTAATGGCTATACTCGTATCTGGAGTCTCCCAAGCAAAGCATCCCACCACCTAGCATCCGAAGGAAGTCGAACCATTCGATCGATTCGTCAAAACCTCATAATCCCCCAAGAGCTCAACATCTTGGGTACAGTTTAACAGCATCGAGTACATACCACAGCGTCGGTGGTCCAGCCGTAGAAGGGCAAACCCAAGCCTCACTAATGGCGCCGCGGAACTGCCGCAAACCCTAAGGTTTAAAGGCTTTCACACGGTCATTAAGTCGAGTTAGGGTTTCATTCTTCTAGAGGGTCCATAGAATCGCTTGCATGTCTTTCCGAATACTTTAAACTTCGAAAATGGGCTCCTGACATTCGATCGTCTCAATTGACTCTCAACGAACCTGCATGAAGTCGTCTCTAACTGGAATCAATCTATCTGATGACCTCTCATCTGGGTAAGCGAACGAATCACATGTCCTAGTCATTCATCCTCAGTGACTAGCGACTTTCCATCATATCTCTAAGTATATACTCATGCTGCAGTAGCTCCAATCATCTGGGCGATATCTCGCCATTTGCAACAACAACAGGCTCATTCGTCTGTACGCTGAACAACGCCTCAATCCTCCAGGAAAGGCAATACATTGGCGGTCATCTCTAAATTGGTCTGCTCTTGATCTGAGTAAGACTCTCCGCACTGGAAATCTTCAACTCAACTGGGCCTGCTCCGGCTCATAAATCGGACGAATCACCTTCGTCTCTCAAATCGGGTAGACTAGCTATCATCTGTCTCATATCTGCCTGGAAGCTCCGGCGATCTCAGCTCGTAAGCTCCGGAAGCGACATCCTATGAATCTCAGCAGCCGCTGGTCTATCTGTCTGCACGGTAGACGACATCATAATCTCCGAGGTATGCTGTACATCAACAGTCCTCTCTCAACTGACAGCTCTAACAATGGTCCGATCATCCGGTGCAAAACAAAGCACTCGCCTCCACTAGAGGTCACAATCACCAATACTAACTCGAGACGTTACCATGTCACCAGAAAACACAATGGTCGGCCCTCGTACCAGACGAGCTCGCACTGACCGTAACCCTAGCAGCAGCCCAAACCGCGCTCAACATGGCGACAGGAACCTCAATCGAGTATCGAAGAGAGCAGATCAATGGCAAGAGGGAGAACAACAGATCCAGAGTGGATACATGATCATAAGAAGGAACAGCATCAATAAAGGTATGATCATGAAACTAATAGAATCGAGGATCTCAAATGGATGTATAATCATGGATATGAAGAGAATAACTGATCTCGAAAATATGTACATCCTAAGGTTCCTTAAGCGGAGTGGCGTGTCGTAAGTATACCGCGGAACATACCCACGGTATGTTACTCTACTTTAGTCACCTATTCCATCAACCAAGGGTCATCCTACGTGACAAAAGTTCGGGCCTAATACCCGTCCGACTAAGTCTAAGTTCCGTAAGGTCAAGCCTAAGTTCCGGATATATATAGACGCCCTAGGCTCCTCACAGTCAAACTTAGACTCGAACCAAGGTCAACCTAGCGCTCTGATACCAACTTTGTCACGACCCGAAGGAGCACGTGACTGGCCCTTGAACCATATGAAGTCTATAGGACTCCATCGGATCCAAGTAAGCCAAAAGCCTAGAAATCTAAAACCATCTTAAGGATAAATAAACAACAAGCAATATACTATACAACGCCGAAAGGCGAGGATCAAAATTCAAAGAAACCCAGATAAGCATGAAAACTGCAACACTACTAAGCGCGACTCTAAGGTCGAAATAATACATCACTAGTGTCTGAGTCTGAAACAATATACAAGTTTTTGGTTGATGGAATTTCTAGATACAATGAATAATACATGTACAACGGCGGTTCTGATACAAAGAACCCACCTACCAAGCAAATCACCCGCAAAGGAAAGCAGTGTGCCAGAAATGCCGCTATGGAACCTGTACGGCAAACCCTGCAAGAACTGTGGCACAACGGGGATGAGTTGCCAACTCGTGAATAGAAAATATCTATAAGCAGAAATCGAATGCAAGACATAATCCTAGGTCAATACGATCAGTCTATAATATAACCCTCAAGAGTAAATCTGAAGCATGAAAATGTGGCAATGTAACATCTAATCATGTAAGTAGTGCCAAGTACTCATGCCAGTGCCTCAGATAATAACATGTCATAAATGTAAGGTATGTCTGCATGAAGTAAACATGATGAAGTATCAAATGGATATCAATACACATATATTAGCGTCACATTCCACTAATATTGGTGTAAGGGTATATATAACAGCGCCCTCGTACCCTGTTATATATACAAATGAAGTATGATCAATGTAGTCAGGTCTGTATGTAATCAATGTCTGTATAAACGTGGAACCCGTCCACCCGTCACCCAATGACAATAAGCATCATGTATGTAAATATGAGGATATAAACAAAATCATGGAAAAACATCATGAAACCCGTGCCTAGCATCGACACGTAAATCCTCGTCCATATGGGGCTCCGTCTGCGGTATCGGCCCTCGGCCCCGGCAGTACGGGTCAGCCCATGTCTATCTCTGGGCTCCATCTGCGGTATCGGCCCTCGGCCCCGGCAGTACGGGTCAGCCCATGTCCATCTCTCAACTCTGGTCGGTATCCTCCAGATATCCGCCGAGCTCAAATACAATCACCGGTAGGTAGTAGTCCCTCTGCCAGGCTCACCGTCTACTACACAGCGAAACCGTTCTCGTCCCGGGGTACCATACCGGGTCCACCATGTACTCGTAATCGGCCTCATCCAACTTCTCGATTCGGGTTCACACATATCACTCTCGTACCGAGAAAACACATGGTGGACGCACCGAAATATCATACCAAGGGAAACCGGGTTTTTAAATAATTAACTATTTTCTTTGAAATATCCACGGTTCCCCAAATCCAGAATAAACATGGAAACAACATATCTCAATGCATAATCTAAGCAAGTATGAAGGTATCAATGTATGTGTACAAGTATGAGTATGTGACATATAAAGGAAGTGCAAGTATAACAGTATATCATGCAACACGGAAATAATAGTATGCACATTCAAGGTCATATCCTGATGCAATAATGCTACTGTGTAGTGACATGGTAATTATCGATGATGAAGTGTGTGAGCCGGCAAGCAAGTGTACGTGGAACATACGCATCATTGATAATGGTTCTAGTGTCCTAGCAACATGATAGTAATATAGCAGTAAACATATGCAAAGCAATGTGAATAGCAGGAATATGCGGAAATTGAATAATCAACGTAACAGTAAAGAATCTACACCCATAGGTATATGTCATGCAGTTATGCCATTTGAAATAAGAATGACTCGGGTCTAGTCTAACATCTACTGTGCAACTACAGATCTAAGTATCAAGTCAATCAGGAGGGGTAAGGAGACCACCTAAGTCTGAGTCGATATATATATATAATAGTCAGTGATCCCGCCTCAATAGTATCGCGTACGATACAGTATATCATATACCAATCCTCATGTCATGAGTGCGGATCAATCATCAATATAGGCTCGTACGGTAAGTCGTCGTACGGCATCCCATTAACTAGGTACGGTCAATATCTTATTCCTCTCAACAAATATCAGGTCTCACTATCATCATCTCACATACTCTGGGGTACTGATCTAAGTCTAGTACAACTGATACCCTCTACAAAGTATGAATGCGGGTGTAAACACACATCCCAAGCCCACAAGAATCACATGTCGTATCCCAAATACGAATCATATCACATCACCGATCTCGCGGTACAAAGCCCAATATCATCGACTCATCTCCAAAGTCATCCAATATCATCATCAACACCGTGTAAGTATAGTGAATATGCAAGGGTGTGCGCGTGGGTGTAAACCTATCCTAGGGTTCGCGACTATGAGCTATACTAGTTTACTTCTAACCCTAAGCTATCCATACTACACCTAACACAACATCCATGACACACTGTACTATCAAGCATAATATATAGTATACCAACTACGGACTGCGGGGGTGCTATACGCCATCCACCCGACTTCCCCCAGTAGATATAATCTACTTGTAGGGTTCCTAGGCACTCTTGTGAAGGTTCAAAAGGCATCAAACATGCCCGGATAAAAATTTAGACGTGCCGAACAACCCAAAGCCGGGATCTTTGCTAGATTATTAGGTTTAAACATGCAAGATGATAACTTTTATCTAAGTGTGAGGGATTACAACCTTTGTAGTCCGCTCCTTCGCTTCACAAGCTCCGAGTAGAAGTCCCTTTGCCGCGATCCACGATCTCCCGGACTCATGAGAGGCTCCACTACTCGAACGATCCATGCTAGCTTGAAGTGTTCCAAATCTCCGATGATCTACGTCGAAATTGCAAAGACTCAAGCTTTCTCACTCTAAAGAGATAAACACACTAATCTCATGGGCTAGATGAGATGAGGATGAGAGAGTAGTAATTTTGCTTTCTTTTTAAATCATTTTCTCATATTTATTCATCACATAAAGAAAATCAAGTGAGCTTCTTCAAGAGAGAAGAAGAAGATGATAATGGAAAATGATAATGAATTATCCTTTTGTGATGAATAGAAAGAAATGTATATGATTGATATATAAACCATGGTCAAGGATGAGTGGATAAGAATGAGTAGAGAATAAACTAGAGTTAGGGTTTGGTTGGGTTAAAAATGTGTCATCCAAAAATATCTTAACAATGACAAAAGAAAATGCTTCTAGAAGGTGCATGAAGCATCTAACCCTAATCAAACCCTAACCTCAATTAATCATCCTTAAACATGTTTAACAATTAATCATATCATGTCACAATAATATATATCACATATATATTATATATTTGCAACAAAAGAAAATAATACAATTAACATATATCGCATATATATCAATATATCATCCAATGAGAAAATGAAATAATAAAGCGAGCCAATATTAGATAATGTAATAATATATCATATATATTATTATACATTAAATCATCGAATCAACACTTGATCCGACGATCCGGCTATATCGAATATTGCCGACTAATATATCATGTACCGATTCATCGAATCAACACTTGATCCGATGACCCGGTTCATATCTTAATATCGCGAGAATATAATACGGTATCTCATATCGCATTATTCTCGGTCCTGCACATATCACATATGTGCCTCTACTCCGTTTCGCCTGAGCCAAGAAACCTCTGTGTAGGACTCTAAAGAATCGTCAATACGCCGGTAGCAGGTGATGATCGTATCAAACACCCACAAGCTGCAAGCGGTCAGCTAAACGTAACAGCCACCCAGGTATTGAGCGATCAGAAGATCAACAAGCTAGCCTGTGCGTTCTCCTGTGAATCCAATCAGCAACACTCCCGTACAGTCCGGTCTGTTCGTCTAATATGTCGCATATCAAGTCTAGGGGTGGTATACGTCAGACCCCAGTGACCGATAAGTCGTGTCGATGTATGGCTCATAACGGGTCGAGAAACTACTAGTAACACTTACCAGTAAATCTCCATATCAGCCCTGGCCAGGGACTTCCAGTTATAGCCAATCGAACACAGCACAACATCAACTCCCTATACCGGGAGAGACGAATCCCCTCCTATCGCTCATTGCCTCCATGTGATTCGGGACTGTACCCAAAAGCCTCCGTTTTGCACGCCCTCTTGGACGTGGTAAGGTAGAAATCAAAGCACAGTGGGAATCACACAAGACTCTATGACGATCTCGGGTCTACAGACTACCCTGTACCAGTGTCACCGGAGAACTGCCATCTGACGTGTGGTATATCACCATCTGGGAGTTCTCGGCGAGTCCGTCCAGTGTACCCAGTCTCGACTGAGCACCCGTACACCATCTCTGATGTCAAACACCGATGGATATGGGATCATCCATCGCCCATCATATGGGTCAAGATGCGTATACGCTAGTCTACTCTGGTGTATCGATGCCCTGTCTCGATATACCCTCGACTAGGAACAGTTATAGGATGTACTCATCGACTACCAAGGCCCCACTAGTATGATCTCATCATAGTCCCAGTAGTCGAGTACAGATCCTAAGGGCTTTATCAACATGTGAGAGAGAAACAGTAAACCAATACAAGTCAACATGTTAAGATAAAGTGAAACCAAATAGCATACTATCATGAAGAGCAAGAAAGTCCTCTCTGTATATATCTAAGCATCCATCATAATATACATTATATGTACAACAATGGCCTCTAGGGCATATACATAACTAACAATCTCCCACTTGCACTAAGGCCAGCTGCTGTAGTATCTCATACCTAGCATCCCGAATAATCTCTCAAACTGTATCTGGGGAATAGCCTTCGTGAATGGATCCGCAGTGTTGTCCTTCGTATCTACTCTCCTGACCTCGATCTCCCGGCGATCAACTATCTCCCTGATCAGGTGATACCACCTCAGAATATGTCTGGACTTTTGATGGGACCTGGTTCCTTGGCCAAAGCCACAGCTCCATTGTTATCGCAATACAAAGGTATTGGATGCTCAATGGATGGAACCACACCAAGTTCACTAATGAACTTCTTTATCCAGACAGCCTCTTTGGCAGCATCGTTGGCAGCGATGTATTCAGCCTCCATCGTCGAGTCTGCAACGGTATCCTGTTTGGAACTCTTCCAACATACCGCCCCTCCATTGAGGGTAAAGACAAATCCCGAGTGCGACTTAGAGTCGTCCTTATCACTTTGGAAGCTGGAATCGGTAAAGGACTCCACCTGGAGTTCTCCGTTACCATACACCAAGAACATCTCCTTAGTCCTTCGCAAGTACTTGAGAATGTTCTTCACAGCTGTCCAGTGACTCTCTCCAGGATCTGCTTGATACCGACTCACTACACTTAGTGAGTATGCTACATCGGGTCTGGTACATAGCATCGCATACATGATAGAGCCTACTGCCGAAGCATAGGGTATCCCTTGCATGCGAGCTCTCTCCAAATCAGTCTTGGGAGACATCTCTTTGGAGAGAGTGAGTCCAGAGATCGTGGGTTGATTCCCACGCTTGGATTCTTCCATACTAAACCTCTTTAGTATGGTGTCAATGTACCTGGATTGGGACAATCCCAGTATCCGTTTAGATCTATCTCTATAGATCATGATTCCCAATATGCAGGAGGCATCACCTAGATCTTTCATTGAGAATCTCTGTGATAAGAAGAGCTTAACTGATTGCAGCATAGGAATATCATTTCCTATCAAGAGTATGCCATCCACGTACAATACGAGGAAGACAACCTTACTCTCTGCTACCTTCTTATAGATACAAGGTTCATCTATATTTTTGATGAAGTCAAACTCTTTGACTACAACATCAAAACAGATGTTCCAACTCCGCGATGCTTGCTTTAACCCATAAATGGATTTAAGCAGCTTGCAAACCTTTCCGCTGCTCCCACTATCTACGAAGCCCTCTGGCTGAGTCATGTACACGCTCTCTTCTAAATCACCGTTTAGAAAGGCGGTCTTAACATCCATTTGCCAGATTTCGTAGTCATGGTATGCGGCAATGGCAAGTAAGATCCGGATGGACTTAAGCATAGCCACTGGAGAAAAGGTTTCGTCATAATCCACACCCGGTCGTTGACGAAAACCCTTTGCTACAAGTCTAGCTTTGAAAGTCTCAACTTTTCCATCTACACCAAATTTCCTTTTAAAGATCCACTTGCTCCCAATGGGTTTTACCCCTTCAGGAGCATTTTCCAAAGTCCATACTTTGTTGGTGTACATGGATTCCATCTCAGATCGCATTGCATCCAGCCATTTCACAGAGTCACTACTCGTGATGGCCTGCTCGAAACTAGTTGGGTCATCATCATCCATGATGCAATCCTCGCTTCCACCATCAATGAGAAAACCGTAGTATCTCTCAGGTAGACGAGAAACCCTACTAGATCGGCGGAGAGGCTGGGGTTCGTCGGGTACTACTGAATCCTCTGGTTCCACTAAATCTTCAGTTGCAGTTTGTGTTGCTGGAACTTCTTCCAGTTCTACCTCAGAGCCACTAATCTCTTTTGCAAGAAATTCCTTTTCTAAAAAGGTGGCATGTTGAGCAACAAACACTTTTTGCTCCTCACTGTGATAGAAAAAATATCCATAAGAATTCTTTGGATATCCTACAAACTTGCAAAGAACTGACCGTGCCTCGAGTTTGTCCGGATTTTGCCTTTTGACATAGGCCGGACAACCCCATATCTTAACTCGTTTAAGATACGGTCTCTTCCCACTCCATATCTCATATGGTGTGGTAGGTACAGATTTAGTTGGAACTTGATTCAATAGGTATGTTGCTGTCTCAAGCGCATACCCCCAGAAGGAAATAGGTAACTCAGCTGTACTCAGCATAGAGCGCACCATATCTAATAGGGTGTGATTCCTCCGCTCCGATACACCGTTGTGCTGTGGTGTATAAGGAGGAGTAAGTTGAGAGAGAATCCCATTCTCTTTTAGATAATCTAGGAACTCATTGCTTAAGTATTCACCTCCTCGATCAGATCGAAGAATCTTAATACTTTTGCCCGTTTGATTCTCTACTTCGTGCTTATATTCTCTGAATGTCTCAAAAGCTTCAGACTTGTGTTTCATCAGGAACACATGTCCGAATCTAGAGAGATCGTCAGTGAATGTAATGAAGTAGGAAGAACCGTTCCTGGCATGCGTAGACATGGGACCGCATACATCACTATGTATTAGTCCTAAGAGTTCAGTAACTCTTTCTCCGTGTCCACTAAACGGAGCTTTGGTCATTTTCCCTTTGAGACATGAATGGCAAGTATCATAAGATGATAATTCGAACGGATTCAAATAACCATCTTTATGTAACTTAGCCAGTCGTGTCGCATTGATATGACCAAGTCTATAATGCCACAAGTAGGATTCGTTCATATCTGAACTTTTCCTCTTGTGTGTGTTTTTGTATATTCAGGACTGTATTCTGATTTAGAATGAATATGCCATTATGTAACGAACCTGATGCAATCAACTTTTGATCTAGGAATATGTTCATAATATTATCCTTTACTACAAAATTATATCCTTCTTTACTTAATAAAGAAACTGATATAATATTGCACATCATGTTCGGTATATAATAGCATTCATTTAGAATCAGTGTATTACGACTTGGTAATACAAGGTGATATTCGCCAACTGCTTTGGCTACAATACTTGCACCGTTCCCTACTTGAACGGAATGATCACCTTTTCCCAGTTCTCTACCTTTCCGTAGCCCATGTAACAATTTACATATGTGGGATCCTGATCCGGTATCTAATACCCAGAACGTAGGGTGAACTGAGAAACAGTTCTCAATAACTAACACACCCGAAGAAGATGCATCAACATGCATGTTCTTTTGGGCGGCTTGAGAATCCAGATATTCTCCTGTTTCCTGTTCAGTCTTATAACTCTTATAAGAAAGAACGGGTCCAACGTTCCCTTGCTCGGTACAATAATCGGGTTCAGTCAATACATCCATATTATTATCTTGATTATGGCCTGACATGGTCGCTACCTGGAGAGAGAGAGAAGAAAACACTTTAGCGTATGCTCTTGCAAGATTAGATTGGTTATTATCTTATCTAATCAGGATGTCTCCCACTGTTTTTATCAAATCTACCTTAAAACCCTAAAAGGTAAGATTAGCCGGGATTAATTAAACCCTACAATTTCGTCAATCTTTCAGCCAGATCAGTGTCGGTACTTTGAGGGAGGTTCCCTGTGCTTTCGCACGGACCTAATTAAAGTAAACCTCGTTTTCCCAGAGGCGTAACCCCGTTAACACTTTTCTAGACACCTACTTGATCGGCTAATTGTCCTGTGTAAAACTCTCCCAGGAGTAACTCTTACTCGCAGCGGGTATCGGGATCCAACTATCTCATAGGAGGTATGCAATCTCATTGCAAATTTCAACACTTGAAATTCCCGATAATATTTTGCCCCAAACGATCTATGACCTTGACAAGGTCAACAAACCATAGACCGCAAGTCAAGTTCAACCCGTCATTTCTTGATTGAATCAAACCCACCCGCACGACCCTTGACAAGGTCAACAAGGCCGCACGACTACCCTAACCCAATCTGCATCATATGCATAAGCAGATAAATACTGGTTAGCTACCGCACACTGCGCCTTGACAAGGTCAACAAACGCAGCACGAATACTAAACAGGACTTATCTGAAATGACGGAGGGCTACGCAGGTTTTTCAGAAAACCCTGAGCGTAATGAACTTGATATCGTCGTAGAATCGAGTGTTTTTGAAAAGGAGTGTTTTTTAGGCTTTTCTTAGTTTCGCTAAAGGGGTCACTCCCGGTGAAGGGATCGTCGGCCCTTTCCTCATCGAATAAGGTGCAGGATATATCATATATACCGCTGTGCAAAGCAAAACACTAAAAGCAATCAAAAGATAAACCGAGTTTTGTAGCATCTGCCAGTTTTGCTAAAGGAGTCACTCCCGGTGAAGGGATCTCGGTCCTTTCCTCATCGAATAAGGTGCAGGACATATCATATATATCACTGTGCAAAGCAGAACTGTAGCTACCCTTTTTATAAAGTTTTGATTCTACAACATCTTTAGGTTTCTTTTCTTTTTATTAATCTCATTAATAAATATCCCATCAGCTTATGCTTCCTAAGCATCACAGAAGAAACGAAAGCAGTAATATTTATATATCAGCATATATATATAGTATAAGCATTCGTCTCAGGCAGTAATATGATCTCATCACAGAACATTGCAGCAGAAGAACATATATGAAATATTGGATATACTAGGACGTCCGTGCTTTCAATACGAGCCTGTATAAAACACGGATTCCACGGTCGCGACGAATAGCCAAACCCACATCCCAAGACCCCTACGAGAGCGGCAAGTAACACTGCCAATTCTAGGGTTATGAGACCCGGTCTCGACTCCTCGAGATGGCCTCCCACTGGACCCTAGAACCCGGTTACTTGTGCTCCCCTCCTTGGGTCTACCTAATGCGGAAAAGTAAATAATATACACCGGTGACATCAACCGCAACCTGGAAGTGCCCCAAATAAAAGAATATTACATTACAAATGAATTTTACATGAATGAAAATAAAAACCCTCATCTCACATAAAATCCCCGGCTATTCAGAACACGACGATCCAATATAACATATCACAGCAACACATAATATCTCATATCATCAACGTAAGTAAATATGCGCATCCCAATTGTCGTTGACATATAGAAACGAAACCGGCGATATCACATATTACACTTACGGTCACAGAAAAGAAAGTGTAAAACTACAATATTTGGAATCCACAATCACTTTAGACATCGTAAATCCGAAATATTACATACTCCGCATTTCATGCCTAACTCTATGAATTCCACATATTGTATCACATTCCAGATAAATAGACAGTATTAAACTTTTCGAACAGATAATCAAACACCCAAAATTTCCCAAAGTGCTCAACTCTTGAGCGGAGTTCAAATGATCCCAGAATATGTCACAGTACCGGTGATCCAGCCGTAGAAGGGTCAAGCCAACGCCTCACATGTGGCACGCCGTACTGCCCCAAACCCGAAGGTTCAAAAGGCAGTTCAAGACGGTCACATAATCGAGTTAAGGTTTGTTGTCTTCTAGAGGGTCCACCGCTTAACTTGTACAATTTTTCCGAAAGATTTAAACCCGATAAAAATTCAACACTTGAAAGTTTTACGTGCCGGGAAAAAGTCGGTTAATGATATCCGTTCAACTAGTTTAACAGTTTCTAAATATCCGGAAAGAAATACGAATTTAAAGTTTCCGATCGAGTCTACTATTACAAAACAAACCCCAGAATTTTCAACACTTGAAACAGATTAAAAATACCCAGAAGCATCAACAAGCACCTACGGATATTACCATAAAAGACACGTGTCACCAATCGATGAATCCGCCGCGGAACCGCCGCGCATGCATGCTTGCGCCGCGGTTCCACCGCCGTTTGGTCGAATTGGGGGCTCGGGTTTTATGGTAATTCTTAGAATTCCCTGCTGATTTTTTTACATATTTTTAATTCAGAAAAATCCCAAAATTTAAAAAATTTCCAGAGAGGGGTCCAATTTTGTCGTTTCGGGTTCGATCGGAGTTTTAACTTCGTAAACACATCGCCTAATGCTCTAGCTAGGCTCTGATACCACTGTAGGGTTCCTAGGCACTCTTGTGAAGGTTCAAAAGGCATCAAACATGCCCGGATAAAAATTTAGACGTGCCGAACAACCCAAAGCCGGGATCTTTGCTAGATTATTAGGTTTAAACATGCAAGATGATAACTTTTATCTAAGTGTGCGGGATTACAACCTTTGTAGTCCGCTCCTTCGCTTCACAAGCTCCGAGTAGAAGTCCCTTTGCCGCGATCCACGATCTCCCGGACTCATGAGAGGCTCCACTACTCGAACGATCCATGCTAGCTTGAAGTGTTCCAAATCTCCGATGATCAACGTCGAAGTTGCAAAGACTCAAGCTTTCTCACTCTAAAGAGATGAACACACTAATCTCATGGGCTAAATGAGATGAGGATGATAGAGTAGTAATTTTGCTTTCTTTTTAAATCATTTTCTCATATTTATTCATCACATAAAGAAAATCAAGTGAGCTTCTTCAAGAGAGAAGAAGAAGATGATAATGGAAAATGATAATGAATTATCCTTTTGTGATGAATAGAAAGAAATGTATATGATTGATATATAAACCATGGTCAAGGATGAGTGGATAAGAATGAGTAGAGAATAAATTAGAGTTAGGGTTTGGTTGGGTTAAAAATGTGTCATCCAAAAATATCTTAACAATGACAAAAGAAAATGCTTCTAGAAGGTGCATGAAGCATCTAACCCTAATCAAACCCTAACCTCAATTAATCATCCTTAAACATGTTTAACAATTAATCATATCATGTCACAATAATATATATCACATATATATTATATATTTGCAACAAAAGAAAATAATACAATTAACATATATCGCATATATATCAATGTATCATCGAATGAGAAAATGAAATAATAAAGCGAGCCAATATTAGATAATGTAATAATATATCATATATATTATTATACATTAAATCATCGAATCAACACTTGATCCGACGATCCGGCTATATCGAATATTGCCGACTAATATATCATGTACCGATTCATCGAATCAACACTTGATCCGATGACCCGGTTCATATCTTAATATCGCGAGAATATAATACGGTATCTCATATCGCATTATTCTCGGTCCTGCACATATCACATATGTGCCTCTACTCCGTTTCGCCTGAGCCAAGAAACCTCTGTGTAGGACTCTAAAGAATCGTCAATACGCCGGGAGCAGGTGATGATCGTATCAAACACCCACAAGCTGCAAGCGGTCAGCTAAACGTAACAGCCACCCAGGTATTGAGCGATCAGAAGATCAACAAGCTAGCCTGTGCGTTCTCCTGTGAATCCAATCAGCAACACTCCCGTACAGTCCGGTCTGTTCGTCTAATATGTCGCATATCAAGTCTAGGGGTGGTATACGTCAGACCCCAGTGACCGATAAGTCGTGTCGATGTATGGCTCATAACGGGTCGAGAAACTACTAGTAACACTTACCAGTAAATCTCCATATCAGCCCTGGCCAGGGACTTCCAGTTATAGCCAATCGAACACAGCACAACATCAACTCCCTATACCGGGAGAGACGAATCCCCTCCTATTGCTCATTGCCTCCATGTGATTCGGGACTGTACCCAAAAGCCACCGTTTTGTACGCCCTCTTGGACGTGGTAAAGTGGAAATCAAAGCACAGTGGGAATCACACAAGACTCTATGACGATCTCGGGTCTACAGACTACCCTGTACCAGTGTCACCGGAGAACTGCCATCTGACGTGTGGTATATCACCATCTGGGAGTTCTCGGCGAGTCCGTCCAGTGTACCCAGTCTCCACTGAGCACCCGTACACCATCTCTGATGTCAAACACCGATGGATATGGGATCATCCATCGCCCATCATATGGGTCAAGATGCGTATACGCTAGTCTACTCTGGTGTATCGATGCCCTGTCTCGATATACCCTCGACTAGGAACAGTTATAGGATGTACTCATCGACTACCAAGGCCCCACTAGTATGATCTCATCATAGTCCCAGTAGTCGAGTACAGATCCTAAGGGCTTTATCAACATGTGAGAGAAAAACAGTAAACCAATACAAGTCAACATGTTAAGATAAAGTGAAACCAAATAGCATACTATCATGACGAGCAAGAAAGTCCTCTCTGTATATATCTAAGCATCCATCATAATATACATCATATGTACAACAATGGCCTCTAGGGCATATACATAACTAACACTACTCACCTTGCGTCTTTATTTGTGGATGTCGCCACGCGCTTGCTTGTCGTCCCGAAGTCTTCATGGGGTACCTACACATCAAAGTATCGTATCTGCGTATTAAAACCAAATCAAAGCTAACGAGGCACACAAAACCCAAAACGATACGATAAGGGGCCTATAGGTCAGCACCTATAGGCACGCCTTCAAAACCATCAATCAATCCTCGATATCGTCGTATAAACGCCAAATAGTCGAGGTAAAACACAATACACAATTTCAGAACTAATAATACGGAATACGGAAACACGAATCTAAAACAGCAACTAAGGAAATAGGCTCCAGATTTCACCCTAGGTCAAACTAGACAAATCTATGCATACCAGAGGTCTAAAATATACATGTAGGAGCTACAGAACAAACACGAGACAAAATAGTGGGACCCAGGCCGCAAATTGCGGCCAAACAGATTAAATTTGCGGCCTGGAAAAGGAAGTGGGGGCTAGGGCATTGGGGTTAGCTTCCTGTGTGCCTGCACATGTCACTGTCCATCCAATATAATTTTCAGAGTCTCGGGTTGATAGCAGATCTTAAATAACCTTCACAGATTCCACAAACTTTCCGATATCGATTTCTAAATCCGTATTTCGGGTTTCAACTCTCAGGTTAGGGTCTCAATTCATGCACTAGGGTGTTGGTGTAGTCTCTACTGAACTCAATTTCATATTACAATTCATAATTTCCTCAAACCCTAACTAAGTTTTCCTTAACTCCACAATATCACACAAAATCGGTTCAATCTAAACATGGGGGTAAAGGAAATGCTAAAACTAAGTTAATGATCCAGAAAATATCTCATTTGGCAACTCAAGAATTTTCTTGAGTTGCCCCTAGTAGCCAAAATCATTGCTTCTCTAGTCCAATGTGTAGATCTTGAGCTTGTGCACACTTTTAAGGAAATGGAGATTGGGTTTTGGAGTTGTTTTTGAGGTGAAATGGGGCATTGAAGTTGGAGGAAGGGGGAGGAAGCAGGAGCAGCAGCAGCAACTTGAAGGAGAGGGAGGGAAAATGAATGAGGAATGAAGAGAATGGCCAAGTCTTGGTCAACACATCTCACCCTCTCATTCTCTCACTTGCCCATACCTAATATTATAATCCTTTCACATTTCTTTTCTTTTCTTTTTCTCTCAAAATCCTTCTTCCAAGAATAGTAAACCCATAGTGAACCATGGCAAGAAATGCACAAGTGTGAGAAAAGATGATATGTGCATATTTTGCACAAAAAGCTAGAAAAACCGATTAGTGATTTTTAATCGCGATTAACACTAAATTAGCATATAACTAATCAATTAAACTTAGAAATGGCATAATTCTCTAAATTACCCTATTTTAGAATTTTCCATAACTTTTCCAAAATTTTCCCTATTTATTTGGATTTAAATATACCGAATTATTAAAATATTCAATAAAATAATATTAAATTATAAATATTCCCTAAAATTAAAATTTTTATTATTTCGAAATGTTACATCCACAATTTAATCTCATTAAATTTCATTAACCCCAAAATTCTAGTTTACAATTTATCCAATTGTAACAATTTTCAAAGTAACAATACACAAACAACCACTAAGCTTGGTTTTGCATAACCTAAGGTATTAAACCACTCATTATAATGTTAATGATGTGATGAAACCCTTACTATATTTTAAATTCTCAATTTTTAATTAATTATCAAAACCTAGTTTTCATAAACAAGTGATTTAGCTAAATGCTCAAGTAACAATTTCAAATTTAGCAATAAGATTACACTTTGCATGTCTTGAGATGTGAGACTACACATAATAACCATGATCCAAATACCCAAAACCCTAATTTGATCACAAACCACTCTCTTGAATTTTCAATCATGCAATTAGAACCAATTAAAACCTAATTAAACACTTAATTAAGCTAACTTAAAGAAATTAACAACAATTTCACCAAAGGGTCTCAATTTATACCTCCCAATTTTGTAGATCTCACTTGAAATCTAGCCTCCCAAACTTGCCTAAGCTCCAAGATCAATGCTTGAATGGCCAAGGAAAAATGGGTAAGGATTAGAATTGGGATTTTTGATGGATTTTGAGGCAAATTCTTGAATTTTTTGAAGAGAAGTGAGGGGAGAAAAGGGAGGGGGCTGCTGTTGAGGGAGCGGGAGGGCTCGGCCAGAGGGATGGGGAGAGAGTGGGGAGTGTGTGGGTGTGTGGAAAGAAGGTCCAAGTCAAGAAAAGATACCCCAAGTCAACACACAAACTTCTTCTCTCATTATTCTTTTCTTTTCTTTTCTTTTTGTGAGGGAAAGAAGTGGAAAAAATAGGGGATTGGGGAAGCTTGTCTCGGCCAGCTCATGAGGGGAGGGTGTGTGTGTGTGACTGAGTGAGTCTGTGATTGAGTGAACACATAAAAAGATAAACACCAAACCTCAATTTCTATTTAATTTATTTTCACCAATTAAGCCTTTTTCTTATGCATTTTCTAAAACCATCTTGGCAACTTCCTTTCATTTCAAAAACAATATTTTTACATGTTAGTTTAGTGTGTCATGATGCACAAAATTTGTATTAACCCATTCCAATTTGTAATTATCCCTAACTAAATGTATTAGTGACGGCTTAAAATAATATTAAAATAATTAATTTCGGAAAATTTTCAATAAATTAGAAATTTTACCAGTGGCTCAATAAACACAAAGTACCAGCAATTTCATAGCTAGAATATGTATATTTAATTTTATATTAAAAGATATTTATATCTTGATTTTTACGGAAAACACCCATTATTTTACCGATTTTCCGAAATTTCACCTAAACGATTTTCAAAACGTTACAATCTTCCCCCCTTAAAGAAATTCGGTCCTCGAATTTAAATTAAAACTCCCCCCCCCCAAATACTAAAACATTTAAGAAAAACCATCAAGTCGTCGGGGCTCCGAAATCATAAATACATAAAACACATCGTAGCGCAATGCATGCAGATGAAAAACAAATATATAAACCAAAATCAAAACCCCGTCAAGCATCCCGCAATCATCGGAGTTATGGGGAAGACATCAATGTCAAGATCTAAAACGAAAATCAATATGATATACATCAAAACTATACCTGTAAACGTCAGAACTATACAGGTAAACATCATTAAAACATCTGGAAGCAATGCATGCCAAACCTTTTTCAAATCGCTGTACGATGTGTGTATCACTGCACAGTGGCGGACGTCCATTGTGAGAAATTAACTATATATATATATATATATATATCCTTTTGTTCAACATACACGTCCCGCCGTTTTGAAAACAATTTAGATGGGTTTCCTTTTTAAACAGTTTCGTGTCATCACTGACACGCAGGTAAATACTGAGACTATAGCTCCTCCTTGGAAATCCCTTCGATAACTATCCATACATGCAAAAATATACTCAGGTACTGTCCTCTGACTAGTCCTGCTCAGTACTAAACCAAATAGCAAGTATCATAAAATATACTGCTCCAAAAGAAATCAATCCCAAATATATATGAATGCCATATGCGTCTGGTGCGCACAGAAATCGAAATCCATGAATGTGTTGGAGATAGTGCCCTCAGAGTCAATTATTGGGTCACAGGCACGTGATTGCAATGATTGAGGGGAGGACCTATCCCGGTAGGACAGTCTTACTCGAGATGATAGTATGCTATCTGGTTTATCTTTATCATCGTGTACTGCTTTAGGTGACCTTTCGAGTCGCTATTACACGTTGATAAAGCCCCTTGGATTCTTGCTTGACCACCAGCAGTATGAGGGCGATCATATAAGTGGGAGCTGGGGGTCTACAAGCATATCCTTAAAAGGTCCCTAGTCGTGGGAGATTCGAGACAGGGCATCGTTTCTCCAGAGTAGACTAGTGTATACAGTCGAGACCCCGACGAGGGGCGGTGGCCGGTCTCACAAGCCACTGGTGTCAGTTGGTTCACCTAAGATGTATACAGGTGCTCATTGGGTTATGAGTACACCGGACAGGACTCGCCGGGAACCTGCTAGTTGGGCATATACCAGACGTCAGATAGCAGTTCCCAGGTGACATGTGTACAGGTTAGTTCATCGACCTGGGATCGTCATTTGTCTCGTGTGAGTTCCCACTGTACTTTGATTACTACCCTACCACGGCTCAAAGGAGTCATGCAAACAGGTTTTAGTTGGGTACAGTCCCGAGCCACATGGAGGCAGTGAGCGGATCTGCAGGGGTTCGTCTCTCCCGGTATTGGGGGTGAGGTCGTGCTGTGTCTAGGAGAGCCAGAACATGAAAAGTCCTTGGCCAAGGCAGGAGATTTGCTGGTAGGTATTCCAGTAGTATCTCAGGGTGTTCTGGGCTGCACTCCGACACGACTTGTACCGCTTTTGGGGGTCTGACTTTTACCAACCCCCTAGGCCCGCCATGCGATGCTCATAGACGAACGGACCGGACTGTACGGATATTGTCACTGACAGGCTCAGTAGGGTGTCAGGATGAGTTCGCTCATCGACGTCCCTTTTGGTCAATACCTGGTGGCCCGTCACGTATTGGCTTATACCTCTGACGTGCTAGTGGTTAAATCCACAGCCACAGTATTGACGAGTCTTTAGAGTCCACCACACAGACAGTTACTCAAGTTTCGGGCGAAACGCTGTAGAGGCCGTATGGAGATATGGCAGGGTTCGATCAGATACGTGCGGTATTGCACGGATCGTGATCGGACAGTTTTTTACTAGCCGGTTTTGGCTTAAGCCGGATACTAGTATTAGATAGTGTAGATTTTATCTCTTTGCATTTGTGTTCAGTGCGAATACAAATGCGGGCATGTATTTGCAGTAGCGGGGTTTTCCTGTAATTTATTACGGGATCGGTTTTATGAAGTTGCCAGTTTGCATTCCGTTCCGGCCGGTTTTCCTTCATTCCTTCTCGGTCGGACTTTCTTATTGGAGAGTGTTAATTGCAAGTTCGCAATTAACATTTTGTGAGGGGTTTCTTTGCATATGTGTGGCTTCATAATCATGAGATTCCTTTCTTGTCCATTTGATGGCTTTTCATTTGATGGTTTAGAAAAGGGATTGATTTGTGAGATGAGTGAGAAAGGATGTGAGGTTTATATTATCTTTTTGATATATTGTTTTATGCAATTCTCTTTTCTCTCTCCAATCTAATTCTATGGAGAAGGGGCCGGCCACTTTGGCTAGAGAGAGAGGATCATTTCCTTTTGAGTGAGGAAAAATGTTTCATATCCTTTTTCATGCTACCAAGTTCATAAGCACTTTTTTGAGTTGCTTTCTTTACCTCCACCATTTCATGGCAACCTCATAAACCCCAAGAGACAAGCTTCTACACTATTTCTATAGCAAGCCTTGGACGCGTCGGCTAGCCAACTTCGCGCCCGAGTTGCCTCGGTCAAGAGGCGGGAGCCCATAAAAGATTCCGGCTACGTGGTGCCCCTTTCCGACGAGCGAGGAGGTGACGGAGATTCCGCAAGAGATCGGAGTGGAGACGAAGACCGAAGGACACGGATCGCTTGGTATAACTTCTCTACTCTTTTCTATTTTGCTAGCTAGCTAGGTTAATGGCCCGATCCGGGTAAAAAGTCCGCGGTGGTGCCGTTTTGCAAAGTTCGCAAAGTTTTTGTTTTCCGCGTTTCCGGCGTCGGATCGACGGCCGGGGCGCCCCCGCGGGCTTACAATGGTATCAGAGCCACGCCGTTAACCTACCCTAGCTTGCTCTAGCGCGTTTAGAACCCGATCGAACAAAATCCCCAAAAACCGTATTTTTGTGCACATATGTTCTCTGTTGAAATTTTTTGAGCTCCTAAAATTTTTCAGGTTGTTGCAGAGGCATGTACAAGCAATTATAAGAATTATGGGAAAATACGATCCAATGATTCTTCACTTCGACCGCGGAAGGGCGGCCAAAACCTCGGTTTGGCCGCGCTTCCGCGGCGGATAGGAGGAATCTTGGCACCCTATTTTCCCAGTAAGCTTATGAGTTAGAAATAGGGCTTTTGGGATATTTTATTTGGGCCCAGGTTTTCTGTAAGTGCTACAGTTCTTTTTGGGGGCCCACTTTGATAAATTTGTTCGATCGGATATTTTAAACATGCTAGTTCACAGTTTTTACATTATATCTGCGACCGTGAATGTCATTTGATCGGTAAATCCCGTCTAACTGCTATAGCCCGGTTAGACGGATTTGCGAACGTGACTTTCACGTTGATGTTCTGTGATTGTACTGTGTTGTTGCGGATCGGTCGTGGGGGATAGCCTGGTTGCAGTGGTAGTACAGTTCTGTTGTATTATGTACATTTGATATTGCGGGGCGAGCGTCCGACATGTGGACTGCCGTCACTGCCTGTTTGTATTATTATTTTGGGGCACGACCTGGTTGCGGTCGATGTACCCGTTGTATGTATATTTTACTTTCTGTACTAGGATTACCCCGCGGAGGGGTGCACGGATAGCCGGATTCTATAGGGCAACAAGCCCGCATCTCATGGCATTGAGGCGGAGGGGCTTCACTCTAGAATTGGCGGGCTATTCGCCGCACTCGTAGGGGGTATAGGGTTGACCCAGGAGGGGTGCCCAAGTTACCGGATTCCGTGAAGTGCTGGGTGGTCCATTCACGTTGCTGAAGGGGGCTGCCTCGCTTCAGGTTTTGGCGGGTAACTTGCCGCGCCCGTAGGGGTCTAGGATTTCATTGCACAGGCTATCCACACGACCAGGGGAACGTCGGGTTTCAGCGGCTCTGTGAAACCTGGGGATCCCAGATATCTGTATTGATCTGTGTTGCTATACATTTCTGTGTTGTTTATCATGCCTTGAGCGAAAATTATATATTATATATATATTAGTAGATGTTGTATATGTTTTGCATCCGCGCTAGTCCAGTCCCCGCTCTGTCGTTAGTTAGCTAACCTAACGGGTGATGACGGGACCCAGTGGCGAATGCGGATGGCATATACGTACGTCAGTATATTTTCGTTCTTTTTGGTGTGATCAATTGATGGGACTGCATTGATTCGGATCAATGCAAGATAAACAAACCTATTCTGATGTTGTTGGAACACATTTTCAAAAAGCTGTTATTGCAAGGACGTTCACTTTTGTTTTGCATCGTGGTATTCATTTGGAATATCCTGCTCCTCAGTCGACGAGGCAAGGGCCGAGATCCCTTCACCGGGAGTGACCCCTTGGACAGAAGTTTGCGTCAGGGCATTAACTTCACTATAGCCGATTACTTTTGCTTTGCATCGTGGTATTCAGTTGGAATATCCTGCACCCCATTCTACGGGGAAAGAGCCGAGATCCCTTCACCGGGAGTGACCTCTTTAGCGAAGGTTTTCGTTACTATATTTTTCTATAAAGCTATCCGTTCCTTCAACGATATCAAGTTCATTACGTTAAAGGTTTTCGCCAGAAACCATTCGTAGCCCTCCGTTGTTTCATATGGATGGTCAATAGTATTCAAGCTGTGTATGTTGGCCAAAGTCAAGGCACAGTGTTTGGTAGCTGTTGGGTATCCATATGCAGCATAGATAGATGCGTTGGTTTGGGACAGTCGTACTGCCATTTTGGCCAAAGTCAAGGGTAGGTACGGGTGGGTTCAAATTAACCAGGAAAATGACGGGTAGAACTTGACATGTGACTTATGATATGTTGGCCAAAGTCAAGGTCATAAGAGCATGGGGTAAAAATCCACATCGGGAGTTTCAAAAGTACTGAAACTTGCCAGATATGCGCATACCTTCTGGAGTGTGATAACGTGAGCGGATTCCGTCACGTTATCATGCGATGAGAGTTGGATCCCGATTCCCACTGATGAGTTGGTTTACTCCTCGGGTTATCCCGGCTAATTCTTCTTTCAGGTTTGGGGAAGAATTTGACGTTACAGTGGGAGGTTTCCAGATTAGATAAATTGGTAACCATTCTGATCTAGGTTAGAGTGCACGCTGAGTGTTTCTTTTCTCTCTCTCTGGCAGCGACCATTGACCCGACCCTAGACTATGACTCAGTGACCAAGTTGACCGAACCTACTTAACACTGGCTTTTGGATTGTCAGAGTTGCAGACCTCTTTGCCACTCCTACTTTTACTCTTTTCTCCGGGACACCCCGTATTACTACGAACGTCCACTTCCATTGGACAAAACCATCGTATGGTTATATACGAACTCGAAGGACTTCGAGGATGGTTTCCGGTTCTGGAGAAAACGAATAGGACTATTCAGTTGTCTTTACCTTTTACCTTCTCTCAGGTTGCGAGTACTCCTTGGTTTAGGAGATAGTACACCTATTACGCAAATTGGATAGTCTTCTTCCAAAGCTTAGGCTGGTGTCGAACGGTGGGGAATGAAGAAAGCCAATTAGCCTAAACGGTGTACAGAAGGTATTAAGTTCAGACAAAGCAAGGGATTAGTAAGAGGGCAAAGTAAATTGCGACTGCTATTCACGACCAAACCATGTACTTCTTTGTCAATCCTAAATCACCTATGAATTAAGTTCATTCGGTTGTCTTTTATCCTCACCTTCTCTCGCATTACGAGTGCTCCTAGGGCTAGGACAGTACACCCATTATGCTTATTGGATAGTCTTCTTCCAAACCATAGGCTGGTGCCGAACGGTAGGGAAGGAAGAAAACCATTTGGCCTAAAGGGGTGTACAGAAGGTAATGACTAAAGACATATAAAGGGATTTGGAGAGGTGGCAAAGAATTATACAGTTATAGTTGTGAATCTGGATAATGGAAGAGGCATTACTAGGAATACCAGCATACCCCATCGAAACATTTCAATGTTTCAGTTTCACTGTGTACTGTTAAAAGAAAACTGATTTCCCGATTAGACACTTACTCTAGGGTATGTATTTACCAGGTTGGATTCTCACATCTGTATGGTTTTACAGACGATGAGTGGGAGTAAATTATTGGGAATTAGGTGACCATCCTCATTATATCAGGATTCGTTGTAATCGGTGATATTTGAGGAAGTCACCTGGGTTGTTTGCCGGTCGGCAAATATTTGGTTTTGAATATCCGTTGTTGTGCACCAATTTCAAATTGATACATCTGTACGTCTATTTTTATAAAGTGAGATATACTTTTTGAAATTATGTCTATGACATTTACCTATACCAGTGGATGGTTAGGTAAGGAGCATTGAACAGCGGTGTAATTCTTCTTAACCAAAAGTACAGTTTTCAACCTACGACACACAGTGAATGAGTCACCAGACTCAGGGGACTTATACAGAGTATTGTATATTGTCCAGTGTCCATTAGGACAGAGGGGTTGGTCCTCGTACTATATTCTGTTTACTTTTAACTTCTCTAGTTCTTAGACATGTGTTTCGTAGAAACACAGGGTCTAAGTTTTGAGGAGTTATAGGTATAAGAGTAAAGTAGAGAACCAGATGTTGCAAGTATCAGGATTCTTCAAGGTGATCGAAGAGTAGATACTTGTGAATGATATTCAGTTGATAGTAATGATTAAGAGAACTAGCTTCTCTTTCAGGTTACTCATAATTGGAAGTACTCCTAAGTTGAGTAACGCTGATCGGCCTCTCTTCCATTTACTTGACATGCACTGGAGACAGCTGCATGATTTGAATCTGGTTCAATTAAATCAGTGCCTCTGGTTCTTGGATTTAGAACAGTTCATATCTTGACATTGTTAAGATACGGGGAGTTGTCCGGCTTATGCTTAAAACCAGACACTGGACAACTCAAGGCACGTTTCAGTAGTGGCTGTTTGTGGGTTGACCCGGGCTATGACGAGGGTTGACTTTCTACCATCTGGAAGATCAATAGTGATATTGTTCTTGACTCGCCACAGTTTTATCAAAAATGGATTTTTTCAGAAAAACAGGAGTGGGAATATGGTAGAACTGGAAGTGATTCCAGAACCGCAAACGATTACTGAAGATTTGATAAGAACCTAAAGATTCAATCTGGTTTGACATTCCATTGGCCACTCCGCAGATATGGTGGGTAACCTCAGGCACTCGAGAGGTACTTCGGTATGCTCAAGGACGGTGGCAGGGAGGTTCTTGTTTACCCACACTTGCCATTGCTGTTGTTCCAGGCTGCGAGACCCGGCGGGAGGATGAGTATAGCGTCATTCTAAACTAGCTTTAGAAGTTTACGCCTATATGACTCTGCCAGAGGGTTGTCGTAGTCAGTGGGAGCAGCGGAAGCATTGGTGGACATCAAGCTTATGTCTATTTATAGACTATAGCAGATATTGCGGAGATAGATCATCTATTTCTGATGTGACAGTCATAGGTTTGACTTCATCAGAATAGGAGATGGATCTGTTGAGAAGGTAGTAGGGTGTGATGTCCTGGTATTTGATGACATACACGGAGTAGGAAGTGATATTCCTATACTACGATCGGTTATACTTTGGTCGTCACACAGTAGTTTCTCCACATAGGACTTGGATATTATATCAGACATTCTGGTTACTAGATCTATGGTTTTAGATCTAGATTTGGGTGGTTTCCCAATCTGGGTACTTTGACCGCATTCTATGAGTATTTAGAATGGACGACTCCTGGCACGGTAGTGTACCTGCAGGTAATGGAGTCACCCTCTCTAAAGGTGTCTTACAGACTAATGGGGAGAGGGATACGCATGATTGACAGATCACTTGCTTAGGCAATTGAGTCAATCATGAGATGTCAAGTACCACACCAGATGTTGTTCTTGCAGAAGGTGCAATAAGTTGATATTGATCCAATCCTGGAGAAACAATCGGAAGCAGTTTTAGAACACAAGTGGATGTTCTAAGGAATTGATAACGACAGCCTCCTTAGGAGACGGTTATTATTCCAGGCTTCCAAGGTGACCTGGATGGCAGAGTGGCTGTCAGAGTTATAGTTTTCCCTTTGACGAGGGGCAGTATTTTGGACAGGTGGTCCAGGTGGATACTGAGGGAAGGCATGGCGCAGGACACTGATTAAGTTCAGTTGTCGATACAGTCTAAGAAGTTTGGATTTGGAGTTCACTTATGAGCTAGGTCCCATCAGACATCCAGACATTCTAGGACAGGTATTGCTCATTTCGGGAGATAGTTTTCTCTGCGAACATGAGATATAGAGAGACATAGAAAGAAACATCAAAGCGGATCCACTCACTGAGGCTATTCCTCGAACGCAATAGTTTCGCAAACGAGCTTTGTGAGACTGACTAGTAGAGGAGTTGGGTGTTCGGTATCACACGGGCTGTGAGTATGCGACATCGCAATAATTAGCCTCGAGTGCAAGTGGGAGATTGTTGGAGATAGTGCCCTCAGAGTCAATTATTGGGTCACAGGCACGTGATTGCAATGATTGAGGGGAGGACCTATCCCGGTAGGACAGTCTTACTCGAGATGATAGTATGCTATCTGGTTTATCTTTATCATCGTGTACTGCTTTAGGTGACCTTTCGAGTCGCTATTACACGTTGATAAAGCCCCTTGGATTCTTGCTTGACCACCAGCAGTATGAGGGCGATCATATAAGTGGGAGCTGGGGGTCTACAAGCATATCCTTAAAAGGTCCCTAGTCGTGGGAGATTCGAGACAGGGCATCGTTTCTCCAGAGTAGACTAGTGTATACAGTCGAGACCCCGACGAGGGCGGTGGCCGGTCTCACAAGCCACTGGTGTCAGTTGGTTCACCTAAGATGTATACAGGTGCTCATTGGGTTATGAGTACACCGGACAGGACTCGCCGGGAACCTGCTAGTTGGGCATATACCAGACGTCAGATAGCAGTTCCCAGGTGATATGTGTACAGGTTAGTTCATCGACCTGGGATCGTCATTTGTCTCGTGTGAGTTCCCACTGTACTTTGATTACTACCCTACCACGGCTCAAAGGAGTCGTGCAAACAGGTTTTAGTTGGGTACAGTCCCGAGCCACATGGAGGCAGTGAGCGGATCTGCAGGGGTTCGTCTCTCCCGGTATTGGGGGTGAGGTCGTGCTGTGTCTAGGAGAGCCAGAACATGAAAAGTCCTTGGCCAAGGCAGGAGATTTGCTGGTAGGTATTCCAGTAGTATCTCAGGGTGTTCTGGGCTGCACTCCGACACGACTTGTACCGCTTTTGGGGGTCTGACTTTTACCAACCCCCTAGGCCCGCCATGCGATGCTCATAGACGAACGGACCGGACTGTACGGATATTGTCACTGACAGGCTCAGTAGGGTGTCAGGATGAGTTCGCTCATCGACGTCCCTTTTGGTCAATACCTGGTGGCCCGTCACGTATTGGCTTATACCTCTGACGTGCTAGTGGTTAAATCCACAGCCACAGTATTGACGAGTCTTTAGAGTCCACCACACAGACAGTTACTCAAGTTTCGGGCGAAACGCTGTAGAGGCCGTATGGAGATATGGCAGGGTTCGATCAGATACGTGCGGTATTGCACGGATCGTGATCGGACAGTTTTTTACTAACCGGTTTTGGCTTAAGCCGGATACTAGTATTAGATAGTGTAGATTTTATCTCTTTGCATTTGTGTTCAGTGCGAATACAAATGCGGGCATGTATTTGCAGTAGCGGGGTTTTCCTGTAATTTATTACGGGATCGGTTTTATGAAGTTGCCAGTTTGCATTCCGTTCCGGCCGGTTTTCCTTCATTCCTTCTCGGTCGGACTTTCTTATTGGAGAGTGTTAATTGCAAGTTCGCAATTAACATTTTGTGAGGGGTTTCTTTGCATATGTGTGGCTTCATAATCATGAGATTCCTTTCTTGTCCATTTGATGGCTTTTCATTTGATGGTTTAGAAAAGGGATTGATTTGTGAGATGAGTGAGAAAGGATGTGAGGTTTATATTATCTTTTTGATATATTGTTTTATGCAATTCTCTTTTCTCTCTCCAATCTAATTCTATGGAGAAGGGGCCGGCCACTTTGGCTAGAGAGAGAGGATCATTTCCTTTTGAGTGAGGAAAAATGTTTCATATCCTTTTTCATGCTACCAAGTTCATAAGCACTTTTTTGAGTTGCTTTCTTTACCTCCACCATTTCATGGAAACCTCATAAACCCCAAGAGACAAGCTTCTACACTATTTCTATAGCAAGCCTTGGACGCGTCGGCTAGCCAACTTCGCGCCCGAGTTGCCTCGGTCAAGAGGCGGGAGCCCGTAAAAGATTCCGGCTACGTGGTGCCCCTTTCCGACGAGCGAGGAGGTGATGGAGATTCCGCAAGAGATCGGAGTGGAGACGAAGACCGAAGGACACGGATCGCTTGGTATAACTTCTCTACTCTTTTCTATTTTGCTAGCTAGCTAGGTTAATGGCCCGATCCGGGTAAAAAGTCCGCGGTGGTGCCGTTTTGCAAAGTTCGCAAAGTTTTTGTTTTCCGCGTTTCCGGCGTCGGATCGACGGCCGGGGCGCCCCCGCGGGCTTACAGAATGTGCCATACATGTGCACAAAAACTAAATCTGAGTGCAATGGGTGTGCACGAAAACACCTGTCATGGGCAACGTGGGTGCCTGACAGCAAAACCAGGTGCATCTGCTATGCACGCAGAATCTCGATTTAGTGCATCTGGTATGCACCAAAATCGCATCAAGCGCATCAAATATGCGCAAAATCCAAGTCAAGTGCACAAGGTGCACGAAAACAAATATCGAATATCACAATCAAAATCGACGGTATACAACATATCTCAATCGAAATCCAAATCAGGTATACCGTGGTATAAAATCTCACCATCCTGTGCATCGGCGTGCACAAAAGCAAATCAACTACTAAGAGTGCATGAAAACTATGACGAAAGCATAAGTCAAATCATATGCTTACCCTAGGCATGAAATCAAATATCATGAAACTCGATCATCAAAACTCAATCATGAAATAAATCACCCAAAAATACTGAAAATCCAAAGTGACGGATACACGATAGTCAATCACAAAATCAAAAATCATAAATGCTGTCGTCGATATGTCCGTCCTTCAGGTCAAGAAGATGCCAGTGCATCAAATGCTAGCAGAGCAAGATATCTACTTGCCTTCTGATCATGGCCTGTCACCTAGTGCCCTTAGGCTCTCGTCTCTCTCTGTGAATTGCTAAGTACATAGCTCCCCGGCTCAACGGTCCAATATAGAAACTATAACGGAAACAGTCCGCTCTGACACATCCTCTAAAGATCTCTGGCCAACTATTATGGTCACTCAAAACATGTCTCGTCGATGATGCTGAACTCTGCCCTGCTGGGTGTGTGCAATATGACCGATCCTGGGTCCAAGTTTTCTCGTATAGTATTCCGGAAAGGTCCTGTCAAGGTACTTCCCCAAATCTCGTCTCTGCCGAACTGCCCGGAAGTTATCATCCTCTTACTATATCTATTTCTCGTTCCAGAACAGCTGCATACTCATCACGACTCCTAATGGAAGATATATCCATATACAATGCCCCTGAATGCGTATCTCATCTCTGATGTCGGCGGAGTGGAACGCCGTCCTATCAAGATCTCGTACGAACCTCCTACTCCACTTTTCTCTAATGTTGACTGCTTCGGACTCATCTCTTCGTGGCTGCATGGACGGTGCTCCAACGGCTATACTCGTATCTGGAGTCTCCCAAGCAATGTATTCCATCACATGATATCCGAATGAAGTCGAACCATCCGATCGATTGTCAAAACCTCATAATCCCCCAAGAGCTCAACATCTTGGGTACAGTTTAATAGTATCGAATATATGCCACAGCACCTATGGACCAACCGTAGAAGGGCAAACCCAAGCCTCACTAATGGCACCGCTGAACTGCCGCAAATCCTAAGGTTCACCGGCGTTCGATGGTCATTAAGTCGAGTTAGGGTTTCCTTCTTCTAGAGGGTCCATAGAATTGCTTGCATTGTTTTCCGAATACGTTAAACTTGGAAAATGTGCTCCTGACATTCGATCGTCTCTATCGACTCTCAACGTATCAGCGTGAAGTCGTCTCCAGTTGGAATCAATCTATCTGATGACCTCGCATCGGGGTAGGCAATGAATTGCATGTCCTAATCTTTCATCTTTGGTGACTAGCGATCTTCTATCATATCTCGAAGTATAACTCGTGCGGCGTTAGCTTCAAACATCTGGGGCGATATCTTTTCATTCGCCGAAATCACTGGCACATTCGTCCGCACGCTGAACAGTGCCTCAATCATCAAAATAATCTATGCTCTGACGGTCATCACAATCTGGCTGGCCTCTTGAAGGGGCCCAATCCTCTGGTGCTGATCTGCACGTCCGAGAAATCTCGTAAAAGCGATCCATCAAACGCTCGTGCCACGAAAACACAATAAAACGACGCCTCTATGCAATCGTATATCCCTGGAATCACGCCCTGATCAGTCCTCGTTCGTGACGAGCTCGTGCTGACCGCAACTCTAGCTGTAGCTCTCTCTGCCCGTACCACCGTGATAATAAAACCATAAACTGGTACTGATGAGGCTAGATCATAGGAACGAATATAATGATGTGCAAAGAAATGTACATCCTAAGGTTTCTTAAGTGGAGTATCGTATCGTAAATATGCCGCGGAACATACGTACGGTACGTCACTCTACCAAAGCTACCTACTCCATCAACCAAGGGTCATCCTACACTCCGAAGGTAAAACCTAACGCTCTGATACCAACTTTGTCACGACCCGAAAAGTACCGAGCGTGACTGGCACTTAAATTACGAAACGTCTCGAGGCGTACGTAATCTAAGTAAGCCAAAACCTAGAAATCAAAACCAAAAGAAGCAGTAGAGTGAAGGAAAAACCAATTTAAAGCAAGTAGTTTTAATAGCATAAGCCGAATTATGCGTTTTAAAAACATCAAGTATTTTCTGAAAATTTCGGCAGAATCTCCTTTGTAAATACTAGCCCCCAAATGGGATACAACATGAATAGTATACGAAATACAAAAAAAGGCATCCCAAAGCGGGAGCTAGCACTTCGTCAAACGACGGTCACAACCATGCAAGCAATATAATATACAACGCCGAAGGGCAAAGATCAAAACTCAAAGAAACTCAAAACAACATGAAAAAGCATAATAATACAACGCGCGACTCTAAGGTCGAAACAATAACAAGTCTGGTCTTCTATCTCTATCAAATATACAATCTGGTTGATGGAGTTTCTAGATACAACTGAAATAATACATAAACAATGGCGGTCCTGATGCAAAAGAACCCACCTACCGAAGCAATCACCCGGAAGGGGCAGTGTGCCAGCAAAGCCGCAACGAAACCTGTACGGCAAAACCTGCAAGGAACTGTGACACAACGGGGGTGAGTTTCCAACTCGTGAGTAGAAAACATCTACGAGTAGAAATCGTATGCATAACGCTATCCTAGGTCATATCAGGCAATATCCTTAAATAATATCTCGATCCATCTACAAATAAGTACAATACTACATGCCCATGTCAGTGCCTCAGATAGCAACATATCAGATATATATGATGTATGAATGCATTACGAATGGAAACAGAATATATCATGAGTGAGATAACGGTTTTCTTTAATCAATGAGATTTCTATATGAATATCAATGAAAGCAACAGAGAAATCAGTGTCAACATCGACACAAAACGTAAGTCTCAGTATCTCAATATCAATATCTCAGGCATCCGTATCATCTGCGGGATCGGTCCGCGGGCTCCGGCAGAACGGATCAGCCTGTTTCCATCTCATGACTCCGGCCGGTATCCTCCGGATAACCGATGAGTCCAAATAATACCACCGGTAAGTAGTGCTCCCCTGCCAGGCTCATCGAATACAACTCGAGCTTCTTGCCCCGGGGTACCATACCGGGCCCACCATGTACCCGAGACGGTTCATCCAACTCCTCGAATCGGGTCTCGAAATCCAACAGCAATCATGAAAACTCATGGTGGACGACTTATACATCATGAGAAAACTCATGGTGGATGACTCATACATCATGAGAAAACCCCAATTTGCATTTTAAAATGATGATACTAAGCTTTTATTAAATTCTTGCGGTTTTCCCCCAAATCCAGAAATCTCATGTAAATCCGAAATCATCAAAATCATGATACCAATAATCAGTGAATACCGGCATAAATCTCCATAATACTGCATAACCAATGAATATATGAATGCACCTAATATCATGCAATGAATGCAATATTTAAACTAGCATATGGAAGCTATAACATATTGCGACTATCAGTTATCAAGTTATGTCAATGAAAAGGTATTTTCTAAAGTGTACGTGACATGGCAATTACCGATGATGATGTGTGTGAGCCGGCAAGTAAATGTATGTGGAACATACGCATCATCGGTAACGGTGCTGGTGTCCTGACAGCATGGTTCAAAATCACTAAGTACACAATAAACATGCAATGAGACGATAACAATATGATAAATGGCAATGAATAGTAATTGCAACAATAATATGTGGAACATGAATGATAACGTAACCATAATAATCTACATCGCTACACCTGTGTTATACTGTTTTGTCGTTTGAAATAGTACGAATCGTGGTGTTTTGAAAATAAGGCTACGGTGTTTCTAAGAAAAGGTACGTCTTTTGAAATATCCGTAGTATCCCTTGACATGTCTTTAAAATCCTCACGATTCGTTAGTTTTGGAAATAGGTATGACTCGGGTCCAGTCTAACATCTACTAGGTAACTGCAGGTCTGACTAACAACCAATCGGAAGGGTATGGAAACTACCTGAATCTGAGTCGATATATATATGTGTATAATAGTCGGTGATCCCGCCTCAATAGTATCCCATACGATACCCTATATAATATGACATCCTCGAGTCAAGAGTGCGGATCTATCATCAATATATAGCTCGTACAGTAAATCCGTCGTACGGCCTCCCAAATCTGGGTACGGGTCGAACGTCACATCTATCACATTATTCATCTGGTATTCTATTTATCAAATATCATGATCGGAGTACTGATCTACGTCTAGTACAAAACTGATACCATCTATGTATGCATGCGTGTGTCTGAAAACACCACGCCAAAAGGACCCGCTAAACTTATCACGTCATAACTCAAATACGAACCCTGTCACATCACCGATCTCACGGCCTCAAGCCCAATCTCATCGACTCATCTCCAATCCCAAGTACTATCCTCATAATCCGTGTATATGTATACGTATATATATATATATATATACACATAGTCCCATACCCATGTGTGTGTGTGTGTGTGTGTGTGTATACATATCCCCATATACGCACAGGTAATGAAGTGAAAGCAGGTGTGTGCGTATGGGTGTAAACCTATTCTAGGTTTCGGGACTAAGAAGCTATGCTAGTTCCTTTCTAATAACACTAAACTAACCATAAACACATAATCATAACCTGATAATCATCTACGGATCATAAACCACATATATATCCAATTATATATCATAAATATACTATGAACTGCGGGGGTGCTATACACCATCCACCCGACTTCTCCCCGTAGATATAAATCTACTCACATGGTCCTCGCTTGCCGAAATCGATGTCGCCACGCGCTTGCTTGTCGTCTCGAAGTCCACATGGGGGTACCTACATGTCACAACGTATCGTATCGCATAAAAACCCAATTCGAAATCGAAACGGCATACGAAAACCAAATCGGCACGCGTATCACGTATAGGTCAAAACCTATCGCCTTCGCATGCAAGAATAGCCAAACCAACCCTCGATGTCGATGTACAAATATCAACCCATCGAGAAAAACCCAAACCCACCCATTTTCACATTCACAAACACTAATTATTATATAAAATAGGTTAAAATTCACAAAAACCCCAAACTCACTTTAAAAGCTATTTTTCCGAAAACCTAGCAAACAAAATTTATCGTTTTTGTACAAAACTTGATGTTTTAACAATTCTAATGGCAGTAATACTTATTAAACATTTTAAATAAGTCATACAAACCATTTCCACAATTTAATCTCATTAAATTTCATTAACCCCAAAATTCTAGTTTACAATTTATCCAATTTTAACAATTTTCAAGGTAACAATACACAAACAACCACTAAGCTTGGTTTTGCATAACCTAAGGTATTAAACCACTCATTATAATGTTAATTATGTGATGAAACCCTTACTATATTTTAAATTCTCAATTTTGAATTAATTATCAAAACCTAGTTTGCATAAACAAGTGATTTAGCTAAATGCTCAAGTAACAATTTCAAATTTAGCAATAAGATTACACTTTGCATGTCTTGAGATGTGAGACTACACATAATAACCATGATCCAAATACCCAAAACCCTAATTTGATCATAAACCACTCTCTTGAATTTTCAATCATGCAATTAGAACCAATTAAAACCTAATTAAACACTTAATTAAGCTAACTTAAAGAAATTAACAACAATTTCACCAAAGGGTCTCAATTTATACCTCCCAATTTTGTAGATCTCACTTGAAATCTAGCCTCCCAAACTTGCTTCTAAGCTCCAAGATCAATGCTTGAATGGCCAAGGAAAAATGGGTAAGGGTTAGAATTGGGATTTTTGATGGATTTTGAGGCAAATTCATGAATTTTTTGAAGAGAAATGAGGGGAGAAAAGGGAGGGGGCTGCTGTTGAGGGAGAGGGAGACCTCGGCCAGAGGTATGGGGAGAGAGTGGGGAGTGTGTGGGTGTGTGGAAAGAAGGTCCAAGTCAAGAAAAGATACCCCCAAGTCAACACACAAACTTCTTCTCTTATTATTCTTTTCTTTTCTTTTCTTTTCTCTTTGTGAGGGAAAGAAGTGAAAAAAATGGGGGATTAGGGCAGCTTGTCTCGGCCAGCTCATGAAGGGAGGGTGTGCGTGTGTGAGTGAGTGTGTGAGTGATTGAGTGAACACACAAAAAGATAAACACCAAATCTCAATTTCTATTTAATTTATTTTCACCAATTAAGCCTTTTTCTTATGCATTTTCTAAAACCATCTTGGCAACTTCTTTTCATTTCAAAAACAATATTTATCATGTTAGTTTAGTGTGTCATGATGCACAAAATTTGTATTAACCCATTTCAATTTGTAATTATCCTTAATTAAATGTATTAATGCCGGCTTAAAATAATATTAAAATAATTAATTTCGGAAAAAATTTCAATAAATTAGAAATTTTATCAGTGGCTCAATAAACACCAAGTACCAGCAATTTCATAGCTAGAATATATATATTTAATTTTATATTAAAAGATATTTATATCTTGATTTTTACGGAAAACACCCGTTATTTTACCGATTTTCCAAAATTTCATCTAAACGATTTTCAAAACGTTACAGTTCTGGGGGCTGGGGTCTCAGGGGTAGTCTTCTGGTCACCTGCATAACTCTCAGTCTTCGCTAAATAATTTTCCAGGTCCCCGAGTCACTCCAGATTCCTAAATACCATCACAATCCTCAAAATTTTCCGATGTCGGGGTTTCTAAGTTCGTGTTCCGGGGTTTAACTCTTAGGTTTTGACCAATATACAATCATAACAGGGGTTTAAGGTCACCATAAAACCTCAATTACACAATCCCAACTCAAGAATCCCTCAAACCCTAACTAGGAATTTTCTAAGTTCACAAAACCACTCAATATCGATACTAAACATGTATGGATGCTTAAGGAATTGAAATACTACACTAATGGTGCAGAAATTACCTCATTTGGCAACTCAAGAAAATTCTTGAGTTGCCCCAAGTGCTCAAAATCCATCCTTTCTTGGTCCAAAGTGCTTGTGAGGTGCTTGTGCATGTTTTTTGTGAAGTGGGGATGGACTTTAGATGTTGTTTTGGGGGTGTTTTGAGGGGATAAAGGAGGGGGATGAAAGAGGGCAGCAGCCATAGGAGAGGGAGAGAGGAAAAGATGAAGGAAAATGATGGAGGAGAGAATGCCCAAGGTCAACTTGACCCCTCACCTCTCACCCTCTCTCTCATGCCCATACCTCCCATTATCTTATTCTATTTTCCTTTTCTTTTCTTTTGTTTTCTTTTCTCTTCTCTTTTCTTTTCTCTCATCTAAAACCAAATCAAAACAAAGAAAGCCATGTAGGAAAATGTAACAAGTGCGAAAAATGTGACATGGTGCATGTCATGTGCACAAAACCGGCTTAATGCACGATTAGCGATATTTAATCGCGATTAGTATTAAAACGGAATATAATCAATCATAAAAATTCATAATTTACTTAAATCATATAAAGCACCCTCATTTCAGAAATTTCTATAATTTTTCAAATTTTCCCCAATTTATCTGTATTTAATTATACCGCAACATTAAAATATTCATAATAGTTATTATTTAATTATAAAAATTCCCAAAAATAATATTTTATTTTTCTGAAATGTTACAGTCCAATTCTAGAGTTAGGAGACCCGGACTCGACTCCTCGAGTTGGTCTCCCACTGGACTCTTGAACCCGATTACTTATGCTCCCCTCCTTGGGTCTATCCTAATGCGGAAAAGTAAATAATATACAACAATAGTGACATCATCCTCAACCCGGAAGTGCCCCAATAAAAGAATATTACATACATTGAATTTTACATGAATGAAAATAAAAACTCTCATCTCACATAAAACCCCCGGCTATTCATAAAGTGACGATCCAATATAACATATCACAGCAACACATAACATCACATGTTATCAACGTAAGAAAATATGCGTATCCCAATTGTCGTTGACATATAGTAACAAAACCGGCGATACACCACATATTACACTTACGGTCGCAGAAAAGAAAATGTCAAACTACAATATTTGGAATCCATAATAAACTTAGACATCATAAACCCAAAATATCACATACTTTGGATTTCATACCTAACAATATGAATTCCACATATTGTATCACATTTCACAAATAGCTAGACGATGTTAAACATTCCGATCGAATCAACAAACACCCAAAATTACCCAAAAAGCTCAACACTTGAGCGTAGTTCAAAAGGTCCCAGAACATGCCACGGCTCCTATGAACCAGCCGTAGAAGGGTCAACCAATGCCTCACATGTGGCACCGCTGAACTACCACAAACCCTAGGGTTTAGTGGAGGTTCTGACGGTCACATAATCGAGTTAGGGTTTCGTTCTTCTAGAGGGTCCACAGAATCGCTTGCATGATTTTCTGAAAGTTTTAAACTAAGGAAAAAACCAGCACATGGAAAATTTCCGGCGAGGGTTAAAATGGGTATTTGATATCTGTTCAAACTTTTTAACACCGTCTAAAATAACCCGAAAAACTGTTAGAATTATGACTACGAAACACTCCGGGTTGCCTTTGAAGAAAGTTAACATCACATGAAAATTTAGCAAAAACAATCAACACCTGAAACACCAAAACCCAAAGACTGGAACACAGTGCAAATTTCAACCCCAGACACCATCAAAAAACCGAGCAGGACGGTTTTTGAGCCTATGTGGCCGGCTAAAATCCGAGGGCTTGGGTTAAAATTTGTGTTGTGTTCATGTTGCATCTCATACAACATTCTGCAGTTGTTTAAAAAAATTTAGAGCACGTTTTAAAATCGACAGAAACTAGGTAATCTTATTTCAAGTTTCGGAGTTGTTTCGGTTTCGTAATCCTACACGATCCGTCTAATTCTCTTGCTAGGCTCTGATACCACTGTAGGGTTCTTATGCACGACAGCAAGGTTCCGGGAGGCATCGTCCATGCCATTTTCAAATTTTTGTCATGCTAAAGAACTCTAACCTAGGATGTTTAACTAGAGAATCATACGAAACAAATTGTAAACTACTTTACAACTAAGTGAACTAGGAATACAACCTTTGTAGACCGGTCCTTCACTTCAATAGCTCTTTGTAGTAGTCCCTTCGCTCCAAGTAGTGATCTTCCGGACTCTAGCATGGCTTCACAAGAAGAAAGGAACGAACTTGCTTGAAGTCTTCGAGGCCGAAAATGATTTACGTCGAGGAGACACTAACCCAAGCTACTACTTTACTAATGAGAGATTAGTGAAGCTAACACCCTATACTAAAGTGCTAATCTAGTAGAGGATGATGAAGTAGGATTTTTGCTCACTTTAGAATTCTTTTTCTCACTTTTATTTCTCACTTCCACAAAAGCTAGAGAGCTCTTGAGCTTGAAGAAGAAGATGAAGAGAGATAATGTTGTGAGAGTGAATGGCAACCATGGGTGAGTTTGTATCATATACTAACTCATGTAGAGACATAACCATGGCTATGTTATAATTGTTAGGTTAATAAAATATCTTAAGTAAAACAAAATTAGTGGACTAAGTCAATGCATCTCCAAGCTTCTCAAAGCTTGATGCATGTGACTAATTTCCAACTAATTTGGATTTACTTTAAATATTTAAACCCTGCATTATAATTAGTATGGTGTAAGTTTCATACACTCATGCAGTGTGTATCATCAAGCATGACACTAAAAATGTACATTAATATATATCACATATATATATTACATGCACACAAGTGAGATAAAGAAATGTTTAAGTGAGCTAATATTAGTTAATGCAATCTAGTATATCACATATACAATTATACATTAAATTATCAAATCAACTTTTGATTTAATAATCCGGCTATATCACATACAACCGACTAATATAATTTGCATCAACTTATCGAATCAACTCTTGATTCGATAACCCGGCTATATCACATATAACCGACCGATACGAATAAATAGCGAGAATAGAATACGGTATCACATACTCGTATTATTCTCGGTCCCGCACATATCTCATATGTGCTCCTACTTCGTTTTGCCCGAGCCAGTGAAACCTTTGTATAGGACTCTAAAGACTCGTCAATACGCCGGCAGTAGGTGACGATCATATCAAGCACCCACAAGTCGTCAGCTGTACTAGCTGGACGTAACGGCTACCCGGGTATTGAGTGATCATATGATCAACAAGCAAGCCCGCTCTAGCTCCTGTAAAGACTGTCGGTAACACTACCGTACAGTCTGGTCTCTTCGTCTGAGATGTCGCATATCAAGTCTAGGGGTGGTAAACGTCAGACCCCAATAACTCGATAAGTCATGCCGATACGAGGCTCATAACTGGTCGAGAAACTACTGATAATACTTACCAGTAAATCTCTAAATCAGCCCTGGCCAGAGACTTCCAGTTATAGCCAATCGAGCACAGCACGACATCTACCCCCAATACCGGGAGAGACGAAATCCCCTCCTATCGCTCATTGCCTCCATGTGACTCGGGACTGTACCCAAAATCCACCGTTTTGCATGTCCTCTTGAACGTGGTAAGGTGGAAATCAAAGCATAGTGGGAATCACACAAGACTCTATGACGATCTCGGGTTTACAGACTAACCTATACCAGTGTCACCAGAGAACTGCTATCTGACGTTAGGTATAATACCATCTAGGAGTTCTCGGCGAGTCCTTCCAGTGTACCCAGTCTCTACTGAGCACCCGTATACCATCTCTGATGTCAAACACTGATGGATATGGGATCATCCATCGCCCATCTCATGGGTCGAGAAGCGTATACGCTAGTCTACTCTGGTATATCGATGCCCTGTCTCGATACACCCGTGACTAGGAACATTAAAGGATGAACTTATGGACTACCATGGCCCCACTAGTATGATCTGCATCATAATCCTGGTAGTCAAATACACATCCTAAGGGCTTTACCAACATGTAACCACAAGACAGTATCAAGAGACAAGTATACATGTTAAGATAAAGAGCAACCAGATAGCATACTATCATGTCGAGCAAGAAAGTCCTCTCTATATATGTCCAAGTATCCACTATAATATACATCATATGTACAATAATGGCCTCTAGGGCATATATACAACTAACAAATTTCCCAAAGAGCTCAACACTTGAGCGGGGTTTAAAAAGTACACAGAACATGCCACAGTTCCTATGAACCATCCGTAGAAGGGCCGACCCATGCCTCACTCATGTCGCCACGGAACTTCCACAAACTCTAGGGTATGACCGCGATCCAAAAAGTCGAATTTGGGTATCGTTCTTCTAGAGGGTCTACAGAATCGCTTGCATGATTTTCTGAAGATTTTAAACTAGGAAAAATCCAACTCTTGGAAAATTTCCAGCAAGGGAAAAATTAGGTTATTGATATCCGTTCGAACTTTTTAACGTCGTCTAAATAACTCGAATAGATGTTAGAATTACGATTACGAAACACTTCGAATTGCCTTTGCAGAAAGTTAACATCACATGCAAATTTAGAAAAAACAAGCAACACCTAAAACACCAAAACCCAGAGACTGGAACACCCTAAAAATTTGACACCCAAATTCCTAAATGGAACCGGTGAGCTCGGATTTTATGCTCATGTGGCCGGCCAAAAGAAGGTGGGTAGGGTTCAAATTTGTATGGTGTTCATGTTACAACTTATATAATATTCTGCAGTTACTAAAAAAAATTTTAGAGGCCATTTAAAATTCGACAGAAACTCGGATTGTATATCGGGTGTTTCGGAGTTGTTTCGGTTTTGTAATCTAACAAACATCATTTAAATCTTTATCATGGCTCTGATACCACTATAGGGTTACCTAGTACGACAGCAAGGTTTCGGGAGGCATCGTCCATGCCAATTTCAAATTTTTCTATACTAAAGAACCCTAACCCTAGAATCTTAACTAGAGATTTAGACGAACTAGAAATGCAGACAACTTTACATCTAAGTGAATGAGGAATACAACCTTTGTAGACCGGTCCTTCACTTCTAAAGCTCCGTGTAGTAGTCCCATCGCTCCAAGTAATGAACACCCGAACTCTAGTAAGGGTTCACATGAAGAAATGAACAAGCTTGCTCGAAGTCTTCGAAACCGAAGATGATCTACGTCGATGAGACTCAAGCTCATGCTACCTCTTCACTAATGGTAGATTAGTGAAGCAAACACCCTAAACTAAATGGCTAATATAATAGAGGATGATGAAGTAGGAAATGGGCTCACTTTAGATTAATTTTTCTCACAATATTTCATCACCTTTTCAAAAGCTAGAAAACTTTTCCATGAGGAAGAAGAAGATGAAGAGGAGATGAGAATGAAACTCATGAGGTTAGAATAGCAACCATGGGTGAGTTAGTGTCATACACTAACTCATGTAGAGAATAAACCATGGCTAACAATGATGGTTAGGTTAATAAATATCCACAAGTAAAACAAAGTTAGTGGACTAAGTCAATGGTTAGCATAAGCTTCTCCAAGCTTCTAGCCATGACATAATCCCACCAATTTGTGATTTACTTTGATAAATAAAAACCCTAGGATTATCATAAGCATGGTGTGAGTCTCATACACCCAACAAGCATGTGGCATCAAGCATGACACAGAATAATGTATATTAATATATATATCACATATATACAATATGCACACAAGTGAGAAAAAGAAATGTTAAGTGAGCTAATATTAGTTAATGTAAGTTAATATATCAAATATATAATTATACATTAAATTATTGAATCAACACTTGATTTAATAATCCAGCTATATCACATACAACCGGCTAATATCAAATGTAACAACTTATCGAATAAACACTTGATCCGATAACCCGGCTATATCACATTTAACCAACTGATATCACATATCGCGAGAATAGAATGCGGTATCACATACGTGCATTAATCTCGGTCCCGCGCATATCACATATGTGCTCCTACTTCGTTTCGCATGAAGCAGGAAACCTCTGTGTAGGACTCTAAAGACTCGTCAATACGGCGGCAGTAGGTGATGATCATATCAAACACCCACAAGCTGCAAGCGATCTGCTAAACGTAACGGCCACCCGGGTATTGAGCGATCAGAAGATCAACTAGCAAGCCTGCTCATACTCCTGCGAATCCAATCAGTAACACTACCGTACAATCCGGTCTTTTCGTCAGATATGTCGCATATCGCAGCCTGGGGGTGGTAAAACGTCAGACCCCAATAGCCTGATAAGTCATGCCGATGTGAGGCTTATAACGGTTTGAGAAACTACTGATAACACTTACCAGTAGATCTCAGTAACCCTGGCCAGGGATTTCCTGTTAGTGTATATGCCCTAGGGGCCATTATTGTATTATACTAGTTTGTATATTACTTAATGAAATCTTGGGATATTCATATGTATATAACAGTCTTGCTAAACATGGTAGTATGCTACTTGGTTTTTCTATCTTAATATGTGAGTATACGTATTGATAGAGCTCTTAGGATCTTGCTTGACTATCAGCGTTGTGATGGCAGTCACACTAGTGGGGGCTGGGTAGTCTACAAGCACATCCTTATTCAGGTCCCTAGTCGTTGGATTATCGAGACAGGGCATTGATACTCCGGAGTAGACTAGTGTGTACGCTTCTCATCCCAGTTGGGGAGATGGTCTGTCCCACAGCCGTCAGTACGTCGTACTGGAGATAGTATGCTGGTGCTCGTTAGGTTACGGGTACACCGGACAGGACTCACAGGGAACTGTTGGTTGGTTTTATACCAGTCGTCAGTGAACAGTTCCCAGGTGACATGAGTACAGCATAGTCCGCAGACTTGACACTGCTACTTCGCCTCGAGTGTGTCCCACTGTTCTTAGATTGCTACCCTACCACGGCTCAAAGGAGTCGTGCAAACAGGTAGCAGTTGGGTGCAGTCCCGAGCACTTGGAGGCAGTGGCGGTTAGACAGGATTCGTCTCTCCCGGTATTGCGGGGTTGATATCGCGCTGTGTCAGAGAGCCATTACGCAAAGTCCCTGGCCAGGGAAAGCGAGATTTGCCGGTAGGTTCCAGTAGTTTCTCAGGGTGTAATGGGCTTCACCCCGACACGACTTATACCGCTATTAGAGGACCGACGCTTGCCGCCCCCCTAGGCCCGATATGCGATAGTCTTAGACGAACGGACCGGACTGTACAGAGATTGTCACATCAGACTCGGTAGGAGTTCGGATGGGTTTCCTCATCGGCCTTCTTATCGACATCTACCTGGGGACCGTTACGTACAGCTAGTGCCGCTTGCGGTCTGTGGTTAAATCCACTGCCAGCGTAGTAGTCGAGTCTCTAGAGTCCCACACAGAGAGTTTCCCTACTCCAGGCGAAACGATATAGAGGTCGTATGGTTTTACGACAAGGGTTCGGACGCATACGTGTGTTTACGTACGTACGACTTTCGGACAGTTTTTACTAGTCGGCTTTGGTTTAAGCCAGTTACTAGTATCCGGTTATTGGATTTATACAGTCTAAAGTTTTTCCGTGTTTTCACGGATAGGAGGGGCGTTCTCGTAATTGCGCGAGAAGCTTCTAGAAGATGGTGACTAAGGGGTTAAGGTGGCATATACATTAAATGAGATTAGTGAATCATATGGATGATCCATCCATGTCATTAATGCATCATAAATGCTTAATGACTCATGGAGATGAATCACCATTAGATATTTATCAAGTATGGTTGTAAATCATTTTCTTTTCTTTTCTTAAAAAACAATAATGCTTGATATATATTATGATAACTTATTTTCTCATTTCATGATTATGTTCATCTTCTCTCTCCTCAAGCTCTCTCTCTTCAAACCCTAATCCTCCCCTCTTATGTGTTGAGTACAAGGATTAGTTAGACTACTTAGTCCATAACCCTCACTCTATATCATCTAGGTACTTTGATTAGCACTTAAAGAAACCTAGTTGCCTCAAGTTTAGAGGCAAAGCTTGGAGTAAAGCTCTCGTGGTGGATCGTCTACTACTTGGAGAAGGCCGAGGAGGAGGTGGAGTTCGTAAAGACGAAGGACACGGTTCTTTAGGTATAATCACTTCACATAGTAGTTTATAACTTCTATGATTGTTGTTAGTTATCGTTTAGCTTCGATTCATGCGGTTAGTCGATATTTAAGCAAAGAACAAGATCGTTTTTCATATTTCCGCCTCCCCGCAAGTCGTGGGGTGTTGTACATCGACTTACAGTGGTATCAGAGCTACTAGGCATTGGATGTCGACCTATGGGGGGTTCTCACTGTGTGACAGTGTGGCGAAGCATAGGCTCTTACCCCCAGGGTGTCCCGAGACCGGAAGGTGTTCCGGCGGGTTGTTGTCCTCGCGAGGGGGCATGCGTAAAAAGTAGCTGCTGAGGGACCCGTTGGTGCCACGGTGACCCCATTGGATGGGGTGGCTGCCTGACTTACAGTGGTATCAGAGCCTCGCTAAACAATAATTAACTCATTAGCAAAGTCGTAAGATATTCGAACGCAAAACGAACCAAAAACCGACATCGATATCACTACTTTCTGTCGAATTTTAAACAGGCTCTAAAAATTTTTCAGGGTGCTTCAGATTAACCTACAGAGAATTGTAAGAAAACTGGTGCAAAATGGGTTCCTGAATCGGCCAAACGACCGCGGAACCGCGGCGGATCCCACCTGTCCGCCGTGGAACCACGGCCGAGTTGGGGCCGATTCAACCCAATTTTCACTAGTAATTCTTCTGTGATATTTTTGTGTTTTCTGGGATGTTTATTTTTTCTGCTCAAGTCTCAGGTGCACAGAGAAGTATTGGAGTAGAATCTAATGTGTTTGCATTATCGAAATTTTACGATATTTGCTAATTTGATTATATCTGTGATTGTATAATGTGTTCGTAAACCTCCCCTAACTGCTAGTATGTCGGTTAGCAGGGGGTTGCACATTTCTGTAATGGTTTTTACTGTTTGTGGATGTGAACTGTATTGGACTGTTGTGATGATTAGCCGGGGTTTGTGATGGGTTATTATTTTAATTCATTCAATGTAAATGTAATTTGTTGTAATATTATTTTGCGGGGCACATCCAGGTTGCGGTTGTAGCCACCGTTGTATTATTTCATTTTACTGTTTTTGCTCCTAGGATAGACCCAAGGTGGGGTGCACAAACTACCGGGTACTTTGAAGTGTTTAGTGGCCTACTCACTTTGTTGAGGGAGACCGCTTCACTTCGGGTATTTGGCGGGTAGTTTGCCGTACCCGTAGGGGTCTTGGGTGAGGTAATGGCTATTCATCACAACTGTGAAATCCGTCTTTTGTTGTAGGCTCTAAACAAACACGGATTGCTTGCAAATCCAATAAAGTTCATATGAGATCTGGAATGCCTATTATTGCGTCTGACGAATGTACAATATCTATATATGATAGCTATTTAGACGTCACTTATGTTTTACACCCGTGCTAGCCCAGCCCCCGCTCTGTCGTTAGTTAAGTAACCTAACGGGTGATGACGGGACCCCGTGGCGAATGCGGATGGCATAAGAGGACGTTGTATTTTCGTTGTTTTCTGCAATGATAGGTTAATGATGGGACGCATTATATATAATGCAAAGAAAATAAACCAAAAGTTTAATCGTTGGAACAATTTAAAAGAAACCACTCGGTTAATTTTAAAAACAGATATTTTTTAAAATGCGGAGCTTTAACCACTCCTTTTTAAAAAGCTATCAGGTTCCTTCGGTTATATCAAGTTCACTACGTTCACGGTTTCGCCAAAACCATTCGTAGCCCTCCGTCATTTCATTTGGGTATTCAGTAGTATTCAAGCTATGCATTTTGGCCAAAGTCAAGGCATGGTGTTTAGTAGCTGCTGGGTTTTCATTTGTTGCATAAGATAGATGAGTTGGTTTGGGACAGTCGTATTATCATTTGACCAAAGTCAGGGGTATATACGGATGGGTTCAAATTGACAAGATAATGACGGGTAGAACTTGACATGTGACTTATGACATTTTGACCAAAGCCAAGGTCATAAGAGCATGGGGCAAAAACTTATATCGGGAATTTCGAAAGAAACTGAAATTTGCAAAGAGATGCATAACATTTAGAGTTTGATGAATGTTGGTAGCATTCCTTCAACATTATCATACGATGATATTTGGATCCCGATCCTACTGTGAGTATATGCTACTCATCAGGATATTCGTCACTTAACGATCAATGCTATAAACCAAGTAGGTGTCAAGAAAGGTGTCAGCGGGGTTACGCCCCCAGAGAAAAGAGGTTATTTAATTAAGGAACTTCACGAAAGCGTTGGAAAACCTCCCTCGAAGTATCGACACTAGCCTGGCTGAACGGTTAAGCAAGTATTGTACGGTGAGAATAGTCCTGGCTAATTCTTCTTTTATGGTTTGGGGAAGGATTCGAGAAACAGTGGGAGCCATCCAATTTAGATAAACTAAAAACCACTCTAAACTTGCAAGAGCATCATGCTAAAGAGTTTTCTTCTCTCTCTCCTAATTGCAGCAACCCTGAAAATGACTAGACTTAAGTTACTTTTAGAGAAAAATATACTGACAGGGCCAAACTATAAAGATTAGCTGCGGAATGTCAAAATGGCTTTGACCTATGACAAATTGGGGTACGTCCTCACCGCTAAGGCACCTGCTGTCCCTGGTCCCAAATCCAGTAATGCAGATAAGGAAATCCGCAAAACCTGGGATTTCGATTGCGCGAAAGCCAAGTGCATCGTGCTTGCCTCGATGAACAATGAACATCAGAGGAGGCACGAGGATATGGAACTAGATGCCATATTTCTCCATACAAAGGAACTTTATGGAGAGTAATCTCGTATAGCAAGATACGAGACCTCTAAGAACTTGTTTCGAGCGAGGTTGGCTGTCGGGTCATCGGTAGGAGAACATGTCCTAAAGATGATCGGCTATATAGAGATCGCAGACCTTGGGACGACTTTGGATAATGAGCTCTATACAGACCTTATTCTCCAGTCCCTTCCTCCCACCTACGCCCAGTTTATCCTGAACTTCAACATTCAAAGAAAAGAAGTTGAACTTCCGGAACTCCTGAACATGTTAAGGAGTGCAGAGGGCACCTTGCATAAGGCAAGGGAAACACCCGCTATGTTTGTTAGCGGCGCTTCTTCTTCCGGGTCCAAGGCTAGGGCCAAAGGAAGGAAAAAGAAGGCCGCCCCCAGACCTAGAGGAGGTGTAAGTAAGGTGGGAGGGAAGGGAAAGAAAAATTTTGCGGTACTGGTAGTGGGCCAGGATGAGTGCTTCCATTGTCACAGGAAAGGGCACTGGAAAAAGGATTGCAAGGCGTGGAACGCCAAGAACCAGGAACCGAAGCAAGTTGTGGCTTCGACTTCAGGTATGTTTGTAATTGAGAATTGTCTGTCAATCAACTCTACTTCCTGGGTATTGGATACCGGATCAGGATCTCATATTTGCAATTCATTGCAGGCACTGAGAAACCGTAGAGTACTGAAGGAAGGTGATATGACCCTGATGGTTGCTAATGGAGCTAGCGTGGGAGCTGTGTCCATAGGGGATTATCACCTGGGATTGACGAGTGGACACATTTTGGTTTTACATAACTGTTTTTGTGTACCCAGCTTAACGTGTAATATCATATATGTTTCCTTGTTATCAAATAAAGGTTATGATTTCACGTTTGGAAGTGGTGTTGTTAACATCCACCTTAATCATAGTTTGATAAGGTCCGGTACACTGGAAAACGGTATATATGTGTTAAACCAACTCCAAATTTTCAATGTCCAGAACACATTAAAAAGAAAGTCTCCAGATTTAAATAAAGCTTTCTTATGGCATTGTAGACTGGGTTACATCAATGAGAGAAGGTTGACTAAGTTACATAGAGAAGGATATTTGGACTCGTTCGAATATCAAACTTATGACACTTGTCAATCTTGTCTCAAAGGAAAGATGACAAAGACTCCATTTACTGGACATGGAGTAAGAGCGAGCAAGCTCTTAGGACTCATACACAGCGATGTATGTGGTCCAATGTCTACACATGCAAGAGGTGGTTTTTCCTATTTCATTACTTTCACGGATGATTACTCAAGGTACGGATTCATTTATCTGATGAAACATAAATCCAAGGCTTTTGAGAAATTCCAAGAGTATAAGAATTAAGTAGAAAACCAAACCGGCAAAAGTATCAAGACACTAAGATCTGATCGAGGTGGTGAATACTTGAGTGCCGAGTTCCTAGGTTACCTAAAAGAGAAAGGAATTCTCTCTCAACTTACTCCTCCATACACTCCACAGCATAACGGTGTATCGGAAAGACAGAATCGAACCCTATTGGATATGGTACGATCCATGATGAGTAATGTTGAGTTACCGCGATCTTTTTGGGGTTATGCGCTAGATTCAGCGGCATATCTTCTGAACAGGGCTCCTACCAAGACTGTGCCTACCACCCCATATCAGATGTGGAGTGGGAAGAAACCCCATCTTCAGCATATGAAGATTTGGGGATGTCCAGCTTTTGTGAAAAAGCAGTATGTGGACAAGCTCGAGGCACGATCAGTAAAATGTAAGTTTGTGGGATATCCAAAGAACTCCAAGGGATATTATTTCTATTACGCAGAGGAACAAAAGGTTTTGTTTCTCGTAATGCCCATTTTCTGGAACAGCAGTTTTTAGAAAAGGAGATAAGTGGGAGCGAAATAGAACTGGAAGAAATTCCAGAACCACAAACTAATACTGAAAGTTTGGTAGAACAAGTAGTTCAAGAAGAACAGGACATTCCCGCACCCCTCCGCAGGAGTAGTAGGCCGTCTCATCCACCTGAGAGATACTACGGTTTTCTTATAGATGGGGATAGAGAGGATTGCATCATAGATGATGATGAACCTACTAGCTTCCAGCAGGCCATCCAGAGCGGCGACTCGGTACGATGGCTAGATGCAATGCGGACCGAAATGGAGTCCATGTACACCAACAAAGTATGGACTTTGGACTTTGCTCCAGATGGGGTAAAACCCATAGGATGCAAATGGATCTTCAAGAAAAAGATTGGTGTAGATGGATAGGTAGAAACCTATAAGGCTAGACTTATTGCAAAGGGTTTTCGTCAAATACCTGGTTTGGACTATGACGAAACTTTTTCTCCAGTGGCTATGCTCAAATCCATTCGGGTCCTTCTTGCTATTGCTGCCTTCCATGATTATGAAATCTGGCATATGGACGTAAAGACGGCTTTTCTGAATGGAAATTTAGAAGAGTGCGTCTATATGGATCAGCCAGAGGGTTTCAATCAGAGTGGGAGCAGTGGGAAAGTATGCAAGTTGCTTAAGTCCATTTATGTACTGAAGCAGGCATCGCGGAGTTGGAACATCTGTTTTGATGAAACAGTCAAAGAATATGACTTCATCAAAAATCCAGATGAACCGCGCATATATAGTAAAGTTGTAGCCAGAAGTGTCGTATTCCTCGTCTTGTACGTGGATGACATTCTATTGATAGGAAATGACATTCCTATGCTACAATCTGTCAAAGGATTCTTATCACACAGGTTCTCCATGAAAGACCTAAGAGATGCCTCTTACATTCTGGGGTTCCGGATCTATCGTGATAGATCCAAGAGGATGTTGGGACTTTCACAGTCCAGGTATATCGACACTGTACTGAAAAGATTCAGTATGGAAGATTCTAAGCGCGGTAATCTACCGGCTTATCACTGAATCACCCTATCCAAAGAGATGTCTCCCAAGACTGATTTGGAAAGGGAACGCATGTCTATTATACCCTACGCTTCTGCGGTAGGCTCTATAATGTATGCGATGTTGTGCACCAGACCAGATGTAGCTTACGCACTGAGCGTGGTAAGCCAGTATCAGTCAGACCCAGGGGAGAAACACTGGATAGCAGTAAAGAACATTCTCAAGTACCTGAGGAGGACTAAGGAGTTGTTCTTGGTTTACGGCGGAAAAGACCTCAGGTTGGAGGCCTTTGCTGATTCCGGCTTCCAGAGTGATAAGGACGATTCCAAGTCCATGTCGGGTTATGTCTTTACCCTCAATGGAGGGGCGGTGTGCTGGAAGAGTTCCAAGCAGGACACCATTGCTGACTCGACGATGGAAGCGGAGTATATTGCTGCTTGCGATGCCGCAAAAGAAGCAGTCTGGATGAAGAAGTTCCTAACAGAACTTCAGGTGGTTCCTACCATTGTTGATCCAATACCTCTGTATTGCGACAACAACGGAGCTATAGCTTTAGCGAAGGAACCAAGGTCCCATCAGAAGTCCAGAAACATCTTAAGGCGGTATCACCTGATCAGGGAGATCATTGATCATCAGGAGATCGAGGTTCGGAGAGTTGCTACTGAAGAGAACATTGCTGATCCATTCACAAAGGCCCTACCTCAGATTCAGTTCGAGAGGCTACTCGAGATCATCGGTCTTCGATACACCAGTACATGGCCCGAGTGCAAGTGGGAGATTGTTAGTGTATATGCCCAAGGGGCCATTATTGTATCATACTAGTTTGTATATTATTTAATGGAAGCTTGGGATATTCACATATATATAACAGTCTTGCTAAACATGGTAGTATGCTACTTGGTTTTTCTATCTTAATATGTGAGTATACGTATTGATAGAGCTCTTAGGATCTTTCTTGACTACCAGCGTTGTGATGGCAGTCACACTAGTGCGGGCTGGGTAGTCTACAAGCACATCCTTATTCAGGTCCCTAGTCGTTGGATTATCGAGACAGGGCATCGATACTCCGGAGTAGACTAGTGTGTACGCTTCTCATCCCAGTTGGGGAGATGGTCTATCCCACAGCCGTCAGTACGTTGTACTGGAGATAGTATGCAGGTGCTCGTTAGGTTACGGGTACACCGGACAGGACTCACAGGGAACTGTTGGTTGGTTTTATACCAGTCGTCAGTGAACAGTTCCCAGGTGACATGAGTACAGCATAGTCCGCAGACTTGACACTGCTACTTTGCCTCGAGTGTGTCCCACTGTTCTTAGATTGCTACCCTACCACGGCTCAAAGGAGTCGTGCAAAAAGGTAGCAGTTGGGTGCAGTCCCGAGCACTTGGAGGCAGTGGCGGTTAGACAGGATTCGTCTCTCCCGGTATTGGGGGGTTGATATTGCGCTGTGTCAGAGAGCCATTACGCAAAGTCCCTGGCCAGGGCAAGCGAGATTTGCTGGTAGGTTCCAGTAGTTTCTCATGGTGTAATGGGCTTCATCCCGACACGACTTATACCGCTATTGGGGGACTGACGCTTGCCGCCCCCTAGGCCCGATATGCGATAGTCTTAGACGAACGGACCGGACTGTACGGAGATTGTCACATCAGACTCGGTAGGAGTTCGGATGGGTTTCCTCATCGGCCTTCTTATCGACATCTACCTGGGGACCGTTACGTACAGCTAGTGCCGCTTGCGGTCTGTGGTTAAACCCACTGCCAGCGTAGTAGTCGAGTCTCTAGAGTCCCACACAGAGAGTTTCCCTACTCCAGGCGAAACGGTATAGAGGTCGTATGGTTTTACGATAAGGGTTCGGACGCATACGTGTGTTTACGCACGTACGACTTTCGGACAGTTTTTACTAGTCGGCTTTGGTTTAAGCCAGTTACTAGTATCCGGTTATTGGATTTATACAGTCTAAAGTTTTTCCGTGTTTTCATGGATAGGAGGGGCGTTCTCGTAATTGCGCGAGAAGCTTCTAGAAGATGGTGACTAAGGGGTTAAGGTGGCATATACATTAAATGAGATTAGTGAGTCATATGGATGATTCATCCATGTCATTAATGCATCATATATGCTTAATGACTCATGGAGATGAATCACCATTAGATATTTATCAAGCATGGTCGTAAATCATTTTCTTTTCTTTTCTTGAAAAACAATAATGCTTGATATATATTATGATAACTCATTTTCTCATTTCATGATTATGTTCATCTTCTCTCTCCTCAAGCTCTCTCTCTTCAAACCCTAATCCTCTCCTCTCATGTGTTGAGTACAAGGATTAGTTAGACTACTTAATCCATAACCCTCACTCTATATCATCTAGGTACTTTGATTAGCACTTAAAGAAACCTAGTTGCCTCAAGTTTAGAGGCAAAGCTTGGAGTAAAGCTCTCGTGGTGGATCGTCTACTACTTGGAGAAGGCCGAGGAGGAGGTGGAGTTCGTAAAGACGAAGGACACGGTTCTTTAGGTATAATCACTTCACATAGTAGTTTAGAACTTCTATGATTGTTGTTAGTTATCGTTTAGCTTCGATTCATGCGGTTAGTGGATGTTTAAGCAAAGAACAAGATCGTTTTTCATATTTCCGCCTCCGGGCAAGTCGTGGGGTGTTGTACATCGACTTACATTTCCTGTTTTGGCCAATCGAGCATAGCGCAACATCAACTCCCAATACCGGGAGAGACGAATCCCCTCCTATCGCTCATTGCATCCATGTGACTCGGGACTGTACCCAAAAACCACCTTTATGCACGATCTCTTGAAAGTGGTATAGTGGAAATCAAAGCACGGTAGGAATCACACAAGACTCTATGATGATCTCGGGTCGACAAATTAACCTGTACCAGTGTCACCAAAGAACTGCTATCTGACGATAGGTATAATACCATCTAGGAGTTCTCAGCGAGTCCGTCCAGTGTACCCTGTCTCCACTGAGCACCCGTATGCCTTCTCTGATGTCAAACACCAATGGAGGTGGGATCATCCATCGCCCATCATATGGGTCAAGAAGCGCATACGCTAGTCTACTCTGGAGTATCGATGCCCTGTCTCGATACTCCCACGATTAGGAACAATTGAAGTATGTACTTACCGACTACCCTGTCCCCACTAGTATGATCTGCATCATAATCCTGGTAGTCAAGTACTCGTCCTAAGGGCTTTATCAACATGCAATAGAGAGACAATAAGTGTACATGTTAAGATAAAGTGCAACCAGATAGCATATTATCATGTCGAGCAAGAAAGTCCTCCCTATATATGTCCAAGCATCCACTACAATATACATCGCATGTACAGTAATGGACTCTAGGGCATACATATAACTAACAGTGCAGTCCCGGAGAGCCGAACTTGCCTGATGACGGATTCAATTCCATGCAAGTTCAATTCTATGGCACACAGGTTGACTCAAATATGTATAACTATGGTTGGGATTTGTATGGTCAGGCAATGTCCAATATGTACAATATGGATTGCACAATGGGGACGGCTGGAGCAAATAGGTAACATATTATATTAAATAAAACTGACGATACTCTTCATATATCGAATCATGGTTAATTGACATGTGATTTTTAAATTTATATGTCGCATAGGTCTTCATTTTTTGTACCGGAGCATATGCAAACACAAAGTTCAATGCAAGGAGAGTTTGATACCGGTGCATCTTTAGGAGGTGGAACACCTTATGCAGTTCATGACTTGCCACCCTATGAATCTTTAGGTGCAACACCTTATGTGGGACCATCTTCCTCACATCATGCTGAAGAAAGAGATGACCCCGAAATCGAGGGAGATAGTAATGATGAAGATATTGATCGTGAAGGAGGTGGTGGTATGCAAGAAGATAGTATGCAGTGCACAGTCTAAGATGAAATGGATGATCAGTGGGTGCATCAAGCATATGCTAACAACTAATATGTTGAGTTTGAAGAACCACATCATGATGAGGTGATCGATGATGCTATGGTACAAGCATATGCTACTGAGGATATGATCATCGATGACACTCATTGGGCGACGGGAACCGACGATAATGTCGAATTTCAAGCCGGACAGATGTTTGCGATGAAGGAAAATTTGATTCAAGAACTCAGTGCATGGTCCATTAAAAGGTGTGTGTCATTCAAAACATTCAGGAATACCAAATCAGCATACATTGTAGTATGTGCTAACTATCCAGGTATAGGCCCTGGACAATGCCCTTGAAAACTACATGCAATAATTTTTAAACGGTGGACGTTTTCAACACACTTCACTATAAAGGATTATAATCTGAAGCATCGGTGCTGAAATACTTCTGGGGATGTAGGGAACAAATAGGCCGCATCAACATTTATATGCCAATGCATCTTGTTTTTGCTGAAGAGACGGATTGATATGACACCGGCTGCGATTCAAGATCTAATGAAAGGAGCATATCATATTGGCGTTTCTTATTTCAAAACGTGGGAGGTGAGAAGGAAGGCTTTATGCATGATATTTGGGAATTGGGAGAAATTTTATCAAACTCTGCCACGGTACTTGGAAGCAATCATAAAGAGCAATCCCGGCACAGTCTACATGATCACCTACAAAACCCTGACTCCAACCGCAGTTCGGTTTACCGGTGTTTTCTGGGCATTTAGACCATCAATTGAGGGATTTGCATTTTGCCGTCCAGTTTTGAGCATTGATGGCACGCACTTATACGGTAAATATCAATGGACTTCGCTTGTTGCTATCAGGGTGGATGCGGATGGAGGTTTGTATCTTTTAGCATTTGCGGTTGTTGGAGGTGAAACTTCAATAAGTTGGGAATGGTTCTTGGCATGTATTCATAGATATATTGTTAGGAATATGTATGCCCTAGAGGCCATTATTGTTTGATATAGTGGATGCTTGGACATATATATAGAGGACTTTCTTGCTCGACATGACAGTATGCTATCTGATTGCTCTTTATCCTAACATGTACACTTGTTTTAGTATACTGTCTCTCTGATACATGTTGATAAAGCCCTTAGGATGTAGGCTTGACTATCAGTACTATGATGCAGATCATACTTGTGGGGCTTGTGTAGCCCGTAAGCACATCCTTTAACAGTTCCTAGTCAAGAGAGTATCGAGACAGGGCATCGATGTTCCAGAGTAGACTAGTGTGTACGTTTCATAACCCTGTATGGGGCGATGGTTGATCCTATAACCATTGGTGTTTGACATCAAAGATTGTACACAGGTGCCCATTAGAGAATGGGTACACCGAACAGGACTCGCCAAGAACTCCTAGATGGTACCATACTTATCGTCAGATAGCAGTTCTTTGGTGATACTTGTACAGGTTAGTCTGTAGACCCGAGATCGTCATAGTATCTTGTGTGGTTCCTACTGTGCTTTGATTTCCTCCCTACCACGACTCAAAAGAGTCGTGCAAACAGGTGGATTTTGGGTACAGTCCCGAGTCACATGGAGCAGTGAGCGATAAGAGGGGTTTCGTCTCTCCCGGTATTAGGAGTTGATGTTGCGCTATGCTCGATTGGCCATAACAGTAAGTCCCTGGTCAGGGCTGATGAGATTTACTGGTAAGTGTTATCAGTAATTTCTCGAAAGGATATAGGCCACACATCGGCATGACTTATCAAGTTATTGCGGTCTGACGGTTCCACCCCCAGACTCAATATGCGACATATCAGACGAAGAGATCGGACTGTACGGTAAGTGTTGCTTATAGGCTTTACGGGAGTTTGGACAACTTTGCTTATTGATCTTCTATTCGTTCAATACCTAGGTAGCCGTTACGTACAGCTAGTACAGCAGACGGCTTGTGGGTATCTGATGTGATCATTACCTGCTGCTGGCGTAATGACGAGTCATTAGAGTCCCACATGTTAGTGTATATGCCCTAGAGGCCATTACTGTATCATACTAGTTTGTATATTACTTAATGGAAGCTTGGGATATTCACCTTGTATATACAATCTTGCTCAAAATAGTAGTATGCTACTTGGTTTGTTTCTACTTCAATGTGTACATGTGTTTATTTTTGTATATCGCCTATACACATTAGTAGAGCCCGTAGGATCTTTGCTTGATTACCAGCGATGTGATGGCCGTCACACTAGTGGGGCTGGGTAATCTATAAGCACATCCTTATGCAGGTCCCTGGTCGCAGGACTATCGAGACAGGGCATCGATACTCCGGAGTAGACCAGCGCATGCGCTTCTCATCCCAGTGTGGGAGACGATCTGTCCCACAGCCGTCAGTACGTCATACTTGAGATAGTATGCGGGTGCTCGTTAGGTTACGGGTACACTGGACAGGACTCGTCGGGAACTGACTAGTTGGTATTATACCTATCGTCAGTTATCAGTTCCCAGGTGACATGAGTACAGCTTAGTCCGCTGACTTGACACTGTCACTTCGCCTCGAGTGTGTTCCCACTGTACTTTGATCACTACCCTACCACGGCTCAAAGGAGTCGTGCAAACAGGTAGTGGTTGGGTGCAGTCCCGAAGCACTTGGAGGCAGTGACGGTTAGACAGGATTCGTCTCTCCCGGTATTGGGGGTTGACATCGCGCTGTGTCTAGGAGAGCCATTACACGAGTAGTCCCTGGCCAGGGCAAACGAGATATACTGGTAGGTTTCCAGTGTTATCTCAGGGTGTTTTGGGCTTCGCTCCGGCACGACTTGTACCGCTATTGGGGGACTGACGTTTACCGCCCCCTAGGCCCGCCATGAGATGTATCAGACGAACAGACCGGACTGTACGGAGAATGTCACACTCAGGCTCAGTAGGAGTTCAGATGGGTTTCGCCTCGTCGGTCTTCTTGTCGGCATTACCTGGGGACCGTTACGCACAGCTAGTGCCGCTTGCGGTCTGTGGTTAAACCCACTGCCAGCGTAGTGTCGAGTCTTTAGAGTCCCACACAGAAAGCTTTTCGCCTTTAGGCAAAAGAGTAGAGGTCGCATGGTATTGCGACAGGTCGCATGGTTTTGCGACAGGGTTCGGTCACATCCGTGCACTTGTGCGCGTACAGTGTCCGGACAGTTTACACTAGCGGGCTTTGGTTTAAGCCAGATCCTAGTGTACCTTATGGGATTGGATTTATCCAGTTTGCATTCGTGTTCCTCGGAACGCGGATGCGGGTGTGTATGCACAGTTGACAGGGAGGCAGAGGCAGCGGATTCTCATTAGGGTTGTTGACAGTTGACCGTTGACTATTTAACTTTTTGCTCAACCCTAATGAGAATTTGATATATGATTAACTATTATATTAATTAAGTATTATGGTGACATGGTTGTTGACTTTTGTTGACTTTGTTGACTTGTTGACTTTTGTTGACTTGTTGACTTTGTTGACCGGTTGACTAGGCTTGACTAGTTGACCATCATGATAACCATAGCCATCATTTCATGGCAAAGACTTTTGTTTACTTGCTCATTTGTGTAAAATGAGTGCATGAAATGATATGGTTATGGTTGCTTCAACCATCACATAAGACTTTTTTTGATATGATGAGTTATGATCACTTTGGATTATGAGAGGGTGAGAGACAAAATACTTGCTCATTCTTTCTTGCTAATTCTCTCTCTTGTTCTTGAGCTCTCCTTTTGCTCTCACCCTCAACCTCTTGCTCCCTCTCTTGATCCTATGGTTCTATTGTCTCATGAGTTGAGAATCAAGAACCATAGATAAAATCCCATTCTAATTCTACTCTACTCATTCTAGTTCACTAGGTTTAGCAAACCAAGTGAACTAGTTTCTTCAAAGAACGAAGAAGGAGCTAAAGGTTGGAGCTTTCAGGTGGATCTATCTTCGGCGTACGGAGACGACGAGAAGAAGCCAATCGGACCACCATCGGAGTTTGAAGACGAAGGAGTTCAAGACAAGCAAGGTATAACCCCCTAACCGAGTAGCTAGAAACTCATAGTTAGGATGTTAGATAGATCTTTAACCAAGATCCGGGTTTTAGGTCCATGTTACCACCTCCGTAAAAATCGTTTTTTACCAAATTCCGCATTCCCGAAAGTACCGGGAGAGGTAGCATGGACTTACAGTGGTATCAGAGCCTAGTTAAACTCTATCTAGCATGTTAGCAAGTAACTAGAAGATCGATCAAAGAAAAAGTCCCAAAAACGAACCCCGAAAATTTGCAGTTTCTGTCGATTTTTTTACTGTTCAAAAATTGATTATTTTAACACCAAAAATCGGCTCAGGCTTTTCTGTGAATAACCACCAAAGATGGACCCACGATCGAGTCAAAGCGCCGCGGAAGCGCGGCGGGAGCACGCTCCCGCCGCGGATCCGCGGCCGAGTTGACTCGGCCGAGGTCAATCTTTGGTGCAGTGTTATTCTGGGGGTATTTTGGGATTTTTAGTATATATATTTTCAACCCAGATTTTCCAGAACGAAAATTTTATTTTGGGGTCCCGAAAATCCGTATTTTTGATCGAACTTCTAAAAGACTTAAGCTAACGGGTTTTTCTGTAATGTGATATTTGTATTGAACGTCTACTAATCGCTATATGTCGATTAGTGGGGTTTATACAAATCTGTGATCTGTGATGTGCTGGAATGTGTATATGAATATGTTGGATTGTCGCGGGTGAATAGCCGGGGGTTGTGAGACGAGAGTTTTCTTTTCTTTAAATTCATGTAAATTTGTAAATTGATGTAATAATTATTTGTATGGCCGCACAACCGGGTCGGGGTTGTAGCCGTCATTGTATAATTTCTTTTTACTGTTTTTGCTCCTAGGATAGACCCATGGAGGGGGTGCACAAACTACCGGGTATGCCGAAGTGTCGAGTGGCCTACTCATGGAGATGAGGGAGGTTGCTACGCTTCGGGTACTTGGCGGGTAGTTTGCCGCACCCGTAGGGGTCTTGGGTGGGGTTTTGGCTATTCACCGCGACCGTGTAATTTGTCTTTCGTTACAGGCTCGTGCGAATTACAGATTCTTAGTATATCCAATGTATTCATCTGTGATCTGAAATGTTTATCATTGCAGTATATCTATATATGATATTATTTAGGCGTTGCTTATGTTTTACAGACGCGCTAGCCCAGCCCCCGCTCTGTCGTTAGTTAAGTAACCTAACGGGTAATGACGGGGCCCCGTGGCGAATGCGAATGGCATAAGCGTACGTCATATTTTGGTTGTTTTCTGCAATGGTAGGATTAAATGATGGAACGCATTAAAAGAACTAATGCAAGAATATCACGCATTAAAAGAACTAATGCAAGATAATAAACCAAGTTAAAGTCGTTGGAACACTTTCGAAAAACCACTCGGTTCTTTTCAAAACAACTTTTAAATGCGGAGCTTGAGCCACTCCTTTTAAAAGCTATCTCGTTCCATCGACCAAATCAAGTTCACTACGTTCACGGTTTTGCCAAAACCATCCGTAGCCCTCCGTCGTTTCACATGAATAGTCAATAGTATTCAAGCTGTGTTTGTTGGCCAAAGTCAAGGCACAATGATTGGTAGCTATTGGGTATTCATGTGCAGCATAGATAGATGCGTTGGTTTGGAACAGTCGTACTGCCTTGTTGGCCAAAGTCAAGGGTAGGTGCGGGTGGATTCAAATTAACCTGGAGAACGACGGGCAGAACTTGACATGTGACTTATGATTTGTTGGCCAAAGTCAAGGTCATAAGAGCATGGGGCAAAAATCCACATCGGGAGTTTCATAAGTACTGAAACTTGCTAGATTTGCATACCATTTGGAGTGTGATGATTCTGGTAGGATTCCTTCAGTTTCGTCACGCGATGATATTTGGATCCCGATCCTACTGTGAGTATATGCTACTCCTCGGGAAATTTCTCACTTAACGATCAATGCTATAAACCTAGTAGGTGCCTAGAAAGGTGTTAGCGGGGCTACGCCCCCAGGGAAAAGAGGTTCTTTAATTAAGGAACTTCGCGAAAGCGTTGGAAAACCTCCCTCGAAGTACCGACACCGGCCTGGCTGAACGGTTAAGCAAGTATTGTACGGTGGGATTGATCCTGACTAATTCTTCCTTTATGGTTTGAGGAGGGATTCGAGAAACAGTGGGAGCCATCCTGTTTAGACAAACTAAAAACCACTCTAAACTTGCAAGAGCATCATGCTGAGTGTTTCTTCTTCTCTCTCCTAATTGCAGCGACCAATCGACATGACTGGACTTAAGTTACTCCTAGATAAAAACAAACTGACAGGGCCAAACTACAAAGATTGGCTCAGGAATGTCAAGATAGCAATCACTTATGACAAGCTGGGGTATCTTCTTACCACCAAAGCTCCCCCTGTCCCTGGTCCAACTTCCAGTGTCGCGGATAAGGAAATCCGCAAGACTTGGGAGATTGATAGCGCGAAGGCCAAATGCCTCCTGCTTGCCTCGATGGACAACGAACATCAGAGGAGGCATGAGAATATGGACATGGAGTCCATATTGCTCCATACAAAAGAACTGTATGGAGAGCAATCACGTATCGCAAGATACGAAGCGTCGAAAAAGTTATTTTCGACAAGAATGGCCGTCGGATCATCAGTAGCCGAGCACGTGCTAAAGATGATCGGCTTCATTGAGGAGCTCGCTGACCTAGGGATCACATTGGAGAGTGAGCTATATACGGATATAGTTCTCCAGTCCCTTCCTTCCACTTACGCCCAGTTTATACTGAACTTCAACCTACAAGAAAAAGAGGTTGAACTATCAGAGCTCCTCAACATGCTGAGGAGCGCAGAGGGCACCCTACAGAAAGGTAGGGATACATCCACTTTGTTTGTAGGAGGATCATCTTCTTCTAGGTCCAAGGCGAAAGCCAAGGGAAAGAAGAAGAAGGCCCCCGCCAAACCAAGGGGCGGTGTTAGTAAAGTGGATACGAAGGGAAAAGGAAAAGCAACAAAGATAGCGGGGAAGCTTGTGGATAAGGAAGAATGCTTCTATTGTCATAAGAAAGGACACTGGAAGAATGATTGCAGGGCCTGGAAGGCCAGAACACAGGAATTGAAGCAGGTTGCAGCTTCAGCTTCAGGTGTGTATGTTATTGAAAACTGTATTTCAATAAACTCTACTTCCTGGGTATTGGATACCGGATCAAGATCTCATATCTGTAATTCTTTGCAGGCGTTGAGAAACCGTAGGGTTTTGAAGGCAGGTGACATGACCCTCAGAGTTGCGAACGGAGCTAGCATGGATGCTAAAGCCGTGGGGGACTATCACCTGGGAATGTCAGATGGACATGTTTTGGTTTTGCGTAATTGCTTTTTTGTACCCAACGCAACTTGTAATATCATTTCTGTATCTTTAGTTTCTAAAGAAGGTTATGAATTTGCGTTTGTAAGTAATGTTGTAAACATTCACCTTAATCAAGTTTTGATTGGGTCAGGTACATTGAGTAATGGTATATACGTGTTAAACCAACCACAGATTTTCAATGTCCAGAATACACACAAAAGAAAGTCTCCAGAAATAAATCAGACTTTCTTATGGCATTGTAGATTGGGTCACATCAATGAGAGAAGGTTGACTAAGTTACATACAGAAGGATATTTGAATGCGTTCGAATATCAATCGTATGCCACTTGTCAATCTTGTCTCAAAGGAAAGATGACAAAGACTCCGTTTACTGGACAAGGAGTAAGAGCGAGCGAGCTCTTGGGACTCGTACACAGTGACGTGTGCGGTCCAATGTCTACACATGCCCGAAGCGGACATTCTTACTTCATTACTTTTACGGATGACTTCTCAAGGTACGGCTATGTCTTCTTAATGAAACATAAGTCCGAGGCCTTTGGAAAATTCCAGGAGTATAAGAATGAAGTAGAGAAACAGACCGGCAAAAGTATTAAGATTCTAAGATCGGATCGAGGTGGAGAATACTTAAGTGCCGAGTTCCTGGACTATTTAAAAGAGAACGGAATTCTCTCTCAGCTTACTCCTCCATACACCCCGCAACATAACGGTGTATCGGAGAGACGGAACCGCACCCTATTGGATATGGTGCGGTCCATGATGAGTAACGCTGAGTTGCCGCGATCATTCTGGGGATATGCGCTAGAATCAGCAGCATACCTTTTGAACCGAGTTCCCACTAAGACCGTGCCTACTACACCATATGAGATGTGGTGTGGGAAGAGACCCTATCTTAAGCACATTAAGACATGGGGATGTCCAGCTTTTGTCAAAAAGCAGCATGCGGACAAGCTCGAGGCTCGCTCGGTACAGTGCAAGTTTGTGGGGTATCCGAAGAACTCCAAAGGATATTTCTTCTACTGTGAAGAGGAACAAAAAGTTCTTGTTTCTCGTCATGCCTACTTCTTGGAAACTGAGTTTTTGGAAACCCAGATAAGTGGGAGCACAGTAGAACTGGAAGAAATTCCAGAACCACGGACTATTACTGAAAGTTTAGTGGAACCAGAGGGTTCGGAAGAACAGGACATTCCTACGCCGCTCCGCAGGAGTAGTAGGCAGACTCATCCGCCCGAGAGATACTACGGTTTTCTTATAGACGGGGATAGAGAGGATTGCATCATAGATTATGATGAGCCTACTAGCTTCCAGCAGGCCGTTCAGAGCGTTGACTCAGTGAAATGGCTGGATGCAATGCGGACCGAAATGGAGTCCATGTACACCAACAAGGTATGGACGTTGGACATTGCTCCAGACGGGGTAAAACCCGTAGGATGCAAGTGGATCTTCAAAAGGAAGATTGGTGTAGATGGACAGGTTGAGACCTATAAAGCTAGGCTGGTAGCAAAGGGTTTTCATCAAAGACCTGGCTTGGACTACGACGAAACCTTTTCTCCAGTAGCCATGCTGAAATCCATTTGGATCCTTCTTGCCATTGCTGCCTTCCACGATTATGAGATCTGGCAAATGGACGTAAAGACAGCTTTTCTAAATGGAAATTTAGAGGAGTGTGTCTATATGGACCAGCCAGAGGGTTTCATTCAGAGTGGGAGCAGCGGAAAGGTGTGCAAGTTGCTTAAGTCCATCTATGGACTAAAGCAGGCGTCGCGGAGTTGGAACATCTGCTTTGATGAGACGGTCAAAGAATTTGGCTTTATCAAAAATCCAGATGAACCATGCATCTATAGTAGATTTGTAGCGAGAACTGTAGTATTCCTCGTTTTATACGTGGATGACATTCTCTTAATAGGAAATGACATTCCTATGCTACAATCTGTCAAGGGGTTCTTGTCACACAAGTTCTCTATGAAAGACCTGGGTGATGCCTCGTACATTCTGGGTATCTGGATCTACCGTGACAGATCCAAGAGGATATTAGGACTTTCTCAGTCCAGGTACATCGACACCATACTGAAGAGATTCAGTATGGAAGATTCCAAGCGCGGTAACCTACCGGCTTGTCACGGGATCACCCTCTCTAAAGAGATGTCTCCCAAGACTGATTTGGAGAGGGATCGCATGTCTATTATACCCTACGCTTCTGCGGTAGGCTCTATAATGTATGCGATGTTGTGTACCAGACCGGATGTAGCTTATGCACTGAGTGTGGTAAGCCGGTATCAGTCAAACCCTGGGGAGAAACACTGGATAGCGGTAAAGAACATTCTCAAGTACCTGAGAAGGACTAAGGAGATGTTCTTGGTGTATGGCGGAAAAGACCTCCAGATCGAGGCCTTTGCTGACTCCAGCTTCCAGAGTGACAAGGATGATTCCAAGTCCATGTCGGGTTTTGTCTTTACCCTCAATGGAGGGGCGGTGTGTTGGAAGAGTTCCAAACAAGAAACCGTTGCAGACTCGACGATGGAAGCGGAATACATCGCTGCATCTGATGCCGCAAAAGAAGCTGTCTGGATGAGGAAGTTCTTGAAAGAACTTCAGGTGGTTCCGTCCATTGTTGATCCAATACCTCTGTATTGCGACAACAACGGGGCTATAGCTTTAGCGAAGGAACCCAGGTCCCATCAGAGATCCAGGCACATCTTGAGGCGGTATCACCTGATCAGGGAGATCGTGGATCGCCAGGAGATCGAGGTTCGGAGAGTCGCTTCAGAAGATAACACTGCAGATCCATTCACCAAGGCCCTGCCCCAGACTCAGTTCGAGCGGCTGATCGAGATGATAGGTCTTCGATACGCCAGTACATGGCCTTAGTGCAAGTGGGAGATTGTTAGTGTATATGCCCTAGAGGCCATTACTGTATCATACTAGTTTGTATATTACTTAATGGAAGCTTGGGATATTCACCTTGTATATACAATCTTGCTCAAAATAGTAGTATGCTACTTGGTTTGTTTCTACTTCAATGTGTACATGTGTTTATTTTTGTATATCGCCTATACACATTAGTAGAGCCCTTAGGATCTTTGCTTGATTACCAACGATGTGATGGCCGTCACACAAGTGGGGCTGGGTAATCTATAAGCACATCCTTATGCAGGTCCCTGGTCGCAGGACTATCGAGACAGGGCATCGATACTCCGGAGTAGACCAGCGCATGCGCTTCTCATCCCAGTGTGGAAAAGGTCTGTCCCACAGCCGTCAGTACGTCGTACTTGAGATAGTATGCGGGTGCTCGTTAGGTTACGGGTACACTGGACAGGACTCGTCGGGAACTGACTAGTTGGTATTATACCTATCGTCAGTTATCAGTTCCCAGGTGACATGAGTACAGCTTAGTCCGCTGACTTGACACTGTCACTTTGCCTCGAGTGTGTTCCCACTGTACTTTGATCACTACCCTACCACGGCTCAAAGGAGTCGTGCAAACAGGTAGTGGTTGGGTGCAGTCCCGAAGCACTTGGAGGCAGTGACGGTTAGACAGGATTCGTCTCTCCCGGTATTGGGGGTTGACATCGCGCTGTGTCTAGGAGAGCCATTACACGAGTAGTCCCTGGCCAGGGCAAACGAGATATACTGGTAGGTTTCCAGTGTTATCTCAGGGTGTTTTGGGCTTCGCTCCGGCACGACTTGTACCGCTATTGGGGAACTGACGTTTACCGCCCCCTAGGCCCGCCATGTGATGTATCAGACGAACAGACCGGACTGTACGGAGAATGTCACACTCAGGCTCAGTAGGAGTTCAGATGGGTTTCGCCTCGTCGGTCTTCTTGTCGGCATTACCTGGGGACCGTTACGCACAGCTAGTGCCGCTTGCGGTCTGTGGTTAAACCCACTGCCAGCGTAGTGTCGAGTCTTTAGAGTCCCACACAGAAAGCTTTTCGCCTTTAGGCAAAAGAGTAGAGGTCGCATGGTATTGCGACAGGTCGCATGGTTTTGCGACAGGGTTCGGTCACATCCGTGCACTTGTGCGCGTACAGTGTCCGGACAGTTTACACTAGCGGGCTTTGGTTTAAGCCAGATCCTAGTGTACCTTATGGGATTGGATTTATCCAGTTTGCATTCGTGTTCCTCGGAACGCGGATGCGGGTGTGTATGCACAGTTGACAGGGAGGCAGAGGCAGCGGATTCTCATTCGGGTTGTTGACAGTTGACCGTTGACTATTTGACTTGTTGCTCAACCCTAATGAGAATTTGATATGTGATTAACTATTATATTAATTAAGTATTATGGTGACATGGTTGTTGACTTTTGTTGACTTTGTTGACTTGTTGACTTTTGTTGACTTGTTGACTTTGTTGACCGGTTGACTAGGCTTGACTAGTTGACCATCATGATAACCATAGCCATCATTTCATGGCAAAGACTTTTGTTTACTTGCTCATTTGTGTAAAATGAGTGCATGAAATGATATGGTTATGGTTGCTTCAACCATCACATAAGACTTTTTTTGATATGATGAGTTATGATCACTTTGCATTATGAGAGGGTGAGAGACAAAATACTTGCTCATTCTTTCTTGCTAATTCTCTCTCTTGTTCTTGAGCTCTCCTTTTGCTCTCACCCTCAACCTCCTGCTCCCTCTCTTGATCCTATGGTTCTATTGTCTCATGAGTTGAGAATCAAGAACCATAGATAAAATCCCATTCTAATTCTACTCTACTCATTCTAGTTCACTAGGTTTAGCAAACCAAGTGAACTAGTTTCTTCAAAGAACGAAGAAGGAGCTAAAGGTTGGAGCTTTCAGGTGGATCTATCTTCGGCGTACGGAGACGACGAGAAGAAGCCAATCGGACCACCATCGGAGTTTGAAGACGAAGGAGTTCAAGACAAGCAAGGTATAACCCCCTAACCGAGTAGCTAGAAACTCATAGTTAGGATGTTAGATAGATGTTTAACCAAGATCCGGGTTTTAGGTCCATGTTACCACCTCCGTAAAAATCGTTTTTTACCAAATTCCGCATTCCCGAAAGTACCGGGAGAGGTAGCATGGACTTACACCACATAGAGGTTTCCTAGAACGAAATAGGGCACATATGGAGATATGTGCGGAAGCTTGATTAAATACGAGTATGTGTTACCATATTCTAATCTAGCGATATTTGATATCAGCCTGGTTATATGTGATATAACCGGATTATTGAATCAAGAGTTGATTCAATGATTTGATTTATGTATATATATATTTGATATTGGCAGGTTATATATGATATGACCGGATTATTGAATCAAGAGTTGATTTAATATCTAATATTAAATATTAGCCGGTTATATGTGATATAACCGAATAATTGAATCAAGTGTTGATTTAATGTTTTGATATACATATATATATATGATATTAGTCGGTTATATATGATATAACCGGATTATTGAATCAAGTGTTGATTTAATAATTTGATATATATATATATATATATATATTAACTAATTCTCCTCTTTATATATATATTTATATATATGTGATATATATATTTATATATCAATTTGTATTGTATCATGTTGATGATACATAGAACATGGATGTATGAGAATCACACATGAGGATATATGGGAAGAGATAATGATAAACATTTTAGAATTAAAAGAAAACGAGAAAGAGTCATTTTCTTGAGTTGCTTGTAGAAGTTTTGAGAAACCATGACTCACCTCTTATTCCTTGTTTTATTCTAATATATTTATCATAAACATCTCATCTCATTCTTATCTCTTGGTTCATGGTTCATTTAACCTCTCATTTTTATTCTCACATCCAAGTTCATCTCCTTTTTCCTTTCTCTTTAGGTTTTTTCTTGGGTTGAGAAAAGAAAAGAGAAAATTATTTTGAGTGAGAAAATCTCCTACTTCATCATCCTACTATAATCTAACCCATTAGTTGAAGGGTTGCCCTAGCGCCTTGGCCAACTCACGTGGCCAAATGCAGAACAAAAATTTTCTTGCGAATAAAACTTGGCGCTGGACTAAACCCTAAAACCGGATCTTTCCATAAAACCTACTTAGCAAAAGGATTGATGCTATCTACTATGATGGAAACCTCACCAAACGAACCAAGTCCTTCGGTCTTCTTTCTTCATCCTTAGCTCCTAGCAAGCGCCTTGAACATGCTTGAACTCCAAATCCGGCTCCATCGGTCCATCGGGATCGAGCTTGTTCTCCGGTCTCCTTTTGTCGTAGATGATCCACCCGGGGAGTATGATCCATGGCTCTAGCTCTTTGCAATATGTCAAAAGAGCAACTAGAAGACTTGGGATGCTAGTCTAAGTGATCTAGGATGTAATTTTGAGTTCTAAGTGTGAAGCTATCTCTTTCTTGCCTCTTCACTTTATTCTCAACACATGAGAAGGTAGTGAAGAGGAAGAAGATGAAGGTGGAGGAAGCTAGAGAGGAAAGAGGAGAGCAAGAGCAAACGAGAGCTCAAGAAAAATAATGAAACATGGATGAAAGAGAAAATACACACCTTGGTTTTGTGTATCATTTCTTCCATTAAACAATTAGCAACCATGCTTCAATAGTAACTCCAAAATGAATTATAAATTCATTTGACTACTATTGAAGCATGGTCACTACCTTTCCTCCCTTACCTCTAACTTTACACCTCATTTCCATTTATGAAATAAATGAAAAAACCAAAATGAGGTGGCTACCTTCTAGAAGGAAAACTGTAATAAATACGGATTTCCGTCTACTGTACATATATACCGGCAATCAGATAAAAATCCGAACGCCCAAAGAGATAGAATAACACGAAGAACGTAATACTAGAATATATATATCGAAATACATATACGTAAATTATTAAATCAATACCTGATTTAATAATCCGGCTCAAACCCGAGCCGGCTAGTATTACCAACTGTCCGATCGAAAATCCGAGTACGAAGTACATCAATCGATCGAACCCTGCACGTATTCAATACGGCTACTACATCATTTCGCCTGAATCAGGGAAACCCTCTGTGTGTGACTCTAAAGACTCGACAGTACTCTGGCAGTGGGTTTAACCACAAGCACGTCAGCGGCACTAGTTGTACGTAACGGCTACCCAGGTACCTGTCGAAAAGAAGGCCGATGAGCAAACTCATCCGGATCTCCTACTGAGCCTATCCGTGACAATATCCATACAGTTCGGTCTCTTCGTCAAAGAGTATCGCATACCGGGTCTAGGGGATGGTTAACGTCAGACCCTAATAACCAGATAAGTCGTGCCGATGTGGCTCTGGAGCAATCCGGGAAACTACTGATCAACCTATCAGTAAATCCCAAGTGCCTTGGCCAACGTCTTATGGTCCTGACCTATTAGTGTATATGCCCTATGGGCCATTATTGTATCATACTAGCTTGTATATTACTTAATGGAAGCTTGGGATATTCACAGTTATATAACAGTCTTGCTAAACATGGTAGTATGCTACTTGGTTTTATCTATCTTAATATATGAGTATACGTATTGATAGAGCTCTTAGGATCTTGCTTGACTACCAGCGTTGTGATGGCAGTCACACTAGTGGGGACTGGGTAGTCTGCAAGCACATCCTTATTCAGGTCCCTAGTCGTAGGATTATCGAGACAGGGCATCGATACTCTGGAGTAGACTAGTGTGTACGCTTCTCATCCCAGTTGGGGAAATGGTCTGTCTCACAGCCGTCAGTACGTCGTACTGGAGATAGTATACAGGTGCTCGTTGGGTTACGGGTACAACGGACAGGACTCGCGGGGAACTGTTGGTTGGTATTATACCCGTCGTCGGTTAACAGTTCCCAGGTGACATGAGTACAGCATAGTCCGTAGACTTGACACTGCTACTTCGCCTTGAGTGTGTCCCACTGTTCTTAGATTGCTACCCTACCATGGCTCAAAGGAGTCGTGCAAACAGGTAGCAGTTGGGTGCAGTCCCGAGCACTTGGAGGCAGTGGCGGCTAGACAAGATTCGTCTCTCCCAGTATTGGGAGTTGATATCGCGCTGTGTCAGAGAGCCATTACGCAAAGTCCCTGGCCAGGGCAAGCGAGATTTACTGGTAGGTTCCAGTTGTTTCTCAGGATGTAATGGGCTACGCTCCGACACGACTTATACCGCTATTAGGGGACTGACGCTTGCCGCCCCCTAGGCCCGATATGCGATAGTCTTAGACGAACAGACCGGACTGTACGGAGATTGTCATATCAGGCTCGGTAGAAGTTCGGATGGGCTTCCTCATCGGCCTTCTTATCGATATCTACCTCGGGACCGTTACGTACAGCTAGTGCCGCTTGCGGTCTGTGATTAAACCCACTGCCAGCGTAGTAGTCGAGTCTTTAGAGTCCCACACAGAGAGTTTCCCTGCTCCAGGCGAAACGATATAGAGGTCGTATGGTTTTACGATAAGGGTTCGGACGCATACGTGTGTTTACGAACGTACGACATTCAGACAGTTTTTACTAGCCGGCTTTGGTTTAAGCTAGATTCTAGTACCGGGTTATTGGATTTATATAGTCTAAAGTTTTTCCGTGTTTTCACGGATAGGAGGGACGTTCTCGTAATTTCGCGAGAAGCTTCTAGAAGGATGGTGACTTGAGGGTTTAGGTGGCATTTGCATTTATTGTGTTAATGACTCATTTGTGTGATTCATCTATGGAGTTAATGCATCATTTATTGATCTAATGACTCATGAGATGAATCACTCATATGAATAAATGAAGTATGGTTGTTAATGTTGGAAATAGTGCCCTCAGAGTCAATTATTGGATCACGGGCACGTGATTGCAATGATTGAGGGAGGACCTATCCCAGTAGGACAGTCTTACTCAAGATGATAGTATGCTATCTGGTTTATCTTTATCATTATGTACAGCTTTAGGTGACCTGACAGGTCGCTATTACACGTTGATAGAGCCCCTAGGATTCTTGCTTGACTGCCAGCAATATGAGGGCGATCATATACGTGGGAGCTGGTAGTCTATAAGCACATCCTTAAAAGGTCCCTAGTCGTGGGAGTTTCGAGACAGGGCATCGATACTCCAGAGTAGACTAGTGTATACAATCGAGACCCCGACGAGGGGTGGTGGCCGGTCTCACAAGCCACTGGTGTCAGTTGGTTCACCTAAAATGTATACAGGTGCTCATTGGGTTATGAGTACACCGGACAGGACTCGCCGGGAACATGCTAGTTGGTCTTATACCTGACGTCAGATAGCAGTTCCCTGGTGACATGTGTACAGGTTAGTTCATCGACCTGAGGATCGTCATTTATCTCGTGTGAGTTCCCACTGTACTTTGATTACTACCCTACCACGCTCAAAGGAGACGTGCAAACAGGTTTTAGTTAGGTACAGTCCCGAGCCACATAGAGGCAGTGAGCGGATATTCAGGGGTTCGTCTCTCTCGGTATTGGGGGTGAGGTCGCGCTGTGTCTAGGAGAGCCATTACACAAAGCCCTCGGCCGAGGCAGGAGATTTACTGGTAGGTATTCCAGTAGAATCTCAGGGTGTTCTGGGCTACACTCCGACACGACTTGTACCGCTTTTGGGGGTCTGACTTTTACCAACCCCTTAGGCCCGCCATGCGATGCTCATAGACGAACGGACCGGACTGTACGGGTCACTGACAGGCTCAGTAGGGTGTCAGGATGAGTTCGCTCATCGACGTCCCTTTTGGTCAATAGCTGGTAGCCCGTTATGTATGGCTAATACCTCTGACGTGCTAGTGGTTAAATCCACGGCCATAGTATTGACGAGTCTTTAGAGTCCCCCACACACAGTTACTCAAGTTTCGGGCGAAACGCTGTAGAGGCCGTATGGAGATATGGCAGGGTTCGATCAGATACGTGCGGTATTGCACGGATCATGATCGGACGGTTAATACTGGCGGGCTTTGGTTTAAGCCGGATCCTAGTATAGTACAGTGTAGATTTTGTCTCATTGCATTTGTATTTCGGTCGGAATACAAATGTGGGTATGTATATACAGTAGCGGGGTTTTGTCACGACCCAAGTGTGGATGTGACCGGCACTTAGATTGTGTCATATCTAAAGATATGCACAAAGTCCAAGTAAGCCGAAAACCAAGATCAAAATACCTTATTGCGGAATTATTTATGAAAAATTTAGTTTTTAAGTAAAAATCCCAATTTATGAGGTTAATTTATCAAACAAACAATAAGGGTTAAGTTTAGTTGTATTCCTAGTTGGAATCAACAATATTAACAATGAATATGAATGTAAACATATAGAATATCACTATGAATCTCATAAAGAAAGAAACTATAATAAAAAGACCAACTGATCTCAACTGTCCATATATATATAATCTCTCATTCTAAGTCAAAATACAGGTTTGATGGAGACTTTCTAGATACAAAATACAAAATCAAAAAGGAAGGTTACTATATGTAACCTACCTATCAAAAGATGAAATACAACTGCAAATGTAGCTCTGCCTCGCAGTTACCCGTCCACTCTATCCCTGCAAGGAACTGTGGCACAACGGGGGTGAGTTTCTAACTCAGTGAATATAACTAACATATAACGGTGAATAAAGTAAATATGACAATCATATTAACTGAAATGTGAACACGTATAATGTATGATTATCTGTGAAAAATCATCAATGCACGAAGTAAAGCTCATAATGCCACTGAAATCTCATCATCTATTCTCAATAAATTCATTTCTCTGTGTCCATCAACGACGCAAAACTTCCATTTCTCAGAGGCATCATTCCTCGAATGATTTTGATATCTCAAAGTCCACTATGTATCCGACTGTATTCCCCACCGACTCAGTCTGGATAACACTGTAAATCCGTAACCGTATATCCACCGACTCGGTTCGGAATAAATACCACGAATCCGTAACCGTATATCCACCGACTCGGTTCGGAATAAACTCAAATCATAAAAACGTCTTAATATGTACATGTAACATAAATCATGAAAATTACCAGATCTGTGGGATAGTATTCAAAATTTAAAACCATAAATCCTCAATACTTCAATTACCTCGTATCTAAACAGGAAATAAACATATACTAACATGACATAAATGATGCCATTTACTACTATTATTGATATGTGAAATATGATTTAATTTCATGTCAATAAGTATTATTTTTAAGTGTGAAGTGACATGGTAATATCGACGAGGTGTGTGTAGCATGTAAGACGTGCACGTGGCATGACTCGTCGATAATTGTGAAGTGTTCTAACAACTAAGCAATTTATATATATATAATGAATGCAATTTATCAACTAAGCATACCAATATAAAACATTAAGTGAAGTAAAATTACGGGCGAAACACGCCATCTTTACAAAATTCCCCGGTAGATGTTTAGTCTACTCACCGGAAAGGTCGAATCTACTCCGGAATTGCTAATCCTTTCCCTTTCCTCGCTGCTTCTGTAAATCTTGTATCCCAATCTAAATTTACAATTTAACTTATATAAGAAAATTGGCTATTCCGATATAACGGAAATGAAAAACACCCTTTCCCACTTACAAGTTACATACTATTCGATTATATCAAGTTATTAAACACTTAATCTTGCTGGATTTTAACCTAAATCTGTACTGTTACAGAATATAAAACGCGACGTGTTTTAGTCGTATCGTATATAGTGTTTTGAATTATCCTTTCCGATATATGTTTCCAGATCCTTTTTAAAGTGAAACTAATTTAATTAAACAGTACCAAAATAGCCAAAATTACACACTGGAACCTACCCAACAGAGCAAACCCACCTAGCTCCCTCCATGGCCGGCGACGCCGGATTTTCCCCTATGGCCGCCGGCCAAAAACCGGTCCCCTGGTGTCGTGGTCCTATGGTTTGTTCTAGTGGTTTCCTACATCATTTTAACTCTATTTAATTAATTTAATTATCTTTCAGATCAAAGCAGATTTTAACAGAGATTAATTTTAACTAAAATACGATATTATGTGACTTGATTAACTTTAAACTAAATAAGCTACAGAATTTAATCCCTACTGTGTTTAAGAGTTTTTACCCTCCTCTATAGCTGTAGGAATAACCCTCCAAGATTGATAAGCTCCTTCTAGCTTGATGATGTACAATCTCCAAGAATAAAGCTTCTTCTTCTTCTTCTTCTCCTTGTTCTTTCTTTTCTCCTTTAATTTTTTTTTCTTTTCTTTTAATTCTCTTGAGTTTTAAATCTCAGTTTACAACTGAATGGATGTTTTATATAAGAGTGGAGGAAGAGATAAGGGAAGGTGGAGGTGTCAAAAGCAAAAGTGTGCATGTTTCATGCAAGGAGGAGGTGGAAGGTGAATGTGCTCATGCAAGCATGAGGTGTTTTTAGCTTTATCTTCAATTTTTGTTTTAATTTAATTATAATTTCAGAACTAAATTGATTTCTATCCACTTTCATTTATACCCTCAACAATATCCTATTTGCATAAGAAAACTTAAACTTTACAAACTAACCCCTCACAACTTAACTTATTATAAAACACCCATTTTATAAAAATGAAGCTAAATTTATCATTAAAACCCTTATAACTTACTTAATTTGCATTCAAAAATTCTAATTTAATTTGTGTTACATATAACTTATGAAGATTGACATATTTTATTTTAACAGTTTTGTGATTTATCAAATTATTATTAATTTAATTAATTTTATTTATTTCTAATATTCCAAATGTTACAATATCCCCCCTTAAGAAAATTCGGTCCCCGAATTTAAAATAATTACTAGACATACCTACGAAAAGATGTGGAAATTTCTTTCGCATTGCGTCCTCCGTCTCCCAAGTAATCTCCTCGCGATTCTTTCCTTGCCAGAGAACCTTTACAGACGGAAGTACCCTCGATCGTAGTTGCTTTGCCTTCCTGTCAAGAATAGCGACTGGCTGCACTGTGTAGGATAAATCCGGCTCAATCTGTAAGGTCTGATGTGGGATCGCGTGAGATGGATCGTGAAGATATCTGCGAAGCATCGAAACGTGGAACACCGGATGCACGTCGGGAAAACTAGGTGGAAGTGCTAACCGATAAGCTACAGCGCCCACCCTCTCTAAAATCTCGTAAGGTCCGACATATCTGGGGCTGAGCTTTCCTTTCTTCCCGAAGCGCATCACACCTTTCATTGGAGATACTCGAAGGAACACATGATCTCCTACATCAAACTCGAGTTTAAGTCGTCGACGATCAGCGTATGACTTCTGTCTACATTGAGCCGCTTTCATTCTATCTCGTATCAATTGAATCTTCTCTGTAGTTTCCTGTACTATTTGCGGTCCCAAAATGCCACTCTCGCTAAGTTCCGTCCAGCAAACGGGTGATCGACATTTCCTCCCATACAAAGCTTCAAAGGGTGCCATCTGGATCGTCTCCTGAAAACTGTTGTTGTACGAGAATTCTACCAAAGGTAGGTGACGATCCCAACTGCCACCAAAATCAAGACTACAAGCCCGAAGCATATCTTCTAGTATCTGAATGGTCCGCTCCGACTGACCGTATGTCTGTGGGTGGAAAGCTGTACTAAAACTCAGCCGTGTACCAAGAGCATCCTGAAGTTTCTGCCATAGCCTGCTAGTGAACTGGGTACCTCGATCTGATACTATGCATGTCGGCACTCCATGTAGACGTACAATCTCATCGATATAAACCTGTGCATACTGAGCAAATCCATGCGTCGTCTTTACTGGAAGAAATTGAGCAGCCTTTGTCAACCTATCCACAATCACCCAAATGGAATCATACCCTCTGCTAGTCCTGGGTAGACCCACCACGAAATCCATGGAAATCTGTTCCCATTTCCATTCTGGAATGGGTAAGGGCTGCAGCTCCCCGGCTGGCCTCTGATGTTCTGCTTTGACTTGCTGACAAGTCAAGCATCGTGAAACATAATCTGTAACATCCTTCTTCATTCCTTCCCACCAATAAATATTTTTCAAATCACGATACATTTTGGTGGATCCAGGATGAATGCTGTATGCTGAACTGTGGCCATCCTCCAAAATCTCACGCCTCAATCCGTCAGAATCTGGCACACAGAGACGAGTCCTAAAACGTAATACTCCATGATCATCAATCATAAACTCCGTCTCCCTGCCCTGCCTAACCTGATCCTAAATCTCCATCATACGAGTATCTGTGGGCTGCGCCTCTCGGATGCGATCCAATAACTGAGGTAGGGTGCGCACATGTGCTAGCTGGCCTCCTGCCGACGTAAACTCAAACTGTATACGACTATCACATAAGATCTGCCAGTCAGTAGAAGACTGTCTCTGCAAAATGCTCAAATGAGATAAACTACCTCCAGGACTCCTACTCAAGGCATCTGCTACTACATTTGCCTTGCCTGGATGGTACAAGATCTCGCAGTCGTAATCTTTCACCAGTTCCATCCATTTACGCTGCCTGAGGTTCAGATCTCTCTGCTGAAAGATATACCTTAAGCTTTTATGATCTGTGAAGATTTGACACGATTCTCCATACAAGTAATGTCTCCAAATCTTCAATGCAAATACTACAGCAGCTATCTCTAGATCATGAGTGGGGTAGTTTTGTTCATGCCTCTTCAACTGTCAAGAAGCATAGGCTATAACTCTACCGTGTTGCATCAACACACAGCCTAGACCCACTCTAGAAGCATCGCAATACACGACGAAACCCCCTGACCCGGAAGGTAAAGATAATACAGGCGCAGTTGTCAAACGCGTCTTCAACTGTTAGAAACTCTGCTCACACGCATCTGTCCACTGAAATGGAACTTCCTTCCTAGTCAATCCTATCAAAGGTGCCGCTATCCGTGAGAAATCTTGTATGAAGCGTCTGTAATAACCTGCCAGACCTAAGAAACTCCGAACCTCCGTAACTGACATAGGCCTGGGCCAGTGTTGTACCGCTTCAATCTTCTTTGGGTCCACATATATACCTTCTCTTGTAACTATGTGACCCAAGAACTCCACACTATCGAGCCAAAAAGCACACTTAGAAAATTTTGCATACAACTGATGCTCCTTCAAGGTCTGCAATGTGATACATAAATGCTGCTCGTGCTCCGTCTGACTCCGAGAATATACAAGAATATCATCTATGAAAACTATAATAAACCGATCGATAAATGGTCTAAAGATACGGTTCATCATATCCATAAATGCTGCTGGGGTGTTGGTGAGTCCGAACGACATCACCAGAAATTCATAATGCCCATATCTCGTACGAAATGCCGTCTTCGGAATATCGTCCTTCCGAACTCTCAATTGATGATACCCTGACCTCAAGTCAATCTTCGAGAAGAACCCAGCTCCTTGCAACTGATCGAACAAGTCATCTATACGTGGTAATGGATACCTGTTTCGTACAGTGACGCGATTCAGCTGTCGGTAGTCAATGCACATTCTCAAACTACCATCCTTCTTTTTAACAAATAAGACAGGAGCTCCCTACGGTGAAACACTAAGACGAACAAGTCCTCTATCTAATAACTCTTGCAACTGGCTTTTGAGTTCCTTCAATTCCATCGGTGCCATTCGATAGGGTGGTATAGAAATAGGCTCCGCACCCGGAATCAAGTCGATGCAAAATTCGATATCTCGATCAGGTAGCAATCCTGGTAACTCAGCAGGAAATACCTCAGGAAATTCTCGTATGATCGTAATTTGATCCAATGGAACCTCCGTGACCCCTAAGTCCTAAACGAAGGCCAAGAACCCATGGCAACCCTTCTTCAAGAGTCGCCCCGCACAAAGAGCAGAAATCATGTTGATAGGGGTTAACTTGCAATCCCCCTGCACAACAAACACCGGTTCACCTGGAAAACAAAATCTAACCGCTTTTCCTCGGCAATCTACATAGGCATGACAAGCGGCTAACCAATCCATACCAAGAAGTATGTCAAAATCTAACATGTCTAGGAGAATCAGATCAACTAGCAAATCTCTATCACCAATGCGCACCGAACACGATCTGAATACGTGCCGAGCTATAAAAGAATCTCCAACCGGGGTAATCACTACCAATGGTAACTCTAAAAATGACGACTCTTTCCCCAACAAAAGTGCGAATCGTGAAGATACATAAGAATGTGTAGAACCGGGATCAAATAAAACATGTGCCTCTAATGAGCATACTGTAAGAGTACCTGTCACGACTGCATTTGATGCCTGGGCATCCTGTGGAGTCAGCGCAAATACCGGTGCCTGGCCCCTGCCTGCATCCTGTCGTCCTCTACCTCTATCTCCTCGACCTCTATGAGCACGTCCTGCAAAGCCTCGACCTCGTGGTACAACTGCCTGGCGTGTAGCGCCAACTGGGGGAGGAAGTAAAGCCATCGGCGTAGGAGGTGGAAGGGGTAAAGCAGCCTGTGGAGTATTAGTTCCACCACAACGTGTACACCCTCTAGCTGTATGCCCTGGACGCCCGCAATTATAACATGTAAGTGGGGTCCCCTGATCATCGGGGTATGAGCTGAACATCTGGCCTTGTGCCCAACCTCGTCCGACACTGCGGCCTGGAGTATATCTGCCTGGATGTGACCCTCTATCTCTGCCAAACTGTCTATTCATCGGCACAATCGGTCTACTCCTCTTTGGCTCCGGAACGACCACTGACTCGCTCAACCGCTCCTCTACTCGAATCGCCGCATCCATAGCATGTGCATATGTATTAAAATGCTGGGAGCCTATCGCCAGATACAACTGTGTGTCCAAACTCCTTAGGAACCTCTTCACCCGAAGCTCCTCCGTAGGTACTAAGTATGGGGCATAGCGCGACAGCTGGGTGAATCGTAAGTCATAATCTGCTACTGACATACTTGCTGATTTCCTCAACGCTTCAAAACTGCTAGCTCTAGCGTCCCTCACACTCTGGGGAAGAAATATAGCAAGAAAAACCATAGAAAACTCGGTCCACTTCATCGGAGGAAGATTCGTAGCTCGACCTCTCTCCATCGACTCACACCACTCATGTGCAAGTCCCTCCAAACGAAAGCTAGTCAGCTCCACTGACCTAGCATCAGAACATCGCAATGATCTACCAATCCTCGCCATCCTGTCAAGAAAAGACTGAGGATCTTCCGCCACATCGGTCCATGTAAATACCGGGGGTCTCAATCTCATAAACTCTGCAAGTGATACCTCCATCACTCTCGTATCTACAAGCGCCACCGTCTGTGTAGGCTGTACCTCGGACTCTGCTATGGTCGGTGTCGAATCCGGTCTCAGTACTCGAGTGGCCTCAGCTAACTGTCCTACCACTCGTTGTAATCCCAACATACCCTCCTCAATCCTAGTCATGCGATCTCGAGGAGGAGGATCAACATGCTCATGCACCGCCGGAACGTCCGGTGTACCAGTCGTCATCACAGGCGGACTCGCCCTAGCTGCATCTCTGGCTGCGGCTCGCCTAGCCCGCGTAGCCATAGCAACTGGAACAAGAAACGAGAATTGATAAGGTGTAGGAACAGAAGCAATTAATCATGAAGGATCAACTGAAGAATAGATCAAGATAAACATCCTAAGGTTAGTTAGGCTGAATACGATAACGTAAATATGCCGCGGAACATACGTACGGTACTGCATTCATCCTAATTCACCTACTCCATCAAACCAAAGGTCGTCCTAACTCTCGGACTCACATCAACCTATTGAAATCCCTTACTTAATTCCGTAAGGTTACTCCTAAGCTCTGATACCAACTTTGTCATGACCCAAGTGTGGATGTGACCGGCACTTAGATTGTGTCATATCTAAAGATATGCACAAAGTCCAAGTAAGCTGAAAACCAAGATCAAAATACCTTATTGCGAAATTATTTATGAAAAAATTAGTTTTTAAGTAAAAATCCCAATTTATGAGGTTAATTTATCAAACAAACAATAAGGGTTAAGTTTAGTTGTATTCCTACTTGGAATAAACAATATTAACAATGAATATGAATGTAAACATATAGAATATCACTATGAATCTCATAAAGAAAGAAACTATAATAAAAAGACCAACTGATCTCAACTGTCCATATATATTGTCACGACCCGCAGGGTACGGAACGTGACTGGCACTTAAGTTTACGAAACGTCTCAAGACGTCCGTAAAATAAGTAAGCCAAAGCCCAGAAAACCAAAACCAAATAAGCAAAAGAGTGAAGAGAACCCAATCAATTGAAAACGAGTTTATCAAATAAGTCATATAAAACCTCTTTAAAAACAATATCAATTTTTCCGAAAATTTCGGCAGAGTCTCCTTTGTAAATACTGGCCCCCAAAATGGGTACAACAAGAATATATATGAATCCAACAAATAAGGCATCCCCAAGCGGGAGCTAGCTCTTCGCCACAAGGCGGTCACAAATCCCACGCAATATAAAGCAACAACATGCAAAATAATCATAAGGAAGCATGAGAAAAACAGCATGTCGACTCAAGTGAGCTCGACCCCAAAATACAGCATAAAAAGTCCACAAATCTCACAGTCTCATCTCTAGGTCAATATACAACAATACTGGTAGATACAGTAGATGGAGTGCACTAGATACAAAGAATATATAAGGTGGTACAAAAATAATAATATAACCCACCTAAGAGCAAAACCTCGGCAAAAGAGGTAAAAGAAGCAAGTGCACCCACCGCTACTGTACTGACGGAGCGGACCTGAAAAAGGCTGTGGCACAACGGGGGTGAGTTTCCAACTCGTGAGTAATAAATAACATCTACACAGGCTATCGAATGCATGCACACAAGCATCCTAGCATCTAAAATACAGGTAAGGCAGGACATAATAGCAGGTATGTATGCAATATGAATGTACTAGAAGATATGTATGCAATTATGAATCAACTCGTGATCTGAATGTGTAAGTATAAGAAAATCATATTTTTTCCTTTAGGAATCTCTTTTGAAATATCAGCACAATACCAATAGAATCTATAAGAATCTGTGTCCAGCAACTGTAAGTGCACGGCGGCGCCCCGACCGTCAATCCGACGGCCAAATGCGGAAGCGGTGATAAACTTAAATTTTTCATGAACTGGCACCACCGCGCACTAATACCCGGATCGAACCATTAACTAGTCCTAGCTAACTACAAGATGGGGAAGAGAGATATACCGACTGATCCGAGTTCTCCGGTCTTCTCGTCGTGATCCCGATCTCCCGCGGAAACTCCGGTCGTCGCCTCCTTGCCTGAAGGGCACCACATCGTCTGCATCTTTTACGGGCTCCCACCTCAATACCGAGGCAACTCGGGCACGAAGCTGGCTAGTCGACATGCCCAAGGTTTGCTGTAGAATGTGTAGTGCTCATGTCTCACTTTGGGGTTTGTGGAGGTTGCCTTTTGGTGGAGGAATGATACTTGGAGTTTTGTGATGAGAAATGGAATTTTGCAAACACCATGAGAACAAAACCCTATCCATAAAAATTGGGCAGCCCCATATTTAACTTGGCCGGCCATGTGAGAGAGAGTGGAGAGAATGAGAATGTAGAGCTAAAAAATGGGGGAGAGCCTCATTCTATTATCCAAAGGAGAGAGAGAAAAGGCTATCATGCAAAGTAATGATCACTAGCCTAAACCAACACTCCAACACAACCATCATCTCAAGCATGATGACTCCAAATAGTCAAGCCATCATGAACAAATCAAGTCAAAAGGTCAAGGGATGGTGCAACCATCATGACACAAGAATATGCAAATACCCCCTCCACAAAAGCTTATTTGCACAAATGCAAATAAGCCCTCCTCCACCAAACTTCGGCCAATGAAGGATACAAAGGAAAATGGCCGAAACGGAAAGCAAACTGGCAACCCCAGAAAACTGGTCCCGTAATAAATTACAGGAAAACCCCGATACTGTGTATACACGCCCGCATCTGTATTCCGACCGAAATACAAATGCAATGAGACAAAGTCTATACTGTACTATACTAGGATCCGGCTTAAACCAAAGCCGGCTAGTATTATCCGTTCGATCCTGATCCGTGCAATACCGCATGTATCTGATCGAACGCTGCCATATATCCATACGGCCTCTAGTACAAAACGTCCGATCCTGATCCGTGCAATACCGCACGTATCTGATCGGACCCTGCCATATCACCATACGGCCTCTACAGCTTTTCGCCCGAAAGCTGAGTAACTGAATGTGGGGGACTCTAAAGACTCGTCAACACCTTAGTTGTGGATTTAACCACTAGCACGTCAGAGGTATAAGCTAATACGTAACGGGCTACCAGGTATTGACTAAAAGGGACGTCTGTGAGCGAACTCAGCCTGACAACCCTACTGAGCCTGACAGTGACAATATCCGTACAGTCCGGTCCGTTCGTCTATGAGCATCGCATGGCGGGCCTAGGGGGTTGGTAAAAGTCAGACCCCCAAAAGCGGTACAAGTCGTGTCGGAGTGTAGGCCAGAACACCCTGAGATACTACTGGAATACCTACCAGTAAATCTCTTGCCTTGGCCAAGGGCTTTTCATGTTCTGGCTCTCCTAGACACAGCGCGACCTCACCCCCAATACCGGGAGAGACGAACCCCTGAAGATGCGCTCACTGCCTCCATGTGGCTTGGGACTGTACCCAACTAAAACCTGTTTGCACGTCTCCTTTGAGCGTGGTAGGGTAGTAATCAAAGTACAGTGGGAACTCACATGAGACAAATGACGATCCCCAGGTCGATGAACTAACCTGTACACATGTCACCAGGGAACTGCCATCTGACGTCTGGTATAAGACCAACTAGCATGTTCCCGGCGAGTCCTGTCCGGTGTACTCATAACCCAATGAGCACCTGTATACATCTTAGGTGATCCAACTGACACCAATGGCTTGTGAGACCGGCCACCGCCCCTCGTCGGGGTCTCGACTGTATACACTAGTCTACTCTGGAGTATCGATGCCCTGTCTCGAAACTCCCACAACTAGGGATCTTTTAAGGATGTGCTTATAGACCCTAGCTCCCACTTATATGATTGCCCTCATACTGGTGGTGGTCAAGCAAGAATCCTAGGGGCTCTATCAACGTGTAATAGCGACATGTCAGGTCACCTAAAGCAGTACACGATGATAAAGATAAACCAGATAGCATACTATCATCTCGAGAAAGACTGTCCTACCGGGATAGGTCCTCCCTCAATCATTGCAATCACGTGCATGTGATCCAATAATTGACTCTGAGGGCACTATCTCCAACAATCTCCCACTTGCACTCAAGGCTAATTATTGCGATGTCGCATACTCACAGCCCGTGTGATACCGAACACCCAACTCCTCTACTAGTCAGTCTCACAAAGCTCGCTTGCGAAACTATTGCGTTCAAGGAATAGCCTCAGTGAGTGGATCCGCTTTGATGTTTCTTTCTATGTCTCTCTAAATCTCAAGTTCGCGGAGAAACCCATCTTCCAAAATGAGCAATACCTGTCTTAGAATGTGTCTGGATGTCTGATGGGACCTAGCTCATAAATGAACTCCAAATCCAAACTTCGTAGACTGTATCGTCAACTGAACTTAATCAGTATCCTGCGCCATGCCTCCCTCAGTATTGCCTTGGACCACCTATCCAAAATACTGCCCCTCATCAGAAGGAAAACTATAACTCTGACAACCTCCTTGTCGTCCAGGTCACCTTGGAAGCCTGGAATGATAACTGTCTCCCGAATGAGGCTGTCGTTATCATATCCCTAGAACATCCACTTATATTCTAAAGCTGCTTCCGACTGTTTCTCCAGGATTGGATCAATGTCAACTTATTGCATCTAGTGCAAGAACAACATCTGGTGTGGTACTTGACATCTCATGATTGACTCAATTGCCTGAGCAAGTGATCTGCCAATCATGCACATCCCTCTCCCCTTTAGTCTATAAGACACGTTTAGAGAGGATGACTCCATTACCTGCAGGTACACTACCGTGCCAGGAGTCGTCCATTCTAAATACTCTTAGAATGCTGTCTAAGTACCCAGATTGGGAAACCACCCAAATCTAGATCTAAAACCATAGATCTAGTAACCAGTATGTCTGATATAATGTCCAAGTCCCATATGGAGAAACCACTGTGTGACGACCAAAGTATAACCGATCGTAGTATAGGAATATCACTTCCTACTCTGTGTATGTCATCCAAATACCATGACATCACACTCTACTACCTTCTCAACAGATCCATCCCCTATTCTGATGAAGTCAAACCTATGACTGTCACATCAGAAATTGATGATCTATCTCCGCTATATCTGCTTTAGTCTATAAATAGACATAAGCCACTTGTCTACTATGCTTCCGCTGCTCCCACTGACTACGACAACCCTTTGGCAGAGTCATATACACGTACACTTCTAAAGCTAGTTTAGAACGACGCTATACTCATCCTCCTGCCGGGTCTCGCAGCCTGGAACAACAGCAATGGCAGGTCTGGATAAACAAGAACTTCCCTGTCACCGTCCTTGAGGCTACCGGAGTACCTCTCGGGTGCCTGAAGTTACCCACCGTATCTGCGGAGTGGCTAATGGAATGTCAAACCAGATTGAATCATTAGGTTCCTATGAAATCTTCAGAAATCATTTGTGGTTCTGGAATCACTTCCATTTCTACCATACTCCCACTACTGTTTTCTGAAAAAAAAAATCCATTTTTAATAAAACTGTGGCGAGTCTAGAACAATATCGCTATTGTTCTTCCAGATGGTAGAAAATCAACCCTCGTCATAGCCTGGGTCAACCCACAAACAGCCATTACAGATACGTGCCTTGAGTTATCCAGAGTCTGGTTTTAATCATAAGCCGGACAACTCCCCATACCTTAACAATGTTAAGATATGAACTGTACTATATCCAATATAGAACCAGAGGCACTGATTTAATTGAACCAGATTCAAATCATGCAGCTGTCTCCAGTGCATGTCAACTAAATGGAAGGAGGCCGATCAGCGTTACTCAACTTAGGAATGCTACCAATTATGAGTAACCAGAAAAGAGAAGCTAGTTCTCTTAATCACTACTATCTACTGAATACCATACACAAGTATCTACATCTTCGATCACTTTGAAGAATCCCGATACTTGCAATACCTGGTTCTCTACTTTATTCAAATACCTATAACTTCTCAAAATTCGGACCCTGTGTTTCCACGAAACACTTGTCTAAAAACTAGAGAAGTCATAAGTAAACCGAATATAGTACGAGGACCAACCCCTCTGTCCTGATGGACCCTGGACAACATACAATACTCTGTATAAGTCCCTTGAGTCTGATAACTCATTCACTGTGTATCGTAGGTTGAAAACTGTATTTATGGTTAAGAAGAATTACACCGCTGTTTAATGCTCCTTACCTAACCATCCACTGATATAGGTAAATGTCGTAGACATAATTTCAAAAAGGTATATCTCACTCTATAAAAATAGACATACAGATATATCAATTTGAAATTGGTGCATGACAGCGGATATTCAAAACCAAATTATTTGCCGACCGGCAAACAACCCAGGTGACTTCCTCAAATATCACCGATTACAACGAATCCCGATATAATGAGGATGATCACCCAATTCCCAATAACTCACTCCCACTCATCATCTGTAAAACCATACAGATGTGAGAATCATACCTGGTAAATACATACCCTGGAGCAAGTGTCTAACTGGGAAATCAGTTTTCCTTTAACAGTACACAGTGAAACTGAAACATTGATATGTTTCATGGGGTATTCTGGTATTCCTAGTAATGCCTCTTCCATTATCAGATTCACAACTGTAACCGTATATTTCTATGCCACCTCTCCAAATCCCTTCATATGTCTTTAATCATTACCTTCTGCACACCCCTTTAGGCCAAATGGTTTTCTTCCTTCCCTACCGTTCGGCACCAGCCTATGGTTTGGAAGAAGACTATCCAATAAGCATAATGGGTGTACTGTCCTAATCCTAGGAACACTCGCAATGCGAGAGAAGGTGAAGATAAAAGACAACCGAATAAACCTTATTCCTATTTCTCCTAAACCAGAATCCATCCCCGAACTGGAACAAGTTCCTTTCGAGTTCGTATATAACCATACGATGGAGTATCCAATAAACTGTGGATCTTCGTAGTGATACGGAGTGTCCTGGAGAAATACAAAGGTGATTTTAGGATTGGCGAAGAAATACCTGGTTTGGTCGTGAATATCAGTCGCAATTTACTTTGCCCTCTTACTAATCCCTTAATATGTCTTAACTTAATACCTTCTGTACACCATCGTTAGGCTAATTGGTTTTCTTCATTCCCTACCGGTTGGCACCTGCCTATGGTCTGGAAGAAGACTATCCAATTTGCGTAATAGGTGTACTATCTCCTAAACCAAGGAGTACTCGCAACCTGAGAGAAAGTAAAAGGAAAAGACAACTGAATAGTCCTATCCGTTTTCTCCAGAACCGGAAACCATCCTCGAATAAATTCCTTCGAGTTCGTATATAACCATACGATGGTTTTGTCCAATGGAAGTGGACGTTCGTAGTAATACGGGGTGCCCTGGAGAAAAGGGTAAAAGTAGGAGTGGCAATGAGGTTTGCAACTCTGACAATCCAAAAGCCAGTGTTTGAGAAGGTTCGGTCAACTCGGTCACTGAGTCATAGTCTTAGGGTCGGGTCAATGGTCGCTGCCAGAGAGAGAGAGAAAAGAAACACTCAGCGTGCACTCTAACCTAGATCAGAATGGTTACCAATTTATCTAATCTGGAAACCTCCCACTGTACCTCAAATTCTCCCCCAAACCTGAAAGAAGAATTAATCGGGATCACCCGAGGAGTAAACCAACTCATCAGTGAGAATCGGGATCCAACTATCATCGCATGATAACGTGACGGAATCCGCTCACGTCATCACACTCCAGAAGGTATGCGCATATCTGGCAAGTTTCAGTTTCTTTAGAAACTCCCGATGTGATTTCTGCCCCATGCTCTTATGACCTTGACTTTGGCCAACATATCATAAATCACATGTCAAGTTCTACCCGTCATTCTCCAGGTTAATTTGAGTCCACCCGTACATACCCTTGACTTTGGCTAAAATAGTAGTACGACTGCCCCAAACCAACGCATCTATCTATGCTGCATATGAATACCCAATAGCTACCAATCACTGTGCCTTGACTTTGACCAACATACACAGCTTGAATACTATTGACCACCCATATGAAACGACGGAGGGCTACGAATGGTTTCTGGCGAAAACCTTTAACGTAATGAACTTGATATCGTTGTAGGAACGGATAGCTTTTTTTAAAAAATATAGTGACGAAAACCATTGCTAAAGAGGTCACTCCCGGTGAAGGGATCTCGGCTCTTTCCCCGTAGAATGAGGTGCAAGATATTTCAACTGAATACCACGATGCAAAGCAAAAGTAATCGGCTATAGTGAAGTTAATGCCCTGACGCAAACTTCTGTCCAAGGGGTCACACCCGGTGAAGGGATCTCGGCCCTTGCCTCGTCGACTGAGGAGCAGGATATTCCAACTGAATACCACGATGCAAAACAAAAGTGAACGTCCTTGCAATAACAGCTTTTTGAAAAGTGTTCCAACAACATCAGATTAGGTTTGTTTTTAACTTGCATTGATCCGAATCAACGCAGTCCCATCAATTGATCACACCACAAAGAACGAAAATAATATGACGTACGTATATGCCATCCGCATTCGCCACTGGGTCCCGTCATTACCCGTTAGGTTAGCTAACTAACGACAGAGCGGGAACTGGACTAGCACGGATGCAAAACATATACAACATCTACTAATATATATATACCAATATATAATATTTCGCTCAAGGCGTGATAAAAAATGCAACATCACAGAAATGTACAGCATCACAGAACAATACAGATATCTGGGATCCCCGGGTTTCACAGAGCCACTACTGAAACCCGACGTTCCCCTGGTCGTGTGGATAGCATGTGCAATGAAATCCTAGACCCCTACGGGCGCAGCAAGTTACCCGCCAAAACCTGAAGCGAGGCAGCCCCCTTCAGCAACGTGAATGGACCACCCAGCACTTCACGGAATCCGGTAACTTGGGCACCCCTCCTGGGTCAACCTGTACCCCCTACGAGTGCGGCGAATAGCCCGCCAATTCTAGAGTGAAGCCCCCTCCGTCTCAATGCCATGAGATGCGGGCCCGTTGCCCTCTAGAACCCGGCTATCCGTGCACCCCTCCGCGGGGTAATCCTAGTACAGAAAGTAAAATATACATACAACGGGTACATCGACCGCAACCTGGTCGTGCCCCAAAATAATAATACAATCAGGCAGTGACGGCAGTCCACATGTCGGACGCTCGTCCCGCAATATCAAATGTACATAATACAACAAAGACTGTACTAGCATTGCATCCAGGCTGTCCCCCACGACCAATCCGCAACATCACAGCAATACACAGAACATCAACGTGAAAGTCACGTTCGCAAATCCATCTAACCGGGCTATAGCAGTTAGACTGGATTTACCGATCAAGTGACATTCACGGTCGCAGATATAATGTAAATACTGTGAACTAATGTGTTTAAAATATCCGATCGATCAAATTTTACCAAGTGGGCCCCCAAGTACTACTGTAGCACATCAAGAAATTCTGGGCCCAAATATAATATTCCAAAAACCCTAAAAACAACCCAGAGAGCAACTACAGAAATTTGATGCAGTGATCTCAACATAGTGCGGTGGAACCGCGGCCCAAAGGGGGGTTTGGCCGCGGTTCCGCGCTCCCACTGTGGAGTCACTGTATCGAATTTCTACAGTGTTCTTAGAATTTCCAGTACATCACTTTTCTACAACCTGAAAAAAATTTCAAGCAAGAAAAAATTCAACAGAAAGCTGATGTATGTGAAAACGCGGGTTTTTGGAATTTTGGTCGATCGGAAGTGTAAACACATTAAACAAAGCTAGACTATGTTAATGGCGAGGCTCTGATACCACTGTAAGTGCACGGCGACACCCCGGCCGTCAATCCGACGGCCAAATGCGGAAGCGGTGATAAACTTAAATTTTTCATGAACTGGCACCACCGCGCACTAATACCCGGATTGAACCATTAACTAGTCCTAGCTAACTACAAGATGGGGAAGAGAGATATACCGACTGATCCGAGTCCTCCGGTCTTCTCGTCGTCGTCCCGATCTCCCGCGGAAACTCCGGTCGTCGCCTCCTTGCCTGAAGGGCACCACATCGTCTGCATCTTTTACGGGCTCCCACCTCAATACCGAGGCAACTCGGGCACGAAGCTGGCTAGTCGACGTGCCCAAGGTTTGCTGTAGAATGTGTAGTGCTCATGTCTCACTTTGGGGTTTGTGGAGGTTGCCTTTTGGTGGAGGAATGATACTTGGAGTTTTGTGATGAGAAATGGAATTTTGCAAACACCATGAGAACAAAACCCTATCCACAAAAATTGGGCAGCCCCATATTTGGCTTGGCCGGCCATGTGAGAGAGAGTGGATAGAATGAGAGTGTAGAGCTCAAAAATAGGGGAGAGCCTCATTCTATTATCCAAAGGAGAGAGAGAAAAGGCTATCATGCAAAGTAATGATCACTAGCCTAAACCAACACTCCAACACAACCATCATCTCAAGCATGATGACTCCAAATAGTCAAGCCATCATGAACAAATCAAGTCAAAAGGTCAAGGGATGGTGCAACCATCATGACACAAGAATATGCAAATACCCCCTCCACAAAAGCTTATTTGCACAAATGTAAATAAGCCCTCCTCCACCAAACTTCGGCCAATGAAGGATACAAATGAAAATGGCCTAAACGGAAAGCAAACTGGCAACTCCAGAAAACTGGTCCCATAATAAATTACAGGAAAACCCCGATACTGTGTATACACACCCGCATCTGTATTCCGACCGAAATACAAATGCAATGAGACAAAGTCTACACTATACTATACTAGGATCCGGCTTAAACCAAAGCCGGCTAGTATTATCCGTTCGATCCTGATCCGTGCAATACCGCACGTATCTGATCGAACGCTGCCATATATCCATACGGCCACTAGTACAAAACGTCCGATCCTGATCCGTGCAATACCGCACGTATCTGATCGGACCCTGCCATATCACCATACGGCCTCTACAGCTTTTCACCCAAAAGCTGAGTAACTGAATGTGGGGGACTCTAAAGACTCGTCAACACCTTGGTTGTGGATTTAACCACTAGCACGTCAGAGGTATAAACTGTAAGTCCATATTGCGACCCCCGGTTCTTACGGGGAGGCGGAAACGGTATAAAATCAAAATTTTTATCGCAAGAGGCAACATGGACTAACTTATGGTCGGGATCGTTACCTAAACTAAAACTAGCAAACTAAGCTAAAGATGTTTAGCTACTCGGATGAAGATGGTTATACCTAAACTTGAACTCCTTCTCTTCAAGCTCCGGTGGTTGTCCGATGGCTCCTTCTCGTCGTCTCCGTACGCCGAAGATAGATCCACTTGAAAGCTCCAACCTTTAGCTCCTTCTTCGGTCTTTGAAGAAACTAGTTCACTTGGTTTGCTAAACCTAGTGAACTAGAATGAGTAGAGAGGAAATAGAATGGGATTTTATCTATGGTTCTTGATTCTCAACTCATGAGACAAGAGAACCATAGATCAAGAGAGGGAGCAAGAGGTTGAGGGTGAGAGCAAGGGGAGAGCTCAAGAACAAGAGAAAGAATGAGCAAGAAAGAATGAGGCTCTCTTTTCTCTCTCACCCTCTCATAATCCAAAGTGGTCATAACTCATCATATCAAAAAAGTCTTTTGGTGATGGTTAGAAGCAACCATAAGGTTATCATATCATGCACTCATATTACTCAAAAACAAGCAAGAAAAAAGTCTTTGGCATGAAATGATAACCATGGTTATCATGATGGTCAACTAGTCAAGCCTAGTCAACCGGTCAACAAGTCAACAAAAGTCAACAAGTCACCAAAGTCAACAAGTCAACAAAAGTCAACAAGTCAACAACCATATCACCATAATACTTAATTAATATAATAGTTAATCACATATCATATTCTCATTAGGGTTGAGCAAAAAGTCAAAAGTCAACGGTCAACTGTCAACAACCCTAATGAGAATCCACTGCCTCTGCCTCCCTGTCAACTGTGCATACACACCCGCATCCGCGTTCCGAGGAACACGAATGCAAACTGGATAAATCCAATCCCATAAGGTACACTAGGATCTGGCTTAAACCAAAGCCCGCTAGTGTAAACTGTCCGGACACTGTACGCGCACAAGTGCACGGATGTGACCGAACCCTGTCGCAAAACCATGCGACCTGTCGCAATACCATGCGACCTCTACTCGTTTGCCTAAAGGCGAAAAGCTTTCTGTGTGGGACTCTAAAGACTCGACACTACGCTGGCAGTGGGTTTAACCACAGACCGCAAGCGGCACTAGCTGTGCGTAACGGTCCCCAGGTAATGCCGACAAGAAGACCGACGAGGCGAAACCCATCTGAACTCCTACTGAGCCTGAGCGTGACATTCTCCGTACAGTCCGGTCTGTTCGTCTGATACATCGCATGGCGGGCCTAGGGGGCGGTAAACGTCAGTCCCCCAATAGCGGTACAAGTCGTGCCGGAGTGAAGCCCAATACACCCTGAGATAACACTGGAAACCTACCAGTATATCTCGTTTGCCCTGGCCAGGGACTACTCGTGTAATGGCTCTCCTAGACACAGCGCGATGTCAACCCCCAATACCGGGAGAGACGAATCCTGTCTAACCGTCACTGCCTCCAAGTGCTTCGGGACTGCACCCAACCACCACCTGTTTGCACGACTCCTTTGAGCCGTGGTAGGGTAGTGATCAAAGTACAGTGGGAACACACTCGAGGCGGAGTGACAGTGTCAAGTCAGCGGACTAAGCTGTACTCATGTCACCTGGGAACTGATAACTGACGATAGGTATAATACCAACTAGTCAGTTCCCGACGAGTCCTGTCCAGTGTACCCGTAACCTAACGAGCACCCGCATACTATCTCAAGTACGACGTACTGACGGCTGTGGGACAGACCGTCTCCCACACTGGGATGAGAAGCGCATGCGCTGGTCTACTCCGGAGTATCGATGCCCTGTCTCGATAGTCCTGCGACCAGGGACCTGAATAAGGATGTGCTTATAGATTACCCAGCCCCCACTAGTGTGACTGCCATCACAACGCTGGTAATCAAGCAAAGATCCTAAGGGCTCCACTAATGCGTATAAGTGATATACTGAAATAAACACAAGTACACATTGAAGTAGAAACAAACCAAGTAGCATACTACTATTTTGAGCAAGATTGTATATACAAGGTGAATATCCCAAGCATCCATTAAGTAATATACAAACTAGTATGATACAGTAATGGCCTCTAGGGCATATACACTAACAATCTCCCACTTGCACTAAGGCCATGTACTGGCGTATCGAAGACCTATCATCTCGATCAGCCGCTCGAACTGAGTCTGGGGCAGGGCCTTGGTGAATGGATCAGCAGTGTTATCTTCTGAAGCGACTCTCCGAACCTCGATCTCCTGGCGATCCACGATCTCCCTGATCAGGTGATACCGCCTCAAGATGTGCCTGGATCTCTGATGGGACCTGGGTTCCTTTGCTAAAGCTATAGCCCCGTTGTTGTCGCAATACAGAGGTACTGGGTCAACAATGGACGGAACCACCTGAAGTTCTTTCAAGAACTTCCTCATCCAGACAGCTTCTTTTGCGGCATCAGATGCAGCGATGTATTCCGCTTCCATCGTCGAGTCTGCAACGGTTTCCTGTTTGGAACTCTTCCAACACACCGCCCCTCCATTGAGGGTAAAGACAAAACCCGACATGGACTTGGAATCATCCTTGTCACTCTGGAAGCTGGAGTCAGCAAAGGCCTCGATCTGGAGGTCTTTTCCGCCATACACCAAGAACATCTCCTTAGTCCTTCTCAGGTACTTGAGAATGTTCTTTACCGCTATCCAGTGTTTCTCCCCAGGGTTTGACTGATACCGGCTTACCACACTCAGTGCATAAGCTACATCCGGTCTGGTACACAACATCGCATACATTATAGAGCCTACCGCAGAAGCGTAGGGTATAATTGACATGCGATCCCTCTCCAAATCAGTCTTGGGAGACATCTCTTTAGAGAGGGTGATCCCGTGACAAGCTGGTAGGTTACCACGCTTGGAATCTTCCATACTGAATCTTTTCAGTACGGTGTTGATGTACCTGGACTGAGAAAGTCCCAATATCCTCTTGGATCTATCACGATGGATCCGGATCCCCAGGATGTATGAGGCATCACCCAGGTCTTTCATGGAGAACCTTTGTGACAAGAACCCCTTGACAGATTGTAGCATAGGAATATCATTTCCTATTAAGAGAATGTCATCCACGTATAAAACGAGGAATACTACAGTTCTCGCTACAAATCTACTATAGATGCATGGTTCATCTGGATTTTTGATAAAGCCAAATTCTTTGACCGTCTCATCAAAGCAGATGTTCCAACTCCGCGATGCCTGCTTTAGTCCATAGATGGACTTAAGCAACTTGCACACCTTTCCGCTGCTCCCACTCTGAATGAAACCCTCTGGCTGGTCCATATAGACACACTCCTCTAAATTTCCATTTAGAAAAGCTGTCTTTACGTCCATTTGCCAGATCTCATAATCGTGGAAGGCAGCAATGGCAAGAAGGATCCGAATGGATTTCAGCATGGCTACTGGAGAAAAGGTTTCGTCGTAGTCCAAGCCAGGTCTTTGACGAAAACCCTTTGCTACCAGCCTAGCTTTATAGGTCTCAACCTGTCCATCTACACCAATCTTCCTTTTGAAGATCCACTTGCATCCTACGGGTTTTACCCCGTCTGGAGCAATGTCCAACGTCCATACCTTGTTGGTGTACATGGACTCCATTTCGGTCCGCATTGCTTCCAGCCATTTCACTGAGTCAACGCTCTGAACGGCCTGCTGGAAGCTAGTAGGCTCATCATAATCTATGATGCAATCCTCTCTATCCCCGTCTATGAGAAAACCGCAGTATCTCTCGGGCGGATGAGACTGCCTACTACTCCTGCGGAGCGGCGTAGGAATGTCCTGTTCTGTTGAACCCTCTGGTTCCACTAACCTTTCAGTAATAGTCTGTGGTTCTGGAATTTCTTCTAGTTCTACTGCGCTCCCACTAATTTCCTTTTCCAAGAACTGGTGTTCTAGAAAGTGGGCATTACGAGAAACAAGGACTTTTTGTTCCTCTGCGTAGTAGAAAAGATACCCCCTGGTGTTCTTTGGGTATCCCACAAACTTGCACAGTACTGAGCGTGCCTCGAGTTTGTCCGCATGCTGCTTTTTGACAAAAGCTGGACATCCCCAGATCTTCAGATATTGAAGATAGGGTTTCTTCCCACTCCACATTTCATATGGGGTGGTAGGCACAGTCTTAGTTGGAACTCGGTTCAAAAGGTATGCTGCTGATTCTAGCGCATATCCCCAGAATGATCGCGGCAACTCAGCGTTACTCATCATGGACCGCACCATATCCAATAGGGTGCGGTTCCGTCTCTCCGATACACCGTTATGTTGCGGGGTGTATGGAGGAGTAAGCTGAGAGAGAATTCCGTTCTCTTTTAAATAGTCCAGGAACTCGGCACTTAAGTATTCTCCACCTCGATCCGATCTTAGAATCTTAATACTTTTGCCGGTCTGTTTCTCTACTTCATTCTTATACTCCTGGAATTTTCCAAAGGCCTCGGACTTATGTTTCATTAAGAAGACATAACCGTACCTTGAGAAGTCATCCGTAAAAGTAATGAAGTAAGAATGTCCGCTTCGGGCATGTGTAGACATTGGACCGCACACGTCACTGTGTACGAGTCCTAAGAGCTCGCTCGCTCTTACTCCTTGTCCAGTAAACGGAGTCTTTGTCATCTTTCCTTTGAGACAAGATTGACAAGTGGCATACGATTGATATTCGAACGCATTCAAATATCCTTCTGTATGTAACTTAGTCAACCTTCTCTCATTGATGTGACCCAATCTACAATGCCATAAGAAAGTCTGATTTATTTCTGGAGACTTTCTTTTGTGTGTATTCTGGACGTTGAAAATCTGTGGTTGGTTTAACACGTATATACCATTACTCAATGTACCTGACCCAATCAAAACTTGATTAAGGTGAATGTTTACAACATTACTTACAAACGCAAATTCATAACCTTCTTTAGAAACTAAAGATACAGAAATGATATTACAAGTTGCGTTGGGTACAAAAAAGCAATTACGCAAAACCAAAACATGTCCATCTGACATTCCCAGGTGATAGTCCCCCACGGCTTTAGCATCCATGCTAGCTCCGTTCGCAACTTTGAGGGTCATGTCACCTGCCTTCAAAACCCTACGGTTTCTCAACGCCTGCAAAGAATTACAGATATGAGATCCTGATCCGGTATCCAATACCCAGGAAGTAGAGTTTATTGAAAGACAGTTTTCAATAACATACACACCTGAAGCTGAAGCTGCAACCTGCTTCAATTCCTGTGTTCTGGCCTTCCAGGCCCTGCAATCATTCTTCCAGTGTCCTTTCTTATGACAATAGAAGCATTCTTCTTTATCCACAAGCTTCCCCGCTATCTTTGTTGCTTTGCCTTTTCCCTTCGTATCCACTTTACCAACACCGCCCCTTGGTTTGGCGGGGGCCTTCTTCTTCTTTCCCTTGGCTTTCGCCTTGGACCTAGAAGAAGATGATCCTCCTACAAACAAAGTGGATGTTTCCCTACCTTTCTGTAGGGTGCCCTCTGCGCTCCTCAGCATGTTGAGGAGCTCTGATAGTTCAACCTCTTTTTCTTGTAGGTTGAAGTTCAGTATAAACTGGGCGTAAGTGGAAGGAAGGGACTGGAGAACTATATCCGTATATAGCTCACTCTCCAATGTGATCCCTAGGTCAGCGAGCTCCTCAATGAAGCCGATCATTTTTAGCACATGCTCGGCTACTGATGATCCGACGGCCATTCTTGTCGAAAACAACTTTTTCGACGCTTCGTATCTTGCGATACGTGATTGCTCTCCATACAGTTCTTTTGTATGGAGCAATATGGACTCCATGTCCATATTCTCATGCCTCCTCTGATGTTCGTTGTCCATCGAGGCAAGCAGGAGGCACTTGGCCTTCGCGCTATCAATCTCCCAAGTCTTGCGGATTTCCTTATCCGCGACACTGGAAGTTGGACCAGGGACAGGGGGAGCTTTGGTGGTAAGAAGATACCCCAGCTTGTCATAAGTGATTGCTATCGTGACATTCCTGAGCCAATCTTTGTAGTTTGGCCCTGTCAGCTTGTTTTTATCTAAGAGTAACTTAAGTCCAGTCATGTTGATTGGTCGCTGCAATTAGGAGAGAGAAGAAGAAACACTCAGCATGATGCTCTTGCAAGTTTAGAGTGGTTTTTAGTTTGTCTAAACAGGATGGCTCCCACTGTTTCTCGAATCCCTCCTCAAACCATAAAGGAAGAATTAGTCAGGATCAATCCCACCGTACAATACTTGCTTAACCGTTCAGCCAGGCCGGTGTCGGTACTTCGAGGGAGGTTTTCCAACGCTTTCGCGAAGTTCCTTAATTAGAGAACCTCTTTTCCCTGGGGGCGTAGCCCCGCTAACACCTTTCTAGGCACCTACTAGGTTTATAGCATTGATCGTTAAGTGAGAAATTTCCCGAGGAGTAGCATATACTCACAGTAGGATCGGGATCCAAATATCATCGCGTGACGAAACTGAAGGAATCCTACCAGAATCATCACACTCCAAATGGTATGCAAATCTAGCAAGTTTCAGTACTTATGAAACTCCCGATGTGGATTTTTGCCCCATGCTCTTATGACCTTGGCGTGAGGTCAAAATGTCATAAGTCACATGTCAAGTTCGTCCCATCATTATCCAGGTTAATTTGAATCCACCCGTACATACCCTTGACGTAGGCCAAAATGGCAGTACGACTGTCTCAAACCAACGCATTCTATCTATGCAACAGATAAATATCCGGCAGCTACCAATCACTATGCCTTGGCGTGAGGTCAAAATACATAGCTTGAATACTACCGAATATTTAACTGAAATGATGGAGGGCTACGGATGGTTTTGGCAAAACCGTGAACGTAGTGAACTTGATTTGGTCGATGGAACGAGATAGCTTTAAAATGGAGTGGCTCAAACTCCGTATTTTAAAAGTTTGTTTTGAAAAGAACCGAGTGGTTTTTCGAAAGTGTTCCAACGACTTTAACTTGGTTTATTATCTTGCATTAGTTCTTTTAATGCGTGATATTCTTGCATTAGTACTTTTAATGCGTCCCATCATTTAATCCTACCATTGCAGAAAACAACCAAAATATGACGTACGCTTATGCCATTCGCATTCGCCACTGGGCCCCGTCATTACCCGTTAGGTTACTTAACTAACGACAGAGCGGGGGCTGGGCTAGCGCGTCTGTAAAACATAAGCAACGCCTAAATAATATCTTATATAGATATACTGCAATGATAAACATTTCAGATCACAGATAAATACATTGGATATACTAGTAATCTGTAATTTGTACGAGCCTGTAACAAAAACAGATAACACGGTCGCAGTGAATAGCCAATACCCCACCCAAGACCCCTACGGGTACGGCAAACTACCCGCCAAGTACCCGAAGCGTAGCAACCTCCCTCATCTCCATGAGTAGGCCACTCGACACTTCGGCATACCCGGTAGTTTGTGCACCCCTCCACGGGTCTATCCTAGGAGCAAAAACAGTAAAAAGAAATTATACAATGACGGCTACAACCCCGACCCGGTTGTGCGGCCAAACAAATAATTATTACATCAATTTACAAATTTACATGAATTGCAAGAAAAGTAAACTCTCGTCTCACAACCCCCGGCTATTCACCCGCGACAATCCAACATATTTATATACACATTCCAGCACATTACAGATCATGTATAACCCCGACTAATCGACTTATAGCGATTAGCCGACGTTCAATACATGCAAACATCACAGATATAACCATCATAGTCAAAGTGCAATGAAGTTCGGAAAAAATACGGAATTATAGGACCCCAAAAGGAAATTTCTTTTCTGTAAAATCTGGGCACATATAATATATCTCAAAAATCCCAAAACCAACACAGACACACACTGCACGAAAAACGACGCACTAAAGACAACAAACCGCGGCGCTTCCGCGGCGGCCAAGAAGGGTCACGCGGCGGAAGCGCGGCGGTTTAGACGAATTGGTGAATCGTTTTTCATGGGTGTTCTAACAAAACCCTGAGACGAATTTAGGAGTATGAAGTTTTTCATTTTGACCAGAAAAAATTTCAACAGAAACTCAGTTTTTGTAGTTTTCCGGTTTTGTGATTTTTTTCGGTTCCGAACTTCGTTACACTTTACTACCTAGCTAGTTTAAGTTTAGTTAGGCTCTGATACCACTGTAAGTCCATATTGCGACCCCCGGTTCTTACGGGGAGGCGGAAACGGTATAAAATCAAAATTTTTATCGCAAGAGGCAACATGGACTAACTTATGGTCGGGATCATTACCTAAACTAAAACTAGCAAACTAAGCTAAAGATGTTTAGCTACTCGGATGAAGATGGTTATACCTAAACTTGAACTCCTTCTCTTCAAGCTCCGGTGGTGGTCCGATGGCTCCTTCTCGTCGTCTCCGTACGCCGAAGATAGATCCACTTGAAAGCTCCAACCTTTAGCTCCTTCTTCGGTCTTTGAAGAAACTAGTTCACTTGGTTTGCTAAACCTAGTGAACTAGAATGAGTAGAGAGGAAATAGAATGGGATTTTATCTATGGTTCTTGATTCTCAACTCATGAGACAAGAGAACCATAGATCAAGAGAGGGAGCAAGAGGTTGAGGGTGAGAGCAAGGGGAGAGCTCAAGAACAAGAGAGAGAATGAGCAAGAAAGAATGAGGCTCTCTTTTCTCTCTCACCCTCTCATAATCCAAAGTGGTCATAACTCATCATATCAAAAAAGTCTTTTGGTGATGGTTAGAAGCAACCATAAGGTTATCATATCATGCACTCATATTACTCAAAAACAAGCAAGAAAAAAGTCTTTGGCATGAAATGATAACCATGGTTATCATGATGGTCAACTAGTCAAGCCTAGTCAACCGGTCAACAAGTCAACAAAAGTCAACAAGTCACCAAAGTCAACAAGTCAACAAAAGTCAACAAGTCAACAACCATATCACCATAATACTTAATTAATATAATAGTTAATCACATATCATATTCTCATTAGGGTTGAGCAAAAAGTCAAAAGTCAACGGTCAACTGTCAACAACCCTAATGAGAATCCACTGCCTCTGCCTCCCTGTCAACTGTGCATACACACCCGCATCCGCGTTCCGAGGAACACGAATGCAAACTGGATAAATCCAATCCCATAAGGTACACTAGGATCTGGCTTAAACCAAAGCCCGCTAGTGTAAACTGTCCGGACACTGTACGCGCACAAGTGCACGGATGTGACCGAACCCTGTCGCAAAACCATGCGACCTATCGCAATACCATGCGACCTCTACTCGTTTGCCTAAAGGCGAAAAGCTTTCTGTGTGGGACTCTAAAGACTCGACACTACGCTGGCAGTGGGTTTAACCACAGACCGCAAGCGGCACTAGCTGTGCGTAACGGTCCCCAGGTAATGCCGACAAGAAGACCGACGAGGCGAAACCCATCTGAACTCCTACTGAGCCTGAGCGTGACATTCTCCGTACAGTCCGGTCTGTTCGTCTGATACATCGCATGGCGGGCCTAGGGGGCGGTAAACGTCAGTCCCCCAATAGCGGTACAAGTCGTGCCGGAGTGAAGCCCAATACACCCTGAGATAACACTGGAAACCTACCAGTATATCTCGTTTGCCCTGGCCAGGGACTACTCGTGTAATGGCTCTCCTAGACACAGCGCGATGTCAACCCCCAATACCGGGAGAGACGAATCCTGTCTAACCGTCACTGCCTCCAAGTGCTTCGGGACTGCACCCAACCACCACCTGTTTGCACGACTCCTTTGAGCCGTGGTAGGGTAGTGATCAAAGTACAGTGGGAACACACTCGAGGCGGAGTGACAGTGTCAAGTCAGCGGACTAAGCTGTACTCATGTCACCTGGGAACTGATAACTGACGATAGGTATAATACCAACTAGTCAGTTCCCGACGAGTCCTGTCCAGTGTACCCGTAACCTAACGAGCACCCGCATACTATCTCAAGTACGACGTACTGACGGCTGTGGGACAGACCGTCTCCCACACTGGGATGAGAAGCGCATGCGCTGGTCTACTCCGGAGTATCGATGCCCTGTCTCGATAGTCCTGCGACCAGGGACCTGAATAAGGATGTGCTTATAGATTACCCAGCCCCCACTAGTGTGACTGCCATCACAACGCTGGTAATCAAGCAAAGATCCTAAGGGCTCCACTAATGCGTATAAGTGATATACTGAAATAAACACAAGTACACATTGAAGTAGAAACAAACCAAGTAGCATACTACTATTTTGAGCAAGATTGTATATACAAGGTGAATATCCCAAGCATCCATTAAGTAATATACAAACTAGTATGATACAGTAATGGCCTCTAGGGCATATACACTAACATAAACCAATACGTAACGGGCTACCAGGTATTGACTAAAAGGGACGTCTGTGAGCGAACTCAGCCTGACAACCCTACTGAGCCTGACAGTGACAATATCCGTACAGTCCGGTCCGTTCGTCTATGAGCATCGCATGGCGGGCCTAGGGGGTTGGTAAAAGTCAGACCCCCAAAAGCGGTACAAGTCGTGTCGGAGTGTAGGCCAGAACACCCTGAGATACTACTGGAATACCTACCAGTAAATCTCTTGCCTTGGCCAAGGACTTTTAATGATCTGGCTCTTCTAGACACAGCGCGACCTCACCCCCAATACCGGGAGAGACGAACCCCTGAAGATGCGCTCACTGCCTCCATGTGGCTCGGGACTGTACCCAACTAAAACCTGTTTGCACGTCTCCTTTGAGCGTGGTAGGGTAGTAATCAAAGTACAGTGGGAACTCACATGAGACAAATGACGATCCCCAGGTCGATGAACTAACCTATACACATGTCACCAGGGAACAGCCATCTGACGTCTGGTATAAGACCAACTAGCATGTTCCCGGCGAGTCCTGTCCGGTGTACTCATAACCCAATGAGCACCTGTATACATCTTAGGTGATCCAACTGACACCAGTGGCTTGTGAGACCGGCCACCGCCCCTCGTCGGGGTCTCGACTGTATACACTAGTCTACTCTGGAGTATCGATGCCCTGTCTCGAAACTCCAACGACTAGGGACCTTTTAAGGATGTGCTTATAGACCCCAGCTCCCACTTATATGATCGCCCTCATACTGCTGGTGGTCAAGCAAGAATCCTAGGGGCTCTATCAACATGTAATAGCGACATGTCAGGTCACCTAAAGCAGTACACGATGATAAAGATAAACCAGATAGCATACTATCATCTCGAGAAAGACTGTCCTACCGGGATAGGTCCTCCCTCAATCATTGCAATCACGTGCATGTGATCCAATAATTGACTCTGAGGGCACTATCTCCAACAGCATCGACACCTCAAAACTATCTCAAATCTCATATCAATGTATCTCTGGCCTCAGCCGTCCGGCTGACCCATCTCAAATATCAATATCTCATCATCTCGCGGCCACGGTCGGTATCCTCTGGATATCCGCCGTCCCAAACAGTCACCGGTAGGTAGTCCATCCCCTGCCAGGCTCAACGTCAACAACACATTCCTCTTGCCCCGGGGTACCTTACCGGGCCCACCATGTACTCGTGACGGTTCCTCCACTCCTCGACACGGATCTCGAAAACCACAGCAAACTCATGGTGGACGACACTTTACATGACTAGAAAACCGCAACTTTTTATATTTTAAAAGATCATAAGTTGTAAATTTTGCGGCTTTCCCCGAAATCCAGAAATATCATAAATCTCAATAAATCATCATAAGTGCATATGTCAATGATAATGAATGCATATGGTATCAATAACCAAGTTGCAATGTATGATCAATAAACTAGGCATGAACAATTGATGTAATGGTATACATGCACATGAATAGCAATTCTACAATGTTATTTTAAGGAATTAAAGCAATAGCACAAGTTTAAGTATCAATTATAGTAAAAGGTTTCAATTTAAAGGTTATCTAGTGTGGTGGCATGGCAATTACCAGGGTGTGTGTGTGTAAGCATGAATAGTGCTCGTGCTGCATATAAAAAAAAACCTGGCAATGGTGCAGGTTTTCTATAGAATGGGTTCGTATATGTATGTCAATATAAGGCATGAATGTAGCAAATAATCATACAAGTATTACACCCCTAATTACTAACATTACTAAGAATCTTTTTAAGCTACTAAAACTATCGGGCGACTTGCGCCATCCAACGATAGTCCCCCGTAGATGTTACATCTACTCACCGGAATCCCTGGCTAGTCACGTCCAATCACTGCATTCCCCTTTCGTACCGCGTCTGACGTCTCCGCGACCGAACCTGGAATTACATCAATACCAAACATAAGGTTACATATCAAGAACGACGCAAAACCCAAACGAAGATACTAACGTTCACAAGTTTGGTACAACGTGCACAGGTGCGCGGAACGCACGCGAAAATCGCAAAACTAACTAGAATCGTCGATTTGGTCGCCCGGAAAAACTAAAACCCGAACACTCAAAAATCCGCACTCACACATCCGAAAAGTCATAGGATACGCTAAAAATGTCATCAAGACATCGCAATTAATTCATCACAATATTTTATAACACAACTAGTAAGCTAGAATTTGCAATTTGGTGCAAACATCGACAATTAGCGACAAAGTTATCACAGTCCAACACAACCATCCAACCACACAACTAGTTAGCCACAATAACATAATTTTAACTCATTTACCATGCTACAAAACCCAATATCCAAACACAACCCTTTCTTGAATTTGGTAATTAGCAATCTTAATGAAAATTTCACACAAGTTTAACTTAGATTAGCATAATATGAAGCCACTTAAGCAAAGTAACCTTAAAGATTGGTTTAGTAAACAACTAGATAGCTAATTAGCTTTAATTAACTAAATAATGTTTTCTGAAAACCCTAGTTTAACTCTAACCATAAACCTTTAAAAACTAGATTAGAAACTAACACTAAATTAACACTAGATTTTAGCCCAATTAGCAAGTTAACCACTTAGATTAAGCTAACAAAATAACTAGATAACAAAATAGCTTAATTAATCTCTTAATGGTGTTCTAAACCCTAAATTAATTTCAAACCACAAACTTTAAAAAAAAAATTGTATGCAAATAGCACTAAAATTAACACTAAAACAACTAAATTAAAGGAATTAACCATAAGTAATTAACTTGATGGAAATTATACCTCAAGATCTATGGATCTAGCAACAACAAGAGGCCTCCAAAGATGGCTTCATAGCACCATGACCCAAGCAAGAGAGGCTAAGGAGAATGGGATGAAGGATGGGGTTATTTTGTGAGGTTTAAATTTGGAAATTTTGGAGCAACTTAATGAATTTTTGAAGAAAATGAAAAGAACAAAGATGAAGGGGGCTGCTGCAGCATTCTAGGCCAGTAGAGGGAGGAGGGGAAAGGTGTGGGGTGTGGGAAAAGTCTTGGTCAACCCACACCAATCAAGTAAAGACCCATACCCAATAAAAAAATCCAAAATCCTTAAAAAAAACACCTCTTTTCTACACAAGAATGAAGTCAAAGAGGCAAGCATTTTTTTTTTCTTGGGTTGCTGGAAATGGGCCGGCCTAGAGGTGAGGGAAGAGAGAGAGAGGTTTTACAAAAGAAATTTTATGCAAAAAGACCCCCTACAAGTCCAAAATTGCAAGTTTTAGCTTAAAATTCAATAAATTTCGTTTTCCATAATAAAAATTAGTTAAAACTTAAAATAAAATACTAAAAATTTATGTTACAAATAGATTTTAATTAACATGATTTTAAAGCTTAAATTTAGCCCATTTAAATTTGTATTTATCGCTAATTTAATGTATTTTCTTACCGGCTTAAAATAATATAAAAAATTTGAAAAATTAGGGAAAAATTTTAAACGACCAGAATTTCATAATTAACTCATTTGCTACTAAAAACTAGCAATTACCTATCCAAATTAGCTATAATTAGTCCTAAACTGCAAAATAACAAAAAGGACGGTTTTCGGAAAAATACCGAATTTTCACCGATTTTCAGGAAAACACCGAAACGACTTTTCAAGGCGTTACAATCTTCCCCCCTTAAAGAAATTCGGTCCCCGAATTTAAAAATATAACTACGCGTACCTTCAAAGAGATGGGGATATTTCTTCCTCATCTCGCCCTCGGTCTCCCAGGTAACCTCCTCGCTGCTCGGGCTACGCCAAAGGACCTTGACGGTTGGTATAATCTTCGATCTCAACTTCTTCACCTGCCGATCCAGGATGGCCACCGGCTGCTCTGCAAACGAAAGGTCGTGCTCTAGCTGGACTGTCGGGTGCTGAATCGCATGCGAAGGGTCGTGAAGGTACTTGCGGAGCATCGAAACATGGAAGACGGGGTGAACATCGGGAAAGCTGGGTGGAAGGGCCAAACGATATGCAACAGCGCCGACACGCTCGAGAATCTCGAAGGGACCTACAAATCTAGGGCTAAGCTTCCCCTTTCGCCCAAAACGCATCACGCCCTTCATCGGAGAGACCCTCAGAAAAACATGGTCGCCAACTGCGAACTCTAACCTGCGACGGCGCCTGTCTGCATATGATTTATGCCTGCTCTGAGCTGCTCTCATCCGGTCTCGAATCAACTGTATCTTCGCTGTCATCTCATCAACAAGCTGCAGCCCCAAAATACAGCTCTCGCTGAGCTCTGTCCAACAGACGGGCGATCTGCATCTCCTCCCATACAATGCCTCGAAAGGTGCCATCTGAATAGTATCCTGGAAGCTGTTGTTGTAGGAGAACTCCACTAAAGGTAAATGATGATCCCAGCTACCGCCGAAGTCTAAAACGCACGCTCTGAGCATGTCCTCGAGAGTCTGAATGGTCTGCTCTGACTGTCCGTCGGTCTGCGGATGAAACGCTGTGCTGAAGCTCAAACGAGTGCCCAAAGCCTCCTGAAGTCTCTGCCAAAGTCGGCTGGTGAACTGGGTGCCTCGATCTGACACGATACAAGTCGGTACGCCATGCAACCGCACGATCTCGTCGATGTAAAGCTGGGCATACTGAGCGAAGCTGAAAGTCGTCTTCACTGGCAGGAAGTGAGCCGCTTTCGTCAATTGATCTACGATCACCCAGATGGAGTCGTACCCTCGACTGGTCCTCGGTAGACCCACAACGAAATCCATCGAAATATGCTCCCATTTCCACTCCGGAATGGGTAACGGCTGTAGCTCTCCTGCGGGCCTCTGGTGCTCGGCCTTGACTTGCTGACAAGTCAGGCATCTCGATACAAACTCCGCAATGTCCCTCTTCATCCCGTCCCACCAGTAGGTCTCTCTCATATCATGGTACATCTTGGTGGAACCGGGGTGGACACTATACACTGATCGGTGTGCCTCCTCAAGAATGTCGCGCCGCAATCCATCAGCATCTGGTACGCACAGTCTAGATCCATAGCGTAAAATCCCCTGATCGTCAATCACGAACTCGGAAAATCTGCCCTGTCCCGTCTGTGCCATGATCTCTGAGCAACGGTTGTCTCTGCGCTGTGCCTCATATATACGGTCAAGCAACTGTGGGCGTGCACGAACATGCGCGAGCTGTCCCCCTGTCTGAGTGAACTCGAACTCAACTCGGCTGTCGCATAACATCTGCCAATCTGCTGACGACTGCCTCTGCACTGCGCGCAAAAAGGATAGACTACCCCCGGGCCTCCTACTCAACGCATCCGCCACCACATTCGCCTTGCCTGGGTGATATAAGATCTCGCAGTCGTAGTCTTTCACCAACTCCATCCAACGACGCTGTCTGAGGTTCAGGTCTCGCTGCTGAAATATGTATTTTAAGCTCTTGTGGTCTGTGAATATTTGGCACGACTCGCCATATAGGTAATGTCGCCAAATCTTCAATGCAAAGACCACTACAGCCATCTCCAAATCATGAGTGGGGTAGTTCTGTTCATGCTTCTTCAACTGCCGCAAAGCATACGCGATCACCCTGCCATGCTGCATCAATACGCATCCTAACCCCACTCACGAAGCATCACAGTAGACCACCAATCCGCCTGATCCCGAAGGCAAAGATAATACTGGCGCCGTAGTCAAACAAATCCATAGCTGCTGAAAACTGCGCTCCCACTCCTCTGTCCAAACGAAAGGAACTCCCTTCCGGGTCAAACCGGTCAAAGGTGCAGCTATACGGGAGAAGTCCTGAACAAAACGCCTGTAGTAGCCCGCCAGGCCTAGAAAACTACGGATCTCAGTAACCGATGTAGGTCGGGGCCACTGCTGAACAGCCTCAATCTTCTTCGGGTCCACACAAATGCCGTCTCTCGTAACCACGTGACCCAAGAATCCGACGCTGTCCAGCCAGAATGCACACTTGGAGAACTTTGCGAACAGCTGGTGCTCCCTCAGAGTCTGTAACGTAATCTGCAAGTGCTGCCCGTGCTCCTCTCTGCTCCGGAAGTACACCAAGATATCGTCGATAAACACGATGATGAACAAGTCAAGATACGGCCTGAATGTACAGTTCATCAAATCCATGAATGCTGCTGGGGCGTTGGTGAGTCCGAACGACATCACTAAAAACTTGTAGTGGCCATAGCGTGTACGGAAGGCTTTCTTCGGTATATCCTCCTGTCGGACTCGCAGCTGGTGGTATCCTGATCGTAAGTCGATCCTCGAAAAATACCCCGCACCCTGAAGCTGGTCGAACAAATCATCAATGCGTGGCAACGGATATCTGTTCCGAACGGTAACTTTGTTCAGCTGGCGGTGGTCGATGCATAAGCGCAAACTTCCATCCTTCTTCTTGACAAACAGGACCGGAGCACCCCACGGAGAAACACTAGGTCGAATAAGCCCCTTCTCTAACAAATCCTGCAACTGATCCTTCAGCTCTCGAAGCTCTGCCGGGGCCATCCGATAAGGCGGTATAGAAATAGGCCCCGAGCCGAGAATCAAATCAATGCAGAACTCAACATCGCGCTCAGGCGGTAGCAAAGGTAGCTCATCAGGGAAAACATCAGGGAACTCACAAACAACCGGGACCCGGTCCAACGGAACCTCTGCAGCTCGAGTATCACAAATATACGCTAAGAATCCCTGACATCCCTTCCGCAAGAGCTGACCAGCGCGAAGAGACGAAATCAAGCTGGGAAGGGTGACGCTGCGGTCTCCCTGAATAACAAGGACTGGCTCTCCCAGAAAGCTAAATATGACTGCCTTCTCACGGCAGTCCACCGAAGCATAACAAGTGGCTAGCCAATCCATGCCCAGAAGCACATCAAAGTCCAACATATCGAGGAGAATCAAATCAACCGATGAATCCCTCTCCCCGATACGAACGGAACACAAACGAAACACAAAACGAGCGACAAACGACTCGCCTACCGGAGTAACAACAACAAGCGGATGATCTAACGACGACGACTCACGGCCCAAAATCGGTGCAAAGTGTGTAGAGACGTACGAATGTGTGGAACCTGGGTCGAATAATACCCGTGCGTCGAAAGAACAAACTGGCAAGGTACCTGTCACAACGGCATTGGATGCCTGCGCATCCTGCGGTGTCAAAGCAAATACTCGGGCCTGTCCTCCACCGATAACGGGCTGACCTCGACCTCGGCCTCTGCCTCCTCGTCCTCTCTGAACAGGACCGCCGTGCCCACGGCCTCTGGGTGCACCTAACTGGCGTAGAGCATCGCCGGTGGTAGGAAGTAGGGCTCTCTGAGGAGGGGGTGGTGATGTTGGTAGGGTCACATGCGGAACTGTCGCTGCTCCCTGTCGTCTCGCCGGACAGTCTCTGACAAGATGGTGCGGACTCCCGCACCCAAAACACCCTGGCGACGGCTGCTGTCCCTGGGGATAAGAACCATATAACTGTCCCCGTCCAAATCCTCTGCCAGGCCTATCTCTCGGAAAAAATCTGGCGCACTGCCTCTGAGACGGTACATCGGTGCGAATCCTCTTCGGCCCAGAAACGGCCGAAGTATGTGATATGCATGCCTCCATCCGTAATGCCGTATCCATAGCAGCTGAATAAGTGTCGTAGTGCTGGGCGCCAATGGCAAGATATAGCTGGGCATCAAGTCCCTGTACGAACCTCTTCACCATCTTCTCTTCGGTATCCACCAAATACGGAGCATATCGGGATAACTGTGTAAACTGGATGTCATACTCAGACACCGTCATCCCAGGTGTCTTGACTAAGGCCTCGAAGCTACGAGCTCTGGCGTCACGAACGCTCTCTGGGAGGAAACGAGCTAGAAAGACCGCTGTAAACTCGGCCCAAGTCATAGGCGGTAGACCTGCAGCTCGACCTCTCAAGACTGACTCCCACCATGTCTGCGCGAGACCCTCTAGTTGGAAACTCGCAAGCTCCACCCATCGATCATCCGAACATCTCAGCGAACGGCAGATCCTGGCTAAACTATCAAGGAACGTCTGTGGGTCCTCCGCTGCCTCGGTGCTGGTGAATACTGGAGGTCTCAGCCTCATGAAATCCTGTAGTGTAACCGGGATGGTCACGGCGGTAGTAGTAGGAGCAGGTATCATAGCAGTCTGGGATGTGGTAGGTGCGTCATCCGGCCTCGGTGTACGACTGGCTGCAACTAGGGATCCTACCATCTGACGTAGCTCCTGCATGCCCCCCATCATCTGTCGCAACTCCTCCATACCAGTCTCGAGCCTATCCATACGGCCTGGGGAAGGTGGATCGGTCTGTCCCTGCGGCGTAGGCATACCACCCTGCTCAGTCCTAGTCTCGGACGAGCCAGCTCGAATCTCGTCTCGGGCGGCAGCCCTCTGTGCCCTCGTAGCCTTCGGCGGCATAGTGGCTGCTACAGGAAAACGGATAATAAGAACAGTGCAATAGAATCATAGGATACACGGAATTGAAGAAGGAATTTCAAGCAAGTATATCCTAAAGTCACTTAGGCGGAGTACCGTATCGCAAGTATGCCGCGGACATACACACGCTACGTCACCCTACTTAAGTCACTTACTCCATCTACCAAGGGTCATCCTACACTCAAAAAGGTAAAACCTATCGCTCTGATACCAACTTTGTCACGACCCGCAGGGTACAGAACGTGACTGGCACTTAAGTTTACGAAACGTCTCAAGACGTCCGTAAAATAAGTAAGCCAAAGCCCAGAAAACCAAAACCAAATAAGCAAAAGAGTGAAGAGAACCCAATCAATTGAAAACAAGTTTATCAAATAAGTCATATAAAACCTCTTTAAAAACAATATCAATTTTTCCGAAAATTTCGGCAGAGTCTCCTTTGTAAATACTGGCCCCCAAAATGGATACAACAAGAATATATATGAATCCAACAAATAAGGCATCCCCAAGCGGGAGCTAGCTCTTCGCCACAAGGCGGTCACAAATCCCACGCAATATAAAGCAACAACATGCAAAATAATCATAAGGAAGCATGAGAAAAACAGCATGTCGACTCAAGTGAGCTCGACCCCAAAATACAGCATAAAAAGTCCACAAATCTCACAGTCTCATTTCTAGGTCAATATACAACAATACTGGTAGATACAGTAGATGGAGTGCACTAGATACAAAGAATATACAAGGTGGTACAAAAATAATAATATAACCCACCTAAGAGCAAAACCTCAAGTCCAGGCAAAAGAGGTAAAAGAAGCAAGTGCACCCGCTGTTCATATCAGATTTTTGCATTTTCATACCGCCCAATTTTTATCACATTGCATATCCGTAGATACTCTTGAGCCGTGTTTGCTAGTCAATTGCAGGATACAGGTTCTCGGTTCCAAAACGATGAAATTCATGGAAAACACGAAAAAATCCGGGTTCTTGCCGACCACAGATAAAACACAGTCTCCGTCCCTCATCCGTACGTTGCCAGATACCAGTAGGAAGACAAAATGTCAAATCTATGCACAAGGCTCAATGGTGGCACAAGATCCAAGAGATCTACGCGGAGCTCGAGGCAATCATGACAAAATCTTGACAAAAAGTCCACCTTTCCCTCAACAGAAATTCTGGAAAATTCGTGAAGCAATTATGGGAAAATACATATACCAGAAGGATTCTCACATCAAACCAGGGTCCCACCAAAAAGATCCAGACCCAACTCATCTAAACGGCCGCGGAAGCGCGGCCAAAGGGTGGTTTTGGCCGCCCTTCCGCGGCCATCTTGGCGCCAAATGTGCAGGGTTTTGGGGGGTAGGTTTGTCTTTTCATGTATGTTCTGTTGGTTGCCCTAGGGTTTCATGTTTTGGCCTATAAATAGTCCAGAAGTTTGTGAAGGAAGGTGTAACGTTTTAAAAATAATTAAATAAATAATTAAATGAATAAATGTGTTTAAGTGAATTTTAGGATTTTCGGTAAAGTAAAACGTATTTTTCGTAAAACCAAACCGTGATTGTTTTTCATTATAAATTCAAAAATACCTATTTAATTATGTAATTACTAGTAAATAGTGTTTATTTAGCCACTTATAAATTTTTAGTTTAATTAAAAAAATTTCCTAAATTAATTATTTTAAATATTAACATAAGCTTTATTTTTACACTAAATTAGTGTAAATTACAAATTTAAATGGTTTTAATTTGTAAAAATGAACCATGCCATATTAGAATTTAGTGTGTATCATGAAAAAATTATTTGCAAATTTTTCCTGATTTCTAGAGCTTTCTTGAGTTGCTATAGTAAATAAATAAATAATTAATTAATTAAACCATGAAAAGACTTTAAATGATGATTCTTTCTTGAAACTTCCACACTTTTCTTCACTATTTTCTCTTTCTCCCTCCCCATGGCCGGCCACAACTCATCCATGGCAGCCCCCCCCATTTTCCACCTCATTTTTATTCAAAAATCATCAAAAATACATCAAAAATTCAATTAAAATTCCACAAAATCATATATATTTTCGTACCCTTTATTCTCTACTCTTCTTTACATGGAATTTGGAGTGGGAAAGCATGTATTTTTGAGGCTCATTTTCAAGTTTGGACATGAGGTTGTGGAGGTATAAATCCTTCTCTTTTATTTTATTTCTATTAGATATTTCTTTTAAAGTTTAATTAGATTTAATCTATTAATTCTATTTACTACTTTTAAAATTCAAGTTAGGGTTTGAAAAATCAAGTTGTGATTTTTATTAATTAATGAGGGTTATAATCACTAGTTTAACATATTTAGAAGTGGAAATTCTTATAGGGATGATATGTTGTAAATTGTTAACCTAAAATTGATTTAATTATACTTTTTAGCTAACTAGTTTTTTATAAAATATGTTTATGGGTAATATAAAATTCCAATTAAGATTTCTATCATTAGATTGTAGTTTTAGTGAGCATATTAACATGTTAATGGAAAGAAAAACTTAGTTTGATCACTAGATTCAATTGATAATTGGAAAATAGTAATAAAATGCTATTATTTTGTTAACTAGATTTTAGAAAATTCTAAATAAAAGGGATTTAAAATATAATATTGGTTTCATTATATCATTATCATCATAAATTGTGGTTTAAGTCATTAATTTATGCAAAATCATGTTTTGAGGTGGAATTGCGGTATTTTGCTTGGAAAATGTTGAAAATTGTTAAATGTGGTAAACTAGAAATTTCAAATTTATATAAATTTGTGTAATAAAAATATAGTAATGGTTTTTATAGTCTAGTAATGCTATTTAATGAGTTTTATGACCATTAGTTTCATTTAAATGTCAAGTTTTGATGAAAAACGGTATATTGGCATTTTCGGGTTTTTGCGAAATTGGACAGTTTGATAGATTTTAGGGTTTCGATGGATTTAATCGTGTTTTATGGTATAAGTAATGTGTTTTTAAACTACAAGTTGTTTGATGATGTTATCTCGATCCATCGGAGTTTGTACGCCGATATCGAGCGGTATTTGGTTCTTTTGCGTGGACGGGACATAGGTTTTAACCTATGCTTGTTCTTTGTATCGTTTGACTTTTGTATGTGATTCAGTTTACGATGCTATTTAAATGTTTGCGTCTAGGTACCCCTCACGTGGACTGCGGGCGATGAAGAGGAGGATGGCGACACTGTCTTCGGCAGACATGGACCAGGTGAGTAGATGTATATCTACGGGGGGAAGTCGGGTGGATGGCGTTTAGCACCCCCGCAACGTAGAATAGGAATAGTACTTAGCGACATTAGGAAACCCAATGTGACCCTAGATTCTTACCGAGCAGGACCCTAGTAATGACCCTAGGCGGGACTAGACTGATTTAGGAAAACCATACCTGAGGATGAATACTTTGGGAAAGGTTCGTAGGTTTCTGATAGAAACATACACGCACACACTAAAACTTGACTTGGCGTATACGTATATATGTGTATATATATAAAACTAGGTATAGGTGTAAATATATACACCACACGTATATGGGATTCATTGATGTGATATGATATCCGAGGTATGATGAAACAGTATAACTGGGCTTGATGCCGTGATTCTTGACTATACAGTCGTAATAAAGTGTTAGCGGATCATTAGAGAATGAGATAATGAACATGCATATATAAATTATAAAGAGTGGTGGTGATATTGATGTACATGGGACGCTAGAATAGTACCCGGACTGTAACTGGTGACTGATCACGATATGATATATGTATAACTTGATTACGACATGATATTTCTGAGGATAAACTAATGATGCTTATCATGATGGCAATGATATATGATTGATGTATGCGATCACAGTTTAACACCTTGATCATGAGATGTGCTGATGATGACATTATACAAATGAGGAGACACCTAGGAGATACTTGACCGTACCCCGATATTGGGATGCCGTACGATGGATTTTACCGTACGAGGCTTAGATTTGATGATTGATCCGCACTCTTGATTCGAGGAAGCCGTACTACGTACGTGACGCTATTGAGGCGGGATCGCCGACTATTAGAGATATTGATTAAGACCTTAGGTAGACTCTAGTTTCTTACTGACTAGTCTATTAGGTTTAATTCCTTAGGATGTTAGATGGACACTGGTTTAGGTTCGACTCACATAGTGGTAGTTGTACTCGTATCTCGCAGAGGAGTGGATAATGCACATCTGTATTTACATTCATACTGTAATCATCATGGTGCATGTTCTTTTATATGTTACTATAATCAGTATAAACTTTACCTGTTAGGACACCAGCACTATTACCGATGATGCGCATGTTCCACGCACACTTATTTACCGGCTCACACACATCATCATCGGTAATTGCTATGTCACGTACACTTTAGATCATATTGTCTTTTATGGATAGAATCAGTTAGCAACTAGACAGATATAATATTGTGATTATTTTCTGACATTAGTATAAGACATGATATTTATTACTTAGACAGTGATGCATTCATATTTCATGTTATCGCACAGTAGTATGGGCATATGCTGACACTTATCATATACTTACTCATGATTTTGAGATTTGGATTTCTATGAGATTTCTGGATTTTTGGGGAAAACTGCAAAAATATATAAAAACTTCTCTCTCTCTCCTCTTCTCTTTTTAAATAAGATGCGGTTTTCTCGTGATGTATGAGTCGTCCACCATGAGTATTTCATATTTTCTGTTGGATTTCGAGACCCGATTCGAGGAGTGGATGAACCGTCTCGGGTACATGGTGGGCCCGGTATGGTACCCCGGGGCAAGAAGATCGAGTTGTAGACGATGAGCCTGTCAGGGGAAGGCTACCTACCGGTGATGTCTGGCGCGGCGGATATCCGGAGGATACCGACCGTTGTCGTGAGATTTGATGATATGGGCCGATCCGGACTGACGGAGCCCGAGATATTGAGACTTGAGATTACATGTGTTGTGTCGATGTTTGACACGGATTTCCATGGGTTTCATTATTCAGATTTCAGATTCTTATACACATTCTACTATGATAATAGCTAAAGATTTCTTATACATATATATCTGGATTTCAGGATTTGTTACTTTACCTTCATGGTGCATGCATTTCATTCATATGACATAGTATTATATGAGGCACTGACACGACACGGAGTATTTGCACTTACACGTAGTATTACCCTGCTATTACTAGATGATTGGGATATTATAGTGTATTATTATTATGACCTAGGATAGCGTCGTGCATTCGATTTCTTTTCGTAGATGTCTTCTACTCACGAGTTGGCAACTCACCCCCGTTGTGCCAAATTCTTTACAGGTTCGATGTACAGGTTTCCGTGGCAGCTTGTTGGCACATCTTTTCTTCAGGGTGATTTGCACGGTAGGTTGGTTCACTTGTATCCGAACCACCATTGTACTTTTATTCATTCATTTGTATCTAGTAAGCTCCATCAACCATATTTGTATTACTTGATAAGTTTATTGGACCAGTTGTTTATTTCGACCTTAGAGTCGCGCATGTGTTATTCAGATCTGGTGGTTTTGTTTTCTTTTGAGTTTTGAGCCTCGCCTATTGGCGTTGTATATTATTGTGCTTGCTGTGGTTGTTTCCGCCTGTTGGCGTTGATGCTAGCTCCCGTTTGGGGATGCTTTTTATTGTTTATGTATATTATACTTGTTGTACCCGTTTGGGGGCCAGTTTTTACAGAGGAGACTCTGCCGAAATTTTTGGGAAAATTGCTGATGCTTTTAAAATTGTTTTCTTTTTCTTCTTCTTCTTCTTCTTCTTCTTCTATGGTTTAGATTTCTGGGCTTCGGCTTACTTAGGTTACGTGGCGCCTCTAGACGCTTCGTAATCTAAGTGCCGGTCACGTTCCGTACTTTCGGGTCGTGACAAAGTTGGTATCAGAGCGCTAGGTTTAACCCTGTATAAGTCTAGGTGACCCTTGGTTGATGGAGTAGGCGATTTAGGTAGAGTAACGTACCATGGGTATGGTCCGCGGCATACTTACGATACGCTACTCTGCTTAAGGAGCCTTAGGATGTACATTGTTTGCACCGTATTTCATTCGTTCCTTTGATCTATCTTCATCGATGTCGGATGGTGGTTTCTGTTACCACGGGCAGAGGGAGCTGCGGCTCGAATGCGATAACCATTAGAGTATTGGTTATTCTTGAGGATTGAAGCATTGCTTAGCGTGCGGATGAAGGGTATTCACATGCTGTCCGGATGAAGTTAAAGGGTTCGAACGATTATCAGAAAACCATTTTCCTAAGTTTAAAGTATTCGGAAGAACATGCAGGTATTTCGATGGACCCTCTAAAAGAATGAAACCCTAACTCGACATAATGACCACGAGAACGCCCTTGAACCTTAGGGTTTACGGCCGTTCCGCTGTGCCATTAGTGAGGCTTGGGTTTACCCTTCTACAGCTGGATCATCGATGCTGGGGTATGTACCGGATATTTTTAAACTGTACTTGAGTGTTGAGCTCTCGGGGAATTATGGGATTTTGATGGATCGATCGAAAAGTTTAATGTAGTCCGGATATCAGGTGAAGGGATCGATTACATGGGAGACTCTAGATATGAGTGTTGCCGTTGGTAGCGCAGTCTGCATAGCTACGAAGAGGCGAGTTTAAAGCAGCCGACATCAGAGGAAGGAGGCGCACATTGACGATAGTGTTTACGATTATGATTTAGTGATTTGAATTTCATATTTTCATGATTGGATTTTGGTATTTTGAGGACTTTTTTCTACGATTGGTATTTTATGTGTGTACCTTCATTCTATTTGTGTTTCATATATCAGTTGTATTGATGTTGTTTAGTACACAACCAGTACACTTGATTTGGTTTTATATATTTGGGATTTTTGATTTGATTTCGTGCATAGGGGTTACACGTGATTTTGACATATGTTTCGACCTAGTTTTCATGCATTTTTGTGCTGTGATTTCGATTTTGATATTCGATGTATGTTTTCGTGCACCATGTGCACCTGATTAGGATTCTTGCGCATACTTGGCGCACTTGATGCGATTTTGTGCACACCAGATGCACTAAATCGGGGTTTTGTGCAAATTATATGCACCTGATATTGTGTCGTGCACGCCCGTTGCACTTGACAGATATTTTTGGTGCACACCTGTTGCACTTAGTTTTGTTTTGTAGGTATTCATGGTATCTGTAATTGGTTTCGATTTCAGTGCGCACCGGACGCACATGACATTTTATTGATGTGATTGGGATTGATTTTAGTTTGAGCAGTATGTTTTCCTAATTATTATTATTGATTTAGTAACCAGGAGGGACGTGTATGTTAAATAAACGATATATATATATAGTTATTTTTTTTTAAAATAAACGTCCGCTACTTATGCCGTGACACGTGCATCACACGGCAATTTTCAAAAGGGGTTTTTGTATATTTCTTTATCCAGATATTTGTACAGTTTCACTATGATGCACACTATATATAAGTTGTAGATTGATGTATATTATGTTGGTTTTCATATTGGGTTTTGATATTTTATTCTCGCCATAACTCCGATGATTTCGTTATGCTTGACGGAGTTGATTTTTGTTATGTATTGATGATTTCGGAGCCCCGATGATTTGAGTGTTTTGCTAAATGTTTTAGTATTTGGAGGGGGAGTTTTAATTTAAATTCGGGGACCGAATTTCTTAAAAGGGGGAAGATTGTAACGTTTTAAAAATAATTAAATAAATAATTAAATGAATAAATGTGTTTAAGTGAATTTTAGGATTTTCGGTAAAGTAAAACGTATTTTTCGTAAAACCAAACCGTGATTGTTTTTCATTATAAATTCAAAAATACCTATTTAATTATGTAATTACTAGTAAATAGTGTTTATTTAGCCACTTATAAATTTTTAGTTTAATTAAAAAAATTTCCTAAATTAATTATTTTAAATATTAACATAAGCTTTATTTTTACACTAAATTAGTGTAAATTACAAATTTAAATGGTTTTAATTTGTAAAAATGAACCATGCCATATTAGAATTTAGTGTGTATCATGCAAAAATTATTTGCAAATTTTTCCTGATTTCTAGAGCTTTCTTGAGTTGCTATAGTAAATAAATAAATAATTAATTAATTAAACCATGAAAAGACTTTAAATGATGATTCTTTCTTGAAACTTCCACACTTTTCTTCACTATTTTCTCTTTCTCCCTCCCCATGGCCGGCCACAACTCATCCATGGCAGCCCCCCCCATTTTCCACCTCATTTTTATTCAAAAATCATCAAAAATACATCAAAAATTCAATTAAAATTCCACAAAATCATATATATTTTCGTACCCTTTATTCTCTACTCTTCTTTACATGGAATTTGGAGTGGGAAAGCATGTATTTTTGAGGCTCATTTTCAAGTTTGGACATGAGGTTGTGGAGGTATAAATCCTTCTCTTTTATTTTATTTCTATTAGATATTTCTTTTAAAGTTTAATTAGATTTAATCTATTAATTCTATTTACTACTTTTAAAATTCAAGTTAGGGTTTGAAAAATCAAGTTGTGATTTTTATTAATTAATGAGGGTTATAATCACTAGTTTAACATATTTAGAAGTGGAAATTCTTATAGGGATGATATGTTGTAAATTGTTAACCTAAAATTGATTTAATTATACTTTTTAGCTAACTAGTTTTTTATAAAATATGTTTATGGGTAATATAAAATTCCAATTAAGATTTCTATCATTAGATTGTAGTTTTAGTGAGCATATTAACATGTTAATGGAAAGAAAAACTTAGTTTGATCACTAGATTCAATTGATAATTGGAAAATAGTAATAAAATGCTATTATTTTGTTAACTAGATTTTAGAAAATTCTAAATAAAAGGGATTTAAAATATAATATTGGTTTCATTATATCATTATCATCATAAATTGTGGTTTAAGTCATTAATTTATGCAAAATCATGTTTTGAGGTGGAATTGCGGTATTTTGCTTGGAAAATGTTGAAAATTGTTAAATGTGGTAAACTAGAAATTTCAAATTTATATAAATTTGTGTAATAAAAATATAGTAATGGTTTGTATAGTCTAGTAATGCTATTTAATGAGTTTTATGACCATTAGTTTCATTTAAATGTCAAGTTTTGATGAAAAACGGTATATTGGCATTTTCGGGTTTTTGCGAAATTGGACAGTTTGATAGATTTTAGGGTTTCGATGGATTTAATCGTGTTTTATGGTATAAGTAATGTGTTTTTAAACTACAAGTTGTTTGATGATGTTATCTCGATCCATCGGAGTTTGTACGCCGATATCGAGCGGTATTTGGTTCTTTTGCGTGGACGGGACATAGGTTTTAACCTATGCTTGTTCTTTGTATCGTTTGACTTTTGTATGTGATTCAGTTTACGATGCTATTTAAATGTTTGCGTCTAGGTACCCCTCACGTGGACTGCGGGCGATGAAGAGGAGGATGGCGACACTGTCTTCGGCAGACATGGACCAGGTGAGTAGATGTATATCTACGGGGGGAAGTCGGGTGGATGGCGTTTAGCACCCCCGCAACGTAGAATAGGAATAGTACTTAGCGACATTAGGAAACCCAATGTGACCCTAGATTCTTACCGAGCAGGACCCTAGTAATGACCCTAGGCGGGACTAGACTGATTTAGGAAAACCATACCTGAGGATGAATACTTTGGGAAAGGTTCGTAGGTTTCTGATAGAAACATACACGCACACACTAAAACTTGACTTGGCGTATACGTATATATGTGTATATATATAAAACTAGGTATAGGTGTAAATATATACACCACACGTATATGGGATTCATTGATGTGATATGATATCCGAGGTATGATGAAACAGTATAACTGGGCTTGATGCCGTGATTCTTGACTATACAGTCGTAATAAAGTGTTAGCGGATCATTAGAGAATGAGATAATGAACATGCATATATAAATTATAAAGAGTGGTGGTGATATTGATGTACATGGGACGCTAGAATAGTACCCGGACTGTAACTGGTGACTGATCACGATATGATATATGTATAACTTGATTACGACATGATATTTCTGAGGATAAACTAATGATGCTTATCATGATGGCAATGATATATGATTGATGTATGCGATCACAGTTTAACACCTTGATCATGAGATGTGCTGATGATGACATTATACAAATGAGGAGACACCTAGGAGATACTTGACCGTACCCCGATATTGGGATGCCGTACGATGGATTTTACCGTACGAGGCTTAGATTTGATGATTGATCCGCACTCTTGATTCGAGGAAGCCGTACTACGTACGTGACGCTATTGAGGCGGGATCGCCGACTATTAGAGATATTGATTAAGACCTTAGGTAGACTCTAGTTTCTTACTGACTAGTCTATTAGGTTTAATTCCTTAGGATGTTAGATGGACACTGGTTTAGGTTCGACTCACATAGTGGTAGTTGTACTCGTATCTCGCAGAGGAGTGGATAATGCACATCTGTATTTACATTCATACTGTAATCATCATGGTGCATGTTCTTTTATATGTTACTATAATCAGTATAAACTTTACCTGTTAGGACACCAGCACTATTACCGATGATGCGCATGTTCCACGCACACTTATTTACCGGCTCACACACATCATCATCGGTAATTGCTATGTCACGTACACTTTAGATCATATTGTCTTTTATGGATAGAATCAGTTAGCAACTAGACAGATATAATATTGTGATTATTTTCTGACATTAGTATAAGACATGATATTTATTACTTAGACAGTGATGCATTCATATTTCATGTTATCGCACAGTAGTATGGGCATATGCTGACACTTATCATATACTTACTCATGATTTTGAGATTTGGATTTCTATGAGATTTCTGGATTTTTGGGGAAAACTGCAAAAATATATAAAAACTTCTCTCTCTCTCCTCTTCTCTTTTTAAATAAGATGCGGTTTTCTCGTGATGTATGAGTCGTCCACCATGAGTATTTCATATTTTCTGTTGGATTTCGAGACCCGATTCGAGGAGTGGATGAACCGTCTCGGGTACATGGTGGGCCCGGTATGGTACCCCGGGGCAAGAAGATCGAGTTGTAGACGATGAGCCTGTCAGGGGAAGGCTACCTACCGGTGATGTCTGGCGCGGCGGATATCCGGAGGATACCGACCGTTGTCGTGAGATTTGATGATATGGGCCGATCCGGACTGACGGAGCCCGAGATATTGAGACTTGAGATTACATGTGTTGTGTCGATGTTTGACACGGATTTCCATGGGTTTCATTATTCAGATTTCAGATTCTTATACACATTCTACTATGATAATAGCTAAAGATTTCTTATACATATATATCTGGATTTCAGGATTTGTTACTTTACCTTCATGGTGCATGCATTTCATTCATATGACATAGTATTATATGAGGCACTGACACGACACGGAGTATTTGCACTTACACGTAGTATTACCCTGCTATTACTAGATGATTGGGATATTATAGTGTATTATTATTATGACCTAGGATAGCGTCGTGCATTCGATTTCTTTTCGTAGATGTCTTCTACTCACGAGTTGGCAACTCACCCCCGTTGTGCCAAATTCTTTACAGGTTCGATGTACAGGTTTCCGTGGCAGCTTGTTGGCACATCTTTTCTTCAGGGTGATTTGCACGGTAGGTTGGTTCACTTGTATCCGAACCACCATTGTACTTTTATTCATTCATTTGTATCTAGTAAGCTCCATCAACCATATTTGTATTACTTGATAAGTTTATTGGACCAGTTGTTTATTTCGACCTTAGAGTCGCGCATGTGTTATTCAGATCTGGTGGTTTTGTTTTCTTTTGAGTTTTGAGCCTCGCCTATTGGCGTTGTATATTATTGTGCTTGCTGTGGTTGTTTCCGCCTGTTGGCGTTGATGCTAGCTCCCGTTTGGGGATGCTTTTTATTGTTTATGTATATTATACTTGTTGTACCCGTTTGGGGGCCAGTTTTTACAGAGGAGACTCTGCCGAAATTTTTGGGAAAATTGCTGATGCTTTTAAAATTGTTTTCTTTTTCTTCTTCTTCTTCTTCTTCTTCTTCTATGGTTTAGATTTCTGGGCTTCGGCTTACTTAGGTTACGTGGCGCCTCTAGACGCTTCGTAATCTAAGTGCCGGTCACGTTCCGTACTTTCGGGTCGTGACAGAAGGGGTCCATAATCTTGTATTTCTTTTGCTAGGTTTTAGTTACATGTTCTTCTTCCTCTTCTCACCTCTTCTCCATTAAACTTGTAAGTGAGCTTTTGAGTGAAGAGTGATGAATAAAGAAGACCATTTTTATTATCATACTTGTCTCTTTCTTTACTTGTTATAATTGTTGTAATTTTAATTGTTAAGTAGTTGTTGTTATTTCCTTGTTGTTTGTTTCTTCTCTCTTTTTCTTTATCCTTACATACGACAATGATACTTACGCTTGATCCTCGCCAAGGTGAGGTCGCAAACAGTTAGTCGTATTCATCTAATCTCCTTCTTTCTATCTTCCTCTTTTGTGTTGTTTTATTTTTTTTCCGTATTATGATGTGTGAGTAGTTCATTCTTGTTAGGGTAGGATAAGGGAAGTTTGAGAGAAGGAAATCTCTCTCACTCTTTCCTTGCCCAACAGCTTAAATCGACTCCCGTTAACCCAACCACAATCCGCTCCTTACGGCACCCTATCCTACATGATAGCGATGATTCCGTAGTGAGACCGGTTGTGGTTGGATTAACCGGAGGTTATGGCTAAGAGCCAAGAACGGACGGACAAGCACCAAAAGGAAGACTTATGCGTTGGAAAGCCTAGCTTATACTCGCAAAGTCCTTCCTAGTCGTGCTAATCCCCGTTGTTGCCGATTACCGTAACACGATACTAAGAAGGGCAACGAAAGATGTGGAGACTCCTAACTCAAACTAACCTAATCCTAACCCTAACATGCTCTCTTTAAATATCAACTCAACACTTAGATAACTACAAACAAAATCTGAACAACCGGACTTAACTCGTCGAAAAACACATAGAAAAAGATTCCCATCTCCCTGCGGACGACCCGTACTCAACCGGCTAGCTACGTGCGAAACCGTCTTGATTGCGGTATTTAGAACTAAACTTGACACGCTCGTAACCTAACAATCAAATGGCGCCGTTGCCGGGGAGACGGTAGTCTATTTCTAAGTGAAATTTCGGGTTAATTTGTGAATATAAAAACAACCAAAAAACCAAAAAAAAACTATACTTTGTAGAAACCATCTTGTTATTCTTGATTAGTTTTTGTGCAAGCGTGCAGGAAATACGAAGCTCAAGATCGACGCCAAAGACGTTGGAAATACGGAGTTCAAGTACAGTGCCAAAGACGTGGGAAGATAGACCCACATTTCGCGGCTACACCGCGACGGACAAAACGAAGTATACGGTCTACTGTCAAAATCTGGAGCAGATACAGTGAGCAACTAAAAATTCCACACATCCAGAAAGACAGAGGACACCAAACAGAGCCCACACCAGAAAAATGAACCACCAACACCTCATTTACGCCGCGGAACCGCGGCATTAGGGCCTTTTTGCCGCCCTTCCGCGGCCACTTGGTGGGGTAAGGCTGCCATATTTTCTCTGTAAGTCCCTCTTTCTCTCTCCACTCCTCTAAGCTCCACTGAATTGTGTTTTCTGCAGCCTTCTTTGCGCAAATTCTTCTCCCCCTTCCAATAAACTGTTCTTGTGCAGGATTCTTTGCGCCGCAAATAAAAATTGTTTGCTGTTGATATTGTTACTGTTTTGCATTCTTTAATACGGACTTAAGGGGCTTGAAACCAATCCAGATTGGGTGGGGATTTCATCACCCTTCCCAGGACCCCGGAAATCACTAAAGCATATGCATTGTCCATTGTAAATTAAAAAAATACTAGACTTCAGCCCTAAGGACTTCGCGCTCATTAGGAGAAGATAAACCTTGTTTAGAACCTTGCTTAACCGTATATTGTTTACGGGGTGTCTAGGAAAGTGTTAAAGGCGCAACCGCCGAAAGAGAAAGGGTTATTTAATTAAGGAACTTCGCGAAAGCGTTGGACAACCTCCCCTTATCTCTGCACTTACCTGGCCTCGTGATCAGTTTATTTTTAAGCCTGTTTCTCGACACTGTTTAACTTCGACAATCAAGTTCAGGAGCAGGTCTAGTAGACCTAGGTTACCCTAGATCTAGGTGTGATTGTGCATATCTTGTTTGTGATTGCTTAAGCCGTATTTCCGTACATACTTCTGTAAATCTCTTTCTAAAAAAAAAAAAAAGAAAAAAAAAGAAAAAAATCAAAAACTTTTATAAAAACTTGCCCTTTTTACGCCAAATCCATTTTCACCCAACACCCATCGCCTTTCTTCATTGACGTTTTCTTACCCTCACCTTCTCCGCTTTGACTATACTAAACTCGTTTAGTGTATGTCCGCTTGGACTCGGGACACTAGCGCCCGTCTAGTCCGCGTTACGTTAGTCGCGACCGACTACGCGATCGACTCCGAAGTCGATACTCCGTCCACTCCTCTTTCACCCCTTCCTTTGCCGGCCAACTCCGACGTTGACCGGAATTCTGTTCATACATCTTCACCTTCACCTTCACCTTCACCAACCTCTTCTTCCGCGATGTCGGGATTTAATCCGAACATCTCGTTGACCACCCCTGGATTGGCTCCACCTCCTATGGAGACCAATCTCCCACCACCTCCGCCTGTTGTAGCGCCGCAGCGAATTGCGCTCCAGGATCGTTTCTACCCTACCCGTTCTGCACTTCCAACCTGCCTTTCTCTTCCTCCGGCCAATGGGGACAACTTTGAAATTAAGCCCCATTTCATCAACATGCTTCCACGTTTTCATGGGCTTGAATCTGAAGATGCCTATATCTTCATTAACAAATTTCAAAACGTCTGTGCCATGATGAAAACAACCCAGCTGTCGGACGATGCTATACGTCTACGGGTCATTCCGTTCACTTTATGCGATCTCGCAGAAAAATGGCTGTATAGCACCGCTTCCCACTCAATCACCAGCTGGGACGAGTTTGTTAAAGCGTTTCTGAAAAAATTCTACCCAAATCATAAGACCGCAAGAATTCGAAATGAGATCAACCAATTCTCCCAGCTTCCTTCTGAACCCTTTTGGAAGTGCTTTGACCGATACAAAGACCTTCTTGTTCAGTGTCCTCACCACGGTATAGAGAAATGGCAACTCTGCCAAACCTTATACGAGGGACTGAACCCAGCAACGAAGCAGTTGCTGGAAACCATCTGTCAGGGCCACTTCCTATCCAAATCTGACGAGGATGCGTGGCAGTTCTTTGACGATCTTGCGGAGCAAACGCTACAGTGGGAGAGCACCAGACCGACTCCTTCTTCTTCTTCTACCTCCACTTCTACCGGTCAGTCTAGGGTAGGAATTCACCAGCTTGATGTCTCTATTGCGATGAGAGCTGAAATGGCTGCAATAACAAAAAAGCTTGAAGCAATAGAGAGCAAATTTTCTTCTCCTACTCCTGCCCCTGTCCTCCCCCTTCGTACCATCTGCGCTTGTTGTTCCGATCCGTCCCACTTGACTGAAGAGTGTCCTTACAATCCACCCTCGCAAGGACAGGATCAGGTTAATGCATTCCAGCAAAGACCGAGGAATGATCCATACTCTTCCACCTTCAATCCCGGTTGGAGGAACCACCCCAATTTCGCCTGGAATCAGAATCAGAATCAATTCCAGGGCAACAATTTCCAAAGGGCCCCTCCACCGCAACAACAAGCGCAACAACAAACTCAGTATCAGCAGCCCTTCCAACCCCAGCCTTACCAAAACCAGACGAACAACTTTGCACCGAACAATTCCTTTCCACCAAACAACTTTGTTCCGTCAAACAACGATAAGGTTTCCTCGCTCGAGCGAAGTCTGGATGCGTTTGTTAAACAATCGACTCAATCCACCGCCAACATCCAGTCTTCGATCCAATCTTTAGTGCAACACACCGCCGCACATGGGCAGAGCATCAAGACCATCGAGGCCCAGATTGCACAGCTGAACACGGCCTTGAGCGAGCGAGAGAAGGGGAAGCTCCCATCCCAGCCACTTCCAAATCCCGGCCACCCACATAATGCACATGTTGCTCTTGAACAACAAAACCATAATGTGAGTGCCGTGACCACACTGAGATCAGGGAGGGTGCTGCAAAACAACATTGGCAAGCAAATCAACGATGACACCCCGGCCGCTTCTTCTTCTTCTTCTCCTGCTTCTTCTTCTTCGTCTTCCGAGCCTATTCTCCGTTCTTCACAAGGCTCTCCTTCCTCTTCTTCTCTAAACGGACCCGCTTCTCACTCCACGAAAACACCTATTCTGGGATCCGTTCCAACTCCAAAATCTCCTCCTCCAGCATTAGACTCAACCAATTTTCAAAATGTTCCATTTCCAAACCGGTTGAGGTCTAACAAACAAAATCCACAAATGGAGAAGATTTTGGAGTTATTCAAGCAAGTTAACATTAACATTCCTCTTTTAGATGCTGTCCAACAAGTCCCTTCTTACGCGAAAATCTTAAAGGACTTGTGCACGAAAAAGAGGAAGTCTCAGGTACCCAAGAAAGTTTTCTTGGCTAGTGCTGTGAGTGATGCCCTTACCCAATCTTTACCACAAAAACGGAAGGACCCTGGCTTTCCTACGATTTCAATTACTATTGGGGATAAGAACATCAACCGCGCACTATTAGATCTTGGTGCCAGTGTTAACTTGCTTCCGTATTCAGTATACGAGCAATTAGGCGTCGGAGAGCTGAAACCCACACACTGCACTCTCCAGATGGCCGACCGATCGATCACCCATCCTAGGGGTGAGCTAGAGGATGTGTTAATCAAAGTCGGGGACTTCATATTCCCCGTCGACTTCATTGTCTTGGATACACAGCCTGTAGCTAACCCCCGGAATCAAATTCCGGTGATACTCGGTCGTCCATTTCTCGCAACCTCAAATGCTGTGATCAATTGTCGCAATGGTTCAATGAACCTCTCTTTTGGAAATATGACAATTGAACTCAACATTTTTAGGTTGGGGAATCAGCCCGCCGAACCTAATGCTCATATACTGGATGTTTGCTCGATCGAGGAGATCACCCCCGAAGAGTGTGAATTCGAGGAGTTTTTGTTTGAATACGATAATCTTGACGCCACTAGTGCGTGTCTCTTCGAACCTGCTGCTGTTTCTGCGCCCGATAACGGCTACGAGTGTTTCACGTTCACGAACGATCTTAGCCGCGCACAACCCGAGTTTGAATCTTTCGACTTTTCGGATGAGTTACCTGAACCATCCGACTCGGTTGCCTACACTCGTTTTGAACCTTTGCTGGAGTCCTTTGAGTTCGAGACCTTTGCACCAGTCTTGCCTTCCATCATTTCACCTCCAACGCTCGAACTCAAGCCGTTGCCGTCTCACCTTAAGTATGCTTACTTAGGTGAGAACGAGACCCTCCCTGTCATCATCTCGGCTTCTCTAGCTCCCGAGCAAGAGAAAGCCCTTCTCATGGTCTTGCACGGCAACAGGCAAGCTTTTGGCTGGTCCATGGCGGACATCAAGGGGATTAGTCCCCTCATCGTTGAGCATCACATTCATCTGATGGATGATGCCAAACCAGCCCGGGATCCACAAAGACGTCTTAATCCAGTCATGAAGGAGGCTGTGAAGAAGGAGATCGTCAAATGTCTAGATAGTGGTATCATTTACCCTATCTCTGATAGCCAGTGGGTTAGCCCCATTCACGTTGTCCCCAAGAAGTCGGGCATCACGGTCATAACCAACGAGGCGAATGAGTTAATCCCTACTCGCACCCAAACTGGGTGGCGAGTTTGCATTGATTACAGAAAACTCAACGCTGCAACGCGGAAAGACCACTTTCCGCTACCTTTCATTGACCAGATGCTGGAACGATTGGCCGGACATGAGTACTATTGTTTTCTTGATGGCTACTCTGGTTATAATCAAATTCCCATCGCCGAAAAAGACCAGGACAAGACCACTTTCACTTGTCCTTTCGGCACGTTTGCATATCGACGCATGCCCTTTGGGTTATGCAATGCGCCCGCTACCTTCCAGCGGTGTATGATGGGAATTTTCTCAGACATGGTGGAGAAATTTCTGGAGATCTTCATGGACGACTTCTCCATCTTTGGCGATTCTTTTGACGAGTGTCTGCTGCATCTCGACGCTGTCCTTACCAGATGTAAGGACAAGAATCTCACTTTGAACTGGGAGAAATGCCACTTCATGGTGCGCGAAGGTATTGTCTTAGGACATATCATCTCGCAAAATGGCATAGAGGTTGACAAAGAAAAGATTGAGGTCATTTCCAATCTGCCTCCTCCCCGATGCGTCAGAGATATCCGAGCCTTCCTTAGCCATGCCGGTTTCTATAGACGGTTTATCAAGGACTTTAGCAAGATTGCTAGGCCCTTGACGCTTTTGCTGGCCAAGGACACGCCTTTTGACTTCAACTCGAGCTGTGTGACTGCATTCGAGTCACTAAAACGCTCACTCACTTCTGCTCCCGTTCTTTCTTCTCCTGACTGGACGCACCCATTCGAGATCATGTGCGATGCATCCGACTTTGCCATCGGTGCTGTCCTTGGACAGCACATCAACAAGATGCCGCACGTAATCTATTACGCGAGCCGAACCCTGAACGACGCCCAACTTAACTATACAACAACTGAGAAGGAATTCTTAGCTGTTGTATTTGCCTTAGAAAAGTTCAGGCCCTACCTCATCGGCTCTCCAGTCATTGTCTACACTGACCACTCAGCTCTGCGCCATCTTTTTGCGAAGAAAGATGCCAAATCTCGGTTAATCCGTTAGATCCTCTTGCTTCAAGAGTTTGACCTTGTCATTAAGGACAAACGGGGATGTGAAAACGTGGTTGCCGACCATCTCTCGCGACTTCCTTCTTCGCCTTCGCTTCCAATTCCGATAAACGACGTTTTCCCGGATGAACAACTCTTGACAGTATCTTGCGAACCCTGATTCGCAGATATTGTGAACTATTTGGCCACGGGATTGCTACCAACCGAATGGTCACGTCAGGACAGACTTCGCTTCTTATCCCAAGTAAAACACTTTTACTGGGACGAACCCTACTTGTTCAAGTACTGTCCCGACCAGATTATTCGTATGTGTGTCCCTGATGAGGAATTCAAGAGTGTGCTGTCATTTTGCCACGACCAAGCATGTGGCGGGCATTTTGGGCCCAGAAAGACAGCCGAGAAGATCTTGCAATGTGGTTTCTACTGGCCACAACTTTTCAAAGACGCTCACGATTATTGCAAGACTTGCTCCCGGTGCCAACACATGGGCCGGATATCCCGGAGGAACGAGATGCCGCTCCAACCGATCTTGGTTGTGGAGATTTTCGATGTTTGGGGGATAGACTTCATGGGGCCGTTTCCCAACTCTTTTGGGAACTTGAACATTCTTCTAGCTGTTGATTACGTCTCTAAATGGGTCGAGGCTGTGCCCAGCCGGACTAACGACAACAAGGTTGTCGTTAGGTTCCTTAAAGAAAACATTTTCTCACGGTTTGGGCACCCCCGAGCGATCATTAGCGACAATGGAAGTCATTTCTGCAATAAGACTTTCGAGGCCTTGATGCGGAAATACTCCATTAATCATAAGCTTTCTACGCCCTACCACCCCCAAACCTGCGGGCAGGCCGAAGTTTCAAATCGGCAGATCAAGCAGATACTGGAGAAAACGGTTTCCAAGAACCGTAAGGATTGGTCTTTGAAACTCACTGATGCCCTTTGGGCATTTAGAACCGCTTATAAGACCGACCTTGGCATGTCTCCCTATCGGCTTGTGTACGGAAAAGCCTGCCACCTTCCTGTCGAAATCGAGCATCGCGCGTTTTGGGCGATAAAGGAGCTGAATCTGTCTCTGGAGGACGCGGGCAGCCATCGGAAGCTGCAGCTGAACGAACTGAGCGAGCTTAGGGATGAGGCTTACGACAACGCGGTTGTCGTTAAGAATCGAACGAAGGTGTTTCATGATAAACACCTTGTGCGCAAAACCTTCGTACCTGGTCAGCAGGTACTTCTTTACGACACCTGACTTTACTTCCATCCTGGAAAGCTCCGATCTCGCTGGAAAGGGCCGTATTTTGTGCGGACTATGTATCCGCAGGGCGCTGTGGATTTGGAAAATCCAAAGGACGGTTCACTCTTCAAAGTGAACGGACACCGATGCAAACCGTACCTTAGCGCCAAACCAACAGAGGAGCTCCTGTTCTTACAGGAGCCGGTTTACCTTGCTTGATCTTCCTCTGCCTACCTCCAAACTTCGGTTATCCAGCCAAGAACAGTGGACACTGTTCCAAATAAGTTTGGGGGTATGTACAAACCATTTTGTTTATATTTGTGTATATTCTTTTTCTTTTCTTTCAAAACAAAAACAAATAAAACTTGTGTATCGCTAACCAACAATTTTGAACCTTCAAACTACTCTCTTCATGCAATGACAGTGAGGACACTGTCCAGTTTAAGTTTGGGGGTACGCTCGGTACGCATTTCTTACCTTCGCATTCATATGTATATTTTGCATCTGCATATTAAAATCCATAAAATCCATAAAAATTTGAAAATTTTCCAAAAATATAAAAACTTTTTTGTCAAGTTAGCTTGTGGAAGAACTCTGATTCAACATTCGACGGTTTTTGTTTGATAAAATAGGAATAACTAGATCTTATGTTTGGATTTTGAAAACCTGAAAGATAACTCTCCTTTGAAGTTAACTATAGCTGATATACGTCTTTACATCACACTACACGTGTCGTGAGTTTTGGGAATTAAATGACAAGTCTTTCATGTTCAAACTTTTAAACAGATAAATGATTTTCTGAGAATCAAATAGGTTTGTTCTGAAATAAGTAATGACAAGAATAGTTTATGAAGTAAAGCGAATATGAAGGAATGTTATTGATGCCGTAATAGGAGCTAAGTCTGAAAAATAACCCATCTAAAACTTGATTGGAATGATTACACACCAAACCCACTAGACACGTCTTTTATCCAAAAAAATATTTGAACTGCCGGTTATATCTCCGTTCGTATTAAATCATCTGATTTTCACGCCAAACTGTCTTTTGTTTTTGGACCTAGGTAACTTGAGTAATTAAGTCCGCTGGGGTGTTTCTACACCTAATGCCCTAAAACCAACTGGTTTGGGTGCATTGGCCCAAAGCTCGCTAAGAAGCCTAGAAAGTCCAGTTTAAAACAAAGTCAAGCAAGTGTTCTCTCCGAGTTAAAATTCCTAACGGTTCTTTGTGTGAGAATAATCTTGATAAAAGACAGGCTTTTAAAAAAATTTTAACGGAGATATGAAGGTTTTACTCTTTGATAAAGACTATTGCACGTTCACAGTGGTGTGTATGAAATGAAAACAAGAAAAAGGTGGAGTGAAAAATACGACTTAGTTTCCTGTTAAGGAAGATAGAAATTCTAAAGTTGAAACCTTACTGCAAAACGAAACTTGAAAAATGCTTAACTCATTATAAAACTTATGTGATCCTTTTAAAATTGTTATCTGGGCTTTATTGTGCGACATGATGACTCTAATCGATCCTTCTGGAACTTAACGACACTATCCGCACTGCACGTAAAGACATATAAAATCTGTAGTTAAATAAGATGTGAGGTGTGAAAAATAAAGGTTCGATAGTCTAGACTAAGGATTATAGAATTGTTATTTTCTAAAACAAAACTTTAGGGTTTGAAACTTAGTCATTTTTACAAACCAACTTGACCGGATTTTGTGGGTAGTATCCGCTGAAAACCCTCAGGATACAACACTCCTCCTACTAGGGACACCTAGAGGTTTAACGGCTTGTTGCACATGCTCAGTGCAATCGCGTTCCCTGCGAAAGTGAGGTTAGGAAATTTTTTATGAATAAATGGACTTTGCTCGGGACGAGCAAATGATAAGTTTGGGGGTATTTGTTCATATCAGATTTTTGCATTTTCATACCGCCCAATTTTTATCACATTGCATATCCGTAGATACTCTTGAGCCGTGTTTGCTAGTCAATTGCAGGATACAGGTTCTCGGTTCCAAAACGATGAAATTCATGGAAAACACGAAAAAATCCGGGTTCTTGCCGACCACAGATAAAACATGGTCTCCGTCCCTCATCCGTACGTTGCCAGATACCAGTAGGAAGACAAAATGTCAAATCTATGCACAAGGCTCAATGGTGGCACAAGATCCAAGAGATCTACGCGGAGCTCGAGGCAATCATGACAAAATCTTGACAAAAAGTCCACCTTTCCCTCAACAGAAATTCTGGAAAATTCGTGAAGCAATTATGGGAAAATACATATACCAGAAGGATTCTCACATCAAACTAGGGTCCCACCAAAAAGATCCAGACCCAACTCATCTAAACGGCCGCGGAAGCGCGGCCAAAGGGTGGTTTTGGCCGCCCTTCCGCGGCCATCTTGGCGCCAAATGTGCAGGGTTTTGGGGGGTAGGTTTGTCTTTTCATGTATGTTCTGTTGGTTGCCCTAGGGTTTCATGTTTTGGCCTATAAATAGTCCAGAAGTTTATGAAGGAAGGGGTCCATTATCTTGTATTTCTTTTGCTAGGTTTTAGTTACATGTTCTTCTTCCTCTTCTCACCTCTTCTCCATTAAACTTGTAAGTGAGCTTTTGAGTGAAGAGTGATGAATAAAGAAGACCATTTTTATTATCATGCTTGTCTCTTTCTTTACTTGTTATAATTGTTGTAATTTTAATTGTTAAGTAGTTGTTGTTATTTCCTTGTTGTTTGTTTCTTCTCTCTTTTTCTTTATCCTTACATACGACAATGATACTTACGCTTGATCCTCGCCAAGGTGAGGTCGCAAACAGTTAGTCGTATTCATCTAATCTCCTTCTTTCTATCTTCCTCTTTTGTGTTGTTTTATTTTTTTTCCGTATTATGATGTGTGAGTAGTTCATTCTTGTTAGGGTAGGATAAGGGAAGTTTGAGAGAAGGAAATCTCTCTCACTCTTTCCTTGCCCAACAGCTTAAATCGACTCCCGTTAACCCAACCACAATCCGCTCCTTACGGCACCCTATCCTACATGATAGCGGTGATTCCGTAGTGAGACCGGTTGTGGTTGGATTAACCGGAGGTTATGGCTAAGAGCCAAGAACGGACGGACAAGCACCAAAAGGAAGACTTATGCGTTGGAAAGCCTAGCTTATACTCGCAAAGTCCTTCCTAGTCGTGCTAATCCCCGTTGTTGCCGATTACCGTAACACGATACTAAGAAGGGCAACGAAAGATGTGGAGACTCCTAACTCAAACTAACCTAATCCTAACCCTAACATGCTCTCTTTAAATATCAACTCAACACTTAGATAACTACAAACAAAATCTGAACAACCGGACTTAACTCGTCGAAAAACACATAGAAAAAGATTCCCATCTCCCTGCGGACGACCCGTACTCAACCGGCTAGCTACGTGCGAAACCGTCTTGATTGCGGTATTTAGAACTAAACTTGACACGCTCGTAACCTAACAATCACCCGCCGCTACTGTACTGACGGAGCGGACCTGAAAAAGGCTGTGGCACAACGGGGGTGAGTTGCCAACTCGTGAGTAATAAATAACATCTACACAGGCTATCGAATGCATGCACACAAGCATCCTAGCATCTAAAATACAGGTAAGGCAGGACATAATAGCAGGTATGTATGCAATATGAATGTACTAGAAGATATGTATGCAATTATGAATCAACTCGTGATCTGAATGTGTAAGTATAAGAAAATCATATTTTTTCCTTTAGAAATCTCTTTTGAAATATCAGCACAATACCAATAGAATCTATAAGAATCTGTGTCCAGCATCGACACCTCAAAACTATCTCAAATCTCATATCAATGTATCTCTGGCCTCAGCCGTCCGGCTGACCCATCTCAAATATCAATATCTCATCATCTCGCGGCCACGGTCGGTATCCTCTGGATATCCGCCGTCCCAAACAGTCACCGGTAGGTAGTCCATCCCCTGCCAGGCTCAACGTCAACAACGCATTCCTCTTACCCCGGGATACCTTACCGGGCCCACCATGTACCCGTGACGGTTCCTCCACTCCTCGACACGGATCTCGAAAACCACAGCAAACTCATGGTGGACGACACTTTACATCACTAGAAAACCGCAACTTTTTATATTTTAAAAGATCATAAGTTGTAAATTTTGCGGCTTTCCCCGAAATCCAGAAATATCATAAATCTCAATAAATCATCATAAGTGCATATGTCAATGATAATGAATGCATATGGTATCAATAACCAAGTTGCAATGTATGATTAATAAACTAGGCATGAACAATTGATGTAATGGTATACATGCACATGAATAGCAATTCTACAATGTTATTTTAAGGAATTAAAGCAATTGCGCAAGTTTAAGTATCAATTATAGTAAAAGGTTTCAATTTAAAGGTTATCTAGTGTGGTGGCATGGCAATTACCAGGGTGTGTGTGTAAGCATGAATAGTGCTCGTGCTGCATATAAAAAAAAACCTGGCAATGGTGCAGGTGTCCTATAGAATGGGTTCGTATATGTATGTCAATATAAGGCATGAATGTAGCAAATAATCACACAAGTATTACACCCCTAATTACTAACATTACTAAGAATCTTTTTAAGCTACTAAAACTATCGGGCGACTTGCGCCATCCAACGATAGTCCCCCGTAGATGTTACATCTACTCACCGGAATCCCTAGCTAGTCACGTCCAATCACTGCTTTCCCCTTTCGTGCCGCGTCTGACGTCTCCGCGACCGAACCTGGAATTTACATCAATACCAAACATAAGGTTACATATCAAGAACGACGCAAAACCCAAACGAAGATACTAACGTTCACAAGTTAGGTACAACGTGCACAGGTGCGCGGAACGCACGTGAAAATCGCAAAACTAACTAGAATCGTCGATTTGGTCGCCCGGAAAAACCAAAACCCGAACACTCAAAAATCCGCACTCACACATCCGAAAAGTCATAGGATACGCTAAAAATGTCATCAAGACATCGCAATTAATTCATCACAATATTTTATAACACAACTAGTAAGCTAGAATTTGCAATTTGGTGCAAACATCGACAATTAGCGACAAAGTTATCACAGTCCAACACAACCATCCAACCACACAACTAGTTACCCACAATAACACAATTTTAACTCATTTACCATTCTACAAAACCCAATATCCAAACACAACCCTTTCTTGAATTTGGTAATTAGCAATCTTAATGAAAATTTCACACAAGTTTAACTTAGATTAGCATAATATGAAGCCACTTAAGCAAAGTAACCTTAAAGATTGGTTTAGTAAACAACTAGATAGCTAATTAGCTTTAATTAACTAAATAATGTTTTCTAAAAACCCTAGTTTAACTCTAACCATAAACCTTTAAAAACTAGATTAGAAACTAACACTAAATTAACACTAGATTTTAGCCCAATTAGCAAGTTAACCACTTAGATTAAGCTAACAAAATAACTAGATAACAAAATAGCTTAATTAATCTCTTAATGGTGTTCTAAACCCTAAATTAATTTCAAACCACAAACTTTAAAAAAAATCTAGTATGCAAATAGCACAAAAATTAACACTAAAACAACTAAATTAAAGGAATTAACCATAAGTAATTAACTTGATGGAAATTATACCTCAAGATCTTTGGATCTAGCAAAAACAAGAGGCCTCCAAAGATGGCTTCATAGCACCATGACCCAAGCAAGAGAGGCTTGTAAGTGCACGGCGGCGCCCCGGCCGTCAATCCGACGCCGGAATGCGGAAGCGGTGAATAACTTAAATTTTGCGGACTTTGCAAACCGGCACCACCGCGCACTAAACTCCGGATCGAACCATTAACTAGTCCTAGCTAACTACAAGAAAGGGAATAGAGATATACCGACGATCCAAGTCCTCCGGTCTTCTCGTCATGGTCCCGATCTCCTGCGGAAAGTCCTGTCTCCTCCTCGTCGCCGGAAGTGCACCACATCGCCTACTTTGTTTACGGGCTCCCACCTCAATGCCGAGGCAACTCGGGCACGAAGCCGGCTACTCGACGTGCCCAAGATTCGCTGTAGAATGTGTGAAGAACCATGTCTCATTTTTGGGGATTGTGGAATTGCCATTGGTGAAGGAAAAGAGAGCTTGGAGAGAGGTGGGGAAAATGTAGCATACTAAAGAATGAATGTATCATATTTTTCTCCACTCAAAAGAGAAGCAATTTTCTCATCCCACCAAAAGTGGCCGGCCCCCCATTTCCAAGTGTGATTGGAGAGAGAAAAACCAAGACAAGGGGAGTGGTTGGAAAGCAAAAAAATGATGAGGAGAAATCAAATGATCACCACAAATCCAACACACAAAGGCAACCATCATCTCATGCATGATGGCTTCAAAAAGTCAAGCCATCATGAGAAGAAGAAGTCAAGTGATGGTGCTCATCATGAAAACCATCATGATAAGATAAAATGCAAAGACCCCCTCCACAAATGCCTATTTGCAACAATGCAAATAAACCCTCCTCCACCAATCTTCGGCCAATGAACGGAACAATGGAAATCGGCCGAAACGGAAAGCAAACTGGCAACTCCAGAAGACTGGTCCCGTAATAAATTACAGGAAAACCCCAATACTGTGCATACACACCCGCATCTGTATTTCGACCGAAATAAAAATGCAATGAGACAAACTCTACACTGTACTATACTAGGATCCGGCTTATACCAAAGCCGGCCAGTAATATCCGTTCGATCCTGATCCGTGCAATACCGCACGTATCTGATCGAACCCTGCCATATAACCATACGGCCTATAGTACAAACTGTCCGATCCTGATCCGTGCAATACCGCACGTATCTGATCGGACCTTGCCATATCTCCATACGGCCTCTACAACCTTTCGCCCGAAAGCTGAGTAACTGAATGTGGGGGACTCTAAAGACTCGTCAACACCTTGGTTGTGGATTTAACCACTAGCACGTCAGAGGTATAAGCCAATACGTGACGGGCTACCAGGTACTGACCAAATGGGACGTCGATGAGGAAGCTCACCCCGACACCCAACTGAGCCTGTCAGTGACAATATCCGTGCAGTCCGGTCCGTTCGTCTATGAGTATCGCATGGCGGGCCTAGGGGGTTGGTAAAAGTCAGACCCCCAAAAGCGGTACAAGTCGTGTCGGAGTGTAGCCCAGAACACCCTGAGATACTACTGGAATACCTACCAGTAAATCTCCTTGCCTTGGCCAAGGACTTTGTGTAATGGCTCTCCTAGACACAGCACGACCTCACCCCCAATACCGGGAGAGACGAACCCCTGAAGATACGCTCACTGCCTCCATGTGGCTCGGGACTGTACCCAACTAAAACCTGTTTGCACGACTCCTTTGAGCCGTGGTAGGGTAGTAATCAAAGTACAGTGGGAACTCACACGAGACAAATGACGATCCCCAGGTCGATGAACTAACCTGCACACATGTCACCAGGGAACTGCCATCTGACGTCTGGTATATGACCAACTAGCATGTTCCCGGCGAGTCCTGTCCGGTGTACTCATAACCCAATGAGCACCTGTATACATCTTAGGTGATCCAACTGACACCAGTGGCTTGTGAGACCGGCCACCGCCCCTCGTCGGGGTCTCGACTGTATACACTAGTCTACTATGGAGTATCGATGCCCTGTCTCGAAACTCACACGACTAGGGACCTTTTAAGGATATGCTTATAGACCCCCAGCTCCCACTTATATGATCGCCCTCATACTGCTGGTGGTCAAGCAAGAATCCTAGGGGCTCTATCAACGTGTAATAGCGACGTGTCAGGTCACCTAAAACAGTACACGATGATAAAGGTAAACCAGATAGCATACTATCATCTCGAGTAAGACTGTCCTACCGGGATAGGTCCTCCCTCAATCATTACAATCACGTACCTGTGACCTAATAATTGACTCTGAGGGCACTATCTCCAACAATCTCCCACTTGCACTCAAGGCTAATTATTGCGATGTCGCATACTCACAGCCCGTGTGATACCGAACATCCAACTCCTCTACTAGTCAGTCTCACAAAGCTCGTTTGCGGAACTATTGCGTTTGAGGAATAGCCTCAGTGAGTGGATCCGCTTAGTTGTTTCTTTCTATGTCTCTCTATATCTCAAGTTCGCGGAGAAAGCCATCTCCCGAAAAGAGCAATACCTGTCTCAGAATATGTCTAGATGTCTGATGGGACCTAGCTCATAAATGAACTCCAAATCCAAACTTCTTAGACTGTATCGTCAACTGAACTTAATCAGTATCCAGCGCGCCATGCCTCCTTCAGTATTGCCTTGGACCACCTGTCCAAAATACTGCCCCTCATCAGAAGGAAAACTATAACTCTGACAACCTCCTTGTCGTCCATGTCACCTTGGAAGCCTGGAATGATAACTGTCTCCTGAATGAGGCTGTCGTTATCATCTCCCTAGAACATCCACTTATGTTCTAAAACTGCTTCCGACTGTTTCTCCAGGATTGGATTAATGTCAACTTATTGCATCTAGTGCAAGAACAACATCTGGTGTGGTACTCGACATCTCACGATTGACTCAATTGCCTGAGCAAGTGATCTGTCAATCATGCCCGTCCCTCTCCCCTTTAGTCTGTAAGACACCTTTGGAGAGGGTGACTCCATTACCTGCAGGTACACTACCGTGCCAGGAGTCGTCCATCCTAAATGCTCTTAGAATGCTGTCAAGTATCCTGATTGGGAAACCACCCAAATCTAGATCTAAGACCATAGATCTAGTAACCAGTATGTCTGATACAAAATCCATTTCCTTTGTGGAGAAACAACTGTGTGACGACCAAAGTATAACCGATCGTAGTGTAGGAGTTTCCTTTCCTACTCTGTGTATATCATCCAAATACCAGGATATCACACCCTACTACCTTCTCAACAGATCCATCCCCTATTCTGATGAAGTCAAACCCATGACTGTCACGTCAGAAATAGATGATCTATCTCCGCTACATCTGCTCTAGTCTATAAATAGACATAAGCAACCTGTCCACCAATGCTTCCGCTGCTCCCACTGACTACGACAACCCTCTGGCAGAGTCATATAGACGTACACTTCTAAAACTGGTTTAGAACGACGCTATACTCATCCTCCCGCCGGGTCTCGTAACCTGGAACAACAGCAATGGCAATTGTGGGTAAACAAGAACTTCCCTGTCACCGTCCTTGAGGCTACCGTAGTACCTCTCGGGTGCCTGAAGTTACCCACCTTATCTGCGGAGTGGCCAATGGAATGTCAATCCAGATTGAATCTTTAGGTTCCTTATCAAATCTTCAGTAATCGTTTGTGGTTCTGGAATCACTTCCAGTTCTACCATACTCCCACTACCGTTTTCTGAAAAAATCCATTTTTATTAAAACTGTGGCGAGTCTAGAACAATATTGCTATTGTTCATCCAGATGGTAGAAAATCAACCCGCGTCATAGCCTGGGTCAACCCACAAACAGCCATTACAGAAACGTGCCTTGAGTTGTCCAGTGTCTGGTTTTAATCATAAACCGGACAACTCCCCGTACCTTAACATCGTTAAGATACGAACTGTTCTATATCCAATATAGAAACAGAGGCACTGATTTAATTGAACCAGATTCAAATCATGCAGCTGTCCCCAGCGCATGTCAACTAAATGGAAGGAGGCCGATCAGCGTTACTCAACTTAGGAATACTTCCAATTATGAGTAACCTGAAAGAGAAGCAAGATCTCTTTATCATTACTATCAACTGAATACCATACACAAGTATCTACATCTTCGATCTCTTTGAAGAATCCCGATACTTGATATACCTGGTTCTCTACTCTATTCAAATACCTATAACTTCTCAAAATTCGGACCCTGTGTTTCCACGAAACACCTGTCTAAAAACTAGAGAAGTCATAAGTAAACTGAATGTAGTACGAGGACTAACCCCTCTGTCCTAATCGACACTGGACAACATACAATACACTGTATAAGTCCCTTGAGTCTGACAACTCATTCCCTGTGTGTTGTAGGTTGAAAACTGTACCTTTGGTTATGAAGAATTACACCGCTGTTTAATGCTCCTTACCTAACCATCCGCTGATATAGGTAAATGTCATAGACATAATTTCAAAAAGGTATATCTCACTCTATGAAAATAGACGTACAGATACATCGATTTGAAATTGGTGCATAACGGCGGATATTCAAAACCAAATACTTGCCGTCCGGCAAATAACCCAGGTGACTTCCTCAAATATCACCGATTACAACGAATCCCGATATAATGAGGACAATCACCTAATTCCCAATAGCTTACTCCCACTCATCATCTGTAAAACCATACAGATGTGAGAATCATACTTGGTAAATACATGCCCTGGAGCAAGTGTCTAACTGGGAAATCAGTTTTCCTTTAACATTACACAGTGAAACTGAAACATTAAAAATGTTTCGATGGGGTATCCTGGTATTCCTAGTAATGCCTCTTCCATTATCCATATTCACAACTGTAACCGTATATTTCTTTGCCACCTCTCCAAGTCCCTTCATATGTCTTTAGTCGTTACCTTCTGCACACCCTATAGGCCAAATGGTTTTCTTCCTTCCCTACCGTTCGGCACCAGCCTATGGTTTGGAAGAAGACTATCCAATAAGCATAATGGGTGTACTGTCCCAATCCTAGGAACACTCGCAATGAGAGAGGGTGAAGATAAAAGACAACCGAATAAACCTTCCTATTTCTCCTGGACCATAATCCATCCCCGAACTGGAACAAGTTCCATTCGAGTTCGTATATAACCATACGATGGAGTATCCAAATAAACTGTGGATCTTCGTAGTGATACGGAGTGTCCTGGAGAAATACAAAGGTGATGTGGGAGTGGTAATGAAATATTTGGTTTGGTCGTGAATATCTGCTGCAATTTACTTTGCCCTCTTACTAATCCCTTGTTTTGTCTGAACTTAATACCTTCTGCACACCATCGTCATGCTAATTGGTTTTCTTCATTCCCTACCGGTCGGCACCAGCCTAAGGTTTGGAAGAAGACAATCCAATTTGCGTAATAGGTGTACTACCCCTAAACCAAGGAGTACTCGTAACCTGAGAGAGGGTAAAAGGAAAAGACAACTGAATAATCCTATCCGTTTTCTCCAGAACCGGAAACCATCCTCGAATAAATTCTTTCGAGTTCATATCTAACCATACGATGGTTTTGTCCAATGGAAGTGGACATTCGTAGTAAAACGGGGTGTCCTGGAGAAAAGGGTAAAAGTAGGAGTGGCAATGAGGTTTGCAACTCTGACAATCCAAAAGCCAGTGTTTAAAAAGGTTCGGTCAACTTGGTCACTGAGTCATAGTCTTAGGGTCGGGTCAATGGTCGCTGCCAAAGAGAGAGAGAAAAGAAACACTCAGCGTGCACTCTAACCTAGATCAGAATGGTTACCAATTTATCTAATCTGGAATCCTCCCACTGTACCGTCAAATTCTCCTCCAAACCTGAAAGAAGAATTAGTCGGGATCACCCGAGGAGTAAATGTAACGTTGTGAAAATCGTTTTGGTGAAAATTCGGAAAATCGGTAAAATAAGGGGTTTTTCTGTAAAAAGTCAAAATACAAATATCTTTATTTTAAAATTAAATATAAATATTCTAGTTATGTAATTGCTAGTATTTGGTGTTTATTGAGCCACTGGTGAGATTTCAAAATTTCTGAAAATTTTTCCGAAATTAATTATTTTAATATTATTTTAAGCCGTCACAAATACATTTAATTCAGGAAAATTACAAACTGGAATGAGTTCAAACAAATTTTGTGCATCATTATATATTAAACAAAATTTTATCATGTGGTTTTTGAATTGAAATAGGGTTGTTATCCGGTGTTAGAAAATATCGATGAAAAAGGCTTTTTTTCGGTGAAATTAGTGCAAACGGAGTGCGGTATAACTTTTATCTTTTCCCAAACAAAACCACACTATATTTTACTCCCTCACACTATTTTTGGCTGACCTTGGAAGCCCCCTCTCACTTCATTCTTCAAGTGACTTCTAGAAATTAGGTTTTATGGAAAAAATAAAAAGAAAAATGAATAAAGGTTGAAAAGACATAAAGAAGGAATTTGATGGGTGAAACTTCTACACAACTCTTCACTCTTTCTTCCTCTCCCTCCCCTCAAGATGGTGGCCGGCCCTCACCTTGGCAGCCCTCCAATTCTCCACCTCCTTTTCACCTCAAATTTTCATCAAAAATCCATGAAAAATCAATACAAATTATCATAAATTCATCATCCAACCTTATCTAATTTTCTTTGATTCTATTTGGCTTGGAATTTGAAAGCAAGAGATCCATCATGGAGGTCATGAAGCATGTGTAATCTCAAATTTTAGTGGTATAATTCTAAACCCATGTCTCATTTGTTGCTATTTTACTTCAACATAATTAAATTAAATGTTTAATTATGGTTTTGTTGCAAGATTTAAATTTCTAGAATATGGTTACTAAATTATTATTAGGGTTTTGATTCTTAGGTTTTGATCTAAAATTTTAGTTTAACATACTAGGAAATGGTTAACCTAATTTTGTAGCAAAAATTGATAGTTGTTGCATTTTAATTGTTTAATAGGTTATTTTTGTAAACTAGATTTTTTCAAAACATGTAAATAAGTTAGATAAAATTTGAATTTGGGTTTTTATTGTTAGATTGTAGTGTTAATGTGTAGATTAACTTGTTAAGTGAGGGTTAAACATAATCTAGTTACTAGTTGCAAAATTTTAGTTTAAAAATTATGCTAATTATGCTAGTTTCTTTTTATTTGCAAACTAGGTTTTGGGGAAATTGACTAGGTAATTGAGATTAAATACCAATTAGGGTTTTTATGATATTATGAACATTTTAATTTGTAGTTTAATAATTTAGTTCGTGCAAAACCAAGTTTAGTTGCGGAATTGTGAATTTTGTTGTGAACGTGTTAAAATTTGATAAAATTGCAAACTAGAAATTTTGGTTTGATACAAATTGATGGAATTAAATTATAAAAATGGTTTTTATGACTTAGTTATGTTGTTTAATGAATAATATGACCATTAGTTTCAATTAAACGTTAAGTTTTGAAGTAAAACGGTGAATTGACATTTTCAAGGTTTTCGGAATTGAATGATTTGATCGAACTTAGGGTTCCGATGATTTGAACCATGTTTTATATTATAAGTAATGGGTTTTGAAACTACGGGTTGTTTATTGGTTTTTACCTCGATCAATCGGCGTTTGTACGCCGATATCGAGCGAATTTGGTTCTTTTGCGTGGACGGGACATAGGTTTTAACCTGTGCTTGTTCTTCGTATCGTTTGACTTTTGTATGTGATTCGGTTTACGATACTATTTATATGTTTGCGTCTAGGTACCCTCACGTGGACTGCGGGCGATGAAGAGGAGGATGGCGACACTGTCTTCGGCAGACATGGACCAGGTGAGTAGATGCATATCTACGGGGGGAAGTCGGGTGGATGGCGTTTAGCACCCCCGCAACGTAGAATAGGATTAGTACTTATTGACATTAGGAAACCAGACGTGACCCTAGTAGGACCCTAGTATTGACCCTCGGCTGGACTAGACCGATTTAGGAAAGCCATATCAGAGGATGAGCACCTTGGAAGAGGTTCGTAGGTTTCAGATAGAAACACACCCACGCACACACTGAAACTCGATATGGGGTACGTGTATGTGTATATATATAGAACTAGGTATAGGTATATACATAAATATACAACACGTATAGGTGATTCATTGATGTGATATGATATCCGAGGTATGATGAAATAGTATAACTGGGTTTGATGCCGTGATTTTTGACTATACAGTCGTAATAAAGTGTTAGCGGATCATTAGAGAATGAGATAATGAACATGAATATATAAATTATAAAGAGTGGTGGTGATATTGATGTACATGGGAAGCTAGAATAGTACCCGGACTATAACTTGTGACTGATTACAATATGAAGTATGTATAACTTGATTACGACACTATATTGGTGTGACCTGACGCCGATATCATATAAGTATGACTTAATCACAATATGATACATATGACATTATACGAATGAGGAGACACCTAGGAGATACTTGACCGTACCCCGATATTGGGATGCCGTACGATGGATTTTACCGTACGAGACTTAGATTTGATGATTGATCCGCACTCTCGATTCGAGGAAGCCGTACTACGTACGTGACGCTATTGAGGCGGGATCGCCGACTATTAGAGATATTGATTCAGACCTTAGGTAGACTCTAGTTTCTTACTGACTAGTCTGTTAGGTTTAGTTCCTTAGGATGTTAGATGGACACTGGTTTAGGTTCGACTCACATAGTGGTAGTTGTACTCGTATCTCGCAGAGGAGTGGATAATGCACATCTGTATTTACATTCATACTGTAATCATCATGGTGCATGTTCTTTTATATATTGCTATAATCAGTATAAACTTTACCTGTTAGGACACCAGCACCATTACCGATGATGCGCATATTCCACGCACACTTATTTGCCGGCTCACACACATCATCATCGGTAATTGCTATGTTACGTACACTTTAGATCATATTATCTTTTATTGATAGAATCAGTTAACAATTAAACCGATATAATATTGTGATCACTCTCTGATGATAAGTATAAGACATGATATTCATTACTTAGACATTCATGCATTCATATTTTCGTGTTATCATGCAGTATTATAGACACATGCCGACACTTATCATATAGTTACTCATGATTTTGAGATTTGGATTTCTATGAGATTTCTGGATTTTGGGGAAAACCGCAAAAATATATCAAAACTTCTCTCTCTCTCTCCTCTTCTCTTTTTAAAATAAGATGCGGTTTTCTCGTGATGTATGTGTCGTCCACCATGAGTATTTCATGTTTTCTGATGGATTTCGAGACCCGATTCGAGGAGTGGATGAACCGTCTCGGGTACATGGTGGGCCCGGTATGGTACCCCGGGACAAGAAGATCGAGTTGTAGACGATGAGCCTGGCAGGGGAAGGCTACCTACCGGTGATGTCTGGCGTGGCGGATATCCGGAGGATACCGACCGTTGTCGTGGGATTTGATGATATGGGCCGATCCGGACTGACGGAGCCCGACATATTGATACTTGAGGTTACATGTGTTGTGTCGATGCTTGACACGGATTTTCATGGATTTCATTGTTGAGATTTCAGATGCTTATACACACTTTACTATGATAACAGCTAAAGAGTTCTTATACATATATATCTGGATTTCAGGATTTGATACTTTACATTCATGGTGCATGCATTTCATTTCATATGACATAGTATCACATGAGGCACTGACACGACACGGAGTATTTACACTTATACGTAATATTACCCTGCTATTACTAGATGTATGGGAAATATTAGTGTATTATTATGACCTAGGATAGCGTCATGCATTAGATTTCTTTTCGTAGATGTCTTCTACTCACGAGTTGGCAACTCACCCCCGTTGTGCCAAATTCTTTACAGGTGCGATGTACAGGTTTCCCTTGGCAGTTGCTGGCACATCATTTCCATTTCGGGTGATTTGCACGGTAGGTTGGTTCATTTGTATCTGAACCGCCGTTGTATTTTTATTATTTCATTTGTATCTAGAAAGCTCCATCAACCATATTTGTATTACTTGATAAGTTTATTGGACCAGTTGTTTATTTCGACCTGAGAGTCGCGCATGTGTTATTCTGATCTGGTGGTTTGTGTTTTCTTTTGAGATTTGAGCCTCGCCCCTTGGCGTTGTATATTATTGTGATTGTTGTGGTTGTCTCCGCCTGTTGGCGTTGAGCTAGCACCCGTTTGGGGATGCTTTTTATTGTTTATTCATATTATTCTTGTTGTACCCGTTTGGGGGCCAGTTTTTACAGAGGAGACTCTGCCGAAATTTTTGGTAAAATTTGCTGATGTTTTTATACTTGTTTTCTTTTCCCTTCTTCTTTTTCTTCTTTTATGGTTTAGATCTCTGGGCTTCGGCTTACTTAGGTCACGTGGCGCCTCTAGACGCTTCGTAATCTAAGTGTCGGTCACGTTCCGTACTTTCGGGTCGTGACAAAGTTGGTATCAGAGCGCTAGGTTTAACCTTATATAAGTCCAGGTGACCCTTGGTTGATGGAGTAGGCGAGTTAGGTAGAGTAACGTACCGTGGGTATGGTCCGCGGCATACTTACGATACGCTACTCTGCTTAAGGAGCCCTAGGATTTACATTGTTTGCACCGTATTTCATTCGTTCCTTTGATCTATCTTCTTCAATGTCGGATGGTGGTTTCTGTTACCATGGGCAGAGGGAGCTACGGCTCGAATGCGATAACCATTAGAGTATTGGTTATTCTTGAGGATTGAAGCATTGCTTAGCGTGCGGATGAAGGGTATTCACATGCCGTCCGGATGAAGTTAAAGGGTTCGAACGATTATCAGAAAACCATTTTCCTAAGTTTAAAGTATTCGGAAGAACATGCAGGTATTTCGATGGACCCTCTAGAAGAATGAAACCCTAACTCGACATAATGACCATGAGAACGCCCTTGAACCTTAGGGTTTACGGCAGTTCCGCTGTGCCATTAGTGAGGCTTGGGTTTGCCCTTCTACAGCTGGATCATCGATGCTGGGGTATGTACCGGATATTTTTAAACTGTACTTGAGTGTTGAGCTCTCGGGGAATTATGGGATTTTGATGGATCGATCGTAAAGTTTAATGTAGTCCGGACATTAAGTGAAGGGATCGACTATGTGGGAGGCTCTAGACATGAGTATTGCCGTTGGTAGCGCAGTCAGCACAGCTATGAAGAGACGAGTTCGAAGCAATTGACGATAGTGTTTACGATTGTGATTTAGTGATTTGAATTTCATATTTTCGTTGATTGGATTTTTGTATTTTGAGGACTTTGTTCTACGATTGGTATTTCATGTGTGTACCTTCATTACATTCTATTTGTTTTTCATGTATCAATTGTATTGATGTTGTTTGGTACACAACCAGTACACTTGATTTGGTTTTATATATTTTTTGAGATTTTTTTTTATTTGATTTCGTGCATAGGGGTTACACGTGATTTTGACATGTGTTTCGACCTAGTTTTCATGCATTTTTGTGCTGTGATTTCGATTTTGATATTCAATGTATGTTTTCGTGCTCCATGTGCACCTGATTAGGATTCTTGCGCATACTTGGCGCACTTGATGCGATTTTGTGCACACCAGATGCACTAAATCGGGGTTTTGTGCAGATTAGATGCACCTGATAGTGAGTCGTGCACGCCCGTTGCACTTGACAGATGTTTTTGGTGCACGCCTGTTGCACTTAGTTTTGTTTTGTGGGTATTCATGGTTTCCGCATTTGGTTTCGATTTCAGTGCGCACTGGACGCACATGATATTTTATTGATGTGATTGGGATTGATTTTAGTTTGAGCAGTATGTTTTCATAATCACTATTATTTGATTTAGTAACCAGGCGGGACGTGTATGTTAAATAAAAGAGATATATATATATATATATATATATATAGTTTTTTTTTTAAAAATAAGCGTCCGCTACTTATGCCGTGACATGTGCCTCGTACGGCGATTTTCAAGAAGGGGTTTTCGTATGCTGCTTTATTATGATGATTCGGCGATTTTACTAGGATGCGAACTATATATAAGTTATAGATTGATGTATATTATGATGGTTTTCACATTGGGTTATGATATTTCATTATCGCCATAACTCTGATGATTGCTTTATGCTTGACGGAGTTGATTTTAGTTATGTATTGATGATTTCGGAGCCCCGACGATTTGAGTATTTTAATAAATGTTTTAGTATTTGGAGGGGGAGTTTTAATTTAAATTCGGGGACCGAATTTCTTTAAGGGGGGAAGATTGTAACGTTGTGAAAATCGTTTTGGTGAAAATTCGGAAAATCGGTAAAATAAGGGGTTTTTCTGTAAAAAGTCAAAATACAAATATCTTTATTTTAAAATTAAATATAAATATTCTAGTTATGTAATTGCTAGTATTTGGTGTTTATTGAGCCACTGGTGAGATTTCAAAATTTCTGAAAATTTTTCCGAAATTAATTATTTTAATATTATTTTAAGCCGTCACAAATACATTTAATTCAGGAAAATTACAAACTGGAATGAGTTCAAACAAATTTTGTGCATCATTATATATTAAACAAAATTTTATCATGTGGTTTTTGAATTGAAATAGGGTTGTTATCCGGTGTTAGAAAATATCGATGAAAAAGGCTTTTTTTCGGTGAAATTAGTGCAAACGGAGTGCGGTATAACTTTTATCTTTTCCCAAACAAAACCACACTATATTTTACTCCCTCACACTATTTTTGGCTGACCTTGGAAGCCCCCTCTCACTTCATTCTTCAAGTGACTTCTAGAAATTAGGTTTTATGGAAAAAATAAAAAGAAAAATGAATAAAGGTTGAAAAGACATAAAGAAGGAATTTGATGGGTGAAACTTCTACACAACTCTTCACTCTTTCTTCCTCTCCCTCCCCTCAAGATGGTGGCCGGCCCTCACCTTGGCAGCCCTCCAATTCTCCACCTCCTTTTCACCTCAAATTTTCATCAAAAATCCATGAAAAATCAATACAAATTATCATAAATTCATCATCCAACCTTATCTAATTTTCTTTGATTCTATTTGGCTTGGAATTTGAAAGCAAGAGATCCATCATGGAGGTCATGAAGCATGTGTAATCTCAAATTTTAGTGGTATAATTCTAAACCCATGTCTCATTTGTTGCTATTTTACTTCAACATAATTAAATTAAATGTTTAATTATGGTTTTGTTGCAAGATTTAAATTTCTAGAATATGGTTACTAAATTATTATTAGGGTTTTGATTCTTAGGTTTTGATCTAAAATTTTAGTTTAACATACTAGGAAATGGTTAACCTAATTTTGTAGCAAAAATTGATAGTTGTTGCATTTTAATTGTTTAATAGGTTATTTTTGTAAACTAGATTTTTTCAAAACATGTAAATAAGTTAGATAAAATTTGAATTTGGGTTTTTATTGTTAGATTGTAGTGTTAATGTGTAGATTAACTTGTTAAGTGAGGGTTAAACATAATCTAGTTACTAGTTGCAAAATTTTAGTTTAAAAATTATGCTAATTATGCTAGTTTCTTTTTATTTGCAAACTAGGTTTTGGGGAAATTGACTAGGTAATTGAGATTAAATACCAATTAGGGTTTTTATGATATTATGAACATTTTAATTTGTAGTTTAATAATTTAGTTCGTGCAAAACCAAGTTTAGTTGCGGAATTGTGAATTTTGTTGTGAACGTGTTAAAATTTGATAAAATTGCAAACTAGAAATTTTGGTTTGATACAAATTGATGGAATTAAATTATAAAAATGGTTTTTATGACTTAGTTATGTTGTTTAATGAATAATATGACCATTAGTTTCAATTAAACGTTAAGTTTTGAAGTAAAACGGTGAATTGACATTTTCAAGGTTTTCGGAATTGAATGATTTGATCGAACTTAGGGTTCCGATGATTTGAACCATGTTTTATATTATAAGTAATGGGTTTTGAAACTACGGGTTGTTTATTGGTTTTTACCTCGATCAATCGGCGTTTGTACGCCGATATCGAGCGAATTTGGTTCTTTTGCGTGGACGGGACATAGGTTTTAACCTGTGCTTGTTCTTCGTATCGTTTGACTTTTGTATGTGATTCGGTTTACGATACTATTTATATGTTTGCGTCTAGGTACCCTCACGTGGACTGCGGGCGATGAAGAGGAGGATGGCGACACTGTCTTCGGCAGACATGGACCAGGTGAGTAGATGCATATCTACGGGGGGAAGTCGGGTGGATGGCGTTTAGCACCCCCGCAACGTAGAATAGGATTAGTACTTATTGACATTAGGAAACCAGACGTGACCCTAGTAGGACCCTAGTATTGACCCTCGGCTGGACTAGACCGATTTAGGAAAGCCATATCAGAGGATGAGCACCTTGGAAGAGGTTCGTAGGTTTCAGATAGAAACACACCCACGCACACACTGAAACTCGATATGGGGTACGTGTATGTGTATATATATAGAACTAGGTATAGGTATATACATAAATATACAACACGTATAGGTGATTCATTGATGTGATATGATATCCGAGGTATGATGAAATAGTATAACTGGGTTTGATGCCGTGATTTTTGACTATACAGTCGTAATAAAGTGTTAGCGGATCATTAGAGAATGAGATAATGAACATGAATATATAAATTATAAAGAGTGGTGGTGATATTGATGTACATGGGAAGCTAGAATAGTACCCGGACTATAACTTGTGACTGATTACAATATGAAGTATGTATAACTTGATTACGACACTATATTGGTGTGACCTGACGCCGATATCATATAAGTATGACTTAATCACAATATGATACATATGACATTATACGAATGAGGAGACACCTAGGAGATACTTGACCGTACCCCGATATTGGGATGCCGTACGATGGATTTTACCGTACGAGACTTAGATTTGATGATTGATCCGCACTCTCGATTCGAGGAAGCCGTACTACGTACGTGACGCTATTGAGGCGGGATCGCCGACTATTAGAGATATTGATTCAGACCTTAGGTAGACTCTAGTTTCTTACTGACTAGTCTGTTAGGTTTAGTTCCTTAGGATGTTAGATGGACACTGGTTTAGGTTCGACTCACATAGTGGTAGTTGTACTCGTATCTCGCAGAGGAGTGGATAATGCACATCTGTATTTACATTCATACTGTAATCATCATGGTGCATGTTCTTTTATATATTGCTATAATCAGTATAAACTTTACCTGTTAGGACACCAGCACCATTACCGATGATGCGCATATTCCACGCACACTTATTTGCCGGCTCACACACATCATCATCGGTAATTGCTATGTTACGTACACTTTAGATCATATTATCTTTTATTGATAGAATCAGTTAACAATTAAACCGATATAATATTGTGATCACTCTCTGATGATAAGTATAAGACATGATATTCATTACTTAGACATTCATGCATTCATATTTTCGTGTTATCATGCAGTATTATAGACACATGCCGACACTTATCATATAGTTACTCATGATTTTGAGATTTGGATTTCTATGAGATTTCTGGATTTTGGGGAAAACCGCAAAAATATATCAAAACTTCTCTCTCTCTCTCCTCTTCTCTTTTTAAAATAAGATGCGGTTTTCTCGTGATGTATGTGTCGTCCACCATGAGTATTTCATGTTTTCTGATGGATTTCGAGACCCGATTCGAGGAGTGGATGAACCGTCTCGGGTACATGGTGGGCCCGGTATGGTACCCCGGGGCAAGAAGATCGAGTTGTAGACGATGAGCCTGGCAGGGGAAGGCTACCTACCGGTGATGTCTGGCGTGGCGGATATCCGGAGGATACCGACCGTTGTCGTGGGATTTGATGATATGGGCCGATCCGGACTGACGGAGCCCGACATATTGATACTTGAGGTTACATGTGTTGTGTCGATGCTTGACACGGATTTTCATGGATTTCATTGTTGAGATTTCAGATGCTTATACACACTTTACTATGATAACAGCTAAAGAGTTCTTATACATATATATCTGGATTTCAGGATTTGATACTTTACATTCATGGTGCATGCATTTCATTTCATATGACATAGTATCACATGAGGCACTGACACGACACGGAGTATTTACACTTATACGTAATATTACCCTGCTATTACTAGATGTATGGGAAATATTAGTGTATTATTATGACCTAGGATAGCGTCATGCATTAGATTTCTTTTCGTAGATGTCTTCTACTCACGAGTTGGCAACTCACCCCCGTTGTGCCAAATTCTTTACAGGTGCGATGTACAGGTTTCCCTTGGCAGTTGCTGGCACATCATTTCCATTTCGGGTGATTTGCACGGTAGGTTGGTTCATTTGTATCTGAACCGCCGTTGTATTTTTATTATTTCATTTGTATCTAGAAAGCTCCATCAACCATATTTGTATTACTTGATAAGTTTATTGGACCAGTTGTTTATTTCGACCTGAGAGTCGCGCATGTGTTATTCTGATCTGGTGGTTTGTGTTTTCTTTTGAGATTTGAGCCTCGCCCCTTGGCGTTGTATATTATTGTGATTGTTGTGGTTGTCTCCGCCTGTTGGCGTTGAGCTAGCACCCGTTTGGGGATGCTTTTTATTGTTTATTCATATTATTCTTGTTGTACCCGTTTGGGGGCCAGTTTTTACAGAGGAGACTCTGCCGAAATTTTTGGTAAAATTTGCTGATGTTTTTATACTTGTTTTCTTTTCCCTTCTTCTTTTTCTTCTTTTATGGTTTAGATCTCTGGGCTTCGGCTTACTTAGGTCACGTGGCGCCTCTAGACGCTTCGTAATCTAAGTGTCGGTCACGTTCCGTACTTTCGGGTCGTGACAAAGTTGGTATCAGAGCGCTAGGTTTAACCTTATATAAGTCCAGGTGACCCTTGGTTGATGGAGTAGGCGAGTTAGGTAGAGTAACGTACCGTGGGTATGGTCCGCGGCATACTTACGATACGCTACTCTGCTTAAGGAGCCCTAGGATTTACATTGTTTGCACCGTATTTCATTCGTTCCTTTGATCTATCTTCTTCAATGTCGGATGGTGGTTTCTGTTACCATGGGCAGAGGGAGCTACGGCTCGAATGCGATAACCATTAGAGTATTGGTTATTCTTGAGGATTGAAGCATTGCTTAGCGTGCGGATGAAGGGTATTCACATGCCGTCCGGATGAAGTTAAAGGGTTCGAACGATTATCAGAAAACCATTTTCCTAAGTTTAAAGTATTCGGAAGAACATGCAGGTATTTCGATGGACCCTCTAGAAGAATGAAACCCTAACTCGACATAATGACCATGAGAACGCCCTTGAACCTTAGGGTTTACGGCAGTTCCGCTGTGCCATTAGTGAGGCTTGGGTTTGCCCTTCTACAGCTGGATCATCGATGCTGGGGTATGTACCGGATATTTTTAAACTGTACTTGAGTGTTGAGCTCTCGGGGAATTATGGGATTTTGATGGATCGATCGTAAAGTTTAATGTAGTCCGGACATTAAGTGAAGGGATCGACTATGTGGGAGGCTCTAGACATGAGTATTGCCGTTGGTAGCGCAGTCAGCACAGCTATGAAGAGACGAGTTCGAAGCAATTGACGATAGTGTTTACGATTGTGATTTAGTGATTTGAATTTCATATTTTCGTTGATTGGATTTTTGTATTTTGAGGACTTTGTTCTACGATTGGTATTTCATGTGTGTACCTTCATTACATTCTATTTGTTTTTCATGTATCAATTGTATTGATGTTGTTTGGTACACAACCAGTACACTTGATTTGGTTTTATATATTTTTTGAGATTTTTTTTTATTTGATTTCGTGCATAGGGGTTACACGTGATTTTGACATGTGTTTCGACCTAGTTTTCATGCATTTTTGTGCTGTGATTTCGATTTTGATATTCAATGTATGTTTTCGTGCTCCATGTGCACCTGATTAGGATTCTTGCGCATACTTGGCGCACTTGATGCGATTTTGTGCACACCAGATGCACTAAATCGGGGTTTTGTGCAGATTAGATGCACCTGATAGTGAGTCGTGCACGCCCGTTGCACTTGACAGATGTTTTTGGTGCACGCCTGTTGCACTTAGTTTTGTTTTGTGGGTATTCATGGTTTCCGCATTTGGTTTCGATTTCAGTGCGCACTGGACGCACATGATATTTTATTGATGTGATTGGGATTGATTTTAGTTTGAGCAGTATGTTTTCATAATCACTATTATTTGATTTAGTAACCAGGCGGGACGTGTATGTTAAATAAAAGAGATATATATATATATATATATATATATATATATAGTTTTTTTTTAAAAATAAGCGTCCGCTACTTATGCCGTGACATGTGCCTCGTACGGCGATTTTCAAGAAGGGGTTTTCGTATGCTGCTTTATTATGATGATTCGGCGATTTTACTAGGATGCGAACTATATATAAGTTATAGATTGATGTATATTATGATGGTTTTCACATTGGGTTATGATATTTCATTATCGCCATAACTCTGATGATTGCTTTATGCTTGACGGAGTTGATTTTAGTTATGTATTGATGATTTCGGAGCCCCGACGATTTGAGTATTTTAATAAATGTTTTAGTATTTGGAGGGGGAGTTTTAATTTAAATTCGGGGACCGAATTTCTTTAAGGGGGGAAGATTGTAACGTTGTGAAAATCGTTTTGGTGAAAATTCGGAAAATCGGTAAAATAAGGGGTTTTTCTGTAAAAAGTCAAAATACAAATATCTTTATTTTAAAATTAAATATAAATATTCTAGTTATGTAATTGCTAGTATTTGGTGTTTATTGAGCCACTGGTGAGATTTCAAAATTTCTGAAAATTTTTCCGAAATTAATTATTTTAATATTATTTTAAGCCGTCACAAATACATTTAATTCAGGAAAATTACAAACTGGAATGAGTTCAAACAAATTTTGTGCATCATTATATATTAAACAAAATTTTATCATGTGGTTTTTGAATTGAAATAGGGTTGTTATCCGGTGTTAGAAAATATCGATGAAAAAGGCTTTTTTTCGGTGAAATTAGTGCAAACGGAGTGCGGTATAACTTTTATCTTTTCCCAAACAAAACCACACTATATTTTACTCCCTCACACTATTTTTGGCTGACCTTGGAAGCCCCCTCTCACTTCATTCTTCAAGTGACTTCTAGAAATTAGGTTTTATGGAAAAAATAAAAAGAAAAATGAATAAAGGTTGAAAAGACATAAAGAAGGAATTTGATGGGTGAAACTTCTACACAACTCTTCACTCTTTCTTCCTCTCCCTCCCCTCAAGATGGTGGCCGGCCCTCACCTTGGCAGCCCTCCAATTCTCCACCTCCTTTTCACCTCAAATTTTCATCAAAAATCCATGAAAAATCAATACAAATTATCATAAATTCATCATCCAACCTTATCTAATTTTCTTTGATTCTATTTGGCTTGGAATTTGAAAGCAAGAGATCCATCATGGAGGTCATGAAGCATGTGTAATCTCAAATTTTAGTGGTATAATTCTAAACCCATGTCTCATTTGTTGCTATTTTACTTCAACATAATTAAATTAAATGTTTAATTATGGTTTTGTTGCAAGATTTAAATTTCTAGAATATGGTTACTAAATTATTATTAGGGTTTTGATTCTTAGGTTTTGATCTAAAATTTTAGTTTAACATACTAGGAAATGGTTAACCTAATTTTGTAGCAAAAATTGATAGTTGTTGCATTTTAATTGTTTAATAGGTTATTTTTGTAAACTAGATTTTTTCAAAACATGTAAATAAGTTAGATAAAATTTGAATTTGGGTTTTTATTGTTAGATTGTAGTGTTAATGTGTAGATTAACTTGTTAAGTGAGGGTTAAACATAATCTAGTTACTAGTTGCAAAATTTTAGTTTAAAAATTATGCTAATTATGCTAGTTTCTTTTTATTTGCAAACTAGGTTTTGGGGAAATTGACTAGGTAATTGAGATTAAATACCAATTAGGGTTTTTATGATATTATGAACATTTTAATTTGTAGTTTAATAATTTAGTTCGTGCAAAACCAAGTTTAGTTGCGGAATTGTGAATTTTGTTGTGAACGTGTTAAAATTTGATAAAATTGCAAACTAGAAATTTTGGTTTGATACAAATTGATGGAATTAAATTATAAAAATGGTTTTTATGACTTAGTTATGTTGTTTAATGAATAATATGACCATTAGTTTCAATTAAACGTTAAGTTTTGAAGTAAAACGGTGAATTGACATTTTCAAGGTTTTCGGAATTGAATGATTTGATCGAACTTAGGGTTCCGATGATTTGAACCATGTTTTATATTATAAGTAATGGGTTTTGAAACTACGGGTTGTTTATTGGTTTTTACCTCGATCAATCGGCGTTTGTACGCCGATATCGAGCGAATTTGGTTCTTTTGCGTGGACGGGACATAGGTTTTAACCTGTGCTTGTTCTTCGTATCGTTTGACTTTTGTATGTGATTCGGTTTACGATACTATTTATATGTTTGCGTCTAGGTACCCTCACGTGGACTGCGGGCGATGAAGAGGAGGATGGCGACACTGTCTTCGGCAGACATGGACCAGGTGAGTAGATGCATATCTACGGGGGGAAGTCGGGTGGATGGCGTTTAGCACCCCCGCAACGTAGAATAGGATTAGTACTTATTGACATTAGGAAACCAGACGTGACCCTAGTAGGACCCTAGTATTGACCCTCGGCTGGACTAGACCGATTTAGGAAAGCCATATCAGAGGATGAGCACCTTGGAAGAGGTTCGTAGGTTTCAGATAGAAACACACCCACGCACACACTGAAACTCGATATGGGGTACGTGTATGTGTATATATATAGAACTAGGTATAGGTATATACATAAATATACAACACGTATAGGTGATTCATTGATGTGATATGATATCCGAGGTATGATGAAATAGTATAACTGGGTTTGATGCCGTGATTTTTGACTATACAGTCGTAATAAAGTGTTAGCGGATCATTAGAGAATGAGATAATGAACATGAATATATAAATTATAAAGAGTGGTGGTGATATTGATGTACATGGGAAGCTAGAATAGTACCCGGACTATAACTTGTGACTGATTACAATATGAAGTATGTATAACTTGATTACGACACTATATTGGTGTGACCTGACGCCGATATCATATAAGTATGACTTAATCACAATATGATACATATGACATTATACGAATGAGGAGACACCTAGGAGATACTTGACCGTACCCCGATATTGGGATGCCGTACGATGGATTTTACCGTACGAGACTTAGATTTGATGATTGATCCGCACTCTCGATTCGAGGAAGCCGTACTACGTACGTGACGCTATTGAGGCGGGATCGCCGACTATTAGAGATATTGATTCAGACCTTAGGTAGACTCTAGTTTCTTACTGACTAGTCTGTTAGGTTTAGTTCCTTAGGATGTTAGATGGACACTGGTTTAGGTTCGACTCACATAGTGGTAGTTGTACTCGTATCTCGCAGAGGAGTGGATAATGCACATCTGTATTTACATTCATACTGTAATCATCATGGTGCATGTTCTTTTATATATTGCTATAATCAGTATAAACTTTACCTGTTAGGACACCAGCACCATTACCGATGATGCGCATATTCCACGCACACTTATTTGCCGGCTCACACACATCATCATCGGTAATTGCTATGTTACGTACACTTTAGATCATATTATCTTTTATTGATAGAATCAGTTAACAATTAAACCGATATAATATTGTGATCACTCTCTGATGATAAGTATAAGACATGATATTCATTACTTAGACATTCATGCATTCATATTTTCGTGTTATCATGCAGTATTATAGACACATGCCGACACTTATCATATAGTTACTCATGATTTTGAGATTTGGATTTCTATGAGATTTCTGGATTTTGGGGAAAACCGCAAAAATATATCAAAACTTCTCTCTCTCTCTCCTCTTCTCTTTTTAAAATAAGATGCGGTTTTCTCGTGATGTATGTGTCGTCCACCATGAGTATTTCATGTTTTCTGATGGATTTCGAGACCCGATTCGAGGAGTGGATGAACCGTCTCGGGTACATGGTGGGCCCGGTATGGTACCCCGGGGCAAGAAGATCGAGTTGTAGACGATGAGCCTGGCAGGGGAAGGCTACCTACCGGTGATGTCTGGCGTGGCGGATATCCGGAGGATACCGACCGTTGTCGTGGGATTTGATGATATGGGCCGATCCGGACTGACGGAGCCCGACATATTGATACTTGAGGTTACATGTGTTGTGTCGATGCTTGACACGGATTTTCATGGATTTCATTGTTGAGATTTCAGATGCTTATACACACTTTACTATGATAACAGCTAAAGAGTTCTTATACATATATATCTGGATTTCAGGATTTGATACTTTACATTCATGGTGCATGCATTTCATTTCATATGACATAGTATCACATGAGGCACTGACACGACACGGAGTATTTGCACTTATACGTAATATTACCCTGCTATTACTAGATGTATGGGAAATATTAGTGTATTATTATGACCTAGGATAGCGTCATGCATTAGATTTCTTTTCGTAGATGTCTTCTACTCACGAGTTGGCAACTCACCCCCGTTGTGCCAAATTCTTTACAGGTGCGATGTACAGGTTTCCCTTGGCAGTTGCTGGCACATCATTTCCATTTCGGGTGATTTGCACGGTAGGTTGGTTCATTTGTATCTGAACCGCCGTTGTATTTTTATTATTTCATTTGTATCTAGAAAGCTCCATCAACCATATTTGTATTACTTGATAAGTTTATTGGACCAGTTGTTTATTTCGACCTGAGAGTCGCGCATGTGTTATTCTGATCTGGTGGTTTGTGTTTTCTTTTGAGATTTGAGCCTCGCCCCTTGGCGTTGTATATTATTGTGATTGTTGTGGTTGTCTCCGCCTGTTGGCGTTGAGCTAGCACCCGTTTGGGGATGCTTTTTATTGTTTATTCATATTATTCTTGTTGTACCCGTTTGGGGGCCAGTTTTTACAGAGGAGACTCTGCCGAAATTTTTGGTAAAATTTGCTAATGTTTTTATACTTGTTTTCTTTTCCCTTCTTCTTTTTCTTCTTTTATGGTTTAGATCTCTGGGCTTCGGCTTACTTAGGTCACGTGGCGCCTCTAGACGCTTCGTAATCTAAGTGTCGGTCACGTTCCGTACTTTCGGGTCGTGACAGTAAACTAACTCATCAGTGGGAATCGGGATCCAACTATCATCGCATGACAACGTGACGGAATCCGCTCACGGTATCACACTCCAGAAGGTATGCGCATATCTGGCAAGTTTCAGTTCTTTTGAAACTCCCGATGTGATTTCTGCCCCATGCTCTTATGACCTTGGCGAAGGTCAACAAATCATAAGTCACATGTCTAGTTCTACCCGTCATTATCCAGGTTAATTTGAATCCACCCGTACAAGCCCTTGACGAAGGTCAACAAGGCTATACGACTGTCCCAAACCAACGCATCTATCTATGCTGCAGAAAGGCAACAAGCAGCTACCATACACTATGCCTTGACGAAGGCCAACAAACATAGCATGAATACTACGTGCTACCCGTCTGAAACGACGGAGGGCTACGAATGGTTTCTGGCGAAAACCTTTAACGTAAAGAACTTGATATCGTTGAAGGAACTGATAGCTTTTTGAAAATATAGTGACGAAAACCGTTGCTAAAGAGGTCACTCCCGGTGAAGGGATCTCGGCTCTTTCCCCGTAGAATGGGGTGCAGGATATTCCAAATGAATACCACGGTGCAAAGCAAAAGTAATCGGCTATAGTGAAGTTAATGCCCTGACGCAAACTTCTGTCCAAGGGGTCACTCCCGGTGAAGGGATCTCGGCCCTTGCCTCGTCGACTGAGGAGCAGGATATTCCAAATGAATACCACGATGCAAAACAAAAGTGAACGTCCTTGCAATAACAGCTTTTTGAAAAGTGTTCCAACAACATCAGAATAGGTTTGTTTAACTTGCATTGATCCGAATCAATGCAGTCCCATCAATTGATCACACCACAAAGAACAAAAATATACTGACGTACGTATATGCCATCTGCATTCGCCACTGGGTCCCGTCATCACCCGTTAGGTTAGCTAACTAACGGCAGAGCGGGGACTGGACTAGCGCAGATGAAAAACATATACAACATCTACTAATATATATACCAATATATAGTATTTCGCTCAAGGCGTGAATAAAATGCAACATCACAGAAATGTACAGCATCACAGAACAATACAGATATCTGGGATCCCCGGGTTTCACAGAGCCACTACTGAAACCCGACGTTCCCCTGGTCGTGTGGATAGCCTGTGCAATGAAATCCTAGACCCCTACGGGCGCGGCAAGTTACCCGCCAAAACCTGAAGCGAGGCAGCCCCCTTCAGCGCCGTGAATGGACCGCCCAGCACTTCACGGAATCCGGCAACTTGGGCACCCCTCCTGGGTCAACCTGTACCCCCTACGAGTGCGGTGAATAGCCCGTCAATCCTGGAGTGAAGCCCCCTCCGTCCCAATGCCATGAGATGCGGGCTTGTTGCCTTCTAGAACCCGGCTATCCGTGCACCCCTCCGCGGGGCAATCCTAGTACAGAAAGTAAAATATACATACAACGGGTACATCGACCGCAACCAGGTCGTGCCCCAAAATAATAATACAAACTGGCAGTGACGGCAGTCCACATGTCGGACGCTCGCCCCGCAATATCAAATGTACATAATACAACAAAACTGTACTAGCATTGCATCCAGGCTATCCCCCACGACCGATCCGCAACATCACAGCAAATACATAGAACATCAACGTGAAAGTCACGTTCGCAAATCCGTCTAACCGGGCTATAGCAGTTAGACCGGATTTACCGATCGAGTTACATTCACGGTCGCAGATATAATGTAAATACTGTGAAAAATGTGTTTAAAATTTTCCGATTGATTAAACATTAACAAGTGGGCCCCCAAACAAAACTGTAGCAACCACAGAAAACCTGGGCCCAATTTTAATATTCCAAAAACCACATTTATCACTCAGGAACACACTGCAAAAAATTTGGGGGGATGAACAGTTACATCCGCGGCGGAAGCGCGGCCAAAACAGGGGTTTGGCCGCCCTTCCGCGGCGGTATGATGAGCTCGTTGAACCAAATTTTTACAGTGACCTTAAAATTCCCTGCACATCACTCTGAGACAACCTGAAAAATTTTTGGACTCAAAAAAAATTCGACAGAAACTGATGTGCAAAAATTACGGGTTTTTGGACTTTTTGATCGATCGGAAATGCAAACACATTACACAAAGCTAGACTAAGTTAATGGCGAGGCTCTGATACCACTGTAAGTGCACGGCGGCGCCCCGGCCGTCAATCCGACGCCGGAATGCGGAAACGGTGAATAACTTAAATTTTGCAGACTTTGCAAACCGGCACCACCGCGCACTAAACTCCGGATCGAACCATTAACTAGTCCTAGCTAACTACAAGAAAGGGAATAGAGATATACCGACGATCCAAGTCCTCCGGTCTTCTCGTCATGGTCCCGATCTCCTGCGGAAAGTCCTGTCTCCTCCTCGTCGCCGGAAGTGCACCACATCGCCTACTTTGTTTACGGGCTCCCACCTCAATGCCGAGGCAACTCGGGCACGAAGCCGGCTACTCGACGTGCCCAAGATTCGCTGTAGAATGTGTGAAGAACCATGTCTCATTTTTGGGGATTGTGGAATTGCCATTGGTGAAGGAAAAGAGAGCTTGGAGAGAGGTGGGGAAAATGTAGCATACTAAAGAATGAATGTATCATATTTTTCTCCACTCAAAAGAGAAGCAATTTTCTCATCCCACCAAAAGTGGCCGGCCCCCCATTTCCAAGTGTGATTGGAGAGAGAAAAACCAAGACAAGGGGGGTGGTTGGAAAGCAAAAAAATGATGAGGAGAAATCAAATGATCACCACAAATCCAACACACAAAGGCAACCATCATCTCATGCATGATGGCTTCAAAAAGTCAAGCCATCATGAGAAGAAGAAGTCAAGTGATGGTGCTCATCATGAAAACCATCATGATAAGATAAAATGCAAAGACCCCCTCCACAAATGCCTATTTGCAACAATGTAAATAAACCCTCCTCCACCAATCTTCGGCCAATGAACGGAACAATGGAAATCGGCCGAAACAGAAAGCAAACTGGCAACTCCAGAAGACTGGTCCCGTAATAAATTACAGGAAAACCCCAATACTGTGCATACATACCCGCATCTGTATTTCGACCGAAATACAAATGCAATGAGACAAACTCTACACTGTACTATACTAGGATCCGGCTTATACCAAAGCCGGCCAGTAATATCCGTTCGATCCTGATCCGTGCAATACCGCACGTATCTGATCGAACCCTGCCATATAACCATACGGCCTATAGTACAAACTGTCCGATCCTGATCCGTGCAATACCGCACGTATCTGATCGGACCTTGCCATATCTCCATACGGCCTCTACAACCTTTCGCCCGAAAGCTGAGTAACTGAATGTGGGGGACTCTAAAGACTCGTCAACACCTTGGTTGTGGATTTAACCACTAGCACGTCAGAGGTATAAGCCAATACGTGACGGGCTACCAGGTACTGACCAAATGGGACGTCGATGAGGAAGCTCACCCCGACACCCAACTGAGCCTGTCAGTGACAATATCCGTGCAGTCCGGTCCGTTCGTCTATGAGTATCGCATAGCGGGCCTAGGGGGTTGGTAAAAGTCAGACCCCCAAAAGCGGTACAAGTCGTGTCGGAGTGTAGCCCAGAACACCCTGAGATACTACTGGAATACCTACCAGTAAATCTCCTTGCCTTGGCCAAGGACTTTGTGTAATGGCTCTCCTAGACACAGCACGACCTCACCCCCAATACCGGGAGAGACGAACCCCTGAAGATACGCTCACTGCCTCCATGTGGTTCGGGACTGTACCCAACTAAAACCTGTTTGCACGACTCCTTTGAGCCGTGGTAGGGTAGTAATCAAAGTACAGTGGGAACTCACACGAGACAAATGACGATCCCCAGGTCGATGAACTAACCTGCACACATGTCACCAGGGAACTGCCATCTGACGTCTGGTATATGACCAACTAGCATGTTCCCGGCGAGTCCTGTCCGGTGTACTCATAACCCAATGAGCACCTGTATACATCTTAGGTGATCCAACTGACACCAGTGGCTTGTGAGACCGGCCACCGCCCCTCGTCGGGGTCTCGACTGTATACACTAGTCTACTATGGAGTATCGATGCCCTGTCTCGAAACTCACACGACTAGGGACCTTTTAAGGATATGCTTATAGACCCCCAGCTCCCACTTATATGATCGCCCTCATACTGCTGGTGGTCAAGCAAGAATCCTAGGGGCTCTATCAACGTGTAATAGCGACGTGTCAGGTCACCTAAAACAGTACACGATGATAAAGGTAAACCAGATAGCATACTATCATCTCGAGTAAGACTGTCCTACCGGGATAGGTCCTCCCTCAATCATTACAATCACGTACCTGTGACCTAATAATTGACTCTGAGGGCACTATCTCCAACAAGGCTAAGGAGAATGGGATGAAGGATGGGGTTATTTTGTGAGGTTTAAATTTGGAAATTTTGGAGCAACTTAATGAATTTTTGAAGAAAATGAAAAGAACAAAGATGAAGGGGGCTGCTGCAGCATTCTCGGCCAGTATAGGGAGGAGGGGAAAGGTGTGGGGTGTGGGAAAAGTCTTGGTCAACCCACACCAATCAAGTAAAGACCCATACCCAATAAAAAAATCCAAAATCCTTAAAAAAACACCTCTTTTCTACACAAGAATGAAGTCAAAGAGTGTCACGACCCGAAAGTACGGAACATGACCGGCACTTAAACTACGAACGTCTCGAAGCGTACGTAATCTAAGTAAACCGAAAACCCAGAAATCCAAACCAAGAAGAGTAGTAGAGAGTAGGAAAAACCAATTTAAATCAAGTAGTTTTAATAGCATAAGCCGAATTATGCGGGTTTCTAAAAACATCAAAAATTTACTGAAAATTTCGGCAGAGTCTCCTTTGTAAATACTGGTAAATTTACTGAAAATATACCACGCGCTTGCTTGTCGTCTCGAAGTCCACGTGGGGGTACCTACATATCATAACGCACCGTATCGCATTAAAATCCGACTCATGACCAAATCGACACACGAATCTCACATAGGTCAAAACCTATGGTTTGCTTTCACAAATCAACCCAAAAACCCTCGACATCGGGGTACAAACGCCGATTGATCGAGAAAAACACCAAACGTACCAAATCATGGTTTTACAATTCACTAAAATATATAAAATACGATGCAATTCATCAAAACCAATAAATTGATTAAATCGATTTATTACAAGAAACCTAGTAAGCATCAATTAGCCGTTTCACTTTAAAACTCGATGTTTAAACGAAACTAATGGCCACAATATCCACCAATTATCATAACCAAGTTATAGAAACCATATCAATAATTTATTCTCATCAACTTGTATAAATTCCAAAATTCTAGTTTTGCAAAAATATCCAATTTAACACTTTTTAACGCAAAATTTCACAATTTAACAATTTATCTTGGCTTTGCATATTTTAAATGGTTAAACCACTCATGAAAACCTTAATGATATGCTAAAAACCCTAACTAGATTTTAATCCCACATTTTAATAAAATTTCTAAAACCTAGTTAGCAAATTAGCATAATTATCACAATTTGGGCAAATTAAATATAACAATATGCAAATTAGCTACAAGATTTGGTTTTGCATAACTTAAGATGCTAAAATACATCACACTACCATGAACAAATTAACACAACCATAACTTTACTTTAACCCTTCCCTTGAATTTAAACTTGCAATTTAAAACCTAAATTAAACACCTAACTAAGTTGATTTAAAGTATCTAACATAAATTAAGCAAAAGGGTTAAAGTTATACCTTCACAAACCATGAGATCAAATATGGAACTTGACCTCCAAATTGAGATCTTTGCATCAAGATCCATGCTATAAGGGCTAAGGAAAAATGGGTAGGGAATGGATTTGGGATTTGTGAGGTTTTGTGTTGATTTGTGAGGCAATTTTGATGAGTTTTTTGAAGAGAAATGTGATGAGAAAAGAGGAGGGGCTGTTGTGTGCAGGAAATGGGGAGGGTCGGCCACTAGTGGTTGATTGGAGAGAGAGTGAGGTGAGGAAAGTAGCAAGTAAAGAAGTCCAAGTCAACACAAGGTCAAAGTCCAACACAATTATCCATTTTCTTTTCTTTTCTTTCATTTCCTTTCTTTGAAAATTCAAGTGGGAAAAATATGGTGGCTGCTGAATTCAGCCATGGGGAGGGGTAAGTGGGGGTGTGTGGGTGTGGGTACGGGTGTGGGGTGATGAAAAATCATAAATACAATACCCCAAACATCCATTTACGCTAAAAAAAGCCCTTTTTTCAATAATTTCTAAACCGTTTTGGCAAATGATTTCGTTCCAAAAACCACATGATAAATTTTTATTTAATGTTTTATGATGCACAAAATTTGTTTCAACTCATTCCAATTTGTAATTTTCCCTAATTAAATGTATTAGTGACGGCTTAAATAATAATAAAATAATATTTTTTTCAGAAAATTTGAAATTTCACCAGCGGCTCAATAAACACCAAATAATAGCAATTACATAGCTAGAATATGTATATTTAATTTTTATAATAAGATATTTGTATTTTGACTTTTTACAGAAAACCCTCTCATTTTACCGATTTTCCGAAATTTCACCGAAACGATTTTCAAAATGCTACAATCTTCCCCCCTTAAAGAAATTCGGTCCCCGAATTTAAATTCAAACTCCCCCAAATACTAAAACATCTAATAAAAACCATCAAGTCGTCGGGGCTCCGAAATTGTAAATACATAAAACAAATCGTAGCGCAGCGCATGCGCTTGAAAAATGAGTATATAACTCAAATCAAAACTCCGTCAAGCATCCCGCAATCATCGGAGTCATGGAGAAGACATCAATGCCAAATCCAAATCAAAACCAATATGATATAACTCGAAACTATACATGTAAATATCGAATCTATATCTGTAAGTATCTGAAGGAAATGCATGCCAAACCTCTTTAAGTCGCTGTGCAACGCGTATAACACTGCACGGTGGCGGACGTCTATCATAAGAAAATAACTATATACATATATATCTTTGTTTGAAATGTACGTTCCGCCGTTTTGGAAACAATTTAGAAGGGTCTCCTTATTTTAAACATTTTGTGTCATATCAGACACGTAGGTAAATACTGAGGCTATAGCTCGCTTTTTGGAAATCCCTTCCATAACTATCAATGCATACAAAATATATTCAGGTACTGTCCTCTGACTAGTCTCGCTCAGTACGAAAACACATAGCAATATCATAAAAACGTACTGCTCTATAAGAAATCAATCCCAAAATATGCACATGAATACTACGTGCGTCTGGTGCGCACGGAAATCAAAATCCATGAATGTGCCATACATGCGCACAGAAACAACATCTAAGTGCATCGGATGTGCACGAAACAACTGTTGTAGGCAACATATGTGCCTGACAGCAAAATCAGGTGCATCTGACATGCACGAAAAAAAATCTCGATTTAGTGCATCTGGTGCGCACCAAAATCACCCTTCAAAACATGCGCCCAACATGCGCGAAAATCCAAATCAGGTGCATCCATCGTGCACGAAATCATGAAATCCAATATCAAGCGTCGAACATGCGCAAAATCCAATCAGGTGCATAAAGTGCACAAAACAAATATCGAGTATCGCAATCGAAATCGAAGTCCAGTACATCTAAGTGCACAAAAGGCGTATCACTGCACTGCAAGCATATAATAACTATACAGAGTGCAAGAACCAAATCGTGTGTATGCATACGCACAAAACCAACTCAACTATTTAAAACCGTAAAATCACAAACATGTGAAACTAAAGCACGAAAACGATATCAAGTGCAACACTGTGCAAAGATCGTAAATCCTCAATCATCAAAATCAAATCATACGAATAAATCACCCAAAACATCGTAATCAATAATGGCGGAACAATACCGCTCAAGTGCATTCTCTAAGAATCTCGGCCAACTATCGCGGTCACTAGTGGGACGTCTCATCGATGATCATGAATTCTGTCCTGCTGGTGTGCGTAACCATGACCACTCCTGGGTCAAGGTCTTCACTGTGAATTACCAATCTTTCGGTCCATCGGCTCATCGGCCCTGTCAGGTGTGCTAACGGGGACGATTCCGTTCTGGCACTTCTCTGGTCATCTCTTGGTCAATCATCGCGACCACTCGTAAGACAGCATATCACTGGCATCGGCCTCTGGCTCTCTGAATGTACGTGACACATCTGATCCTGGGTGCAAGTATCATTGCAGCAGTGTCCTGGAAGGAATCCTGCTCACGGTCTCTTCCATGTCTCGTCTCTGCCAACTGTCCGGAAGTCATTGTCCTTTCCTATATCTGCATCTTTCTCTGGAACGACTGCATACTCATCGCGACTCCTTCTGGAAGGTATATCCAGTATTCTGCCTCGGCATGCGCATCGCATCTCTGATGTCGGCGGAGGGGAACGTCATCACATCTAGATCTGGTACGAACCTCTTACTTCACTTTTCTCTAATGTCGTCTGCTTTGGACTCGTATCGTCGCGGCTGCATGGACTGAGCTCCAACGGCTATCCTCGTATCGGGAGTCTCCCAAGAAATGCATCTCACCACCTAGTATCCGAATTAAGTCGAGCCATCCGATCGAGTCGTCAAAACCTCATAATCCCCCAAGAGCTCAACATCTTGGGCACAGTTTAATAGTATCGAGTACATACCACAGCATCGGTGGTCCAGCCGTAGAAGGGCAAACCCAAGCCTCACTAATGGCGCCGTGGAACTGCCGCAAACCTGAAGGTTCAAAGGCTTTCACACGGTCATTAAGTCGAGTTAGGGTTTCATTCTTCTAGAGGGACCATAGAATTGCCTGCATGTCTTTCCGACTACTTTAAACTTGGATAAATAGGTTTCTGACATTCGATCGTCTCTGTCGACTCCCAACGTCTCCGCGTGAAGTCGTCTCTAGCTGGAATCAATCTATCTGATGACCTAGCATCGGGGTAAGCGAACGAACCACCTGTCCTAGTCATTCATCATCGGGTGACTAGCGACCTTCTATCATCTATTCGTACAACTCGCCCCACCATAGTTCCAACATATGGGGCGATATCTCGTCGCTCGCAGCAACACCTGGCTCGCTCGTCTGCACGCTGAACAGTGCCTCAATCATCAGGAGTAAGCAACACACCAACGGTCATCAAAATCTGGCTGGCCTCTGCAAGTGGCTCAATCCTCTAGTGTCGATCAGCACATCCGAGTAACCTCATAAAGGCGATCCGCCAAATGCTCGTGGCGCGGAAACACAGTAAAAAGACACATCTCTGCAATCGTGTGTCGCCGGAATCTCGCCCTGGTCAGTCCTCGTTCGTGATGAGCTTGTGCTGACCGCAACTCTAGCCGTAGCTCTCCCTGCCTGTAACCGTAGCAGCAAAACTAAACTGGTACCGACGAGGCTAGATCAGGAAGGAATATAATACTGAACAAGGAAATGTACATCCTAAGGCTTCATAAGTGGAGTGGCGTGTCGTAAATATGCCGCGGAACATACCAACGGTACGTCACTCTACTTTAGTCACCTAATCCATCAACCAAGGGTCATCCTACGCTCCGAAGGTTAAAACCTAACGCTCTGATACCAACTTTGTCACGACCCGAAAGTACGGAACATGACCGGCACTTAAACTACGAACGTCTCGAAGCGTACGTAATCTAAGTAAACCGAAAACCCAGAAATCCAAACCAAGAAGAGTAGTAGAGAGTAGGAAAAACCAATTTAAATCAAGTAGTTTTAATAGCATAAGCCGAATTATGCGGGTTTCTAAAAACATCAAAAATTTACTGAAAATTTCGGCAGAGTCTCCTTTGTAAATACTGGCTCCCAAACGGGATACAACATGAATAGTATACGAAATCAATAAAAGGCATCCCCAAGCGGGAGCTAGCTCTTCGTCAATCGACGGTCACAACCACACAAGCAATATAATATACAACGCCAACGGCGAGGATCAAAAACTCAAAAGGGAACTCAAAACCACCAGAAATATAACGAGCGACTCTAAGGTCGAAAGAATAAACAACACTGGTCTCTATCTCAATAGATACATGTTTGGTTGATGGAATTTACTAGATACAACTGAATGATATCATACAAGGTAATATGATGGGTACGATACAAGAAAAACCCACCTACTAGCAAGTCACCCGAATGAAACTGAGCCCGCAAGCCGTAATGAAACCTGTACAGCAAACCTGCAAGAAACTGGGGCACAACGGGGGTGAGTTGCCAACTCGTGAATAGAAAAACATCTACGCACAGAAATCGCATAAATAACGCAACCTAGGTCAATGATCATAATATATCCTCAAATATAAGTATAACAGGCAGCCTATAACAATGGCTAGGGTAATATCTAACCCGAGTATAATTTCATGTGCCCGTGTCAGTGCCTCAGGTAGCAATATATCATATGAATGAGGTATGAATGCATGAAACAGAATACATGTAAATGAAGAAACTGTTTTCATAAATTAGTGAGATTTCCTTCGTATTTTTAAACTGAGGTATCATAAATGAAATCAGCATCAACAGTGTCTAGCATCGACACAAAACATAAATCTCACTGTCTCGAAATATCAATATCTCAATCTCAATATCTAGGGCGCCGTCAGTCCAGACCGGCCCCTACCATCCATCTCAAGACCACGACGGTATCCTCCGGATATCCGACGCGTCGGGTAATATCACCGGTAGGTAGTGCTCCCCAGCCAGGCTCAACGTCAACACCACATTCCTCTTGCCCGGGGGTACCATACCGGGCCCACCATGTACCCGTGACGGTTCCTCCACTCCTCGACACGGATCTCCAAAACCACAGCAAACTCATGGTGGACGACACTTTACATCACTAGAAAACCGCAACATTTTATATTTTAAAAGATCATAAGTTGTAAATTTTGCGGCTTTCCCCGAAATCCAGAAATATCATAAATCTCAAGAAATCATCACAAGTGCATATGTCAATGATAATGAACTAGGCATGAACAACTGAATAACAGTATGCATGAAGTGGTAGGTAATAACTACAATGTCTAATATGACATATAAGGGAAGTACACTAATATCATGTCAACACTACTAGCTAACAATCTAAGTCAAGCAATTATATTCTCTAAAGTGTACGTGACATGGCAATTACCGATGAAGATGTGTGTGAGCCGGCAAGTAGGTGTACGTGGTACATACGCATCATCGGTAATGGTGCTGGTGTCCTAACAACATGATATCAATAATGGAATATGCAGCAAAATAAATATGCGAGGCAGAGCGAACAACAAAAATGTGCGGGAGCTGAATACTAGACACAACGATAACTAATCTGCAATAATCTAATATAAGTCCTACAAATGGTGCCTTTTGAAATAACACGAATCATGGGGTTTTGAAAATAGGGGCTACGGTGTTTTTATGAAAAGATACGTCGTTTTTGAAATATCCGTAGATTCCCTTGAGCTGTCTTTAAAAATGCCCACGATTCGTTAGTTTTTGAAATAGGTAAGAAGTCTAATCTAATCTAACAACTACACTAAACTATACGGCTGAACTAACAAGCTGAACTACAGGTAAGGAAACCGCCTATCATCTGAGTCGATACATATACATACCTGTATATGTATAGTCGGTGATCCCGCCTCAATAATATCATATCCGATACCATATCTATAATCAGGCATCCCAAGTCAAGAGTGCGGATCAATCATCCATATAGCTCGTACGTAAATCCGTCGTACGGTATCCCAATCTGGGTACGGTTCAATATCACATTCATCATACTATTCACCTGGTATCCTCTTTATCAAATATCATGATCGGGGTACTGATCTACGTCTAGTACCATACTGATACCGCCTACGTATGCATGGACGTGTGTGAAACACTACGTCAAGGACCCGCTACAACGTCATGTCGTATCTAAGATACGAATCCTGCTATATCACCGATCTCACGGCCTCAAATCAAATCTCATCGACTCAGCTCAATCCCAAGTATCATCCTCAATCCGTATGTGAACACATAGTCCCATACCCATGTGAACACATAACTATAAAGAATCCCATGAGCACATATCAATAGGAATGTATGCAAGTATGTATGTGTGTATGTGTGTGTGTAACACTACCCTAGGGTTCGCAACACTAAAGTAATCCAACACACCAATATCCATCCTAAGCATCGTTATTAATCCCAAATAACATAATATAATTGTTGGTGTGTATACGCATCCGTATACACCACCACGGACTGCGGGGGTGCTATACGCCATCCACCCGACTTCTCCCCGTAGATATAAATCTACTCACCTGGTTCTCGCTAGCCGGTGCCGACGTCGCCACGCGCTTGCTTGTCGTCTCGAAGTCCACGTGGGGGTACTTACATATCATAACGCACCATATCGCATTAAAATCCGACTCATGACCAAATCGACACACGAATCTCACATAGGTCAAAACCTATGGTTTGCTTTCACAAATCAACCCAAAAACCCTCGACATCGGCGTACAAACGCCGATTGATCGAGAAAAACACCAAACGTACCAAATCATGGTTTTACAATTCACTAAAATATATAAAATACGATGCAATTCATCAAAACCAATAAATTGATTAAATCGATTTATTACAAGAAACCTAGTAAGCATCAATTAGCCGTTTCACTTTAAAACTCGATGTTTAAACGAAACTAATGGCCACAATATCCACCAATTATCATAACCAAGTTATAGAAACCATATCAATAATTTATTCTCATCAACTTGTATAAATTCCAAAATTCTAGTTTTGCAAAAATATCCAATTTAACACTTTTTAACGCAAAATTTCACAATTTAACAATTTATCTTGGCTTTGCATATTTTAAATGGTTAAACCACTCATGGAAACCTTAATGATATGCTAAAAACCCTAACTAGATTTTAATCCCATATTTTAATAAAATTTCTAAAACCTAGTTAGCAAATTAGCATAATTATCACAATTTGGGCAAATTAAATATAACAATATGCAAATTAGCTACAAGATTTGGTTTTGCATAACTTAAGATGCTAAAATACATCACACTACCATGAACAAATTAACACAACCATAACTTTACTTTAACCCTTCTCTTGAATTTAAACTTGCAATTTAAAACCTAAATTAAACACCTAACTAAGTTGATTTAAAGTATCTAACATAAATTAAGCAAAAGGGTTAGAGTTATACCTTCACAAACCATGAGATCAAATATAGAACTTGACCTCCAAATTGAGATCTTTGCATCAAGATCCATGCTATAAGGGCTAAGGAAAAATGGGTAGGGAATGGATTTGGGATTTGTGAGGTTTTGTGTTGATTTGTGAGGCAATTTTGATGAGTTTTTTGAAGAGAAATGTGATGAGAAAAGAGGAGGGGCTGTTGTGTGCAGGAAATGGGGAGGGTCGGCCAATAGTGGTTGATTGGAGAGAGAGTGAGGTGAGGAAAGTAGCAAGTAAAGAAGTCCAAGTCAACACAAGGTCAAAGTCCAACACAATTATCCATTTTCTTTTCTTTTCTTTCATTTCCTTTCTTTGAAAATTCAAGTGGGAAAAATATGTTGGCTGCTGAATTCAGCCATGGGGAGGGGTAAGTGGGGGTGTGTGGGTGTGGGTACGGGTGTGGGGTGATGAAAAATCATAAATACAATACCCCAAACATCCATTTACGCTAAAAAAAGCCCTTTTTTTTCAATAATTTCTAAACCGTTTTGGCAAATGATTTCGTTCCAAAAACCACATGATAAATTTTTATTTAATGTTTTATGATGCAAAAAATTTGTTTCAACTCATTCCAATTTGTAATTTTCCCTAATTAAATGTATTAGTGACGGCTTAAATAATAATAAAATAATATTTTTTTCAGAAAATTTGAAATTTCACCAGCGGCTCAATAAACACCAAATAATAGTAATTACATAGCTAGAATATGTATATTTAATTTTTATAATAAGATATTTGTATTTTGACTTTTTACAGAAAACCCTCTCATTTTACCGATTTTCCGAAATTTCACCGAAACGATTTTCAAAATGCTACAAAGAGGCAAGCATTTTTTTTTCTTGGGTTTCTGGAAATGGGCCGGCCTAGGGGTGAGGGAAAAGAGAGAGAGAGGTTTTACAAAAGAAATTTTATGCAAAAAGGCCCCCTACAAGTCCAAAATTGGAAGTTTTAGCTTAAAATTCAATAAATTTCGTTTTCCATAATAAAAATTAGTTAAAACTTAAAATAAAATACTAAAAATTTATGTTACAACTAGATTTTAATTAACATGATTTTAAACCTTAAATTTAGCCCATTTAAATTTGTATTTATCGCTAATTTAATGTATTTTCTTACCGGCTTAAAATAATATAAAAAATTTGAAAAATTAGGGAAAAATTTTAAACGACCAGAATTTCATAATTAACTCATTTGCTACTAAAAACTAGCAATTACCTATCCAAATTAGGTATAATTAGTCCTAAACTGCAAAATAACAAAAAGGACGGTTTTCGGAAAAATACCGAATTTTCACCGATTTTCAGGAAAACACCGAAACGACATTTCAAGGCGTTACATATATATAATCTCTCATTCTAAGTCAAAATACAGGTTTGATGGAGACTTTCTAGATACAAATACAAAATCAAAAAGGAAGGTTACTATATGTAACCTACCTATCAAAAGATGAAATACAACTGTAAATGTAGCTCTGCCTCGCAGCTACCCGTCCACTCTATCCCTGCAAGGAACTGTGGCACAACGGGGGTGAGTTGCCAACTCAGTGAATATAACTAACATATAACGGTGAATAAAGTAAATATGACAATCATATTAACTGAAATGTGAACACGTATAATGTATGATTATCTGTGAAAAATCATCAATGCACGAAGTAAAGCTCATAATGCCACTGAAATCTCATCATCTATTCTCAATAAATTCATTTCTCCGTGTCTATCAACGACACAAAACTTCCATTTCTCACAGGCATCATTCCTCGAATGATTCTGATATCTCAAAGTCCACTATATATCCGACTGTATTCTGGTGTCACGACCCAAGTGTGGATGTGACCGGCACTTAGATTGTGTCATATCTAAAGATATGCACAAAGTCCAAGTAAGCCGAAAACCAAGATCAAAATACCTTATTGCGGAATTATTTATGAAAAATTTAGTTTTTAAGTAAAAATCCCAATTTATGAGGTTAATTTATCAAACAAACAATAAGGGTTAAGTTTAGTTGTATTCCTAGTTGGAATCAACAATATTAACAATGAATATGAATGTAAACATATAGAATATCACTATGAATCTCATAAAGAAAGAAACTATAATAAAAAGACCAACTGATCTCAACTGTCCATATATATATAATCTCTCATTCTAAGTCAAAATACAGGTTTGATGGAGACTTTCTAGATACAAAATACAAAATCAAAAAGGAAGGTTACTATATGTAACCTACCTATCAAAAGATGAAATACAACTGCAAATATAGCTCTGCCTCACAGCTACCCGTCCACTCTATCCCTGCAAGGAACTGTGGCACAACGGGGGTGAGTTGCCAACTCAGTGAATATAACTAACATATAACGGTGAATAAAGTAAATATGACAATCATATTAACTGAAATGTGAACACGTATAATGTATGATTATCAGTGAAAAATCATCAATGCACGAATTAAAGCTCATAATGCCACTGAAATCTCATCATCTATTCTCAATAAATTCATTTCTCCGTGTCCATCAACGACACAAAACTTCCATTTCTCACAGGCATCATTCCTCGAATGATTCTGATATCTCAAAGTCCACTATGTATCCAACTGTATTCCCCACCGACTCAGTCTGGATAACACTGTAAATCCGTAACCGTATATCCACCGACTCGGTTCGGAATAAATACCACGAATCCGTAACCGTATATCCACCGACTCGGTTCGGAATAAACTCAAATCATAAAAACGTCTTAATATGTACATGTAACATAAATCATGAAAATTACCAGATCTGTGGGATAGTATTCAAAATTTAAAACCATAAATCCTCAATACTTCAAAATTTAAAACCATAAATCCTCATATCTAAACAAGAAATAAACATATACTAACATGACATAAATGATGCCATTTACTACTATTATTGATATGTGAAATATGATTTAATTTCATGTCAATAAGTATTATTTTTAAGTGTGAAGTGACATAGTAATATCGACGAGGTGTGTGTAGTATGTAAGACGTGCACGTGGCATGACTCGTCGATAATTGTGAAGTGTTCTAACAACTAAGCAATTTATATATATATATATAATGAATGCAATTTATCAACTAAGCATACCAATATAAAACATTAAGTGAAGTAAAATTACGGGCGAAACAAGCCATCTTTACAAAATTCCCCGGTAGATGTTTAGTCTACTCACCGGAAAGGTCGAATCTACTCCGGAATTGCTAATCCTTTCCCTTTCCTCGCTGCTTCCGTAAATCTTGTATCCCAATCTAAATTTACAATTTAACTTATATAAGAAAATTGGCTATTCCGATATAACGGAAATGAAAAACACCTTTTCCCACTTACAAGTTACATACTATTCGATTATATCAAGTTATTAAACACTTAATCTTACTGGATTTTAACCTAAATCTGTATTGTTACAGAATATAAAACGCGACGTGTTTTAGTCGTATCGTATATAGTGTTTTGAATTATCCTTTCCGATATATGTTTCCAGATTCTTTTTAAAGTGAAACTAATTTAATTAAACAGTACCAAAATAGCCAAAATTACACACTGGAACCTACCCAACAGAGCAAACCCACCTAGCTCCCTCCATGGCCGGCGACGCCGGATTTTCCCCTATGGCCGCCGGCCAAAAACCGGCCCCTGGTGTCGTGGTCCTATGGTTTGTTCTAGTGGTTTCCTACATCATTTTAACTCTATTTAATTAATTTAATTATTTTCCAGATCAAAGCAGATTTTAACAGAGATTAATTTTAACTAAAATACGATATTATGTGACTTGATTAAGTTTAAACTAAATAAGCTACAGAATTTAATCCCTACTGTGTTTAAGAGTTTTTACCCTCCTCTATAGCTGTAGGAATAACCCTCCAAGATTGATAAGCTCCTTCTAGCTTGATGATGTACAATCTCCAAGAATAAAGCTTCTTCTTCTTCTTCTCCTTGTTCTTTCTTTTCTCCTTTAATTTTTTTTTTCTTTTCTTTTAATTCTCTTGAGTTTTAAATCTCAGTTTACAACTGAATGGATGTTTTATATAAGAGTGGAGGAAGAGATAAGGGAAGGTGGAGGTGTCAAAAGCTAAAGTGTGCATGTTTCATGCAAGGAGGAGGTGGAAGGTGAATGTGCTCATGCAAGCATGAGGTGTTTTTAGCTCTATCTTCAATTTTTTTTTTAATTTAATTATAATTTCAGAACTAAATTGATTTCTATCCACTTTCATTTATACCCTCAACAATATCCTATTTGCATAAGAAAACTTAAACTTTACAAACTAACCCCTCACAACTTAACTTATTATAAAACACCCATTTTATGAAAATGAAGCTAAATTTATCATTAAAACCCTTATAACTTACTTAATTTGCATTCAAAAATTCTAATTTAATTTTTACTACATATAACTTATGAAGATTGACATATTTTATTTTAACAGTTTTGTGATTTATCAAATTATTATTAATTTAATTAATTTTATTTATTTCTAATATTCCAAATGTTACAATATCCCCCCTTAAGAAAATTCGGTCCCCGAATTTAAAATAATTACTAGACATACCTACGAAAAGATGTGGAAATTTCTTTCGCATTGCGTCCTCCGTCTCCCAAGTAATCTCCTCGCGATTCTTTCCTTGCCAGAGAACCTTTACAGACGGAAGTATCCTCGATCGTAGTTGCTTTGCCTGCCTGTCAAGAATAGCGACTGGCTGCACTGTGTAGGATAAATCCGGCTCAAGCTGTAAGGTCTGATGTGGCATCGCGTGAGATGGATCGTGAAGATATCTGCGAAGCATCGAAACGTGGAACACCGGATGCACGTCGGGAAAACTAGGTGGAAGTGCTAACCGATAAGCTATAGCGCCCATCCTCTCTAAAATCTCGTAAGGTCCGACATATCTGGGGCTGAGCTTTCCTTTCTTCCCGAAGCGCATCACACCTTTCATTGGAGATACTCTGTAACATTTCAAAAAGATAAAATATTAATTTTGGGAATTTTTATAATTTAATATTATTTTATTGAATATTTTAATATTTTGGTATTATTAAATACAAATAAATGGGAAAAAATTTTGGAAAATTATGGAAAATTCTAAAATAGGGTAAATTAGAGAATTATGCCATTTCTAAGTTTAATTGATTAGTTATATGCTAAGTTAGTGCTAATCGCGATTAAAAATCGCTAATCGGGTTTTTAGCAATTTTGTGCAAAACATGCACATATCATTCTTTTTAACACTTGTGCATTTTCACCATGGTTTGATTTGGGGTTACTATTTATGTGAGAAGGGTATTTGAAGAGAAAAGAAAAGGAAAAGAAAAGGGGTTTTATATTAAAGAATGAGGTTTGGTGAGAAAGAGAGGTATGGGCACCCTTGACTAAACACTTAGCCATTTTTCCCTTCCCTCATTCTCCTCCCTCTCCTCCTTTCTCCTGCTGCTACTGCTCCTCCATATCCCTCCCCTTTTCAAAGCCCCAAATCATCTCAAATACAATCCCAAAACCCCAATCTCATTTCATTAAAAGTGTGCACAAGCTCTTGATCTACACTTTGGACTAAAGAAGCAAGGATTTTGGCCACTAGGGGCAACTCAAGAATTTTCTTGAGTTGCCAAATGAGGTATTTTCTGGATCATTAACTTAGTTTTAGCATTTCCTTCACCCCCGTGTTATGATTGAACCGATATTGTGTGATTTGGTGACTTGAGGTAAAACCTAGTTAGGGTTGTGAAGAATTATGAGTTGTAATGTGAAATTGAGTTCAATAGAGGCTACACCAACACCCTAGTGTATGAATTGAGACCCTAACCTGAAGCTTTAACCCAGAATACGGATTTTAGAAACCGATATCGGAGAAATTGTGGAATCTGTGAACGGTATATTGAATCTGCTATCACCCGAGACACCTGAAAATAAAATTGATTGGACAGTGGCATGTGCAGGCACCCAGGAAGCTACCACCAAGACCCCAACCCCTAACTCATCAAGCCGGCCGCAGATTAATTCCGTTTGGCCGCAATTTGCGGCCTGGACCCCACCAAACTGGCTCGTTTTGGTTTTGGTGTTCCCTTATCTGTAGATTAGGCCCTTGGTATGTATAGATTTGTCTAATTGGACCTAGGGTGAAATCTGGAACATATTTCCTAAGTTGCTGTTTGGATTCGTGTTTCCGTATTCCGTATTTTTAAGTCTGAATTTGTGTCTTGTGTTTTACCTCGACTATTTGGCGTTTATACGACGATATAGAGGATTTATTGATGGTTTTGAAGGCGTGCCATAGGTTCTAACCTATAGGCCTCTTATCGAATCGTTTTGGGTTTCGTGTGCCGTGTTAGCTTTGATTTGGTTTTAATACGCATATACGACACTTTGATGTGTAGGTACCCCATGAAGACTACGGGACGACAAGCAAACGCGTGGTGACATCGAAAGATGGAGACGCAATGTGAGTAGATTATATCTACTGGGGGAAGTCGGGTGGATGGCGTATAGCACCCCCGCAGTCCGTAGTTGTTATATATATATATATATGATAGTTAGGTGTACTATGGATAGTGTAGGGTTAGAAGTGACTAGTGTAGTTCATAGTCGCGAACCCTAGAATAGTTTTTCACCTACACGCACACCCTTGCATATTCATTATACTTGCACTGTGTTTGATGATATTGGATGACATTGGAGATGAGTCGATGAGATTTGATTTGAGGCCGTGAGATCGGTGATTTGGCAGGGTTCGTATTTGAGATATGACATGACGTTGTAGAGGGTCCTTTGGCGTAGTGTTTCACACACGTGCATCCATACGTAGGTAGTATCAGTATTGTACTAGACGTAGGTCAGTACCCCGATCATGATATTTGATAAAGAGGATACCAGATGAATAGTATAACGAATGTGATATTCACCCGTACCCAGATTTGGGCTGCCGTACGACGGATTTACGTACGAGCTATATATTGATGATTGATCCGCACTCTTGACTTGGGATGTCTGACTATAGATATGTTATCGGAAATGATATTATTGAGGCAGGATCACCGACTATACATATACATGTATGTATATGTATCGACTCAGATGATAGGCGGTTTCCTTACATATAGTTCAGCTTGTTAGTTCAGCCGTATAGTTTAGTGTAGTTGTTAGATTAGATTAGACTCCTACCTATTTCAAAACTTGCGGATCGTGGGTATTTTAAAAGACAGGTTAAGGGATCTATGGATATTTCAAAAGACGTATCCTTTCTTAAAATCACCGTAGCCCTTATTTTCAAAACCCCACGATTCGTGTTATTCCTAATGGCACCATTGTTTAATATTTAGCTCCCGCTCATTATGGTTGCTCGCTCCGCATCGCATACTTACATTGTTATTTCATATTGCATTGTTGATATTATGCTGTTAGGACACCGGCACCATTACCGATGATGCGTATGTACCACGTACACTTACTTGCCGGCTCACACACATCTTCATCGGTAATTGCCATGTCACGTACACCTTAGAAAATATTTTTGCTTGACTTAGCTTGTTAGTTAGTAATTTGACATGAAATTAGTGTACCTGCTTTACATATGCCAGCTTTGTAGGGTTCCTATGCACTCTCAAGAGGTCTCACAAGGCATCAACCATGCCAATTTCAAAAATTACGGTACCGAGAAACCCTAATACGGATCGTTGGCTAGAAGTTTAGGCGATAAAAGAACTAGTAAACTACATTACTAATAAAGAACGGAAATACAACCTTTGTAGATCCGGTCCTCCACCTCCATAGCTCCGCAATGAAGTCTCCTCGCTGTCCAAATGGAAACCCGGGCTCTAGCGTCGGCTTCATCGGAGAAATGGGCGGGCAAGGTCGTCGGCTTCGTGCCGAAGATGATCTACGTCGAGGCATCACTAGATCAAGCTCCCACTTCACCAAGTCATGAAACTTGTGAAGAAAACACACTCTACTACTTGGTAAGAGGTAGAGGATGAAGAAATAGGAAGTGGGTTCACTTTAGAATTGGATTTCTCACTCATTTGCTCAAGTTTCCATTGTTGAAGCAAGCTTTCTTCAAGTGAAGAAGAAGAAGAAGATGAATATTATGATGAGTATTTTTCAAAAAGGAAATAAAATGAATACTTATCATAATGTAACCATGGTCAAGTGTAGAGAATAGACTAGGGTTAAGTGGAATGGTTAGGGTTAAGCATGAGACAAAATGGTGACTTAGTCAAACCTTCATGAAGCTTCAAAATACAAACAAAGAAAGCCACCATTTTCCCTTTTTCTTTTCCAAAGTAAAATAAATGAAATAAATAAATGAATGAATAAGAAAATGAAAACCCTAACCATTACACAACCATGGTTTAATCTTTACACAAACCCTAGTGAGCATGTATCATCAAACATGATACAAACTTGTGTACAAAAGTATATCACATATACAATGTGCACAATCCAAGTGAGAAAAACCATTTAAAGTGAACCGATACTAGTTAATGCAAAGTAATATATCAAATATATAATTATACATTAAATCATTAAATCAACACTTGATTTAATGATCCGGTCATATCGGATATAACTGACTAATATCAACAGTAACAACTTATCGAATCAACACTTGATCCGATAACCCGGCTATATCGCATATAACCGATCAGTGTCACAAATCGCGAGAATCGAAAACAGTATAACATACTGGTATCATTCTCGGTCCCGCACATATCTCATATGCACTCCTATTTCGTTTCGCTTGAGCTAGGAAACCTCTGTGTAGGACTCTAAAGACTCGTCAATACGCCGGCAGCAGATGATGATCATATCAAGCACCCACAAGCCGCAAGCGGTCTGCTAAACGTAACGGCCACCCGGGTATTGAACGATCAGAAGATCGACGAGCAAGCCCGCTCACACTCCAATGAATCCAACCAGTAACACTTACCGTACAGTCCGGTCTGATCGTCTGATATGTCGCATATCTCGCCTAGGGGTGGTAAACGTCAGACCCCAAAAGCTCGATAAGTCGTGTCGATATGAGGTCTATAACAGTTCGAGAAACTACTGGTAATACTTATCAGTATATCTCAGCAACCCTGGCCAGGGATTTCCGGTTATAGCCAATCGAACACAGCACAACATCAACTCCCTATACCGGGAGAGACGAATCCCCTCCTATCGCTCATTGCCTCCATGTGATTCGGGACTGTACCCAAAAGCCACTGTTTTGCACGCCCTCTTGGACGTGGTAAGGTGGAAATCAAAGCACAGTGGGAACCACACAAGACTCTATGACGATCTCGGGTCAACAGACTACTCTGTACCAGTGTCACCAGAGAACTGCCATCTGACGTAAGGTATAATACCATCTGGGAGTTCTCGGCGAGTCCGTCCAGTGTACCCAGTCTCCACTGAGCACCCGTATATCATCTCCGATGTCAAACACCAATGGATATGGGATCATCCATCGCCCATCTGTATGGGTCGAGAAGGTATACGCTAGTCTACTCTGGTATATCGATGCCCCGTCTCGATACACCCACGACTAGGGACTTTAAAGGATGTACTTATGGACTACCATGTCCCCACTAGTATGATCCGCATCATAGTCCAGGTAGTCAAGTACACATCCTAAGGGCTTTACCAACATGTAACAGAGAGACAATCTTTGTACACGTTAAGGTAAAGAGTAACCAGATAGCATACTATCATGTCGAGCAAGAAAGTCCTCCCTATATATGTCCCAGCATCCACTACAATATACATCCAATGTACAGTAATGGCCTCTAGGGCATACATATAACTAACAATCTCCCACTTGCACTAGGGCCATCTGATAGCAGTGGTTGTAATATCTCATACTCAACCATCCCATAAAAGTCTCTCTCTGGGAATAGGCCTTCGTGAGTGGATCCGCCGTGTTATCCTCTGAGTCTGCTCTCCTAACCTCGATCACCCTGGAGATCAACTATCTCCATGATCAGGTAATGCTGCCTCAGAATATGTCTGGATCACTGATGGGACGGACGTTCCTTGGCATAAGCCACAACTCCATTGTCTCACAATGATAGGAACGTAGTTCATCTCATGAACCTCTATACACCCAAACATCCTCTTTGGTAGCATCTTAAGTAGCGATGTATCCTGCCTTTATCGTCTGGTTAGCCACGGTATCTAGCTTGGAACTCTTCCAACATACCGTCCCTTTACTGAGGGTAAAGACAATGCCTGTGACTGACTTTCAGTCGTCTTTATCACGATGTGAGCCTGGCAGGGGAGTACTACCTACCGGTGATATTACCCGACGCGTCGGATATCCGGAGGATACCGTCGTGGTCTTGAGATGGATGGTAGGGGCCGGTCTGGACTGACGGCGCCCTAGATATTGTGATTGAGACATTGAGATTTCGAGATATTGAGGTACAGAGACTGTGATACAGAGATATCGAGATATTGGGATTACGTTTTGTGCCGATGCTAGGCACTGTTTTATGCTGATTTCATTATGATACCTCATTTTAAAAATACAAAGGAAATCTCACTAAATTATGAAAACAGTTTCTTCATTTACATGTATTCTATTTTCATGCATTCATACCTCATTCATATGATATATTGCTACCTGAGGCACTGACACGGGCACATGAGATTACACTCCGGTTAGATATTTACCCTAGCCTTTGTTATAGGCTGCATGTTATATATATAATTGAGGATATATTATGATCATTGACCTAGGTTGCGTTATTTATGCGATTTCTTTTCGTAGATGTTTTTCTATTCATGAGTTGGCAACTCACCCCCGTTGTGCCACAGTTCTTGCAGGTTTTGCCGTACAGGTTCCATTGCGGCATTTCTGGCACACTGCTCCCTTGCGGGTGAATTGCAATTGGTAGGTGGATTCTTTTGCATCAAGAACCACCATTGTACTTGTATTATTCATTGTATCTAGAATTTCCATCAACCAAAACTTGTATATTGTTTTAGACTTAGACATTAGTGATGTATTATTCGACCTTAGAGTCGCGCTTAGCAGTATTACGGTTTTCATGTTATTATGAGTTTTCTTTTGAGTTTTGATCCTCGCCATTCGGCGTTGTATATTATATTGCTTGTGTGGTTGTGACCATCGATTGACGAAGAGCTAGCTCCCGCTTGGGGATGCCTTTTATCATTGTATATATATTGTTCTTGTTGTACCCCGTTCGGGGCCAGTATTTACAAAAGAAACTCTGCCGAAATTTTTAGAAACGACTTGACATTTTAAAATGCATATTCGGCTTAGTTATTTAAAAACCTTGACTTCAAACATGTTTTCCTTCACTTCTTTAAACCAGTTTTCTTTACTTACTCTTAAAATGGTTTTAGATTTCTGGGCTTTTGGCTTACTTGGATCAGATGGAGTCCTATAAACTTCATATGGTTCAAGGGCCAGTCACGTGCTCTTTCGGGTCATGACAAAGTTGGTATCAGAGCGCTAGGTTGACCTTGGTTCGAGTCTAAGTTTGACTATATGGAGCCTAGGGCGTTTATATATATACAGAACTTAGGCTTGACCTTACGGAACTTAGACTTAGTCGAGGGGGTATTAGACCCGAACTTTCGTCGCGTAGGATGACCCTTGGTTGATGGAATAGGTGACTAAAGTAGAGTGACGTACCGTGGGTATGTTCCGCGGCATACTTACGACACGCCACTCCGCTTAAGGAACCTTAGGATGTACATATTTTCGAGATCAGTGACTCTCTTCATATCCATGATTATACATCCATTTGAGATCCTCGATTCTATTAGTTTCATGATCATACCTTCATTGATGCTGATCCTTCTTATGATCATGTATCCACTCTGGATCTGTTGTTCTCTTTCTTGCCATTGATCTGCTCTCTTCGATACTCGATTGAGATTCATGTCGCCATGTTTGAGTGCAGTTTGGGCTGCTGCTAGGGTTACGGTCGGTGCGAGCTCGTCTAGTACGAGGGCCGACCATTGTGTTTTCTGGTGACATGGGAACGTCTCGAGTTAGTATTGGTGATTGTGACCTCTAGTGGAGGCGAGTGCTTGGTCTTGCACCGGATGATCGGGTCATTGTTAGAGCTGCCAGTTGAGAGAGGACTGGTGATGTACAGCATGCCTCAGAGGTTATGATGTCGCCTACCGTGCAGACAGATGGACCAGCTGTTGCTGAGTTTGACAGGATGTCGCTTCCGGAGCTTACGAGCTGAGATTGCCGGAGCTTTCAGGCAGATATGAGGCAGATGATAGCTAGTCTACCCGATTTGAGAGACGAAGGTGATTCGTCCGATTTATGCACCGGAGCGGGCCCAGTTGAGTTGAAGATTTCCAGTGTGGAGAGTCTTACTCAGATCTAGAGCAGACCGATTCAGAGATGACCGCCTATGTATCGCCTTTCCTGGAGGATTGAGGCGTTGTTCGGCATACAGGCGAATGAGCCAGTTGTTGCTGCAAATGACGAAATATCGCCCAGATGGTTGGAGCTACTGCAGCATGAGCATATACTTAGAGATATGATGGACGGTCGCTAGTCACCTGAGGATAAATGACTAGGACATGTGGTTCGTTCGTTTACCGATGCGAGGTCATCAGATAGATTGTTTCCAGCTAGAGACGACTTCACGCAGGTTCGTTGAGAGTCGATAGAGACGATCGAATGTCAGAAGCCCATTTTCCAAGTTTAAAGTATACGGAAAGACATGCAGGTGATTCTATGGACCCTCTAGAAGAATGAAACCCTAACTCGACTTAATGACCGCGTGAAAGCCTTTGAACCTTAGGGTTTGCGGCAGTTCCGCGGCGCCATTAGTGAGGCTTGGGTTGGCCCTTCTACGGCTGGACCACCGACGCTGTGGCATGTACTCGATACTATTAAACTGTACCCATGATGTTGATCTCTTGGGGGATTATGAGGTTCTGACGAGTCGATCGGACGATTCGACATCTTTCGGATATCATGTGATGGGATGCATTGCTTGGGAGACTCCAGATACGAGTATAGCCGTTGGAGCACAGTCCATGCAGCCACGATGAGATGAGTCCGAATCAGTCGATATTGAAGCAGAGTGAAGAAAAGAGTTCGCAAGAGATTTCGACGAGATGACGTCCCACTCCGCTAACATCAGAGATGTTATACGCACCCAGAGGCGTGGTATATGGATATATTTTCCAGAAAGAAGCGCGATAAGTATGCAGCCGTTCCGGAATAAGAATTAGCTTCAGCAATGGATGATGACTTCCGGGCAATCCGGCAGGAATGAGATTTGAGAGAGAAACCTCGACAGGACCTTTGTGGAAAACGATACGAGAAGACCTAGACCCAGGAGTGGTCATGTTGCGCATACCCAGCAGGCCAGAGTTCGGCATCGTCGACAAGGTAGTTGAACAGGTTCGGATAAAGGACCTTACCAAGATGCGTTGCGAATTGATCAAGGACGGACGAGTGTTGAGTATTCCTTCGATGGTTGGGACGTGTTCCCGAGGACCTATTCGGACAGACATCTTCTACAGAATGATGAAGCTACAAAGTACGCGATTTCGAGTCCATGCGAGAGACTTCAGATTGACCGTGGCCGAGAACAGTGCAGTGCGTAGATAGCATGGCGTAACGTCATAGTGGACGACGATAGGGACAGGTGGAACCAGAGGTTCGGGCGAGACGCTGACGAGCTGTCATTACTTCCCGTCGAGACTAGAGACCTGATATGCTTACAGAGGTGTTGGGATGCGACCAATTTCCGAGAAAATATTGTGCTGAGGACACAGATGTCTATCGAGTGAGAAGAGATTATGCAAGAGAGCCAGCCTCCGTACAGTTCGGCATAGACAAGATCGGAAGAGACCTTGAGCAGGATTCCTTCGAGGACATTGCTGCAATGATGTTTGCACCCAGGATCAGATGTGTGACATGCATTCAGAGTGCCAGAGGCCGACGCCAGTGATATGCTGCTTTATGAGTGGTCGTGAGGATCGACCGAGAGATGACCAGAGAAGTGCCAGAACGGAATCGTCCCCGTTAGCACACCTGACAGGGCCGATGAGCCGATCGATTGTGAGATTGGTAATCCACAGAGAAGATAAGGACGCAGAGACAGAGGACGCCAGACCGTGAGCAAGAGGCAAGTAGATATCCTGCGCTGCTAGCAGTGGATGCACCGACTCCTTCTCGACCTTGAAGGAGGAACTACCGACGACGGTACTTATGATTTGTGATTTTGTGATTCGATTATCACGTATATGTCATCTTGGATTTTGGTATTTTGGGCATTCTATTGCATGATTTAGTTTTGATGACTGAGTTTCATGATATTGTTTCATGCACCCACTGGATATTTATATTTTGCGCATAAGTTATTACATTCGAGGTATTGATTGTGATTTCACGCCTATCTTATACAGTGATTTGATTTACACTTCCAGCATAGTTTTCATGCACCTTTAGTGTTTTGATATACGATTTTGGTGCACGCCAGATGCACTAAATCGGGATTCTTCGTGCATGTCACATGCACCTGATTTTTACTGTCAGGCACACACGTTGCCTACGACAGATGTTTCGTGCACACCAGTTGCACCTAGATGTTGTTTTGTACACCTGTTTGACACATATATGGATTTTGATTTCTTGCGCACCAGACACACAGGATATTCTTATATATGCATTTTGGAGATTGATTTCTAGTAGAGCAGTACATTTTTATGATATTCGCTATGTATTAATGTTTTCGGAGCCCCGACAAATTGGATTTTTACTGAAATGTTTTAGTATTGGGGGTTTAAATTTAAATTCGGGGACCGAATTTCTTTAAGGGGGGTAGATTGTAACATTTCATAAAGATAAAATATTAATTTTGGGAATTTTTATAATTTAATATTATTTTATTGAATATTTTAATATTTTGGTATTATTAAATACAAATAAATGGGAAAAAATTTTGGAAAATTATGGAAAATTCTAAAATAGGGTAAATTAGATAATTATGCCATTTCTAAGTTTAATTGATTAGTTATATGCTAAGTTAGTGCTAATCGAGATTAAAAATCGCTAATCGGGTTTTTAGCATTTTTGTGCAAAACATGCACATATCATTCTTTTTAACACTTGTGCATTTTCACCATGGTTTGCTTTGGGGTTACTATTTATGTGAGAAGGGTATTTGAAGAGAAAAGAAAAGGAAAAGAAAAGGGGTTTTATATTAAAGAATGAGGTTTGGTGAGAAAGAGAGGTATGGGCACCCTTGACTAAACACTTAGCCATTTTTCCCTTCCCTCATTCTCCTCCCTCTCCTCCTTTCTCCTGCTGCTGCTGCTCCTCCAAATCCCTCCCCTTTTCAAAGCCCCAAATCATCTCAAATACAATCCCAAAACCCCAATCTCATTTCATTAAAAGTGTGCACAAGCTCTTGATCTACACTTTGGACTAAAGAAGCAAGGATTTTGGCCACTAGGGGCAACTCAAGAATTTTATTGAGTTGACAAATGAGGTATTTTCTGGATCATTAACTTAGTTTTAGCATTTCCTTCACCCCCGTGTTATGATTGAACCGATATTGTGTGATTTGGTGACTTGAGGTAAAACCTAGTTAGGGTTGTGAAGAATTATGAGTTGTAATGTGAAATTGAGTTCAATAGAGGCTACACCAACACCCTAGTGTATGAATTGAGACCCTAACCTGAAGCTTTAACCCAGAATACGGATTTTAGAAACCGATATCGAAGAAATTGTGGAATCTGTGAAGGGTATATTGAATCTTCTATCACCCGAGACACCTGAAAATAAAATTGATTGGACAGTGGCATGTGCAGGCATCCAGGAAGCTACCACCAAGACCCCAACCCCTAACTCATCAAGCCGGCCGCAGATTAATTCCGTTTGGCCGCAATTTGCGGCCTGGACCCCACCAAACTGGGTCGTTTTGGTTTTGGTGTTCCCTTATCTGTAGATTAGGCCCTTGGTATGTATAGATTTGTCTAATTGGACCTAGGGTGAAATCTGGAACATATTTCCTAAGTTGCTGTTTTGGATTCGTGTTTCCGTATTCCGTATTTTTAAGTCTGAATTTGTGTATTGTGTTTTACCTCGACTATTTGGCGTTTATACGACGATATAGAGGATTTATTGATGGTTTTGAAGGCGTGCCATAGGTTCTAACCTATAGGCCTCTTATCGAATCGTTTTGGGTTTCGTGTGCCGTGTTAGCTTTGATTTGGTTTTAATACGCATATACGACACTTTGATGTGTAGGTACCCCATGAAGACTACGGGACGACAAGAAAACGCGTGGTGACATCGAAAGATGGAGACGCAATGTGAGTAGATTATATCTACTGGGGGAAGTCGAGTGGATGGCGTATAGCACCCCCGCAGTCCATAGTTGTTATATATATATATATATATGATAGTTAGGTGTACTATGGATAGTGTAGGGTTAGAAGTGACTAGTGTAGTTCATAGTCGCGAACCTGAGAATTGTTTTTCACCTACACGCACACCCTTGCATATTCATTATACATGCACTGTGTTTGATGATATTGGATGACAGTGGAGATGAGTCGATGAGATTTGATTTGAGGCCATGAGATCGGTGATTTGGCAAGGTTCGTATTTGAGATATGACATGATGTTGTAGAGGGTCCTTTGGCGTAGTGTTTCAGACACGTGCATCCATACGTAGGTGGTATCAGTATTGTACTAGACGTAGGTCAGTACCCCGATCATGATATTTGATAAAGAGGATACCAGATGAATAGTATGACGAATGTGATATTGACCCGTACCCAAATTTGGGATGCCGTACGACGGATTTACGTACGAGCTATATATTGATGATTGATCCGCACTCTTGACTTGGGATGTCTGACTATAGATATGTTATCGGAAATGATATTATTGAGGCGGGATCACCGACTATACATATACATGTATGTATATGTATCGACTCAGATGATAGGCGGTTTCCTTACATATAGTTCAGCTTGTTAGTTCAGCCGTATAGTTTAGTGTAGTTGTTAGATTAGATTAGACTCCTACCTATTTCAAAATTTGCGGATCGTGGGTATTTTAAAAGACAGGTCAAGGGATCTACGGATATTTCAAAAGACGTATCCTTTCTTAAAATCACCGTAGCCCTTATTTTCAAAACCCCACGATTCGTGTTATTCCTAATGGCACCATTGTTTAATATTTAGCTCCCGCTCATTATGGTTGCTCGCTCCGCATCGCATACTTACATTGTTATTTCATATTGCATTGTTGATATTATGCTGTTAGGACACCGGCACCATTACCGATGATGCGTATGTACCACGTACACTTACTTGCCGGCTCACACACATCTTCATCGGTAATTGCCATGTCACGTACACCTTAGAAAATATTTTTGCTTGACTTAGCTTGTTAGTTAGTAATTTGACATGATATTAGTGTACCTGCTTTACATATGCCAGCTTAGCATTATAGTTATTACTTGTCACTTCATGCATACTGTTATTCATTGTTATGCTGCATTCATGGTTTTACATGCTATTGATGATTTGGATTCGGATTTCCATGAGATTTTCTGGATTTGGGGGGGGGGGGGGGGGGGAAACCGCAAAACTTATATAAACTGCTTTCTATCTTTTTAAATAAAAAGTGCGGTTTTTCCCATGATGTATGAGTCGTCCACCATGAGTTTGCTGATGGATTTCGAGACCCGATTCGAGGAGACGGATGAACCGTTTCGGGAACATGGTGGACCCGGTAAGGTACCCCGGGGCAAGAAGCGCGTGATGATGACGATGTGAGCCTGGCAGGGGAGTACTACCTACCGGTGATATTACCCGACGCGTCGGATATCCGGAGGATACCGTCGTGGTCTTGAGATGGATGGTAGGGGCCGGTATGGACTGACGGCGCCCTAGATATTGTGATTGAGACATTGAGATTTCGAGATATTGAGGTACAGAGACTGTGATACAGAGATATCGAGATATTGGGATTACGTTTTGTGCCGATGCTAGGCACTGTTTTATGCTGATTTCATTATGATACCTCATTTTAAAAAATACAAAGGAAATCTCACTAAATTATGAAAACAGTTTCTTCATTTACATGTATTCTGTTTTCATGCATTCATACCTCATTCATATGATATATTTCTACCTGAGGCACTGACACGGGCACATGAGATTACACTCGGGTTAGATATTTACCCTAGCCTTTGTTATAGGCTGCATGTTATATATATAATTGAGGATATATTATGATCATTGACCTAGGTTGCGTTATTTATGCGATTTCTTTTCGTAGATGTTTTTCTATTCACGAGTTGGCAACTCACCCCCGTTGTGCCACAGTTCTTACAGGTTTTGCCGTACAGGTTCCATTGCAGCATTTCTGGCACACTGCTCCCTTGCGGGTAAATTGCAATTGGTAGGTGGATTCTTTTGCATCAAGAACCACCATTGTACTTGTATTATTCATTGTATCTAGAATTTCCATCAACCAAAACTTGTATATTGTTTTAGACTTAGACATTAGTGATGTATTATTCGACCTTAGAGTCGCGCTTAGCAGTATTACGGTTTTCATGTTATTATGAGTTTTCTTTTGAGTTTTGATCCTCGCCCTTCGGCGTTGTATATTATATTGCTTGTGTGGTTGTGACCGTCGATTGACGAAGAGCTAGCTCCCGCTTGGGGATGCCTTTTATCATTGCATATATATTGTTCTTGTTGTACCCCGTTCGGGGCCAGTATTTACAAAAGAAACTCTGCCGAAATTTTTAGAAACGACTTGACATTTTAAAATGCATATTCGGCTTAGTTATTTAAAAACCTTGACTTCAAACATGTTTTCCTTCACTTCTTTAAACCAGTTTTCTTTACTTACTCTTAAAATGGTTTTAGATTTCTGGGCTTTTGGCTTACTTAGATCAGATGGAGTCCTATAGACTTCATATGGTTCAAGGGCCAGTCACGTGCTCTTTCGGGTCGTGACATACTCGAAGGAACACATGATCTCCCACATCAAACTCGAGTTTAAGTCGTCGACGATCAGCATATGACTTCTGTCTACATTGAGCCGCTTTCATTCTATCTCGTATCAATTGAATCTTCTCTGTAGTTTCCTGTACTATTTGCGGTCCCAAAATGCCACTCTCGCTAAGTTCCGTCCAGCAAACGGGTGATCGAAATTTCCTCCCATACAAAGCTTCAAAGGGTGCCATCTGGATCGTCTCCTGAAAACTGTTGTTGTACGAGAATTCTACCAAAGGTAGGCGACGATCCCAACTGCCACCAAAATCAAGACTATAAGCCCGAAGCATATCTTCTAGTATCTGAATGGTCCGCTCCGACTGACCGTCTGTCTGTGGGTGGAAAGCTGTACTAAAACTCAGCCGCGTACCAAGAGCGTCCTGAAGTTTCTGCCATAGCCTGCTAGTGAACTGGGTACCTCGATCTGATACTATGCATGTCGGCACTCCATGTAGACGTACAATCTCATCGATATAAACCTGTGCATACTGAGCAAATCCATGCGTCGTCTTTACTCGAAGAAAATGAGCAGCCTTTGTCAACCTATCCACAATCACCCAAATGGAATCATACCCTCTGCTAGTCCTGGGTAGACCCACCACGAAATCCATGGAAATCTGTTCCCATTTCCATTTTGGAATGGGTAAGGGCTGCAGCTCCCCGGCTGGCCTCTGGTGTTCTGCTTTGACTTGCTGACAAGTCAAGCATCGTGAAACATAATCTGTAACATCCTTCTTCATTCCTTCCCACCAATAAATATTTTTCAAATCACGATACATTTTGGTGGAACCAGGATGAATGCTGTATGCTGAACTGTGGCCATCCTCCAAAATCTCACGCCTCAATCCGTCAGAATCTGGCACACAGAGACGAGTCCTAAAACGTAATACTCCATGATCATCAATCATAAACTCCGTCTCCCTGCCCTGCCTAACCTGATCCATAATCTCCATCATACAAGTATCTGTGGGCTGCGCCTCTCGGATGCTATCCAATAACTGAGGTCGGGTGCGCACATGTGCTAGCTGGCCTCCTGCCGACGTAAACTCAAACTGTATACGACTATCACATAAGATCTGCCAGTCAGTAGAAGACTGTCTCTGCAAAATGCTTAAATGAGATAAACTACCTCCAGGCCTCCTACTCAAGGCATCTGCTACTACATTTGCCTTGCCTGGATGGTACAAGATCTCGCAGTCGTAATCTTTCACCAGTTCCATCCATCTACGCTGCCTGAGGTTCAGATCTCTCTGCTGAAAGATATACCTTAAGCTTTTATGATCTGTGAAGATTTGACACGATTCTCCATACAAGTAATGTCTCCAAATCTTCAATGCGAATACTACAGCAGCCATCTCTAGATCATGAGTGGGATAGTTTTGTTCATGCCTCTTCAACTGTCGAGAAGCATAGGCTATAACTCTGCCGTGTTGCATCAACACACAGCCTAGACCCACTCTAGAAGCATCGCAATACACGACGAAACCCCCTGACCCGGAAGGTAAAGATAATACAGGCGCAGTTGTCAAACGCGTCTTCAACTGTTGGAAACTCTGCTCACACGCATCTGTCCACTGAAATGGAACTTCCTTCCTAGTCAATCCTGTCAAAGGTGCCGCTATCCGTGAGAAATCCTGTACGAAGCGTCTGTAATAACCTGCCAGAGCTAAGAAACTCCGAACCTCCGTAACTGACATAGGCCTGGGCCAGTGTTGTACCGCTTCAATCTTCTTTGGGTCCACACATATACCTTCTCTTGTAACTATGTGACCCAAGAACTCCACACTATCGAGCCAAAAAGCACACTTAGAAAATTTTGCATACAGCTGATGCTCCTTCAAGGTCTGCAATGTGATACGTAAATGCTGCTCGTGCTCCGTCTGACTCCGAGAATATACAAGAATATCATCTATGAAAACTATAATAAACCGATCGATAAATGGTCTAAAGATACGGTTCATCATATCCATAAATGCTGCTGGGGCGTTGGTGAGTCCGAACGACATCACCAGAAATTCATAATGCCCATATCTCGTACGAAATGTCGTCTTCGGAATATCGTCCTTCCGAACACTCAATTGATGATACCCTGACCTCAAGTCAATCTTCGAGAAGAACCCAGCTCCTTGCAACTGATCGAACAAGTCATCTATACGTGGTAATGGATACCTGTTTCGTACAGTGACGCGATTCAGCTGTCGGTAGTCAATGCACATTCTCATACTACCGTCCTTCTTTTTAACAAATAAGACAGGAGCTCCCCACGGTGAAACACTAGGACGAACAAGTCCTCTATCTAATAACTCTTGCAACTGGCTTTTGAGTTCCTTCAATTCCGTCGGTGCCATTCGATAGAGTGGTATAGAAATAGGCTCCGCACCCGGAATCAAGTCGATGCAAAATTCGATATCTCGATCAGGTGGCAATCCTGGTAACTCGGCAGGAAATACCTCAGGAAATTCTCGTATGATCGGAATTTGATCCAATGGAACCTCCGTGACCCCTAAGTCCTGAACGAAGGCCAAGAACCCATGACAACCCTTCTTCAAGAGTCGCCCCGCACAAAGAGCAGAAATCATGTTGACAGGGGTTAACTTGCAATCCCCCTGCACAACAAACACCGGTTCACCTGGAAAACAAAATCTAACCGCTTTTCCTCGGCAATCTACATAGACATGACAAGCAGCTAACCAATCCATACCAAGAAGTATGTCAAAATCTAACATGTCTAGGAGAATCAGATCAACTAGCGAATCTCTATCACCAATGCGCACCGAACACGATCTGAATACGTGCCGAGCTATAAAAGAATCTCCAACCGGGGTAATCACTACCAATGGTAACTCTAAAAATGATGACTCTTTCCCCAACAAAAGTGCGAATCGTGAAGATACATAAGAATGTGTAGAACCGGGATCAAATAAAACATGTGCCTCTAATGAGCATACTGTAAGAGTACCTGTCACGACCGCATTTGATGCCTGGGCATCCTGTGGAGTCAGCGCAAATACCTGTGCCTGTCCCCTGCCTGCATCCTGTCGTCCTCTACCTCTATCTCCTCGACCTCTATGAGCACATCCTGCAAAGCCTCGACCTCGTGGTACAACTGCCTGGCGTGTAGCGCCAACTGGGGGAGGAAGTAAAGCCATCGGCTTAGGAGGTGGAAGGGGTAAAGCAGCCTGTGGAGTATTAGTTCCACCATAACGTGTACACCCTCTAGCTGTATGCCCTGGACGCCCGCAATTATAACATGTAAGTAGGGTCCCCTGATCATCGGGGTATGAACTGAACATCTGGCCTTGTGCCCCACCTCATCCGACACTGCGGCCTGGAGTATATCTGCCTGGATGTGACCCTCTATCTCTGCCAAACTGTCTATTCATCGGCAAAATCGGTCTACTCCTCTTTGGCTCCGGAACGACCACTGACTCGCTCAACCGCTCCTCTACTCGAATCGCCGCATCCATGGCCTGTGCATATGTATCAAAATGCTGGGAGCCTATCGCCAGATACAACTGTGTGTCCAAACTCCTTAGGAACCTCTTCACCCGAAGCTCCTCCGTAGGTACTAAGTATAGGGCATAGCGCGACAGCTGGGTGAATCGTAAGTCATAATCTGCTACTGACATACTTGCTGATTTCCTCAACGCTTCAAAACTGCTAGCTCTAGCGTCCCTCACACTCTGGGGAAGAAATCTAGCAAGAAAAACCGTAGAAAACTCGGTCCACGTCATCGGAGGAAGATTCGTAGCTCGACCTCTCTCCATCGACTCACACCACTCCTGTGCAAGTCCCTCCAAACGAAAGCTAGTCAGCTCCACTGACCTAGCATCAGAACATCGCAATGATCTGCCAATCCTCGCCATCCTGTCAAGAAAAGACTGAGGATCTTCCGCCACATCGGTCCCTGTAAATACCGGGGGTCTCAATCTCATAAACTCTGCAAGTGATACCTCCATCACTCCCGTATCTACAAGCGCCACCGTCTGTGTAGGCTGTACCTCGGACTCTGCTATGGTCGGTGCTGAATCCGGTCTCAGTACTCGAGTGGCCTCAGCTAACTGTCCTACCACTCGCTGTAATCCCAACATACCCTCCTCAATCCTAGTCATGCGATCTGGAGGAGGAGGATCAACATGCTCATGCACCGCTGGAACGTCCGGTGTACCAGTCGTCATCACAGGCGGACTCGCCCTAGCTGCATCTCTGGCTGCGGCTCGCCTAGCCCGTGTAGCCATAGCAACTGGAACAAGAAACGAGAATTGATAAGGTGTAGGAACAGAAGCAATTAATCACGAAAGATCAACTGAAGAATAGATCAAGATAAACATCCTAAGGTTAGTTAGGCTGAATACGATAACGTAAATATGCCGCGGAACATACGTACGGTACTGCATTCATCCTAATTCACCTACTCCATCAAACCAAAAGTCATCCTAACTCTCGGACTCACATCAACCTATTGAAATCCCTTACTTAATTCCGTAAGGTTACTCCTAAGCTCTGATACCAACTTTGTCACGACCCAAGTGTGGATGTGACCGGCACTTAGATTGTGTCATATCTAAAGATATGCACAAAGTCCAAGTAAGCCGAAAACCAAGATCAAAATACCTTATTGCGGAATTATTTATGAAAAATTTAGTTTTTAAGTAAAAATCCCAATTTATGTGGTTAATTTATCAAACAAACAATAAGGGTTAAGTTTAGTTGTATTCCTAGTTGGAATCAACAATATTAACAATGTATATGAATGTAAACATATAGAATATCACTATGAATCTCATAAGAAAGAAACTATAATAAAAAGACCAACTGATCTCAACTATCCATATATATATAATCTCTCATTCTAAGTCAAAATACAGGTTTGATGGAGACTTTCTAGATACAAAATACAAAATCAAAAAGGAAGGTTACTATATGTAACCTACCTATCAAAAGATGAAATACAACTGTAAATGTAGCTCTGCCTCGCAGCTACCCGTCCACTCTATCTCTGCAAGGAACTGTGGCACAACGGGGGTGAGTTGCCAACTCAGTGAATATAACTAACATATAACGGTGAATAAAGTAAATATGAAAATCATATTATCTGAAATGTGAACACGTATAATGTATGATTATCTGTGAAAAATCATCAATGCACGAAGTAAAGCTCATAATGCCACTGAAATCTCATCATCTATTCTCAATAAATTCATTTCTCCGTGTCCATCAACGACACAAAACTTCCATTTCTCACAGGCATCATTCCTCGAATGATTCTGATATCTCAAAGTCCACTATGTATCCGACTGTATTCTGGTGTCACGACCCAAGTGTGGATATGACCGGCACTTAGATTGTGTCATATCTAAAGATATGCACAAAGTCCAAGTAAGCCGAAAACCAAGATCAAAATACCTTATTGCGGAATTATTTATGAAAAATTTAGTTTTTAAGTAAAAATCCCAATTTATGAGATTAATTTATCAAACAAACAATAAGGGTTAAGTTTAGTTGTATTCCTAGTTGGAATCAACAATATTAACAATGAATATGAATGTAAACATATAGAATATCACTATGAATCTCATAAAGAAAGAAACTATAATAAAAAGACCAACTGATCTCAACTGTCCATATATATATAATCCCTCATTCTAAGTCAAAATACAGGTTTGATGGAGACTTTCTAGATACAAAATACAAAATCAAAAAGGAAGGTTACTATATGTAACCTACCTATCAAAAGATGAAATACAACTGCAAATGTAGCTCTGCCTCGCAGCTACCCGTCCACTCTATCCCTGCAAGGAACTGTGGCACAACGGGGGTGAGTTGCCAACTCAGTGAATATAACTAACATATAACGGTGAATAAAGTAAATATGACAATCATATTAACTGAAATGTGAATACGTATAATGTATGATTATCTGTGAAAAATCATCAATGCACGAAGTAAAGCTCATAATGCCATTGAAATCTCATCATCTATTCTCAATAAATTCGTTTCTCCGTGTCCATCAACGACGCAAAACTTCCATTTCTCACAGGCATCATTCCTCGAATGATTCTGATATCTCAAAGTCCACTATTTATCCGACTGTATTCCCCACCGACTCAGTCTAGATAACACTGTAAATTCGTAACCGTATATCCACCGACTCGGTTCGGAATAAATACCACGAATCCGTAACCGTATATCCACCGACTCGGTTCGGAATAAACTCAAATCATAAAAACGTCTTAATATGTACATGTAACATAAATCATGGAAATTACCAGATCTATGGGATAGTATTCAAAATTTAAAACCATAAATCCTCTATACTTCAATTACCGCGTATCTAAACAAGAAATAAACATATACTAACATGACATAAATGATGCCATTTACTACTATTATTGATATGTGAAATATGATTTAATTTCATGTCAATAAGTATTATTTTTAAGTGTGAAGTGACATAGTAATATCGACGAGATGTGTGTAGCATGTAAGACGTGCACGTGGCATGACTCGTCGATAATTGTGAAGTGTTCTAACAACTAAGCAATTTATATATATATATATAATGAATGCAATTTATCAACTAAGCATACCAATATAAAACATTAAGTGAAGTAAAATTACGGGCAAAACACGCCATCTTTACAAAATTCCCCGGTAGATGTTTAGTCTATTCACCGGAAAGGTCGAATCTACTCCGGAATTGCTAATCCTTTCCCTTTCCTCGCTGCTTCCGTAAATCTTGTATCCCAATCTAAATTTACAATTTAACTTATATAAGAAAATTGGCTATTCCGATATAACGGAAATGAAAAACACCCTTTCCCACTTACAAGTTACATACTATTCGATTATATCAAGTTATTAAACACTTAATCTTGCTGGATTTTAACCTAAATCTGTACTGTTATAGAATAGAAAACGCGACGTGTTTTAGTCGTATCGTATATAGTGTTTTGAATTATCCTTTCCGATATATGTTTCCAGATCCTTTTTAAAGTGAAACTAATTTAATTAAACAGTACCAAAATATCCAAAATTACACACTGGAACCTACCCAACAGAGCAAACCCACCTAGCTCCCTCCATGGCCGGCGACGCTGGATTTTCCCCTATAGCCGCCGGCCAAAAACCGGCCCCCTGGTGTCGTGGTCCTATGGTTTGTTCTAGTGGTTTCCTACATCATTTTAACTCTGTTTAATTAATTTAATTATCTTCCAGATCAAAGCAGATTTTAACAGAGATTAATTTTAACTAAAATACGATATTATGTGACTTGATTAACTTTAAACTAAATAAGCTACAGAATTTAATCCCTACTGTGTTTAAGAGTTTTTACCCTCCTCTATAGCTGTAGGAATAACCCTCTAAGATTGATAAGCTCCTTCTAGCTTGATGATGTACAATCTCTAAGAATAAAGCTTCTTCTTCTTCTTCTCCTCCTTGTTCTTTCTTTTCTCCTTTAATTTTTTTTTCTTTTCTTTTAATTCTCTTGAGTTTTAAATCTCAGTTTACAACTGAATAGTTGTTTTATATAAGAGTGGAGGAAAAGAAAAGGGAAGGTGGAGGTGTCAAAAGCTAAAGTGTGCATGTTTCATGCAAGGAGGAGGTGGAAGGTGAATGTGCTCATACAAGCATGAGGTGTTTTTAGCTTTATCTTCAATTTTTGTTTTAATTTAATTATAATTTCAGAACTAAATTGATTTCTATCCACTTTCATTTATACCCTCAACAATATCCTATTTGCATAAGAAAACTTAAACTTTACAAACTAACCCCTCACAACTTAAGTTATTATAAAACACCCATTTTATAAAAATGAAGCTAAATTTATCATTAAAACCCTTATAACTTACTTAATTTGCATTCAAAAATTCTAATTTAATTTGTACTACATATAACTTATGAAGATTGACATATTTTATTTTAACAGTTTTGTGATTTATCAAATTATTATTAATTTAATTAATTTTATTTATTTCTAATATTCCAAATGTTACAGGTTTTCCTGTAATTTATTACGGGATCAGTTTTTTGGAGTTGCCAGTTTGTTTTCCGTTTCGGCCATTTTTCTATGTATCTTTCATTGGCTGAAGATTGGTGGAGGAGGGCTTATTTGCATTTGTGCAAATAAGCATTTTGGAGGGTTGTCTTTGCATATTGTTGTATCATGATGATTCTTCCACCCTTGACTTTCTTGAGTTCATGATGGCATGACTTTTGTGATGGTGATGGGTTATGATGAGGTTGGTGGAGTGTTGTTTTTGATGGGTGATGATTTCTTTTCATGATCACCCTTTCTCTCTCTTGGATATGGTTGGGCCTCACTCATTTTTCCACTCCTCTCTCTCATTCCATTAGCTTGAGGTCGGCCAAGCTCTTGAGGAAGGCTGCCCAATTTTTGGTGGGGTTTTTCTTGTTCTCTTGATGCTCCAAAAATTCCCAAGTTCATTCAGAAAAAGTTCATATATCATTCCTCCACTTATATGGCAACTTCCACAACCCCAAAGAGACATAAGTTCTACAGTTAACCTACAGCAATTCTTGGGCACGTCGGCTCGCCAACTTCGTGCCCGAGTTGCCTCGGTCCAGAGGTGGGAGCCCGTAAAAGAAGCCGGCGATGTGGTGCCCTTCCGGCGAGAAGGTGAAGACTGGAGATTCCGCAGGGGATCGGGACGACGACGAGAAGACCGAAGGACACGGATCGCTCGGTATATCTCTCTACCCCGTTCTTTAGTTAGCTAGAATTAGATAAATGGCCCGATCCGAGACTTTTGTGCGCGGTGGTGCCGGTTTAAAAGTTAAAGTTAATTATCGCTTCCGCATTTTTGGCCTCGGAACGACGGCCGGGGCGCCGCCGTGCACTTACAATGGTATCAGAGCCACGCCATTAACCTAGTCTAGCTTTGTCTAATGTGTTTACATTTCCGATCGAACAAAATTCCAAAAACCGCATTTTCAAAAGCATCAGGTTTCTGTCGAAATTTTTTTGGGCTCTAAAAATTTTTCAGGTTGTTGCAGAATACTGTGCAGGGTGTTCTAAGAGCTCTGTAAAAATTTGGTCATCGTTTGGTACTGTTCAGCTGCGGAACCGTGGCCAAAGCCATGCTTGGGCCGCGGTTCCGCCGCCACTTAGCCTCCTCACTGGACCAATTTTTTACAGAGGGTCTTGGACAGGGAAATTGGGGTTTTGGGATAATCTTTTTGGGCCTAGATTTTCTGTGTGTGCTACAGTAGTGCTTGGGGCCCACTTGGGTAAATTTGATCGATCGAATATTTTAAACACATTAGTTCACAGTATTTACATTATATCTGCGACCCTGAATGTCACTTGATCGGTAAATCCTGTCTAACTGCTATAGCCCGGTTAGACGGATTTGCAAACGTGACATTCACGTTGATGTTTTGTGATTGTGCTGTGATGTTGCGGATTGGTCGTGGGGGATAGCCTGGATGCAATACTAGTACAGTTTTGGTTGTATTATGTACATTTGATATTGCGGGACGAGCGTCCGACATGTGGACTGCCGTCACTGCCTGTTGTATATTATTCTTTTGGGGCACGACCGGGTCGAGGTCGATGTACCCGTTGTATGTATATTTTACTTTCTGTACTAGGATTACCCCAAGGTGGGGTGCACGGATAGCCGGGTTCTAGAGGGCAACGGGCCCGCATCTCATGGCGGTGAGATGGAGGGGGCCTCACTCTAGAATTGACGGGCTATTCGCCGCACTAGTAGGGGGTACACGTTGACCCAGGAGGGGTGCCCAAGTTTCCGAATTCCGTGAAGTGCTAGGTGGTCCATTCACGTTGCTGAAGGGGGCTGCCTCACTTTAGGTTTTGGCGGGTAACTTGCCGCGCCCGTAGGGGTCTAGGATTTCATTGCACAGGCTATCCACACGACCAGGGGAACGTCGGGTTTCAGTAGCGGCTCTATGAAACCCGGGGATCCCAGATATCTGTATTGTTCTGTGATGATGTACATTTCTGTGATGTTGCATTTTATCACGCCTTAAGCGAAAATTATATATATTATATATATACTAGTAGATGTTGTATATGTTTTGCATCCGCGCTAGTCCAGTCCCCGCTCTGTCGTTAGTTAACTAACCTAATGGGTAATGACGGGACCCAGTGGCGAATGCGGATGGCATATACGTACGTCATTATTTTCGTTCTTTCTTGGTGTGATCAATTGATGGGATTGCATTGATTCGGATCAATGCAAACTAAACAAACCTAATTGATGTTGTTGGAACAATTTTTTAAAAATCTGTTATTGCAAGGACGTTCACTTTTGTTTTGCACAGTGGTATTCAGTTGGAATATCCTGCTCCTCAATCGACGAGGCAAGGGCCGAGATCCCTTCACCGGGAGTGACCCCTTGGACAAAAGTTTGCGTCAGGGCAATAACTTCACTATAGTCGTTTACTTTTGCTTTGCATCGTGGTATTCAGTTGGAATATCCTGCATCTCATTCTATGGGGAAAGAGCCGAGATCCCTTCACCGGGAGTGACCTCTTTAGCAAAGGTTTTCGTCACTATATTTTTATAAAGCTATCTAGTTCCTTCAACGATATCAAGTTCATTACGTTAAAGGTTTTTCGCCAGAAACCATTCGTAGCCCTCTGTCGTTTCATATGAATAGTCAATAGTATTCAAGCTGTGTATGTTGGCCAAAGTCAAAGCACAGTGATTGGTAGCTATTGGGTATTCATATGCAGCATAGATAGATGCGTTGGTTTGGGACAGTCGTACAACTATTTTGGCCAAAGTCAAGGGTATGTACGGGTGGGTTCAAATTAACCTGGAGAATGACGGGTAGAACTTGACATTGACTTATGATATGTTGGCCAAAGTCAAGGTCATAAGAGCATGGGGCAAAAATCACATCGGGAGTTTCTAAAGAAACTGAAACTTGCCAGATATGCGCATACCTTCTGGAGTGTGATAACGTGAGTGAAGTCCGTCATGTTTTCATGCGATGATAGTTGGATCCCGATTCCCACTGATGAGTTGGTTTACTCCTCGGGTGATCCCGACTAATTCTTCTTTCTGGTTTGGAGGAGAATTTGACGGTACAGTGGGAGGTTTCCTGATTAGATAAATTGGTAACCATTCTGATCTAGGTTAGAGTGCACGCTGAGTGTTTCTTTTCTCTCTCTCTTTGGCAGCGACTATTGACCTGACCCTAGACTATGACTCAGTGACCAAGTTGACCGAACTTTCTTAAACACTCGCTTTTGGATTGTCAGAGTTGCATACCTCATTGCCACTCCTACTTTTACCCTTTTCTCCAGGACACCCCGTATTACTACGAACGTCCACTTCCATTGGACAAAACCATCGTATGGTTATATACGAACTCGAAGGAATTTATTCGAGGATGGTTTCCGGTTCTGGAGAAAACGAATAAGACTATTCAGTTGTCTTTTCCGTTTACCTTCTCTCAGGCTGCGAGTACTCCTTGGTTTAGGAGATAGTACACCTATTACGCAAATTGGATAGTCTTCTTCCAGACCATAGGCAGGTGCCAACCGGTAGGGAATGAAGAAAACCAATTAGCCTAACGATGGTGTACAGAAGGTATTAAGTAAAGACATATTAAGGGATTAGTAAGAGGGCAAAGTAAATTGCGACTGATATTCACGACCAAACCAGGTATTTCATTACCACTCCCACTTCACCTTTGTATTTCTCCAGGACACTCCGTATCACTACGAAGATCCACAGTTTATTGGATACTCCATCGTATGGTTATATACGAACTCGAAAGGAACTTGTTCCAGTTCGGGGATGGATTCTGGTTCAGGAGAAATAGGAATAAGGTTTATTCAGGTGTCTTTTATCTTCACCTTCTCTCGCATTGCGAGTGCTCCTAGGATTAGGACAGTACGCCCATTATGTTTATTGGATAGTCTTCTTCCAAACCATAGGCTGGTGCCGAACGGTAGGGAAGGAAGAAAACCAATTGGCCTAAAGGGGTGTGCAGAAGGTAATGACTAAAGACATATGAAGGGATTTGGAGAGATGGCAAAGAATTATACGGTTACAGTCATGAATCTGGATAATGGAAGAGGCATTACTAGGAATACTAGGATACCCCATCGAAACATTTCAATATTTCAGTTTCACTGTGTACTGTTAAAGGAAAACTGATTTCCCGATTAGATACTTACTCCAGGGTATGTATTTACCAGGTATGATTCTCACATCTGTATGGTTTTACAGATGATGAGTGGGGGTAAGTTATTGGGAATTGGGTGATCATCCTCATTATATCGGGATTCGTTGTAATCGGTGATATTTGAGGAATTCACCTGGGTAGTTTGCCGGACGGCAAATATTTGGTTTTGAATATCCGCTGTCATGCACCAATTTCAAATTGATATATCTGTACGTCTATTTTTATAGAGTGAGATATACCTTTTTGAAATTATGTCGATGACATTTACCTATATCAGTGGATGGTTAGGTAAGGAGCATTAAACAGCGGTGTAAGTTTTCTGTCACGACCCGCAAGGTACGGAACGTGACTGGCACTTAAGTTTACGAAACGTCTCAAGACGTCCGTAAAATAAGTAAGCCAAAGCCCAGAAACCAAAACCAAATAAGCAAAAGAATGAAGAAAACCCAATCAGTTGAAAGCGAGTTTATCAAATAAGTCATGTAAAACCCTTTTTAAAAACAATACAAATTTTTCCGAAAATTTCGGCAGAGTCTCCTTTGTAAATACTGGCCCCCAAAATGGGTACAACAAGAATATATATGAATCCAACAAATAAGGCATCCCCAAGCGGGAGCTAGCTCTTCGCCACAAGACGGTCACAAATCCCACGCAATATAAAGCAACAACATGCGAAATAATCATAAGGAAGCATGAGAAAAACAGCATGTCGACTCAAGTGAGCTCGACCCCAAAATACAGCATAAAAGTCCACAAACCTCACAGTCTCATCTCTAGGTCAATATACAATAATACCGGTAGATACAGTAGATGGAGTGCACTAGATACAAAGAATATACAAGGTGGTACAAAAATAATAATATAACCCACCTAAGAGCAAAATCTCGAGTCCAGGCAAAGGAGGCAAAAGAAACAAGTGCGCCCGCCGCTACTGTACTGACGGAGCGGACCTGCAAAAGGCTGTGGCACAACGGGGGTGAGTTGCCAACTCGTGAGTAATAAATAACATCTACACAGGCTATCGAAACCATGCACACAAGTATCCTAGCATCTAAAATACAAGTAAGGCAGGACATAATAGCAGGTAGGTATGCAATATGAATATACTAGCAGGTATGAATGCAATGCGAATCAACTCATGATCTGAATGTGTAAGTATAAGAATCATGTTTTTCCTTTAGGAATCTCTTTTGAAATATCAGCACAATACCAATAGAATCAACAAGAACCTGTGTCCAGCAACGACACCTCAAAACTATCACAAATCTCATATATCCATGTCATCGTATCTCTGGCCTCAGCCATCCGGCTGACCCAGCTCAATATCAAAATCTCATCATCTCGCGGCCACGGTCGGGATCCTCTGGATATCCGTCGTGCCAAACAGTCACCGGTAGGTAATCCGTCCCTTGCCAGGCTCAACGTCAACACCACATTCATCTTGCCCCGGGGTACCATACCGGGCCCACCATGTACCCGTGACGGTTCCTCCACTCCTCAACACGGATCTCGAAAACCACAGCAAACTCATGGTGGACGACACTTACATCACTAGAAAACCGCAATTTACATATTTTAAAAATATAATAAGTTTAGAAATTTTGCAGCTTTCCCCCGAAATCCAGAAATATCATAAAATCTCAAGAAATCCTCATAAGTGCATATGTCAATGATAATGAATGCATATGGTATCAATAATCGAGTTACGGTGTGTGATTAATAGATTAGGCATGAACAAATAATATGATGAAGCACATGCACATGAATAGCAATCCTACGATTTCATTTTAAGGAATTAAAGCAATAGCGCGAGTTTAAGTATCAATTATAGAAAAAGGTTTCAATTTAAAGGTTATCTAGTGTGGTGGCATGGCAATTACCAGGGTGTGTGTGTAAGCATGAATAGTGCTCGTGCTGCATATAAAAACCCTGGCAATGGTGCAGGTGTCCTATAAAATGGTTTCGTATATGTATGTCAATATAGGGCATGAATGTAGCAAATAATCATACAAGTATTACACCCCTAATTACTAACATTACTAAGAATCTTTTAAAGGTACTAAAACTATCGGACGACTTGCACCATCCAACGATAGTCCCCCGTAGATGTTACATCTACTCACCGGAATCCCTAGCTAGTCCCGTCCGATCACCGCTTTCCCCTTTCGAGCCGCGTCTGACGTCTCCGTGACCGAACCTGGAATTACATGAATACAAACATAAGGTTACATATCAAGAACGACGCAATTCCCTAACGAAAATACCATAGTTCACAAGCTAGGTACAACGTGCACAAAGTGCGCGGAACACACGCGAAAATCGCAAAAATCTACTAAAATGTCGATTTGGTGGCCCGGAAAAACTAAAACCCGATTACTCAAAAATCCGCACTCACACATCCTAAATGTCATAGGATATGCCAACAATATAATCTAGATATCGCAATTAATTCGCCACAATAATATAATAAAAACCTAGTAAGCTAGAAGTTTACAAATTTGGTGCAAACATCGACAATTAGCGACAAAGTTAACACAATCCAACACAACAATCCAAACTAACCCACTAGCTAGCCATTACACTAATTTTAAACCATTAACTATGCATCAAACCATAATTCTAACACAAACCCTTCTCTTGATTTTTGGTAATTAGCAACAACAATGAAAATTTCACACAAGTTAACTTAGATTAGCATAACATCAAGCCACTTAAGCAAAGTAACCATATAGATTGGTTAAGTAACAACTAGGTTAATTAAAAAGATTTAATTAACTAAAACATGGTCTCAAGAAACCCTAGTTAAATTTTCAACCATTAACAAAAAAAAAACTAGATTAGGATTAACACTAAAATTAACACTAAACAACTAGATTAAAGAATTCTAACCATATCAACTTAAAAGAGTAGAAATTATACCTCAAATCTATGGATCTAGCAAGAAGAAATTTGCTTCAATTGATGGCCTCAAAGCATCATGATCCAAGCAAGGGAGGCTAAAGAGAAAGGGGATGAAGAATGGGGTTTAATTTGTGAGTTTTAACTTGAAATTTTGGAGCAACTTGATGAATTTTTTAACAAGATGAAAAGAAAAATGATGAAGAGGGGAGGGGCTGCAGATTTCGGCCAGAGGAGGGAGGAGGGGAAAGGTGTGGGGTGTGAGAAAGTCAAGGTCAAACCATACCCAAAGTCAAATACACCATACCTCCAAAATACTATATTTTAAAACCTACACATTCAACTCAATTCATCCCTAACAAAAGAATTTTAAAACAAAAGAGAGAGGGGGAATTTTCTGCAGTTTAGGACAGCCAAGGAGATGTGTGGATGTGTGTGTGAGAGTGCACAAAATTTTTTTTGCAAAAAGACCCCCTACAAGTCCAAAATTGCAAGTTTAAGCTTAAATTCAATAAATTTTCGTTTTCCATAATAAAAATTAGTTAAAACTTAAAATAAATTACTAAAAAATTATGTTACAACTACATTTTAATTAACATGATTTTAAAGCTTAAATTTAACCCATTTAAATTTGTATTTATCGCTAATTTAATGTATTTTCTAACAGGCTTAAAATAATATTAAAAATTGAAAAAATAGGGAAAATTTTTAAACGACCAGAATTTCATAAGTAACTCATTTGCTACTAAAAACTAGCAATTATTTATCCAAATTAGGTATAATTAGTCCTAAACTGCAAAATAACAAAAAGGACGGTTTTCGGAAAAATACCGAATTTTAACCGATATTCAGGAAAACACCAAAACGACTTTTCAAGGCGTTACATTTTCTTAACCATAAGTACAGTTTTCAACCTGCAACACACAGGGAGTGAGTTATTAGACTCAAGGGACTTATACAGAGTATTGTATGTTGTCCAGTGTCCATTAGGACAGAGGGGACGGTCCTCGTACTATATTCGGTTTACTTATGACTTCTCTAGTTTTTAGACAGGTGTTTCGTAGAAATACAAGGTCCGAATTTTGAGAAGTTTTATGTATTTGAATAAAGTAGAGAACCAAGTATTGCAAGTATCGGGATTCTTCAAAGTGATCAAAGATGTAGATACTTGTGCATGGTGTTCAGTTGATAGTAATGATTAAGAGAACTTGCCTCTCTTTCAGGTTACTCATAATTGGAAGCATTCCTAAGTTGAGTAACGCTGATCGGCCTCTTTCCATTTAGTTGACATGCACTGGAGACAGTTGCATGATTTGAATCTGGTTCAATTAAATCAGTACCTCTGGTTCTATATTGGATATAGAACAGTTCATATCTTAACGATGTTAAGGTACGGGGAGTTGTCCGGCTTATGCTTAAAACCAGACTCTGGATAACTCAAGGCACGTTTCTGTAATGGCTGTTTGTTGGTTGACCCAGGCTATGACGAGGGTTGACATTCTACCATCTGGAAGATCAATAGAGATATTGTTCTAGACTCGCCACAGTTTTAATAAAAATGGATTTTTTCAGAAAACAGTAGTGGGAGTATGGTAGAACTGGAAGTGATTCCAGAACCGTAAACGATTACTGAAGATTTGATAAGAACCTAAAGATTCAATCTGGTTTGACATTCCATTGGCCACTCCGCAGATACCGTGGGTAACCTCAGGCACCCGAGAGATGCTTCGGTAGCCTCAAGGACGGTGGCAGGGAGGTTCTTGTTTACCCAGACTTGCCATTGCTGTTGTTCCAGACTGTGAGACCCGGCAGGAGGATGAGTATAGCAATGTTCTAAACTGGCTTTAGAAGTGTACGTCTATATGACTCTGCCAGAGGGTTGTCGTAGTCAGTGGGAGCAGCGGAAGCATTGGTGGACATGTGGCTTATGTCTATTTATAGACTAAAGCAGATATAGCGGAGATAGATCATCTATTTCTGATGTGACAGTCATAAGTTTGACTTCATCATAATAGGGGATGGATCTGTTAAGAAGGTAGTAGGGTGTGATGTCCTGGTATTTGGATGACATACACAGAGTAGGAAGTGATGTTCCTATACTACGATCGGTTATACTTTGGTCGTCACACAGTGGTTTCTCCACAAAGGAAATGGATTTCATATCAAACATTCTGGTTACTAGATCTATAGTTTTAGATCTAGATTTGGGTAGTTTCCCAATTTTGGTACTTAGACAGCATTCTAGGAGTATTTAGAATGGACGACTCCAGGCACGGTAGTATACCTGCAGGTGATGGAGTCACCCTTTCTAAAGGTGTCTTACAGACTAAAGTGGAGACGGATGTGCATGATTGGCAGATCACTTGCTTAGGCAATTGAGTCAATCATGAGATGTCAAGTACCACACCAGATGTTGTTTTTGCAGTAGATGAAAGAAGTTGACATTAATCCAATCCTGGAGAAACAATCGGAAGCAGTTTTAGAACATAAGTGAATGTTCTAGGGATATGATAACGACAGCCTCATTCGGAAGGCAGATATCACTCCAGGCTTCCAAGGTGACATGGATGACAGAGAGGTTGTCAGAGTTATAGTTTTCCTTCTGACGAGGGGCAGTATTTTCGACAGGTGGTCCAAGGAGATACTGAGGGAGGCATGGCGCAGGATACTGATTAAGTTCAGTTGACGATACAGTCTAAGAAGTTTGGATTTGGAGTTCATTTATGAGCTAGGTCCCATCAGATATCCATACATACTCTAAGACAGGTATTGCTCATTTCGGGAGATAGGTTTCTCCGCGAACCTGAGATAAAGAGAGACATAGAAAGAAACATTAGAGCAGATCCACTCACTGAGGCTATTCCTCGAACGCAATAGTTTCGCAAACGGGTTTTGTGAGACTGACTAGTAGAGGAGTTGGGTGTTCGGTATCACACGGGCTGTGAGTATGCGACATCGCAATAATTAGCCTTGAGTGCAAGTGGGAGATTGTTGGAAATAGTGCCCTCAGAGTCAATTATTGGATCACAGGCACGTGATTGCACTGATTGAGGGAGGACCTATCCCAGTAGGACAGTCTTACTCAAGATGATAGTATGCTATCTGGTTTATCTTTATCATCGTGTACTGCTTTAGGTGACCTGACAGTTCGCTATTACACGTTGATAGAGCCCCTAGGATTCTTGCTTGACTGCCAGCAGTATGAGGGCGATCATATACGTAGGAGCTGGTAGTCTATAAGCACATCCTTAAAAGGTCCCTAGTCATAGGAGTTTCGAGACAGGGCATCGATACTCCAGAGTAGACTAGTGTATACAGTCGAGACCCCGACGAGGGGCGGTGGCCGGTCTCACAAGCCACTGGTGTCAGTTGGTTCACCTAAGATGTATACAGGTGCTCATTGGGTTATGAGTACACCGGACAGGACTCGCCGGGAACATGCTAGTTGGTCTTATACCTGACGTCAGATAGCAGTTCCCTGGTGACATGTGTACAGGTTAGTTCACCGACCTTAAGATCGTCATTTATCTCGTGTGAGTTCCTACTGTACTTTGATTACTACCCTACCACGCTCAAAGGAGACGTGCAAACAGGTTTTAGTTGGGTACAGTCCCGAGCCACATGGAGGCAGTGAGCGGATCTTCAGGGGTTCGTCTCTCCCGGTATTGGGGGTGAGGTCGCGCTGTGTCTAGGAGAGCCATTACACAAAGCCCTCGGCCGAGGCAGGAGATTTACTGGTAGGTATTCCAGTAGTATCTCAGGGTGTTCTGGGCTACACTCCGACACGACTTGTACCGCTTTTGGGGGTCTGAATTTTACCAACCCCCTAGGCCCGCCATGCGATGCTCATAGACGAACGGACCGGACTGTACGGATATTGTCACTGACAGGCTCAGTAGGGTGTCGGGATGAGTTCGCTCATCGATGTCCCTTTTGGTCAATAGCTAGTAGCCCGTTACGTATGGCTAATACCTCTGACGTGCTAGTGGTTAAATCCACAGCCATAGTATTGACGTGTCTTTAGAGTCCCCCACACACAGTTACTCAAGTTTCGGGCGAAACGCTGTAGAGGCCGTATGGAGATATGGTAGGGTTCGATCAGATACGTGCGGTATTGCACGGATCATGATCGGACGGTTAATACTAGCGGGCTTTGGTTTAAGCCGGATCCTAGTATAGTACAGTGTAGATTTTGTCTCATTGCATTTGTATTTCGGTCGGAATACAAATGCGGGTATGTATATGCAGTAGCGGGGTTTTCCTGTAATTTATTACGGGATCAGTTTTTTGGAGTTGCCAGTTTGTTTTCCGTTTCGGCCATTTTTCTATGTATCTTTCATTGGCTGAAGATTGGTGGAGGAGGGCTTATTTGCATTTGTGCAAATAAGCATTTTGGAGGGTTGTCTTTGCATATTGTTGTATCATGATGATTCTTCCACCCTTGACTTTCTTGAGTTCATGATGGCATGACTTTTATGATGGTGATAGGTTATGATGAGGTTGGTGGAGTGTTTTTTTTGATGGGTGATGATTTATTTTCATGATCACCCTTTCTCTCTCTTGGATATGGTTGGGCCTCACTCATTTTTCCACTCCTCTCTCTCATTCCATTAGCTTGAGGCCGGCCAAGCTCTTGAGGAGGGCTGCCCAATTTTTGGTGGGGTTTTTCTTGTTCTCTTGATGCTCCAAAAATTCCCAAGTTCATCTAGAAAAAGTTCATATATCATTCCTCCACTTATATGGCAACTTCCACAACCCCAAAGAGACATAAGTTCTACAGTTAACCTACAGCAATTCTTGGGCACGCCGGCTCGCCAACTTCGTGCCCGAGTTGCCTCGGTCCAGAGGTGGGTGCCCGTAAAAGAAGCCGGCGATGTGGTGCCCTTCCGGCGAGGAGGTGAAGACTGGAGATTCCGCGGGAGATCGGGACGACGACGAGAAGACCGAAGGACACGGATCGCTCGGTATATCTCTCTACCCCGTTCTTTAGTTAGCTAGAATTAGATTAATCGCCCGATCCGGGACTTTTGTGCGCGGTGGTGCCAGTTTAAAAGTTAAAGTAAATTATCGCTTCCGCATTTTTGGCCTCGGAACGACGGCCGTGGCGCCGCCGTGCACTTATAGTAAAATGATTTAATTATTTTATTTCATAAAAGATAATGCTTCATATATTCAAATGAGTTCATTATCCCTTCTCATTCTCATGCTTACTTTCTCTCTCCTCAAGCTCATTCTCTCTTCAAACCCTAATCCTACCACTCATGTGTTGAGACCAAGGATTAGAATAGACTAATTAATCCATAGCCCTTCTCTATATCATCTTGGTACTTTGATTAGCAACTAAAGAAACCTAGTTACCTCAAGTTTAGAGGTGAAGCTTGGAGTAAAGCTCTCGGGTGGATCATCTACTACATAGAGAAGGCCGGAGAGGAGGTGGAGACCGAAAAGACGAAGGACACGGTTCATTAGGTATAATCACTTCTCATAGTAGTTAACAACTTCTATGTTTCTTGTTACTTATAGTTTAGCAAAGATTCTCGGTTAGTCGATGTTTACGCAAAGAACAAGATCATTTTTCATTTTTTCGCCTCCCCGCAAGTCGTGGGGTGTTGTACATCGACTTACAGTGGTATCAGGGCCTCGCTAAACAATAACTAACTCATTAGCAAAGTCGTATGAATTTCGAACGCAAAACGAACCGGAAAAAACATCGAAATCACATAGTTTCTGTCGATTTTAAAATGAGGTCTGAAAATTTTTCAGGGACCTGCAGAATAACTTACAGAGAAATATAAGAACACTGAAAAAAATTGGGTTCATGAATCGGCCAAACAGCCGCGGAACCGCGGCCGATCCCACCGATCCGCCGTGGATCCGCGGCCGAGTTGGAACCGATTCAGCCCAAGTTTTTCCAGTGGCTCTTCTGTGATGTTTTTGTCTTTTCTGGAATGTTTATTTTCTGCTCAAGTCTCAGGTGCACAGAAAAGTTTTGGAGTAGAATCTGATATGTTTGTTCGATCGAAATTATACGATGTTTGCTAATTTGATTATATCTGTGAACTGTTTAATGTGTTCGTAAACCTCCCCTAACTGCTAGTATGTCGGTTGGCAGGGGGTTGCACATTTCTGTAATGGATTTTACCGTTTGTGGTTATGAACTGTATTGGATTGTTGTGATGATTAGCCGGGGTTTGTGATGATTTTTTATATTCATTCATTCAAAGTAATTGTAATATGTTGTAATATTATTTTGCGGGGCACATCCAGGTTGCGGTTGTAGACACCGTTGTATTATTTTATTTTACTGTTTTTGCTCCTAGGATAGACCCAAGGTGGGGTGCACAAACTACCGGGTATTTTGAAGTGTTTAGTGGCCTACTCACGTTGTTGAGGGAGACCGCTTCACTTTGGGTACTTGGCGGGTAGTTTGCCGTACCCGTAGGGGTCTAGGCTGGGGTAATGGCTATTCATCACAACTGTGTAATCCGTCTTTCGTTGCACGCTCAAAACAAACGCGGATTGCTTGCATATCCAATAATTTTCATCTGTGATCTGGAATGCCTATTATTGCATCTGTCGAATGTACAATATCTATATATGATGGCTATTTAGACGTCACTTATGTTTTACACCCGCGCTAGCCCAGCCCCCGCTCTGCCGTTAGTTAAGTAACCTAATGGGTGATGACGGGACCCAGTGGCGAATGCGGATGACATAAGAGGACGTTGTATTTTCGTTGTTTTCTGCAATGATAGGTTAATGATGGGACGCATTATTATTAATGCAAAGAAAATAAACCAAAGTTGAATCGTTGGAACAGTTTAAAAGAAAACACTCGGTTATTTTTAAAACAGAAGATATTTTTAATTGCGGAGCTTTAACCACTCCTTTTAAAAGCTATCAGGTTCCTTCGGTCATATCAAGTTCACTACGTTCACGGTTTCGCCAAAACCATTTGTAGCCCTCCGTCATTTCATTTGGGTATTCAGTAGTATTCAAGCTATGTATTTTGACCAACGCCAAGGCATAGTGTTTGGTAGCTGCTGGGTATTCATTTGTTGCATAGATAGATGAGTTAGTTTGGGACAGTCGTATTATCATTTTGGCCAACGTCAAGGATATGTAAGGATGGGTTCAAATTAACAAGATAATGATGGGTAGAACTTGACATGTGACTTATGACCATTTGACCAACGCCAAGGTCATAAGAGCATGGGGCAAAAATTTATATCTGGAATTTCTAAAGAAACTGAAATTTGCAAAGAGATGCATACCATTTGGAGTTTGATAAATGTTGGTAGGATTCCTTCAACATTATCATACGATGATATTTGGATCCCGATCCTACTGTGAGTATATGCTACTCATCAGGAGATTCGTCACTTAACGATCAATGCTATAAACCAAGTAGGTGTCGAGAAAGGTGTCAGCGGGGCTACGCCCCTAGAGAAAAGAGCTTATTTAATTAAGGAACTTCGCGAAAGCATTGGAAAACCTCCCTCTAAGTACCGACACCGGCCTGGATGAACGGTTAAGCAAGTATTGTACGGTGAGAATAGTCCTGGCTAATTCTTCTTTTATGGTTTGAGGAAGGATTCGAGAAACAGTGGGAGCCATCCAGTTTAGATAAATTAAAAACCACTCTAAACTTGCAAGAGCATCATGCTAAAGTGTTTCTTCTCTCTCTCCTACTTGCAGCGACCCTGAAAATGGCTGGACTTAAGTTACTTTTAGAGAAAAATATACTGACAGGGCCAAACTATAAAGATTGGCTGCAGAATGTCAAAATGGCTTTGACCTATGACAAATTGGGGTACGTCCTCACCGCTAAGGCACCTGCAGTCCCAGGTCCCAAATCCAGTAATGCGGATAAGGAAATCCGCAAAACCTGGGAGTATGATTGCGCGAAGGCCAAGTGCATCGTGCTTGCCTCGATGAACAATGAACATCAGAGGAGGCACGAGGATATGGATCTTGATGCCATATTTCTCCATACAAAGGAACTTTATGGAGAGCAATCTCGTATAGCAAGATACGAGACCTCAAAGAACTTGTTTCGAGCGAGGTTGGCCGTCGGATCATCGGTAGGAGAACATGTCCTAAAGATGATTGGCTATATAGAAGAGCTCGCAGACCTTGGGATGACTTTGGATAATGAGCTCTATACAGACCTGATTCTCCAGTCCCTTCCTTCCACCTACGCCCAGTTTATTCTGAATTTCAACATTCAAAGAAAAGAAGTTGAACTTCCAGAACTCCTTAACATGTTGAGGAGTGCAGAGGGCACCTTGCAGAAGGCAAGGGAAACACCCGCTATATTTGTTAGCGGTGCTTCTTCTTCCGGGTCCAAGGCTAGGGCCAAAGGAAGGAAGAAGAAGGCCGCCACCAAACCTAGAGGAGGTGTTAGTAAGATGGGAGCGAAGGGAAAGAAAAAGTTTTTGGTACCAGTAGTGGCCCAGGATGAGTGCTTCTATTGTCATAGGAAAGGGCACTGGAAGAAAGACTGCAAGGCGTGGAACGCCAAGAACCAGGAACCAAGCAAGCTGTGGCTTCGACTTCAGGTGTGTTTGTAACTGAGAATTGCCTGTCATCAACTCTACTTCCTGGGTATTGGATAGCGGATCAGGATCTCATATATGCAATTCATTGCAGGCACTGAGAAACCGTAGAGTGCTGAAGGATGGTGATATGACCCTGATGGTTGCTAACGGAGCTAGCGTGGGAGCTGTGTCCGTAGGGGATTATCACCTGGGATTGACGAGTGGACACATTTTGGTTTTACATAACTGTTTTTGTGTACCTAGCTTAACGTGTAATATCATATCAGTTTCCTTGTGTAACACCTGAGTTTGTGTTTAGTGGTAATTGTGTGTTAATATGGGGTTTTTAGTAAAAAGTTTACCAAAACGGGTTTCAGATAATTTATCTGGTTTTTTGAATTTTTTTATTAGATTTTTATCAAGACTGCACACGCATGTGCATGTTAACTCGGGTTAAGCCTAGGGTTAAACCATGTTTAGACAACCATGGTGGCCTAACCCTTTTGGTTAAGTTAATTGTGTTTAATTAAGGGTTTTTAGTTTTAAAATTTAAATTGTATTAGGGGTTGACTAGTAGGTAGATGAGAGAGAGAGAGAGAGAAGCCATGATGGTTTGGGGCATGCTTAGCATTTAATGAGGAGAGAGGATGAGGGGGGGTTGACTCCCATTTTGAATTTCCTTATCAGTTGTATATTTTTCCCCCGCTCTTTTCTCATATGTCTCTCCCTCTCACTCCCACACACACCCACACCAACAACAACAAAAACAGCAGCAACAGCAGAACCTGCAACAGCAACAGCAACAACAAAAACAACAGCAACAGCAACAGCAAAAACAACAGCAGCAGCAGCAGATCAGCAACAGCAGTAGCAGCAGCAACTCACTCTCCCTCTTCTTCTTCTTCTTCTTCGTCTTCTCTTCTCCTTCATCCTAGGATCCCTTAAGGTATAATCTCGCAACCCAACTTCTTTCTTGCTTGATTATGGTTGTTTAAGCTGAAATTTAGTGTTTATGTCGTGTTTTTGTGCTAGTTTTAGGTAAATTTGAGTGAGAGTGGTAAAGTGATGGTTTTGATTGTTAGTGTAGCCGAATTAAATGTTGTTAAGGCCAGTTAACCTATGTTTTGTCCCAGATTTCGCCATTATACCTGAAAGTTTTGAATCGGTGTAATTTAGCGTTTTTGTCGACTTTTTACCCTTTCTGGAATCTGCTTTTGACCCGGGCCATTCAGGAAAAAATTGGGAAGACTGTAGCATTGTGACCTTATCAGACACAAACACACAAAGCACGGGGGCCCCTCTCCCCTTTACGGCCGCAAATTTATTAGATCTGGCCGCAATTTGCGGCCAGAAGGTGGGGTTTGGGGCTGGGGTTTTGCTTGTAGGTGTCTGTTGTGTAGATAGGGATTTTGGTATCTGCAACTTTTTATGTTTGGATCAGAGTCAAAATCTGGGGCTTAAAACCTTTTATCGATGTTTTTAAACTTGTGCGACACGTGTGTGATCCGCGTGGTTCTGTGGCGCGCTGCGCGACACAGCGTGTCGGAGTGGTTCTGGTGAGATTACGTACGTCGCGACGTATCGAGTGCACGCGCATTTAGTTTCACGCACACGTTATTCTTTTGATCGATTTATCGCATTTTAGCAGGATTTGCCTTATGTATGTTACTTTTTATAAATTCTGGGTTTGCCGGCGGGAACTTCGAGCGCCGCGGAGAAAGGAAAGCAGGTGGTCGGACACACCTAGCGCGAGATCACGGGTGAGTAGATGTAACATCTACGGGGGACAATCGTATGGATGGCGCAAGTCACCCGATAGATTTAGTAAATTAAAATATTGCTAGTGATGTTAGAAATTATAATATTTGCATGATAATTGCTACGTTCAGGATCTCTATGTTTCACCTACATATGTGAACTCATTCCATAGGACACCTGCACCATTGCCAGGGTTTTTATATGCAGCACGAGCACTATTCATGTGTATGCACACGCCCTGGTAATTGCCATGTCACAACACTAGATAACTTATAATATGAAACATGTTATCAATGGATGCTCATAACCTGTGCTATTGCATTAAATCCTTAAAATGAAATTGTAAAATTTCTATTCACATGCATGTACCCCATTACATCATTTATTCATGCCTAGTCCATAGATCATACATTGCAACTTGATTATTGATACCATATGCATTCATGATCATTGACGCATGCACTTATGATGATTCTTGAGACTTATGATATTTCTGGATTTCGGGGGAAAGCCGCAAAATTTATAAAACTTATTATCTTTTTAAATATGAAAGTTACAGTTTTCTAGTGATGTAAAGTGTCGTCCACCATGAGTTTATTGTGGTTTTCGAGACCCGTTTCGAGGAGTTGGATGAACCGTCTTGGGTACATGGTGGGCCCGGTGAGGTACCCGGGGCAAGAAGATCGCAGATGATGGCGTTGAGCCTGGCAGGGGATGGATTACCTACCGGTGACTTTTTGGCACGACGGATATCCAGAGGATACCGACCGTGGCCACGAGATGTTGAGATATGGATATTTGAGATGGGTCAGCCGGACGGCTGAGGCCAGAGATACTGTGACATGGATACATGAGATTGAGACAGTTTTGAGGTGTCGATGCTGGACATAGATTCTTGTTGATTCTATTGGTATTGTGCTGATATTTCAAAAGAGATTCCTAAAGGAAAAATATGATTTCTTATACTTACACATTCAGATCACGAGTTGATTCATATTGCATACATACCTGCTAGTACATTCATGTTGCATACATACCTGCTAGTATATCCTGCCATACCTGTATTATAGATGCTAGGATGCTTGTGTGCATGCTTGTGATAGCCTCTATAGATGTTATTTATTACTCACGAGTTGGTAACTCACCCCCATTGTGCCACAGCCTTTTTGCAGGTCCGCTCCGTCAGTACAGTAGCGGCGGGCGCACTTGCTTCTTTTGCCTCTTTTGCCTGGACTCGATGCTTTTGCTCGTAGGTGGGTTGTATTATTATTTCGTACCATCTTGTATATTCTTTGTATCTAGTGTACTCTATCTACTGTATCTACCAGTATTGTTGTATATTGACCTAGAGATGAGACTGTGAGATTTGTGGGCTTTTTATGCTGTATTTTAGGGTCGAGCTCACTTGAGTCGACATGATGTTTTACTTGTGCTTCTTATGTTTATTTATGCACATTGCTGATTTACATTGCGTGGGATTTATGACCGCCTTGTGGCGAAGAGCTAGCTCCCGGTTGGGGATGCCTTAATTTTTTGTATTCATATATATTCTTGTTCTACCCATTTTGGGGGCCAGTATTTACAAAGGAGACTCTGCCGAAATTTTCGGAAAAAAATGGACATTGCTTTTAAAAAGGATTGATATGACTTATTGATAAATTCGTTTTCAATTGATTGGTTTTTCCTTCACTCTACTGCTTATTTGGTTTTGATTTCTGGGCTTTGGCTTACTTATTTTACGTACGCCTTGAGACGTTTCGTAACTTAAGTGCCAGTCACGTTTCGTACCCTGCGAGTCGTGACAAAGTTGGTATCAGAGCGATAGGTTTTACCTTTCTGAGTGTAGGATGACCCTTGGTAGATGGAGCAAGTGACTTAAGCAGGGTAACGTAGCGTGCGTATGTCCGCGGCATACTTGCGATATGGTACTCCGCCTAGGTGACTTTAGGATATACTTGCTTGAAATTCCTTCTTCAATTCCGTGTATCCTATGGTTCTATTGCACTATTCTTATTATCATGTTCTTATAACAGCCACTATGCCGCCGAAAGCTACGAGAGCTCAGAGGGCTGCCGCCCGAGATGAGATCCGAGCGGGCTCGTCTAAGACGAGGACCAAGCAGGGTGGTATACCTACACCTCAGGGATAGACTGATCCGCATTCCTTAGGTCGTATGGATAGGCTAGAGTCTGGTATGGAGGAGCTACGACAGATGATGGGAGGTATGCAGGAGTTACGACAGATGGTGGGATCCCTAGTAGCGGCCAGTCGTGCACCGAGATCGGAGGATGTACCTACCACATCACAGACTACCATGGTATCTGCTGCCCAAACAGTTGCTCCTACTACTACCACCGTGGCTATCCCAGTATCGCTACAAGATTTCATGAAGCTGAGACATCCAGTCTTCACGGGCACCGATGCAGCAGAGGATCCGCAAACATTCCTTGACAGTTTAGCCAGGATCTGCCGTTCACTCAGATATTCGGACGATCGATGGGTGGAGCTTGCGAGTTTCCGTCTAGAGGGCCTCGCGCAGACATGGTGGGAGTCAGTCGTGAGAGGTCGAGCTGCAGGTCTACCTCCTATGATTTGAGCCGAGTTCACAGCGATATTTCTAGCTCGTTTCCTTCCAGAGAGCGTTCGTAACGCTAGGGCTCACAGTTTTGAAGCATTGATAATGACCCCAGGGATGACGATGTCTGAGTACGATGTCCAGTTCACGCAGTTGTCCAGATATGCTCCGTATTTGGTGGATACTGAAGAAAAGAGAGTGAAGAGGTTCGTGCAGGGACTTGACACCCAGCTATTTCTTGCTATTGGCGCCCAGCACTATGACACTTATTCAACTGCTATGGATACGGCATTACGGATGGAGGCACGCATATCACAGACTTTGGCCATTTCTGGGCCGAAGAGGATTCTCATCGATGTGCCGTCGCAGAGGCAGCGCGCCAGACTCTTTCCGAGAGATGGGCCTAGCAGAGGAATTGGACAGGGTCGGTTATATGGTTCATATCCGCAAGGACAGTAGGCGTCGCCAGGATGTTATGGGTGCGGGACTCCGCACCATCTTATCAGAGACTGTCCGGCGAGACGACAGGGAGCGGCGACAGTTTCGCATGTGACCTTACCACCATCACCACCTCTTCCACAGAGAGCCCTACTTCCTACCACAGGTGATGCTCCACGTCAGTTAGGCGCCCCCAGAGGCCGTGGACGTGGCGGTCCTATTCAGAGAGGATGAGGAGGCCGAGGTTGAGGACAGCCAGCTATTGGTGGAGGACAGGCCCGAGTGTTCGCTTTGACCCCGCAGGATGCGCAGGCATCCAATGCCGTTGTGACAGGTACCTTTCCAGTATGTTCTTTCGACGCGCGAGTATTATTCGACCCAGGTTCCACACATTCGTATGTATCTACACACTTTGCACCGATGTTGGGCCGTGAGTCATCGTCGTTAGATCAGCCGCTTGTTGTTATTACTCCGGTAGGCGAGTAGTTTGTCACTCGTTTTGTGTTTCAATTGTGTTCCGTTCGTATCGGGGAGAGAGATTCGTCGGTTGATTTGATTCTCCTTGATATGTTGGACTTTGGTGTGCTTTTGGCATGGACTAGCTGGCCACTTGTTATGCATCTGTGGACTGCCGTGAGAAGGCGGTCAGATTTAGCTTTCCGGGAGAGCCAGTCCTTGTTATTCAGGGAGACCGCATCGTCACCCTTCCCAGCTTGATTTCGTCTCTTCGCGCTGGTCAGCTCTTGTGGAAGGGATGTCAGGGATTCTTAGCGTATATTGGTGATACTCGAGCTGCAGAGGTTCCGTTGGACCGGGTCCCGATTGTTTGTGAGTTCCCTGATGATTTCCCTGATGAGCTGCCTGGGTTACCGCCTGAGCGCGATGTTGAGTTCTGCATTGACTTGATTCCCGGCTCGGGGCCTATTTCTATACCGCCTTATCGGATAGCCCCGGCAGAGCTTAGAGAGCTGAAGGATCAGTTGCAGGATTTGTTGGATAAAGGGCTTATTCGACCTAGCGTTTCTCCGTGGGGTGCTCCGGTCCTATTTGTCAAGAAGAAGGACGGTAGTTTGCGTTTGTGTATCGACTACCGCCAGCTGAACAAAGTTACCATACGGAACCGGTATCCCTTACCACGTATCGAAGATTTGTTCGACCAGCTTCAGGGGGCAGGATATTTCTCGAGGATCGATTTGCGATCAGGATACCATCAGCTACGAGTTCGACATGAGGATTTACCGAGGACAGCTTTCCGCACGCGCTACGGCCACTATGAGTTTTTGGTGATGTCGTTCGGACTCACCAACGCCCCAGCGGCATTCATGGATTTGATGAACCGTATATTTAGGCCGTATCTCGACTTGTTCATCATAGTGTTCATTGATGATATTTTGGTGTATTCCCGGAGCCGAAAGGAGCACGAGCAGCACTTGCGGATTACGTTGCAGACTTTGAGGGAGCACCGGCTGTTCGCGAAATTTTCCAAGTGTGCATTCTGGCTAGACAACGTTGGTTTCTTGGGTCACGTGATTACGAGAGATAGCATATGTGTGGACCCGAAGAAGATCGAGACCGTTCAGCAGTGGCCCAGACCGACCGCAGTTTCCTAGGCCTGGCTGGCTACTACAGGCGATTTGTACAGGATTTCTCCCGTATTGCTGCACCTTTGACCGGATTGACCCGGAAGGGAGTTCCTTTCAATTGGATAGAGGAGTGCGAGCACAGTTTTCAGCAGCTTCGAACTTGTTTGACTACGGCGCCGGTATTATCATTGCCGTCAGGATCAGGCGGATTTGTGGTCTATTGTGACGCTTCACGAGTGGGGCTAGGGTGCGTATTGATGCAGCATGACCGGGTGATCGCGTATGCTTCACGGCAGTTGAAGAAACATGAACAGATTTACCCCACTCACGATTTAGAGATGGCTGCAGTGGTCTTTGCACTTAAGATCTGGCGACATTACCTATACGGCGAGTCGTGCCAGATATTCACTGATCACAAGAGCTTAAAGTATATATTTCAGCAGCGAGACCTGAATCTGAGACAGCGCCGTTGGATGGAGCTGGTGAAGGACTACGATTGCGAAATCTTGTATCACTCGGGCAAGGCCAATATGGTGGCAGATGCTTTGAGTAGGAGGCCCAGGGGTAGTCTATCTTGTTTGAGCACCGTACAGAGGTAGTCGTCAGCAGATTGGCAGATTTTATGTGACAGCCGAGTTGAGTTCGAGTTCACTCCGACAGGGGGACAGCTTGCGCATGTTCGTGCATGTCCGCAGTTACTTGACCGTATTCGAGAGGCACAGCCCAGTGATGACCGTCTTTCAGAGATCATGGAGCAGGTTAGGCAGGGCAGAGATTCCGAGTTCGTGATCGATGATCAGGGAGTACTGCGATTTGGGACTCGACTGTGCGTACCAGATTCTGAGGGACTGCGGAGTGAGATTCTTGAGGAGGCGCATAGATCTACATACAGCGTTCATCCGGGTTCCACCAAGATGTACCGCGATTTGAGAGATGTTTATTGGTGGAACGGGATGAAGAGGGACGTCACTGACTTCGTGTCGAGATGCCTGACTTGTCAGCAAGTCATGGCCGAGCACCAGAGGCCAGCAGGAGAGTTACAGCCTTTGCCCATTCCAGAGTGGAAATGGGAGCAGATTTTTATAGACTTCGTTATGGGTCTACCCAGGACCAGGAGAGGGTACGACTCTATTTGGATGATCGTGGATCGATTGACGAAAGCGGCTCACTTTCTGCCAGTGAAGACCGCTTTCAGTTTCGCTCAGTATGCCCAGATTTACATCGACGGGATCGTACAGTTGCATGGCGTACCGACTTGTATCGTGTCAGACCGAGGCACCCAGTTTACCAGCCGGCTATGGCAGAGACTTCAGGAGGCGTTGGGCACCCGTTTGAGTTTCAGCACAGCATTTCATCCGTAGACCGACGGCCAGTCAGAGCGGACTATTCAGACTCTCGAGGACATGCTCCGAGCGTGCGTCTTGGACTTTGGAGGTAGCTGGGATCATCATTTACCTTTAGTGGAGTTCTCCTACAACAACAGCTTCCAGGATACTATTCAGATGGCACCCTTCGAGACTTTGTATGGGAGGAGATGTAGATCGCTCGTCTGTTGGACCGAGCTTAGTGAGAGCAGTATTTTGGGGCCGTGGATCGTGCAGGAGACGACCGAGAAAGTACAGTTGATTCGAGATCGGATGAGAGCAGCTCAGAGCAGGCAGAAATCGTATGCAGACAGGCGCCGTCGCAGATTAGAGTTCGCAGTTGGCGATCATGTTTTTCTGAGGGTCTCTCCGATGAAGGGCGTGATGAGATTTGGGAGAAAGGGAAAGCTTAGCCCCGGATTTGTGGGTCCCTTCGAGATCCTCTAGCGTGTCGGCGCAGTCGCATATCGTTTGGCTCTTCCACCTAGCTTTCCAGATGTTCACCCCGTCTTCCACGTGTCGATGCTACGCAGATATCTTCATGATCCTTCTCACACGATTCAGCATCAGACCGTTCAGCTTGAGCGCGATCTTTCGTTCACCGAGCAGCCAGTAGTAATATTGGATCGGCAGGTGAAGAAACTTCGATCAAAGGTCCTGCCGTCTATGAAGGTTCTTTGGTGCAGCCCGGATGGTGAGGAGATCACTTGGGAGGCCGAGGGAGAGATGCGGAAGAAATTCCCTCATCTCTTTGAAGGTACGCGTAACTATATGTTTTAAATTCGGGGACGAATTTTCTTAAGGGGGGAAGATTGTAAGACCTGAGTTTGTGTTTAGTGGTAATTGTGTGTAAATATGGGGGTTTTGGTAAAAAGTTTACCAAAACGGGTTTCAGATAATTTATCTGGTTTTCTGAATTTTTTTTATTAGATTTTTATCAAGACTGCACACACATGTGCAAGTTAACTCGGGTTAAGCCTAGGGTTAAACCATGTTTAGACAACCATGGTGGCCTAACCCTTTTGGTTAAGTTAATTGTGTTTAATTAAGGGTTTTTAGTTTTAAAATTTAAATTGTATTAGGGGTTGACTAGTAGGTAGATGAGAGAGAGAGAGGCCATGATGGTTTGGGGCATGCTTAGCATTTAATGAGGAGAGAGGATGAGGGGGGGTTGACTCCCATTTGAATTTCCTTATCACTTGTATATTTTTCCCCCACTCTTTTCTCACATATCTCTCCCTCTCACTCCCACACACACCCACACCAACAACAATAAAAAGAGCAGCAGCAGCAGAACCTACAACAGTAACAGCAACAACAAAAACAACAGCAACAGCAAAAACAACAGCAACGGCAGATCAGCAACAGCAGTAGCAGCAGCAACTCACTCTCCCTCTTCTTCTTCTTCTTCTTCTCTTCTCCTTAATCCTAGGATCCCTTAAGGTATAATCTCGCAACCCAACTTCTTTCTTGCTTGATTATGGTTGTTTAAGCAGAAATTTAGTGTTTATGTCGTGTTTTTGTGCTAGTTTTAGGTAAATTTGAGTGAGAGTGGCAAAGTGATGGTTTTGATTGTTAGTGTAGCCGAATTAAGTGCTGTTAAGGCCAGTTAACCTATGTTTTGTCCCAGATTTCGCCATTATACCTGAAAGTTTTGAATCGGTGTAATTTAGCGTTTTTGTCGACTTTTTACCCTTTCTGAAATCTGCTTTTGACCCAGGCCATTCAGAAAAATATTGGGAAGACTGTAGCATGGTGACCTTATCAGACACAAACACACAAAGCACGGGGACCCCTCTCCCCTTTACGGCCGCAAATTTATTAGATCTGGCCGCAATTTGCGGCCAGAAGGTAAGGTTTGGGGCTGGGGTTTTTCCTGTAGGTGTCTGTTGTGTAGATAGGGATTTTGGTATCTGCAACTTTTTATGTTTGAATCAGAGTCAAAATCTGGAGCATAAAACCTTTTATCGATGTTTTTAAACTTGTGCGACACGTGTGTGATCCGCGTGGTTCTGTGGCGCGCTGCATGACACAGCGTGTCGGAGTGGTTCTGGTGAGATTACGCACGTCGTGACGTATCGAGTGCACGCGCGTTTAGTTTCACGCACGCGTTATTCTTTTGATCGATTTATCGCATTTTTGCAGGATTTGCCTTATGTATGTTACTTTTAAAAATTCTAGGTTTGCCGGCGGGAACTTCGAGCGCCGCGGAGAAAGGAAAGCAGGTGGTCGGACACACCTAACGCGAGATCACGGGTGAGTAGATGTAACATCTACGGGGGACAATCGTACGGATAGTGCAAGTCGCCCGATAGGTTTAGTAAATTAAAAGATTGCTAGTGATGTTAGAAATTATAATATTTGCATGATAATTGCTACGTTCAGGATCTCTATGTTTCACCTACATATGTGAACTCATTCCATAGGACACCTGCACCATTGCCAGGGTTTTTATATGCAGCACGAGCACTATTCATGTGTACACACACGCCCTGGTAATTGCCATGTCATAACACTAGATAACTTATAATCTGAAACATGTTATCAATGGATGCTCATAACCTGTGCTATTGCATTAAATCCTTAAAATGAAATTGTAAAATTGCTATTCACATGCATGTACCCCATTACATCATTTGTTCATGCCTAGTCCATAGATCATACATTGCAACTTGATTATTGATACCATATGCATTCATGATCATTGACGCATGCACTTATGATGATTCTTGAGATTTATGATATTTCTGGATTTCGGGAGAAAGCCGCAAAATTTATAAAACTTATTATCTTTTTAAATATGAAAGTTGCGGTTTCCTAGTGATGTAAAGTGTCGTCCACCATGAGTTTGTTGTGGTTTTCGAGACCCGTTTCGAGGAGTTGGATGAACCGTCTCGGGTACATGGTGGGCCCGGTGAGGTACCCCGGGGCAAGAAGATCGCAGATGATGGCGTTGAGCCTGGCAGGGGATGGATTACCTACCGATGACTTTTTGGCACGACGGATATCCAGAGGATACCGACCGTGGCCACGAGATGTTGAGATATGGATATTTGAGATGGGTCAGCCGGACGGCTGAGGCCAGAGATACTGTGACATGGATACATGAGATTGAGACAGTTTTGAGGTGTCGATGCTGGACACAGATTCTTGTTGATTCTATTGGTATTGTGCTGATATTTCAAAAGAGATTCCTAAAGGAAAAATATGATTTCTTATACTTACACATTCAGATCACGAGTTGATTCATATTGCATACATACCTGCTAGTACATTCATGTTGCATACATACCTGCTGGTATATCCTGCCATACCTGTATTATAGATGCTAGGATGCTTGTGTGCATGCTTGTGATAGCCTCTATCGAGGTTATTTATTACTCACGAGTTGGAAACTCACCCCCGTTGTGCAACAGCCTTTTTGTAGGTCCGCTCCGTCAGTACAGTAGCGGCGGGCGCATTTGCTTCTTTTGCCTCTTTTGCCTGGACTCGAGGCTTTTGCTCGTAGGTGGGTTGTATTATTATTTCGTACCATCTTGTATATTCTTTGTATCTAGTGTACTCTATCTACTGTATCTACCAGTATTGTTGTATATTGACCTAGAGACGAGACTGTGAGATTTGTGGGCTTTTTATGATGTATTTTGGGATCGAGCTCACTTAAGTCGACATGATGTTTTTCTTGTGCTTCTTATGTTTATTTATGCACATTGCTGATTTACATTGCGTGGGATTTGTGACCGCCTTGTGGCGAAGAGCTAGCTCCCGCTTGGGGATGCCTTATTTTTCTGTATTCATATATATTCTTGTTCTACCCATTTTGGGGGCCAGTATTTACAAAGGAGACTCTGCCGAAATTTTCGGAAAAAAATGGACATTGCTTTTAAAAAGTCTTAATATGACTTATTGATAAATTCGTTTTCAATTGATTGGTTTTTCCTTCACTCTACTGCTTATTTGGTTTTGATTTCTGGGCTTTGGCTTACTTATTTTTCGTACGCCTTGAGACGTTTCGTAACTTAAGTGCCAGTCACGTCCCGTACCCTGCGGGTCGTGACACCTTGTTATCAAATAAAGGTTATGATTTCACGTTTGTAAGTGATGTTGTTAACATCCACCTTAATCATAGTTTGATTGGGTCCGGTACACTGGATAACGGTATATATGTCTTAAACCAACTCCAGATTTTCAATGTCCAGAACACACTAAAAAGAAAGTCTCCATATTTAAATAAGGCTTTCTTATGGCATTATAGACTAGGTCACATCAATGAGACAAGGTTGACTAAGTTACATAGAGAAGGATATTTGGACTCGTTCGAATATCAAACTTATGCCACTTGTCAATCATGTCTCAAAGGAAAGATGACAAAGACTCCTTTCACTGGACATGGAGTAAGAGCGAGCGAGCTCTTAGGACTCATACACAGCGATGTATGTGGTCCAATGTCTACACATGCAAGAGGTGGTTTTTCCTATTTCATTACTTTTACGGATGATTACTCAAGGTACGGATTCATTTATCTGATGAAACATAAATCCGAGGCTTTTGAGAAATTCCAAGAGTATAAGAATGAAGTAGAAAACCAAACCGGCAAAAGTATCAAGACACTAAGATCTGATCTAGGTGGTGAATACTTAAGTGCCGAGTTCCTAGGTTACCTAAAAGAGAAAGGAATTCTCTCTCAGCTTACTCCTCCATACACTCCACAACATAACGGTGTATCGGAGAGACGGAATCAAACCCTATTGGATATGGTACGTTCCATGATGAGTAATGCTGAGTTACCGCGATCTTTCTGGGGTTATGCGCTAGAATCAGCGGCATATCTTTTGAACATAGTTCCTACCAAGACTGTGCCTACCACACCATATCAGATGTGGAGTGGGAAGAAACCCTATCTTCAGTATCTGAAGATTTGGGGATGTCCAGCTTTTGTTAAAAAGCAGCATGTGGACAAGCTCGAGGCACGATCAGTACAGTGTAAGTTTGTGGGATATCCAAAGAACTCTAAGGGGTATCTATTCTATTACGCAGAGGAACAAAAGGTTTTTGTTTCTCGTAATGCCCATTTTCTAGAATATCAGTTTTTAGAAAAGGAAATAAGTGGGAGCGAAATAGAACTGGAAGAAATTCCAGAACCACAAACTACTAATGAAAGTTTGGTAGAACCAGTAGTTCAAGAAGAACAGGACATTCCCGCACCCCTCCGCAGGAGTAGTAGGCCGTCTCATCCGCCTGAGAGATACTACGGTTTTCTCATAGATGGGATTAGAGAGGATTGCGTCATAGATGATGATGAACCTACTAGCTTCCAGCAGGCCATCCAGAGCGGCGACTCGGTACGATGGCTAGATGCAATGCGGACCGAAATGGAGTCCAGGTGCACCAACAAAGTATGGACTTTGGACTTTGCTCCAGATGGGGTAAAACCCATAGGATGCAAATGGATCTTCAAGAAAAATATTGGTGTAGATGGACAGGTGGAAACTTATAATGCTAGACTTGTTGCAAAGGGTTTTCGTCAAAGACCTGGTTTGGACTATGACGAAACTTTTTCTCCAGTGGCTATGCTCAAATCCATTCGGGTCCTTCTTGCTATTGCTGCCTTCCATGATTATGAAATCTGGCAGATGGACGTAAAGACGGCTTTTCTGAATGGCAATTTAGAAGAGTGCGTCTATATGGATCAGCCAGAAGGTTTCAATCAGAGTGGGAACAGCGGGAAAGTATGCAAGTTGCTTAAGTCCATTTATGGACTGAAGCAGGCATCGCGGAGTTGGAACATCTATTTTGATGAAACAGTCAAAGAATATGACTTTATCAAAAATCCAGATGAACCATGTATATATAGTAAAGTTGTAGCACGAACTGTCGTATTCCTCATCTTGTACGTGGATGACATTCTATTGATAGGAAATGGCATTCCTATGCTACAATCTGTCAAAGGATTCTTGTCACACAGGTTCTCCATGAAAGACCTGGGTGATGCCTCTTACATTCTGGGGATCCGGATCTATCGTGATAGATCCAAGAGGATGTTGGGACTTTCGCAGTCCAGGTATATCAACACTATACTGAAAAGATTCAGTATGGAAGATTCTAAGAGTGGTAATCTACCGGCTTGTCACGGAATCACCCTATCCAAAGAGATGTCTCCCAAGACTGATTTGGAAAGGGAAAGCATGTCTATTATACCCTACGCTTCTGCGGTAAGCTCTATAATGTATGCGATGTTGTGCACCAGACCAGATGTACCTTACGCACTGAGCGTGGTAAGCCGGTATCAGTCAGACCCAGGGGAGAAGCACTGGATAGCAGTAAAGAACATTCTCAAGTACCTGAGAAGGACTAAGGAGATGTTCTTGGTTTACGGCAGAAAAGACCTCAAGATGGAGGCCTTTGCTGATTCCTGCTTCCAGAGTGATAAGGACGATTCCAAGTCCATGTCAGGTTATGTCTTTACCCTCAATGGAGGGGCGGTGTGCTGGAAGAGTTCCAAGCAGGACACCGTTGCTGACTCGACGATGGAAGCGGAGTATATTGCTGCTTGCGATGCCACAAAAAAAGCGGTCTGGATGAAGAAGTTCCTAACAGAACTTTAGGTGATTCCTACCATTGTTGATCCAATACCTCTGTATTGCGACAACAACGGAGCTATAGCTTTAGCAAAGGAACCAAGGTCCCATCAGAAGTCCAGACACATCTTAAGGCGGTATCACCTGATCAGGGAGATCATAGATCGCCGGGAGATCGAGGTCCGGAGAGTTGCTACTGAAGAGAACATTGCTGATCCATTCACAAAGGCCCTACCTCAGATTCAGTTCGAGAGGCTACTCGAGATCATCGGTCTTCGATATGCCAGTACATGGCCCTAGTGCAAGTGGGAGATTGTTAGTGTATATGCCCTAGGGGCCATTATTGTATCATACTAGCTTGTATATTACTTAATGGAATCTTGGGATATTCACAGTTATATAACAGTCTTGCTAAACATGGTAGTATGCTACTTGGTTTTATCTATCTTAATGTGTAAGTATACGTATTGATAGAGCTCTTAGGATCTTGCTTGACTACCAGCGTTGTGATGGCAGTCACACTAGTGGGGGCTGGGTAGTCTACAAGCACATCCTTTTTCAGGTCCCTAGTCGTAGGATTATCGAGACAGGGCATCGATACTCCGGAGTAGACTAGTGTGTACGCTTCTCATCCCAGTTGGGGAGATGGTCTATCCCACAGCCGTCAGTACGTCGTACTGGAGATAGAATACAGGTGCTCGTTGGGTTACGGGTACACTGGACAGGACTCGCGGGGAACTGTTGGTTGGTATTATACCCGTCGTCAGTTAACAGTTCCCAGGTGACATGAGTACAGCATAGTCCGTAGACTTGACACTGCTACTTCGCCTCGAATGTGTCCCACTATTCTTAGATTGCTACCCTACCACGGCTCAAAGGAGTCATGCAAACAGGTAGCAGTTGGGTGCAGTCCCGAGCACTTGGAGGCAGTAGCGGTTAGACAGGATTCGTCTCTCCCGGTATTGGGAGTTGATATCGCGCTGTGTCAGAGAACCATTACGCAAAGTCCCTGGCCAGGGCAAGCGAGATTTACTGGTAGGTTCCAGTTGTTTCTCAGGGTGTAATGGGCTATGCTCCGACACGACTTATACCGCTATTAAGGGACTGACGCTTGCCGCCCCCTATGCCCGATATGCGATAGTCTTAGACGAACAGACCGGACTGTACGAAAATTGTCACATCGGGCTCAGTAGGAGTTCGGATGGGTTTCCTCATCGGCCTTCTTATCGACATCTACCTGGGGACCGTTACGTACAGCTAGTGCCGCTTGCGATCTATGGTTAAACCCGCTGCCAGCGTAGTAGTCGAGTCTTTAGAGTCCCACACAAAGAGTTTCCCTGCTCCAGGCGAAACGATATAGTGGTCGTATGGTTTTACGACAAGGGTTCGGACGCATACGTGTGTTTACGCACGTACGACATTCGGACAGTTTTTACTAGCCGGCTTTGGTTTAAGCCAGATTCTAGTATCGGGTTATTGGATTTATACAGTCTAAAGTTTTTCCGTGTTTTCACGGATAGGAGGGGCGTTCTCGTAATTTCACGAGAAGCTTCTAGAAGGATGGTGACTTGAGGGTTTAGTTGGCATTTGCATTTATTGTGTTAATGACTCATTTGTGTGATTCATCCATGGAGTTAAAGCATCATTTATTGATCTAATGACTCATGAGATGAATCACTCATATGAATAAATGAAGCATGGTTGTTAAATGATTTAATTATTTTATTTCATAAAAGATAATGCTTCATATATTCAAATGAGTTCATTATCTCTTCTCATTCTCATGCTCACCTTCTCTCTCCTCAAGCTCACTCTCTCTTCAAACCCTAATCCTACCACTCATGTGTTGAGACCAAGGATTAGAATAGACTAATTAATCCATAACCCTTCTCTATATCATCTAGGTACTTTGATTAGCAACTAAAGAAACCTAGTTACCTCAAGTTTAGAGGTGAAGCTTGGAGTAAAGCTCTCGGGTGGATCATCTACTACATAGAGAAGGCCGGAGAGTGTAAGTCCACGTTGCCCACCCCGGTGCTTACGGGGAGGCGGAAAACGGAATAAAAATCAAATTTTTATGAGCTTAGGCAACATGGACTACACTATGAAGGATCTTTGCTAAACAAAAACAAGCTAAAGCTAACTAGAAACTAGCTAAGTGTTAGAAAGGTTATACCTAGGGCTTTATGTCCTTCTCTCCTTGCTCCTTGGAATAGTGGAAAGAGGTCACATTTGTCGTCTTCTCACGTCGAAGAAAGATCCACCCGAAAGCCTCAACCTTTGGCTTCAACTCCAAGCTAGAAGTAACTAGGGTGCAAGAAGTGCTAATTCTAGAACCCTAGATGAGAGTAGAGATTATCAAGAAGAGGTTTTTCTCAAGCTCAAGTGTTTCTCAACACATGAGAGGGGAGAGCTTGAGGGAGAGGAAGAACAAGAGACAGAAAGGAAAAAATAAAATGAGAGAATAATATGAAGCATTCTCTCATATATGTGAATTATTGTAATTAGATAATTAGTGAGATAATTGCCATGGCTTAATCAAGACATGACCATTATCATTTTATTTTTAATGCAAATTGCAAGGATCAAAGAGCATCTTCCAAATGAAATGATGATGGTCAAAGTGTCAACAAGGTCAACAAGTCAAGATAGGTCAAATGGTCAACAACCATAACCATGCACAATTATTAAACTAATATCAATTAACCATAATACACACATAATCATTAGGGTTAATAAAATGACAATGGTTATTAACCCTAATCAAAGTCCTCTCCCTCTGTCTCAAGCAACTGTGCATACGCACCCGTATTCGCGATCCGAGGAACACGAATACAAAGAGATAAAACCAATCCCAAATCATATACTAGGATCCGGCTTAAACCAAAGCCCGCTAGTATAAGCTGTCCGGACAGCAAACGTGCACAAGTACGCGGATGTGAACGAACCCTGTCGCAAAACCATGCGACCTCTACTCATTTTGCCAAAAGGCGAATAGCTCTCTGTGTGGGACTCTAAAGACTCGACACTACGCTGGCAGTGGGTTTAACCACAGACCGCAAGCGGCACTAGCTGTACGTAACGGTCCCCAGGTAGATGTCGATAAGAAGACTGACGAGGTGAACCCCATCTGAACTCCTACTGAGCCTGTATGTGACAGTCTCCGTACAGTCCGGTCTGTTCGTCTGATACATCGCATGGCGGGCTTAGGGGGCGGTGAAAGTCAGTCCCCTAATAGCGGTACAAGTCGTGTCAGAGTGTAGCCCAGAACACCCTGAGATAACACTGGAAACCTACCAGTATATCTCGCTTGCCCTGGCCAGGGACTACTCGTGTAATGGCTCTCCTGGACACAGCGCGATGTCAACCCCCAATACCGGGAGAGACGAATCCTGTCTAACCGTCACTGCCTCCAAGTGCTTCGGGACTGCACCTAAAAACTACCTGTTTACACGACTCCTTTGAGCCGTGGTAGGGTAGTAATCAAAGTGCAGTGGGAACACACTCGAGGAGAAGTGACAGTGTCAAGTCAGCGGACTAAGCTGTACTCATGTCACCTGGGAACTGATAACTGACGATAGGTATAATACCAACCAACAGTTCCCGACGAGTCCTGTCCAGTGTACTCGTAACCTAACGAGCACCCGCATACTATCTCAAGTATGACGTACTGACTGCTGTGGGACAGACCGTCTCCCACACTGGGATGAGAAGCGCATACGCTAGTCTACTCCGGAGTATCGATGCCCTGTCTCGATAGTCCAACGACTAGGGACCTGTATAAGGATGTGCTTATAGATCACCCAGCTCCCACGAGTGTGAGCGCCATCACAACGCTGGTAATCAAGCAAAGATCCTAAAGGCTCTACTAATATGTATATCAGCGATATGCTAAAAGAAACACATGCACATATTAAAGCAGAGACAAACCAAGTAGCATACTACCTTTTCGAGCAAGATTGTATATACAACTGTGAATATCCCAAGCTTCCATCAAGTAATATACAAACTAGTATGATACAGTAATGGCTTCTAGGGCATATACACTAACAATCTCCCACTTGCACTAAGGCCATGTACTGGCGTATCGAAGACTTATCATCTCGATCAGCCGCTCGAACTGAGTCTGGGGTAGGGCCTTCGTGAGTGGATCTGCAGTGTTGTTCTCCGTATTTACTCTCTTCACCTCGATCTCCTGGCGATCTATGATCTCCCTGATCAGGTGGTACCGCCTCAAAATGTGCCTGGACTTCTGATAGGACCTGGGTTCCTTCGCTAAAGCTATAGCTCCGTTGTTGTCGCAATACAGCGGTATTGGATCAACAATGGTAGGAACCACCTGAAGCTCTATGAGGAACTTCTTCATCCAGACAGCTTCCTTTGTGGCATCGCAAGCAGCTATGTACTCCGCTTCCATAGTTGAGTCAGCAACGGTCTCCTGCTTGGAACTCTTCCAGCAAACCGCCCCTCCATTGAGGGTAAAGACATAACCCGACATGGACTTGGAGTCATCCTTGTCACTCTGGAAGCTGGAGTCAGCAAAGGCCTCGAGCTGGAGGTCTTTTCCGCCATACACCAAGAACATCTCCTTAGTCCTTCTCAGGTACTTGAGAATGTTCTTTACCGCTATCCAGTGTTTCTCCCCTGGGTTCGACTGATAACGGCTTACAACGCTCAATGCGTATGCTACATCTGGTCTGGTACACAACATCGCATACATTATAGAGCCTACCGCAGAAGCGTAGGGTATGATATGTTAGTGTTTATGCCCTAGAAGGCCATTACTGTATCATACTAGTTTGTATATTACTTAATGGAAGCTTGGGATATTCACATGTATATAACAGTCTTGCTAAACATGGTAGTATGCTACTTGGTTTTTCTATCTTAATATGTGAGTGTACATATTGATAGAGCTCTTAGGATCTTGCTTGTCTACCAGCGTTGTGATGGCAGTCACACTAGTGGGGGCTGGGTAGTCTACAAGCACATCCTTATTCAGGTCCCTGGTGTAAGTGCACGGCGGCGCCCCGGCCGTCAATCCGACGGCCAAATGCGGAAGCGGAGATAAACTTTAATTTTTCTTGAACTGGCAAACCGCCGCGCACTAATACCCGGATCGAACCATTAATTAGTCCTAGCTAACTACAAGATAGGGAAGAGAAGTATACCGACAGATCCGAGTCCTCCGGTCTTCTCGTCGTCGTCCCGATCTCCTGCGGAATGTCCCGTCTCCTCCTCGTCGCCGGAAGTGCACCACATCGCCTACATCGTTTACGGGCTCCCACCTCAATGCCGAGGCAACTCGGGCACGAAGCCGGCTACTCGACGTGCCCAAGATTCGCTGTAGAATATGTAGTCCTCAAGTCTCACTTTGGGGTTGTAGGAATTGCCTTTTGGTGGAGGAAATGATATGAGAACAATGTGGAGGGACTTGTGGGATTTTACAAAAGCAAAAGAGCAAAAATCCCATATGCAAAAATTTGGACAGCCCCTAATGCTTTGGCCGGCCATCTCAAGGTGAATGGAGAGAATGGAGTGAGTGGGAGAGTGAATCAAATGGGAGACATTCTCATCTAATACAAAAGAGAGAGAGAGGAAAGCTATCATGCAAAAGAAATGATAGTAAGGAAAATCCAACACTCAAAGCAACAATCATCACTCCAAAAGTCATGCCATCATCAACAACCATGATGATAAAGAAAGTCAACCAATCATGAGTTTATGAAGTCAAATGATGGGACAAGTATCATGACATGATAATATGCAAAGACCCCCTCCACAAATGCTTATTTGCAACAATGCAAATAAGCCCTCCTCCACCAATCTTCGGCCAATGAACGGAACAATGGAAATCGGCCGAAACGGAAAGCAAACTGGCAACTCCAGAAAACTGGTCCCGTAATAAATTACAGGAAAACCCCGATACTGTGCATACACACCCGCATCTGTATTTCGACCGAAATACAAATGCAATGAGACAAAGTCTACACTGTACTATACTAGGATCCGGCTTAAACCAAAACCGGCTAGTAATATCCGTTCGATCCTGATCCGTGCAATACCGCACGTATCTGATCGAACCCTGCCATATAACCATACGGCCTATAGTACAAACTGTCCGATCCTGATCCGTGCAATACCGCACGTATCTGATCGGACCCTGCCATATCTCCATACGGTCTCTACAACCTTTCGCCCGAAAGCTGAGTAACTGAATGTGGGGGACTCTAAAGACTCATCAACACCTTGGTTGTGGATTTAACCACTAGCACGTCAGAGGTATAAGCCAATACGTAACGGGCTACCAGGTATTGACTAAAAAGGACGTCTGTGAGCGAACTCAGCCTGACTCCCTACTGAGCCTGTCAGTGACAATATCCGTACAGTCCGGTCCGTTCGTCTATGAGCATCGCATGGCGGGCCTAGGGGGTTGGTAAAAGTCAGACCCCCAAAAGCGGTACAAGTCGTGTCGGAGTGTAGCCCAGAACACCCTGAGATACTACTGGAATACCTACCGGTAAATCTCCTTGCCTCGGCCGAGGGCTTCGTGTAATGGCTCTCCTAGAAACAGCACGACCTCACCCCCAATACCGGGAGAGACGAACCCCTGAAGATACGCTCACTGCCTCCATGTGGCTCGGGACTGTACCCAACTAAAACCTGTTTGCACGACTCCTTTGAGCCGTGGTAGGGTAGTAATCAAAGTACAGTGGGAACTCACACGAGACAAATGACGATCCACAGGTCGATGAACTAACCTGCACACATGTCACCAGGGAACTGCCATCTGACGTCTGGTATATGACCAACTAGCATGTTCCCGGCGAGTCCTGTCCGGTGTACTCATAACCCAATGAGCACCTGTATACATCTTAGGTGATCCAACTGACACCAGTGGCTTGTGAGACCGGCCACCGCCCCTCGTCGGGGTCTCGACTGTATACACTAGTCTACTATGGAGAATCGATGCCCTGTCTCGAAACTCTCACGACTAGGGACCTTTTAAGGATATGCTTATAGACCCCCAGCTCCCACTTATATGATCGCCCTCATACTGCTGGTGGTCAAGCAAGAATCCTAGGGGCTCTATCAACGTGTAATAGCGACGTGTCAGGTTACTTAAAACAGTACACGATGATAAAGGTAAACCAGATAGCATACTATCATCTCGAGTAAGACTGTCCTACCGGGATAGGTCCTCCATCAATCATTATAATCACGTACCTGTGACCTAATAATTGACTCTGAGGGCACTATCTCCAACAATCTCCCACTTGCACTCAAGGCTAATTATTGCAATGTCGCATACTCACAGCCCGTGTGATACCGAACACCCAACTCCTCTACTAGTCAGTCTCACAAAGCTCGTTTGCGAAACTATTGCGTTCGAGGAATAGCCTCAGTGAGTGGATCCGCTTTGTTGTCTCTTTCAATGTCTCTCTATATCTCAAGTTCGCGGAGAAACCCATCTCCCGAAATGAGCAATACCTGTCTTAGAATGTGTCTGGATGTCTGATGGGACATAGCTCATAAATGAACTCCAAATCCAAACTTCTTAGACTGTATCGTCAACTGAACTTAATCAGTATCCTGCGCCATGCCTCCCTCAGTATTGCCTTGGACCACCTGTCCAAAATACTGCCCCTCGTCAGAAGGAAAAACTATAGCTCTGACAACCTCCTTGTCGTCCATGTCACCTTGGAAGCCTGGAATGATAACTGTTTCCCGAATGAGGCTGTCGTTATCATATCCCTAGAACATCCACTTATGTTCTAAAACTGCTTCCGACCGTTTCTCCAGGATTGGATCAATGTCAACTTATTGCATCTAGTGCAAGAACAATGTCTGGTGTGGTACTTGACATCTCATGATTGACTCAATTGCCTGAGCAAGTGATCTGCCAATCATGCACATCCCTCTCCCCTTTAGTCTGTAAGACACCTTTAGAGAGGGTGACTCCATCACCTGCAGGTACACTACCGTGCCAGGAGTCGTCCATCCTAAATACTCTTAGAATGCTGTCAAGTACCCTGATTGGGAAACCACCCAAATCTAGATCTAAAACCATAGATCTAGTAACCAGTATGTCTGATATAAAATCCATTTCCTTTGTGGAGAAACCACTGTGTGACGACCAAAGTATAACCGATTGTAGTATAGGAGTTTCCTTTCCTACTCTGTGTATGTCATCCAAATACCAGGATATCACACCCTACTACCTTCTCAACAGATCCATCCCCTATTCTGATGAAGTCAAACCTATGACTGTCACGTCAGAAATAGATGATCTATCTCCGCTACATCTGCTTTAGTCTATAAATAGACATAAGCTACCTGTCCACCAATGCTTCCGCTGCTCCCACTGACTACGACAACCCTCTGGCAGAGTCATATAGACGTACACTTCTAAAACTAGTTTAGAACGACGCTATACTCATCCTCCCACCGGGTCTCGCAGCCTGGAACAACAGCAATGGTAATTGTGGGTAAACAAGAACTTCCCTGTCACCGTCCTTGAGGCTACCGTAGTACCTCTCGGGTGGCTGAATTTACCCACCTTATCTGCGGAGTGGCCAATGGAATGTCAATCCAGATTGAATCTTTAGGTTCCTTATCAAATCTTCAGTAATCGTTTGTGGTTCTGGAATCACTTCCAGTTCTACCATATTCCCACTACTGTTTTCTGAAAAAATCCATTTTTATTAAAACTGTGGCGAGTCTAGAACAATATTGCTATTGTTCATCCAGATGGTAGAAAGTCAACCCGCGTCATAGCCTGGGTCAACCCACAAACAGCCATTACAGAAACGTGCCTTGAGTTGTCCAGTGTCTGGTTTTAAGCATAAGCCGGACAACTCCCCGTACCTTAACATCGTTAAGATATGAACTGTTCCATATCCCATATAGGACCAGAGGCACTGATTTAATTGAACCAGATTCAAATCATGCAACTGTCTCCAGTGCATGTCAACTAAATGGAAGGAGGCCGATCAGCGTTACTCAACTTAGGAATGCTTCCAATTATGAGTAACCTGAAAAAAAAGCAAGTTCTCTTAGTCATTACTATCAACTTAATACCATACACAAGTATCTACATCTTCGATCTCTTTGAAGAATCCCGATACCTGCTACACCTGGTTCTCTACTCTATTCAAATACCTATAACTTCTCAAAATTCGGACCCTGTGTTTCCGCGAAACACTTGTCTAAAAACTAGAGAAGTCATAAGTAAACCGAATATAGTACGAGGACCAACCCCTCTGTCCTGATGGACCCTGGACATCATACAATACTCTGTACAAGTCCCTTGAGTCTGTTAACTCATTCACTGTGTGTTGTAGGTTGAAAACTGTACTTATGGTCAAGAAGAATTACACCGGTGCTTAATGCTCCTTACCTAACCATCCACTGATATAGGTAAATGTCGTAGACATAATTTCAGAAAGGTATATCTCACTCTATGAAAATAGACGTACAGATATATCAATTTGAAATTGGTGCATAACTGCGGATATTCAAAACCAAATATTTGCCAACCGGCAAACAACCCAGGTGATTTCCTCAAATATCACCGATTACAACGAATCCCGATATAATGAGGATTATCACCCAATTCTCAATAACTTACTCCCACTCATCATCTGTAAAACCATACAAATGTGAGAATCGTACCTGGTAAATTCATACCCTGGAGTAAGTATCTAATTGGGAAATCAGTTTTCCTTTAACAGTACACAGTGAGACTGAAACATTGAAATGTTTCGATGGGGTATCCCGGTATTCCTAGTAATGCCTCTTCCAGATTCACGACTGTAACCGTATAATCCTTTGCCACCTCTCCAAATCCCTTCATATGTCTTTAGTCTTTACCTTCTGCACACCCCTTTAGGCCAAATGGTTTTCTTCCTTCCCTACCGTTCGGCACCAGCCTATGCTTTGGAAGAAGACTATCCAATAAGCATAATGGGTGTACTGTCCCAATCCTAGGAACACTCACAATGAGAGAGGGTGAAGATAAAAGACAACCGAATAAACCTTATTCCTATTTCTCCTGGACCAGAATCCATCCCCGAACTGGAACAAGTTCTTTTCGAGTTCGTATATAACCATACGATGGAGTATCCAATAAACTGTGGATCTTCGTAGTGATACGGAGTGTCCTGGAGAAATACAAAGGTGATTTTAGGATTGGCGAAGGAATACTTGGTTTGGTCGTGAATATCTGTTGCAATTTACTTTGCCCTCTTACTAATCCCTTTCTTTGTCTTAACCTAATACCTTCTGCACACCATCGTTATGCTAATTGGTTTTTTTCATTCCCTACCGGTCGGCACCAGCCTAAGGTTTGGAAGAAGACTATCCAATTTGCGTAATAGGTGTACTATCTCCTAAACCAAGGAGTACTCGCAACCTGAGAGAAGGAAAAAGGAAAAGACAACTGAATAATCCTATCCGTTTTCTCCAGAACCTGAAACCATCCTCGAATAAATTCTTTCGAGTTCGTATCTAACCATACGATGGTTTTGTCCAATGGAAGTGGACGTTCGTAGCAACACGGGGTGTCCTGGAGAAAAGGGTAAAAGTAGGAGTGGCAATGAGGTTTGCAACTCTGACAATCCAAAAGCCAGTGTTGAGAAGGTTCGGTCAACTTGGTCACTGAGTCATAGTCTTAGGGTCGGGTCAATGGTCGCTGCCAAAGAGAGAGAGAAAAGAAACACTCAGCGTGCACTCTAATCTAGATCAGAATGGTTACCAATTTATCTAATCTGGAAACCTCCCACTGTACCGTCAAATTCTCCTCCAAACCTAAAAGAAGAATTAGTCGGGAACACCCGAGGAGTAAACCAACTCATCAGTGGGAATCGGGATCCAACTCTCATCGCATGACAACGTGACGGAATCCGCTCACGGTATCACACTCCAGAAGGTATGCACATATCTGGCAAGTTTCAGTTCTTTTGAAACTCCCGATGTGATTTCTGCCCCATGCTCTTATGACCTTGACTTTGGCCAACATATCATAAGTCACATGTCAAGTTCTACCCGTCATTCTCCAGGTTAATTTGAATCCACCCGTACCTACCCTTGACTTTGGCCAAAATGGCAGTACGACTGTCCCAAACCAACGCATCTATCTATGCTGCATATGAATACCCCAATAGCTACCAATCACTGTGCCTTGACTTTGGCCAACATACACAGCTTGAATACTATTGACCATCCATATGAAACGACGGAGGGCTACGAATGGTTTCTGGCGAAAACCTTTAACGTAAAGAACTTGATATCGTTGAAGGAACTGATAGCTTTTAAAAATATAGTGACGAAAACCTTCGCTAAAGAGGTCACTCCCGGTGAAGGGATCTCGGCTCTTTCCCCGTAGAATGGGGTGCAGGATATTCCAACTGAATACCACGGTGCAAAGCAAAAGTAATCGGCTATAGTGAAGTCATTGCCCTGACGCAAACTTTTTGTCCAAGGGGTCACTCCCGGTGAAGGGATCTCGGCCCTTGCCTCGTCGACTGAGGAGCAGGATATTCTAAATGAATACCATGATGCAAAACAAAAGTGAACGTCCTTGCAATAACAGCTTTTTGAAAAAGTGTTCCAACAACATCAGATTAGGTTTGTTTTTAACTTGCATTGATCCGAATCAACGCAGTCCCATCAATTGATCACACCACAAAGAACGAAAATATACTGATGTACGTATATGCCATCCGCATTCGCCACTGGGTCCCGTCATTACCCGTTAGGTTAGCTAACTAACGACAGAGCGGGGACTGGACTAGCGCGGATGCAAAACATATACAACATCTACTAATATATATACCAATATATTATATTTCGCTCAAGGCGTGAATAAAAAGCAACATCACAGAAATGTACAGCATCACAGAAACAATACAGATATCTGGGATCCCCGGGTTTCACAGAGCCGCTGAAACCCGACGTTCCCCTGGTCGTGTGGATAGCCTGTGCAATGAAATCCTAGACCCCTACGGGCGCGGCAAGTCACCCGCCAAAACCTGAAGCGAGGCAGCCCCCTTCAGCGCCGTGAATGGACCACCCAGCACTTCACGGAATCCGGTAACTTGGGCACCCCTCCTGGGTCAACCTGTACCCCCTACGAGTGCGGCGAATAGCCCGCCAATCCTAGAGTGAAGCCCCCTCCGTCCCAATGCCATGAGATGCGGGCTTGTTGCCCTCTAGAACCCGGCTATCCGTGCACCCCTCCGCGGGGTAAGCCTAGTACAGAAAGTAAAAATATACATACAACGGGTACATCGACCGCAACCAGGTCGTGCCCCAAAATAATAATACAATCAGGCAGTGACGGCAGTCCACATGTCGGACGCTCGCCCCGCAATATCAAATGTACATAATACAACAAAACTGTACTAGCATTGCATCCAGGCTATCCCCCACGACCGATCCGCAACATCACAGCAAAAACAGAACATCAACGTGAAAGTCACGTTCGTAAATCCGTCTAACCAGGCTATAGCAGTTAGACCGGATTAACCGATCAAGTGACATTCACGGTCGCAGATATAATGTAAATACTGTGAAATAATGTGTTTAAAATATCCGATCGATCAAAAATTAACAAGTGGGCCCCCAAACAATACTGTAGCAGTCACAGAAATACTGGGCCCAATATTAATATTCCAAAACCCATATTTTAAGCCCAGAAAGCCTCTGTAAAAAATTGGTGCAGGGATCCCCACAGTGTGCGGCGGAACAGCGGCGGAAAGGGGGTATTTGCGGCGGTTCCGCGCTCCCACTGTGGATTCACTTCATCGAATTTTTACAGAGCTCTTAGATTTTCCAGTACATCAATATTTTACAACCTGAAAAATTTTTCGAGACCAAAAAATTTCAACAGAAACTGATGCTAACAAAAATGTAGATTTTGGAGTTTTGGTCGATCGGAAATGCAAAACACATTACACAAAGCTAGACTAAGTTAATGGCGAGTCTCTGATACCACTGTAAGTGCACGGCGGCGCCCCGGCCGTCAATCCGACGGCCAAATGCGGAAGCGGAGATAAACTTTAATTTTTCTTGAACTGGCAAACCGCCGCGCACTAATACCCGGATCGAACCATTAATTAGTCCTAGCTAACTACAAGATAGGGAAGAGAAGTATACCGACAGATCCGAGTCCTCCGGTCTTCTCGTCGTCGTCCCGATCTCCTGCGGAATGTCCCGTCTCCTCCTCGTCGCCGGAAGTGCACCACATCGCCTACATCGTTTACGGGCTCCCACCTCAATGCCGAGGCAACTCGGACAGGAAGCCGGCTACTCGACGTGCCCAAGATTCGCTGTAGAATATGTAGTCCTCAAGTCTCACTTTGGGGTTGTAGGAATTGCCTTTTGGTGGAGGAAATGATATGAGAACAATGTGGAGGGACTTGTGGGATTTTACAAAAGCAAAAGAGCAAAAATCCCACATGCAAAAATTTGGACAGCCCCTAATGCTTTGGCCGGCCATCTCAAGGTGAATGGAGAGAATGGAGTGAGTGGGAGAGTGAATCAAATGGGAGCCATTCTCATCTAATACAAAAGAGAGAGAGAGGAAAGCTATCATGCAAAAGAAATGATAGTAAGGAAAATCCAACACTCAAAGCAACAATCATCACTCCAAAAGTCATGCCATCATCAACAACCATGATGATAAAGAAAGTCAACCAATCATGAGTTTATGAAGTCAAATGATGGGACAAGTATCATGACATGATAATATGCAAAGACCCCCTCCACAAATGCTTATTTGCAACAATGCAAATAAGCCCTCCTCCACCAATCTTCGGCCAATGAACGGAACAATGGAAATCGGCCGAAACGGAAAGCAAACTGGCAACTCCAGAAAACTGGTCCCGTAATAAATTACAGGAAAACCCCGATACTGTGCATACACACCCGCATCTGTATTTCGACCGAAATACAAATGCAATGAGACAAAGTCTACACTGTACTATACTAGGATCCGGCTTAAACCAAAACCGGCTAGTAATATCCGTTCGATCCTGATCCGTGCAATACCGCACGTATCTGATCGAACCCTGCCATATAACCATACGGCCTATAGTACAAACTGTCCGATCCTGATCCGTGCAATACCGCACGTAACTGATCGGACCCTGCCATATCTCCATACGGTCTCTACAACCTTTCGCCCGAAAGCTGAGTAACTGAATGTGGGGGACTCTAAAGACTCATCAACACCTTGGTTGTGGATTTAACCACTAGCACGTCAGAGGTATAAGCCAATACGTAACGGGCTACCAGGTATTGACTAAAAAGGACGTCTGTGAGCGAACTCAGCCTGACTCCCTACTGAGCCTGTCAGTGACAATATCCGTACAGTCCGGTCCGTTCGTCTATGAGCATCGCATGGCGGGCCTAGGGGGTTGGTAAAAGTCAGACCCCCAAAAGCGGTACAAGTCGTGTCGGAGTGTAGCCCAGAACACCCTGAGATACTACTGGAATACCTACCGGTAAATCTCCTTGCCTCGGCCGAGGGCTTCGTGTAATGGCTCTCCTAGACACAGCACGCCCTCACCCCCAATACCGGGAGAGACGAACCCCTGAAGATACGCTCACTGCCTCCATGTGGCTCGGGACTGTACCCAACTAAAACCTGTTTGCACGACTCCTTTGAGCCGTGGTAGGGTAGTAATCAAAGTACAGTGGGAACTCACACGAGACAAATGACGATCCACAGGTCGATGAACTAACCTGCACACATGTCACCAGGGAACTGCCATCTGACGTCTGGTATATGACCAACTAGCATGTTCCCGGCGAGTCCTGTCCGGTGTACTCATAACCCAATGAGCACCTGTATACATCTTAGGTGATCCAACTGACACCAGTGGCTTGTGAGACCGGCCACCGCCCCTCGTCGGGGTCTCGACTGTATACACTAGTCTACTATGGAGAATCGATGCCCTGTCTCGAAACTCTCACGACTAGGGACCTTTTAAGGATATGCTTATAGACCCCCAGCTCCCACTTATATGATCGCCCTCATACTGCTGGTGGTCAAGCAAGAATCCTAGGGGCTCTATCAACGTGTAATAGCGACGTGTCAGGTCACTTAAAACAGTACACGATGATAAAGGTAAATCAGATAGCATACTATCATCTCGAGTAAGACTGTCCTACCGGGATAGGTCCTCCATCAATCATTACAATCACGTACCTGTGACCTAATAATTGACTCTGAGGGCACTATCTCCAACACCTGGTCGTTGGATTATCGAGACAGAGCATCGATACTCCGGAGTAGACTAGTGTGTACGCTTCTCATCCCAGTTGGGGAGATGGTCTGTCCCACAGCCGTCAGTACGTCGTACTGGAGATAGTATGCAGGTGCTCGTTAGGTTACGGGTACACCGGACAGGACTCACGGGGAACTGTTGGTTGGTTTGATACCAGTCGTCAGTGAGCAGTTCCCAGGTGACATGAGTACGGCATAGTCCGCAGACTTGACACTGCTACTTCGCCTCGAGTGTGTCCCACTGTTCTTAGATTGCTACCCTACCACGGCTCAAAGGAGTCGTGCAAACAGGTAGCAGTTGGGTGCAGTCCCGAGCACTTGGAGGCAGTGGCGGTTAGACAGGATTCGTCCCTCCCGGTATTGGGAGTAGATATCGTGCTGTGTCAGAGAGCCATTACGCAAAGTCCCTGGCCAGGGCAAGCGAGATTTGCTGGTAGGTTCCAGTAGTTTCTCAGGGTGTAATGGGCTTCCCTCCGACACAACTTATACCGCTATTAGGGGACTGACGCTTGCCGCCCCCCTAGGCCCGATATGCGATAGTCTTGGAAGAACGGACCGGACTGTATGGAGATTGTCACATCAGACTCAGTAGGAGTTCGGATGGGTTTCCTCATCGGCCTTCTTATCGACAACTACCTGGGGACCGTTACGTACAGCTAGTGCCGCTTGCGGTCTGTGGTTAAACCCACTGCCAGCGTAGTAGTCGAGTCTCTAGAGTCCCACACAGAGAGTTTCCTACTCCAGGCGAAACGATATAGAGGTTGCATGGTTTTGCGACAAAGGGTTCGGACGCATACGTGCGTTTACGCGCGTACGACTTTCGGACAGTTTTTACCAGTCGGCTTTGGTTTAAGCCAGTTACTGGTATCCGGTTATTGGATTTATACAGTCTAAAGTTTTTCCGTATTTTTACGGATTGGAGGGGCGTTCTCGTAATTGTACGAGAAGCTTCTAGAAGATGGTGACTAAGGAGGGTTATGTGTCATATACATTGAATGAGTTATATGAGTCATGAGGGTGATTCATTCATCTCATTAATGCACATTTATTGCTTAATGACTCATGCTAATGAATCACCACTTAACATTTATGAAGCATGCTTATTCATCACATTTATTCATTTATTCTTTAATGAGAATGCTTCATAATATGTTATGATACTCATAACTTATTCATCATTATCATCTACACATTCTCTCTCCTCAAGCTCTCTCTCTTCAAAAGACTAATCCTCACCCTCATGTGTTGAGATCTAGGATTAGTTAGACTTAACAATCCATAACCATCACTCTATCTCAATCTATCTTCTTTGATTAGCAATCCAAGAAGGTTAGTTGCCTCAAGTTTAGAGGCTAAGCTTGGAGTTTTGCTCTCGGGTGGATCGTCTACTACAAAGAGAAGGCCGAGGAGGACGAGGAGATCGTAAAGACGAAGGACTTGGTTGTTAGAGATAGTGCCCTCAGAGTCAATTATTAGGTCACAGGTACGTGATTGTAATGATTGAGGGAGGACCTATCCCGGTAGGACAGTCTTACTCGAGATGATAGTATGCTATCTGGTTTACCTTTATCATCGTGTACTGCTTTAGGTGACCTGACACATCGCTATTACACGTTAATAGAGCCCCTAGGATTCTTGCTTGACCACCAGCAGTATGAGGGCGATCATATAAGTGAGAGCTGGGGGTCTACAAGCATATCCTTAAAAGGTCCCTAGTCGTGGGAGTTTCGAGACCGGGCATCGATACTCCATTAGTAGACTAGTGTATACAGTCGAGACCCCGACGAGGGGCGGTGGCCGGTCTCACAAGCCACTGGTGTCAGTTGGATCACCTAAGATGTATACAGGTGCTCATTGGGTTATGAGTACACCGGACAGGACTCGCCGGGAACATGCTAGTTGGTCATATACCAGACGTCAGATGGCAGTTCCCTGGTGACATGTGTGCAGGTTAGTTCATCGACCTGGGGATCGTCATTTGTCTCGTGTGAGTTCCCACTGTACTTTGATTACTACCCTACCACGGCTCAAAGGAGTCGTGCAAACAGGTTTTAGTTGGGTACAGTCCCGAGCCACATGGAGGCAGTGAGCGTATCTTCAGGGGTTCGTCTCTCCCGGTATTGGGGGTGAGGTCGTGCTGTGTCTAGGAGAGCCATTACACAAAGTCCTTGGCCAAGGCAAGGAGATTTACTGGTAGGTATTCCAGTAGTATCTCAGGGTGTTCTGGGCTACACTCCGACACGACTTGTACCGCTTTTGGGGGTCTGACTTTTACCAACCCCCTAGGCCCGCCATGCGATACTCATAGACGAACGGACCGGACTGCACGGATATTGTCACTGACAGGCTCAGTAGGGAGTCAGGCTGAGTTCGCTCACAGACGTCCCTTTTAGTCAGTACCTGGTAGCCCGTTACGTATTGGCTTATACCTCTGACGTGCTAGTGGTTAAATCCACAACCAAGGTGTTGATGAGTCTTTAGAGTCCCCCACATTCAGTTACTCAGCTTTCGGGCGAAAGGTTGTAGAGGCCGTATGGAGATATGGCAAGGTCCGATCAGATACGTGCGGTATTGCACGGATCAGGATCAGACAGTTTGTACTATAGGCCGTATGGATATATGGCAGGGTTCGATCAGATACGTGCGGTATTGCACGGATCAGGATCGAACAGATATCACTAGCCGGCTTTGGTATAAGCCGGATCCTAGTATAGTACAGTGTAGATTTTGTCTCATTGCATTTGTATTTCGGTCGAAATACAGATGCGGGTGTGTATGCACAGTATCGGGGTTTTCCTGTAATTTATTACGGGACCAGTTTTCTGGAGTTGCCAGTTTGCTTTCCGTTTCGGCCAATTTCCTTTGTTCCGTTCATTGGCCGAAGATTGGTGGAGGAGGGTTTATTTGCATTGTTGCAAATAGGCATTAGTGGAAGGGGGTTCTTTGCATCTTGTTACATCATGATGGTTTTCATGATGAGCACCTTACCTTGACCTTTTTGACTTGATCACTTCATGATAGCTTGACTTTTAGTGGTCATGATGGTTGTTGATGGTTGGAGTTGTGTGTGGTTTTGCTTATGATCATATTCTTTCATGATTTGTTTTTGGATGCTTTGGATTATTGTTATGGTTGCACCACTCATTTTCCTTGGCTCACTCTCTCTCATTCTCTCCATTCACCTCTCATGGCCGGCCAAGCTTGGAGGGGGGGTTGCCCATTTTTTGTAGTGGGGATTTTTGCTCTCTTGATTTAGAAAAATCCCCAAGTTCCTCCACATTGTTCTTGTATCATCCCTCCACCTAAAATGGCATCTCCAAGAACCCCAAAATGAGACATGCAATCCACATTATATTCTACAGCAAATCTTGGGTACGTCGAGTAGCCGGCTTCGTCCCCGAGTTGCCTCGGCATTGAGGTGGGAGCCCGTAAACAAAGTAGGCGATGTGGTGCACTTCCGGCGACGAGGAGGAGACGGGACATTCCGCAGGAGATCGGGACGATGGCGAGAAGACCGGAGGACTTGGATCGTCGGTATATCTCTATTCCCTTTCTTGTAGATAGCTAGGACTAGTTAATGGTTCGATCCGGGTATTAGTGCGCGGCGGTTTGCCAATTCAAGAAAATTAAAGTTATTCACCGCTTCCGCATTTGGCCGTCGGTTTGACGGCCTGGGCGCCGCCGTGCACTTACATTGGTTCGATAGGTATAATCCCTAAGCATAGTAGTTTAGAACAACTATATGTTTGGTTAGTTATCATTTAGCTTCGATTCAAGCGGTTAGTCGATGTTCGTTCACTAAACAAGTTCGTTTTTGAAAATTCCGCCTCCCCACAAGTATTGGGGTGTAGTACATCGACTTACAGTGGTATCAGAGCCTCACTAAACAATAAATAACTTAATTGCAAATTTGTACGAATTTCGAACGGAAAAACGAAGCCGGAAAACCCTAAATCTGTCAAGTTTCTGTCGAATTTAAAATGATGTCCTAAAATTTTTCAGGTGAGCTCAGAAAGCTTGTAAAGAGTCCAGGAGAACACCCATGAAATTTGAGCCCATGAATCGACTAAAGCGCCGCGGAAGCGCCGCGGATCCCACCCATCCGCCGCGGTTCCGCGGCCGAGTTGCCGAGTCATGGACTCATCTTTCATGTGTGGGTCCTCTCTGGTATTTGGGGTTTTCAGGAATATTTTAATTTTGCTCAGGTTTCCAGTTTACAGAGCAGTTTTTGGAGAAATATTAAAGATGTTTAATCGATCGAAATTGTACAGTATTTGCATGTTGGATTATATCTGTGATTGATAAATGTGTTCGTAAACCTCCCCTAACTGCTAGTATGTCGGTTGGCAGGGGGTTGCACATTTCTGTAATGGTTATATCTGTTTGTGCATATAAACTGTATTGGACTGTTGTGGTGTATAGCCGGGGTTTGCAATGGGTTATTGTTTAATTCATTTGTTGTAAATGTAATTTGTTGTAATATTATTTTTGCGGGGCACATCCAGGTTGCGGTTGTAGCCACCGTTGTATTATTTCATTTTACTGTTTTTGCTCCTAGGACTGACCCAAGGTGGGGTACACAAACTGCCGGGCGGGTAGTTTGCCGTACCCGTAGGGGTCGAGGGTGGGGTAACGGCTATTCATCACAACTGTGTAATCTGTCTTTTCTTGCAGGCTCAAAAGAAATACAGATTGCTTGCAAATCCAATATTGTTTATCTGTGTTCTGGAATGTATATCATTGCGTCAGACGAATGTAAAATATCTATATATATGATAGCTATTTAGACGTCATTTATGTTTTACACCCGCGCTAGCCCAGCCCCCGCTCTGTCGTTAGTTAAGTAACCTAACGGGTGATGACGGGACCCCGTGGCGAATGCGGATGGCATAAGAGGACGTTGTATTTTCGTTGTTTTCTGCAATGATAGGTTAATGATGGGACGCATTATCTATAATGCAAAGAAAATAAACCAAGTTTAAATCGTTGGAACAATTTAAAAGAAACCACTCGGTTATTTTTAAAACAGATATTTTTAAATGCGGAGACTTAACCACTCCTTTTAAAAGCTATCAGGTTCCTTCGGTTATATCAAGTTCACTACGTTCACGGTTTCACCAAAACCAGTCGTAGCCCTCCGTCATTTCTTATGAATGGTCAGCAGTATTCAAGCTATGTTTGTTTGGCCCTTAGTCAAGACATAGTGATTGGTAGCTGCTGGGGTATTCATTTGTTGCATAGATAGATGAGTTGGTTTGGGACAGTCGTATTACTTTGTTGGCCCTTAGTCAAGAGTATATACGGATGGGTTCAAATCAACAGGATAATGATGGGCAGAACTTGACATGTGACTTATGATTTGTTGGCCCTTAGTCAAGATCATAAGAATATGGGGCAAAAACATATATCGGGAATTTCTAAAGAAACTGAAATTTGCAAAGAGATGCATACCATTTGGAGTTTGATGAATGTTGGTAGGATTCCTTCAACATTATCATACGATGATATTTGGATCCCGATCCTACTGTGAGTATATACTACTTATCAGGATATTCGTCACTTAACGATCAATGCTATAAACCTAGTAGGTGTCCAGAAAGGTGTCAGCGGGGTTACGCCCCCAGAGAAAAAAGGTTATTTAATTAAGGAACTTCGCGAAAGCGTTGGAAAACCTCCCTCGAAGTATCGACACTGGCCTGGCTGAACGGTTAAGCAAGTATTGTACGGTGAGAATAATCCTGGCTAATTCTTCTTTTATGGTTTGAGGAAGGATTCGAAAAAAAGTGGGAGCCATCCAGTTTAGATAAACTAAAAACCACTCTAAACTTGCAAGAGCATCATGCTAAAGAGTTTTCTTCTCTCTCTCCTAATTGCAGCGACCCTGAAAATGACTGGACTTAAGTTACTTTTAGAGAAAAATATACTAACAGGGCCAAACTATAAAGATTGGCTGCGGAATGTCAAAATGGCTTTGACCTATGACAAACTGGGGTACGTCCTCACCGCTACGGCACCTGCTGTCCCTGGTCCCAAATCCAGCAATACGGATAAGGAAATCCGCAAAACCTGGGATTTAGATTGCGCGAGAGCCAAGTGCATCGTGCTTGCCTCAATGAACAATGAACATCAGAGGAGGCACGAGGATATGTCCCTAGATGGCATATTTCTCCATACAAAGGAACTTTATGGAGAGCAATCTCGTATAGCAAGATACGAGACCTCTAAGAACTTGTTTCGAGCGAGGTTGGCTGTCGGGTCATCAGTAGGTGAACATGTCCTAAAGATGATCGGCTATATTGAAGAGCTCGCAGACCTTGGGACGACTTTGGATAATGAGCTCTATACAGACCTTATTCTCCAGTCCCTTCCTCCCACCTACGCCCAGTTTATCCTCAACTTTAATCTTCAAGGAAAAGAAGTTGAACTTGCGGAACTCCTGAACATGTTAAGGAGTGCAGAGGGCACCTTGCAGAAGGCAAGGGAAACACCCGCTATGTTTGTTGGCGGTGCATCTTCTTCCGGGTCCAAGGCTAGGGCCAAAGGAAGGAAGAAGAAGGCCGCACCCAAACCTAGAGGGGGTGTTAGTAAGGTGGGAAAGAAGGGAAAGAAAAAGATAGCAGTACCGATAGTTGGCCCGGATGAGTGCTTCCATTGTCACAGGAAAGGGCACTGGAAGAAGGATTGCAAGGCGTGGAACGCCAAGAACCAGGAACCGAAGCAAGCTGTGGCTTCGACTTCAGGTGTGTTTGTAATTGAGAATTGTCTGTCGATCAACTCTACTTCCTGGGTATTGGATACCGGATCAGGATCTCATATTTGCAATTCATTGCAGGCACTGAGAAACCGTAGAGTGCTGAAGGAAGGTGATATGATCCTCAGGGTTGCTAACGGAGCTAGCGTGGGAGCTGCGTCCGTCGGGGATTATCACCTAGGATTGACAAGTGGACACATTTTGGTTTTACATAACTGTTATTTTGTACCAAGTTTAACGTGTAATATCATATCAGTTTCCTTGTTATCAAATAAAGGTTATGATTTCACGTTTGTAAGAGATGTTGTCAACATCCACCTTAATCATGGTTTGATTGGGTCAGGTACACTAAATAACGGCATATATGTTTTAAACCAACTCCAAATTTTCAATGTCCAGAACACACTAAAAAGAAAGTCTCCAGATTTAAATAAAGCTTTCTTATGGCATTGTAGACTGGGTCACATCAATGAGAGAAGGTTGACTAAGTTGCATAGAGAAGGATATTTGGACACGTTCGAATATCAAACCTTTGACACTTGTCAATCTTGTCTCAAAGGAAAGATGACAAAGACTCCATTTACTGGACAAGGAGTAAGAGCGAGCGAGCTCTTAGGACTCATACACAGTGATGTATGTGGTCCAATGTCTACACATGCAAGAGGTGGTTATTCCTACTTCATTACTTTTACAGATGATTTCTCTAGGTTTGGACATGTCTTCTTAATGAAGCATAAATCCGAGGCCTTTGAGAAATTCAAGGAATACAAGAGTGAAGCGGAAAACCAAACAGGCAAAAGTATTAAGACACTGAGATCTGATCGAGGTGGAGAATACTTAAGTGCCGAGTTCCTAGGTTACCTAAAAGAGAAAGGAATTCTCTCTCAGCTTACTCCTCCATACACTCCACAGCATAACGGTGTATCGGAGAGACGGAATCGAACCCTATTGGATATGGTACGATCCATGATGAGTAATGCTGAGTTACCGCGATCTTTCTGGGGTTATGCGCTAGAATCGGCGGCATATCTTTTGAACCAGGTTCCAACCAAGACTGTGCCTACCACACCATATCAGATGTGGAGTGGGAAGAAACCCTGTCTAAAATATTTTAGGACATGGGGGTGTCCAGCTTTTGTAAAAAAGCAGCATGTGGACAAGCTCGAGGCACGCTCAGTACTGTGTAAGCTTGTGGGATATCCAAAGAACTCCAAGGGATATTATTTCTATTACGCAGAGGAACAAAAGGTTTTTGTTTCTCGTCATGCCCACTTCTTAGAAACTGAATTTTTAGAAAATCAGAAGAGTGGGAGCGAAGTAGAACTGGAAGAAATTCCAAAACCACAAGCTGTTACTGAAAGTTTGGTAGAACCAGAGGTTCAAGAAGAACAGAACATTCCCGCACCCCTCCGCAGGAGTAGTAGGCCGTCTCATCCGCCTGAGAGTTACTACGGTTTTCTCATAGACGGGGATAGAGAGGATTGCATCATAGATGATGATGAACCTACTGACTTCTAGTAGGCCATCCAGAGCGGCGACTCGGTACGATGGCTAGATGCAATGCGGACCGAAATGGAGTCCATGTACACCAACAAAGTATGGACTTTGGACTTTGGACTTTGCTCCAGATGGGGTAAAACCCATAGGATGCAAATGGATCTTCAAGAAAAAGATTGGTGTAGATGGACAGGTGGAAACCTATAAGGCTAGACTTGTTGCAAAGGGTTTTCGTCAAAGACCTGGTTTGGACTATGACGAAACATTTTCTCCAGTGGCTATGCTCAAATCCATTCGGGTCCTTCTTGCTATTGCTGCCTTCCATGATTATGAAATCTGGCAGATGGACGTAAAGACGGCTTTTCTGAATGGAAATTTAGAAGAGAGCGTCTATATGGATCAGCCAGAGGGTTTCAATCAGAGTGGGAGCAGCGGGAAAGTTTGCAAGCTGCTTAAGTCCATTTATGGACTAAAGCAGGCATCGCGGAGTTGGAACATCTGTTTTGATGAGACAGTCAAAGAATATGACTTATCAAAAATCCAGATGAACCGTGCATATATAGTAAAGTTGTGGCCAGAAGTGTCGTATTCCTCGTCTTGTACGTGGATGACATTCTATTGATAGGAAATGACATTCCTATGCTACAATCTGTCAAAAGATTCTTGTCACACAGGTTCTCCATGAAAGACCTGGGTGATGCCTCTTACATTCTGGGGATCCGGATCTATCGTGATAGATCCAAGAGGATGTTGGGACTTTCGCAGTCCAGGTATATCGACACTGTACTGAAAAGATTCAGTATGGAAGATTCTAAGCGCGGTAATTAACCGGCTTGTCACGGAATCACCCTCTCCAAAGAGATGTCTCCCAAGACTGATTTGGAAAGGGAACGCATGTCTATTATACCCTACGCTTCTGCGGTAGGCTCTATAATGTATGCGATGTTGTGTACCAGACCAGATGTAGCTTACGCACTGAGCGTGGTAAGCCGGTATCAGTCAGACCCAGGGGAGAAGCACTGGATAGCAGTAAAGAACATTCTCAAGTACCTGAGGAGGACTAAGGAGATGTTCTTGGTTTACGGCGGAAAAGACCTCAGGTTGGAGGCCTTTGCTGATTCCGGCTTCCAGAGTGATAAGGACGATTCCAAGTCCATGTCGGGTTATGTCTTTACCCTCAATGGAGGGGCGGTGTGCTGGAAGAGCTCCAAGCAGGACACCGTTGCTGACTCGACGATGGAAGCGGAGTATATAGTGTTAGTTTATATGCCCTAGAGGCCATTACTGTATCATACTAGTTTGTATATTACTTAATGGAAGCTTGGGATATTCACCTTGTATAAACAATCTTGCTCAATATAGTAGTATGCTACTTGGTTTATTTCTACTTCAATGTGTACATGTGTTTATTTTGCGATATCACCTATACGCATTAGTGGAGCCCTTAGGATCTTTGCTTGATTACCAGCGTTGTGATGGCAGTCACACTAGTGGGGGCTGGGTAATCTATAAGCACATCCTTATACAGGTCCCTAGTCGCAGGACTATCGAGACAGGGCATCGATACTCCGGAGTAGACTAGCGTATGCGCTTCTCATCCCAGTATGGGAGATGGTCTGTCCCACAGCCATCAGTACGTCGTACTGGAGATAGTATACGGGTGCTCGTTAGGTTACGAGTACACTGGACAGGACTCGTCGGGAACTGAGAGGTTGGTATTATACCTATCGTCAGTTATCAGTTCCCAGGTGACATGAGTACAGCTTAGTCCGCTGACTTGACACTGGCACTTCGCCTCGAGTGTGTTCCCACTGCACTTTGATCACTACCCTACCACGACTCAAAGGAGTCGTGCAAACAGGTAGTGGTTGGGTGCAGTCCCGAAGCACTTGGAGGCAGTGCCGGTTAGACAGGATTCGTCTCTCCCGGTATTGGGGGTTGACATCGCGCTGTGTCTAGGAGAGCCATTACACAAGTAGTCCCTGGCCAGGGCAAGCGAGATATACTGGTAGGCTTCCAGTGTTATCTCAGGGTGTTTTGGGCTTCACTCCGACACGACTTGTACCGCTATTGGGGGACTGACGTTTTACCGCCCCCTAGGCCCGACATGCGATGTATCAGACGAACAGACCGGACTGTACGGAGAATGTCACATTCAGACTCAGTAGTAGTTCAGATAGGGTTTCACCTCGTCAGCCTTCTTGTCGGCATCTACCTGGGGACTATTACGCACAGCTAGTGCCGCTTGCGGTCTGTGGTTAAACCCACTGCCAGCGTAGTGTCGAGTCTTTAGAGTCCCACACAGAGGGTATTCGCCTCTGGGCAAAACAGAGTAGAGGTCGCATGGTTTTGCGGCAGGGTTCGTTCTCATCCGCGCACTTGTGCACGTTTGGAGTCCGGACGGATTATACTGGCAGGCTCTGGTTTGAGCCAGATACTGGTATATCTTTTGGGGGTTACTTTTATATCTCGGTATTCTTGTTCCTCGGAACGAGAATGCAGGTGTGTATGCACAGTTGCTTGAGGCAGAGGATGAGGTATTTCATTAGGGTTTCGGAACGGGTGCGTATGCACAGTTGACAGTCATCATTTTCCAAACCCTAATGGATTTATGGATTATCTATTAATAATAGTAATTAAATGATAATTATGTTATGGTTGATTTTGTTGACTTGTTGACCATGGTTGACTTGTTGACCATGGTTGAATGTTGACCACCATCATGCTTTGTAAAGATCCTCCTTGATTCATGCTTACATTTCATTTAATGAAGCATGATAGTGGTCATTCCAAAACTACCATCAACTATTCTCATTTTGAATTATTATTATTTAGATAATTCTTTTTCTTTTGGCATTATGGTTGCAAGAAAGAAAAAGATAGCTCATTATCTCATTTAGCTTCTCTCTCCTCACTTCATCTTCTTCTTCCTCTAGCAAAAGAGAACCCTTCTCATGTGTTGAGAATCCCTCTCTTTAAAAAGAAAAGCACCCCTTAGACACTCTCTACTCACTCTAGGATCAAGGGTTTAGCAAGCCGGAGATTCTAGTTCACTCCAAGTTCGAGAAAGAGCCCAAAGGTCGAACCCTCGAGGTGGATCCATCTTCGACGGAAGAAGGCGACAAGAAGAGAACCATCAACCTCTACAAGGTTTAAAGAAGAAGGAGTTCAAGTTTAGGTATAACCATCTTCCATAGTAGCTAACTCTCTTTAGCAAGTTTGCTAGTTTAGTTTAGACACGATCCCGACCTTGTTTAGTCCATGTTGCCTCTTGCGATAAAAATTTGTTTTTTATACCGTTTCCGCCTCCCCGTAAGCACCGGGGGTCGCAACGTGGACTTACATTGGTATCAGAGCCTAACTAAACTTAAACTAGCTTGGTAGCGAAGTGTATGGAAGTTCGAAACCGAAAAATCGCAAAACCGGAAAAACTAAAACCCTAAGTTTCTGTTGAAATTTTTTCTGCTCTAAATGAAAAACTTTATACTTGTAAATTCGGCTCAGGGTTTTGTGTGAACACCCATGAAAAACGATCCACTGATTCATCTAAACCGCCGCGGTTCCGCGGTATGAGGTAGGCATTTGCCGCGGAACCGCCGCCGTTTGTTGTCCTCTCTGCATCGTTTTTCGTGCAGTGTGTCTCTGTGTTGGTTTTGGGATTTTTAAGATATATTATATGTACCCAGATTTTCCAGAACAGAAATTTACTTTTGGGGTCCTATAATTTCGTATTTTTTTCGAACTTCGCTACACTTTGGCTATGTTGGTTATATCTGTGATGTTTGCATGTATTGAATGTCGGCTAATCGCTATAAGTCGATTAGTCGGGGTTATACATGATCTGTGTTTGATATTGGATTGTGTATATGAATGTGTTGGACTGTCGTGGGTGAATAGCCGGGGTGGATGTGAGATGAGCTTTTGTTTTTCTTTCATTCATTGTAAATGTAAATTGATGTAATAATATTATTTGTTTGGCCGCACAACCGGGTCGGGGTTGTAGCCATAATTGTATAATTCTTTTTACTATTTTTGCTCCTAGGATAGACCCATGGAGGGGTGCACAAACTGCCAAGTACTTGGCGGGTAGTTTGCCGCACCCGTAGGGGTCTTGGGTGGGGTATTTGCTATTCACCGCGACCGTGTAATCCGCTTTTCGTTGCAGGCTCGAAAGGATTGCGGATTGCTAGTATATCCAATATATTCATCTGTGATCTGTAATGTCTATCATTGTTTTCTATTTAGGCGTTGCTTATGTTTTACAGCCGCGCTAGCCCAGCCCCCGCTCTGTCGTTAGTTAAGTAACCTAACGAGTGATGACGGGACCCCGTGGCGAATGCGAATGGCATAAGCGTACGTCATATTTTGGTTGTTTTCTGCAATGGTAGGATTAAATGATGGGACGCATTAAAAGAACTAATGCAAGAATATCACGCATTAAAAGAACTAATGCAAGATAATAAACCAAGCTAAAGTCGTTGGAACACTTTCGAAAAACCACTCGGTTCATTTCAAAACTAACTTTTAAATGCGGAGCTTGAGCCACTCCTTCTAAAAGCTATCTCGTTCCAATCGATTATATCAAGTTCACTACGTTCACGGTTTTACCAAAACCATTCGTAGCCCTCCGTCATTTCGCATGAATAGGCAATAGTATTCAAGCTATGTATTTTGGCCAAAGTCAAGGCATAGTGATTGGTAGCTATTGGGTGTTCATGTGTAGCATAGATAGATGCGTTGGTTTGGGACAGTCGTGCTACCATTTTGGCCAAAGTCAAGGGTATGCACGGATGGATCCAAATTAACCTGGATAGTGACGGGCAGAACTTGACATGTGACTTATGATATTTTGGCCAAAGTCAAGGTCATAAGAGCATGGGGCAAAAATCCACATCGGGAGTTTCATAAGTACTGAAACTTGCTAGATTTGCATACCATTTGGAGTGTGATGATTATGGTAGGATTCCTTCATTTTCGTCACGCGATGATATTTGGATCCCGATCCTACTGTGAGTATATGCTACTCCTCGGGAAATTTCTCACTAATTTATCAATGCTATAAACCTAGTAGGTGCCTAGAAAGGTGTTAGCGGGGCTACGCCCCCAGGGAAAAGAGGTTCTTAAATTAAGGAACTTCGCGAAAGCGTTGGAAAACCTCCCTCGAAGTACCGACACTGGCCTGGCTGAACGGTTAAGCAAGTATTGTGCGGTGGGATTGATCCCGGCTAATTCTTCCTTTGTGGTTTGAGGAGGGATTCGAGAGACAGTGGGAGCCATCCTGTTTAGACAAATTAAAAACCATTCTAAACTTGCAAGAGCATCGTGCTAAAGTGTTTCTTCTCTCCCCCCTGCAGCGACCTAATTCGAAATGACTGGACTTAAGTTACTTCTAGATAAAAACATACTGACAGGGCCAAACTACAAAGATTGGCTCAGGAATGTCAAATTGGCAATCGCTTACGACAAGCTGGGGTATCTTCTTACCACCAAAGCTCCCCCCGTCCCAGGTCCCACCTCCAGCGTCGCGGATAAGGAAATCCGTAAGACTTGGGAGATTGATTGCGCGAAGGCCAGGTGCCTCGTGCTTGCCTCTATGGACAACGAACATCAGAGGATGCATGAGAATATGGACCTCGAGTCCATATTTCTCCATACAAAAGAACTGTATGGAGAGCAGTCTCGTATCGCAAGATACGAAGTGTCGAAGAAGTTATTTTCGACTAAGTTGGCCGTCGGATCATCGGTAGCGGACCACGTGCTTAAGATGATTGGCTACACTGAGGAGCTCGCGGAACTTGGGACCACGTTGGACAGTGAACTCTATACGGATTTAATTCTCCAGTCCCTTCCATCCACTTACGCCCAGTTTATACTGAACTTCAACTTACAAGAAAAGGAAGTTGAACTTTCAGAACTCCTCAACCTGCTGAGGAGTGCAGAGGGCACCCTACAGAAGGGTAGGGAAACACCCGCTTTGTTTGTAGGAGGATCTTCTTCCTCTAGGTCCAAGGCGAAAGCCAAGGGAAAGAGGAAGAAAGCCCCCGCCAAACCAAGAGGCGGTGTTAGTAAAGTGGGTGCGAAGGGAAAGGAAAAGGCAACAAAGATTGCGGGGAAGCTTGTTGGAAAGGAAGAGTGCTTCTATTGTCATAAGAGTGGACACTGGAAGAAAGATTGCAGGGCTTGGAAAGCCAGGACACAGGAACTGAAGCAGGTTGCGGCTTCAGCTTCAGGTGTGTATGTTATTGAAAACTGTCTTTCTATAAACTCTACTTCCTGGGTATTGGATACCGGATCAGGATCTCATATCTGTAATTCTTTGCAGGCGTTGAGAAACCGTAGGTTTTTGAAGGCAGGTGACATGACCCTCAGAGTTGCGAACGGAGCTAGCATGGATGCTAAAGCCGTGGGGGACTATCACCTGGGAATGTCAGATGGGCATGTTTTGGTTTTGCGTAATTGCTTTTTTTGTACCCAACGCAACTTGTAATATCATTTCTGTATCTTTGGTTTCTAAAGAAGGTTATGAATTTGCGTTTGTAAGTAATGTTGTAAACATTCACCTTAATCAAGTTCTGATTGGGTCAGGTACACTGAGCAATGGTATATACGTATTAAACCAACCACAGATTTTCAATGTCCAGAATACACACAAAAGAAAGTCTCCAGATATCAATCAGACTTTCTTATGGCATTGTAGACTGGGTCACATCAATGAGAGAAGGTTGACTAAGTTACATACAGAAGGATATTTGGATCCGTTCGAATATCAATCATATGCCACTTGTCAATCCTGTCTCAAAGGAAAGATGACAAAGAATCCGTTCACTGGACACGGAGTAAGAGCGAGCGAGCTCTTGGGACTCGTACACAGTGACGTGTGCGGTCCAATGTCTACACATGCGCGAAGCGGTTATTCTTACTTCATTACTTTTACGGATGACTTTTCAAGGTACGGTTATGTCTTCTTAATGAAACATAAGTCCGAAGCTTTGGAAAAATTCGAGGAATATAAGAATGAAGTTGAAAAACAAACCGGCAAAAGTATCAAGATTCTAAGATCGGATCGAGGTGGAGAATACTTAAGTGCCGAGTTCCTGAATTACTTAAAAGAGAATGGGATTCTCTCTCAGCTTACTCCTCCATACACTCCGCAACATAACGGTGTATCGGAGAGACGGAACCGAACCCTATTGGATATGGTACGGTCCATGATGAGTAACGCTGAGTTACCGCGATCATTCTGGGGGTATGCACTAGAATCAGCTGCGTACCTATTGAACCGAGTTCCTACTAAAACTGTGCCTACTACACCATATGAGATGTGGTGTGGGAAGAGGCCCCATCTCAGTCACATTAAGACTTGGGGAAGTCCAGCATTTGTTAAAAAGCAGCATGCGGACAAGCTCGAGGCGCGCTCAGTACTGTGTAAGTTTGTGGGATATCCAAAGAATTCCAAGGGATATCTCTTCTACTACGAAGAGGAACAAAAAGTTCTTGTTTCTCGTCATGCCCACTTTCTAGAACATCAGTTCTTGGAAAAAGAATTAAGTGGGAGCGCAGTAGAACTGGAAGAAATTCCAGAACCACAGACTATTACTGAAAGCTTAGTGGAACCAGAGGGTTCAAATGAACAGGACATTCCTACGCCGCTCCGCAGGAGTAGTAGGCAGTCTCATCCGCCCGAGAGATACTACGGTTTTCTCATAGACGGGGATAGAGAGGATTGCATCATAGATTATGATGAGCCTACTAGCTTCCAGCAGGCCGTTCAGAGCGTTGACTCGGTAAAATGGCTGGATGCAATGCAGACCGAAATGGAGTCCATGTACACCAACAAAGTATGGACGTTGGACATTGCTCCAGACGGGGTAAAACCCGTAGGATGCAAGTGGATCTTCAAAAGGAAGATTGGTGTAGATGGACAGGTTGAGACCTATAAAGCTAGACTTGTAGCAAAGGGTTTCCGTCAAAGACCTGGCTTGGACTATGACGAAACTTTTTCTCCAGTGGCTATGCTGAAATCCATTCGGATCCTTCTTGCCATTGCTGCCTTCCACGATTATGAGATTTGGCAGATGGACGTAAAAACCGCTTTTCTAAATGGAAATTTAGAGGAGTGTGTCTATATGGATCAGCCAGAGGGTTTCATTCAGAGTGGGAGCAGCGGAAAGGTGTGCAAGTTGCTTAAGTCCATCTATGGACTAAAGCAGGCATCGCGGAGTTGGAACATCTGTTTTGATGAGACGGTCAAGGAATTTGACTTTATCAAAAATCCAGATGAACCATGCATCTATAGTAGATTTGTAGCGAGAACTGTAGTATTCCTTGTTTTATACGTGGATGACATTCTCTTAATAGGAAATGACATTCCTATGATACAATCTGTCAAAGGTTTCTTGTCACACAGGTTCTCCATGAAAGACCTGGGTGATGCCTCTTACATCCTGGGGATCCGGATCCATCGTGATAGATCCAAGAGGATATTAGGACTTTCACAGTCCAGGTACATCGACACCGTACTGAAAAGATTCAGTATGGAAGATTCCAAGCGCGGTAACCTACCGGCTTGTCACGGGATCACCCTCTCTAAAGAGATGTCTCCCAAGACTGATTTGGAGAGGGATCGCATGTCTATTATACCCTACGCTTCTGCGGTAGGCTCTATAATGTATGCGATGTTGTGTACCAGACCGGATGTAGCTTATGCACTGAGTGTAGTAAGCCGGTATCAGTCAAACCCTGGGGAGAAACATTGGATAGCAGTAAAGAACATTCTCAAGTACCTGAGAAGGACTAAGGAGATGTTCTTGGTGTATGGCGGAAAAGACCTCCAGATTGAGGCCTTTGCTGACTCCAGCTTCCAGAGTGACAAGGATGATTCCAAGTCCATGTCGGGTTTTGTCTTTACCCTCAATGGAGGGGCGGTGTGTTGGAAGAGTTCCAAACAGGAAACCGTTGCAGACTCGACGATGGAAGCGGAATACATCGCTGCATCTGATGCCGCAAAAGAAGCTGTCTGGATAAGGAAGTTCTTGAAAGAACTTCAGGTGGTTCCGTCCATTGTTGACCCAATACCTCTGTATTGCGACAACAACGGGGCTATAGCTTTAGCGAAGGAACCCAGGTCCCATCAGAGATCCAGGCACATCTTGAGGCGGTATCACCTGATCAGAGAGATCGTGGATCGCAAGGAGATCGAGGTTCGGAGGGTTGCTTCAGAAGAAAACACTGCAGATCCATTCACCAAGGCCCTACCCCAGACTCAGTTCGAGCGGCTGATCGAGATGATAGGTCTTCGATACGCCAGTACATGGCCTTAGTGCAAGTGGGAGATTGTTAGTGTATATGCCCTAGAGGCCATTACTGTATCATACTAGTTTGTATATTACTTAATGGAAGCTTGGGATATTCACCTTGTATAAACAATCTTGCTCAATATAGTAGTATGCTACTTGGTTTATTTCTACTTCAATGTGTACATGTGTTTATTTTGCGATATCACCTATACGCATTAGTGGAGCCCTTAGGATCTTTGCTTGATTACCAGCGTTGTGATGGCAGTCACACTAGTGGGGGCTGGGTAATCTATAAGCACATCCTTATACAGGTCCCTAGTCGCAGGACTATCGAGACAGGGCATCGATACTCCGGAGTAGACTAGCGTATGCGCTTCTCATCCCAGTATGGGAGATGGTCTGTCCCACAGCCATCAGTACGTCGTACTGGAGATAGTATACGGGTGCTCGTTAGGTTACGAGTACACTGGACAGGACTCGTCGGGAACTGAGAGGTTGGTATTATACCTATCGTCAGTTATCAGTTCCCAGGTGACATGAGTACAGCTTAGTCCGCTGACTTGACACTGGCACTTCGCCTCGAGTGTGTTCCCACTGCACTTTGATCACTACCCCACCACGACTCAAAGGAGTCGTGCAAACAGGTAGTGGTTGGGTGCAGTCCCGAAGCACTTGGAGGCAGTGCCGGTTAGACAGGATTCGTCTCTCCCGGTATTGGGGGTTGACATCGCGCTGTGTCTAGGAGAGCCATTACACAAGTAGTCCCTGGCCAGGGCAAGCGAGATATACTGGTAGGCTTCCAGTGTTATCTCAGGGTGTTTTGGGCTTCACTCCGACATGACTTGTACCGCTATTGGGGGACTGACGTTTTACCGCCCCCTAGGCCCGACATGCGATGTATCAGACGAACAGACCGGACTGTACGGAGAATGTCACATTCAGACTCAGTAGGAGTTCAGATGGGGTTTCACCTCGTCAGCCTTCTTGTCGGCATCTACCTGGGGACCGTTACGCACAGATAGTGCCGCTTGCGGTCTGTGGTTAAACCCACTGCCAGCGTAGTGTCGAGTCTTTAGAGTCCCACACAGAGGGTATTCGCCTCTGGGCAAAACAGAGTAGAGGTCGCATGGTTTTGCGGCAGGGTTCGTTCTCATCCGCGCACTTGTGCACGTTTGGAGTCCGGACGGATTATACTGGCAGGCTCTGGTTTGAGCCAGATACTGGTATATCTTTTGGGGGTTACTTTTATATCTCGGTATTCTTGTTCCTCGGAACGAGAATGCAGGTGTGTATGCACAGTTGCTTGAGGCGGAGGATGAGGTATTTCATTAGGGTTTCGGAACGGGTGCGTATGCACAGTTGACAGTCATCATTTTCCAAACCCTAATGGATTTATGGATTATCTATTAATAATAGTAATTAAATGATAATTATGTTATGGTTGATTTTGTTGACTTGTTGACCATGGTTGACTTGTTGACCATGGTTGAATGTTGACCACCATCATGCTTTGTAAAGATCCTCCTTGATTCATGCTTACATTTCATTTAATGAAGCATGATAGTGCATTCCAAAACTACCATCAACTATTCTCATTTTGAATTATTATTATTTAGATAATTCTTTTTCTTTTGGCATTATGGTTGCAAGAAAGAAAAAGATAGCTCATTATCTCATTTAGCTTCTCTCTCCTCACTTCATCTTCTTCTTCCTCTAGCAAAAGAGAACCCTTCTCATGTGTTGAGAATCCCTCTCTTTAAAAAGAAAAGCACCCCTTAGACACTCTCTACTCACTCTAGGATCAAGGGTTTAGCAAGCCGGAGATTCTAGTTCACTCCAAGTTCGAGAAAGAGCCCAAAGGTCGAACCCTCGAGGTGGATCCATCTTCGACGGAAGAAGGCGACAAGAAGAGAACCATCAACCTCTACAAGGTTTAAAGAAGAAGGAGTTCAAGTTTAGGTATAACCATCTTCCATAGTAGCTAACTCTCTTTAGCAAGTTTGCTAGTTTAGTTTAGACACGATCCCGACCTTGTTTAGTCCATGTTGCCTCTTGCGATAAAAATTTGTTTTTTATACCGCTTCCGCCTCCCCGTAAGCACCGGGGGTCGCAACGTGGACTTACATATAGCTGCTTGCGATGCCGCAAAAGAAGCAGTCTGGATGAAGAAGTTCCTAACAGAACTTCAGGTGGTTCCTACCATAGTTGATCCAATACCTCTGTATTGGGACAACAACGGAGCTATAGCTTTAGCGAAGGAACCAAGGTCCCATCAGAAGTCCAGACACATCTTGAGGCGGTATCACCTGATCAGGGAGATCATTGATCGTCAGGAGATCGAGGTTCGGAGAGTTGCTTCTGAAGAGAACATTGCTGATCCATTCACGAAGGCCCTACCTCAGATTCAGTTCGAGAGGCTACTCGAGATCATCGGTCTACGATATGCCAGTACATGGCCCTAGTGCAAGTGGGAGATTGTTAGTGTTTATGCCCTAGAAGGCCATTAATGTATCATACTGGTTTGTATATTACTTAATGGAAGCTTGGGATATTCACATGTATATAACAGTCTTGCTAAACATGGTAGTATGCTACTTGGTTTTTCTATCTTAATATGTGAGTGTACGTATTGATAGAGCTCTTAGGATCTTGCTTGTCTACCAGCGTTGTGATGGCAGTCACACTAGTGGGGGCGGGGTAGTCTACAAGCACATCCTTATTCAGGTCCCTGGTCGTTGGATTATCGAGACAGAGCATCGATACTCCGGAGTAGACTAGTGTGTACGCTTCTCATCCCAGTTGGGGAGATGGTCTGTCCCACAGCCGTCAGTACGTCGTACTGGAGATAGTATGCAGGTGCTCGTTAGGTTACGGGTACACCGGACAGGACTCATGGGGAACTGTTGGTTGGTTTGATACCAGTCGTCAGTGAGCAGTTCCCAGGTGACATGAGTACAGCATAGTCCGCAGACTTGACACTGCTACTTCGCCTCGAGTGTGTCCCACTGTTCTTAGATTGCTACCCTACCACGGCTCAAAGGAGTCGTGCAAACAGGTAGCAGTTGGGTGCAGTCCCGAGCACTTGGAGGCAGTGGCGGTTAGACAGGATTCGTCCCTCCCGGTATTGGGAGTAGATATCGTGCAGTGTCAGAGAGCCATTACGCAAAGTCCCTGGCCAGGGCAAGCGAGATTTGCTGGTAGGTTCCAGTAGTTTCTCAGGGTGTAATGGGCTTCCCTCCGACACGACTTATACCGCTATTAGGGGACTGACGCTTGCCGCCCCCTAGGCCCGATATGCGATAGTCTTGGACGAACGGACCGGACTGTATGGAGATTGTCACATCAGACTCAGTAGGAGTTCGGATGGGTTTCCTCATCGGCCTTCTTATCGACAACTACCTGGGGACCGTTACGTACAGCTAGTGCCGCTTGCGGTCTGTGGTTAAACCCACTGCAAGCGTAGTAGTCGAGTCTCTAGAGTCCCACACAGAGAGTTTCCTACTCCAGGCGAAACGATATAGAGGTTGCATGGTTTTGCGACAAAGGGTTCGGACGCATACGTGCGTTTACGCGCGTACGACTTTCGGACAGTTTTTACCAGTCGGCTTTGGTTTAAGCCAGTTACTGGTATCCGGTTATTGGATTTATACAGTCTAAAGTTTTTCCGTATTTTTACGGATTGGAGGGGCGTTCTCGTAATTGTACGAGAAGCTTCTAGAAGATGGTGACTAAGGAGGGTTATGTGTCATATACATTGAATGAGTTATATGAGTCATGAGGGTGATTCATTCATCTCATTAATGCACATTTATTGCTTAATGACTCATGCTAATGAATCACCACTTAACATTTATGAAGCATGCTTATTCATCACATTTATTCATTTATTCTTTAATGAGAATGCTTCATAATATGTTATGATACTCATAACTTATTCATCATTATCATCTACACATTCTCTCTCCTCAAGCTCTCTCTCTTCAAAAGACTAATCCTCACCCTCATGTGTTGAGATCTAGGATTAGTTAGACTTAACAATCCATAACCATCACTCTATCTCAATCTATCTTCTTTGATTAGCAATCCAAGAAGGTTAGTTGCCTCAAGTTTAGAGGCTAAGCTTGGAGTTTTGCTCTCGGGTGGATCGTCTACTACAAAGAGAAGGCCGAGGAGGACGAGGAGATCGTAAAGACGAAGGACTTGGTTCGATAGGTATAATCCCTAAGCATAGTAGTTTAGAACAACTATATGTTTGGTTAGTTATCGTTTAGCTTCGATTCAAGCGGTTAGTCGATGTTCGTTCACTAAACAAGTTCGTTTTTGAAAATTCCGCCTCCCCACAAGTATTAGGGTGTAGTACATCGACTTACATGATAGACATGCGATCTCTTTCCAAATCAGTCTTGGGAGACATCTCTTTGGAGAGGGTGATCCCGTGACAAGCCGGTAAATTACCGCGCTTGGAATCTTCCATACTGAACCTTTTCAGTATGGTGTCAATGTACCTTGACTGTGAAAGTCCCAACATCCTCGTAGATCTATCACGATAGATCTGGATCCCCAGAATGTAGTTGGCATCGCCCAGGTCCTTCATGGAGAACCTCTGCGACAAGAATCCTTTGACTGACTGTAGCATAGGAATATCATTTCCTATTAGGAGAATGTCATCCACGTACAAGACGAGGAATACCACAGTTCTCCCTACAATCTTACTGTAAATGCATGGTTCATCTGGATTTTTGATAAAGTCGAATTCTTTGACAGTATCATCAAAGCAGATGTTCCAACTCCGCGATGCCTGCTTAAGTCCATAAATGGACTTGAGCAACTTGCACACTCTACCACTGCTCCCACTCTGATTGAATCCCTCCGGCTGATCCATATAGACGCACTCTTCCAAATTTCCATTTAGGAAAGCCGTCTTTACGTCCATCTGCCAGATTTCATAATCGTGGAAGGCAGCAATGGCAAGAAGGATCCGAATGGATTTCAGCATAGCCACTGGAGAAAAGGTCTCGTCATATTCCAAACCAGGTCTTTGACGAAAACCCTTTGCAACAAGTCTAGCTTTATAGGTCTCAACCTGCCCATCTACACCAATCTTATTTCTGAAGATCCATTTGCAGCCTACGGGTTTTACCCCTTCTGGAGCAAAGTCCAAAGTCCAAACTTTGTTGGTGTACATAGACTCCATCTCGGCCCGCATTGCATCCAGCCATTTTACCGAGTCACCACTCTGAATGGCTTGCTGGAAGCTAGTAGGCTCACCATAATCCATAGTGCAATCCTCTCTATCCCCGTCAATGAGAAAACCGTAGTATCTCTCGGGCGGATGAGACTGCCTACTACTCCTGCAGAGTGGCGCTGGGATGTCCTGTTCTTTCGAACCCTCTGGTTCTACCAAGCTTTCAGTAAAAGCTTGTGGTTCTGGAATTTCTTCCAGTTCTATTGCGCTCCCACTTATCTGATTTTCCAAAAATTCAGTTTCTAAGAAATGGGCATGCTGAGAAACAAAAACCTTTTGTTCCTCTGCTGAATAGAAAAGATACCCCCTGGAGTTCTTTGGGTATCCCACATGTTAGTTGTATGTATGCCCTAGAGGCCAGTATTGTACAGATGTTGTATATTATATTGGATGCTTGGACATATATAGAGATGACTTTCTTGCTCGATATGATAGTATGCTATCTGGTTACTCTTTATCTTAACATGTATACTAGTCTCTTTATACAGTCTTGTAGTTACATGTTGATAAAGCCCTTAGGATATGTACTTGACTACCTGGACTGTGATGCAGATCATACTAGTGGGGACATGGTAGTCCATAAGTACATCCTTCAAGGTCCCTAGTCATGGGTGTATCGAGACGGGGCATCGATATACCAGAGTAGACTAGAGTATATGCTTCTCGACCCATGTGATGGGCGATGGATGATCCCATATCCATTGGTGTTTGACATCAGAGATGGTATATGTTAGTGTATATGCCCTAGAGGCCATTACTGTATCATACTAGTATGTATATTACTTAATGGAAGCTTGGGATATTCACCTTGTATTGACAATCTTGCTCAAAATAGTAGTATGCTACTTGGTTTGTTTCTACTTCAATGTGTACATGTGTTTATTTTTGTATATCGCCTATACACATTAGTAGAGCCCTTAGGATCTTTGCTTGATTACCAGCGATGTGATGGCCGTCACACTAGTGGGGCTGGGTAATCTATAAGCACATCCTTATGCAGGTCCCTGGTCGCAGGACTATCGAGACAGGGCATCGATACTCCGGAGTAGACCAGCGCATGCGCTTCTCATCCCAGTGTGGGAGACGGTCTGTCCCACAGCCGTCAGTACGTCGTACTTGAGATAGTATGCGGGTGCTCGTTAGGTTACGGGTACACTGGACAGGACTCGTCGGGAACTGACTAGTTGGTATTATACCTATCGTCAGTTATCAGTTCCCAGGTGACATGAGTACAGCTTTGTCCGCTGACTTGACACTGTCACTTCGCCTCGAGTGTGTTCCCACTGTACTTTGATCACTACCCTACCACGGCTCAAAGGAGTCGTGCAAACAGGTAGTGGTTGGGTGCAGTCCCGAAGCACTTGGAGGCAGTGACGGTTAGACAGGATTCGTCTCTCCCGGTATTGGGGGTTGACATCGCGCTGTGTCTAGGAGAGCCATTACACGAGTAGTCCCTGGCCAGGGCAAACGAGATATACTGGTAGGTTTCCAGTGTTATCTCAGGGTGTTTTGGGCTTCGCTCCGGCACGACTTGTACCGCTATTGGGGGACTGACGTTTACCGCCCCCTAGGCCCGCCATGCGATGTATCAGACGAACAGACCGGACTGTACGGAGAATGTCACACTCAGGCTCAGTAGGAGTTCAGATGGGTTTCGCCTCGTCGGTCTTCTTGTCGGCATTACCTGGGGACCGTTACGCACAGCTAGTGCCGCTTGCGGTCTGTGGTTAAACCCACTGCCAGCGTAGTGTCGAGTCTTTAGAGTCCCACACAGAAAGCTTTTCGCCTTTAGGCAAAAGAGTAGAGGTCGCATGGTATTGCGACAGGTCGCATGGTTTTGCGACAGGGTTCGGTCACATCCGTGCACTTGTGCGCGTGCAGTGTCCGGACAGTTTACACTAGCGGGCTTTGGTTTAAGCCAGATCCTAGTGTACCTTATGGGATTGGATTTATCCAGTTTGTATTCGTGTTCCTCGAAACGCGGATGCGGGTGTGTATGCACAGTTGACAGGGAGACAGAGGCAGTGGATTCTCATTAGGGTTGTTGACAGTTGACCGTTGACTATTGACCTTTTGATCAACCCTAATGAGAATATGATATGTGATTAACTATTATATTAATTAAGTATTATGGTGACATGGTTGTTGACTTTTGTTGACTTTGTTGACTTGTTGACTTTTGTTGACTTGTTGACTTTGTTGACCGGTTGACTAGGCTTGACTAGTTGACCATCATGATAACCATAGCCATCATTTCATGGCAAAGACTTTTTCTTGCTTGCTCATTTGTGTAAAATGAGTGCATGAAATGATATGGTTATGGTTGCTTCAAACCATCACATAAGACTTTTTTAGTATGATGAGTTATCATGACTTTGGATTATGAGAGGGTGAAAGAAAAAAGAGAGCCTCATTCTTTCTTGCTCATTCTCTCTCTTGTTCTTGAGCTCTCCATTTTTGCTCTCACCCTCTTGCTCTTGCTCCCTCTCTTTACTCTATGGTTCATATCTCTCATGAGTTGAGAATCAAGAACCATAGATAAAATCCCATTCTAATTCTTCTCTACTCATTCTAGTTCACTAGGTTTAGCAAACTAAGTGAACTAGTTTCTTCAAAGAACGAAGAAGGAGCTAAAGGTTGGAGCTTTCAGGTGGATCTATCTTCGGCGTACGGAGACGACGAGAAGAAGCCAATCGGACCACCATCGGAGTTTGAAGACGAAGGAGTTCAAGACAAGCAAGGTATAACCCCCTAACCGAGTAGCTAGAAACTCATAGTTAGGTTGTTAGATAGATGTTTAACCAAGATCCGGGTTTTAGGTCCATGTTACCATCTTTAAGAAAATCGTTTTTTACCAAATTCCGCATTCCCGAAAGTACCGGGAGAGGTAGCATGGACCTACAGTGGTATCAGAGCCTAGTTAAACTCTATCTAACAAGTTAGCAAGTAACTAGAAGATCGATCAACGAAAAAGTCCCGAAACGAACCCCGGAATTTTAAACTTTCTGTCGATTTTAAAAGTGCTGGAAAACCTTTTTAAAATACACCTAAAATCGACTCAGGCTTTTTTAAAGAAACTGCAAAAATTTGGGCCCCTGACTCGATCAAAGCGCCGCGTTTCCGCGGCGGGAGCACGCTCCCGCCGCGGAAACGCGGCCGAGTTGACTCGGTCAGTGGTTTTCTTTTTTGCAGTTTACTCTTGGGGGTATTTTGGGATTTTTGGTATATATATTTTCAACCCAGATTTTCCAGAACGAAAATTTTACTTTGGGGTCCTGAAAATCCGTATTTTTGATCGAACTTCTAAAAGACTTAAGCTAACGGGTTTTTCTGTAATGTGATATTTGTATTGAACGTCTACTAATCGCTATATGTCGATTAGTGGGGGTTATACAAATCTGTGATCTGTAATGTTGCTGGAATGTGTATATGAATATGTTGGATTGTCGCGGGTGAATAGCCGGGGGTTGTGAGACGAGAGTTTTCTTTTCTTTCAATTCATGTAAATTTGTAAATTGATGTAATAATTATTTGTATGGCCGCACAACCGGGTCGGGGTTGTAGCCGTCATTGTATAATTTCTTTTTACTGTTTTTGCTCCTAGGATAGACCCATGGAGGGGGTGCACAAACTACCGGGTATGCCGAAGTGTCGAGTGGCCTACTCATGGAGATGAGGGAGGTTACTACGCTTCGGGTACTTGGCGGGTAGTTTGCCGCACCCGTAGGGGTCTTGGGTGGGGTATTTGGCTATTCACCGCAACCGTGTAATCTGTTTGTCGTTACAGGCTCGTGCGAATTACAGATTCCTAGTATATCCAATGTATTCATCTGTGATCTGAAATGTTTATCATTGCAGTATATCTATATATGATATTATTTAGGCGTTGCTTATGTTTTACAGCCGCGCTAGCCCAGCCCCCGCTCTGTCGTTAGTTAAGTAACCTAACGGGTAATGACGGGGCCCCGTGGCGAATGCGAATGGCATAAGCGTACGTCATATTTTGGTTGTTTTCTGCAATGGTAGGATTAAATGATGGGACGCATTAAAAGAACTAATGCAAGAATATCACGCATTAAAAGAACTAATGCAAGCAAAACATGCATTAAAAGAACTAATGCAAGAAAATAAACCAAGTATAAGTCGTTGGAACACTTTCGAAAAACCACTCGGTTCTTTTCAAAAACAAACTTTTAAAATGCGGAGTTTGAGCCACTCCATTTAAAAGCTATCTCGTTCCATCGACTAAATCAAGTTCACTACGTTCACGGTTTCGCCAAAACCATTCGTAGCCCTCCGTCATTTCATATGAATATTCAACAGTATTCAAGCTGTGTTTGTTGGCCTTAGTCAAGGCACAGTGATTGGTAGCTGGTGGACATTCATATGTTGCATAGATAGATGCGTTGGTTTGGGACAGTCGTATTATCTTGTTGGCCTTAGTCAAGGGTATATACGGATGGGTTCAAATTAACCTGGACAACGACGGGTAGAACTTGACATGTGACTTATGATTTGTTGGCCTTAGTCAAGGTCATAAGAGCATGGGGCAAAAACCCACATCGGGAGTTTCATAAGTACTGAAACTTGCTAGATTTGCATACCATTTGGAGTGTGATGATTCTGGTAGGATTCCTTCAGTTTCGTCACGCGATGATATTTGGATCCCGATCCTACTGTGAGTATATGCTACTCCTCGGGGAATTTCTCACTAAACGATCAATGCTATAAACCTAGTAGGTGCCTAGAAAGGTGTTAGCGGGGTTACGCCCCCAGGGAAAAGAGGTTCTTTAATTAAGGAACTTCGCGAAAGCGTTGGAAAACCTCCCTCGAAGTACCGACACCGGCCTGGCTGAACGGTTAAGCAAGTATTGTGCGGTGGGATTGATCCCGGCTAATTCTTCCTTTATGGTTTGAGGAGGGATTCGAGAAACAGTGGGAGCCATCCTGTTTAGACAAACTAAAAACCACTCTAAACTTGCAAGAGCATCATGCTGAGTGTTTCTTCTTCTCTCTCTTAATTGCAGCGACCCTGTGACCACGCCTAGGTTACATCTAGATAAAAACATGACTGAACCTGACTGTTATGACTGGCAAAGGTCTGTCCAGATGTCCATTGCCCATGACAAGCTGGGACACCTCTTAACTAATCAAAACCCTGCTGTCTCAGGTCCAGTTTCCCCTGTCACGGATGTTCACATCCGCAGGACATCGGAAAAGGATTGTGCGAAAGCCAAGTGCCTCGTGTTAGCCTCAGTTGATGGTACAAACCAGAGGCAGCACGAGAAGATGGACTCAGTTTCTATCTTCCTCCATAACAAAGTTTTATATGGAGAGCAATCTCGTATCGCAAGATATGAGACCTCGAACGAATTGCTTCAAGCGAGGTTGGCAGTCGGGTCATCTGTAAGGGGCAACGTCCTTACAGAGACCAGCTATATTGAGCTCACGGACCTGGAGACCACGTTGGAGAATGGGTCAAGTACTGACCTAATTCTACAGTCCCTGCCCTCTGCTTATACCCTGAAAGAAACCAGGGAAGAAAAAGGAAAAACAAGGGCAAAAGTTTCAGGACTGGATATAGTAAAAGAGGGGCGTTCCTATTGTAACGGGAATGAACTATGGCAGAAAGATTGCAGGGCTTGTAAAGCCAGTAGCCAGAATTCGAAGCATGTTGTGGCTTCGGCTTCGAGTGTGTTTGTAATTGAGAACTGTTTGTCAGTTAACCCTACTTCCTGGGTATTGGATACCGGATCAGGATCTCATATCTGTAATTCGTTACAGGGTCTGAGAAACCGTAGGGTTATCAGGAAAGGTGATATGACTCTCAGGGTTGCTAACGGAATGAGCATGGATGCTGTATCCGTAGGGGAATATCACCTAGGACTGACAACTGGGCAGATATTGATTCTGCGTGACTGTTTGTATGTACCAGGTGCGACTTGCAATATCATATCTGTATCCTTACTTTCTAAGGAAGGATATGATTTTGCTTTTGTAAGCGATGTAGTAAACATCCACCTAAATCAAGCACTGATTGGGTCAGGTACATTAAATAACGGTATATACGTATTGAATCAAGCTCAGATATTCAGTGTCCAGAACACACTTAAAAGAAAGTCTCCAGAATTAAATCAGGCTTTCTTATGGCATTGTAGACTGGGTCACATCAATGAGACACGGTTGACTAAGTTACATAAAGAAGGATACTTGGATCCGTTCGAGTACCAGTCTTATGCCACTTGTGAATCTTGTCTCATGGGAAAGATGACAAAGACTCCGTTCACTGGACACGGAGTAAGAGCGAGCGAGCTCTTGGGACTTATACACAGTGACGTGTGTGGTCCAATGTCTACACATGCGCGAAGCGGTTATTCATACTTCATTACTTTCACAGATGATTTCTCTAGGTATGGACATGTCTTCTTAATGAAGCACAAATCCGAGGCCTTTGAGAAATTTCGGGAATATAAGAATGAAGTAGAAAAAAAAACAGGCAAAAGTATCAAGATCCTAAGATCGGATCGAGGTGGTGAATACTTGAGTGCCGAGTTTCTGGACTACTTAAAAGAGAATGGAATTCTCTCTCAGCGTACTCCTCCATACACACCACAACACAACGGTGTATCGGAAAGAAGGAATCGAACCCTATTAGATATGGTTCGTTCCATGATGAGTAAGGCTGAGTTACCGCGATCTTTCTAGGGTTATGCACTGGAAACAGCTGCACATCTCTTGAACCAAGTTCCTACTAAGACAGTGCCTACCACACCATATCGGATGTGGAGTGGGAAGAAACCCTGTCTTAAATCCTTTAAGACATGGGGATGTCCGGCTTTTGTAAAAAAGCAGCATGCGGACAAGCTCGAGGCACGCTCAGTACAGTGCAAGTTTGTGGGATACCCAAAGAACTCCAAGGGGTATCTTTTCTATTACGCAGAGGAGCAAAAAGTCCTTGTTTCTCGTCATGCCCGCTTCTTGGAAACTGAGTTTTTAGAAAATCAGATAAGTGGGAGCGCAATAGAACTGGAAGAAATTCCAGAACCACAAGCTATTACTGAAACCTTAGTAGAACCAGAAGGTTCAGGGGAACCGGACATTCCTACGCCGCTCCGCAGGAGTAGTAGGCAGTCTCATCCGCCCAAGAGATACTACGGTTTTCTCATAGACGGGGATAGAGAGGATTGCATCATAGATTATGATGAGCCTACTAGCTTCCAGCAAGCCATTCAGAGCGGTGACTCGGTAAAATGGCTGGATGCAATGCGGACCGAGATGGAGTCCATGTACACCAACAAAGTTTGGACTTTGGACTTTGCTCCAGAAGGGGTAAAACCCGTAGGCTGCAAATGGATCTTCAGAAAGAAGATTGGTGTGGATGGGCAGGTTGAAACCTATAAAGCTAGGCTCTTTGCAAAGGGTTTTCGTCAAAGACATGGTTTGGACTATGACGAGACTTTTTCTCCGGTAGCCATGCTTAAATCCATTCGGATCCTTCTTGCCATTGCTGCCTTCCACGATTATGAGATCTGGCAGATGGACGTTAAGACGGCTTTCCTAAATGGAAATTTGGAAGAGTGCGTCTATATGGATCAGCCAGAGGGATTCAATCAGAGTGGGAGCAGCGGTAAAGTGTGCAAGTTGCTCAAGTCCATCTATGGACTTAAGCAGGCATCGCGGAGTTGGAACATCTGCTTTGATGATACTGTCAAAGAATTCGACTTTGTCAAAAACCCAGATGAACCATGCATTTACAGTAAGATTGTAGGGAGAAATGTGGTATTCCTCGTCTTGTACGTCGATGACATTCTCCTAATAGGAAATGATATTCCTATGCTACAGTCAGTCAAAGGATTCTTGTCACAGAGGTTCTCCATGAAGGACCTGGGCGATGCCAACTACATTCTGGGGATCCAGATCTATCGTAATAGATCTAAAAGGATGTTGGGACTTTCACAGTCAAGGTACATCGACACCATACTGAAACGATTCAGTATGGAAGATTCCAAGCGCGGTAATCTACCGGCTTGTCACGGAATCACCCTCTCCAAAGAGATGTCTCCCAAGACTGATTTGGAAAGGGCTCGCATGTCATCAATACCCTACGCATCTGCGGTAGGCTCTATTATGTATGCGATGTTATGTACCAGACCAGATGTAGCATACGCATTGAGCGTTGTAAGCCGGTATCAGTCGGACCCAGGGGAGAAACACTGGATAGCAGTAAAGAACATTCTCAAGTACCTGAGAAGGACTAAGGAGATGTTCTTGGTGTATGGCGGAAAAGACCTCCAGATTGAGGCCTTTGCTGACTCCAGCTTCCAGAGTGACAAGGATGACTCCAAGTCCATGTCGGGTTATGTCTTTACCCTCAATGGAGGGGCGGTTTGCTGGAAGAGTTCCAAGCAGGAAACCGTTGCTGACTCAACCATGGAAGCGGAGTACATAGCTGCTTGCGATGCCGCAAAGGAAGCTGTCTGGATGAAGAAGTTCCTCACGGAACTTCAGGTGGTTCCTACCAGTGTTGATCCAATACCGCTGTATTGTGACAACAACGGCGCTATAGCTTTAGCGAAGGAACCCAGGTCCCATCAGAAGTCCAGGCACATTTTGAGGCGGTTCCACCTGATCAGGGAGATCATTGATCGCCGGGAGATCGAGGTAAAGAGAGTAAAATCAGAAGATAACACTGCAGATCCATTCACCAAGGCCTTGCCCCAGACTCAGTTCGAGCGGCTGATCGAGATGATAGGTCTTCGATACGCCAGTACATGGCCTTAGTGCAAGTGGGAGATTGTTAGTGTATATGCCCTAGAGGCCATTACTGTATCATACTAGTATGTATATTACTTAATGGAAGCTTGGGATATTCACCTTGTATTGACAATCTTGCTCAAAATAGTAGTATGCTACTTGGTTTGTTTCTACTTCAATGTGTACATATGTTTATTTTTGTATATCGCCTATACACATTAGTAGAGCCCTTAGGATCTTTGCTTGATTACCAGCGATGTGATGGCCGTCACACTAGTGGGACTGGGTAATCTATAAGCACATCCTTATGCAGGTCCCTGGTCGCAGGACTATCGAGACAGGGCATCGATACTCCGGAGTAGACCAGCGCATGCGCTTCTCATCCCAGTGTGGGAGACGGTCTGTCCCACAGCCGTCAGTACGTCGTACTTGAGATAGTATGCGGGTGCTCGTTAGGTTACGGGTACACTGGACAGGACTCGTCGGGAACTGACTAGTTGGTATTATACCTATCGTCAGTTATCAGTTCCCAGGTGACATGAGTACAGCTTAGTCCGCTGACTTGACACTGTCACTTCGCCTCGAGTGTGTTCCCACTGTACTTTGATCACTACCCTACCACGGCTCAAAGGAGTCGTGCAAACAGGTAGTGGTTGGGTGCAGTCCCGAAGCACTTGGAGGCAGTGAAGGTTAGACAGGATTCGTCTCTCCCGGTATTGGGGGTTGACATCGCGCTGTGTCTAGGAGAGCCATTACACGAGTAGTCCCTGGCCAGGGCAAACGAGATATACTGGTAGGTTTCCAGTGTTATCTCAGGGTGTTTTGGGCTTCGCTCCGGCACGACTTGTACCGCTATTGGGGGACTGACGTTTACCGCCCCCTAGGCCCGCCATGCGATGTATCAGACGAACAGACCAGACTGTACGGAGAATGTCACACTCAGGCTCAGTAGGAGTTCAGATGGGTTTCGCCTCGTCGGTCTTCTTGTCGGCATTACCTGGGGACCGTTACGCACAGCTAGTGCCGCTTGCGGTCTGTGGTTAAACCCACCGCCAGCGTAGTGTCGAGTCTTTAGAGTCCCACACAGAAAGCTTTTCGCCTTTAGGCAAAAGAGTAGAGGTCGCATGGTATTGCGACAGGTCGCATGGTTTTGCGACAGGGTTCGGTCACATCCGTGCACTTGTGCGCGTGCAGTGTCCGGACAGTTTACACTAGCGGGCTTTGGTTTAAGCCAGATCCTAGTGTACCTTATGGGATTGGATTTATCCAGTTGGCATTCGTGTTCCTCGGAACGCGGATGCTGGTGTGTATGCACAGTTGACAGGGAGACAGAGGCAGTGGATTCTCATTAGGGTTGTTGACAGTTGACCGTTGACTATTGACCTTTTGATCAACCCTAATGAGAATATGATATGTGATTAACTATTATATTAATTAAGTATTATGGTGACATGGTTGTTGACTTTTGTTGACTTTGTTGACTTGTTGACTTTTGTTGACTTGTTGACTTTGTTGACCGGTTGACTAGGCTTGACTAGTTGACCATCATGATAACCATAGCCATCATTTCATGGCAAAGACTTTTTCTTGCTTGCTCATTTGTCTAAAATGAGTGCATGAAATGATATGGTTATGGTTGCTTCAAACCATCACATAAGACTTTTTTAGTATGATGAGTTATCATGACTTTGGATTATGAGAGGGTGAAAGAAAAAAGAGAGCCTCATTCTTTCTTGCTCATTCTCTCTCTTGTTCTTGAGCTCTCCATTTTTGCTCTCACCCTCTTGCTCTTGCTCCCTCTCTCTACTCTATGGTTCATATCTCTCATGAGTTGAGAATCAAGAACCATAGATAAAATCCCATTCTAATTCTTCTCTACTCATTCTAGTTCACTAGGTTTAGCAAACCAAGTGAACTAGTTTCTTCAAAGAACGAAGAAGGAGCTAAAGGTTGGAGCTTTCAGATGGATCTATCTTCGGCGTACGGAGACGACGAGAAGAAGCCAATCGGACCACCATCGGAGTTTGAAGACGAAGGAGTTCAAGACAAGCAAGGTATAACCCCCTAACCGAGTAGCTAGAAACTCATAGTTAGGTTGTTAGATAGATGTTTAACCAAGATCCGGGTTTTAGGTCCATGTTACCATCTTTAAGAAAATCGTTTTTTACCAAATTCCGCATTCCCGAAAGTACCGGGAGAGGTAGCATGGACTTACAGTATACGGGTGCTCAGTGGAGACTGGGTACACTGGACGGACTCGCCGAGAACTCCCAGATGGTATTATACCTCACGTCAGATGGCAGTTCTCAAGTGACACTTGTACAGGTTAGTCTGTAGACCCGAGATCGTCATGGAGTCTTGTGTGATTCCCACTGTGCTTTGATCTCCACCTTACCACGTCCATGAGGGCGTGCAAAACGGTGGTCTTTGGGTACAGTCCCGAGTCACATGGAGGCAATGAGCGATAGGAGGGGTTTCGTCTCTCCCGGTATTGGGGGTTGATGTTGCGCAGTGCTCGATTGGCCGTAACAGGGAAGTCCCTGGCCAGGGCTGATCAGAGATTTGCTGGTAAGTGTTACCAGTAGTTTCTCGACCCGTTACGAGCCTCACATCGGCACGACTTATCGGGTTATTGGGGTCTGACGTTTACCACCCCTAGACTTGATATGCGACATATCAGACGAAGAGACCGGACTGTACGGTAAGTGTTACTGGTCAGATTCACAGGAGTGTGAGCGGGCTAGCTCGTCGATCTTCTGATCGCTCAATACCCGGGTGGCCGTTACGTTTAGCAGACCGCTTGCGGCTTGTGGGTGCTTGATATGATCATCATCTGCTACCGGCGTATTGACGAGTCTTTAGAATCCTACACAGAGGTTTCCTAGCTCAAGCGAAACGAAATAGGAGCGCATATGAGATATGTGCAGGACCGAGAATAATGCGCGTATGTGATACCGCATTTCATTCTCGCGATAAATGTTTCGATTGGTTATATTCGATATGACCTAGTTATTGAATCATTGATTCGATAAATCGATACATTGAATACTAGTCGGTTGTGTGCGACATGACCAGATCATTGAATCAAATGTTGATTTAATGATTTGATGTATAATTATATATTTGATATATTACTTTGCATTAACTAGTATTGGTTCACTTTATATGGATTTTCTCACTTGATGCACATTGTATATGTGATATATTTTTGTGCACTTGATTGTATCATGTTTGATGATACTTGTTCACTTGGGTTTGTGTAAAGGATTAAATCATGGTTAAGTGATGATTAGGGTTTTGGTTTTTCATTTATTTATTTGTTTATTTATTTGAAAAGGATTAAGTTAAGAATGGTGGCTAATTTTGGAGCTATGTTGAAGCTTCATGAAGCTTTGACAAAGTCCACCATCCTTATCTTATCCTTAACCCTAACCATTCCTATTAACCTTAGTTTAATCTCTACACTTCACCATGGTCAAGATATGATAAGTATTCATATTAGTTTCTTTTTTAAAATAACACTTATCATATTCTTTTCTTCTTGATCATCTTCTTCTTCAAGAAAAGCTCAAGGTCCATCAATGGCATCTTGAGTTCCAAAGTGAGAAATCCAATTCTAAAGTGAACCCACCTCCTATTTCTTCACCCTCTACCTCTTGCCAAGTTGTTTTGGGTGTTTACTTCACAAGTTTCACAAGTTTGTGAAGTCGGAGCTTGAACTTGCGATGCCTCGACGTAGATCGTCTTTGACACGAAGCCGACGACCTATTCCGCACGTTTTCCCGATGAAGCCGACGGAGGAGTCTAGGATTCATGATGTACAGCGAGAAGACTTCGTTGCGGAGCCGTGGAGGTGGATATCCGGATCTACAAAGGTTGTAATTTCCGTATCCTAGTAGTTAAGTGTTAACTAGTTTTCTATTTCGTCTAAGATCCGTTGTCTAGGGTTTCTCGGCACCATTTTTTTTAAATTGGCATGTTCGATGCCTTGTGAGAACCCACTAGGGTGCCTAGGAACCTTTCACTGGTATCAGAGCCTAGCTAGAGCCTTAGGCGAAGTCTAGACGGAGTTTGAAGTCCGGACGAACCCGAAACCCCGATGCCCAAGAGCTCTCTGGACATTTTATAAAATCTGGGAATTTTTGATATTAAAAATGCTTAAAAAATTCACCAAAGAATTCTAAGAATTACTGTGTAAAACGTTTCCCATGAACAGTTCCTTGAACCGCGGAAACGCGGCAGAAGCATGGCTTCTGCCGCTGTTCCGCGGTCAGATAGTGACGTCAGCCATGTTTGACTGCACAGTAATACCTGATAAATTCTGGTGAGTTTTCTGGGTATTTTTAAATTGATTTTAGGGTTGAGTACTCTGGGGTTATATTGGGAATCGACGATTCGATCGGAATATCAAACTTTGTCTAAGTGTTTTTCCAGATAACTGTAGAATATGTTAAAGAGTTCGACCGGATATAAATACCCAGGTTTTCCCCTGCCGGAATAATTCCAAGTGTTGGATTTTTCTGTGGTTAAAAGACGTTCTGAGTAGTGCAAGTAACGCGATGGTCCCTCTAGAAGACAACAAACCTTAACTCGATTATGTGACCGTCTTGAACTGCCCTTTGAACCTTCGGGTTTGGGGGAGTACGGCGTGCCACATGTGAGGCGTTGGCTTGACCCTTCTACGGCTGGACCGTTGGTACTGAGGTATGAAGTGAATGTCTTTGAACCTATTTCATGTGTTGATCGGTGTCGGGAAAACTTGGGTGTTCGAATGTTCGATCGGAAAGTTTGATATATTCTATTTATCCGGAATTGGATACAATAATTGGAATTCACAAACAGTTATGAGATAACTGGATGAATGTTATAAATCTAGCAGTTTAGTCCCATACGATATTGAAAAGAGTTTTCGATAATGAGACTAAAATGCGGGATTTATATCTGTTAGGCATGCGATGTCTAAAGAGATTGCGGATTCCAATTGTTGTAGTTTTACACTTTCTTTTCTGTGACCGTAAGTGTAGTATGTTCATATCGCCAGTTTCGTTGCTATATGTCAACGACAATTGGGGTATGCATACTTACTTACGTTGATGACATATGATGTTATGTGTTGCTGGATATGTTATATTGGATCGTCATGTTCGAATAGCCGGGGGTTTTTATGTGAGATGAGTGTTTTTCATTTTCATTCATGTAAAAACTTGTATGTAATATTCTTTTATTTGGGGCACTTCCAGGTAGCGGAAGTTGTCACCCTTTGTATATTATTTACTTTTCCGCATTAGGATAGACCCAAGGAGGGGAGCACAAGTAACCGGGTTCTGGGGTCCAGTGGGAGACCAACTCGAGGAGTCGAGTCCGGGTCTCCTAACCCTAGAATTGGCAGGGTTGCTTGCCGCTCTCGTAGGGGTCTAGGGGTATGGGATTGGCTATTCATCACGACCGTGGAATCCGTGTTTTATACTGGCTCGTATTGAAAACACGGACGTCCTAGTATATCCAATATTTCATATATTTATTCTGCTGCGATATCTGTGTTGTGATTCTGTGATGGATATAGTATATAGTATATATGATATATTATATAGACGTTACTTATGTTTTACACCCGCGCTAGCCCTGCCCTGCTCTGTCGTTAGTTACCTAACCTAACGGTGCACGAGGGGACATCGAGGCGAATGCGGATGGCATAAGTGTACGTCATATCTATCTGTGATGTTTAGGTATTTAAATGATGGGACTTCATTAATGTGATTAATGAAAGGAAAGAAACCTAAGATGTTGTAGAATCAGATTTTAAATAAAACAGGTAGCTACAGTTCTTGCTTTACATAGCGGTATATATGATATACCCCGCACCTCATTCGACGAGGAAAGGACCGAGATCCCTTCACCGGGAGTGACTCCTTTAGCAATAACTGGCAGATGCTACACACTCGGTTTGGCTTTGATTGCTTTTAAGAGTTTTTGCTTTGCACAGTGATATATATGATATATCCCGCACCTCATTCGACGAGGAAAGGGCCGACGATCCCTTCGCCGGGAGTGACCCCTTTAGCAAAACTGGAAAAGCCTCAAAATCACTCCATTTCAAAACTTCATTTAATTCTACAACGATATCAAGTTCATTACGCTCATGGTTTTATGAAAACCTGCGTAGCCCTCCGTCATTTCAGATAAGTACTAGTTAGTAATCGTGCTGCGGTTGTTTGGCATGCGTCAAGGCGTAGTGTACGGTAGATAACTAGTGCTCATTTGCTAGCATACGATGCGATTGGATTAGGGTATTCGCACGGCGTTGTTTGGCATGCGTCAAGGGTCGTGCGGGTGGGTTTAATTCAATCAGGAAATGACGGGTTGAACTTGACTAGCGGACTATGGGTTGTTTGGCATGCGTCAAGGTCATAGCACGCTAGGGGCAAAAGATTGTCGGGAATTTCAAGTGTTGAAATTTGCAATGAGATTGCATACCTTCTATGAGATAGTTGGATCCCGATACCCACTGCGAGTAAGAGTTACTCCTGGGAGAGTTTTACACATTACAATTAGCCGATCAAGTAGGTGTCTAGAAAGGTGTTAACGAGGTTACGCCTCTGGGAAAACGAGGTTTACAGTAATTAGGTTCGTGCGAAAGCACGGGGGACCTCCCTCAAAGTACCGACACTGGCCTGGCTGAAAGATTGGCGAACTTGTAGTGTGTAATTAATCCCGGCTAGTCTTTCCTTTTAGGGTTTGGAGGAAGATTTGATAAAAAGCAGTGGGAGCCATCCTGATTAGATAAGATAATAACCAATCTGATCTTGCACGAGCATACGCTAAAGTGTTTTCTTCTCTCTCTCTCCAGGTAGCAACCATTTCATGCCCTAATAAAGATAATAATATGGATGTATTGACCGAACCCGCATGTTATACTGTGCTGGGGAACGTTGGTTCCGTTCTTTCCTATAAGAGTTATAGGACTGAACAGGATATAGGGGAATACCAGGATTCCCATGCCACCCAAATGAAGAAAGTACATGTTGATGCATTTTCTTCGGGTGTGTTCGTTACTGAGAACTGTTTCTCCATTTGCTCTACGTCCTGGGTATTGGATACCGGGTCAGGATCCCATATATGTAATCAGTTACATGGGCTTAAGAAAGGTAGAGAACTTGAAGAAGGTGATAAAGACATTAGAGTTGGAAATGGTGCAATTGTTGCAGCTAAGACTGTCGGGGAATATCACCTTGTATTACCAACTGGTAATACATTGGTTCTGAACGAATGCTATTACATGCCGAACCTGATATGCAACATTATATCGGTTTCTTTATTAAGTAAAGAGGGATATAATTTTGTATTACAGGACAATGTTATGAACATTTTCCGTAACCAAAAGTTGGTTGGATCAGGCACGTTGTGCAATGGCATTTATGTTCTAAACCAATCAATAGTTCTGAGCATAACAAACACACACAAGAGGAAGAGTTCTGAACTGAACGAATCCTTCTTGTGGCATTGTAGACTGGGTCACATCAATGCGACACGACTGGCTAAGTTGCATAAGGATGGATATTTAAATCCGTTTGAATTTTCATCCTATGACACTTGCCAGTCATGTCTCAAAGGCAAGATGACCAAAGCTCCGTTTACGGGACACGGAGAAAGAGTTACCGAACTCTTGGGACTGATACATAGTGATGTATGCGGTCCCATGTCTACACATGCCAGGGATGGTTCTTCGTACTTCATTACATTCACTGACGATCTCTCTAGATTCGGATATGTGTTCCTGATGAAACACAAATCAGAAGCTTTTGAGAAATTTAGAGAATATAAACAAGAAGTCGAGAACCAAACCGGAAAAAGTATTAAAATCCTACGATCTGATCGAGGAGGGGAATACTTGAGCAATGAATTCCTGGACTTCCTAAAAGAGAATGGGATTCTCTCTCAGCTGACTCCTCCTTATACACCACAGCACAACGGTGTATCTGAACGGAGAAACCGCACCCTATTAGATATGGTACGCTCAATGATGAGTACAGCTGAGTTACCTATTTCCTTCTGGGGACATGCGCTTGAGACAGCCATGGACCTATTGAATAGAGTTCCTACCAAATCAGTGCCTACCACTCCATATGAGATATGGAAAGGGAAGAGACCACATCTTAATTATATTAAGATATGGGGTTGTCCAGCCTATGTCAAAAGACAAAATCCGGACAAACTCGAGGCAAGATCTGTCTTATGTAAGTTTGTAGGATATCCCAAAAATTCACAAGGGTATATCTTCTACCACCCCGAGGAACAAAAGGTGTTTGTTTCTCGACATGCCACTTTCTTAGAAAAAGGTTTTCTTATGAAACAGATAAGTGGCATTGAGGTAGAACTGGAAGAGGTTCCAGCGACACAGACTACAACAGAAGATTTGGTTGAACCCGAGGATTCCGTAGTTCCCGATGAACCCCAGCCACTCCGCCGATCTAGTAGGGTTCCTCGCCAACCTGAGAGATACTACGGTTTCTCATGGACGGTGGAAGCGAGGATTGCATCATGGAGGATGATGACCCAACTAGTTTCGAGCAGGCCATCACGAGTGGGGACTCAGTGAAATGGCTGGATGCTATGCGGTCTGAGATGGATTCCATGTCCACCAACAAAGTATGGACTTTGGAAGTTGCTCCTGAAGGGGTAAAACCCATTGGGAGCAAGTGGATCTTCAAGAAGAAACTTGGTGTAGATGGGAAAGTGGAGACTTTCAAAGCTAAACTTGTAGCAAAGGGTTTTCGTCAAAGACCAGGTGTGGACTATGACGAGACCTTTTCTCCAGTGGCTATGCTTAAATCCATCCGGATCATGCTTGTCATCGCTGCTTATCATGATTACGAAATCTGGCAAATGGATGTTAAGACCGCCTTTCTAAATGGTGATTTAGAAGAGTGCGTGTACATGACTCAGCCAGAGGGCTTCGTAGACAGTGGGAGCAGCGGGAAGGTGTGCAAGTTGCTTAAATCCATTTATGGATTAAAGCAAGCATCGCGGAGTTGGAACATCTGCTTTGACGTCGTTATCAAAGAGTTTGATTTCGTCAAAAATCCAGATGAACCTTGTATCTACAAGAAGGTGGCAGAGAGTAAGGTTGTCTTCCTCGTATTGTACGTGGACGACATACTCTTGATAGGAAATGATATTCCTATGCTGCAATCGGTCAAGCTCTTCTTATCACAAAGATTCTCAATGAAAGATCTTAGTGATGCCTCCTGCATATTGGGAATTAGGATCTATAGAGATAGATCCAAACGGATTTTGGGATTGTCCCAATCCAGGTACATTGACACCATACTAAAGAGGTTTAGTATGGAAGAGTCCAAGCGTGGGAATATGCCCACGATCTCTGGAGTCACTCTCTCCAAAGAGATGTCTCCCAAGACTGATTTGGAGAGAGCTCGCATGCAAGGGATACCCTATGCTTCGGCAGTAGGCTCTATCATGTATGCGATGCTATGTACCAGACCCGATGTAGCATACTCACTAAGTGTAGTGAGCAGGTATCAAGCTGATCCTGGAGAGAGTCACTGGACAGCTGTGAAGAGCATTCTCAAGTACTTGCGAAGGACTAGAGATATGTTCTTGATGTATGGTAACGGAGAACTCCAAGTGGAGTCCTTTACCGATTCGAGCTTCCAGAGTGATAAGGACGACTCTAAGTCGCAGTCGGGCTTTGTCTTTACCCTTTACGGAGGGGCGGTTAGCTGGAAGAGTTCCAAGCAGGAAACCGTGGCAGACTCGACGATGGAGGCTGAATACATCGCTGCCAACGATGCTGCCAAAGAGGCTGTCTGGATCAAGAAGTTCATTACTGAACTTGGAGTGGTTCCATCCATTGAGCATCCAATACCTTTGTATTGCGATAACAATGGAGCGGTGGCTTTGGCCAAGGAACCCAGGTCCCATCAGCGATCCAGGCATATTCTGAGGCGGTATCACCAGATCCGGGAGATAGTTGATCGCCGGGAGATCGAGGTCAGGAGAGTTGATACGAAGAACAACACGGCGGATCCACTCACGAAGGCCATTCCCCAGATACAGTTTGAGAGACTCTTCGGGATGCTCGGTATGCGATACTACAGCAGCTGGCCCTAGTGCAAGTGGGAGATTGTTAGTTGTATGTATGCCCTAGAGGCCAGTATTGTACAGATGTTGTATATTATATTGGATGCTTGGACATATATAGAGATGACTTTCTTGCTCGATATGATAGTATGCTATCTGGTTACTCTTTATCTTAACATGTATACTAGTCTCTTTATACTGTCTTGTAGTTACATGTTGATAAAGCCCTTAGGATATGTACTTGACTACCTGGACTGTGATGCAGATCATACTAGTGGGGACATGGTAGTCCATAAGTACATCCTTCAAGGTCCCTAGTCGTGGGTGTATCGAGACGGGGCATCGATATACCAGAGTAGACTAGCGTATATGCTTCTCGACCCATGTGATGGGCGATGGATGATCCCATATCCATTGGTGTTTGACATCAGAGATGGTATACGGGTGCTCAGTGGAGACTGGGTACACTGGACGGACTCGCCGAGAACTCCCAGATGGTATTATACCTCACGTCAGATGGCAGTTCTCAAGTGACACTTGTACAGGTTAGTCTGTAGACCCGAGATCGTCATGGAGTCTTGTGTGATTCCCACTGTGCTTTGATCTCCACCTTACCACGTCCATGAGGGCGTGCAAAACGGTGGTCTTTGGGTACAGTCCCGAGTCACATGGAGGCAATGAGCGATAGGAGGGGTTTCGTCTCTCCCGGTATTGGGGGTTGATGTTGCGCAGTGCTCGATTGGCCGTAACAGGGAAGTCCCTGGCCAGGGCTGATCAGAGATTTGCTGGTAAGTGTTACCAGTAGTTTCTCGACCCGTTACGAGCCTCACATCGGCACGACTTATCGGGTTATTGGGGTCTGACGTTTACCACCCCTAGACTTGATATGCGACATATCAGACGAAGAGACCGGACTGTACGGTAAGTGTTACTGGTCGGATTCACAGGAGTGTGAGCGGGCTAGCTCGTCGATCTTCTGATCGCTCAATACCCGGGTGGCCGTTACGTTTAGCAGACCGCTTGCGGCTTGTGGGTGCTTGATATGATCATCATCTGCTACCGGCGTATTGACGAGTCTTTAGAGTCCTACACAGAGGTTTCCTAGCTCAAGCGAAACGAAATAGGAGCGCATATGAGATATGTGCAGGACCGAGAATAATGCGTGTATGTGATACCGCATTTCATTCTCGCGATAAATGTTTCGATTGGTTATATTCGATATGACCTAGTTATCGAATCATTGATTCGATAAATCGATACATTGAATACTAGTCGGTTGTGTGCGACATGACCAGATCATTGAATCAAATGTTGATTTAATGATTTGATGTATAATTATATATTTGATATATTACTTTGCATTAACTAGTATTGGTTCACTTTATATGGATTTTCTCACTTGATGCACATTGTATATGTGATATATTTTTGTGCACTTGATTGTATCATGTTTGATGATACTTGTTCACATGGGTTTGTGTAAAGGATTAAATCATGGTTAAGTGATGATTAGGGTTTTGGTTTTTCATTTATTTATTTGTTTATTTATTTGAAAAGGATTAAGTTAAGAATGGTGGCTAATTTTGGAGCTATGTTGAAGCTTCATGAAGCTTTGACAAAGTCCACCATCCTTATCTTATCCTTAACCCTAACCATTCCTATTAACCTTAGTTTAATCTCTACACTTCACCATGGTCAAGATATGATAAGTATTCATATTAGTTTCTTTTTTAAAATAACACTTATCATATTCTTTTCTTCTTGATCATCTTCTTCTTCAAGAAAAGCTCAAGGTCCATCAATGGCATCTTGAGTTCCAAAGTGAGAAATCCAATTCTAAAGTGAACCCACCTCCTATTTCTTCACCCTCTACCTCTTGCCAAGTTGTTTTGGGTGTTTACTTCACAAGTTTCACAAGTTTGTGAAGTCGGAGCTTGAACTTGCGATGCCTCGACGTAGATCGTCTTTGACACGAAGCCGACGACCTATTCCGCACGTTTTCCCGATGAAGCCAACGGAGGAGTCTAGGATTCATGATGTACAGCGAGAAGACTTCGTTGCGGAGCCGTGGAGGTGGATATCCGGATCTACAAAGGTTGTAATTTCCGTATCCTAGTAGTTAAGTGTTAACTAGTTTTCTATTTCGTCTAAGATCCGTTGTCTAGGGTTTCTCGGCACCATTTTTTTTAAATTGGCATGTTCGATGCCTTGTGAGAACCCACTAGGGTGCCTAGGAACCTTTCACCACAAACTTACACAGAACTGAGCGTGCCTCGAGCTTGTCCGCATGCTGCTTTTTTACAAAAGCTGGACATCCCCATGTCTTAAGGTACTTGAGACAGGGTTTCTTCCCACTCCATATCTGATATGGGGTGGTAGGCACAGTCTTGGTTGGAGCCTTGTTCAAGAGATATGCAGCTGTTTCTAGCGCATAACCCCAGAAGGATCGCTGCAACTCAGCCTTACTCATCATGGAACGAACCATATCCAATAGGGTTCGATTCCTCCTTTCCGATACACCGTTGTGTTGTGGTGTGTATGGAGGAGTAAGCTGAGAGAGAATTCCATTCTCTTTTAAGTAGCCTAGAAACTCGGCACTCAAGTATTCACCGCCTCGATCAGATTTCAGTGTCTTGATACTTTTGCCTGTTTGTTTTTCAACTTCATTCTTGTATTCTTGAAATTTCGCAAAGGCCTCAGATTTGTGCTTCATCAAGAAGACATGCCCATACCTAGAGAAATCATCGGTGAAAGTTGTAAGCCCGCGGGGGCGCCCCGGCCGTCGACCCGACGCCGGAAACGCGGAAAACAAAAACTTTGCGAACTTTGCAAAACGGCATCGCCGCGGACTTTTCACCCGGATCGGGCCATTAACCTAGCTAGCTAGCAAAAAGAAAAGAGTAGAGAAGTATACCGAGCGATCCGTGTCCTTCGGTCTTCGTCTCCGCTCCGATCTCCCGCGGAATCTCCGTCACCTCCTCGCTCGTCGGAAAAGGCACCACGTAGCCGGAATCTTTTACGGGCTCCCGCCTCTTGACCGAGGCAACTCGGGCGCGAAGTTGGCTAGCCGACGCGTCCAAGGCTTGCTATAGAAATAGTGTAGAAGCTTGTCTCTTTGGGGTTTTGAGGTTGCCATGGTTTGTGGAGGAAACAAGAAAGAACTTTGGAGAAGGGTTATTGGATTTTTGGAGCAAGCAAGAATGAGATGATATAATTTCCATACACCATGAAATTTCCTCTCATCTCTCACCTCCCCATAGTGGCCGGCCCTCTCTCCTCTAGAATGAGATTGGAGAGAGAAAAAATGCAAGAAAAGAATATATCAACAAATAGAAAAAAGGTCACTCTCATTTCACTAATCAAACCATCAAGTGAAAAGCCATCAAATGGATAAGAAAGGAATATCATCATGAAGCAAGTCTCATCATAATCCACAAGTGCAAGAAAACCCTCCACAAAAGAGTTATTTGCAAATTGCAAATAACCCCCTCCATCAAAAGTCCGGCCGAGAAGGAAAACCGGCCGGAACAGAATGCAAACTGGCAACTTCAGAAAACTGATCCCGTAATAAATTACAGGAAAACCCCACTACTGCAAATACATGCCCGCATTTGTATTCCCACTGAACACAAATGCAAAGAGACAAAACTACACTATCTAATACTAGTATCCGGCTTAAGCCAAAGCCGGCTAGTAAAAACCGTCCGATCACAATCCGTGCAATACCGCACGTATCTGATCGAACCCTGCCATATCTCCATACGGCCTCTACAGCGTTCGCCCGAAACTTGAGTAACTGTCTGTGTGGTGGACTCTAAAGACTCGTCAATACCTTGGCTGTGGATTTAACCACTAGCACGTCAGAGGTATAAGCCAATACGTGACGGGCCACCAGGTATTGACCAAATGGGACGTCGATGAGGAAGCTCACCCCGACACCCAACTGAGCCTGTCAGTGACAATATCCGTACAGTCCGGTCCGTTCGTCTATGAGCATCGCATGGCGGGCCTAGGGGGTTGGTAAAAGTCAGACCCCCAAAAGCGGTACAAGTCGTGTCGGAGTGTAGCCCAGAACACCCTGAGATACTACTGGAATACCTACCAGCAAATCTCCTGCCTTGGCCAAGGACTTTTCATGTTCTGGCTCTCCTAGACACAGCACGACCTCACCCCCAAAACCGGGAGAGACGAACCCCTGAAGATCCGCTCACTGCCTCCATGTGGCTCGGGACTGTACCCAACTAAAACCTGTTTGCACGACTCCTTTGAGCCGTGGTATGGTAGTAATCAAAGCACAGTGGGAACTCACACGAGACAAATGACGATCTCAGGTCGATGAACTAACCTGTACACATGTCACCTGGGAACTGCTATCTGACGTCTGGTATATCCCAACTAGCAGGTTCGCGGCGAGTCCTGTCCGGTGTACTCATAACCCAATGAGCACCTGTATACATCTTAGGTGAACCAACTGACACCAGTGGCTTGTGAGACCGGCCACCGCCCCTCGTCGGGGTCTCGACTGTATACACTAGTCTACTCCGGAGTATTGATGCCCTGTCTCGAAACTCCCACGACTAGGGACCTTTTAAGGATGTGCTTGTAGACCCCAGCTCCCACTTATATGATCGCCCTCATACTGCTGGAAGTCAAGCAAGAATCCTAGGGGCTTTATCAACGTGTAATAGCGACTCGAAAGGTCACCTAAAGCAGTACACGATGATAAAGATAAACCAGATAGCATACTATCATCTCGAGTAAGACTGTCCTACCGGGATAGGTCCTCCCCTCAATCATTGCAATCACGTGCCTGTGACTCAATAATTGACTCTGAGGGCACTATCTCCAACAATCTCCCACTTGCACTCAAGGCTAATTATTGCGATGTCGCATACCCACAGCCCGTGTGATACCGAACACCCAACTCCTCTACTAGTCAGTCTCACAAAGCTCGTTTGCGAAACTATTGCGTTTGAGGAATAGCCTCAGTGAGTGGATCCGCTTTGATGTTTCTTTCTATGTCTCTCTCTATCTCATGTTCGCAGAGAAAACTATCTCCCGAAAACGAGCAATACCTGTCTTAGAATGTCTGGATGTCTGATGGGACCTAGTTCATAAGTGAACTCCAAATCCAAACTTCTTAGACTGTATCGACAACTGAACTTAATCAGTGTCCAGCACCATGCCTTCCCTCAGTTTCCACCTGGACCACCTGTCCAAAATACTGCCCCTCGTTAGAGGAAAAACTATAACTCTGATAGCCACTCTGCCATCCAGGTCACCTTGGAAGCCTGGAATGATAACCGTCTCCTAATGGAGGCTGCCGTTATCATATCCCTAGAACATCAACTTATGTTCTAAAACTGCTTCCGATTGTTTCTCCAGGATTGGATCAATATCAACTTATTGCATTTACTGCAAGAACAACATCTAGTGTGGTACTTGACATCTCATGATTGACTCAATTGCCTAAGCAAGTGATCTGCCAATCATGCATATCCCTCTCCCCTTTAGTCTGTAAGACACCTTTAGAGAGGGTGACTCCATTACCTGCAGGTACACTATCGTGCCAGGAGTCGTTCATTCTAAATACTCATAGAATGCGGTCAGAGTACCCAGATTGGGAAACCACCCAAATCTAAATCTAAAACCATAGATCTAGTAACCAGAATGTCTGATATTATATCCAAGTCCTATGTGGAGAAACCACTGTGTGACGACCAAAGTATAACCGATCGTAGTATAGGAATATCACTTCCTACTCTGTGTATGTCATCAAATACCAGGACATCACACCCTACTACCTTCTCAACAGATCCATCCCCTATTCTGATGAAGTCAAACCTATGACTGTCACATCAGAAATAGATGATCTATCTCCGCTATATCTGCTTTAGTCTATAGATAGACATAAGCCTGATATCCACCAATGCTTCCGCTGCTCCCACTGACTACGACAACCCTCTGGCAGAGTCATATATACGTACACTTCTAAAGTAAGTTTAGAACGACGCTATACTCATCCTCCCGCCGGGTCTCGCAGTCTGGAACAACAGCAATGGCAAGTCTGGGTAAACAAGAACCTCTCTGCCACCGTCCTTGAGCATACCGAAGTACCTCTCGGGTGCCTGAGGTTACCCACCTTATCTGTGGAGTGGCCAATGGAATGTCAAACAAGATTGAATCTTTAGGTTCCTTATCAAATCTTCAGTAATCGTTTGCGGTTCTGGAATCACTTCCAGTTCTACCATACTCCCACTACTGTTTTCTGAAAAAATCCATTTTTGATAAAACTGTGGCGAGTCAAGAACAATATCACTATTGATCTTCCAGATGGTAGAAAATCAACCCTCGTCATAGCCCGGGTCAACCCACAAACAGCCATTACAGAAACGTGCCTTGAGTTGTCCAGAGTCTGGTTTTAAGCATAAGCCGGACAACTCCCCGTATCTTAACAATGTCAAGATATGAACTGTTCTATATCCAAGAAACAGAGGCACTGATTTAATTGAACCAGATTCAAATCATGCAGCTGTCTCCAGTGCATGTCAACTAAATGGAAGAGAGGCCGATCAGCGTTACTCAACTTAGGAGCACTTCCAATTATGAGTAACCTGAAAGAGAAGTTAGTTCTCTTAATCATTACTATCAACTGAATACCATACACAAGTATCTACATCTTCGATCACCTTGAAGAATCCCGATACTTGCGATACCTGGTTCTCTACTGTATTCTTATACCTATAACTCCTCTAAACTTAGACCCTGTGTTTCTACGAAACACATGTCTAAGAACTAGAGAAGTTAAAAGTAAACAGAATATAGTACGAGGACCAACCCCTCTGTCCTAATGGACACTGGACAATATACAATACTCTGTATAAGTCCGCTGAGTCTAACAACTCATTCACTGTGTGTCGTAGGTTGAAAACTGTACTTTTGGTTAAGAAGAATTACACCGCTGTTCAATGCTCCTTCCCTAACCATCCACTGGTATAGGTAAATGTCATAGACATAATTTCAAAAAGATATGTCTCACTCTATAAAAATAGACGTACAGATATATCAATTTGAAATCGGTGCATAACAACGGATATTCAAAACCAAATATTTGCCGACCGGCAAACAACCCAGGTGACTTCCTCAAATATCACCAATTACAACGAATCCTGATATAATGAGGATGGTCACCTAATTCCCAATAACTTACTCCCACTCATCATCTGTAAAACCATACAGATGTGAGAATCATACCTGGCAAACACATATCCTGGAGCAAGTGTCTAATTGAGAAATCAGTTTTCTTTTAACAGTACACAGTGAAACTGAAACATTGAAATGTTTCGATGGGGTTTCCTGGTATTCCTAGTAATGCCTCTTCCATTGTCCAGATTCACAACTGTAACCGTATAATTCTTTGCCATCTCTCCAAATCCCTTTACGTGTCTTTAGTCATTACCTTCTGTACACCCCTTTAGGCCAAATGGTTTTCTTCCTTCCCTACCGTTCGGCACCAGCCTATGGTTTGGAAGAAGACTATCCAAAAAGCATAATGGGTGTACTGTCCTAATCCGAGGAGCACTCGCAATGCGAGAGAAGGTGAGGATAAAAGACAACCGAATGTACTTAATTCATAGGTGATTTAGGATTGACAAAGAAGTACATGGTTTGGTCGTGAATAGCAGTCGCAATTTACTTTGCCCTCTTACTAATCCCTTGCTTTGTCTGAACTTAATACCTTCTGTACACCGTTTAGGCTAATTGGCTTTCTTCATTCCCCACCGTTCGGCACCAGCCTAAGGTTTGGAAGAAGACTATCCAATTTGCGTAATAGGTGTACTATCTCCTAAGCCAAGGAGTACTCGCAACCTGAGAGAAGGAAAAAGGAAAAGACAACTGAATAGTCCTATTCGTTTTCTCCAGAACCGGAAACCATCCTCGAAGTCCTTCGAGTTCGTATATAACCATACGATGGTTTTTTCCAATGGAAGTGGACGTTCGTAGTAATACGGGGTGTCCCGGAGAAAAGGGTAAAAGTAGGAGTGGCAAAGAGGTTTGCAACTCTGACAATTCAAAAGCCAGTGTTAAGAAAGTTCGGTCAACTTGGTCACTGGTCATAGTCTAGGGTCGGGTCAATGGTCGCTGCCAAAGAGAGAGAGAAAAGAAACACTCAGCGTGCACTCTAACCTAGATCAGAATGGTTACCAATTTATCTAATCTGGAAACCTCCCACTGTAACGTCAAATTCTTCCCCAAACCTGAAAGAAGAATTAGCCGGGATAACCCGAGGAGTAAACCAACTCATCAGTGGGAATCGGGATCCAACTCTCATCGCATGATAACGTGACGGAATCCGCTCACGTTATCATACTCCAGAAGGTATGCGCATATCTGGCAAGTTTCAGTACTTTTGAAACTCCCGATGTGGATTTTTACCCCATGCTCTTATGACCTTGACTAAGGCCAACAAATCATAAGTCACATGTCAAGTTCTACCCGTCATTGTCCAGGTTGATTTGAACCCACCCGTACAAGCCCTTGACTAAGGCCAACAAGGCTATACGACTGTCCCAAACCAACGCATCTATCTATGCAGCATATGAATACCCAATAGCTACCAAACACTGTGCCTTGACTAAGGCCAACAAACACAGCTTGAATACTATTGACTACCCATATGAAACGACGGAGGGCTACGAATGGTTTCTGGCGAAAACCTTTAACGTAGTGAACTTGATATCGTTGAAGGAACGGATAGCTTTTTAGAAAATATAGTGACGAAAACCTTTACTAAAGAGGTCACTCCCGGTGAAGGGATCTCGGCTCTTTCCCCGTAGAATGGGGTGCAGGATATTCCAACTGAATACCACGGTGCAAAGCAAAAGTAATCGGCTATAGTGAAGTTACTGCCCTGACGCAAACTTTTGTCCAAGGGGTCACTCCCGGTGAAGGGATCTCGGCCCTTGCCTCGTCGACTGAGGAGCAGGATATTCCAACTGAATACCACTGTGCAAAACAAAAGAGAACGCCCTTGCAATAACAGCTTTTTGAAAAAGTGTTCCAACAACATCAGATTAGGTTTGTTTTACTTGCATTGATCCAAATCAATACAGTCCCATCAATTGATCACACCACAAAGAACGAAAATATACTGACGTACGTATATGCCATCCGCATTCGCCACTGGGTCCCGTCATCACCCGTTAGGTTAGCTAACTAACGGCAGAGCGAGGACTGGACTAGCGCGGATGAAAAACATATACAACATCTACTAATATATATATACCAATATATAGTATTTCGCTCAAGGCGTGATAAAATGCAACACAGAAATGTATAGCAACACAGATCAATACAGATATCTGGGATCCCCGGGTTTCACAGAGCCGCTGAAACCCGACGTTCCCCTGGTCGTGTGGATAGCCTGTGCAATGAAATCCTAGACCCCTACGGGTGCGGCAAGTTACCCGCCAAAACCTGAAGCGAGGCAGCCCCTTTCAGCAACGTGAATGGACCACCCAGCACTTCACGGAATCCGGTAACTTGGACACCCCTCCTGGGTCAACCCTATACCCCCTACGAGTGCGGCGAATAGCCCGCCAATTCTAGAGTGAAGCCCCCTCCGTCTCAATGCCATGAGATGCGGGCTTGTTGCCCTCCAGAACCCGGCTACCCGTGCACCCCTCCGCGGGGTAATCCTAGTACAGAAAGTAAAATATACATACACTGGGTACATCGACCGCAACCAGGTCGTGCCCCAAAAGAATAATACAAACAGGCAGTGACGGCAGTCCACATGTCGGACGCTCGCCCCGCAATATCAAATGTACATATAAAACAAAACTGTACTACCACTGCAACCAGGCTATCCCCCACGACCGATCCGCAACAACACAGTACAAACACAGAACATCAACGTGAAAGTCACGTTCGCAAATCCGTCTAACCGGGCTATAGCAGTTAGACGGGATTTACCGATCGAATGACATTCACGGTCGCAGATATAATGTAAAAACTGTGAACTAGCATGTTTAAAATATCCGATCGAACAAATTTATCAAAGTGGGCCCCACACACTACTGTAGCACTTACAGAAAATCTGGGCCCAAAGAAAATGTCCCAAATGCCCTATTTTCAACACATAAGCTTACTGGGAAAATATGGTGCCACGATTCCTCTTTTCCGCCGCGCAAGCGCTGCCAAACCAGGGGTTTTGCCGCGCTTCCGCGGTCGAAGTGAGGAATCAGTGGATCGTATTTTCCCAGAATTCTTATAATTTGTTGTACATGTCTCTGCAATCACCAGAAAAATTTTAGGAGCTCAAAAAATTTTAACAGAGAACACATGTGCACAAAAATACGGTTTTCGGGTTTTTGTTCGATCGAGTTCTAAACGCGCTAGAGCAAGCTAGGGAAGGTTAACGGCGTGTCTCTGATACCATTGTAAGCCCGCGGGGGCGCCCCGGCCGTCGACCCGACGCCGGAAACGCGGAAAACAAAAACTTTGCGAACTTTGCAAAACGGCACCGCCGCGGACTTTTCACCCGGATCGGGCCATTAACCTAGCTAGCTAGCAAAAAGAAAAGAGTAGAGAAGTATACCGAGCGATCCGTGTCCTTCGGTCTTCGTCTCCGCTCCGATCTCCCGCGGAATCTCCGTCACCTCCTCGCTCGTCGGAAAAGGCACCACGTAGCCGGAATCTTTTACGGGCTCCCGCCTCTTGACCGAGGCAACTCGGGCGCGAAGTTGGCTAGCCGACGCGTCCAAGGCTTGCTATAGAAATAGTGTAGAAGCTTGTCTCTTTGGGGTTTTGAGGTTGCCATGGTTTGTGGAGGAAACAAGAAAGAACTTTGGAGAAGGGTTATTGGATTTTTGGAGCAAGCAAGAATGAGATGATATAATTTCCATACACCATGAAATTTCCTCTCATCTCTCACCTCCCCATAGTGGCCGGCCCTCTCTCCTCTAGAATGAGATTGGAGAGAGAAAAAATGCAAGAAAAGAATATATCAACAAATAGAAAAAAGGTCACTCTCATTTCACTAATCAAACCATCAAGTGAAAAGCCATCAAATGGATAAGAAAGGAATATCATCATGAAGCAAGTCTCATCATAATCCACAAGTGCAATAAAACCCTCCACAAAAGAGTTATTTGCAAATTGCAAATAACCCCCTCCATCAAAAGTCCGGCCGAGAAGGAAAACCGGCCGGAACAGAATGCAAACTGGCAACTTCAGAAAACTGATCCCGTAATAAATTACAGGAAAACCCCACTACTGCAAATACATGCCCGCATTTGTATTCCCACTGAACACAAATGCAAAGAGACAAAACTACACTATCTAATACTAGTATCCGGCTTAAGCCAAAGCCGGCTAGTAAAAACCGTCCGATCACAATCCGTGCAATACCGCACGTATCTGATCGAACCCTGCCATATCTCCATACGGCCTCTACAGCGTTTCGCCCGAAACTTGAGTAACTGTCTGTGTGGTGGACTCTAAAGACTCGTCAATACCTTGGCTGTGGATTTAACCACTAGCACGTCAGAGGTATAAGCCAATACGTGACGGGCCACCAGGTATTGACCAAATGGGACGTCGATGAGGAAGCTCACCCCGACACCCAACTGAGCCTGTCAGTGACAATATCCGTACAGTCCGGTCCGTTCGTCTATGAGCATCGCATGGCGGGCCTAGGGGGTTGGTAAAAGTCAGACCCCCAAAAGCGGTACAAGTCGTGTCGGAGTGTAGCCCAGAACACCCTGAGATACTACTGGAATACCTACCAGCAAATCTCCTGCCTTGGCCAAGGACTTTTCATGTTCTGGCTCTCCTAGACACAGCACGACCTCACCCCCAAAACCGGGAGAGACGAACCCCTGAAGATCCGCTCACTGCCTCCATGTGGCTCGGGACTGTACCCAACTAAAACCTGTTTGCACGACTCCTTTGAGCCGTGGTAGGGTAGTAATCAAAGCACAGTGGGAACTCACACGAGACAAATGACGATCTCAGGTCGATGAACTAACCTGTACACATGTCACCTGGGAACTGCTATCTGACGTCTGGTATATCCCAACTAGCAGGTTCGCGGCGAGTCCTGTCCGGTGTACTCATAACCCAATGAGCACCTGTATACATCTTAGGTGAACCAACTGACACCAGTGGCTTGTGAGACCGGCCACCGCCCCTCGTCGGGGTCTCGACTGTATACACTAGTCTACTCCGGAGTATTGATGCCCTGTCTCGAAACTCCCACGACTAGGGACCTTTTAAGGATGTGCTTGTAGACCCCAGCTCCCACTTATATGATCGCCCTCATACTGCTGGAAGTCAAGCAAGAATCCTAGGGGCTTTATCAACGTGTAATAGCGACTCGAAAGGTCACCTAAAGCAGTACACGATGATAAAGATAAACCAGATAGCATACTATCATCTCGAGTAAGACTGTCCTACCGGGATAGGTCCTCCCCTCAATCATTGCAATCACGTGCCTGTGACTCAATAATTGACTCTGAGGGCACTATCTCCAACAAAAGTAATGAAGTATGAATAACCACTTCGCGCATGTGTAGACATTGGACCACACACATCACTGTGTATGAGTCCCAAGAGCTCGCTTGCTCTTTCTCCGTGTCCAGTGAACGGAGTCTTTGTCATCTTTCCCATGAGACAAGATTCACAAGTGGCATAAGACTGATACTCAAACGGATTCAAGTATCCCTCTTTATATAACTTTGTCAACCGTGTCTCTTTAATGTGACCCAGTCTACAATGCCATAAGAAAGCCTGATTTGTTTCCGGAGACTTTCTTTTAAGTGTGTTCTGGACACTGAAGATCTGAGCTTGATTCAATACGTATATGCCGTTTTGTAATGTACCTGACCCAATCAGAACTTGATTTAGGTGGATGTTAACTACATCGCTTACAAAAGTAAAATCATATCCTTCCTTAGAAATTAAGGATACAGATATGATATTACATATCGCACCTGGTACATAAAAACAGTTACGCAGAATCAATATCTTCCCAGTTGTCAGTCCTAGATAATATTCCCCTACGGATTCAGCATACATGCTCATTCCGTTAGCAACCCTGAGAGTCATATCACCTTTCCTGATAACCCTACGGTTTCTCAAAGCCTGTAACGAATTACAGATATGAGATCCTGATCCGGTATCCAATACCCAGGAAGTAGGGTTAACTGACATACAGTTCTCTATCACAAACACACCCGAAGCCGAAGCCACAGCATGCTTCGAATTCTGGCTACTGGCTTTACAAGCCCTGCAATCCTTCTGCCCATGTTCATTCCCGTAACAATAGGAACATCCTTCTTTGACTACATCTGTTCCTGAAACTTCTGCCCTTCCCTTTCTTTCTACTTCCTTAGTTTCCTTTAGGGTAGTAGGTAGAGACTGTTGAACTGAGTCAGCATCTGACCCGTTCTTCAACGTGGTCTTCAGGTCCGAGAGCTCTAAAGAGCTGGTCTCTGTAAGGACGTTGCCCCTTACAGATGACCCGATAGCCAACCTCGCTGGAAGCAATTCGTTCGAGGTCTCATATCATGCGATACGAGATTGCTCTCCATATAAAACTTTGTTATGGAGGAAGATAGAAGCTGAGTCCATCTTCTCGTGCTGCCTCTGGTATATACCATCAACTGAGGCTAACACGAGGCACTTGGCTTTCGCACAGTCTTCTTCCGATGTCCTACGAATATCAATATCCGTGACAGGGGAAACTGGACCTGAGACGGCAGGGGTTGGATCAGTCAAGAGGTGTCCTAGCTTGTCCTGGGCAATGGACATCTGGACAGACCTTTGCCAGTCATAATAGTCAGATTCGGTCATTTTATTATCTAGATGTATCCTGGTGCGGTCACAGGGTCGCTGCAATTAAGAGAGAGAGAAGAAAACACTTAGCATGATGCTCTTGCAAGTTTAGATTGGTTTTTAATTTATCTAAACATGATGGCTCCCACTGTCTCTCGAACCCCCCCCCCAAACCATAAAGGAAGGATTAGTCAGGATCAATCTCACCGTACAATACTTGCTTAACCGTTCAGCCAGGCCAGTGTCGGTACTTCGAGGGAGGTTTTCCAACGCTTTCGCGAAGTTCCTTAATTAAGTAACCTCTTTTCCCTGTGGGCGTAGCCCCGCTAACACCTTTCTAGACACCTACTAGGTTTATAGCATTGATCGTTAAGTGAGAGTTTTCCCGAGGAGTAGCATATACTCACAGTAGGATCGGGATCCAAATATCATCGCGTGATAAAACCGAAGGAATCCTACCAGAATTATCACACTCCAAATGGTATGCAGCGCTAGCAAGTTTCAGTACTTATGAAACTCCCGATGTGGATTTTTGCCCCATGCTCTTATGACCTTGACGAAGATCAACAAATCATAAGTCACATGTTAAGTTCTACCCGTCATTATCCAGGTTAATTTGAACCCACCCGTACATACCTTGACGAAGGTCAACAAGGTAGTATGACTGTCCCAAACCAACGCATCTATCTATACTACATATGAACACCCAACAGCTACCAATCACTATGCCTTGACGAAGGTCAACAAACATAGCTTGAATACTATTGAATATCCATACGAAATGACGGAGGGCTACGAATGGTTTTGGCGAAACCGTGAACGTAGTGAACTTGATATAATCGATGGAACGAGATAGCTTTTAAAAGGAGTGGTTCAAGCTCCGCATTTAAAAGTTTAGTTTTGAAAAGAACCGAGTGGTTTTCAAAGTGTTCCAATCGACTTTTACTTGGTTTATTTTCTTGCATTAGTTCTTTTAATGCGTCCCATCATTTAATCCTACCATTGCAGAAAACAACCAAAATATGACGTACGCTTATGCCATTCGCATTCGCCACGGGGCCCCGTCATCACCCGTTAGGTTACTTAACTAACGACAGAGCGGGGGCTGGGCTAGCGCGGCTGTAAAACATAAGCAACGCCTAAATAGTTATCATATATAAATATATAGCAATGATAGACATTACAGATCACAGATGAATACATTGGATATACTAGGAATCCGCAATCCGTTCGAGCCTGCAACGAAAAGCGGATTACACGGTCGCGGTGAATAGCCAATACCCCACCCAAGACCCCTACGGGTGCGGCAAACTACCCGCCAAGTACCCGAAGCGAAGCAACCTCCCTCAACACCGTGAGTAGGCCACTCGGCACTTCGAGATACCCGGTAGTTTGTGCACCCCCTCCATGGGTCTATCCTAGGAGCAAAAATAGTAAAAAGAATTATACAATGACGGCTACAACCCCGACCCGGTTGTGCGGCCAAACAAATAATAATATTACATCAATTTACATATTACAATGAATGAAAGAAAAAGCAACACTTATCTCACATCCACCCCGGCTATTCATCCGCGACAATCCAACCCATTCATATACACATACCAGCATCAATCACAGATCACAGATATGTTTAACCCCGACTAATCGACATATAGCGATTAGCCGACGTTCAATACATATAAACATCACAGATATAACCTTTTAGTCAAAGTGTATTGAAGTTCGATAAAAAATACGGATTTATAGGCCCCCAAAAACAATTTTCTATTCTGGAAAACCTGGGCACATATAAACCATCTTAAAAATCCTAAAACCAAGCCAGAAATACACTGCACCAAACTCGACCCAGATACGAGCCAAGACGGCCGCGGTTGCGCGGCAATAGCTTGCTATTGCAGCGGAACCGCGGCTCTTTGGTCGAGTCTTTGGATCGTTTTTGGTGGCTTTCTTCACAAAACCCTGAGATGATTTTTGGTGTATGATTTATTTTGTTTTGACCAAAAAAAATTTTAACAGAAACTTAGGGTTTTGAAAACTCGGTTTTTCGATTTTTCCGATTCGAACTTCCATACACTTTACTACCTAGCTAGTTTATGTTTAGTTAGTCTCTGATACCACTGTAAGTCCACGTTGCCCACCCCGGTGCTTACGGGGAGGCGAAAAACGGAATAAAAATCGAATTTTTATGAGCTTAGGCAACATGGACTACACTATGAAGGATCTTTGCTAAACAAAAACAAGCTAAAGCTAACTAGAAACTAGTTAAGTGTTAGAAAGGTTATACCTAGGGCTTTATGTCCTTCTCTCCTTGCTCCTTGGAGTAGTGGAAAGAGGTCACCTTTGTCGTCTTCTCACGTCGAAGAAAGATCCACCCGAAAGCCTCAACCTTTGGCTTCAACTCCAAGCTAGAAGTAACTAGGGTGCAAGAAGTGCTAATTCTAGAACCCTAGATGAGAGTAGAGATTATCAAGAAGAGGTTTTTCTCAAGCTCAAGTGTTTCTCAACACATGAGAGGGGAGAGCTTGAGGGAGAGGAAGAACAAGAGAGAGAAAGGAAAAAATAGAATGAGAGAATAATATGAAGCATTCTCTCATATATGTGAATTATTGTAATTAGATAATTAGTGAGATAATTTCCATGGCTTAATCAAGACATGACCATTATCATTTCATTTTTAATGCAAATTGCAAGGATCAAAGAGCATCTTCCAAATGAAATGATGATGGTCAAAGTGTCAACAAGGTCAACAAGTCAAGATAGGTCAAATGGTCAACAAGCATAACCATGCACAATTATTAAACTAATATCAATTAACCATAATACACACATAATCATTAGGGTTAATAAAATGACAATGGTTATTAACCCTAATCAAAGTCCTCTCCCTCTGTCTCAAGCAACTGTGCATACACACCCGTATTCGCGATCCGAGGAACACGAATACAAAGAGATAAAACCAATCCCAAATCATATACTAGGATCCGTCTTAAACCAAAGCCCGCTAGTATAAGCTGTCCGGACAGCAAACGTCGTGCGCGGATGTGAACGAACCCTGTCGCAAAACCATGCGACCTCTACTCATTTTGCCAAAAGGCGAATAGCTTTCTGTGTAGGACTCTAAAGACTCGACACTACGCTGGCAGTGGGTTTAACCACAGACCGTAAGCGGCACTAGCTGTACGTAACGGTCCCCAGGTAGATGTCGATAAGAAGACTGACGAGGTGAACCCCATCTGAACTCCTACTGAGCCTGTATGTGACAGTCTCCGTACAGTCCGGTCTGTTCGTCTGATACATCGCATGGCGGGCCTAGGGGGGCGGTGAAAGTCAGTCCCCTAATAGCGGTACAAGTCGTGTCGGAGTGTAGCCCAGAACACCCTGAGATAAAACTGGAAACCTACCAGTATATCTCGCTTGCCCTGGCCAGGGACTACTCGTGTAATGGCTCTCCTGGACACAGCGCGATGTCAACCCCCAATACCGGGAGAGACGAATCCTGTCTAACCGTCACTGCCTCCAAGTGCTTCGGGATTGCACCCAAAAACTACCTGTTTGCACGACTCCTTTGAGCCGTGGTAGGGTAGTAATCAAAGTGCAGTGGGAACACACTCGAGGCGAAGTGACAGTGTCAAGTCAGCAGACTAAGCTGTACTCATGTCACCTGGGAACTGATAACTGACGATAGGTATAATACCAACCAACAGTTCCCGACGAGTCCTGTCCAGTGTACTCATAACCTAACGAGCACCCGCATACTATCTCAAGTACGACGTACTGACGGCTGTGGGACAGACCGTCTCCCACACTGGGATGAGAAGCGCATACGCTAGTCTACTCCGGAGTATCGATGCCCTGTCTCGATAGTCCAACGACTAGGGACCTGTATAAGGATGTGCTTATAGATCACCCAGCTCCCACGAGTGTGAGCGCCATCACAACGCTGGGAATCAAGCAAAGATCCTAAGGGCTCTACTAATATGTATATCAGCGATATGCTAAAAGAAACACATGCACATATTAAAGCAGAGACAAACCAAGTAGCATACTACCATTTCGAGCAAGATTGTATATACAACTGTGAATATCCCAAGCTTCCATCAAGTAATATATAAACTAGTATGATACAGTAATGGCCTCTAGGGCATATACACTAACAATCTCCCACTTGCACTAAGGCCAAGTACTGGCGTATCGAAGACCTATCATCTCGATCAGCCGCTCGAACTGAGTCTGGGGTAGGGCCTTCGTGAGTGGATCTGCAGTGTTGTTCTCCGTATTTACTCTCTTCACCTCGATCTCCTGGCGATCTATAATCTCCCTGATCAGGTGGTACCGCCTCAAAATGTGCCTGGACTTCTGATGGGACCTGGGTTCCTTCGCTAAAGCTATAGCTCCGTTGTTGTCGCAATACAGCGGTATTGGATCAACAATGGTAGGAACCACCTGAAGCTCTATGAGGAACTTCTTCATCCAGAAAGCTTCCTTTGCGGCATCGCAAGCAGCTATGTACTACGCTTCCATAGTTGAGTCAGCAACGGTCTCCTGCTTGGAACATTTCCAGCAAACCGCCCCTCCATTGAGGGTAAAGACATAACCCGACATGGACTTGGAGTCATCCTTGTCACTCTGGAAGCTGGAGTCAGCAAAGGCCTCGAGCTGGAGGTCTTTTCCGCCATACACCAAGAACATCTCCTTAGTCCTTCTCAGGTACTTGAGAATGTTCTTTACCGCTATCCAATGTTTCTCCCCTGGGTTCGACTGATACCGGCTTACAACGCTCAATGCGTATGCTACATCTGGTCTGGTACACAACATTGCATACATTATAGAGCCTACCGCAGAAGCGTGGGGTATGATAGACATGCGATCCCTTTCCAAATCAGTCTTGGGAGACATCTCTTTGGAGAGGGTGATCCCGTGACAAGCCGGTAAATTACCGCGCTTGGAATCTTCCATACTGAACCTTTTCAGTATGGTGTCAATGTACCTTGACTGTGAAAGTCCCAACATCCTCTTAGATCTATCACGATAGATCTGGATCCCCAGAATGTAGTTGGCATCGCCCAGGTCCTTCATGGAGAACCTCTGCGACAAGAATCCTTTGACTGACTGTAGCATAGGAATATCATTTCCTATTAGGAGAATGTCATCCACGTACAAGACGAGGAATACCACAGTTCTCCCTACAATCTTACTGTAAATGCATGGTTCATCTGGATTTTTGATAAAGTCGAATTCTTTGACAGTATCATCAAAGCAGATGTTCCAACTCCGCGATGCCTGCTTAAGTCCATAAATGGACTTGAGCAACTTGCATACTCTACCGCTGCTCCCACTCTGATTGAATCCCTCCGGCTGATCCATATAGACGCACTCTTCCAAATTTCCATTTAGGAAAGCCGTCTTTACGTCCATCTGCCAGATTTCATAATCGTGGAAGGCAGCAATGGCAAGAAGGATCCGAATGGATTTCAGCATAGCCACTGTAGAAAAGGTCTCGTCATAGTCCAAACCAGGTCTTTGACGAAAACCCTTTGCAACAAGTCTAGCTTTATAGGTCTCAACCTGCCCATCTACACCAATCTTTTTTCTGAAGATCCATTTGCAGCCTACGGGTTTTACCCCTTCTGGAGCAAAGTCCAAAGTCCAAACTTTGTTGGTGTACATAGACTCCATCTCGGCCCGCATTGCATCCAGCCATTTTACCGAGTCACCGCTCTGAATGGCTTGCTGGAAGCTAGTAGGCTCACCATAATCCATAGTGCAATCCTCTCTATCCCCGTCAATGAAAAAACCGTAGTATCTCTCGGGCGGAGGAGACTGCCTACTACTCCTGCGGAGTGGCGCTGGGATGTCCTGTTCTTTCGAACCCTCTGGTTCTACCAAGGTTTCAGTAATAGCTTGTGGTTCTGGAATTTCTTCCAGTTCTATTGCGCTCCCACTTATCTGATTTTCCAAAAATTCAGTTTCCAAGAAGTGGGCATGCTGAGAAACAAAAACCTTTTGTTCCTCTGCTGAATAGAAAAGATACCCCCTGGAGTTCTTTGGGTATCCCACAAGCTTACACAGAACTGAGCATGCCTCGAGCTTGTCCGCATGCTGCTTTTTTACAAAAGCTGGACATCCCCATGTCTTAAGATACTTGAGACAGGGTTTCTTCCCACTCCATATCTGATATGGGGTGGTAGGCACAGTCTTGGTTGGAGCCTTGTTCAAAAGATATGCAGCTGTTTCTAGCGCATAACCCCAGAAGGATCGCGGCAACTCAGCCTTACTCATCATGGAACGAACCATATCCAATAGGGTTCGATTCCGCCTTTCCGATACACCGTTGTGTTGTGGTGTGTATGGAGGAGTAAGCTGAGAGAGAATTCCATTCTCTTTTAAGTAGCCCAGAAACTCGGCACTCAAGTATTCACCACCTCGATCAGATCTCAGTGTCTTGATACTTTTGCCTGTTTGTTTTCCAACTTCATTCTTGTATTCTTGAAATTTCTCAAAGGTCTCAGATTTGTGCTTCATCAAGAAGACATGCCCATACCTAGAGAAATCATCGGTGAAAGTAATGAAGTATGAATAACCACTTCGCGCATGTGTAGACATTGGACCACACACATCACTGTGTATGAGTCCCAAGAGCTCGCTTGCTCTTTCTCCGTGTCCAGTGAACGGAGTCTTTGTCATCTTTCCCATGAGACAAGATTCACAAGTGGCATAAGACTGATACTCAAACGGATTCAAGTATCCCTCTTTATGTAACTTTGTCAACCGTGTCTCATTAATGTGACCCAGTCTACAATGCCATAAGAAAGCCTGATTTGTTTCCGGAGACTTTCTTTTAAGTGTGTTCTGGACATTGAAGATCTGAGCTTGATTCAATACGTATATGCCGTTTTGTAATGTACCTGACCCAATCAGAACTTGATTTAGGTGGATGTTAACTACATCGCTTACAAAAGTAAAATCATATCCTTCCTTAGAAATTAAGGATACAGATATGATATTACATGTCGCACCTGGTACATAAAAACAGTTACGCAGAATCAATATCTTCCCAGTTGTCAGTCCTAGATGATATTCCCCTACGGATTCAGCATACATGCTCATTCCGTTAGCAACCCTGAGAGTCATATCACATTTCCTGATAACCCTACGGTTTCTCAAAGCCTGTAACGAATTACAGATATGAGATCCTGATCCGGTATCCAATACCCAGGAAGTAGGGTTAACTGACATACAGTTCTCTATCACAAACACACCCGATCAGGATCTCATATCTGTAATTCGTTACTGTTAGGCTCAGTAGGGTTTCCGGATAAGTTCGCTCATCGGCCTCCCTTGAGGTCAGTCCATGGGCAGCCGTTACGCATAGCTAGTGCTGCTGACGGTTTGTGGTTAAACCCACTGCCAGGGTACTGACGAGTCATTAGAGTCCCCCACAGACAGTTTCCCAAGTTCGGGCAAAACGTTGTAGAGGCCGTATGGTTTTATGGCAGGGTTCGGAAAATGCACGTGCGTTTACGCACGTGTCAGATTTCGGAAAGATGATACTGGTCGGCTTTGGTTTAAGCCGGATCCGAGTATCATATTGAGTAGATATAATATCTTTGTCTCAGTTGCATTTGTATTCGGTCGTAATACAAATGCGGGTATATTTATACAGTTACGGGGTTATCCTGAAATTCGTTTCGGGATCACTTCTGGAAGTTGCCAGTTTCCAGTTTTCTATCAGCCGTCTTTTAACATTCGGTTAAAGACGGATTTATCTTTTCTTGGATGAGGGTGAGTCATGCTTCTAGAAGGTTCTAGAGAGGGTGACTTGGCTTGGTGAGTCATTAGTGCATTAATGGAGTCATTAATGTCTTGATGAGGTGTATAATGACTCATGCTTTAAGCTTTAATGTTTCTTGTTTACTTAAGGATATTTGCTTTAGATCTTTTTGCTTACACTCACCCCCTTTGCTCCTACACTCACTCTCCTCCTTCTACTTATATTGGCCGGCCACCCTTTGAGAGAGAGAGAGATTAATTTCATTCTTGAGAGAAAAGACTATGGTTTTGGGTGTATGGAAATTTCATATCTCGTTTCATTCCATCACCCGATTCGAGTGGAAACTTCATTAACCGATCGTCCACAGTTTTGGACGAAGTGAGACAAAGTCTCCTACTCATTTTCTACATCATTCTTGGTCGTCTCTTTTGGCAAACTTGACGACCGAGTTGCCTCGAGTCAGAGGCGGGAGCCCGTTTAAAGAATCGTTGACGTGGTGCCACCTGGACGAGCGGATCGGAGATCGACGAGATCAGAGCAGCCGCAACAGAGCGTGGGATGATGGTTAAAGAACGAAGGACTCGGATCGTTCGGTATAACCTTTCTACTCTCTTTACAGTTTTTTAGTTTAGCAATAATGGCAGATCCGGGTTAAAGTATACGATAGCGCCAGTTAAAAGTTTTTTGTTCCGCATTTGGCGTCTGTAGACGGCCGGGGCGCTACCGTAGACTTACAGTGGTATCAGAGCCTCACCATTTTGCTTTACTAACTTTTGCTAACGCGTTTAAAATATCGATCGAACCGGATATCGAAAACTTCAAAATTTCCATTCTGAGTTTCTGTCGATTTTAAAAGGGTTCCAAAATTAATTTTACATATCACAGAAAATTCAGCAGGGTTTTATTAGAACACCGTACAAATTTGGGCTCATGAATCGACAAGACTGCCCCGGAATCGCGGCCAAACCCATGGTTTGGCCGCGCATCCACGGCCATTCTGTGTGATCATGCCCCCAAACTTGCACAGTGTGTTCTTCTCTGGAAATTGGGGTTTTTGGTACATATCTTTTGGGCCCAGATTTTGTTACTGTTCACCAGTTGTTCGTGGGGCCCACTTCGTGATATTTAGTCGATCGAAATTTAAACATGTTAGTTTACAGTGCTTACATTATATCTCCGACCGGGAATGTCATTTGATCGGTAAACCGCGTCTGATTGCTATAGTTCTTTTAGACGGGTTTGCGAACGTGACATTTGCGTTGATGTTCTGTGTTGTGCTGTGATGTTGCGGATTTGTTATCGTGGATAGCAGTGTGCAATGGTAGTGCAGTTTGAGTTTATTTGTACATTTGATATTGCGGGGCGAACGTCCAACATGTGGACTGCCGTCACTGCCTGTTGTATAATATTCTTTTGGGGCACGACCAGGTTGCGGTCGATGTACCTGTTGTACTATTTTTCATTACTGTACTAGGTTTTGCCCCGCGACGGAGTGCACGGATAGCCGGGTTCTGGGGGAAACGGGTCCGCATCTCATGGCTTTGAGAGGCAGAGGGACCTCACTCTAGAATTGACAGACTATTCGCCGCACTCGTAGAGGGTACAGGTTGACCCAAGGAGGGGTGCCCAAGATTACCGGATTCCGTGAAGTGCTGGGTGGTCCATTCACTTTGCTGTAGGGGGCTGCCTCGCTTCAGGTTTTGGCGGGTAACATGCCGTACCCGTAGGGGTCCTGTAAGTCGATGTACAACACCCCACGACTTGCGGGGAGGCGGAAATTTGAAAAACGATCTTGTTCTTTGCTTGAACATCGACTAACCGCATGAATCGAAGCTAAACGATAACTAACTAGAAACATAGAAGTTCTATACTACTATGTCTAGGGATTATACCTAACGAATCGTGTCCTTCGTCTTTGCGAACTCCTTCTCCTCCTCGGCCTTCTAGAAGTAGTAGAAGATCCACCCGAGAGCTTTACTCCAAGCTTAGCCTCTAAACTTGAGGCAACTAACCTTCTTTAAGTGCTAATCAAAGAAGCTAGGTGATATAGAGTGAGGGTTATGGTTTAGTTAGTCTAACTAATCCTTGTACTCAACACATGAGAGGGGAGGATTAGGGTTTGAAGAGGGAGAGCTTGAGGAGAGAGAAGATGATAATAATAATGAAGTGAGAATAGTGAGTTATCATAATATATATCAAGCATTTCTTTTTATCAAGAAAAGAAAAGAAATGAATTTAACAACCATGCTTGATAATATCTAGTGATGATTCATATCCATGAGTCATTAAGCAATTATGAAGCATTAATGACATGGATGAATCATCCATATGACTCACTAATCACATTCATTGTATATGCCACCTAAACCTCCTTAGTCACCACCTTCTAGAAGCTTCTCGCGCAATTACGAGAACGCCCCTCCTTTCCGCAAAAATACGGAAAAACTTTAGACTGTATAAATCCAATAACCGGATACCAGTAACTGGCTTAAACCAAAGCCGACTGGTAAAAACTGTCCGAAAGTCGTACGTGCGTAAACACACGTATGCGTCCGAACCCTTGTCGTAAAACCATACGACCTCTATATCGTTTCGCCTGGAGTAGGGAAACTCTCTGTGTGGGACTCTAGAGACTCGACTACTACGCTGGCAGTGGGTTTAACCACAGACCGCAAGCGGCACTAGCTGTACGTAACGGTCCCCAGGTAGATGTCGATAAGAAGGCCGATGAGGAAACCCATCCGAACTCCTACTGAGTCTGATGTGACAATCTCCATACAGTCCGGTCCGTTCGTCTAAGACTATCGCATATCGGGCCTAGGGGGCGGCAAGCGTCAGTCCCCTAATAGCGGTATAAGTCGTGTCGGAGGGAAGCCCATTACACCCTGAGAAACTACTGGAACCTACCAGCAAATCTCGGTTGCCCTGGCCAGGGACTTTGCGTAATGGCTCTCTGACACAGCGCGATATCAACCCCCAATACCGGGAGAGACGAATCCTGTCTAACCTCCACTGCCTCCAAGTGCTCGGGACTGCACCCAACTGCTACCTGTTTGCACGACTCCTTTGAGCCGTGGTAGGGTAGCAATCTAAGAACAGTGGGACACACTCGAGGTGAAGTAGCAGTGTCAAGTCTGCGGACTATGCTGTACTCATCTCACCTGGGAACTGTTCTGTCACGACCCGAAAGTACGGAACGTGACTGGCACTTAGATTACGAGACGTCTAAAGGCGTACCGTAACCTAAGTCAGCCAAAGCCCAGAAATCTAACCCAAAACCAAAAGAGAGTGAAGGAAAACCTTAAATGAAAACGGTTTTTAAATCAATTGAGTTGCAAAGAATTCCTTTTTAAAACATCAAAAATTTCTGAAAATTTCGGCAGAGTCTCCCCTGTATTTTCTATCCCCAAAAATGGGTACAACAAGATAATACATATGAAATCATAAAAATGGCATCCCCAAGCGGGAGCTAGCTCTTCGCCCAAGGCGGATCACAACCACATGCAATATATAAGCAATACCAAGAAAAGAGCAGAAGAAACCTAAAATATCAGAAAACGCAACGCCGACTCAAGTGAGCTCGACCCAAAAGAAACCACAAATATACATATCTCTCATTCTCATCACTAGGTCGCATATACAAAACAAGTGGTAGATGGAGAATACTAGATACAATGATAAAGCAAAAAGGAATAAAGTATACTCGCAACCCACCTACGGGCGATGTCGCGAGTCTGAGCAAAAGAAACTGATGACAAGATAGCCCGCCGCTACGAGACTGACGGGTCCGACCTGCAAGACACTGTGGCACAACGGGGGTGAGTTGCCAGCTCGTGAGTAAATATAACATCTAGTAAGGCAATCGTAAGAATGCACGCAATGCGGAACAACATGTATGTCCATATGTGATATAATAACTCTAGTATGCATGCACATGTATGCAATATCTTTCCTAACTCTTTAAGTGTTTTAAATGTTAAAGTTACTGGATTCTTAACTTTTAGAAAACGAATGACTGCATAATAGCTAAATATCATCAAGAAATCCTCAGAAAACCCGTGTCAAGCATCGACACCAAATACGAATCATATCTGTCTCAATGTCGGGCTCCGTCAGTCCGGATCGGCCCATATCATAAATCTCACGACAACGGTCGGTATCCTCCGGATATCCGCCGCGCCAGACATCACCGGTAGGTAGTCTTCCCCTGCCAGGCTCATCGTCTACAACTCGATCTTCTTGCCCCGGGGTACCATACCGGGCCCACCATGTACCCGAGACGGTTCATCCACTCCTCGAATCGGGTCTCGAAATCCAACAGAAAACATGAAAACTCATGGTGGACGACACAGACATCATGAGAAAACCGCAACTTTGTTTTGAAAATGATAAATCTAAGGTTTTGTTAAATTCTTGCGGTTTTCCCCAAAAATCCAGAAATCACAGAAAAGCTGAAATCATCAAGAAAATCATAGTGTCCACATGTTATATATAATAAATGTCTATGATATCAATGTATATGATGTGAGTTTTAGTAGCAATCTATATAAATATGATGTTAATGCGAGGTATATGCGTGCTATGCAATTTCATATATCATGTTTGAATGCAAATAGCGATATTAAGTTAAACAGGTTTTCTAGTGTACGTGGCATGGCAATTACCAAAGGCGTGTGTGTCACATGAATAGTGCGCGTGCAATCGATGCCAATGGTAATGTGTTCGTGTCCTACGAAATGATATCGCGTATGTATATATGAACGTCATATGAATGTCCATGCAATCTAGTATAGGGTTAGCTGTGAGGGTATGCCATGTATATAAATGGATAAGCTAGCTAACAATATAATTATTGCATAAAGTAGAGTAATCCTAACTAGGGAGGGGGGCGCCTCACGCCATCCAGACGATTCCCCCGTAGATGAATATATCTACTCACCAGAAATCCCCGCTAATCTGATCCGGCCACCGCCTTGCCTTTGCGCGCCGTATCCGAAGTTTCCCCGACCGATCCTAAATTTGCACAACACCAAGTATAAGATTACAACACCTAAAACGATGCAAGTCACATTATACAAATATCGACGCTCACAAATTAAACATAGCATGCACTCGGTGCGCGGAAAAACGCACGAAAATCGCTAATTTTTAGCTAAAATCGTCATTTCGGGGAAATCGACAAAACTACAACCCGACTAGACGAAACCCCACGTTCGCGCACTCTAATAATCCTATACAAAGCTAATAATATCGCTAACCTAGCGCAATTTGAACGCATACTATTTTTCGTAAAAATCTAGTAAGCGATTTTCAAACCAAATCGATACAAACGTTGAAATTTGTCGTTTTAGCGAGCATACCAATACACAATTAACCACTCCAATCACCTAGATAACCATCCCTAACATAATCCCACCATTATGCTACAAACCCTAATTTCTAAAATCAAAACCTTCTCTTGATTTTTCCTAATCAAACATTTACTACTAAACTAATATTTAGAATTGAAATTCTAGCACAATTAAACCTTAAGTAAGCAAACTAGTTTAGGATTTTCACCTCTCAAGCTTGAACCCTAACTTGATCAAGTCTCCAAGAAGCCCCCTTTCATCATGTTTTTGAACAAATTTGGGTTGAAGAGAGAAGGGATTAGGGTTAAGCTTTGAATGGAGGTGGAAATTGTGGATTTTTCTTGAATTTTTTTGCAAGAAATGAAGCAAAATGGAGTGAGGAAGTGGGGAAAACTGCAGGTGATGAGGTCGGCCAGCAGGTGGAGGAGAGAGTTTGGGAAATTTGGAGAAGATTCTAGGTCCAAAACACCCCCATGTTATCATTTAATGCATTTCTTTTCAACATTTTACAAAAAAAACCCTTATTTTACCTCATTTTCTCATTAAATTTCCAACCCAAAAACTAAAAATGTGAAAGTCATGACACAATTTTATTAACACCATATTTTAGTTTATAAAGACTCCTAATTAAGAAATTTACCTAATTAAATTTGTATTTATCCCTAATTAAATGTATTTAAAAAGGCTTAAAATAATAAAAAAAAATTAATTACGAAAAAAAAATTTATTTAACTAGAAAATTATAAATGACATTTTAGTGACAAAATTATAGTAATATCTTATTTAAATTTTGTATAATTAGGTCTATAATGAAAAATATCAATTTTGACTTTTTACGGAAAAAGCCGAAAAATTAGCCGTTTGCCGAAAAACTGCCTAAACGATTTTCGAAGGGTTACATGTTCACTGACGACTGGTATAAAACCAACCAACAGTTCCCTGTGAGTCCTGTCCGGTGTACCCGTAACCTAACGAGCACCTGCATACTATCTCCAGTACGACGTACTGACGGCTGTGGGACAGACCATCTCCCCAACTGGGATGAGAAGCGTACATACTAGTCTATTCCGGAGTATCGATGCTCTGTCTCGATAATCCAACGACTAGGGACCTGAATAAGGATGTGCTTGTAGACTACCCAGATCCCACTAGTGTGACTGTCATCACAACACTGGTAGTCAAGCAAGATCCTAAGAGCTCTATCAATACGTATACTCACATATTAAAATAGAAAAACCAAGTAGCATACTACCATGTTTAGCAAGACTGTTATATACATGTGAATATCCCAAGCTTCCATTAAGTAATATACAAACTAGTATGATACAATAATGGCCCCTAGGGCATATACACTAACAATCTCCCACTTGCACTAGGGCCATGTACTGGCATATCGAAGACCAATGATCTCGAGTAGCCTCTCGAACTGAATCTGAGGTAGGGCCTTTGTGAATAGATCAGCAATGTTCTCTTCAGAAGAAACTCTCCGAACCTCGATCTCCTGACGATCAATGATCTCCCTGATCAGGTGATACCGCCTTAAGATGTGTCTGGATTTCTGATGGGACCTTGGTTCCTTCGCTAAAGCTATAGCTCCGTTGTTGTCGCAATACAGAGGTATTGGATCAACAATGGTAGGAACCACTTGAAGTTCTGTTAGGAACTTCTTCATCCAGACTGCTTCTTTTGCGGCATCGCAAGCAGCTATATACTCCGCTTCCATCGTCGAGTCAGCAACGGTGTCCTGCTTGGAGCTCATCCAGCATACCGCCCCTCCATTGAGGGTAAAGACATAACCCGATATGGACTTGGAATCGTCTTTATCACTCTGGAAGCCGGAATCAGCAAAGGCCTCCAACCTGAGGTCTTTTCCACCGTAAACCAAGAACATCTCCTTAGTCCTTCTCAGGTACTTGAGAATGTTCTTTACTGCTATCCAGTGCTTCTCCCCTAGGTCTGACTGATACCGGCTTACCACGCTCAGTGCGTAAGCTACATCTGGTCTGGTGCACAACATCGCATACATTATAGAGCCTACCGCAGAAGCGTAGGGTATAATAGACATGCGTTCCCTTTCCAAATCAGTCTTGGGAGACATCTTTTTGGAGAGGGTGATTCCGTGACAAGCCGGTAGATTACCGTGCTTAGAATCTTCCATACTGAATCTTTTCAGTACAGTGTCGATATACCTGGACTGCGAAAGTCCCAACATCCTCTTGGACCTATCACGATAGATCCAGATCCCCAGAATGTAAGAGGCATCACCCAGGTCTTTCATGGAGAACCTGTGTGACAAGAATCCTTTGACAGATTGTAGCATAGGAATGTCATTTACTATCAATAGAATGTCATCCACATACAAGACGAGGAATACGACACTTCTGGCTACAACTTTACTATATATGCACGGTTCATCTGGATTTTTGATAAAGTCATATTCTTTGACTGTCTCATCAAAACAGATGTTCCAACTCCGCGATGCCTGCTTTAGTCCATAAATGGACTTAAGCAGCTTGCATACTTTCCCGCTGCTCCCACTCTGATTGAAACCCTCTGGCTGATCCATATAGACGCACTCTTCTAAATTTCCATTCAGAAAGGACGTCTTTACGTCCATCTGCCAGATTTCGTAATCATGGAAGGCAGCAATAGCAAGAAGAACCCGAATGGATTTGAGCATAGCCACTGGAGAAAAAGTTTCGTCATAGTCCAAACCAGGTCTTTGACGAAAACCCTTTGCAACAAGTCTAGCCTTATAGGTTTCCACCTGGCCATCTACACCAATCTTTTTCTTGAAGATCCATTTGCATCCTATGGGTTTTACCCCATCTGGAGCAAAGTCCAAAGTCCATACTTTGTTGGTGTACATGGACTCCATTTCGGTCCGCATTGCATCTAGCCATCGTACCGAGTCGCCGCTCTGGATGGCCTGCTGGAAGTCAGTAGGTTCATCATCATCTATGATGCAATCCTCTCTATCCCCATCTATGAGAAAACCGTAGTATCTCTCAGGCGGATGAGACGGCCTACTACTCCTGCGGAGGGGTGCGGGAATGTCCTGTACTTCTTGAACTTCTGGTTCTACCAAACTTTCAGTAGCAGTTTGTGGTTCTGGAATTTCTTCCAGTTCTATTTCGCTCCCACTTATTTCTTTTTCTAAAAACTGATATTCTAGAAAATGGGCATTACGAGAAACAAACACCTTTTGTTCCTCTGCGTAATAGAATAGATACCCCTTGGAGTTCTTTGGATATCCCACAAACTGACACTTTACTGATCGTGCCTCGAGCTTGTCCACATGCTGCTTTTAAACAAAAGCTGGACATCCCCATATTTTCAGGTACTGAAGATAGGGTTTCTTCCCACTCCACATCTGATATGGCGTGGTAGGCACAGTCTTGGTAGGAACCATGTTCAAAAGATATGCCGCTGATTCTAGCGCATAACCCCAGAAAGATCGCGGTAACTCAGCATTACTCATCATGGATCGTACCATATCCAATAGGGTTCGATTCCGTCTCTCCGATACACCATTATGCTGTGGGGTGTATGGAGGAGTAAGCTGAGAGAGAATTCCTTTCTCTTTTAGGTAACCTAGGAACTCGGCACTCAAGTATTCACCACCTCGATCAGATCTAAGTGTCTTTATACTTTTGCCGGTTTGGTTTTCTACTTCATTCTTATACTCTTGGAATTTCTCAAAAGCCTCGGATTTATGTTTCATCAGATAAATGAATCCGTATCTTGAGATATCATCCGTGAAAGTAATGAAATAGGAAAAACCACCTCTTGCATGTGTATACATTGGACCGCATACATCGCTGTGTATGAGTCCTAAGAGCTCGCTCGCTCTTACTCCTTGTCCAGTGAATGGAGTCTTTGTCATCTTTCCTTTGAGACAAGATTGACAGGTGTCATAAGTTTGATATTCGAACGAGTCCAAATATCCTTCTCTATGCAACTTAGTCAACCTTCTCTCATTGATGTGACCCAGTCTACAATGCCATAAGAAAGCTTTATTTAAATCTGGAGACTTTCTTTTTAGTGTGTTCTGGACATTGAAAATTTGGAGTTGGTTTAAAACATATATACCGTTATTTAGTGTACCGGACCCAATCAAACCATGATTAAGGTGGATGTTAACAACATCTCTTACAAACGTGAAATCATAACCTTTATTTAATAACAAGGAAACTGATATGATATTACACGTTAAGCTTGGTACAAAAAAACAGTTATGTAAAACCAAAATGTGTCCACTCGTCAATCCTAGGTGATAATCCCCGACGGACGCAGCTCCCACGCTAGCTCCGTTAGCAACCTTTAGGGTCATATCACCTTCCTTCAGCACTCTACGGTTTCTCAGTGCCTGCAATGAATTGCAAATATGAGATCCTGATCCGGTATCCAATACCCAGGAAGTAGAGTTGATCGACAGACAATTCTCAATTACAAACACACCTGAAGTCAAAGCCACAGCTTGCTTCGGTTCCTGGTTCTTGGCGTTCCACGCCTTGCAATCCTTCTTCCAGTGCCCTTTCCTGTGACAATGGAAGCACTCATCCTGGCCAACTACCGGTACCGCAAACTTTTTCTTTCCTTTCCCTCCCACCTTACTTACACCTCCTCTAGGTCTGGGGACGGCCTTCTTCTTCCTTCCTTTGGCCCTAGCCTTGGACCCGGAAGAAGATGAACCGCCAACAAACATAGCAGTTGTTTCCCTTGTTTTCTGCAAGGTGCCCTCTGCACTCCTTAACATGTTCAGGAGTTCCGGAAGTTCAACTTCTTTTCTTTGAATGTTGAAGTTCAGGATAAACTGGGCGTAGGTGGAAGGAAGGGACTGGAGAATAAGGTCTGTATAGAGCTCATTATCCAAAGTCGTCCCAAGGTCTGCGAGCTCTTCAATATAGCCGATCATCTTTAGGACATGTTCTCCTACCGATGACCCGACGGCCAACCTCGCTCGAAACAAGTTCTTAGAGGTCTCGTATCTTGCTATACGAGATTGCTCTCCATAAAGTTCCTTTGTATGGAGAAATATGCCATCTAGGTCCATATCCTCGTGCCTCCTCTGATGTTCATTGTTCATCGAGGCAAGCACGATGCACTTGGCTTTCGCGCAATCTAAATCCCAGGTTTTGCGGATTTCCTTATCCGTATTACTGGATTTGGGACCAGGGATAGCAGGTGCCGTAGCGGTGAGGACGTACCCCAATTTGTCATAGGTCAAAGCCATTTTGACATTCCTGTTGGAGATAGTGCCCTCATAGTCAATTATTGGATCGCAGGTACGTGATTGCAATGATTGCGGAGGACCTATCCCGGTAGGACAGTCTTACTCGAAATGATAGTATGCTATCTGGTTTGCCTTTATCAGTCGTGTTCATGTTCAGGTGACTGATTGCATGTTACACTTTGATAGAGCCCTTAGGATCTTGCTTTACTACCAACTGTATGAGGGCGATCATATACGTGAGAGTTGGGTAGTTTATATGCATATCCTTAATTGTGGTCCCTAGTCGTGGGAGTTTCGAGACAGGGCATCGATACTCCGGAGTAGACTAGTGTGTACAGTCGAGACCCCGACAAGGGGCGGTGGCCGGTCTCACAAGCCACTGGTGACAGTTGGATCACCTAAGATGTATACAGGTGCTCATTGGGTTATGAGTACACCGGACAGGACTCGCCGGGAATCTGCTAGTTAGTATTATATCTACCGTCAGATAGCAGTTCCCTGGTGACATGTGTACAGGTTAGTTCATCGACCTGAGGTCGTCATTTGTCTCGTGTGAGTTCCCACTGTGCTTTGATTTCTACCCTACCACGGCTCAAAGGAGTCGTGCAAACAGGTAGCTTTTGGGTACAGTCCCGAGCCATATGGAGGCACGTGAGCGGATCGGCAGGGGATTCGTCTCTCCCGGTATTGGGGGCGAGATCGTGCTGTGTCTAGGAGAGCCATTACACAAAGTCCATGGCCATGGCAAGAGATTTACTGGTAGGTACTCCAGTAGTATCTCAGGGTGTAATTGGGCTTCACTCCGACACGACTTATACTGCTTCTGGGGGTCTGACGTTACTAGCCCCCTAGGCGGATATGCGATACTCATTGACGAACGGACCGGACTGTATATACATTGTCACTGTTAGGCTCAGTAGGGTTTTCGGAGGAGTTCGCTCATCGGTCTCCCTTGAGTTCGCTCCTCGGCCACCCTTGAGGTCAGTCCGTGGGCAGCCGTTACGCATTGCTAGTGCCGCTGACGGTTTGTGGTTAAACCCACTGCCAGGATGCTGACGAGTCATTAGAGTCCCCCACAGGCAGTTTCCCAAGTTCGGGCGAAACGTTGTAGAGGCCGTATGATTTTATGGCAGGGTTCGGAAAATGCACGTGCGTTTACGCACGTGTTATTTTTCGGGCAGATAATACTGGTCGGCTTTGGTTTAAGCCGGATCCGAGTATTATATTGAGTAGGTATAATATCTTTGTCTCAGTTGCATTTGTATTCGGTCGTAATACAAATGCGGGTATCTTTATACAGTTTCGGGGTTATCCTGAAAGTCGTTTCAGGATCACTTTTGGAAGTTGCCAGTTTCCAGTTTTCTATCAGCCGTCTTTTAACATTCGGTTAAAGACGGATTTATCTTTTCTTCTGATATGAGTGAGTCATCATTCTAGAAGCTTCTAGAAGTGATGATGAGGCATATGACTCATTAGTGCATTAATGGTTTCATTAATGGCTTGATGAGGTGTGATTATGACTCATGCTTTGAAATTTATACATTCTTGTTTTGGTTAAGATATTTCTTCATGATAAAGCTTCATCATATGTTCACCCCCCCTTTCCTACGGTCACCTCCCTCATTCTATAAAGAGGCCGGCCCCTCTCTCTCTCTCTGATGGTTGTTGTTTTCATCGGTTAGAAAAGATATGATAGTTTTGGGGTGTATGGAATTCACAGTTCATTTTATTCCATCACCCGATTTCCACGGCAACTTCATTAACCGATCGTCCACGGATTTGGACGAAGTGAGACAAAGTCATCTACTCATTCTCTACATCAATCTTGGTCGTCTCTTTTAGCAAACTTGACGATCGAGTTGCCTCGAGTCAGAGGCGGGAGCCCGTTTAAAGAACCGATCATGTGGTGCCACCTCGACGGAGTATATCGGAGTTTGACGAGATCGGAGCAGCCGCAACGGAGCGTGGGATGATGGTTGAAGAACGAAGGACTCGGATCGTTCGGTACAACCTTTCTACACTCTTTTCTGTTTGTTAGTTTAGCAATAATGGAAGATCCGGGTGAAAGTATACGATAGCGCCAAGTTTAAAAGTTTTGTTCCGCATCTTGGCGTCTGTAGACTGCCGGGGCGCTAGCGTAGACTTACACTGGTATCAGAGCCTCACCATTTTGCTATACTAACTTGTGCTAACGCGTTTAAAACATCGATCAGACCGAAAATCGAAAACTGCAAAAATCGCATTTTTCTTCACTTGACAGTTCTGTTAATTTTAAACGGTATCAAAATTGATTTCTGAATGTCTTAAAAATCCGTGCAGGCGATTATAAGACCCACGACAAAATTTGGAGTCGTGACTCCTCCAAGTTGCCGCGGAAGGGCGGCCAAACCCATGGTTTCGCCGCGCTTCCGCGGCCATGTGAGGAGCACGTGCTCCCAAATTTTTGCAGTGGGTTCTTCTGTGGATTTTGGGGTTTTTGATATATTTAGTTTTGGCCCAGATTTTGTTACTGTTCACCAGTAAGCTTTGGGGCCCACTTTTTGATATTTGGTCTTTGGTCGATCGAAATTTAAACACGTTAGTTTACAGTGCTTACATTATATCTCCGACCGGGAATGTCATTTGATCGGTAAACTGCGTCTGATTGCTATAGTTCTTTTAGACGGGTTTGCGAACGTGACATTCGCGTTGATGTTCTGTGTTGTGCTGTATTGTTGCGGACTTGTCGTGGTGGATAGCAGTGTGCAATGGTAGTACGGTTTGAGTTTATTTGTACATTTGATATTGCGGGGCGAGCGTCCAACTTGTGGACTGCCGTCACTGCCTGTTGTATAATATTCTTTTTGGGGCACGACCAGGTTGCGGTCGATGTACCTGTTGTACTATTTTTCATTACTGTACTAGGTTTTACCCCGCGACGGAGTGCACGGATAGCCGGGTTTTGGAGGGCAACGGGTCCGCATCTCATGGCTTTGGGAGACAGAGGGGCCCCACTCTAAAATTGGCAGACTATTCGCCGCACTCGTAGGGGGTACAGGTTGACCCAAGGAGGGGTGCCCAAGATTACCGGATTCCGTGAAGTGCCGGGTGTTCCATTCACTATGCTGTGAGGACTACCTCGCTTCAGGTTTTGGCGGGTAACTTGCCGCACCCGTAGGGGTCTAGGTTTCATTGCACTGGCTATCCACACGACAGGGGAACGTCGGGTTTCAGCAGCGGCTCTGTGAAACCCGGGGATCCCAGATATCTGTATTGTTCTGTGATGCTTATTACTTTTCTGTAATGTTGCATATTATCACGCCTGGAGCGATTATGTATATTGGTTTATATACTATTAGATGTTGTATATGTTTTACACCCGCGCTAGTCCAGTCCCCGCTCTGTCGTTAGTTAAGTAACCTAACGGGTGATGACGGGACCCAGTGACGAATGCGGTTGGCATATACGTACATTTTATTTTCGTTCTTTTCTGGTGTGATTGATTGATGGGACTGCATTGATTCTGATCAATGCAAAGTTAAACAAACCTGTTTTAGTTGTTGGAACAATTTTAAAAAGTGTTATTGCAAAGACGTTTCCTTTTGCTTTGCATAGCGGTATTCAGTGGAATATCCTGCACCTCATTCTACGAGGAAAGAGCCGAGATCCCTTCACCGGGAGTGACCTCTTTAGCAAAAGGTTTTCGCCACTATATTTTAAAAAAGCTATCAGGTTCCTTCAGCGATATCAAGTTCATTACGCTAAAGGTTTTTCGCCAAAAAACCAGCCGTAGCCCTCCGTCACTTCTTTTGGGTATTCAGTAGTATTCAAGCTATGTATTTTGACCTAACGCCAAGGCATAGTGTTTGGTAGCTGCTGGGTATTCAATTGTTGCATAGATAGATGAGTTGGTTTGGGACAGTCGTTCTGCCATTTTGACCTAACGCCAAGGGCATGTGCGGGTGGGTTCAAATTAACAAGATAGTGATGGGTAGAACTTGGCATGTGACTTATGACATTTTGACCTAACGCCAAGGTTATAAGAGCATGGGGCAAAAATCGTATCGGGAGTTTCTAAAGAAACTGAAACTTGCCAAGTGTGCGCATACCTTCTGGAGTATGAGTAACGTGGATGCATTCCATCACGTTATCATGCGATGAGAGTTGGATCCCGATTCCCACAGATGAGTTGGTTTGGGACAGTCGTTCTGCCATTTTGACCTAACGCCAAGGGCATGTGCGGGTGGGTTCAAATTAACAAGATAGTGATGGGTAGAACTTGGCATGTGACTTATGACATTTTGACCTAACGCCAAGGTTATAAGAGCATGGGGCAAAAATCGTATCGGGAGTTTCTAAAGAAACTGAAACTTGCCAAGTGTGCGCATACCTTCTGGAGTATGAGTAACGTGGATGCATTCCATCACGTTATCATGCGATGAGAGTTGGATCCCGATTCCCACTGATGAGTTGGTTTACTCTTCGGGTGATCCCGATTGATTCTTCTTTAGGTTTGGAGGAGAATTTGACAGGACAGTGGGAGGTTTCCGGATTAGATAAAGTTATGACCATTCTGATCTAGGTTAGAGTGCACGCAGAGTGTTTATTTTCTCTCTCTCTCTCTTTGGCAGCGACCTATGACCGACCCTAGACTATGACTCAGTGACCAGGTTGACCGAACCTTCTTAAAATACTGGCTTTTGGATTGTCTGAGTTGCATAAGTCATTGCCACTTCTTCTTTTACCCTTTGAATTTCTCAGAACACCCGTATTACTACGGATATCCACTTCCATTGGATAGATCCATCGTATGGTTATATACGAACTCGAAGGAACTTCTTCGAGGATGGATCCAGGTTCAGGAGAAATAGAATTGGTTTATTCAGTTGTCTTTTATCACCTTCTCTCAGGTTGCGAGTACTCCTTGGTTTAGGAGAGCACACCTATTACGCTTATTGGATAGTCTTATTCCAAACCATAGGCTGGTGCCGAAAGGTAGGGAATGAAGAAAACCAATTAGCCTAAGTAGGGTGTGCAGAAGGTAATATGTAAAGACAAAATAAAGGGATTAGAAAGAGGGCAAAGTAAATTGCGACTGATATCATTCACGACCAAAACCGCGTATTTCATCGCCACTCCTATTTCACCTTTAAAAGAATAAGGTATTATTCAGTTGTCTTTTATCATCACCTTCTCTCAGTTGCGAGTACTCCTTGGTTTAGGAGGGTACACCTATTATGCTTACTGGATAGTCTTCTTCCAAACCATAGGCTGGTGCCGAACGGTAGGGAAGGAAGAAAACCATTTAGCCTAACGATGGTGTACAGAAGGTAACGACTAAAGACAAATAAAAGGGATTTGGAGAGACGGCAATAAAATATACGGTTGAAGTCATGAATTGGATTATGGAAAAGGCATTGCTATGAATACCAGGATACCCCTACGAAACATATTCATGTTTCAGTGCATTGTTGAAGGAAAAACTGTTTTCTCGATTAGACACTTACTCCAAGGGTATGTATTTACCAGGTTTCATTCTCATATCTGTATGGTTTTACAGATGATGAGTGGGAGTAAGATATTGGGAATTAGGTGATCATCCTCATTATATCGGAATTCGTTGTAATTGGTGATATTTGAGGAAATCGCCAGGGTACAGTTTTCAACCTACGACGCACAGGTTTTGAGTTGTTTAACTCAGCGGACTTATACAGAGTATTGTATGCTTTCCAGTGTCCATTAGGACAAAGGGGTAGGTCCTCGTACTTTGTTCTGTTTACTTATAACTTCTCTAGTATTTAGACGAGTGTTTCGTAGAAATACAAGGTCTAAGTTTTGAGAAGTTGTGGGTATAAGAATAAAGTGGAGAACCAGGTGTCACAAGTATCGGGATTCTTCAAAGAGATCGAAGATGTAGATTCTTGTGATTGGTATTCAGATGATAGTGATGGTTTTGAGAAACGTGTTTCTTTTTCAGGTTACTCATAATTGGATGGTTTCCTAAGTTGAGTAATGCTGAATAGCCTCTTTCCATTAAGTTGATATGCACTGGAGACAGCTGCATGGTTTGAATATGGTTCCAATTAAATAAGTGCCAAAGTTTCTGTATTGGATATAGAATGGATCGTACCTTAAAAGAAATTAAGGTATGGGGAGTTGTCCAGCTTATGCTTAAAACCAGACTCTGGATAACTCAGGGCACGTTTCTGTAATGGCTGTTTTGTGGGTTGACCCTGGCTATGACGAGGGTTGATATTCTACCATTTGGAAGATCAATAGTGATATTGTTCTTGACTCGCCACAGTTTTAGTAAAATGGATCTTTTTCAGAAAACAGTAGTGGGAGTATGGTAGAACTGGAAGTGATTCCAGAACCGCGAACGATTACGGAAAATTTAATAGGACCTATACATTCAATCAGGTTTGACATTCCAATAGCCACTCCGCAGATTTGGTAGGTAACCTCAGACACCCGAGAGGTACTTCGGTAGCCTCAAGGACGGTGACAGGGAGGTTCTTATCTACCCAGACTTGACACTACTGTTGTTCCAGGATATGAGACCCGGTAGGAGGGTTGTCGTAGTCAGTGGGAGCAGCGGAAGCATAGTGGGCAAGATGCTTATATCTATTTATAGACTTGAGCAGTTATAGCGGAGATAGATCATCTAATTTTGATGTGACAGTCATGGGTTTGACTTCAATCAGGATAGGGGATGGATCTGTTAAGAAGGCAGTAGGGTGTGATGTCATGGTATCAGGATGACATACACAGAGTGGGAAGCAAAATTCCTATACTACAATCGGTTGTACTGTGGTCGTCACACAGTTGTTTCTCCAGACAAGACATGGATATAATATTAGACATTCTGGTTTCTGGATCTATGGTTTTAGATCTAGATTTGGGTGGTTTCCCAATATGGGTACTTTGACAGATATTCTAATGGTTTTTAGAATAGTTGACTCCTAGCATGGTAGAGTACCTGCAGGTGATGGAGTCACCCTCTCTAAAGGTGTCGTATAGACTAAAGGGGAGAGGGATGTGCATGATTGGCAGATCACTTGCTTAGGCAATTGAGTCAATCATGAGATGTCAAGTACCGCACCAAATGTTGTTTTTGCACTAGATGCAATAAGTTTGTATTAATCCAATCCTGGAGAAACATAAGGAAGCAGTTTTAGAACACTAGTACATGTTCTACGGATTTGATAACGGCAGCCTCTTTCGGGAGACGGTTATCATTCCATGCTTCAAAGGTGACATGGATGACAGAGTGATTGTCAGAGTTTTAGTTTTCCCTCTGACGAGAGACAGTATTATGGACAGGTGGTCCAAAGGATACTGTGGGTGGCATAGTGCCCGATACTGATTAGGTTCAGTGATCGATACAGTCTAAGAAGTTTGGATATGGTGTTCATTTATGAACTAAGGTCCCATCAGATATCCAGACATATTCTAAGACAGGTACTACTCAATTCGGGAGATGGTTTTCTCCGCGAACTTGAGATTATGAGAGATACAGAAAGAAACTTCTAGGCGGATCCACTCACTGAGGCTATTTTCTCGAACACAATAGTTTTACAAACGGGCTTTGTGAAACTGATTAGTAGAGGAGTTGGATGTTCGGTTTCACACGGGCTGTGAGTAGTCGACATCGCAATATTAGCCTTGAGTGCAAGTGGGAGATTGTTGGAGATAGTGCCCTCATAGTCAATTATTGGATCGCAGGTACGTGATTGCAATGATTGCGGAGGACCTATCCCGGTAGGACAGTCTTACTCGAAATGATAGTATGCTATCTGGTTTGCCTTTATCAGTCGTGTTCATGTTCAGGTGACTGATTGCATGTTACACTTTGATAGAGCCCTTAGGATCTTGCTTTACTACCAACTGTATGAGGGCGATCATATACGTGAGAGTTGGGTAGTTTATATGCATATCCTTAATTGTGGTCCCTAGTCGTGGGAGTTTCGAGACAGGGCATCGATACTCCGGAGTAGACTAGTGTGTACAGTCGAGACCCCGACAAGGGGCGGTGGCCGGTCTCACAAGCCACTGGTGACAGTTGGATCACCTAAGATGTATACAGGTGCTCATTGGGTTATGAGTACACCGGACAGGACTCGCCGGGAATCTGCTAGTTAGTATTATATCTACCGTCAGATAGCAGTTCCCTGGTGACATGTGTACAGGTTAGTTCATCGACCTGAGGTCGTCATTTGTCTCGTGTGAGTTCCCACTGTGCTTTGATTTCTACCCTACCACGGCTCAAAGGAGTCGTGCAAACAGGTAGCTTTTGGGTACAGTCCCGAGCCATATGGAGGCACGTGAGCGGATCGGCAGGGGATTCGTCTCTCCCGGTATTGGGGGCGAGATCGTGCTGTGTCTAGGAGAGCCATTACACAAAGTCCATGGCCATGGCAAGAGATTTACTGGTAGGTACTCCAGTAGTATCTCAGGGTGTAATTGGGCTTCACTCCGACACGACTTATACTGCTTCTGGGGGTCTGACGTTACTAGCCCCCTAGGCGGATATGCGATACTCATTGACGAACGGACCGGACTGTATATACATTGTCACTGTTAGGCTCAGTAGGGTTTTCGGAGGAGTTCGCTCATCGGTCTCCCTTGAGTTCGCTCCTCGGCCACCCTTGAGGTCAGTCCGTGGGCAGCCGTTACGCATTGCTAGTGCCGCTGACGGTTTGTGGTTAAACCCACTGCCAGGGTGCTGACGAGTCATTAGAGTCCCCCACAGGCAGTTTCCCAAGTTCGGGCGAAACGTTGTAGAGGCCGTATGATTTTATGGCAGGGTTCGGAAAATGCACGTGCGTTTACGCACGTGTTATTTTTCGGGCAGATAATACTGGTCGGCTTTGGTTTAAGCCGGATCCGAGTATTATATTGAGTAGGTATAATATCTTTGTCTCAGTTGCATTTGTATTCGGTCGTAATACAAATGCGGGTATCTTTATACAGTTTCGGGGTTATCCTGAAAGTCGTTTCAGGATCACTTTTGGAAGTTGCCAGTTTCCAGTTTTCTATCAGCCGTCTTTTAACATTCGGTTAAAGACGGATTTATCTTTTCTTCTGATATGAGTGAGTCATCATTCTAGAAGCTTCTAGAAGTGATGATGAGGCATATGACTCATTAGTGCATTAATGGTTTCATTAATGGCTTGATGAGGTGTGATTATGACTCATGCTTTGAAATTTATACATTCTTGTTTTGGTTAAGATATTTCTTCATGATAAAGCTTCATCATATGTTCACCCCCCCTCTCCTACGGTCACCTCCCTCATTCTATAAAGAGGCCGGCCCCTCTCTCTCTCTCTGATGGTTGTTGTTTTCATCGGTTAGAAAAGATATGATAGTTTTGGGGTGTATGGAATTCACAGTTCATTTTATTCCATCACCCGATTTCCACGGCAACTTCATTAACCGATCGTCCACGGATTTGGACGAAGTGAGACAAAGTCATCTACTCATTCTCTACATCAATCTTGGTCGTCTCTTTTAGCAAACTTGACGATCGAGTTGCCTCGAGTCAGAGGCGGGAGCCCGTTTAAAGAACCGATCATGTGGTGCCACCTCGACGGAGTATATCGGAGTTTGACGAGATCGGAGCAGCCGCAACGGAGCGTGGGATGATGGTTGAAGAACGAAGGACTCGGATCGTTCGGTACAACCTTTCTACACTCTTTTCTGTTTGTTAGTTTAGCAATAATGGCAGATCCGGGTGAAAGTATACGATAGCGCCAAGTTTAAAAGTTTTGTTCCGCATCTTGGCGTCTGTAGACTGCCGGGGCGCTAGCGTAGACTTACAATTCCGCAGCCAATCTTTATAGTTTGGCCCTGTCAGTATATTTTTCTCTAAAAGTAACTTAAGTCCAGTCATTTTCAGGGTCGCTGCAATTAGGAGAGAGAGAAGAAAACTCTTTAGCATGATGCTCTTGCAAGTTTAGAGTGGTTTTTAGTTTATCTAAACTGGATGGCTCCCACTGTTTCTCGAATCCTTCCTCAAACCATAAAAGAAGAATTAGCCAGGAATATTCTCACTGTACAATTCTTGCTTAACCGTTCAGCCAGGCTAGCGTCGATACTTCTGTTAGTTATATGTATGCCCTAGAGGCCATTACTGTACATTGGATGTATATTGTAGTGGATGCTGGGACATATATAGGGAGGACTTTCTTGCTCGACATGATAGTATGCTATCTGGTTGCTCTTTACCTTAACGTGTACATTGATTGTCTCTCTGTTACATGTTGGTAAAGCCCTTAGGATGTGTACTTGACTACCTGGACTATGATGCGGATCATACTAGTGGGGACATGGTAGTCCATAAGTACATCCTTCAAAGTCCCTAGTCGAGGGTGTATCGAGACGGGGCATCGATATACCAGAGTAGACTAGCGTATACCTTCTCGACCCATACAGATCGGCGATGGATGATCCCATATCCATCGGTGTTTGACATCGGAGATGATATACGGGTGCTCAGTAGAGACTGGGTACACTGGACGGACTCGCCGAGAACTCCCAGATGGTATTATACCTCACGTCAGATGGCAGTTCTCTGGTGACACTGGTACAGAGTAGTCTGTTGACCCGAGATCGTCATAGAGTCTTGTGTGGTTCCCACTGTGCTTTGATTTCCATCTTACCACGTCCAAGAGGGCGTGCAAAACGGTGGTTTTTGGGTACAGTCCCGAGTCACATGGAGGCAATGAGCGATAGGAGGGGATTCGTCTCTCCCGGTATAGGGAGTTGATGTTGCGCTGTGTTCGATTGGCTATAACAGGAAATCCCTGGCCAGGGTTGCTGAGATTTACTGGTAAGTGTTACCAGTAGTTTCTCGAATTGTTATAGACCTCGTATCGACACGACTTATCGAGCTATTGGGGTCTGACGTTGACCACCCCTAGGCGAGATATGCGACATATCAGACGATCAGACCGAACTGTACGGTAGTGTTACTGGTTGGATTCACAGGAGTGTGAGCGGGCTTGCTCGTCGATCTTCTGATCGCTCAATACCCGGGTGGCCGTTACGTTTAGCAGACCGCTTGCGGCTTGTGGATGTTTGATATGATCATCATCTGCTGCCGGCGTATTGACGAGTCTTTAGAGTCCTACACAGAGGTTTCCTGGCTTAAGCGAAACGAAATAGGAGCGCATATGAGATATGTGCGGGACCGAGAATAATGCGTGTATATGATACCGTATTCTATTCTCGCGATGAATGTGTCGAATGGTTGTATGCGATATAACCCAGTTATCGAATCAAGGATTGATTCGATAAGCCGATACATTGAATACTAGTCGGTTGTGTGAGACATGACCGGATCATTGAATCAAGTGTTGATTTAATGATTTAATGCATAATTATATATTTGATATATTACTTTGCATCAACTAGTATCGGTTTACTTAAGATGGATTTTCTCACTCGGGTGTGCGCATTGCATATGCGATATGATTTTGTGCACTTGCTTGTATCATGTTTGATGATACATGCCTTTTGGTTAAGTGTAAAGAATTAAACCTTGGTTAATGAAATGATTAGGGTTTACTATTTCCTTATTCATTTATTCATTTATTTATTCTTTTGGAAATAGAAAAGCAAAAGAGAAAAATGGTTGCTTTCTTTGTTCTTTCTTGAAGCTTCATGAAGACTTTGACCAAGTGACCATTTTGTCTCATGCTTAACCCTAACCATCCCACTAACCATGATTTATTCTCTACACTTGACCATGGTTTGGTTATGATAAGTATTCTTTTATTTTTATTTTTTTGGAATTAACTTATCATATCATTATTCTTCTTCTTCTTCATTTCTTCAAGTGAAGAAAGCTTGCCTCCATCAATGGCAAGTGATGAATTAGAGTGAGAAATCCAATTCTAAAGTCTACCCACTTCCTATTTCTTCATCCTCTACCTCTTTCCAAGTAGTAGAGTGTGTTTTCTTCACAAGTTTCTTGACTTGGTGAAGTCGGAGCTTGATTTAGCGATGCCTCGACGTAGATCATCTTCGGCATGGACATCGATGACCTAGCCCGTCCATTCTCCGATGAAGCCGACGCTAGAGCCCGGGATCCGTCTTGGACAGCGAGGAGACTTCATTGCGGAGCCGTGGAGGTGGAGCACCGGATCTACAAAGGTTGTATATCCGTATTCTCATAGTTAAATGTTAACTAGTTAGCTTTTTCGCCTAGTTTTCTAGCAAACGATCCGTAGTCGGGTCTCTCGGCACCTAGATTTTTTGAAAATGGCATGTTCGATGCCTTGTGAGACCTCATTAGGGTGATTAGGAACCTTTCACTGGTATCAGAGCCTAGCTAGAGCCTTAGGCGAAGTCTAGACGGAATTTGAAAGCCGGACGAACCGAAAACCTAACCTCAAAAATGCTCTCTGTCCTTTTTCTAAAATCTGAGATTTTTCAACATTAAAAATATGCAGAAAATTGAGCAGGGATATTTATGAATTACTGTGAAAAACGGAGACTTAACTCCGTCATAACGCCGCGGAACCGCGGCCTAAGCCCACGTGGCGCGGCGGTTCCGCGGCCATATTGTTGACTCGTTGACTCCTCTTTGCACAGTAATTCCTATTTTAATATTCTGAGTTTTCTGGGAATTTTTAATATGCAGTAAACAGTTGAGTATTTTAGGGTTGTTTTGGGGGTTCGTTGATTCGATCGGGTTATCAGATTTTGTCTATGTGGCTTTCCGGATAAATTTTAGAATATGTTAAAAAGTTCGACCGGATATAAATACCCAATTTTTCCCCTGTCGGGAAATTTTCAAGTGTTGGATTTTTCCGTAGTTTAACGACGTTCTAAGTAGTGCAAGTAACGCGATGGACCCTCTAGAAGACAACAAACCTTAACTCGATTATGTGACCGTCTTGAACTGCCCTTTGAACCTTCGGGTTTGGGGCAGTACGGCGTGCCACATGTGAGGCGTTGGCCTGACCCTTCTACGGCTGGACCGTTGCTACTGAGGCACGAACAGAATGTTTTTAGACTTGTTTTCATGTGTTGATCTGTATCGGGAAAACTTGGGTGTTCGATTGTTCGATCGAAAAGTTTAACATTTTCTGTTTATCTGGAATGGGATACAATAATTGGAATTCACAAAAGTTATGAGATAACGGAATGAATATTATAAACATAGCAGTTTAGTCTCACTTGATCGGTTGCCACGGAATTTTGATGTGATCAAAAGTCCGTCGCAATCACGTAGCGTACGCGGATACTCGCCGATAAACTTAATAGACAGCCTCGCTCCAAAGCCCCGACCAAGTGACTGTAGGAGAACCCCGTCGCCGAAAGCATCCGTTCGGGTGCTCGCGGCAGCGGTGTTCCGCCTTGGTGCACTTCTTCGACGGTATCGGGGGTGCGGCCGTCTACTGAAGTTTGCGATGAGCATTCGAACAAAATGTCGGGAATCTTGTTGAATTGCCCGACTTGATATTGAAAAGTGTTTTCGATTTTGAGACTAAAATGCGGGGTTTATAATTATTAGGCATGCGATGTCTAAGTAATTCATTTGGTCAGGCATGCGATGTCTGAGGTGGTTGCGGATTCCAACTGTTGTAGTTTTACACTTTCTTTTCTGTGACCGTAAGTGTAATATGTGATATCGCCGGTTTCGTTGCTATATGTCAATGGCAATTGGGATGCGCATATTTACTTACGTTGATGACATGTGATGTTATGTGTTGCTGGATATGTTATATTGGATCGTCGTGTTTGAATAGCCGGGGGTTTTTATGTGAGATGAGTGTTTTTTCATTTTCATTCATGTAAAAACTTGTATGTAATATTCTTTTAATTGGGGCGCTTCCAGGTTGCGGAAGTAGTCACCGTTTGTATATTATTTACTTTTCCGCACTAGGATAGACCCAAGGAAGGGAGCACAAGTAACCGGGTTCTGGAGTCCAGTGGGAGACCAACTCGAGGAGTCGAGTCCGGGTCTCCTAACTCCAGAATTGGTAGGGTTGCTTGCCGCTCTCGTAGGGGTCTAGGGGTGTGGGTTTGGCTATTCATCACGACCGTGGAATCCGTGTTTTATACTAGCTCGTATTGAAAACACGGACGTCCTAGTATATCCAATATTTCATATGATTCTTCTGCTGCGATATCTGTGATGTGATCATGTGATGTTCTGTGATAGATACAGTATATAGTATATATGATATATTATATAGAAGTTACTTATGTTTTACACCCGCGCTAGCCCTGCCCCGCTCTGCCGTTAGTTACCTAACCTAATGGTGCACGAGGGGACATCGAGGCGAATGCGGATGGCATAAGTGTACGTCGTATTTATCTGTGATGTTTAGGTACATAAATGATGGGACTTCATTAATATGATTAATGAAATAAAAGAAACCTAAGATGTTGTAGAATCAGATTTCAAAATAAAACAGGTAGCTACAGTTCTTGCTTTGCACAGAGGTATATGTGATATATCCTGCACCTTATTCGATGAGGAAAGGACCGAGATCCCTTCACCGGGAGTGACTCCTTTAGCAAAAACTGGCAGATGCTACACACTCGGTTTGTCTTTTGATTGCTTTTAAGAGTTTTTGCTTTGCACAGTGATATATATGATATATCCCGCACCTCATTCGACGAGGAAAGGACCGACGATCCCTTCACCGGGAGTGACTCCTTTAGCAAAACTAGAAAAGCCTCAAAAGCACTCCATTTCAAAATCATTTGATTCTACAACGATATCAAGTTCATTATGCAATAGGTTTTCAGAAAAACCTGTCGTAGCCCTCCGTCATTTCAGATAAGTCCTATTTAGTATTCGTGCTACGTTTGTTGACCTCCGTCAAGGCGTAGTGTGCGGTAGCTAACTAGTATTTATCTGTTTATGCATATGATGCAGATTGAGTTAGGGTAGTCATGCGGCCTTGTTAACCTCCGTCAAGGGTCGTGCGGGTGGGTTTAATTCGATCAAGAAATGACGGGTTGAACTTGACTAGTAGCCTATGGTTTGTTGACCTCCGTCAAGGTCATAGGGTGCTAGGGGCAAAATATTATCGGGAATTTCAAGTGTTGAGATTTGCAATGAGATTGCATACCTTCTATGAGATAGTTGGATCCCGATACCCGCTGCGAGTAAGTGTTACTCCTGGGAGAGTTTTATACATTATAATTAGCCGATCAAGTAGGTGTCTAGAAAGGTGTCAACGGGGTTACGCCTCTGGGAAAACGAGGTTTACATTAATTAGGTTCGTGCGAAAGCACGGGGGACCTCCCTCAAAGTACCGACACTGGCCTGGCTGAAAGATTGGCGAACTTGTAGTGTGTAATTAATCCCGGCTAGTCTTTCCTTTTAGGGTTTGAAGGAAGATTTGATAAAAAGCAGTGGGAGCCATCCTGATTAGATAAAATAATAACCAATCTATTCTTGCAAGAGCGCACGCTGAGTGTTTTCTTCTCTCTCTCTCCAGGTAGCGACCATATCACGCCTTAATCAAGATAATAATACGGATTATTGACCGAACCCGCTTGTTATACTGAGCTGGGGAACGTTGGTCCCGCTCTACCTTATAATTGTTATAAGACCGAGCAGGAAATTGGGGAATACCAGATTTCTCGTGCCGCCCAAACGAAGAGAGTGCATGCTGATGCATCATCTTCGGGTATGTTCGTTACACAGAACTGTTTCTCAGTATCCTCTGCATCCTGGTATATGATACCGGATCAGGATCCCAGATATGTAATCTGTTACATAGGGCTACAAAAGGGTAGAAAAACTGAGAACGGGTGATAAGTTTCATGAGGCAGAAAATGGGGCAAGAGTTGCAGCCAAGTCTGTTGGTCACTGTCACCCTGTATTACCAGAATACATTGATTCTGAACGAATGTTATTAGATACCGAACCTGATATACAAAATCATGTCAGTCTCTTTATCAGTAAAGAAATGATAAAATTTTGTATAGATGGATAATGTTTTGAACATTTCCTATATCAAAAGTTGATCAGTTCAGGCACGTTATCTAAAAGCATTGATGTTCTAAATCAAACTACAGTTCTTAGTATACGGAACACACACAAGAGGAAGAGTTCAGAAATGAACGAATCTTTCTTGAGGTATTGTAGACTAGGTCAGATCAATGTGACCCGACTAGCTAGAGTTACATAAAGATGCATATTTAAATTAGTTTGAATTTACATCTTGTGAAACTCGCCAGTCATGTCATAAAGATAAGATGACCATAGCTCTGTTTATTGGAAACAGAGAAAGAGTTAGTGAACTCTTGGGATTGATACATGTTGATGTATATAAGGTCCCCTGTCTACACATGCCAGGACTGGTTCTTTCTACTTCATTACATTCTCTGATAATCTCTCGAGATTCAGACATATGTTCCTGTTGAAACACAAGTCCGAACCTTTTGAGATATTCACAGAATATAAGTTAGAAGTAGAGAACCAATACGGGTATAAGTATTATGTCCTATGATGAGATCAAGGAGGAGAATACTTGTGCACGGAAATCCTGGATTATTCTAAAGGAGAATGAGATTCTCTCTCAGCATTACTCCTCCGAATACACCATAGCACGATGGTATATCGGGGCGGAGCAATCACACCCTATATGATAAGGTGTGCTCTATGATGAGTACTACTGAGTTACCTTTTTCCTTAAGTGAGTTGTGCACTTAAGAAGCTGCATACCTATTGAAAGGGTTCCAATCAAATCAATTGCCTACCACTTCATATGTGATATGGAAGGGGAAGAGCCCATATCTTAAGTTAGTTAAGATTTGGGGATTGTCCGGCCTATGTCTAAAAGCAAAATCCGGACAAGCTCGAGGCAAGGTCAGTTATGTAGAACTGGAAATGTTCCAGCCATACAAACTGCAGCTGATGATTTGATAGAGCCAAAGGATTCAGTAGATTCCAACGAACCTCAGCCTCTCCGCCGATCTAGTAGGGTTCCTCACCCACCTGAGAGATACTTCGGTTTCTCTATGACAGAGGGAGCGAGGATTGCATCATGAGATGATGACCCAACTAGTTTCGAGCTGGCCATCAGGAGTGGGACTCTGTAAGAATGGCTGGATGCTTAGTGATCTGAGTTGGAATCCTTATACACCAACAAAGTATGGACTTTGGTTTCTATATCTGAAGGGTTAAATCCCCATCAGGAGCAAGTATATCTTGAGAAGATTACTTGGTGTAGATGGAAAAGTTGAGACTTTCAAAGCTAGACTTGTGAAAGGTTTTTCGTCATCGACCAGGCGTGGATAATGATGAAACCTTTTCCAGTGTCTATGCTTAAGTCCATCCAAATCCTACTTGCCACGGCTATATACCATGACTACGATATCTGGTGGTTGGGTGTCATGACAGCTTTTCTAAATGATGTTTTAGAAGAGGGAGTCTATAAGTACACAGCCAGAGGGCTTCATAGACAGTGGGAGCAGCGGAAACGTGTGCAAGATGCTTTATAGGATAAAGCAGGCATCGCGGAGTTGGAACGTCTGTTTTGATGAATTAGTCAAAGAGTTTGACATCATCAAAATGGTAGATGAACCTTGTATAAACAAAAAGGTAGTAGGGAGTATGGTGGTGATCCTCGTAGAGTACGTGGATGACATACTCATGATAGGGAAGGAGTTTCCTATGCTACGCTCGATCAATCTCCGCTTATCACAATGATTCTCCACATAGGATCAAAGTGATACCTATCAAATCCTGGATTTTGGATCTATGAGATAGATCTAAATGGATGTTAGGATACTCACTAGTTGTAGTGAGATGGTATCAATCGATCCTGGGGAAAATCACTGGAAGTGTTCCAGGGTGATAAAGACGACTGAGTGTCAGTCACAGGCATTGTCTTTACCCTCAGTAAAGGGACGGTATGTTGGAAGAGTTCCAAGCTGGATACCGTGGCATACTAGACAATTAAGGCTGGATACATCGCTACTTAAGATGCTACCAAAGAGGCAGTCTGGGTGTATATTGGTTCATGAGATGAACTTAGTTCCTACCATTGTGTGACAATGGAGTTGTGGCTTATGCCAAGGAACGTCTGTCCCATCAGTGATCCAGACATATTCTAAGGCAGTATCGCCTGATCATGGAGATGACTGATCTCCAAGGTGATCGAGGTGAGGAGAGTAGACTCAGAGGACAACACGGGCGGATCCACTCACAAAGGCCTTTTCCCAGAGAGAGACTTTTATGGGATGGTTGAGTATGAGATACTACAACCACTGCTACAGATGGCCCTAGTGCAAGTGGGAGATTGTTAGTTATATGTATGCCCTAGAGGCCATTACTGTACATTGGATGTATATTGTAGTGGATGCTGGGACATATATAGGGAGGACTTTCTTGCTCGACATGATAGTATGCTATCTGGTTGCTCTTTACCTTAACGTGTATATTGATTGTCTCTCTGTTACATGTTGGTAAAGCCCTTAGGATGTGTACTTGACTACCTGGACTATGATGCGGATCATACTAGTGGGGACATGGTAGTCCATAAGTACATCCTTCAAAGTCCCTAGTCGAGGGTGTATCGAGACGGGGCATCGATATACCAGAGTAGACTAGCGTATACCTTCTCGACCCATACAGATCGGCGATGGATGATCCCATATCCATCGGTGTTTGACATCAGAGATGATATACGGGTGCTCAGTAGAGACTGGGTACACTGGACGGACTCGCCGAGAACTCCCAGATGGTATTATACCTCACGTCAGATGGCAGTTCTCTGGTGACACTGGTACAGAGTAGTCTGTTGACCCGAGATCGTCATAGAGTCTTGTGTGGTTCCCACTGTGCTTTGATTTCCATCTTACCACGTCCAAGAGGGCGTGCAAAACGGTGGTTTTTGGGTACAGTCCCGAGTCACATGGAGGCAATGAGCGATAGGAGGGGATTCGTCTCTCCCGGTATAGGGAGTTGATGTTGCGCTGTGTTCGATTGGCTATAACAGGAAATCCCTGGCCAGGGTTGCTGAGATTTACTGGTAAGTGTTACCAGTAGTTTCTCGAATTGTTATAGACCTCGTATCGACACGACTTATCGAGCTATTGGGGTCTGACGTTGACCACCCCTAGGCGAGATATGCGACATATCAGACGATCAGACCGGACTGTACGGTAGTGTTACTGGTTGGATTCACAGGAGTGTGAGCGGGCTTGCTCGTCGATCTTCTGATCGCTCAATACCCGGGTGGCCGTTACGTTTAGCAGACCGCTTGCGGCTTGTGGGTGTTTGATATGATCATCATCTGCTGCCGGCGTATTGACGAGTCTTTAGAGTCCTACACAGAGGTTTCCTGGCTCAAGCGAAACGAAATAAGAGCGCATATGAGATATGTGCGGGACCGAGAATAATGCGTGTATGTGATACCGTATTCTATTCTCGCGATGAATGTGTCGAATGGTTGTATGCGATATAACCCAGTTATCGAATCAAGGATTGATTCGATAAGCCGATACATTGAATACTAGTCGGTTGTGTGAGACATGACCGGATCATTGAATCAAGTGTTGATTTAATGATTTAATGCATAATTATATATTTGATATATTACTTTGCATCAACTAGTATCGGTTTACTTAAGATGGATTTTCTCACTCGGGTGTGCGCATTGCATATGCGATATGATTTTGTGCACTTGCTTGTATCATGTTTGATGATACATGCCTTTTGGTTAAGTGTAAAGAATTAAACCTTGGTTAATGAAATGATTAGGGTTTACTATTTCCTTATTCATTTATTCATTTATTTATTCTTTTGGAAATAGAAAAGCAAAAGAGAAAAATGGTTGCTTTCTTTGTTCTTTCTTGAAGCTTCATGAAGACTTTGACCAAGTGACCATTTTGTCTCATGCTTAACCCTAACCATCCCACTAACCATGATTTATTCTCTACACTTGACCATGGTTTGGTTATGATAAGTATTCTTTTATTTTTCTTTTTTTGGAATTAACTTATCATATCATTATTCTTCTTCTTCTTCATTTCTTCAAGTGAAGAAAGCTTGCCTCCATCAATGGCAAGTGATGAATTAGAGTGAGAAATCCAATTCTAAAGTCTACCCACTTCCTATTTCTTCATCCTCTACCTCTTGCCAAGTAGTAGAGTGTGTTTTCTTCACAAGTTTCTTGACTTGGTGAAGTCGGAGCTTGATTTAGCGATGCCTCGACGTAGATCATCTTCGGCATGGACATCGATGACCTAGCCCGTCCATTCTCCGATGAAGCCGACGCTAGAGCCCGGGATCCATCTTGGACAGCGAGGAGACTTCATTGCGGAGCCGTGGAGGTGGAGCACCGGATCTACAAAGGTTGTATATCCGTATTCTCATAGTTAAATGTTAACTAGTTAGCTTTTTCGCCTAGTTTTCTAGCAAACGATCCGTAGTCGGGTCTCTCGACACCTAGATTTTTTGAAAATGGCATGTTCGATGCCTTGTGAGACCTTATTAGGGTGCCTAGGAACCTTTCAACTTTGAGGGAGGTTTTCCAACGCTTTCGCGAAGTTCCTTAATTAAAGAACCTCTTTTCTCTGGGGGCGTAACCCCGCTGACACCTTTCTGGACACCTACTTGGTTTATAGCATTGATCGTTAAGTGACGAATATCCTGATAAGTAGCATATACTCACAGTAGGATCGGGATCCAAATATCATCGTATGATAATGTTGAAGGAATCCTACCAACATTCATCAAACTCCAAATGGTATGCATCTCTTTGCAAATTTCAGTTTCTTTAGAAATTCCCGATATATATTTTTGCCCCATGCTCTTATGACCTTGGCGTTGGTCAAAATATCATAAGTCACATGTCAAGTTCTACCCATCATTATCTTGTTAATTTGAACCCATCCGTACATATCCTTGACGTTGGCCAAAATGATCATACGACTGTCCCAAACTAACTCATCTATCTATGCAACAAATGAATACCCAGCAGCTACCAAACACTATGCCTTGGCGTTGGTCAAAATACATAGCTTGAATACTACTGAATACCCAGATGAAATGACGGAGGGCTACAAATGGTTTTGGCGAAACCGTGAACGTAGTGAACTTGATATAACCGAAGGAACCTGATAGCTTTTTAAAAGGAGTGGTTAAAGCTCCGTATTTAAAAATATCTGTTTTTAAAATTAACCGAGTGGTTTCTTTTAAATTGTTCTAATGATTAAACTTTTGGTTTATTTTCTTTGCATTATTAATAATGCGTCCCATCATTAACCTATCATTGCAGAAAACAACGAAAATACAACGTCCTCTTATGCCATCCGCATTTGCCACGGGGTCCCGTCATCACCCGTTAGGTTACTTAACTAACGACAGAGCGGGGGCTGGGCTAGCGCGGGTGTAAAACATAAGTGACGTCTAAATAGCTATCATATATATAGATATTTTACATTCGTCTGACGCAATGATATTCATTCCAGATCACAGATGAACTTAATTGGATTTGCAAGCAATCCGTGTTTGTTTTGAGCCTGCAACAAAAGACGGATTACACAGTTGTGATGAATAGCCATTACCCCACCCAAGACCCCTACGGGTGCGGCAAACTACCCGCCCGGCAGTTTGTGCACCCCACCTTGGGTCTGTCCTAGGAGCAAAAACAGTAAAATGAAATAATACAACGGTGGCTACAACCGCAACCTGGATGTGCCCCGTAAAATAATATTACAACAAATTACATTTACATCAAATGAATTAAATAATAACCCATCACATAACCCCGGCTATACATCACAACAGTCCAACACAGTTCATATGCACAAATAGATAAAAAACCATTTCAGAAATGTGCAACCCCCTGCCAACCGACATACTAGCAGTTAGGGGAGGTTTACGAACACATTGTACAATCTCAGATACAATCCAACAAGCAAATACTGTATAATTTCGATCGATTAAACACTTTTAATTTTGCTCCAATACTTCTCTGTAAATCTGAAACCTGAGCAAAAATTAAAAACTTCCAGAAAATACCAAATATCACATAGAACCAACACAGGAAAATTGGGTTCATGACTCGGCAACTCGGCGGCGGAACCGCGGCGGATCGGCGGGATCCGCCGCGTTTCCGCGGCGCTTTAGCCGAATCATGGGCCCAATTTTCTTGGGTGTTCTTCTACTGTCCTTTCAAGCTTTCTGAACATCCCTGAAAAATTTTTGGACTTCATTTAAAAATCGACAGAAACTTGTGATTTCGGGGTTTTCCGGTTTCGTTTTTTCCGTTCGAAATTCATACAAATTTGCAAGTAAGTTATTTATTGTTTAGCGAGGCTCTGATACCACTGTAAGTCGATGTACAACACCCCACGACTTGCGGGGAGGCAGAAATTTGAAAAACGATCTTGTTCTTTGCTTAAACATCGACTAACCGCATGAATCGAAGCTAAACGATAACTAACTAGAAACATAGAAGTTCTATACTACTATGTCTAGGGATTATACCTAACGAATCGTGTCCTTCGTCTTTGCGAACTCCTTCTCCTCCTCGGCCTTCTAGAAGTAGTAGAAGATCCACCCGAGAGCTTTACTCCAAGCTTAGCCTCTAAACTTGAGGCAACTAACCTTCTTTAAGTGCTAATCAAAGAAGCTAGGTGATATAGAGTGAGGGTTATGATTTAGTTAGTCTAACTAATCCTTGTACTCAACACATGAGAGGGGAGGATTAGGGTTTGAAGAGGGAGAGCTTGAGGAGAGAGAAGATGATAATAATAATGAAGTGAGAATAGTGAGTTATCATAATATATATCAAGCATTTCTTTTTATCAAGAAAAGAAAAGAAATGAATTTAACAACCATGCTTGATAATATCTAGTGATGATTCACATCCATGAGTCATTAAGCAATTATGAAGCATTAATGACATGGATGAATCATCCATATGACTCACTAATCACATTCATTGTATATGCCACCTAAACCTCCTTAGTCACCACCTTCTAGAAGCTTCTCGCGCAATTACGAGAACGCCCCTCCTTTCCGCAAAAATACGGAAAAACTTTAGACTGTATAAATCCAATAACCGGATACCAGTAACTGGCTTAAACCAAAGCCGACTGGTAAAAACTGTCCGAAAGTCGTACGTGCGTAAACACACGTATGCGTCCGAACCCTTGTCGTAAAACCATACGACCTCTATATCGTTTCGCCTGGAGTAGGGAAACTCTCTGTGTGGGACTCTAGAGACTCGACTACTACGCTGGCAGTGGGTTTAACCACAGACCGCAAGCGGCACTAGCTGTACGTAACGGTCCCCAGGTAGATGTCGATAAGAAGGCCGATGAGGAAACCCATCCGAACTCCTACTGAGTCTGATGTGACAATCTCCATACAGTCCGGTCCGTTCGTCCAAGACTATCGCATATCGGGCCTAGGGGGCGGCAAGCGTCAGTCCCCTAATAGCGGTATAAGTCATGTCGGAGGGAAGCCCATTACACCCTGAGAAACTACTGGAACCTACCAGCAAATCTCGCTTGCCCTGGCCAGGGACTTTGCGTAATGGCTCTCTGACACAGCGCGATATCAACCCCCAATACCGGGAGAGACGAATCATGTCTAACCTCCACTGCCTCCAAGTGCTCGGGACTGCACCCAACTGCTACCTGTTTGCACGACTCCTTTGAGCCATGGTAGGGTAGCAATCTAAGAACAGTGGGACACACTCGAGGCGAAGTAGCAGTGTCAAGTCTGCGGACTATGCTGTACTCATGTCACCTGGGAACTGTTCACTGACGACTAGTATAAAACCAACCAACAGTTCCCTGTGAGTCATGTCCGGTGTTCCCGTAACCTAACGAGCACCTGCATACTATCTCCAGTACGACGTACTGACGGCTGTGGGACAGACCATCTCCCCAACTGGGATGAGAAGCGTACACCCTAGTCTACTCCGGAGTATCGATGCTCTGTCTCGATAATCCAACGACTAGGGACCTGAATAAGGATGTGCTTGTAGACTACCCAGCCCCCACTAGTGTGACTGCCATCACAATGCTGGTAGTCAAGCAAGATCCTAAGAGCTCTATCAATACGTATACTCACATATTAAGATAGAAAAACCAAGTAGCATACTACCATGTTTAGCAAGACTGTTATATACAAGTGAATATCCCAAGCTTCCATAAAGTAATATACAAACTAGTATATTACAATAATGGCCCTTAGGGCATATACACTAACAGTCTAGGTTTCATTGCACAAGCTATCCACACGACCAGGGGAACGTCGGGTTTCAACAGCGGCTCTGTGAAACCCGGGGATCCCAGATTATCTGTATTGTTCTGTGATGCTTATTACTTTTCTGTAATGTTGCATATTATCACGCCTGGAGCGATTATTGTATATTGGTTTATATACTATTAGATTTTTTATATGTTTTACACCCGCGCTAGTCCAGTCCCCGCTCTGTCGTTAGTTAAGTAACCTAACGGGTGATGACGGGACCCAGTGACGAATGAGGATGGCATATACGTACATTTTATTTTCGTTCTTTTCTGGTGTGATTATTGATGGGACTGCGTTGATTCTGATCAATGCAAAGTAAAGCAAACCTGTTTACAGTTGTTGGAACAAATTTAAAAAGGTGTTATTGCAAAGACGTTTCCTTTTGTTTTGCATAGCGGTATTCAGTGGAATATCCTGCACCTCATTCGACGGGGCAAGGACCGATATCCCTTCACCGGGACTGACCCCTTGGGCAGAAGTTTGCGTCAGGGTAATAACTTCACTATAGTCGATTACAAGTTGCTTTGCATCGCGGTATTCAGTGGAATATCCTGTACCTCATTCCACGAGGAAAGAGCCAAGATCCCTTCAACGGGAGTGACCTCTTTAGCAAAGGTTTTCACCACTATATTTTTATAAAAAGCTATCAGGTTCCTTCAGCGATATCAAGTTCACTACGTTAAAGGCTTTTCGCCAAAAACCAGCTGTAGCCCTCCGTCATTTCTTTTGGGTATTCAGTAGTATTCAAGCTATGTATTTTGACCAACGCCAAGGCATAGTGTTTGGTAGCTGCTGGGTATTCATTTGTTGCATAGATAGATGAGTTGGTTTGGGACAGTCGTTCTGCCATTTTGGCCAACGTCAAGGGCATGTGCGGGTGGGTTCAAATTGACAAGATAGTGACGGGTAGAACTTGGCATGTGACTTATGACATTTTGACCAACGCCAAGGTTATAAGAGCATGGGGCAAAAATCGTATCGGGAGTTTCTAAAGAAACTGAAACTTGCCAAGTATGCGCATACCTTCTGGAGTATGAGTAACATGGATGCATTCCATCACGTTATCATGCGATGAGAGTTGGATCCCGATCCCCACTGATGAGTTGGTTTACTCTTCGGGTGATCCCGATTGATTCTTCTTTCAGGTTTGGAGGAGAGTTTGACGGTACAGTGGGAGGTTTCCGGATTAGATAAAGTGATAACCATTCTGATCTAGGTTAGAGTGCACGCAGAGTGTTTCTTTTCTCTCTCTCTTTGGCAGCGACCTTTGACCGACCCTAGACTATGACTCAGTGACCAAGTTGACCGAACCTTCTTAAAATACTGGCTTTTGGATTGTCCGAGTTGCATAAGTCATTGCCACTCCTTCTTTTTACCCTTTGTATTTCTCAGAACACCCGTATTACTACGGACATCCACTTCCATTGGATAGATCCATCGTATGGTTATATACGAACTCGAAGGGACTTCTTCGAGGATGGATCCAGGTTCAGGAGAAATAGAATTGGTTTATTCAGTTGTCTTTTATTATCACCTTCTCTCAGGTTGCAAGGGCTCCTTGGTTTAGGAGAGTACACCTATTACGCTTATTGGATAGTCTTATTCCAAACCATAGACAGGTGCCGAAAGGTAGGGAATGAAGAAAACCAATTAGCCTAAGTAGGGTGTACAGAAGGTGATATGTAAAGACAAAATAAAGGGATTAGAAAGAGGGCAAAGTAAATTGCGACTGTTATCATTCACGACCAAACCGCGTACTTCATCGCCACTCCTATTTCACCTTTAAAAGAATAAGGTATTATTCAGTTGTCTTTTATCATCACCTTCTCTCAAGATGCGAGTACTCCTTGGTTTAGGAGGGTACACCTATTATGCTTACTGGATCTTCTTCTTCCAAACCATAGGCTGGTGCCGAACGGTAGGGAAGGAAGAAAACCATTTAGCCTAACGATGGTGTACAGAAGGTAATGACTAAAGACAAATGAAGGGACTTGGAGAGATGGCAGTGAAATATACGGTTATAGTCATGAATTGGATTATGGAAGAGGCATTGCTATGAATACCAGGATACCCCTACGAAACATTTTCATGTTTCAGTGCATTGTTAAAGGAAAACTGTTTTCCCGATTAGATACTTACTCCAAGGGTATGTATTTACCAGGTTTCATTCTCATATCTGTATAGTTTTACAGATGATGAGTAGGAGTAAGTTATTGGGAATTAGGTGATTATCCTCATTATATCGGAATTCGTTGAAATTGGTGATATTTGAGGAAATCGCCAGGGTACAGTTTCCAACCTACGACGCACAGGTTATGAGTTGCTCAACTCAGTGGACTTATACAGAGTATCGTATGTTGTCCAGTGTCCATCAGGACAAAGGGGTAGGTCCCCGTACTATGTTCTGTTTACTTATGACTTCTCTAGTTTTTAGACAAGTGTTTCGTAGAAATACAAGGTCTAAGTTCTGAGAAGTTGTGGGTATAAGAATAAAGTAGAGAACCAGGTATCACAAGCATCGGGATTCTTCAAAGAGATCGAAGATGTAGATTCTTGTGATTGGTATTCAGATGATAGTGATGGTTTTGAGAAACTTGTTTCTCTTTCAGGTTGCTCATAATTGGATGGATTCCTAAGTTGAGTAATGCTGATTAGCCTCTTTCCATTAAGTTGATATGCACTGGAGACAGCTGCATGATTTGAATCTGGTTCTAATTAAATAAAGTGCCAAAGTTTCTATATTGGATATAGAATGGTTCATACCTTAAAAGATGTTAAGGTACGGGGAGTAGTCCAGCTTATGCTTAAAACCAGACTCTGGATAACTCAGGGCACGTTTCTGTAATGGCTGTTTGTGGGTTGACCCTGGCTATGACGAGGGTTGATATTTTACCATCTGGAAGATCAATAGTGATATTGTTCTTGACTCGCCACAGTTTTAGTAAAATGGATCTTTTTCAGAAAACAGTAGTGGGAGTATGGTAGAACTGGAAGTGATTCCAGAACCGCAAACGATTACGGAAAATTTAATAGGACCTATATATTCAATCAGGTTTGACATTCCATTAGCCACTCCGCAGACATGGTGGGTAACCTCAGACACCCGAGAGGTACTCCGGTAGCCTCAAGGACGGTGACAGGGAGGTTCTTATCTACCCAGACTTGACACTACTGTTGTTCCAGGCTATGAGACCCGGTAGGAGGGTTGTCGTAGTCAGTGGGAGCATCGGAAGAATAGTGGGCAAGATGCTTATATCTATTTATAGACTTGAGCAGTTATAGCGGAGATAGATCATCTAATTTTGATGTGACAGTCATGGGTTTGACTTCAATCAGGATAGGGGATGGATCTGTTAAGAAGGTGGTAGGGTGTGATGTCATGGTATTTGGATGACATACACAGAGTAGGAAGTAAAATTCCTATACTACGATCGATTGTACTGTGGTCGTCACACAGTTGTTTCTCCAGACAGGATATGGATATAATATTTGACATTCTGGTTTCTAGATCTATGGTTTTAGATCTGGATTTGGGTAGTTTCCCAATGTGGGTACTTTGACAGTATTCTAATAGTTTTTTATATAGATGACTCCTGGCATGGTGGTGTACCTGCAGGTGATGGAGTCACCCTCTCTAAAGGCGTCTTACAGACTAAAGAGGAGAGGGATGTGCATGATTGGCAGATCACTTGCTTAGGCAATTGAGTCAATCATGAGATGTCAAGTACCACACCAGATGTTGTTTTTGCACTATATGCAAAATAAGTTTGTATTAATCCAATCCTGGAGAAACATAAGGAAGCAGTTTTAGAACATAAGTACATGTTCTACGGATTTGATGACGGCAGCCTCCTTCGGGAGACGGTTATCATTCCAGGCTTCAAAGGTGACATGGTTGACAGAGTGATTGTCAGAGTTATAGTTTTCCCTCTGACGAAGAGGGACAGTATTATGGACAGGTGGTCCAAGATGATACTGTGGGTGGCATGTTGCCGGATACTGATTAGGTTCAGTGATCGATACAGTCTAAGAAGTTTGGATTTGGAGTTCATTTATGAACTAGGTCCCATCAGATATCCAGACATATTCTAAGACAGGTATTACTCAATTCGGGAGATTGCTTTCTCCGCGAACTTGAGATTAAGAGAGATATAGAAAGAAACATCTAGGCGGATCCACTCACTGAGGCTATTTCTCGAACACAATAGTTTTACAAACGGGCTTTGTGAAACTGATAAGTAGAGGAGTTGGATGTTCGGTTTCACACGGGCTGTGAGTAGTCGACATCGCAATAATTAGCCTTGAGTGCAAGTGGGAGATTGTTGGAGATAGTGCCCTCAGAGTCAATTATTGGATCGCAGGTATGTGATTGCAATGATTGCGGAGGACCTATACCGGTAGGACAGTCTTACTTAAGATGACAGTATGCTATCTGGTTTGCCTTTATCAGTCGTGTACATGTTCAGGTGACTGATTACATGTTACACTTTGATAGAGCCCTTAGGATCTTGCTTTCCTACCAACTGTATGATGGCGATCATATACGTGAGAGTTGGGTAGTTTATATGCATATCCTTAATTGTGGTCCCTGGTCGTGGGAGTTTCGAGACAGGGCATCAATACTCCGGAGTAGACTAGTGTATACAGTCGAAACCCCGACGAGGGGCAGTGGCTGGTCTCACAAGCCACTGGTGTCAGTTGGATCACCTAAGATGTATACAGGTGCTCATTGGGTTATGAGTACACCGGACAGGACTCGCCGGGAATCTGCTAGTTGGTATTATACATATCGTCAGATAGCAGTTCCCTGGTGACATGTGTACAGGTTAGTTCATCGACCTGAGGTCGTCATTTATCTCGTGTGAGTTCCCACTGTGCTTTGATTTCTACCCTACCACGGCTCAAAGGAGTCGTGCAAACAGGTAGTTTTTGGGTACAGTCCCGAGCCACATGGAGGCACGTGAGCGGATCGGCAGGGGATTCGTCTCTCCCGGTATTGGGGGCGAGATCGTGCTGTGTCTAGGAGAGCCATTACACAAAGCCCACGGCCGTGGCAGGAGATTTACTGGTAGGTACTCCAGTAGTATCTCAGGGTGTTATTGGGCTACACTCCGACACGACTTATACTGCTATTGGGGGTCAGACGTTACTAGCCCCCTAGGCAGATATGCGATACTCATAGACGAACGGACCGGACTGTATATACATTGTCACTGTTAGGCTCAGTAGGGTTTCCGAATGAGTTCTCTCATCGGCCTCCCTTGAGGTCAGTCCATGGGCAGCAGTTACGCATAGCTAGTGCCGCTGACGGTTTGTGGTTAAACCCACTGCCAGGGTACTGACGGGTCATTAGAGTTCCCCACAAACAGTTTCCCAAGTTCGGGCAAAACGTTGTAGAGGCCGTACAGTTTTATGGCAGGGTTCGGAAAATGCACGTGCGTTTACGCACGTGTCAGATTTCGGACAGATGATACTGGTCGGCTTTGGTTTAAGCCGGATCCGAGTATCATATTGGGTAGATATAATATCTTTGTCTCAGTTGCATTTGTATTCGGTCATAATACAAATGCGGGTATATTTATACAGTTACGGGGTTATCCTGAAATTCGTTTCGGGATCACTTTTGGAAGTTGCCAGTTTCCAGTTTTCTATCAGCCGTCTTTTAACATTCGGTTAAAGACGGATTTATCTTTTCTTGGATGAGGGTGAGTCATGCTTCTAGAAGGTTCTAGAGAGGGTGACTTGGCTTGGTGAGTCATTAGTGCATTAATGGAGTCATTAATGTCTTGATGAGGTGTATAATGACTCATGCTTTAAGCTTTAATGTTTCTTGTTTACTTAAGGATATTTGCTTTAGATCTTTTTGCTTACACTCACCCCCTTTGCTCCTACACTCACTCTCCTCCTTCTACTTATATTGGCCGGCCACCCTTTGAGAGAGAGAGAGATTAATTTCATTCTTGAGAGAAAAGACTATGGTTTTGGGTGTATGGAAATTTCATATCTCGTTTCATTCCATCACCCGATTCGAGTGGCAACTTCATTAACCGATCGTCCACAGTTTTGGACGAAGTGAGACAAAGTCTTCTACTCATTCTCTACATCATTCTTGGTCGTCTCTTTTGGCAAACTTGACGACCGAGTTGCCTCGAGTCAGAGGCGGGAGCCCGTTTAAAGAATCGTTGACGTGGTGCCACCTGGACGAGCAGATCGGAGATCGACGAGATCAGAGCAGCCGCAACGGAGCGTGGGATGATGGTTAAAGAACGAAGGACTCGGATCGTTCGGTATAACCTTTCTACTCTCTTTACAGTTTTTTAGTTTAGCAATAATGGCAGATCCGGGTTAAAGTATACGATAGCGCCAGTTAAAAGTTTTTTGTTCCGCATTTGGCGTCTGTAGACGGCCGGGGCACTACCGTAGACTTACACATTCTGTATGAACCTTCCTTCTTCTTCACCAGTAGTACAGGTGCTCCCCAACTTGAAGTGCTGGGATGAATCCATCCTTTCGCCAATAATTCATCCAACTATGTTCGAACTTCCTTCAAACCTTCCGGACTCAGTCTATAAGGTGCTTTGATTACCGGTTGGGCTCCTGGTACTAAATCAATACTGAATTCAAGAGCTCGATCGGGAGGCAAACCTGATATATCGTCAGGAAATACATCGTCGAACTCTCGAACTACCTCTGGTCTTAATTCTTCTTCTGCTTGAGCTGCTGCAATTACTGCTTCCCTTGGCTTCGCTTTGTAGGTACTTGGCTCCAGGGTACGGTCTCCACTCTTGAAATAGAAGACCGGATGGTCTGGAATCTCGAATACTACCCTCCTTTGACGACAGTCAATGGTAGCATAAAAAGTTCCAAGCCAATCCATTCCTAGAACCACATCGAAGTTCGGTATGTCCAGTACTTTGAAGTCAGCATAAAACTCTCGGCTGCAGACGACGACTGGATACAAGATGTATCCCATGGTTGCCTTTAGAACGCTATTTCCGGAACTGACATTCCAGCTGGATACAAGCGGTGAAACTGGAATCGCATGGGTTCGGACAAACCGTTGCGACATAAAGCAGTGGGATGCTCCAGTATCAAACAGTGCAAGTGCAGGTAGTGAGGCTACTAGGATTGTACCAGTAATGACTTGGCCAGTGGCCTCAGCTTCTTCAATAGATATCATGAAAGCCTGACGTTTTGGCACATTCCTCCTAGCCTGAGGAGCATTCCTCGGAACGTTCCTTTGAGCTTGATGGAACTGACGAGGAGATGGTGCAGCTTGTGGTCCTCTGGGTGGTGCAGGTAGTGCAAGTCTTGGAGCAGGGGCTTGCATGGCTGGACGCTGTGAATAATTTTTTGCTGGCCTGGGTGCAGCAACTGGGTTTTGTTTATGAGGACAAGCCCTAATACCATGAGCAGCTGAGCCGCAGATCAAGCAAAGGTTGTTCGCACGCCGGCAATCTCTCGCCAGATGTCCATTTCTCTTGTAGTAGTTACAAAAGGTTGGGCTGGGCCTGTTGATTGGTGCTCCAGGACGTCTTGGCACAAAAGGTGGTCTGGACGAGGCTCCACCTGCCATCTGGTTGGCAGGGCGCTTGACTCCTGCAAACTGAGGTCTGCCCCTTGCTTTTATCACTGCCTCATAACTGCGGGCAGCTTCCAGAGCATCCTCATGAGTCAAAAAATTTCCTGTGGCTAGAGCAGCCTGAATCTCCATGTCCAGTCCTTGTTAAAAGCGACGGGCTCTGATCTCATCCGTCGGTATCAAGTGTGCCGCGAATCTGTTTAAGGATTGTGTTAGCAGTGTAGTATGTGATATTTAAAATTGAACTATTGTGACATATCTTACCGGCTTAACATGGTGAATTCAGCGTCGTATTCATCTACCGATTTGTCCCACATCGATCCTTGCTGTAGATGAATGAACTGTTGCTCTATGGAAAACCTGGCAGTCACAGGGAAGTATTTCGCGTCGAACTTCTCGCAAAAAGTTTTCCATTCAATAGGCTGTGCAAGACGGCTTTCTTCTGCCTTCCACCAGTTGCGAGCATTGTTCGTAAGCTGTAGTTTAGCCACATGGACCCAAGCTATGTCTGGCACTTGTGCTGCTGCCAGATCGTCCTCGATACTTTGAGCCCATTCCTCAGCTTCCAGTGGGCTCCCCTTTCCTGAGAACTGCTTCGGATGTAAAGCCCTGAATTGCTTTACCCTCGGAGCATCAGTCTCGGGACGGTTCAAGAGTTGTTGCTGTCCCTCGAGAAGGCTGCGGATTGCCTCAAGTAGCACTGTTTGCTCGGTAGGTGGCGCAGGAACAGCTGGTGTGAGAGGTAGTGCTGGAGGTGTGTTGTTGACGTTGGTGCTGGTGTTGTTCGGAGAATCCATAACCCTGAAGAAAAATTTGGGTTAAGACAGATTCAAGTACATGAAATGATAAGTTTCAAGGAATATGAAATTGCAAGATTCAAGAAACATGAATTGTAAAGAATGTTTTAGTTGCTGTTCTTTTTATTTCTTGTCTCTTGTGTATTTATTTTATATTGCTTAGATACGCTTAGCATATGTACTTCTGAGTATATACGTAGCGGACCTCGTCGCGTCCCCTTCGCCGTACACTGGGAAGCGTAAGGTTTCATACAGCTCTGACCTGCATAGGCTACCAACAAAACCTGTCATGCCCCGCTTCCCAGTGTACGGCGAAGGGGATGCGACGAGGTCCGCTATGTATATACTCAGAAGTACATACACTAAGCGTATCTAAGCAATATAAAATAAATACACAAGAGACAAGAAATAAAAAGAACAGCAACTTTTATTTATTAACATTCTTTGTACAATACATGAAAGGAAATACAACTGAAATAAAAGATGCCTAAACAGTGGCATAACATGAAATGAAAAGTACAGAAAGGAAAAGTGTACAATGAAATAAAGTGCAGGGTCTTCGGCAAACTGCTCCAAGTCTTCTTGAGATGGCTTGATCTCCGCCGGGTCCAAATCACCTGACGACATTCAAAAAGAAAGAAACAGAATGTCGTCAGCGAACAGGTCACTCGGTAAGTCCCAAAGGTAAGAGGAAAGTAGAAGACAGAATAAGAAGGTATATTTTAAAGTGTATACTATTGTTGTAATGTTATGTTAACGCTGTTGTTTGTAGCCTGATACAGAAGGATGCCAGTGTATACGAGGGGAGTCTCTATATGCTAGAGACTAGGGGCACGTATAGTACAAGGAACCGTTTATGCCACGGTACAACAGCAACTGGATTCATGTTAGGTGTATTAAATCTGACCACCTCGTGCCACCTTTAACACCTTCCGTACCAATCTACCCCTTAAACCCCGCAATGTCTTGTTTGTATTGTTATCTTGTAAAATTGTATTGATTGTATGATTGATTGACTGACCGACCGAAACCATGATATCAGGAAACGGTTATAACCGTAGAGTCATGTAAATGGAATACTGAGAATCATGTAAAAGGAATATATATATCCATGGTTCGGTTCAGTCAAATTGTATAAATTGATAATTGTATCATGGATTCATGTGTTCATATTGAATTGGAATCTTGTAGATTATAGGTTGACTTTGTAGGGTTGCTGGGCACTGCCACAAGGTTCTACGAGACATCAACCATGCCCGATTTAAAAATTAGCCGTGCCGAACAACCCGAAGCCGGATCTTTAAACTAGAGTTTAGGCGAAAACAAGTATGTTAAACTGTTTAACACTAAGTGAGAGGGATTACAACCTTTGTAGATCCGGTCCTTCACTTCTTAAGCTCCGTGTTGAAGTCCCTTCGCTGCGATCATCGTGTTCCGGACTCTCGAGAGGTTCCACGAAGAGAAAGATGCAGTCTTACTTCCGATCTTCGATACAAAGATGATCTACCTTGAAGTTTCGTTAACACAAGCTAACACTCATAATATGAAGTGAACACCCTCATCTAAATGGCAAGGATAGATGAGGATGATGAAGTAGGATTTTTGCTCTCATTTGTTTTCATATTCTCACTCATGTTCATCACAAAGCAAAAAGCTAGAAAGTTTTTGCACAAAGGAAGAAGAAGGAAGAAGATGAACAATATCATAAGAATCCTTTTGTGATGAATAATGCAAAGGAGATAATGATGAATAATGCAACCATGGTTGACTAAACCTTTGTAGAGAATTAACCAAGGCTAGGGTTTGGGTTAGGTTAAGAATGAATCACTTGAAAATATCTTTTCCAAAACAAAAAAGAAAACCTTCTAGAATCTACTAGAAGTCATAACCCTAATCCAAACCCTAACCATGTTTAAACTCTACTAATCATGTTGCATTAATAATCATATCATGTTACAATATTATATATCACATATATAATATTTAATGTAACAAAATAAAATAATACAATTAACATATATCAATGTATTACCCGAGTGAGAAAAAGAATCTTTTAGTGAGCTAATATTAGTTAATGTAATTTAATATATCATATATATTATTATACATTAAATTATCGAATCAACACTTAATCCGACAATCTGGCTATATCGCATATAACCGACTAATATTTATCCGTACCGATTCATCGAATCAACACTTGATCCGATGACCCGGCTGATACAAATATCGCGAGAATAGAATACGGTATCTCATATCGCATTATCCTCGGTCCCGCACATATCACATATGTGCCCCTACTCCATTTTGCTTGAGTCAAGAAACCTCTGTGTAGGACTCTAAAGAATCGTCAATACGCCGGCAGTAGGTGATGATCATATCAAACACCCACAAGCTGCAAGCGGTCAGCTAAACGTAACAGCCATCCAGGTATTAAGCGCTCAGAAGATCAACAAGTAAGCTTGTACATTCTCCTGTGAATCCAAACAGTAACACTCCCGTACAGTCCGGTCTCGTCATCTGATATGTCGCATATCTCGCCTAGGGGTGGTAAACGTCAGACCCCAGTAGCTTGATAAGTCGTGTCGATATGAGGTCTATAACAGTTCGAGAAACTACTGATAACACTTACCAGTAAATCTCAGCAACCCTGGCCAGGGATTTCCGGTTATAGCCAATCGAACACAGCACAACATCAACTCCCTATACCGGGAGAGACGAATCCCCTCCTATCGCTCATTGCCTCCATGTGATTCGGGACTGTACCCAAAAGCCACCTTTTTGCACGCCCTCTTGGACGTGGTATGATGGAAATCAAAGCACAGTGGGAATCACACAAGACTCTATGACGATCTCGGGTCAACAGACTACTCTGTACCGGTGTCACCGGAGAACTGCCATCTGACGTGAGGTATAATACCATCTGGGAGTTCTCGGCGAGTCTGTCCAGTGTACCCAGTCTCCACTGAGCACCCGTACACCATCCTTGATGTCAAACACCGATGGATATAGGATCATCCATCGCCCATCATATGGCTCAAGATGTGTATACGCTAGTCTACTCTGGTGTATCGATACCCTGTCTCGATACACCCTCGACTAGGAACAGTTATAGGATGTACTCGTCGACTACCGTGGCCCCACTAGTATGATCTCATCATAGTCCCAGTAGTCGAGTACATATCCTAAGGGTTTTATCAACATGTAACATAGAGACAATCAGAGTACATGTTAAGATAAAGTACAACCAGATAGCATACTATCATGTCGAGCAAGAAAGTCCTCCCTATATATGTCCTAGCATCCACTACAATATACATCGTATGTACAGTAATGGCCTCTAGGGAATACATATAACTAACAATCTCCCACTTGCACTAGGGCCATCTGTTGTGGTATCACATACCCAACAATTAGCTGTGGTTGAAGTATCTCATACTCAACCATCCCATAAAAGTCTCTACTGGGAAAAAAGCCTTTATGAGTGGATCCGCGCTGTTGTCCTCTATGTCTACTCTCCTAACCTCGATCTCCCTGGAGATCAACCATCTCCATGATCAGGTGATACTGCCTAAGAATTATATCTGGATTTCTGATGGGACGGGGGTTCCTTGGCTAAAGCCACAACTCCATTGTCACACAATGGTAGGAACGAAGTTCATCTCATGAACTTATATATATCCAGACTGCCTCTTTGGTAGCATCCTTGGTAACGATGGATCTTGCCTTTAATCATCTAGTATGTCACGGTACCTAGCTTGGAACTCTTCCAACATACCGTCCATCCACTGAGGGTATAGACAATGCCTGCGACTGACATTCAGTCATCCTTATCACCCTGGAACCTTTCCAGTGATTCTCTCCAGGATCTATTGATACCATCTCACTACAACTAGTGAGTATCCTAACATCCAATTAGATCTATCTCATAGATCCAAAATCTAGGATTCAGGAGGTATCACTATGATCTTATATGGAGAATCCTTGTGATAAGCGGATATTGACCGAGCGTAGCATAGGAAACTCCTTCCCTATCAAGAGTATGTCATCCATGTACTCTACGAGGATCACTACCATACTCTCTACTACCTTTTTGTATATACAAGGTTCATCCACCATTTTGATGAAGTCAAACTGTTTGACTACCACATCAAAACAGATGTTCCAACTCCGCGATGCCTGCTTTATCCTATAAAGCATCTTGCTCACGTTTCCGCTTCTCCCAGTGTCTACGAAGCCCTCTGGCTGTGTACTTATAGACTCTCTCTTCTAAAACATCATTTAGAAAAGCAGTCATGACACCCAACCGCCAGATATCGTAGTCATGGAATGTAGCGTGGCAAGTAGAATCTGGATGGACTTAAGCATAGCTTTGAAAGACTCAACTTTTCCATGTACACCTAGTAATCTTCTCAAGATATACTTGCTCCTGGTGGGGATTTAACCCTTCAGATAGAGCAACCAAAGTCCATACTTTGTTGGTGTATAAGGATTCCATCTCAGATCGATAAGCATCCAGCCATTCTTACAGAGTCCCACTCCTGATGGCCAGCTCGAAACTAGTTGGGTCATCATCTCATGATGCAATCCTCGCTCCCACTGTCATAGAGAAACTGAAGTATCTCTCAGGTGGGTGAGGAACCCTACTAGATCGGCGGAGAGGCTGAGGTTCGTTGGAAACTATTGAATCCTTTGGTTCTACCAAATCATCAGCTGCAGTTTGTATAGCTGGAACCTTTCCAGTTCTACATAACAGACCTTGCCTCGAGCTTGTCCGGATTTTGCTTTTAGACATAGTCCGGACAACCCCAAATCTTAACAAACTTAAGATATGGGCTCTTCCCTTTCCATATCACATATGAAGTGGTAGGCAACTGATTTGATTTGAACCCTATTCAATAGGTATGCAGCTTCTCAAGCGCATAACACCCAAAAGGAAATAGGAAACTCGGTAGTACTCATCATAGAGCACACCATATCACATAGGGTGCTATTTCTCCGCCCCGATACACCGACGTGCTGTGGTGTATACGGAGGAGTAATGCTGAGAGAGAATCTCATTCTCCTTTAGAATAGTCCAGGAATTCCGTGCTCAAGTATTCTCCTTCTTGATCTCATCAAAGGACATAATACTTATACCCGTATTTTGGTTCTCTACTTCTAACTTACATTCTGTGAATATCTCAAAACGTTCGGACTTGTGTTTCAACAGGAACATATGTCTGAATCTTGAGAGATCATCAGAGAATGTAATGAAGTACAAAGAACCGGTCTTGGCATGTGTAGACAGGAGACTTTCATACATCAGCATGTATCAATCCCAAGAGTTCATTAACTCTTTCTCTGTTTCCAATAAACAGAGCTATGGTCATCTTATCTTTGTGACATGACTGGAAAGTTTCACAAGATGTAAATTCAAACAAATTTAAATATGCATCTTAATGTAACTTCAGCTAATCGGGTCGCATTGATATGACCTAGTCTACAATGCCTCAAGAAGGATTTGTTCATTTCTGAACACTTCCTCTCATGTGTGTTCTGTATACTAAGAACTGTAGTTTGATTTAGAACGTCTATGCTTTTAGATAACGTACCTGAACCGATCAACTCTTGATATAGGAAATGTTCAAAACATTATCCAACAATACAAAATTATATCCTTTCTTTACTAATAAAGAGACTGATATGATGTTGTATATCAGGTTCGGTATCTAATAGCATTTGTTCAGAATCAATGTATTCTGGTAATACAGGGTGATAGTGACCAACAGACTTGGCTGCAACACTTGCATCGTTTTCTGTCTCATGAAACTTATCACCCGTTCTCAGTTCTCTACCTTTCTGTAGCCCATGTAACAGATTACATATGCGGGATCCTGATCCGGTATCACATACCCAGGACGTAAAGGATACTGAGAAACAGTTCTCTGTAATGAACACAACCGAAGAAGATGCATCAGCATGCACTTTCTTCGTTTGGGCGGCACGGGAAATCTGGTATTCCCCAATTTCCTGCTCTGTCTTATAACAATTATAAGTTGGAGCGGGACCAACGTTCCCCAGCTCAGTATAACAAGCGGGTTCGGTCAATATATCCATTTTATTATCTTGATTAAGGCGTGATATAGTCGCTACCTGGAGAGAGAGAGAAGAAAACACTCAGCGTATGCTCTTGCAAGATTAGATTGGTTATCTAATATATCTAATCAGGATGTCTCCCACTGTTTTAATCAAATCTTCCTTCAAACCCTAAAAGGAAAGACTAGCCGGGATTAATTACACGCTACAAGTTCGCCAATCTTTCAGCCAGGCCAGTGTCGGTACTTTGAGGGAGGTTCCCCGTGCTTTCGCACGGACCTAATTAAAGTAAACCTCGTTTTCCCATAGGCGTAACCCCATTAACACCTTTCTAGACACCTACTTGATCGGCTAATTGTAATGTGTAAAACTCTCCCAGGAGTAGCTCGTACTCGCAGCGGGTATCGGGATCCAATTATCTCATAGAAGGTATGCAATCTCATTGCAAATTTCAACACTTGAAATTCTCAATAATATTTTGCCCCAAGCAATCTATGACCTTGACAAGGTCAACAAACCATAGACCGCAAGTCAAGTTCAACCCGTCATTTCCTGATTGAATTAAACCCACCCGCACGACCCTTGACAAGGTCAACAAAGTCGCACGACTACCCTAATCCAATCGCATCATATGCTTATACAGATAAGCAGTAATCAGCTACCGCACACTACGCCTTGACAAGGTCAACAAACGCAGCACGAATACTAACTATTACTTATCTGAAATGACGGAGGGCTACGACAGGTTTTTAAGAAAACCCTTTGCGTAATGAACTTGATATCGTTGTAGAATCGAGTGATTTTAAATGGAGTGTTTTTGAGGCTTTTCTAGTTTTGCTAAAGGGGTCACTCCCGGTGAAGGGATCGTCGGCCCTTTCCTCATCGAATAAGGTGCAGGATATATCATATATACCGCTGTGCAAAGCAAGAACTATAGAAGCAATCAAAAGACAAACCGAGTTTGTAGCATCTGCTAGTTTCACTAAAGAGGTCACTCCCGGTGAAGAGATCTCGGCTCTTTCCTTATCGAATAAGGTGCTGGATGTTCTACAAGGAACACCGCTATGCAAAGCAAGAACTAGAGCTACCAGTTTTTAAACAAGTTTCGACAACATCTTTAGGTTTCTTTTATTTCATTAATCTCATTAATGAAGTCCCATTTTATTATGCTTCACAAGAATCACATTTGAAACGAAATCTGCAATATAACATAAATCTCATATATATAATATAAACATTCGTCTCAGGCAGTAATATGATCTCATCACAGAACATTGCAGCAGAAGAACATGTATGAAATATTGGATATACTAGGGCGTCCGTGTTTTAATACGAGCCTGTATAAAACACGGATTCCACGATCGCGATGAATAGCCAAACCCACATCCCTAGACCCCTACGAGAGCGGCAAGCAACACTGCCAATTCTAGGGTTAGGAGACCCGGTCTCGACTCCCCGAGATGGTCTCCCACTGGACCCCAGAACCCGGTTACTTGTGCTCCCCGCCTTGGGTCTACCTAATGCGGAAAAGTAAATAATATACAACGGTGACATCATCCTCAGCCCGGAAGTGCCCCAATAAAAGAATATTACATACAAATGAATTATACATGAATGAAAAAGAAAAACTCTCATCTCACATAAAACCCCCGGCTATTCAAACGCGACGATCCAATACAACATATCATAGCAACACATAATATCTCATATCATCAACGTAAGCAAGTATGCGTATCCCGATTGTCGTTGATGTATAGCAACGAAGCCGGCAATACACCACATACTACGCTTACGGTCACAGAAAAGAAAGTGTAAAACTACAACAGTTGGAATCCGCAACCTCCTTAGACATCGCATGCCTAACCAAATGAATTCCTTAGACATCGCATGCCTAACAATTATAAACTCCGCATTTTAGTCTCATTTATCGAAAACTCTTTTCAATATCTAGTCGGGAAATTCAACAAGATTCCCGACATGCTGATCGAATGCTCGTCGCAAACTTTAGTAGACGGCCGCACCCCGGATTCCGTCGACGAAGTGCACTAAGGCGGAACACCGCTGCCGCGAGCACTCGAACGAATGCTTTTGGCGACGGGGTTCTCCTACAGTCACTTGGTCGGGGCTATGGGGCATGGCTGTCTATTAAGTTTACCCGGCGAGTATCCGCGTACGCTACGTGATTGCAACGGACTTTTGATCACATCAAAATTCCGTGGCAACCGATCAATTGAGACTGAACTGCTAGATTTACAACATTCAAATTAGTTATCTCATAACTACTTGTGGATTCCAAATATTGTATTGTAAGTCCATGTCACGCACCCCACTAACTTGCGGGGAGGCGGAATATATGAAAAACGATTATCAAAGCTTCGTAACACGGACTTGAGCGCATGAATCGTAATCTAAACCATTGCTAACGTTATACTAGAGGTTTAACTACTCGGTACCGGAGCTATACCTCACGTTACATGTCCTTCGAGTCTTCATCGCTGTCCTCCACTCCTCGTAGGCTCCTTGGAACATCGGCAACTTCACGGCCTCCTCGAATCAAAGACGATCCACCCGAAAGCTTCTACGCCAAGCTTAATCTCAAACTTGAGATAACTAGGTTGCTTAAAGTGCTAATCTAAGCTACCTAGAGGATATAGAGTGAGGTTATGGATGTTTTAGTCTATCTAACCCTTGATCTCAACACATGAGAGGTTAGGGTTAGGGTTTCATGAGAGAGTGAGCTTGAGGAGAGAGAAGGTGAGAATCATCATCATAACAAAAGTCCTTCTCACTTGAATATATGATACATAATGAATTATCAAATAATATCAATTAATTGATTATTCACCATGTTTCATTTAATCAAGGAGAGTGATTCATCATGTGAGTCATTAGATCATTAATGAAGCATTAATGATATGATGAATCATATAAATGAGTCACACAAAGCAATCATGAAAAAGCCACCTCAACCCCTCATGTCACCACTCTTCTAGAACCTTCTCGACAAATTACGAGAATTGCCCTCCAATCCATGAAAACACGGAAAAACTTTAGACTGTATAAATCCAATAACCTGATACTAGAAACTGGCATAAACCAAAGCCGACTAGTATAAACTGTCCGAAAAGTCGTACGTGCGAAAACACACGTACGCATCCGAACCCTTGTCGTAAAACCATACGACCTCTATATCGTTTCGCCTGGAGCAGGGAAACTCTCTGTGTGGGACTCTAAAGACTCGACACTACGTTGGCAGTGGGTTTAACCACAGACCACAAGCGGCACTAGTTGTACGTAACGGTCCCCAGGTAGATGTCGATAAGAAGGCCGATGAGGAAAACCATCTCGAACCCCTACTGAGCCTGATGTGACAATCTCTGTACAGTCCGGTCTGTTCGTCTAAGACTATCGCATATCAAGCCTAGGGGGCGGCAAGCGTCAGTCCCCTAATAGCTGTATAAGTCGTGTCGGAGCGAAGCCCATTACGCGCTGAGAAGCTACTGGAACCTACCAGTATATCTCGCTTGCCCTGGCCAAGGACTTTGTGTAATGGCTCTCTGACACAGCGCGATATCATCACCCAATACCGGGAGAGACGAATCCTATCTAACCGCCACTGCCTCCAAGTGCTCGGGACTGTACCCAACTGCTACCTGTTTGCACGACTCCTTTGAGCCGTGGTAGGGTAGCAATCTAAGAACAGTGGGACACACTCGAAGCGAAGCAGCAGTGTCAAGTCTGTGGACTATGCTGTACTCATGTCACCTGGGAACTGACAACTGACGATGGGTATAATACCAACCAATCAGTTCCTCGGCGAGTCCTGTCCGGTGTACCCGTAACCTAACGAGCACCTGTATATTATCTCCAGTACGGCGTACTGATGGCTGTGGGACAGACCATTTCCCCAACTGGGATGAGAAGCGTATACACTTAGTCTACTCCGGAATATCGATGCCCTATCTCAACAATCCAACGACCAGGGACCTGTATAGGATGTTGCTTACAGACTACCCAGCCCCCACTAGTGTGACTGCCATCACGACGCTGGTAATCAAGCAAAGATCCTATGGGCTCTACTAATATGTATAAGTGATACGTTACAAGAGACATATGCACATATTAAAGTAGACACAAACCAAGTAGCATACTACCATTTTTAGCAAGACTGTATATATAACTGTGAATATCCCAAGCTTCCATTAAGTAATATACAATCTAGTATGATACAATAATGGCCCCTAGGGCATATACACTAACAATCTCCCACTTGCACTAGGGCCATGAGCTGGCATATCGTAGACCTATCATCTCGAATAGCCTCTCGAACTGCGTCTGAGGAATGGCCTTTGTGAATGGATCAGCAATGTTATCCTCCGTCTTTACTCTCTTCACCTCGATCTCCCGGCGATCTATGATCTCCCTGATCAGGTGATACCGCCTTAAGATGTGTCTGGACTTCTGATGGGACCTGGGTTCCTTCGCTAAAGCTATAGCGCCGTTGTTATCACAATACAGAGGTATTGGACCAACACTGGTAGGAACCACCTGAAGTTCCGTGAGGAACTTCTTCATCCAGACTGCTTCTTTTGCGGCATCGCAAGCAGCTATGTACTCCGCTTCCATTGTTGAGTCAGCAACGGTCTCCTGCTTGGAACTCTTCCAACAGACCGCCCCTCCATTGAGGGTAAAGACATAACCCGACATGGATTTGGAGTCATCTTTGTCACTCTGGAAGCCGGAGTCGGCAAAGGCCTCCATCCGGAGGTCTTTTCCGCCATACACCAAGAACATCTCCTTAGTCCTTCTCAGGTACTTGAGAATGTTCTTTACTGCTATCCAGTGCTTCTCTCCTGGGTTTGCCTGATACCGGCTTACAACGCTTAGTGCGTATGCTACATCTGGTCTGTTACATAACATCGCATACATTATAGAGCCTACCGCAGAAGCGTAAGGTATAATTGACATGCGATCCCTTTCCAAATCAGTCTTGGGAGACATCTCTTTGGAGAGGGTGATTCCGTGACAAGCTGGTAGGTTACCGCGCTTAGAATCATCCATACTGAATCTTTTCACTATGGTGTCTATGTACGTGGACTGCGAAAGTCCCAACATCCTCTTTGATCTATCACGATAGATCCGGATTCCCAGAATGTAGGTGGCATCACCTAGGTCTTTCATGGAGAATTTATGTGACAAGAATCTTTTGACTGACTGTAACATAGGAATATCATTTCCTATTAGGAGAATGTCATCCACGTACAAGACGAGGAATACTACAGCTCTCCCTACAATCTTACTGTATATGCATGGTTCATCTGGATTTTTGATAAAGTCAAATTCTTTGACAGCATCATCAAAACAGATGTTCCAACTCCGCGATGCCTGCTTTAGTCCATAAATGGACTTAAGCAGCTTGCATACTTTACCGCTGCTCCCACTCTGAATGAATCCTTCTGGCTGATCCATATAGACGCTTTCTTCCAAATTACCATTTAGAAAAGCTGTCTTTACGTCCATCTGCCAGATTTCATAATCGTGAAAGGCAGCAATAACAAGAAGGACCTGAATAGATTTAAGCATAGCCACTGGAGAAAAGGTTTCGTCATAGTCCAAACCAGGTCTTTGACGGAAACCCTTTGCAACAAGTCTAGCCTTATAGGTTTCAACCTGTCTATCTACACCAATCTTCTTTTTGAAGATCCATTTGCATCCTACGGGTTTTACCCCTTCTGGAGCAACGTCCAAAGTCCATACTTTGTTGGTGTACATGGACTCCATTTCAGTCCGCATTGCATCTAGCCATTTTACCGAGTCACCGCTCTGAATGGCTTGCTGGAAGCTAGTAGACTCATCATTTTCAATTGTGCAATCCTCTCTATCCCCGTCTATGAGAAAATCGTAGTATCTCTCGGGCGGATGAGATTGCCTACTACTCCTGCGGAGTGGCGTCGGGATGTCCTGTTCTCCTGAACCTTCTCGTTCTACCAAGGTTTCAGTAATAGTTTGTGGTTCTGGAATTTCTTCCAGTTCTATTGCGCTCCCACTCTTCTGTTTTTCTAAAAAGTCAATTTCCAAGAAGCGGGCATGTTGAGAAACAAAAACCTTTTGTTCCTCTGCGTAATAGAAACAATATCCCATGGAGTTCTTTGGATATCCCACAAACTTACACTGTACTGAGCGTGCCACGAGCTTGTCCGAATGCTGCTTCTTTACAAAAGCTGGACATCCCCATGTCTTAAGATACTTAAGACAGGGTTTCTTCCCACTCCACATCTGATATGGTGTGGTTGGCACGGTTTTGGTTGGAACTCGGTTCAAAAGATATGCACCTGATTCTAGTGCATATCCCCAGAATGATCGTGGTAACTCAACGTTACTCATCATGGAACGAACCATATCCAATAGGGTTCGATTCCTCCTTTCTGATACACCATTGTGTTGTGGTGTGTATGGAGGAGTAAGCTGAGAGAGAATTCCATTCTCTTTTAAGTAACCCAGGAACTCGGCACTTAAGTATTCACCACCTCGATCAGATCTCAGTGTTTTTATACTCTTGCCTGTTTGTTTTTCTACTTCATTCTTGTATTCTTGGAATTTTTCGAAGGCCTCGGATTTATGTTTCATTAAGAAGATATATCCATACCTAGAGAAATCATCCGTAAAAGTAATGAAGTAAGAATAACCACCTCGCGCATGTGTAGACATTGGACCGCACACGTCACTGTGTACGAGTCCCAAGAGCTCGCTCGCTCTTACTCCGTGTCCAGTAAACGGAGTCTTTGTCATCTTTCCTATGAGACAAGATTCACAAGTAGCATAAGATTAATATTCGAACGGATTCAAATATCCTTCTCTATGTAACTTAGTCAACCTTCTCTCATTGATGTGACCTAGTCTACAATGCCATAAGAAAGCCTGATTTAATTCCGGAGACTTTCTTTTAAGTGTGTTCTGGACACTAAAAATCTGAGCTTGATTTAATACGTATATTCCGTTTTCTAATGTACCTGACCTAATCAAATCTTGATTTAGGTGGATGTGAACCACATCTCTTGTAAAAGCAAAATCATATCCTTCCTTAGAAAGTAAGGGTACGGATATGATATTACAAGTCGTACCTGGTACATAAAAACAGTTACGCAGAATCAATATCTGCCCAGTTGTCATTCCAAGATGATATTCCCCTACGGATTCAGCGTCCATGCTCATTCCGTTAGCAACTATGAGGGTCATATCACCTATCCCGATAACCCTACGATTTCTCAGAGCCTGTAATGAATTACAGATGTGAGTTCCTGATCTGGTATCCAATACCCAGGAAGTAGGGTTAACTGACATACAGTTCTCAATCATAAACACACCCGAAGTCGAAGCCGCAACATGCTTCGTATCCTGGCTACTGGCTTCTAAAGCCCTGTAATCATTCTGCCAATGCCCAATCCCACAACAATAGGAACGTCCCTGTTTTACTATATCCAGTCCCGAAACTTTTGCCTTTCTCTTTCCTTCTTCTTCCCTGGTTTCCTTCAGGGTAGAAGGCAGAGATTGTAGAATCAAGTCAGTATTTGACTCGTTCCCCAACGTGGTCTCCAGGTCCAGGAGCTCATCAATACAGCTAGTCATTGTAAGGACGTTGTCCCCTACAGATGACCCGTCAGCCAACCTCGCTTGAATTAATTCGTTCGAGGTTTCATATCTAGTGATATGAGATTGCTCTCCATATAAATCTTTATTATGGAGAAAGATGGAAACTAAGTCCATCTTCTCGTGCTGCTTTTGGTATACACCATCAACTGAAGCTAACATGAGGCACTTAGCTTTCGCTTTGTCTTTTTCCCTTGTCTGACGGATATCCATATCCGCGACAGTGGAAACTGGACCTGAGACGGCGGGATCTTGAGTAGTAATAGGGTGGTCCAGCTTGTTATAGGCAATGGACATCTGGACAGACTTTTGCCAATCATATAAGTCAGATTCAGTCAATTTGTTATCTAGATGTAACCTATGTATGGTCACAAGGTCGCTGCAATTAAGAGAGAGAGAAGAAAACATTTTAGCATGATGCTGTTGCAAGTTTAGATTGGTTTTAAGTTTATCTAAACAGGATGGCTCCTACTGTTTCTCGAATCCTTCCTCAAACCATAAAAGAAGAATTAGCCAGGAAAATTCTCACCGTACAATACTTGCTTAACCGTTCAGCCAGGCTAGTGTCGATACTTCGAGGGAGGTTTTCCAACGCTTTCGCGAAGTTCCTTAATTAAATAACCTCTTTTCTCTGGGGGCGTAACCCCTCTGACACCTTTCTTGGCACCTACTTGGTTTATAGCATTGATCGTTAAGTGACGAATCTCCTGATAAGTAGCATGTACTCACAGTAGGATCGGGATCCAAAATATCATCGTATGATAATGTTGAAGGAATCCTACCAACATTCATCAAACTCCAAAATGGTATGCTCTCTCTGCAAATTTCAGTTTCTTTAGAAATTCCCGATGTGGATTTTTGCCCCATGCTCTTATGACCTTGACTTTAGTCAACAAATCATAAGTCACATGTCAAGTTCTACCCGTCATTGTCCAGGTTAATTTGAACCCACCCGTACATACCCTTGACTTTAGTCAACAAGGTAATACGACTGTCCCAAACCAACGCATCTATCTATGCTGCATATAAATATCCAACAGCTACCAAACACTGTGCCTTGACTTTAGTCAACAAACACAGCTTGAATACTATTGACTATCTATATGAAATGACGGAGGGCTACGAATGGTTTTGGCAAAACCGTAAACGTAGTGAACTTGATATAATCGAAGGAACCTGATACTTTTTAAAAGGAGTGGTTAAAGCTCTGCAATTAAAAATTCTGATCTTTTTAAAATAACCGATCGGTTTCTTTTAAATTTGTTCCAACGATTCAACTTTGGTTTATTTTCTTTGCATAATAATGCGTCCCATCATTAACCTATCATTGCAGAAAACAACGAAAATACAACGTCCTCTTATGCCATCCGCATTCGCCACGGGGTCCCGTCATCACCCGTTAGGTTACTTAACTAACGACAGAGCGGGGGCTGGGCTAGCGCGAGTGTAAAACATAAGTGACGTCTAATAGCTATCATATATAGATATTGTACATTCGTCAGACGCAATAATAAGTATTCCAGATCACAGATAAACTTTATTGGATATGCAAGTAATCCGCGTTTCTTTTGAGCCTGCAATGAAAGACGGATTACACAGTTGTGATGAATAGCCATTACCCCACCCCAGACCCCTACGGGTATGGCAAACTACCCGCCAAGTACCAGAAGTGAAGCGGTCTGCCTCAACACTTCAAAATACCCGGTAGTTTGTGCACCCCACCTTGGGTCTATCCTAGGAGAAAAAACAGTAAAAAGAAATAATACAACGGTGGCTACAACCGCAACCTGGATGTGCCCCGCAAAATAATATTACAACTTATTACAATTACATCGAATGAATTAATACAATAACCCATCACAAAACCCGGCTATTCACCACAACAGTCCAATACAGTTTATATACACAAACAGATAAAATCCATTACAGAAATGTGCAACCCCCTGCCAACCGACATACTAGCAGTTAGGGGAGGTTTGCGAACACATTAAATATTACAGATAAAGATCCAATTAGCAAATAGTTTAGAACATCGATCGATAACCTATATCCGTGTCTACCCCAAAAGCAAATCAACACAGAGGCAACCTGGGCAGAAACAGTATATACAGGAAAGCAAAACACAAAAAAATAAGAATTACTGTGAAACTCCGAGTCAACTCGGCGTTGACTCGGCGGCGGAATCGCGGCCAAAAGCACCATTTGGCCGCGGTTCCGCGGCCGTTTAGTCGAGTTGCCTCCTCGAATTTTCCCAGATTTCTTACAATTCCCTGCTGTGAATTTTAAGGTATGTCAAAAAAATTTTGCAACACTTTTAAAATTTACAGAAACTGTTAAGGATTAGAGTTTTGTTTTCCGTGTTATCCGTCGATCGAACTTCTAATCAGTTGCTAACAAGCTAGTAATGGTTTAGTTGGCTCTGATACCACTGTAAGTCCATGTCACGCACCCCACTAACTTGCGGGGAGGCGGAATATATGAAAAACGATTATCAAAGCTTCGTAACACGGAATTGAGCGCATGAATCGTAATCTAAACCATTGCTAACGTTATACTAGAGGTTTAACTACTCGGTACCGGAGCTATACCTCACGTTACATGTCCTTCGGGTCTTCATCGCTGTCCTCCACTCCTCGTAGGCTCCTTGGAACATCGGCAACTTCACGGCCTCCTCGAATCAAAGACGATCCACCCGAAAGCTTCTACGCCAAGCTTAATCTCAAACTTGAGATAACTAGGTTGCTTAAAGTGCTAATCTAAGCTACCTAGAGGATATAGATTGAGGTTATGCATGTTTTAGTCTATCTAACCCTTAATCTCAACACATGAGAGGTTAGGGTTAGGGTTTCATGAGAGAGTGAGCTTGAGGAGAGAGAAGGTGAGAATCATCATCATAACAAAAGTCCTTCTCACTTGAATATATGATACATAATGAATTATCAAATAATATCAATTAATTGATTATTCACCATATTTCATTTAATCAAGGAGAGTGATTCATCATGTGAGTCATTAGATCATTAATGAAGCATTAATGATATGATGAATCATATAAATGAGTCACACAAAGCAATCATGAAAAAGCCACCTCAACCCCTCATGTCACCACTCTTCTAGAACCTTCTCGACAAATTACGAGAACGCCCCTCCAATCCGTGAAAACACGGAAAAACTTTAGACTGTATAAATCCAATAACCTGATACTAGAAACTGGCTTAAACCAAAGCCGACTAGTATAAACTGTCCGAAAAGTCGTACGTGCGAAAACACACGTACGCATCCGAACCCTTGTCGTAAAACCATACGACCTCTATATCGTTTCGCCTGGAGCAGGGAAACTCTCTGTGTGGGACTCTAAAGACTCGACACTACGCTGGCAGTGGGTTTAACCACAGACCGTAAGCGGCACTGGCTGTACGTAACGGTCCCCAGGTAGATGTCGATAAGAAGGCCGATGAGGAAAACCATCTCGAACCCCTACTGAGCCTGATGTGACAACCTCTGTACAGTCCGGTCTGTTCGTCTAAGACTATCGCATATCAAGCCTAGGGGGCAGCAAGCGTCAGTCCCCTAATAGCTGTATAAGTCGTGTCGGAGCGAAGCCCATTACGCGCTGAGAAGCTACTGGAACCTACCAGTATATCTCGCTTGCCCTGGCCAAGGACTTTGTGTAATGGCTCTCTGACACAGCGCGATATCATCACCCAATACCGGGAGAGACGAATCCTATCTAACCGCCACTGCCTCCAAGTGCTCGGGACTGTACCCAACTGCTACCTATTTGCACGACTCCTTTGAGCCGTGGTAGGGTAGCAATCTAAGAACAGTGGGACACATTCGAGGCGAAGCAGCAGTGTCAAGTCTGCGGACTATGCTGTACTCATGTCACCTGGGAACTGACAACTGACGATGGGTATAATACCAACCAATCAGTTCCTCGGCGAGTCCTGTCCGGTGTACCCGTAACCTAACGAGCACCTGTATACTATCTCCAGTACGGCGTACTGATGGCTGTGGGACAAACCATTTCCCCAACTGGGATGAGAAGCGTATACACTTAGTCTACTCCTCTCGACAATCCAACGACCAGGGACCTGTATAGGATGTTGCTTACAGACTACCCAACCCCCACTAGTGTGACTGCCATCACGACGCTGGTAATCAAGCAAAGATCCTATGGGCTCTACTAATATGTATAAGTGATACGTTACAAGAGACATATGCACATATTAAAGTAGACACAAACCAAGTAGCATACTACCATTTTTAGCAAGACTGTATATATAACTGTGAATATCCCAAGCTTCCATTAAGTAATATACAATCTAGTATGATACAATAATGGCCCCTAAGGCATATACACTAACATGTATCACATTCCAGATAAATAGACAATGTTAAACTTTCCGATCGAATAATCGAACACCCAAGATTTCCCCAATATATCTTGTCACGACCCGAAAGTACGGAACATGACCGGCACTTAAACTACGAACGTCTCGAGGCGTACATAATCTAAGTAAACCGAAAACCCAGAAATCCAAACCAAGAAAGATGTAGAGTGCAGGAAAAACCAACTTAAAGCAAGTAGTTTCAATAGCATAAGCCAAATTAGGCGGTTTTAAAAACATCAAAAAATTTCCCGAAAATTTCGGCAGAGTCTCCTTTGTAAATACTGGCCCCCAAATGGGATACAACATGAATAGTATACGAAATCAATAAAAAGGCATCCCTAAGCGGGAGCTAGCTCTTCGTCAATCGACGGTCACAACCACACAAGCAATATAATATACAACGCCAAGGGCGAGAATCAAAATTCAAAAGGAAACTCAAAAACCAAAAGAAAACCACAGAAATACAACGCGCGACTCTAAGGTCGAAAGAATAAACATCACTGGTCTCTATCTCAAATAAATACATGTTTGGTTGATGGAACTTCTAGATACAACAGAATAATAATATACAAGATATAAAATGGGGGTACGATACAAGTAAACCCACCTACTAGCAAATCACCCGAAGGAAACTATGCCCGCAAGCCGTAAAGAAACCTGTACGGCAAACCTGCAAGAAACTGGGGCACAACGGGGGTGAGTTGCCAACTCGTGAATAGAAAAATATCTACGCACAGAAATCGCATAAATAACGCAACCTAGGTCAATGATCATAATATATCCTCAAATATATGAATAACACGTAGCCTATCACAAGGCTAGGTAAATATCTAACCCGAGTGTAATCTCATGTGCCCGTGTCAGTGCCTCAAGTAGCAATATATCATATGAATGAGGTATGAATGCATGAAAACAGAATACATGTAAATGAAGAACCGTTTTCATAATTTAGTGAGATTTCCTTTGTATTTTTAAAATGAGGTATCATAATGAAATCAACATAAAACAGTGCCTAGCATCGGCACAAAACGTAATCCCAATATCTCGATATCTCTGTATCACAGTCTCTGTACCTCAATATCTCGAAATCTCAATGTCTCAATCACAATATCTAGGGCGCCGTCAGTCCAAACCGGCCCCTACCATCCATCTCAAGACCACGACGGTATCCTCCGGATATCCGACGTGTCGGGTAAAATCACCGGTAGGTAGTGCTCCCCTGCCAGGCTCATATCGTCATCATCACGCGCTTCTTGCCCCGGGATACCTTACCGGGTCCACCATGTACCCGAAACGGTTCATCCGTCTCCTCGAATCGGGTCTCGAAATCCATCAGCAAACTCATGGTGGACGACTCATACATCATGGGAAAAACCGCACTTTTTATTTAAAAAGAGAGAAATCAGTTTATATAAGTTTTGCGGTTTTCCCCCCAAATCCAGAAAATTTCATGGAAATCCGAATCCAAATCATCAATAGCATGTAAAAACCATGAATATAGGCATAACAATGAATAACAGTATGCATGAAGTGACAAGTAATAACTACAATGTTAAGCTGGCATATAAGGCAGGCACACTAATATCATGTCAAATTACTAACTAACAAGCTAAGTCAAGCAATAATATTTTCTAAGGTGTACGTGACATGGCAATTACCGATGAAGATGTGTGTGAGCCGGCAAGTAAGTGTACGTGGTACATACGCATCATCGGTAATGGTGCTGGTGTCCTAACAATATGATATCAACATTGCAATAAGAAATTATAACATAAGTATGCGATGCGAAGCGAACCACAATAATAAGCGGGAGCTGAATACTAGACGCAACTGTAACTAACCTGCATTAATCTAATATAAGTCCTACAAATGGTGCCTTTTGAAATAACACGAATCATGGGGTTTTGAAAATAGGGGCTACGGTGTTTTTATGAAAAGATACGTCTTTTGAAATATCCGTAGGATCCCTTGGACTGTCTTTTAAAATACCCACGATTCGTTACTTTTTGAAATAGGTAAGAATCGAATCTAATCTAACAACTAAACTAAACTAAAAGGCTAAGCTAACAAGCTGGACTACAGGTAAGGAAACCGCCTAACATCTGAGTCAATCCATATACATACCTGTATATATATTAGTCGGTGATCCCGCCTCAATAATATCATATCCGATACCATATCTACAATCAGCCATCCCAAGTCAAGAGTGCGGATCAATCATCAAGATATAGCTCGTACGTAAATCCGTCGTACGGCATCCCCAAATCTGGGTACGGGTCAATATCATATTCCTCACACCATTCCTCTGGTATCCTCTTTATTCAAGATCATAGTCTAGGGTACCGACCTATGTCTAGTACAATACTAATATCCTCAATATACTCATGATCTGACTACAGATCGACAATCTCGTACAAACCGATACCGTCAGCACATAGCATCATCAAGGGTATACATCGCCCGATACGGCCTAATATCAATATCCTAGCATATCATGCCTCATATCACGATCACATGTCGACCATTTTATTTATAACACTATTCACCCGTATCGCCGCCCCAAGATCCGCTATAACACCAGGGCGTACCTTAAGTACGAATCCTGCCATATCACCGATATCACAACCACAAAACAAATCTCATCGACTCAGCTCAATCCCAAGTATCATCCTCAAATCCGTATGTGAACACATAGTTCCATACCCATGTGATCACATAACTATAAAGAATCCCATGAGCATATATAAATAGGAATGTATGCAAGTATGTAGGTGTGTATGTGTAGTGCAACACTACCCTAGGGTTCGCAACACTAAAATAATCCAACACACCAATATCCATCCTAAACATCGTTATTAATCCCAAATAACATATAATAAATTGTTGGTGTGTATACGCATCCGTATACACCACCACGGACTGCGGGGGTGCTATACGCCATCCACCCGACTTCTCCCCGTAGATATAAATCTACTCACCTGGTCCTCGTTCGCCGGTGCCGACGTCGCCACGCGCTTGCTTGTCGTCTCGAAATCCACATGGGGTACCTACATATCATAACGCACCATACCGCATTAAAATCCGACTCATGACCAAAACGACGCACGAATCCCATATAGGTCAAAACCTATGGTTGCTTTCACAAATCGACCCAAAAACCCTCGACGTCGGCGTACAAACGCCAAACCATCGAGAAAACTCCCAACACACTCATTTGTACAATTACAAGCACTAATTATAATATAAAATAGCTTAAAATTCACAAAAACCCCAATTTCATTTAAAAAGTCATTTTTCCGAAAATCTAGCAAGCACAAATCACCGTTTTAGTACAAAACTCGATGTATAAACGAACCTAGCATCCAAAATATTCACTAAATATCATAACAAAGTCATATAAACCATTCCTATAATTTATTCTCATCAATTTGCATAAATTCCAAAATCCTAGTTTGCAAAAATATCAATTTTTAACACCTTTTAAAGAAAAATTCACAATTCAACAATTAAGCTTGGTTTTGCATAACCTAAGATATTAAACCACTCATAATAATGTTAATGATGTCATAAAAACATAATTACATTTTTAACCCAATTATTTAACCAATTTTAAATAGCTAGTTAGCAAATTAGCGTAATTATCATAATTTTTAAACTAACAATTAACAACTAGCTACTAACTTTGTTTTAACAAGCCATAAGAGCCTAATACATTACACAACCATACACCAATTTCACAAAACCCTAACTTGCATTCAAACCCTTTCTTGAATTTTATAACTAACAAAATCCAACCCAAACTATACATGAAACACTAAATTAGCACTAATTTGAAGCCCAAAAAGCAAGTTAAACTCTTAGATTTGGTTTGTATAAAACACTAGATAGCAAAATAGAATAATTAACTTAATAATGGTGTGCTAAAATCCCTAGTTTAACTCAAACCATTCTCTTGAAGATCCTAGATGAAAATAGCACCAATATTAACACTAAAACAACCCATTTAAAGAAATCTAACCATAAGAATTTAAATGGGTAAGAATTATACCTCTAGATCTAGAGATCTAGCAAGAAATTTTGACTCCAAAGATAGCCTCCTAGCATCCAAAATCCATGCAAGAAAGGTTAAGAAGAATGGATGAAGGATGGGCTTGAAATTGTGAAGTTTAAATGGAATTTTGATGGAATTTTGATGAGTTTAGAAGAAAAATGAGAGGGGAAATTTTGGGGCTGTTTATTGCAGGAATTTCGGCTGAGGAGGGAGTGGGGAGAGGTGTGGGGGAGTTGTGGAAAAGAATCCAAGTCAAAGCCCCTCCCAAATTACCATAATACCCCCCACCTACTTTACTATATATAAAAACCTTATTTTAACCCATTTCTCACATGATTTAAGGTCAAAAAGAGGGAAATAAAATTCTTGGGCTGCTACAATAGTGTAGGGCCGGCCAAGGGGAGTGAGGGTGAGTGTGAGAAACTTTACAAAAAAATTCTATGCAAAAAGACCCCCCACAATACCATATTTGCAAGTTTTAGTTCAAAATAACTATATTTTTGTTTTCCATAAAATAAATCAATTAAAACTTGAAATAAAATACTAAAAAATTATATTACAACTAGATTTTAATTAACATGATTTTAAAGATTAAAATTAGCCCATTTAAATTTGTATTTATCGCTAATTTAATGTATTTTCTTACCGGCTTAAAATAATATTAAAATAATTAATTTCGGAAAAAATTTCAGAAAATTTGAAATTTCAGCAGTGGCTCAATAAACACCAAATACTAGCAATTACATAGCTAGAATATGTATATTTAATTTTATAATAAAGATATTTGCATTTTGACTTTTTACAGAAAACCCCCTTATTTTACCGTTTTTTCGAAATTTCACCGAAACGATTTTCAAACCGTTACATATCTCAACACTTGAAATCAGTTTAAAAATATCCATCACATGCCACAGTACCAATGGTCCAGCCGTAGAAGGGTCAAGCCAACGCCTCATATGTGGCACGCCGTACTGCCCCAAACCCTAAGGTTTTAGAGGCAGTTCTAGACGGTCACATAATCGAGTTAAGCTTTGTTGTCTTCTAGAGGGTTCACCGCGTTACTTGCACGACTTAGAACATTCTTAAACTCGAGAAAAAATCCAACTTTTGAAAAAATTTCCGACAGGGGAAAAAGTGAGTTATTGATATCCGTTCGAACTTTTTAACAGTTTCTAAAAATTACCCGGACAAACTAAACAAAGTTAAATAATCTGATCGAATCAACGAGTCTCCAATACAACCCTAGAAAACTCAACACTTGAGTGTAATTAAAATATTCCCAGAAAAAATAGCCAAGAAAGGACCTAAGAATAAATTTGTGAAATTACAGGGACTAAGTCCAAATTTTGGCCGCGGAACTGCCGCCAAACCCTTGGTTTGGCCACGGAACCGCCGCCAAACCCTTGGTTTGGCCGCGGTTTCGCGGTCAAATTATTGACTTAGTGGACCGTACTTTACTCTTAGTTTTTCCTGCTTGTTTTTCTGAGAATTTTTAATTCAGAAAAAATCAACTTTTTGAAAATTATCCAGAGAGGGGTAAACATCGGGGTTCTCGGGTTCGATCGGACTTTAAACTTCGTCTAGACTTCGCCTAAACCTCTAGCTTGGCTCTGATACCACTGTAGAGTTGCTGGGCACTGCCACAAGGTTCTACGAGACATCAACCATGCCCGATTTAAAAATTAGCCGTGCCGAACAACCCGAAGCCGGATCTTTAAACTAGAGTTTAGGCGAAAACAAGTATGTTAAACTGTTTAACACTAAGTGAGAAGGATTACAACCTTTGTAGATCAGGTCCTTCACTTCTTAAGCTCCGTGTTGAAGTCCCTTCGCTGCGATCATCGTGTTCCGGACTCTCGAGAGGTTCCACGAAGAGAAAGATGCAGACTTGCTTCCGATCTTCGATACAAAAATGATCTACCTTGAAGTTTCGTTAACACAAGCTAACATTCATAATATGAAGTAAACACCCTCATCTAAATGGCAAAGATAGATGAGAATGATGAAGTAGGATTTTTGCTCTTATTTGTTTTCATATTCTCATTCATTTTCATCACAAAGCAAAAAGCTAGAAAGCTTTTGCACAAAGGAAGAAGAAGGAAGAAGATGAACAATATCATAAGAATCCTTTTGTGATGAATAATGCAAAGGAGATAATGATGAATAATGCAACCATGGTTGACTAAACCTTTGTAGAGAATTAACCAAGGCTAGGGTTTTGGTTAGGTTAAGAATGAGTCACTTGAAAATATCTTTTCCAAAACAAAAAAGAAAACCTTTTAGAATCTACTAGAAGTCATAACCCTAATCCAAACCCTAACCATGTTTAAACTCTACTAATCATGTTGCATTAATAATCATATCATGTTACAATATTATATATCATATATATAATATTTAATGTAACAAAATAAAATAATACAATTAACATATATCAATGTATTACCCGAGTGAGAAAAAGAATCTTTTAGTAAGCTAATATTAGTTAATGTAATTTAATATATCATATATATTATTATACATTAAATTATCGAATCAACACTTGATCCGACAATCCGGCTATATCGCATATAACCGACTAATATTTATCCGTACCGATTCATCGAATCAACACTTGATCCGATGACCCGGCTGATATCAAATATCGCGAGAATAGAATATGGTATCTCATATCGCATTATCCTCGGTCCCGCACATATCACATATGTGCCCCTACTCCGTTTTGCTTGAGTCAAGAAACCTCTGTGTATGACTCTAAAGAATCGTCAATACGCCGGCAGTAGGTGATGATCATATCAAACACCCACAAGCTGCAAGCGGTCAGCTAAACGTAACAGCCACCCTGGTATTAAGCGCTCAGAAGATCAACAAGCAAGCTTGTACATTCTCCTGTGAATCCAAACAGTAACACTCCCGTACAGTCCGGTCTCGTCGTCTGATATGTCGTATATCTCGCCTAGGGGTGGTAAACGTCAGACCCCAGTAGCTTGATAAGTCGTGTCGATATGAGGTCTATAACAGTTCGAGAAACTACTGATAACACTTACCAGTAAATCTCAGCAACCCTGGCCAGGGATTTCCGGTTATAGCCAATCGAACACAGCACAACATCAACTCCCTATACCGGGAAAGACGAATCCCCTCCTATCGCTCATTGCCTCCATGTGATTCGGGACTGTACCCAAAAGCCATCTTTTTGCACGCCCTCTTGGACGTGGTATGATGGAAATCAAAGCACAGTGGGAATCACACAAGACTCTATGACGATCTCGGGTCAACAGACTACTCTGTACCAGTGTCACCGGAGAACTGCCATCTGACGTGAGGTATAATACCATCTGGGAGTTCTCGGCGAGTCCGTCCAGTGTACCCAGTCTCCACTGAGCACCCGTACACCATACTTGATGTCAAACACCGATGGATATGGGATCATCCATCACCCATCATATGGCTCAAGATGTGTATACACTAGTCTACTCTGGTGTATCGATGCCCTGTCTCGATACACCCTCGACTAGGAACAGTTATAGGATATACTCGTCGACTACCGTGGCCCCACTAGTATGATCTCATCATAGTCCCAGTAGTCGAGTACATATCCTAAGGGCTTTATCAACATGTAACATAGAGACAATCAGAATACATGTTAAGATAAAGTACAACCAGATAGCATACTATCATGTCGAGCAAGAAAGTCCTCCCTATATATGTCCTAGCATCCACTACAATATACATCGTATGTACAGTAATGGCCTCTAGGGCATACATATAACTAACAGACTTGAATCATATTCAAGTTAGATTAATCAGACTCAAATCCGAGTCAGACAATCAGGGATGTGAATCGAAGTCTTATAATTGCTAGGGTCCTTGGGGTAATTTATCAAACTTGAGGGGGGTTTTATGTAAAAATACTTTTTATACTTTTCAAAATATACCTCAAGTATTTATTACTCGTCTTTAGAGTTGTAATGAGGGTGGATTTTATATTGTGACATTTCTAGTGAGAATATCCTAGTTTTAGGTATTTATCTGTAATATTGATTATTTGAAGTTCATGGTATTTTAGTGTAAAATTAAGTATTATGATTTTTAGGAAAAGGTGGAAAATTTATATTATAATAAAATATATATTTAAATGATAAATATACATATGTTTATACAAAAATAATTTTAATAAATATTTTATATTCCAAAAATCTCATTTTCTTAAGATGTCGTATTTTAAACCTTTCGAGACCGAATGCTCTTTGCGGAGGTCTGAATCTCGTACTACTAGCCCGAGGGTGCACGATAAACCGTACTATCCCTAACGGGTTCCCCAAAGGTGGGTTGTAGCGGCGCTTTACAAAGATTGTAAAATACTAATCCTTTAGAAAACGGTTTTTATAAAGTAAAAGGTATTTATTTGCAAAGTGTAATTTTCCGTATTTTAGATTCTAGGGTTTCTTAAGTCAACTAGCCTATTTCTAAATGGTCTAAATGACAGGTCGTTAGAAGACTCAAATTGCCTCTTCACCGCCAATTGTGGCCAGGTAAGTACAAGTGAGGAAGGAGGGATTCGCTCACGAATCGTGAGACGGGCCTTTTAAAGTTACTTTTGCTCACTTGTCTAGCCTAGACACCACAAAGTCAGGTTTAGATAAACGATCGATGTCCACAACTTATCGTATTTTCCTAATACGAGGTATTTATTTAAAAGTGTATCAAATCTAAAACTTTTAAGAATAGTTTTATTAAGAATATGGTATTTTAATGAAAGTTTCGTTTTATCGTATTCTAAGTTTTGATGATATCGTTTAGGGTTGTATTTGCGTGTGTGTGGAGGTAGGTCATTACCTCGTGCTCTACTTTAAATGTATAGCAAAGTTAATGGTTAAATGTGAAATCGAAACATGATGGTATTAAAGTGAAAAAATACGGTAAATTGGAAAGATTATCATTTCATGTGAGAAAACTTGTTCAAATTGATTTTTAAAAGTTTAATAGTCAAGATAAAGATGTTTAGGCATGAATGTATTGATTGGAAATGAGATTTTATAGAAAACCAAGTCGGAAATCGGATTTGTTCCGATTCCGTCGGGTTTCGTAATTTCGTATTTTAGAGAGATAGAAAGGGGGATAGAATGGGAGTTACGGGTTTCGATTAGGTAAAGGAATATAGGGGAAACTAGAGGGGTTGTCGAGGCGTTGTTTTGTCGCCGGTTGTTCCTCAAAACGTCGCCGGAATTCCTGCCGGAATTTCGTCAGAGCTTCGCCGTGAACTTGTTTCAAAGTACACCCTTATTGGAAAATTTTGAGAGAGTGAGGCTAGGGTTTTGGGATGAAAGGGTAGAGGGTAGGGGGTGTATTTATAGAGTAGACTATGGTAGGGTAGGTGAAAGGTTTTTATTTTTAAAAAATGTAAAAATTATAGAAAAATCATTAAAAATTAGAGTAAATAGGGTGTATTTAACTCTCGAGAACCGATCTAAATAAATGGTGTGTGCAGGGGGTTAAGGAATGCCAAGAGCCACAATTTTCGTTTTGGGGACTCGGTCGTCCGGCCGATCCCGGCCGAGTCCGGTGGTCGATGGGTGGGGGATCGTCTGACGTGGCTCCTGGTATTTTTACTTTTTAGGATTTAGTTCAACTTTTGGGAGTTATGGCCTGTGGACTGTTGGGCTTCCAAGAAATTTAAAACAAAAATAATATAAAAATAATGTGGGGCAGGGAATTTGAACTCTGATGGCTTGGTTCAGCAGTGCAAGGTATTACCAAAGAGCTACAAGCTCTTGCTTGTAATTATTGTGGGAAAATAATTACTTAAAGTGGTAACAGCAACATTAAATACCCCAAGTATACTTCAAATTTAAATGAATTTTATATATACAAAAATTGCAGTTGTTACACTCTGTGTGGGACTCTAAAGACTCGTCAATACGCTGGCAGTGGGTTTAACCACAAGCACGTCAGCGGCACTAGCTGTACATAACGGCTACCCAGGTATTGAGCGAAAGGGAGGCCGACGAGCAAACTCATCCTGAAACCCCTACTGAGCCTGACAGTGACAATATCCGTATAGTCCGGTCCGTTCGTCTATGAGTATCGCATATCGAGTCTAGGGGGTGGATAAAGTCAGACCCCTAATAACTTGACATTCAGTGTCGGTATGAAACCTATCACCACCTGAGAAACTACCGATCCTAGATCAGTAATTCTCGACTACCTTGGCCAAGGATTTCTGGTGATGGTCATCCGTGCACTCCGCGACATCAACCCCCAATACCGGGAGAGTCGAATCCCCTGACGATCCGCTCACTGCCTCCATGTGGCTCGGGACTGTACCCAACTAAAACATGTTTGCACGACTCCTTTGAGCCGTGGTAGGGTAGTAATCAAAGCACAGCGGGAACTCACACGAGACAAATATCGATCTCAGGTCAATAGACTAACCTGTATACATGTCACTTGGGAACTGCTATCTGACAATAGGTATAATACCAACTAGCATGTTCCCGACGAGTCCGTCCGGTGTACTCATAACCTAATGAGCACATGTATACATCTTAGGTGAACCAACTAACACCAATGGCTTGTGAGACCGACCACCGCCCCTCGTCGGGGTGTCGATCAGTATACACTAGTCTACTCTTAGAGTATCGATGCCCAGTCTCGAAACTCCCATGACTAGGGACATTTTAAGGATGTGCTTATAGACCACCCAGCTCCCACGTATATGATCGCCATCATAATGCTGGTAGTCAAGCATGAATCACATAGGCTCTATCAACATGTAATAGTGATCTGTAATGTCACTTGAAGCATGTACACGATGATCAAGACAAACCAGATAGCATACTATCATCTCGAGTAAGACTGTTCTACCGGTATAGGTCCTCCCTCAATCATTGCAATCACGTGCCTGCGATCCAATAATACTTGAAGGTACTACAGCCAACACTTAGCACTCTAGATTTTTTTAAATTGCATACTTGATGCTTATATAAACCTAGTAAAGGTGCTAAGACATACTTTTATATATCCCCAGTGTAAGCCGTCACACGATTACTTGGTTGTCTGATCGGATGAAGGAACTTCCATGAGCATTAGCTCAGGGCTGGCGGGAGCCCTATTATCATTGCTATTGTTTGAGGCATATCAGAGCTAATTTCTCATGAAAATTCAAAGACGAATCATTACAACTTTTGTTGTTTGAAGCTGTCCATGCTTCGGATCCTTTAATTTATGCTCAAAAAAGAGCCCGTCTGAAAGAAATAAATCCGGAAGCGGATTCTTGGATTAATAAAAGTTTAGGGAGATACGAAGATCGTTGGGCGTTATGTAAGAACGGCGGTAAAAGATTTTGTATTATGATTACAAATTGCTCCGAGAGGTTTAATGGTGTTCTTAAAGGACCCGTGCATTACCTATACAGGCATTAATTGCTAGAACTTTCTACCATCTGAACACGTACTTCGTCACTCGTCGTGAAGCAGCGGGAAAATGGGACAAACTGTTCACTCCGAGAAATGAAAGCATATTGACAAAAATAAATGCCGATACGACATATTGCCAATTTCGTCGATTCTCTAAGTATCGTTGGGAAGTGGTAGATAATAATGGAATGACGTATGATGTCGATATAGATGATGATGGATTTCACTGCAGTTGTAATATACCTTTACTACAAGAGCTTCTACGAGCTTCTGGGGGAGCAAATCTAGCATACGAGCACAAATGCGCCACATGGTATTTAGCGGGATATTATCGAGAATCATATGCCCATGTATTTAGCCATGTTCCAGATCAACGACATTGGGAGGAATATCGTGGGCCATGTATATTCCCATCCAGCAATACGAGAAAGAAAGGCAGGCCACCAAGTTGTTGTATCAGGATGTTATGGATGAAGGGCGCGAAGGGGTAAAATAACATAACAGGTGCAACAATTGCAAAACCTATGGTCATAAAAAATCACGATGTCCTAACCTTCCACCTCAACTTCAGAATCAACCGCAATAATGTATTGTAGCATATATTCAGTTATATGCTCAGTGATGTACTGTATCTTATAATCAGTATTGTATTGTGTCGCTTGATGTATTGTATCATATATTCAGTTACGTATTGTGTTCGTTGATTTATTGTATCATATCTCCAGTTACGTATTGTGTTCGTTCGATATATTGTATTTTATCTACAATTACGTATTGTATTCGTTGATGTATAATTGGTACTTATTTTCGAATTGTTAATTTTGGCAGATATTGTATCAATGGACTCTGGACCTGTAGATCCGTCTGTTTTATACATGTCGGACCGATATCGGACGACGACATGCGTGACGGTAAGAAATTAACTCAGTTTAATATAATACTTGTACTTGCTTCTAATTATATATTTCTAACAAGTTTGTTTATTTAATATGCAGGAGAACGTCATTTTGATATGTACTGCTCACTTATAGCAGGTTAGGTTATGGGCGATTGGCGATGCACGTGTGCATGCTGAGTTAGCATGTGCGGGATTTCTTCACTACTCGAAAATTGACTACATTTGTCTCGACCATTCTCTAATTACAGCATTAGCCGAGCGGTAGCGGCCCGAGACCTACACATTTCATTTGCCCGTGGAGGAGATGACGATCACCCTTCAGGATGACCTAGAGATGACGAGGCTAGACCTTCTAGAACTACGGACCAATCTGAACCCTCGTAGCCAGCTACACAACCGGAGGATATACCTGGTCTATCGCAGAGTCGTAGAGGTAAATTTAGGATTCCACGCGCATTTTCATGCTTGCTTTGACGCTCTCTTTTGTACTTGTTTTTATCGTATCTAGTCATTACTGCATCAAGACACTTGTATATTCCTTGACTTTAGAGATATAAGATGGTGTATATATTTCGGTTTCGAACTCGTATGGATTCGGCTTCGCTTTATTTATATTTAGTGTTTATTGCTTTCCGTTTGTTGTTATTCGCGTTTAGGCGTCGTATATTTTGCGTAGATTGTGTCTCCGCTGTGTTGGCGTCAAATTAGCTACCGTGTAGGGATGTGTTTATTTTATTGATCTTGTACAGGAATTTTAGTCAAAATTTACAAAGGAGGTGTTGTCCGTTTGTTAATTCGTTTTGTAGATTATCAAGTGTTCAATTTGTATTATTGAGTGGTTCTAGGCTTCAAAATTTACAAAGGGATGTAAGTGGAGTGATATTTCAGCAGCGGTGAATGAACTGCTACCGAAATATATTTTTAACAAGGTGGCTGGATAATATTTCAGTAGCAGTTCATTCAGTTTTAATCCGCACTTTGAAAGTGTAGGTTACAACTTAGCTCTACAAGAAAGCCAAGTTATAATCCGCACTTTGCAAGTGCGGATTATAGTTGGGTGTGACCAAGCCCAAGTTAAGACGTGCCCTCTCGCTCAACTTCAATTCCTATGTGGTGTCTGATGTCATCGATGTGACCCTAACTTGCTATTTCCCTAGATAGTTTTAAAACCTATCTAAATCCCTAATTAATTCTAAAATCTTGCTAAATCGCAAATTTTATCTGCGGAGGTTTTTTTTGTAAATTTGGGAAAATATTCGGACTTTGAGGCGAAAGCAACCTTTCTTTTTTAAGGATAAGGATATTCTGGTCTTGACTCTGATATTCTTTTTTTTTTTTCACTTCAAGGATAATAAATTGTCTATTTTGACTTGTGTCTTTTTTATGGTTGGATAATTATTTTAGGGCAAATTATAAAAGATGTGTATTTTCTGGCAACAAATTCTTTTTTTTAATCTGCTTTAGAAACAGAGGTTAATGGGACTATGAACATTCGCAATTAATTTAGTTGTGAACCTTCACTTGCCCCTTGGATTGTGTCGGTGTAGAACCCCATCTTTGGGGTTGTGACATGCATAGCGTCATTTTCCTTACAAAAAAACCAAGCGAATACATACTATATAATTATGATATTTGTTAATCTTTACTCTTTCTTTTTCTAAAATCAAGAATGTTATAAATGTGAAATCCCTGATCTAATCATATGATAGCCTTTATTAATTTTATTTTAGGACCAATTTGAAACTTCGTATTTAAAATGCATTGGTACCAGATTCTTACTCCAAAAGATATTAAACCTATATCTTTGTATTTCACTCGGGCAATCAACAATTAAAATAATATGTTATCATTAATCTGTGTCAAATGGAAGATTGTGATTTAGATGTCCAGAATATAAGTTTTTTTTCCAAATTTCTATGGCTCATATATATGTCCAACCATCACAATTTCTGTCTTGAGCTTCATTACATAACAATGAGGCTTTCCACAAAGATTTGTTTTCAGCAAAGATGATGGACGTGGTCACCTCAAACTTTACTATAAAAAAGAGTTTGAATAACATAACAAAAATAAAAAGTTACAAGTATCACATAAGTAATGCGATTTTTACAACAGCATATATATATATATATATATATATATATATATATATATTAGGTCTTCGTCATGTTGTTATTTTTTTTTCTCCAAAAAGAAGAGAGAGAGAGTAGAAAGAGATAATTTTTTATGATGCAGACTTCTTTGAAGGTGAAGGATTTTTTTTTTTTAAATTTCATTAGAAAAATGACGAAAGACATTCTAGATATATACTATCATCTTGCCAATAATTTTTCTTATTTTTTTTCTTTCTCGGAGAAAATTTAGAAAATGAGAAAATTTCTAAATGAGAAAGCGGATGAAAGTCGTTACTTTCTTTGTTTGGTATTTAGAAAGTGGATGGAGATTGTTCAAATGATTATCGCTTTCTCTCTTGAAATTCGCTTTTTTTCCTTTGTAAAATTGGCTCTCTCTCATGAAATTGAGCAAAATCTCTCCCTTGCTGAATTGTTTAATTGTTTAATGTATTTATCATAGATTTTGGTACAATTAACAGATGATTATCACGGTTTTAATATAGATTTTTCTTTCTTTTCATTGCCACATGATCTCCAAATCAATTTTTTCCTATTTTCTTTTGGGTTATATACCATCCTAAAAATAAGTTATTTCCAAAAATCATCCCGAAAGATTCGATATATCAAATATCACCCCGAAAAGTTATAACTTGTCTAAAAAGGCCTCTATAGCTAGTGTTAACCAGCATCTTTTTGGCATATTACTTTAAAGTTACTTTGAACTGTTTAGGTTAGTAAAATACGAAAATAACCCTTGAAAATTCATCTTTTTCCTTTTTTCCCTAATGATTAGGGTTTGGATGTTGTCATAATTTCAAAATTAAGGTTTAAGTTTGGAGAAAAATCGAAGTATTGAACTTCCATATGTACAAATTAAACTTATTACTAAAATAAAAAATAACTCAAATAAGTTTATACATGCAAAGAAAAGTAAACACCTAAGCCTCAATAATTAAAACAAGAGAAAAGAAAATCCTAAATTTCGAAAATGGGTGAAGAAATGAGTTTTAACATGAAGGAAGAAAGGATTAAAGATCAACTGATGACACAAGTTATTAGACTTGAATCGATATATACAAAGGAATTTTAATGGATCTTTAGGTTTTCTTTTGTGAATGTAAAATGAAGAAGTGGGTTTGACATAAATGAAGAAAGAATTAATGTTGTTGAAGAAGAAGACACGTTCTCTCCTCTTTTATGTTAATTTTATGTTAACTTCATCCAAGTCAGTTTAACTCAACCCTATGAGCCTAAGTTAGATAGATTTAACGGAAATAAGTAACAGAGGGAGGTTTTTGGATAACGGATAATTTTGGGATGATATTTGAAATATCGAATATTTTGGGATGATTTTTGAAAATAGCTTAATTTGTGGGGTTGGTAACACTTTTCTTAATGACTAAATAAACAACTTTAACTACTTCATTTATGTTCTACTATCTTACTACTTTCTTAATCTGTTTTTTCTTTCCAATTGCAAAATATGCCCCGCAAAGAAACAACCCCCTACCACCCCACCCCACCCCCGGAAAAGAAAACAACTTGGCGAGGCCTACCGTTTTACTAAAATAATATATACATGTTCGTTGCACGTTAGGAATATCGGAGTTTATTCTTCTGTGGAGTTGGTGACAATTGTTTGGCTTGGGCGTTATCTAAAACTCTATAATATTGTTTTGTGATTATCTAACTCCAAAAATATTTCCACCACTTTTTGAGAGTTCTAACGCCTTGGATTGGATTAAAGTTTTTGAAACTTCGGTTATCTTAACTTTAGATTTAGATTATTCGAGTTTTCTGCGCTCCAAAATGAAAGCCATAAGGGTCACAAATGCTTCTGTATAAGCTAGAATATTTGTTGGTTTATAAACCTAGGACTTCACTAACAATGCCCTCAACTTCACAGCTGTGAATCTACCAAAATTAATCAAAGGCTCCAAAAAAAATTCACTGTCATCCACTAACAAAAGATAAAATGTTCCAGAACTATTTTTAGTCCACAAAGCCTACCTGTACCTTTCACATACACCAAAAAAGAGAGTTTTTTCCCCCCTCCTCTTTCTAAATTCATAGTGATACATTATACAGAAACTTTGCTATGTTTATCCCACAGATTATGTAAGGCTAAACTTTCTAAATTGATAGGGCTAGAAGCAGCAATCACATTTAATGAATATTTTCTTGTTTAAAGTCCATCATTTAGACCTATGTAACAACGAGTACACATTGGGAAAAAAAATAACTCCTGTGAAAGGGAAAAAGAGGAACTTGCTTCTAGAAACTTAGCCTCGGAAACCGTGACCACCAGAGTTGTGAGCTCGGCCACGAGGCGCATAACCTCGACCCCGTGAACCTGCATCGAAGCCTGCTCGTTGTCCGTATGATTCAATGTTAACGTTTAGTGAGCCCGCATCAAAGCCTGCTCGTTGTCCATATGATTCGGTGTTAACATTTGGTGGGCTGGGAACGCTGGTTGGGCCACCGCTGTGCTGATTGATTTTTGAGGTTGCCAGTTGGTATTGGTGATGGCGAGCCTGTGATTCCTTGCGAAGGATCTCCTCTCTGCGTGCAGCTTGATGAGCTCTTAACGCCAGCAGATGCTCCTGATGCTTGGTGTTGATCTCGATTAATCTCTGGCACAAGAAGGAAAGATAACCATGAGCAGGTGGTTAGCAAACTTAAAAGCTGAAACCGTGAACTAAAAATGCAGGTATTGTAACCGTCGTGGGATCCACGAACCATTCATTATGTATACAACCACATGGTGTAGATAGGTCTCAGAAGATAGAGGGAGTTTCAGCATTCACTGAATGCTCATCTATGCATCTATGCTTGCTACTATGAGAAAAATTAGCACCTCAAACTCATCCAAAGCCTCACCCATTCAAAAATAGCAAAATGCATTCTTTACTGAAGGCGGCCATATTAGGTGACGATTTATTTTGGGGGTGAAAATAGTAAATAAATAGTTACTGTTTTAAACTTTAAGGAGAGCCCACTTGGATCCTAAATTAAGTGATATAACCAGAGCACATTTATGTCAGTTTTTTCCTCAATTGGCACATCAAAAGCACATGCTTTCAGACCCTACAGAAAGATTAGGATAATAACGACCTGTAATTGATCTTACCGCCAAATGTCTACCATTTTCGGTGTCCTCTGCATCTTGGTGTTCATTGCTTAGCTCCATAATGTCTTGAATGAATGTCTGCTCAAGACTTTCAAAAAGTTTGTGGAGGAGCGTTGTCCTCATAGCCTGATCCTGTCTTGGCCTGAGGAGCTTGAGCTCTTTGCTCTTTGCTGGCTTCACTCTCCAAACCTAGTTTGGATCTGGCCTTTGATCCTGATAGGAAGATCTTGACGGGTCACTCCTTGACCTGTATCCAAATAGGAATGGTATACATGAACATATATATCCAAGGCACTTCCATGATATTAAATGCTTTGCTAGTATCCATATGGTGATTAATTTATCAGACAATATACGTTCATTACATATAGAATCTCTTACAAACCTATGGAACAGAAATATTAATAAGGAACAAGAAATACATGACAATTGAGCCCATATGATCTAACTTTGAGACTGGTTCCAAACACAAATCTTGTAATACCTACTTCGATAAAATAAAGAAAAGGTGGAGAATTGGAAGCAATTTTTTTAACAAGAAATGAGTTATTTTCCCGTCTAGGCACCTTGATCCCACCTAGGCACGCTTAATTCCCACCTGACAAGCCGACTCACTTAAGAAGCGGCTAAGCTCTTCGACTACTTAAATTCAGTATGTAACCCCCAGATTGAAGTAACATGCGACTACTTTCATTTAGGCATCAACTCAGACTGCTGCCTAAAACATTGTGAATCAAGACAAGATCAAGGTGGTGAATGGTTGATTTGTTTGAAACCCTTGTCCAGACAGACAAATCCAACACTTTTACGAAAAAAATTAAAAATACACCCAACCCCACCGGACGTTCCAAAGTTAAACACGGGGCATGTTAGCTCCTATAGTTTCTTCAATAACTCCAGTTTCCTCTTTCAAGAACTGAGTGTTTGATCGATGAACAAAACACGATCAACCCTTAGTTTGATTTGCTTATAACTATTATCTTTTCTTTTTCTGGAAAGCCAAATCTTTTTCCAAAATAAGGCCAACCCCATTGAACGCATCGTCCAAACTAAAAGCAAAGATCTTTTATTGTCTATAGCTTCCTACTTTAAAGCTCTTCCAAGTTCCCCAACTTAAATATGTTTAAATTCGGTCAATCTCAAATGGTAAGATATATGGTCATTAGCCTATTTCAGCGGAAGACTACTGAATTGGAGCACTTTTTCCTATGGTTTTCTCTTTTTCACACTTGAGCTAGACTGGCAAAGGAAAGCTTAAGTTCGGAAGTTTATACGGAAACAAGCCTTGTCAACCAAATCAGCTGCTTGAAATTGTTAAGGGGTGGAAAGATCAAACTAGGCTATGCTGGTTTGAGGTTCATTAAAATTCAATGAAACCTAGTTAGCACAATTCAGCTCATTACGCTTGCACTATAATAAGAGTAAATGAGAAGCAAGGTAATTGCGTGTGCGCTCTCTCTCGCATGCGTGTGTGCACGTGGGTGTGCGCGCACGCGTGTGTATGTAAACAAATTATTGGTTAGGTGCGCATATGCAGATACAGCAAAAAGGAAAAGGTAAGACTGGACTAAGAGAAGATGATCAGTAGTGTCAAGGACGACGGAGAAGAAGGTAAAAGTAGGATAGCAAGGACAGCTGTAATATTTGTCAAAGAATTCCAGACGAGCTTTTTCTGTTGCTGACCAGATGATAGGCAAGCAAGACATTTATAGAGTCTATCCAGAATATTTGAAGAAAGACTTATTATTTTCTCCCTGTACCCTAGAAAAATTACCAATAAGTTCAAATTAACCCCATTTTTGCTATTCTTCAAGATCCCCCCCCCCCCAACAAAAAAAAAGGGAAAAAATCATTAAAGATTCCTAACCTTCCCAAGTAGGCGAAGGAATTGCTGTTATTTCAGTAAAAGTATTACCTAATGCATCGGGAGACATTAAAAGATTTTCAGAAGCTTAAATTCAACCTAAATTCCATTAAAAAAATAGTGGTGTATAGTCTTGGTGGTCACTGACATATTTTTGGTCAAGGTTGTAAAAAAGGCTAGGCGGTTGGGATACCGCCTAGTGCCTAGCACCGAGGAAGGCACTAAAGTGCCTCATAAGCGGTTTTAGTATTTATAGTTAAATATGTTTAAGAGTTGAGAGATGAGGTTTTCTATTTAGAAAAATAATAAATTTGGGATATCTTTTTTGTTATGCATTATTTTTTGTCAAGGGAGGACAAAACATACCAAATCCAACCATTTGCAATAAAAAGGTCAAATGCTTAAGTGGGTTCGCTTGCCTAAGCGCCCGCCGTGGCCCCCACCTAGGTGGATCAGATCGCCTAGGCTCCGCTTAATTCAACCACTTGCGCTTATTGAAAAAGTGAAGCGGTCTTGTACCTATTCCTCTTAAACGGACGCCTAGACCGCTTTTTATAATACTATTTTTGGTCCAAAAAGCACCAATGAGGTAGTATTTGTTTTTTCCCCAGTTGCAAAGAAGAAAATCTTAATTCATATAGATTCTAAGACGTTCTACAAGGAAGATGACAGGAAATTTGAGTGAGACTGTTAAACTAGCGCATTCAAGACTTTTAGCAACTGTTACAACAAGCTCAGAAGATAAATGGTACATAGAATAATATAGAATTTATTGGATGGGGTGATCATGAATGAAATGCACTGCATAGAGAATTTTCAAAACCAGATATGCAATATCTTGCCTTCTTTGTAGATCTGAGATGGCATAACATTTGATCCCTTTGGTCCATCACTATTCCACTGCCATTGTCCCTCTGCTTTTGAAGACGAATATTGATGTTCATTAGCCTGCAAAGCATCCTCTCTCCCCCGATAGGGACCCATTCCTGAATTATGTTGCAATCTGTGGGCTTGTGCATGACACATTTGAGCGGAATCAGGATACTGGTCTTGTCTACTCATTTTTTGCACCCAGCCTCTTTACCTATAATTGATGAAACTCGACTAATTTCATTTATCATGCGGACATATCCATCTCGCAGTTTATTACCTATAAACTAGCAATGAAAAGTACACTAATTAAACATAAAAGAGATAAAGCGATACTTGTAGCATCAAAGAAAGCATATAATATAACTACATGTTTTCAGTGTGCGAAAGGTCCAGGTTCTCAATAAAATGATGGCTTAATACATGGTTATAAAACTATCACAAAACAATTCACACTATATACCAAATAATCTAAGTCATCCGACATGTTAGACTCTTTACCATTAGACTAAGTAACATTTCTTCTGATAGACTGTATGAGTGTATATTGTATGTGCCAAAATGCAATGTTAACAATAATAGGTAATGGTTAGTGTAGGAAAAAAGTCTGCAGTGAAAAACTGCTTGCAGGATAAGGACCAACTAGCCTTTGCAGCCAACAGTTTACTTTTGGCAAGAGCTAATTTCATTAAGCTAATAATTTGAGTAGCACTATTGATGATTATTGTAAATCATCAGGTGGCAGTGAAATTCAAGAATTTTATAGTAAAATTTGATGCAGGGATACATTCAAGAATAAAAAAGAATCAACTGCAGGCTGAATGGATGAAGGAGGGTAGGCCATCTTGTTCCGGTTTCTTATAGGTACCGATTTATGCTTTAGGCAACTGTTGGGTCCTTCAAAGAATTGGCAATGTAAGTAATGAAAATACCTTAAATCTTTCTTTGAAGGGTAAAAGAAATTGTAGTGGCATTCATCTATATTCAAAGAATATGGAAATCCAAGAGACTAGTGATGTTCTTGGAATTAAAGATCTCATGTCTCAGACAAGAACTGTTTGGGCAGCAACCTGCTAAAGTTTTTCTCCGGAAAGATTGCATTTTTTATCGAGATGTTACATATATCACTTAAAAGTTCCTTGATGTGTCAAAAATGACAACTGAAAAATTCATGCTAGCTTTTTTTATTTTGGAGGGGCTTGAGGTGTCTGCTCAGCCTGCTCCTTTTTAACCTTTTAACCAAATTGACTAGGTGGCAATAGGTTAGTCCTCAAACAGCAATAACGAGCTGTTTCTCGCTACATAGTAGTGCTAACTGCTATTATGTATGAGAGGGAGTAATTATATCATTTTTGCATTCTGTTCAGCTTATTTCTCCTGCCTTCAATGTTTTTTCTTCCATACAAAAAGTTGCCATCTTAGGCTGCAGGTTTTGGTCATATAGAAGACCCTCTAGGGCTGTTTGGTTGCCATATTAGACATGAAGAGAGAGAAAAACAGCACTGGATCCTTCTTTTAGTGACCAGCTACTTCATCATAACTAAATTTGTGACCAGAGTTTTAACTGCGAAAGGCAATAAGCAATGCTGCAAGAGCGGTAAACATGATACGTGAGAAATGTTTCTAAAAGGTCTTGATAAAATTTAAAAAGAATATATAAGTGTAATTGGTCTACATATAGGTGAAATATGGTAAAAAGCACAAAACTTGCAGCAGCATATGCAAAAAATTGTAGAAATATGGTGCACTCATAATGACGGACTAAAGATAAAGCATTCCCAGTTCCTGAATAACATGGATGAAGCTTAAAATAGAAGTTTAAAATCATCATCGGCATAGGAGCTGGTGTATTTAGGAATCTTACATGTATAGACTCGCAGTTGCACTTTGAAAAAGTGTATGTTCAATATGAGAGAGATTGTTTACATTATTTGTTTCCAATAGAAAAGAAAGCGAAAAAAGGTGAGATATTTTTTTATGAACATTCTCTAAACTTGTCTTCTCCAATCTAGCGAAAATAAAAGAATGTTCAAAGAGTGAGAAAGTCTTCAAATCTTGCCCGCGGCTCACAAATCTTATGTGCATCCTATCAGATCTCAGACAACCTTCCTTTTCTTGAGTTATTATGACAAAGGTGATGGAAGTAGGAGAGATAAAGAATGCAAATTGCGGAATAAAATTGCACTCCTTTGATAAAAGATAACTCAAGCACTCTTTATTTAACAATAGTATTTGTTCCTACAAAATACAAAACACTCTTTTATCACACTAGTATTTCAACACCTTTCTCTTAACCCTCTCTATTCTCTTTTCCTCTGTGTTTGCTTTCTCACAAACTTTGCTTAATTATGCTTTACACGGTGCTATCAATTTATAGGCTAAAGACAACACTATTCAACATCTTAAAACTTATTTTTTAATATCCTTTCTAAGAGGTGCAACCCATGTGTTAATTTCCTAGACATGTGAGCATGGGTAGTTTGTAGGAGCAGCAGCCCACATGAAATTAATTTGTGGGACTTTTCAACTTTGGTAGGTGGTTGTAGGTGAGGAGGGGTAGGTGGTTTATGATAAAACCAAAATTATCTTCAAGACCCCCCCTCCAATTTTGTTTTATCATGCCAAGTTATTTTTTCAATCTTTCGTGAGCTTCGGTCTTCAAAGTTTTGGTAAAAATGTCTGCAACTTGATCTTCCGTCCGACGGTATACCGGCTTCACATTTCTTTCTTTTATTTGATGGCTGAGAAAATGATCCCTTGTCTCAATGTGCTTGCTCCTTCCATACACTACTAGATTCTTCGCAAGTGTTGTCGCCGACTTGTTGTCAATATTTATCTCTTTCGTTCTTCTTGTGGATGATATAACTCCTTCATCAGGTTTCGAAGCCATATTACCTGACAGGCACACGATACTGTTGTAAGTATTCTGCTTCACAGAATGAGAGGACGACGACTGACTGCTTCTTTGAGGACCATGAAAATGCTGCAGACTCATTGTTGAAAACATACATGAATGTGCTCTTTCTTTCATCTGGATCACGACCGTAATCGCTGCCGATGTAACTTACCAGCTTCATATATGTACTTTGTGTATAGAGTAAACCATGATCAATACTTCCTTTCACGTACCTTAGAATTCTTTTGGCCGCCGTGAAATATTCATGTTTAGGTTCCTCCATATATCTATTGCCAATCGAACGGCATACATAATATCGAACCTTGTGATAGTCAAGTATCGCAAACTCCCGACTAAACTTTTATACGTCGGATCAACCGGTTTACCTGGTGAGTCTCTCCGGAGCTTCATACATGTCTCTGCTGGTGTTCCAACTGGCTTACAATTGCTCATATTGAATTTCATAAGGATCTGGTTTGCGTATTTTTTTTGCGAGATGAAAATGTCGTTCTCGGATTGTATCACCTCCACGCCAAGAAAGTAGGACATCTCTCAGATGTCGATCATCTCGAACTCATTGATCACGGTCTTCTTGAAGTCGTCAAATATCTTCGGATTGTTGCCGGTGAAGATCATATCATCTACATAATGACATACGATCATAATATCGACATCATTATGTTGGGTGTACAACGTATACTCATATGGGCTTTTCTGAAAGTCGTTCTCCTGGAAATACGTATCGATTCTCGTATTCTATACTACGCCTGCCTCAGACCGTACAGCGCCTTCTTCAACTTGTGCACTTTGTCTTCTTAATCTCGCTTGATATATCTCGGCGATTGTTCAATGTATACTTCTTCCAAGTAACCATTGAAGAACGCTGACTTCATATCCATCTGGTATATCTTCCACTAGTTTTATGCTGCCAGTACGATGATAAGCCTGATGATGTCGATTCTTACGACAGGTGCATACACTTCTTCATAATCAATACCTTGTCGCTGACTATAGCCTTTAGCTACTAGTCCCGCCTTGTATTTGTCGACTTTGCCTTCTTGATTGGTTTTTATTTTGTACACCAATTTCACACCAATGGGTTTGTGGCCTTCGGACAGAACAGTGAGCTCACATGTATCATTCTTTCATATCGCCTTAATTTCGTCGTCCATCGTCTTTTGCCACTTTTCTTCTTGAGCGACGTCTTCAAAAGTGACAGGATCACATTCTGCAAGTAAACAGAATAATGTAAAATCTTCCACCAGCTTAATAGGTTTTGTATCATCATACAGACGCCGCAGACTTTTCACCCTTCTACGAGCTTCCTTCAGTTGAACTTGAAGAGGATGTTGCCGGTGTTGATGTGGTTGTCACTGGAGTTGGCGTAGTTGGTAGGGTTTGATTTGGATTTTCAATTTTCTCGAACTCTTCATCTTTATCTTCAAAGAATAAGCTTTCGGTGCTTCTCTCTTCATCACTCCATCTCCAGTAATCTTTTTCGTCAAACTCTACATCTCTAAAGATAATAATTTTCTTCGAGATTGGATTCTAGAGTTTGTATGCTTTGGTTCTTTTGTGGTAATCGACGAAAATGCATTTCTCTCCTCGATCATCGAATTTATTTCTCCGTTGTTCCAGGATATGTGCATATGCAATGCACCCGAATACCTTCAGATGGTTTGCACTTGATTTGAGATTGCTCCATGTCTCCAATGGTATCATGAACTTGACACTCTTTGTTGAACAGCGGTTGAGAAGATACACTGCATAATCTACGGTTTCGGCCCAGAAAGTCTTTGGCAGGTACTTGGTCTTAAGCATGCTTCTCGCCATGTTAGTATTGTATGGTTCTTCCGCTCCGCTATGCCAATCTGTTGTGGAGTGTAGGTAGCAGTGAGTTGATGGATTATCCCGTGCTGATTGTTGAACTCTTCGAACACTTTTGAATTGTACTCGCCACCCCGATCGGATCAGAACGCCTTGATGTGGTGCTCACTTTGGTTCTCCACCATCGCTTTGAACTCTTTGAATTTCTCCAACACCTCTGAATTCTCCTTCAAGAAATAGATCCACGTTTTTTTGCTATAATCATCAATAAAAGTAATGAAGTATCGGTTACCTCCAAGCAAAACAACTTCAAATGGTCCCGTAATATCTGTGTGCATCAGTTCTAACAGCTGTGTTGCTTTTCAAGATTTGCCAATCTCAAAACTTCGTCTGTATTGCTTTCCTCTCATACAGCCTTCGCATAGCTGATATGGCTAGCGATTTAATGTAACCCTTTCACCATCTTCTCTTTCCACAGGAGATTTAGGCCGCTGAATGCCAAATGTCCGAATCATAGATGCCGAAACCAGCACTCATTTTTTATAACAGACTTTAAGCACTTTACAGAATCATGATTAATATTTAAGGTAAGTAGTCTATTTCTAGACATATCCACCTTTGCAATTAATTCATTTCCACTCTTGATTGTTAGAGATAAATCTTTAAGACGAATATCATAACCTTTTTCAACAATCTGTCATATGCTTATAATATTGTTACGGAGCGCATTAATATAGTAAACATCAGAGATGTACCTGCTATCTCTGTTCTTCGTCTGGATTATTATGTTGCTTTTGCCTTTGACGACAATTTTTTATTGATCACCAAATGTGACTTCGCCATTCACCGATTCATTCAACTCAGTAAAGAACTCCTTGAAGTCGTGCATATTGTTGCTTGCACCGGAGTCTTAAATACTAAATATTCTGGTGCTTGTTGTCACCATCCTTGTATGCTAGTAAGACAGCTGAGTTTTCGAACTCATTCTCCTTTGCATAATTGCTTCTCTCTGTGATATTTTCTTCTGGTTTATAGGTAAAGTCATAGCTAAAGTGAGCGTACTTCTTACAGTTGTAACACTACATGTAAGGTCGATCTGGTTGATAAAATCCTCCTCGGCCTCGGCCTCCACGGCCTCTGCCGTAGATGGTTGATCGTTGACGATCACCTTCACGGTTTTGGTTTTCGTAGTTGTTCTGATACGGTTGCTTGCCACGATCTCTTTGAAAACTTGGACCACCTATATTGCTTCCTCTGCCTCTGTAACCGCATCAGCTTCTTTGAGCGCTTTCACCAATTGTAAACTTGTTTCCCAAAACTTGCTCAAGATTCTCATTTTGATTTATCATGCTCATTCGTTACCCATATGCTTGCAACGAGCTTTGTAATTCATCAATAGAAATTTGGAAAAGATCTTTGGATTCTTCAATAGCAGGAACTGTGCAATTAAATTTCGGAGTTTAATGATGTTAGAATTTTCTCCATAATTCTAATATCATCAACCTCCTCACCATTTTTTCATTTGATTTAAAATGTTTGTCTTTATTAAAATAGTCCGAAACCGTTTCACTATATTTCATCTCCCGAGTTCCGAACTCTACTATCAAAACTTGAAGGCGTACCTTTTTCGCTTTATCGGCGTCTTGATAAGCCTTTTGTAAAATATTCCAGGCTTGTTTGGAGAATTTTGCATTTGAAATTTTCTCGAATGCCAACTCCGCACCTTGATAAATTAAAAATGCTTTCTTGTCCTTTTTTCTTAACTCTCTCAATTCATTCTTCTGTATATTGTTAAGCGCCGCTTCTGCGGACGGCAATTCGGTTTCTGCACTACCGTTTTCGACGAGCTCCCACAACTCTTGTGAACCGAACAATACTTTCATTTGTATGCTCCAGTTGTCGTAGTTTGTTTTCGTCAGCTTCGGAATTTTCGGTTGGATCATATTCGCCATTTTGTCGATTTCGATTGGTCGTGTTTGAACGACCGGCTCTGATACCAATTTGATGAAAGTAGGAGAGATAGAGAATGCAAATTACGGAATGAAATTGCACTCATTTAATAAAAGATGACTCAAACACTCTTTATTTAATAATGGTATTTGTTCCTACAAAATACAAATCACTCTTTTATCACTCCGGTGTTTCAACACCTTTCACTTAACCCTCTCTTCTCTTTTTCTCTACGTTTGCTTTCTCACAAACTTTACTTAATTATGCTTTACACGGTGCTATCAATTTATATGCTAAAGATAACACTATTCAACATCTTAAAACTTATTTAATATCCTTTCTAAGAGGTGCAACCCATGTGTTAATTTCCTAGACATGTGAGCATGGGTAGTTTGTAGGAGCAGCAGCCCACATGAAATTCATTTGTGGGACTTTTCAACTTTGGTAGGTGGTTGTAGGAGGAGGGGTAGGTGGATAATGATAAAAACCAAAATTATCTTCAACAAAAGGGACTATTTGTAAAATTTGGGTTTCCCCTTGTTACAAAAATGGTTGGCCACATGCCACATGGGAGAATTTCCGATTGAATTTCTAAGGGTTTAGGAGATAGAAATCCACAATAGGTTGATTATCATAGGGCCTTTTGCATCCTCCATGGTTGAAAATCCCACAATCTCTAGTTTCTTGAATACAAATAACACTTGACACACAAAAAGCAAGTATTCGAAGTTTCCTTAAAAAGAAAGAAATCTGAAAACTTTGATTTCTTGCTCTCTATTGGCTTCCAACTCACATAAATTTCTCCATATCGCTTCTGTTTCTTTATATAATTCTCAGTCATAAACAAGAACACGCAATCTCTAGTTTCTTGAAAACATACAACACTAGACACACGAGGATATATCCGATAGTTTCTAAAATTAGAACTTGAAAACTTTGATTTCTTGGTCTCTATTGGCTTCCAACTCACATGAATTTCTCCACATCGAGCTTGAACTTCACTCAGATCACTTCCGTTTCCTTAACTGATTCTCAGTCATGAACAAGAAAAACGCAATCTTTCTTCTAAAGAATTCCTTTCTGGCTCGATTCTACCAAATTTACTTCATGATTGCAAGGAGTTCAATGTTTCGCATTACAAAACTTGAAGCAGATTGTTCACATTTTTGCTTCATTCAAAACACCAACCATAAACGCATTTCATGATGAAAAGCGACAGCAATAACAACACCACCATATTTTACCCTAAAGAACTCATTACGCGCCTCAAGAAACGAAACGAAACGAAATGCCGAAACCCTAACCCTAATCTTGCATGAGAGAGAGAGAGGTTAACTGTTACCTGATTTCTGTCGGCGACGATCGCTTTTCCGGCAAGGGGGAATCTCCGGCGACGGCGCCTTCAAATTTGTATATTTCTATCAAAATGGTTCAACTCTGTTTGGGTTTTTGACAGTCGAGGGAGTAATATCCTGTGGGTAAATTACACTAAAATACCCTAAACTATTGATGTTTTCCACTAAAATACCTCCAACAATTTTAATCAAGCGAAAATTACCTTAAAGTAATTATGTCACACTATAATACCCTGACTGTGTCAACCTAGAATTATGTTTTTTTTTTAATTTACCATTTTATTTTTTGCCGTGTCCTTTCCATGAAACAGAAATGCTATAAGAGGTGAGACGTAAAGAATTCTAGAGAAGATAGTTTTTAGGGTTTTTAACTTTATAATTGTATTGAATATCAAAAGTGTATATATAATACACTTTACATGATTGAAAACTAAAATAAAATAAAATAAAATATTTCCTATTTACAAATATCACAAGTTATGAAAAGATCTAAATATCACAAGTTATGGAGAGATCCGCTGCTGCTGCATTTCAATGGGCAGACGTCTGTGTATTCTCTGTTATTGTCGAAGACTCGAGACCAGACGTCTGGCTTTTCTCCTTCAGACGTCTGATTTCGCCCTATTCTTTGGTCAGACGATTGCAGACATCTGGATCACCTTCATGTCTGGATCCTCTGGTAGACGTCTGCGCGTATATCTTCAGACATCTTGATGGAGGTCCTTTTCGGGCCTCCGTCAGATGTTGTCTTCCGTTGATCTCGCGGTGAACTTAGCTGATTATGCTTCGTTGTGTGTGGGTCTCAATGGGTTTTTTTGAGGAAGAGGTGAGGTGAGGGAGTTGTCGCCGAGTACCTGCAAAGAAGTCCCGGGGTGGTTTGGTACCACCAAGGACCCTCCGACGCTCAAGTTAGTGATGAGATCCGAGCAGAGTAACGGCGTAAAAGTGTAAAGAATTGCTTACTTGACCCCTCTGTGATGGGGGTTTATATAGCGGTGGTGGCACGCAGCAATAGGCGCAAGAATCTCGCCGGCAGTTACGCTCCCGACGTCACGCCCGCGTAGAAAGTGGATCGCCCATTAATGGGGATCGTTAGGGCGTGGAACGTGGGACGTTGCTGGCGAGAAATCCGCACATGGCGAGATTCGCGGAGCGGCGGTTGCGTCTGGGAGTAGGTCGAAGGGCCGAGGAAGACGTCCTCGGCGGGAGCTCAGGGACGAGCAAGGAGGCCGAGGAGTCTTGGTTCTGTGGTAGCTCGGGGGTGAGCTAAGGGACCGAGGAGGCCAATTTGCAGGGGCCTCGAGGGGGGCCAGCATGTGCTTGCTGGTCGGGCACGGGGTGGCCTGATCGGCCCCTGCAGGCCCTTTCTTCTGAGTTCTGGGACACGCCGCCTGCCACATGTGATCAGTCGAAAATACTGCATTTTTAACACGGCAATTTCCCTATCTTTTGCACTCATCTAGAAGTGTTTGGCATTCATATTACACATATTAGCAAATCAGACGTATAATATCAGATTGCATGTGTTAGACTCTAAAACCGACATTTCTAAGGAAATTGACTGCATTTCATGGTATCGCATCATCCCTATATTGCGCAACACTTGTCTCGAGAATTTGCAGGAACAAAAGCCAAAAGAAACTGATAAAATACACCAACTCCAAGTTTTGAGATCTGGTAGCAATCCAAAGGGGAAAATACAACTCAACATATCCAATACAGGCCCATAATTCAGCCCAAAGCAGCACCAGAAGTTTCAAGCTCTGAAGCCTCCAAAGCGCCGCGGAACCGCGGCGGGAGCCGTCTTGAGCCGCGGTTCCGCGGCGCTTCTGCCACGTCAGCGCTTCATTTTCAGTGCGAAATTCCTCTCTCAGGGCCCACATTCATTTTTGACACGTCAAATTCCAGAATTCTCCAGAGGCTTCTTCCAGATCAGCAAAGATGATTAATTAAGCTAATCCTAATTAAGCTCCTAACTAATCACATCTAGAAGCTTCTCCTCAACAAACTTTTGGAGGGAAATTCAAATTTCATCTAACTAACTTTTTGGAGGGAAATTCAAATTCTAATCCTAGATATAGGGTTTAGGGAAGTCTATAAATAGAAGCCTAGACCTAGGGTTAAAGGCTAATCTTTAGTTGTTCAATCTTTAGTAGTTCATTAGTTCTACTTCCATCTTCTTCCACAAGTCTAGTGACAGAACTTGTGCGAAACCCTAACCCTAATTCCAATCCAAATTCAAGATCCCGAGTACCAAATCAAGTGAGAAGCCTTCAACCTTTTAGGAGCCGAGCCGATCTTCAATCAGGCAAGTGATCCAAGCCGATCCGCGACTCAAGGAGACGAGCGAAGCCAAATCGACGATCGAGTTCTTCCTCTTGTAGTTCTTGAGCGAATGTAACGAAATTGTTGATATAAATAAAAGGTGAAATTCTTTAATCTTGCTTTCTTTTAATTCTTGCATCATGATTAGATCTCAATTTGTGATTGTGGTTTTTGTTGTGATGTTTGAGTAAAACTCCGCTCGTAAAGGAGTCGAGACGATCAATAGAATGATAACAAATCTTAAAACGATTCTTAAGTCCTACGAGTTTTGTAAACCCTAGCAAATTGAAAAATCGACAACCTAGTTTCGTTGCGATACTTTCTTGATTGTTATCGCTTGAAATTAGGGATCTACGATCGTTTATTGAATTTACTAGAGGCTAGCATGTGAATGATATCGACAAAAGAACAAGGGATAAATGATGATACCCTAGTTTCACTAGAAATCCCTAATTCTTGTCGATCATCATCGATCTAGTATCAATTCATCGAAAGATAAGAATGCGTCATTGTAAGATTACAACACATCTATAGATCCGATCGATTCCTACGAGCCTCATTTAGATTCTTGATATTTGGTTGGAAAAACCATCAAACTATCAATTCTTGATTCTATCTTTTTCTTGTTATTAGATCTAGATTTTTCTCATTCTTGAAATTCAATTACAAATCATGAATTGTTTTCTTTTCTTTTCCTTAAAGTTTCAACTCATCTAATTCGAAGCACGAACGATTACACTTTCCCTGTGGACGATCCGCACTTACTAACGCGCTACATCCGACACCGTTATTGATTGCGGTCAAAATATTTTTGGTTGTGATTTCTTTATAATTTCCCAATTACACAAACAAGAATTCTTTAAAATCAAATGGCGCCGTTGCCGGGGAATGTGCGCTAATTGTTCGCATTTTGAAATTTGAGTTGAAAGATTTATTCCATTACAATTTTTTTAAATCTAAACTCGCACAAACCCTAATACGTGTGTTGTGATTTGATTGCGAGAAAATCTGGAATTATTGGAGCTTGGATAAAATTTTTGTGAATATTCCAGAGAGCTAAGGGGAGCAACAGAAGCATTATCCTAAAAAATTTTTGCAGAGATCCCTTCAAGAGACCGCGATTCCGCGGCAAAACACCCTCTCCTGCGGCAGTTCCGCGGCTTTTTAAAGCCCTCTCTGTGCCAATTTTCCTCTGTAAGTTTCTTACCTTCTCCTCTCTCCTCTTTTTAGCTCCAACTAACATTTTGTGCAGGTTTCTTTGCAAATAATCGCAGCGCCGCGCAAAAAGCAAAATTAAATTGTGCTTGTTTTGATTTTTGTGGTTGTTTGCATAATTAATACGGACATTAAGGGGCACGACCAAATCAAGATTAGGTGGGGAGTTCATTACCCTTCCTAAGCCCCAAAAATCACAAACTTGCATCCGCATTTACCCTCATTAATTAAAAGAAATCTAGAGATGACTCTAAGGACCGTCACGGTCACTTAGGACAGAAGAAGGCCGTGGGTAATTCATTGCTTATCCGTGTTTTCTTGTGGTGTCTAAGGCAAGTGTGTCGAAGGCTAGTGGTTATTAATTAGGCCCACTACTTACGTAGTGGAGTACCTTCCCACTTACCTGGCACTTACCTGGCCACAGGGGGACAAAGAGACAGTGGAGGATTCTATCCTGCGACTTGTCTTTTGGCAGTTAGGAGCGGTCTAGAGCCTGACCTAGATGACCACTAGATTCTAGGGTTTTCTTTGTTGCATTTGTTGTGTTGCATCATTTTTTCAAAAATCCGTCCCTTTTTCAAAACAAACACCGCATTCATATCATTTCCCCTAATTATAAATTCACGCTGCCACTTGTACTAACCCTTTTTAGTGCAAGATAGGCTGGACACGGGTTTCTAGTGCCCGTTAGTCCGCGTTTCCTTGATCGACCCTAAAGTCGGTATTTCTACACTTACCCTTTCTTTACCCACCACCACTCCCACATCGATGGATCCATCTCCATCGAATTTCTTTAACCCTAATCTGCCGCCGTCTGTTGGTGCACAGAATCCACCTCGCATCTCTCTCCAAGAGAGGTGCTATCCTACACGAGGTCCCCTTTCCACCTGTCTTTCCATTCCACCAGCCAACGGGGAAAACTTTCAAATAAAACCCCAATATATCAACCTTCTACCAAAATTTCACGGTCTCGAGTCTGAAAATGCATACGCCTTTATTAACAAATTTGAAAATGTATGCGCAATGATGGGTACTTCACAGTTGTCTGTGGATGCTTTGCGTCTTCGTCTTCTCCCATTTACCTTGTGCGATTTAGCCGAGAAGTGGCTATATAACACTACTGCAGATTCCATTTCAAATTGGGAAGACTTCGTCAAAGCATTCCTTAAGAAATTCTACCCACATCAAAAGACAGCTCGAGTCCGTAGTGAAATCTATCAATTCACCCAGCTTCCGAATGAAACATTTTCAAAGTGTCTTGAACGTTTCAAGGATCTGTTAGTCCAATGTCCACATCACGGAATCCCAAGATGGGAATTGTGCCGAATCATTTATGAGGGCATTACTCCTTATACAAGACAGACCCTTGAATCCATGTGTCAAGGCAACTTCATGACCAAAGATGATGGGGAAGCCTGGAAATTCCTAGAAGATTTCGCGGAAAGATCTTTACAGTGGGAGGGTGTGAGTCAATCGGTTAGGGATGGCAATGATATTTCCATAGGAATTAGAGCCGAAATTTCAGCTTTACACAAGAAATTCGACGCTATGGAAAATAAATTTTTAGCTGCCGCCCTAAATCAAATGTCACTCTCCAAAACTGTATGTGGATGCTGTTCTGATCCATCTCACTTGACGGAAGAATGTCCGTTTCAAGGTCATGAGCATACCAATGCCACATTTCAAAGACCTAGAAACGATCCATTTTCTTCCACATATAATCAGGGTTGGAGGAATCACCCTAATTTTGCTTGGAACCAATCACAATCTCTAAACACGGTTCCAACCCAAAACAATTTCCAAAGGGTCCCTCCACCACAACATCAACCACAACTTCAATTGAGTCAGCTCCCCTTCCATTCACAGAACTTTCAAAATCCGGTCAACACAACTGCACCGTCTAGTCCTTTACAGTTGACCGGGACTGATGAATCCTCTTCATTCATAAACTTGCTTCTGACAAATCTCATGCAAGTATCAGCTGAAATAAAGACTTCCGTCGATGATATAAAGAAAAACTCAGCGTCTCAAAGAGAGAGTATTAAATCGATGGAAGCAGAAATTGCACGATTAAAAGCCGAAATGAGTGCAAGAGAGAAAGGGAAACTTCTAGCTCAACCTTTACCCAATCCTGGCTATTCACATCATGTGGATGCAATCACGTTGAGATCTGGAAGAGTGCTTGACAATCATGTTGGGGAAGAGTTTGATGACACTGATAAATCAATCAATAAAACCCCGGCTGAGACCTTTCCTTCCACCTCTACTTCTATTTCTGACCCCAGTTCTTCTACCCCACCACCTTCTTGCGAGCATATTCTTCATTTCCCTCAAGGCTCGCCACCTCAGCCCATCTCTTCTAGTTCTTTCACGCCCCGCTTCCCAGAGTACGCAAGATTGGGCACGTGACATAGCCAACCATACTACCTGTGGGTAGGAAGTATCCATCCACAGTCACATTACGGTTGTAAGGATATCAAGAACAAGATAAAGTACTAATCTAACACATGTCCAAATCCATAATAACAAGAAATCAATGAACAATAAGTGCGGAAGCAAATGATCCAATATAATAATAGAAAGGTACGTCCCATAATGCGGGATCGCACCTGGAAATAAAATGCAATAAACAAACTAACCACTATAGAACTCAAATCAGCCTGCTGGCTGAAGTACTCCTGCTCGGTCGTCGACAGTGGTACGGAATCTGGGCCATGCAAAACCCAGACGTCAGCGCGTCATGACATCAAGTATAACGTATAAACATGGTAATAAGCAATGCAAGTATGAACATGAATAAAGCAGTAATAAGAGATAACAAGCAGGGTAATGTGCAATGGTGACTAAACTGTCCTATCAGGTTTTCTACTCTATAGTCTTTGAAACCAATTGATGAATCGTCGATGTAACTCAATAGTATCCCGTGCGTGCCCGGGACCACGGTCATGATCCTCGGGGCTGAATCCGAGACGTGCCGCTAAGCAGTAAAAGGTAGTAGGATAGATGAGTGATGTCAGCATCATCACTCCGGAGCTGGCCAAGCCCGTAAGACTGATCAGAACAAGTATCGAACTGTTGAGTTACAAGTCGGTTTCACCTTTGATTTCCCCATACCCCCAAGCTATGTATGTCAGGTCAGGTATTCAGTAGTCAAGGACTAATGCCAACACAAAATCCGGTAAGAGTAGGTCTGTCTGGATAGACAGCAGGGATGGTCGGGTTTGTCGGCATTAGGCATGAGATCAGGTAACAGGTCAGGTAATGTATAAAGGTGTCATGTCATGTCAAGAGTGTACGGTACTATATCATGTCAAGTAGGAAGTGTAACAGGTCATGTCAGGAAGCACAAGATGTCATGTGGGTGCTCATAATCAAACTATCATAAACATGTGTATAAATAAACAAGCATGAGTACTATTAGAACAATAAACTGGAACATGTAATATAATAGGCAAATAGATATAATTTCAAGGATATGGATGCACAGTTATTGATTAGGGTTACATTTATAGTTCCAATATTAATTAGGATGCAATTTATTAAACATGGAGTATTAATATCACATTATTATGTAGTAATGTGATCTATGGATGCAATTATATTTATCTTAAATGCGATGGATGCAAACGGGTATCCGAAGAGTTATAAAACTATAAAATGGTAGTGTGGGATGTACAACTAAGCAATATGTGATATAAATATTTATATAATAATATTAATATGGATAGCATATTCAAAGCGATTAGTAACTATAAAAGCTGTATTGATTAACCATGCACAAGAAGGTTCCGTTCAGAAATTCAGCGTCACCCTAATTTGTAAAATAGCTTAAAAATAACAAACGTTCTCCAAAAGAGACGTGTCTTATACCAAAACAAAGATAATTCAATAAGGTTTTCAGTTTTATAAGTATAAGCATCTCAGGTTATCCCTACAAAAAGTTATGAATATTCAAAGTTGAAAGTTTGCTGCTGGAATTTCCCTGGACAGCAGTTTAAAGGCATTTTCATTTGCATTTTACGTTATTTAAACAATTTATTTTGCAAGTAAATATTTCATAGAGTTATAGTATTCTGAATTAGCTTCGTAACGAACTAAAGAACGTATACTAATGATTTTTCTATGATTTATAATGAATTTTATAAGATAAGGTGTACAGTAAATTTCAGATTTGTCATATCCGATTTTTCAACGACATTTCATATGTAAACTATAAGATTTTCAAATGTATAATATTATAAAATGAAGATTATAAAAGTATATAGCATGTAGCAAGATTAACTTGCCTCGATGGGTCGCGAATCGGGAAAACGGAACGTTAACCGTCGGCGGGGAAAACTCGCGACGGCGCACGGTTCACGGAATGAACCCAAACGACGAACAAAGGAACCACACGGGTCGGGGTATCTCGCTGGAACGTCGAGAAACGTCACCGGCACGACGGAATTCCGGCAACAAAAGAACAGTTAAAAGAAATGAGAAACGAGACATGAAGCAAGAAGAGAAAAATGATAAAGAGAAGTACGAGAGAATATATAAGGGAGAGGGAGAGGGAGAGAGAGGAAAAAGTGGAGAGAGAGAGAGAGAAAGTGGGGCCCACGGGGTTAAAGGGGAGGTTGCGATTGGCTGAGAGAATAAATTAAGAAGGATATAAAAGATTGTAAAAATATTACATGGTTAACTTAAAGATTTAAAAGATAGGTAATGAACAGTAAGATATCAGATTAGTTAGAAAAATATATGCGAAGGTTTTAATAATATTAAAATTTAGGATTTTGGCGCCAAATGAAACATTTCCAAATTGCGCCCGGATTGGGTCCAAAAATTCGAAATTCAAATAATAGGATTTTAGGCGGGTTCCAAATTTTAAAATGAAATGTTTTATGATTAAAAAGCATACTCCCAAAACGGACACACGCACGTGCACGTAGCCATCCAAACTCGCCCGTTTCACTGAACGGGACGAGAATACAATGCACGGACGCTACCACGAGGCTAAGGGTGTCAAGTAGGCCAAGATGAATATTTTATTTTAGATGCTAAAATTTGTTATATGCAGAATGACTTAGCCAGATAAAATTTTACAGTAAGACCCAAATAAGCAAGATAAATGAAATGAGTAATATCTAATGCTCAACCAATAACAGAAAAATAGCAGCATTGGGCTCGGGTGTTACATTATACCCAAATACAAAAGAATTTCGTCCTCGAAATTCCAAGAATACAAGATAGAAAACTACAGGAAAGGTGAGGAAACTTCTGTCGGATCTCGTCTTCTCGCTCCCAAGTGGATTCTCCATGCGATCGATTACCCCAAGAGACTAGCACAAGGGGGATAACCTTGTTCTTAAGAACCTTTTCTCTTCGATCCTTGATTTCAACTGGTCGCTCCTCAAAAGTCAAGTCTTCTCATACTGTTAGCTCCGAATGATCCAAAACGTGTGTTTCATCTCGAACATACTTACGGAGTTGAGACACGTGAAACATATCATGCACATTTGCCAAGGACTGTGGTAACGCCAAACGATATGCTACCTCACCAACACGCTCCACGATCTCAAGGGTCCAACGAACCGAGGACTGAGCTTTCCTCGCCTTCCAAAACGAATCACCCCTCTAGTCGGTGATATCTTCAAGAACACCAAATCACCCACGGTGAATTCTAGAGGTCTTCTCGACGTGTCAGCCCAACTCTTCTGTCTGTCTTGTGCTGCCTTCATATGATTTCTGATAGTGTTAACCTTCTCAACTGTCTGCATCACCAAATCTGGTCCCAACAATTTTCGTTCACCGACATCATCCCAACAAATAGGTGAACGACATTTACGACCATACAAAGCTTCAAACGGAGCCATCTGGGTAGTTGCCTGAAAACTGTTGTTGTAAGAAAACTCCACCAAGTGTAGATGATCCTCCCACGAACCCTTGAAGTCCAACTTGCATGCTCTCAACATATCATCAAGAGTTTGGATCGTTCTCTCCGACTGACCATCAGTTTGAGGATGATAAGCTGTGCTAAACTTCAATCGCGTCCCCAAACTTTCCTGTAAACTCCTCCAGAAGTGTGATAAGAATCGAGTGTCCCGATCGGACACGATGCTCACTGGTACTCCATGCAATCTTATGATCTCCTGCATGTACCGCTCTGCCAAAGTCTCTATTGATTGACCAACCCGAAAAGGAATAAAGTGAGCTGCCTTGGTCAACCGATCAACAATCACCCATACTGCATTGTTGCCGTTTGGACTTCGCGGTAAAGCCGTCACGAAATCCATGGTTATATGTTCCCACTTCCACTGAGGAATCGGAAGTGGTTGCAACAAACTAGCAACCCTTTGGTGTTCAGCCTTGACTTGCTGACATACCAAGCACTTAGCCACGAAACGAGCAATCTCCCGTTTCATGCCTTCCCACCAGAAATGCTGTCGAATATCTCGGTACATCTTTGTACCTCCTGGATGTATAGAATAAGCTGAACTGTGTGCCTCCTTCAAGCTCTTCACGAACATCCCCCTTTGGCACACACAAACGGCTACCATACCTCAACGAACCATCTTCGTAGACCAGTAAATCTGTTCGTAGTCCAGCCTCAACCCGCTCTCGAAACTTCTGCAGTCTAGGATCCTGCGATTTTGCCGCTTTAATCTTCTCAACCAAGGACAACTGTACTTGCAACTGCATCAACTGTCCCGTAGAATGTGGTAGCACAACTTCCAAGTCAAATCTTCGAAAATCTGCAATGATCTCCCCCTGTGTAGTTAACACCTGAATTGCTGGTAACCGACTAAGCGCATCCGGCACGACGTTGACTTTTCCCGGATGGTACTTAAGATCAAGGTCATAGTCAGCCATCAGCTCCAACCATCTGCGTTGCCTCATGTTCAACTCCTTCTGAGTGAACACATACTTTAAACTCTTGTGATCTGTAAAGACTTCAACTCTCTCGCCCAAAAGGTAGTGTCTCCAAATCTTCAGGGCGAAGATCACGGCTGCAAACTCTAAGTCACGAGTCGGATAGTTCTTCTCATGAGTCTTCAGCTGTCTTGATGCGTAAGCGACAACCTTCCCATTCTGCATCAGAACACATCCCAATCCTTTTCCGGATGCGTCGCTGTGAATCACCAGTCCTCCTGAATCATCCGGTACGGTTAGGATAGGGGCGGTTATCAACTTCTGCTTCAACGTCTCGAAGGCCAACGCACATCCATCCGTCCAAACTGTTAGTTATATGTATGCCCTAGAGGCCATTACTGTACATAAGATGTATATTGTAGTGGATGCTGGGACATATATAGGGAGGACTTTCTTGCTCGACATGATAGTATGCTATCTGGTTGAAATTTACCTTAACGTGTATGCTGATTGTCTCTCTGTTACATGTTGGTAAAGCCCTTAGGATCTGTACTTGACTACCTGGACTATGATGCGGATCATACTAGTGGGGACATGGTAGTCTATAAGTACATCCTTCACAGTCCCTAGTCGAGGGTGTATCGAGACGGGGCATCGATATACCAGAGTAGACTAGCGTATACCTTCTCGACCCATACAGATGGGCGATGGATGATCCCATATCCATCGGTGTTTGACATCAGAGATGATATACGGGTGCTCAGTAGAGAATGGGTACACTGGACGGACTCGCCGAGAACTCCCGATGGTATTATACCTCACGTCAGATGGCAGTTCTCTGGTGACACTGGTACAGAGTAGTCTGTTGACCCGAGATCGTCATAGAGTCTTGTGTGGTTCCCACTGTGCTTTGATTTCCATCTTACCACGTCCAAGAGGGCGTGCAAAACGGTGGTTTTTGGGTACAGTCCCGAGTCACATGGAGGCAATGAGCGATAGGAGGGGATTCGTCTCTCCCGGTATATGGGGGTTGATGTTGCGCTGTGTTCGATTGGCTATAACAGGAAATCCCTGGCCAGGGTTGCTGAGATTTACTGGTAAGTGTTACCAGTAGTTTCTCGAACAGTTATAGACCTCATATCGACACGACTTATTGAGCTATTGGGGTCTGACGTTTACCACCCCTAGGCGAGATATGCGACATATCAGACGATCAGACCGGACTGTACGGTAGTGTTACTGGTCGGATTCACTGGAGTGTGAGCGGGCTTGCTCGTCGATCTTCAGATCGCTCAATACCTGGGTGGCCGTTACGTTTAGCAGACCGCTTGCGGCTTGTGAATGTTTGATATGATCATCATCCGCTGCCGGCGTATTGACGAGTCTTTAGAGTCCTACACAGAGGTTTCCTGGGTCAAGCGAAACGAAATAGGAGCGCATATGAGATATGTGCGGGACCGAGAATAATGCGTGTATGTGATACCGTATTCTATTCTCGCGATAAATATATCGAAAGGTTGTATGCGATATAACCTAGTTATCGATTCAAGCGTTGATTCGATAAGCCGATATATAAGATACCAGTCGGTTATGTGCGCATGACCGGATCATTGAATCAAATGTTGATTTAATGATTTAATGCATATTTATATATATATGATATATTACTTTGCATCAACTAGTATCGGTTTACTTAAGATGGATTTTCTCACTCGGATATGCGCATTACATATGCGATATGATTTTGTGCATTTGAATGTATCATGTTTGATGATACATGTTTACTTGGTTAAGTGCAAAGATTTAAACCATGGTTAAAAGAATGGTTAGGGTTTCTTTTCCTTTATTTATCTATTTATTTATTTATTTATTTATTGATTTTTGGAAAATAAAAGGCAAGAGAAAAGGATGGTGGCTATTTTTGTTTTAAGTTGAAGTTTCATGAAGCTTTGACTTTGTCCACCATTCTTATCTCATGCTTAACCTAACCATTTGAATTAACCCTAGTTAAATCTCTACACATAACCATGGTTATATTATGATAAGAATTGATTTTCTTTTCTTATTCTTTTTAACTTATCATATCATCTTTCTTCTTCTTCTTCATTCTTCAAGTGAAGAAAAGAAAAGTCCATCAATGGTGATTGTTGGATATGAGTGAGAAATCCAATTCTAAAGTTAACCCACTTCCTATTTCTTCATCCTCTACCTCTTGCCAAGTAGTAGAGTGTGTTTCCTTCACAAGATTTTAGGGTTTGGTGAAGGTGGAGCTTGATTCATCGATGCTTCGACGTAGATCATCTTCGGCATAGACATCGACGACCTAGCTTGCCCATTCTCCGACGAAGCCGATCCTAGAGCCCAGATTCGATTTGGACAGCGGAGAGGACCTCGTTGCGGAGCTATGGAGGTGGAGCACCGGATCTACAAAGGTTGTATTTCCGTATTTTATTTAGTTAACTGTTAACTAGTTCTTGTTCGCCTAGATATCTAGCAAACGATCCGTACTTTAGGGTTTGTAGGCACCATAATTTTTGAAATTGCCATGGTTGATGGCTTGGGAGACCTCACTAGAGTGCCTAGGAACCCTGCAGTAGTATCAGAGCCTAGCTAGAGCCTTAGGCGAAGTCCAGACGGAAATTGAAGTCCGATCGAACCGAAACCTCACCCGGGAAATTGCTCTCTGTACAATTTTTAAAATCTGGTATTTTTCCACATTAAAAATGTTCAGAAAAATCAGCAGGTGAATATGTGAAATACTGTGAAATTCGTGCCCCTGATTCCTCCATCTTGCCGCGCTTCCGCGGCACGAGCTAGCCTCGTGCGGCGGTTGCGCGGCGGTACGGGCACTCTGTACTATAATTTTTACACAGTATCTCATAATTATTAATTCTGGATTTTCTGGGTATTTTTAATATTTATTCCAGAGTTGAAATTTCTGCAGTTGTTTTGGGGATTCGGTGTTTCGATCGGGGTATCAAATTTTGTCTGTGTGGCTTTCCGGATAAATCTTAGAATATGTTAAAAAGTTCGACCGGATATAAATACCCAAATTTTCCCCTGTCGGGAAATTTCCAAGTGTTGGATTTTTCCACCGTTTGACGACGTTCTAAGTAGTGCAAGTAACGCGATGGTCCCTCTAGAAGACACAAACCTTAACTCGATTATGTGACCGTCTTGAACTGCCCTTTGAACCTTCGGGTTTGGGGCAGTACGGCGTGCCACATGTGAGGCGTTGGCTTGACCCTTCTACGGCTGGATCGTTGGTACTGAGGCACGAACGGAATGTTGTTAGACTTGTTTCATGTGTTGATCTGTATCGGGAAAACTTGGGTGTTAGAATGTTCGATCGGAAAGTTTAACATTTTCTATTTATCTGGAATGGGATACAATAATTGGAATTCACAAAAGTTATGTGATAACTAAATGAATGTTATAAACACAGCAGTTTAGTCTCACATGATCGGTTGCCACGGAATTTTGATGTGATCAAAAGTCCGTCGCAATCACGTAGCGTACGCGGATACTCGCCGGGTAAACTTAATAGACAGCCTTACCCCATTGCCCCGACCAAGTGACTGTAGGAGAACCCCGTCGCCGAAAGCATCCGTTCGGGTGCTCGCGGTAGCGGTGTTCCGCCTTGGTGCACTTCGTCGACGGTATCAGGGGTGCGGCCGTCTACTGAAGTTTGCGACGAGCATTCGATCAGGATGTCGGGAATCTTGTTGAATTGCCCGACTTGATATTGAAAAGTGTTTTCGATTTTGAGACTAAAATGCGGGGTTTATAATTGTTAGGCATGCGATGTCTAAGTAATTCATTTGGTCAGGCATGCGATGTCTGAGGTGATTGCGGATTCCAACTGTTGTAGTTTTACACTTTCTTTTCTGTGACCGTAAGTGTAATATGTGATATCGCCGGTTTCGTTGCTATATGTCAACGACAATTGGGATGCGCATGTTTACTTACGTTGATGACATGTGATGTTATGTGTTGCTGGATATGTTATATTGGATCGTCGTGTTTGAATAGCCGGGGGTTTTTATGTGAGATGAGTGTTTTTCATTTTCATTCATGTAAAAACTTGTATGTAATATTCTTTTATTGGGGCGCTTCCAGGATGCGGGAGTTGTCACCTGTTGTATATTATTTTCTTTTCCGCACTAGGATAGACCCAAGGAGGAGGGCACAAGTAACCGGGTTCTGGAGTCCAGTGGGAGACCAACTCGAGGAGTCGAGTCCGGGTCTCCTAACTCTAGAATTGGTAGGGTTGCTTGCCGCTCTCGTAGGGGTCTAGGGGTGTGGGTTTGGCTATTCATCACGACCGTGGAATCCGTGTTTTATACTGGCTCGTATTGAAAACACGGACGTCCTAGTATATCCAATTTTTCATATGATTCTTCTGCTGCGAAATCTGTGATGTGATCATGTGATGTTCTGTGATGGATATAGTATATAGTATATATGATATATTATATAGACGTTACTTATGTTTTACACCCGCGCTAGCCCTGCCCCACTCTGCCGTTAGTCACCTAACCTAACGGTGCACGAGGGGACATCGAGGTGAATGCGGATGGCATAAGTGTACGTCATATCTATCTGTGATGTTTAGGTACATAAATGATGGGACTTCATTAATGTGATTAATGAAATTAAAAGAAACCTAAGATGTTGTAGAATCGAATTTCAAAATAAAACAGGTAGCTACAGTTCTTGCTTTGCACAGAGGTATATGTGATATATCCTGCACCTCATCCGACGAGGAAAGGACCGAGATCCCTTCACCGGGAGTGACTCCTTTAGCAATAACTGGCAGATGCTACACCCTCGGTTTGTCTTTTGATTGCTTTTAAGTGTTTTTGCTTTGCACAGTGATATATATGATATATCCCGCACCTCATTCGACGAGGAAAGGACCGACGATCCCTTCACCGGGAGTGACTCCTTTAGCAAAACTAGAAAAGCCTCAAAAGCACTCCATTTTAAAATCATTTGATTCTACAACGATATCAAGTTCATTACGCAATAGGTTTTCAGAAAAACCTGTCGTAGCCCTCCGTCATTTCAGATAAATCCTGTTTAGTATTCGTGCTGCGTTTGTTGACCTTGTCAAGGCGCAGTGTGCGGTAGCTAACCAGTATTTATCTGCTTATGCATATGATGCAGATTGGGTTAGGGTAGTCGTGCGGCCTTGTTGACCTTGTCAAGGGTCGTGCGGGTGGGTTTGATTCAATCAAGAAATGACGGGCTGAACTTGACTTGCGGTCTATGGTTTGTTGACCTTGTCAAGGTCATAGATCGTTCGGGGCAAAATATTATCGGGAATTTCAAGTGTTGAGATTTGCAATGAGATTGCATACCTTCTATGAGATAGTTGGATCCCGATACCCGCTGCGAGTAAGTGTTACTCCTGGGAGAGTTTTATACATTACAACTAGCCGATCAAGTAGGTGTCTAGAAAGGTGTCAACGAGGTTACGCCTCTGGGAAAACGAGGTTTACATTAATTAGGTTCGTGCGAAAGCACGGGGGACCTCCCTCAAAGTACCGACACTGGCCTGGCTGAAAGATTGGCGAACTTGTAGTGTGTAATTAATCCCGGCTAGTCTTTCCTTTTAGGGTTTGAAGGAAGATTTGATAAAAAGCAGTGGGAGCCATCCTGATTAGATAAAATAATAACCAATCTATTCTTGACAGAGCGCACGCTGAGTGTTTTCTTCTCTCTCTCTCCAGGTAGCGACCATATCACGCCTTAATCAAGATAATAATACGGATTATTGACCGAACCCGCTTGTTATACTGAGCTGGGGAACGTTGGTCCCGCTCCAACTTATAAGTGTTATAAGACAGAGCAGGAAATTGGGGAATACCAGATTTCCCGTGCCGCCCAAACGAAGAGAGTGCATGCTGATGCATCATCTTCGGGTGTGTTCGTTACAAAGAACTGTTTCTCAGTATCCTCTACGTCCTGGGTATGTGATACCAGATCAGGATCCCAGATATGTAATATGTTACATAGGGCTACAGAAAGGTAGAAGAACTGAGAACGGGTGATAAGTTTCATGAGGCAGAAAACGGGGCAAGTGTTGCAGCCAAGTCTGTTGGTCACTGTCACCCTGTATTACCGATACATTGATTCTGAACGAATGTTTTTAGATACCGAACCTGATATACAAAATCATATCTATCTCTTTATTAGTAAAGAAATAATAAAATTTTGTATTGTTGGATAATGTTTTGGACATTTCCTATATCAAAAGTTGATCGGTTCAGGCACGTTATCTAAAAGCATTGATGTTCTAAATCAAACTACAGTTCTTAGTATATGGAACACACACAAGAGGAAGAGTTCAGAAATGAACGAATTCTTCTTGAGGCATTGTAGACTAGGTCAGATCAATGTGACCCGACTAGCTAGAGTTACATAAAGATGCATATTTAAATTAGTTTGAATTTACATCTTGTGAAACTCGCCAGTCATGTCACAAAGATAAGATGACCACAGCTCTGTTTATTGGAAACAGAGAAAGAGTTAATGAACTCTTGGGATGATACATGTTGATGTATGTTAGGTCCCCTGTCTGCAAATGCCAGGACTGGTTCTTTGTACTTCATTACGTTCTCTGATGATCTTTCGAGTTTCAGACCTATGTTCCTGTTGAAACACAAGTCCGAACCTTTTGAGATATTCACAGAATATAATTTAGAAGTAGAGAACCAAAACGGGTATAAGTATTATGTCCTTTGATGAGATCAAGGAAGAGAATACTTGAGCACGGAATTCCTGGACCATTCTAAAGGAGAATGAGATTCTCTCTCAGCATTACTCCTCCGCATACACCATAGCACGATGGTATATCGGGGCGGAGCAATCACACCCTATGTGATAAGGTGTGCTCTATGATGAGTAATACTGAGTTACCTTTTTCCTTTTGGGTGTTATGCACTTGAGAAGCTGCATACCTATTGAATAGGGTTCGAATCAAATCAGTTGCCTACCATTTCATATGTGATGTGGAAAGGGAAGAGCCTATGTCTTAAGTTAGTTAAGATTTAGGGTTGTCCGGCCTATGTCTAAAAGCAAAATCCGGACAAGCTCGAGGCAAGGTCTGTTATGTAGAACTGGAAGTGTTCCAGCTATACGAACTACAGCAGATGATTTGATAGAACCAAGGGATTCAGTAGATACCAACGAACCTCAGCCTCTCCGCCGATCTAGTAGGGTTCCTCACCCACCTGAGAGATACTTCGGTTTCTCTATGACAGTGGGAGCGAGGATTACATCATGAGATGATGACCCAACTAGTTTCGAGCTGGCCATCATGAGTAAGACTCTGTAAGAATGGCTGGATGCTTAGTGACCTGAGATGGAATCCTTATACACCAGCAAAGTATGGACTTTAGCTGCAAGATCTGAAGGGTTAAATCCCCATCAGGAGCAAGTATATCTTGAGAAGATTACTTGGTGTAGATGGAAAAGTTGAGACTTTCAAAGCTAGACTTGTTAAAGGTTTTCGTCATCGACCAGGCGTGGTTCATGATGAAACCTTTTCAAGTGACTATGCTTAAGTCTATCCAGATCCTACTTGCCACGGCTACATACCATAACTACGATATCTGGCGGTTGGGTGTCTTGACTGCTTTTCTAAATGATGATTTAGAAGAGAGCGTCTATAAGTACACAGCCAGAGGGCTTCGTAGACAGTGGGAGCAGCGGAAACGTGTGCAAGATGTTTTATATGATAAAGCATGCATCGCGGAGTTGGAACATCTGTTTTGATGAATAAGTCAAAGAGTTTGACATCATCAAAATGGTAGATGAACCTTGTATAAACAAAAAGGTAGTAGAGAGTATGGTGGTGATCCTCGTAGAGTACGTGGATGACATACTCTTGATAGGGAAGGAGTTTCCTATGCTACGCTCGATCAATCTCCGCTTATCACTATGATTCTCCACATAGGATTAAAGTGATACCTACTAAATCCTGGATTTTGGATCTATGAGATAGATCTAAATGGATGTTAGGATACTCACTAATTGTAGTGAGACGGTATCAACCGATCCTGAGGAGAATCACTGGAATGGTTCCAGGGTGATAAAGACGACTGAGTGTCAGTCGCAGGCATTGCCTTTACCCTCAGTAAAGGGACGGTATGTTGGAAGAGTTCCAAGCTATATACCGTGGCATACTAGACGATAAAGGCAGGATACATCGCTACTTAAGATGCTACCAAAGAGGCTGTTTGGGTCTATATTGGTTCATGAGATGAACTATGTTCCTTCCATTGTGTGACAATGGAGTTGTGGCTCATGCCGAGGAACGCCGGTCCCATCAGTGATCCAGACTTATTCTAAGGCAGCATCTCCTGATCATGGAGATGGTTGATCTCCAGGGTGATCGAGGTTTGGAGAGTAGATTCTGAGGACAACACAGCGGATCCACTCACAAAGGCCTGTTCCCAGAGAGAGACTTTTATGGGATGGTTGAGTATGAGATACTGCAACCACTGCTACAGATGGCCCTAGTGCAAGTGGGAGATTGTTAGTTATATGTATGCCCTAGAGGCCATTACTGTACATAGGATGTATATTGTAGTGGATGCTGGGACATATATAGGGAGGACTTTCTTGCTCGACATGATAGTATGCTATCTGGTTGAAATTTACCTTAACGTGTATGCTGATTGTCTCTCTGTTACATGTTGGTAAAGCCCTTAGGATCTGTACTTGACTACCTGGACTATGATGCGGATCATACTAGTGGGGACATGGTAGTCTATAAGTACATCCTTCACAGTCCCTAGTCGAGGGTGTATCGAGACGGGGCATCGATATACCAGAGTAGACTAGCGTATACCTTCTCGACCCATACAGATGGGCGATGGATGATCCCATATCCATCGGTGTTTGACATCAGAGATGATATACGGGTGCTCAGTAGAGAATGGGTACACTGGACGGACTCGCCGAGAACTCCCAGATGGTATTATACCTCACGTCAGATGGCAGTTCTCTGGTGACACTGATACAGAGTAGTCTGTTGACCCGAGATCGTCATAGAGTCTTGTGTGGTTCCCACTGTGCTTTGATTTCCATCTTACCACGTCCAAGAGGGCGTGCAAAACGGTGGTTTTTGGGTACAGTCCCGAGTCACATGGAGGCAATGAGCGATAGGAGGGGATTCGTCTCTCCCGGTATATGGGGGTTGATGTTGCGCTGTGTTCGATTGGCTATAACAGGAAATCCCTGGCCAGGGTTGCTGAGATTTACTGGTAAGTGTTACCAGTAGTTTCTCGAACAGTTATAGACCTCATATCGACACGACTTATTGAGCTATTGGGGTCTGACGTTTACCACCCCTAGGCGAGATATGCGACATATCAGACGATCAGACCGGACTGTACGGTAGTGTTACTGGTCGGATTCACTGGAGTGTGAGCGGGCTTGCTCGTCGATCTTCAGATCGCTCAATACCCGGGTGGCCGTTACGTTTAGCAGACCGCTTGCGGCTTGTGGATGTTTGATATGATCATCATCCGCTGCCGGCGTATTGACGAGTCTTTAGAGTCCTACACAGAGGTTTCCTGGGTCAAGCGAAACGAAATAGGAGCGCATATGAGATATGTGCGGGACCGAGAATAATGCGTGTATGTGATACCGTATTCTATTCTCGCGATAAATATATCGAAAGGTTGTATGCGATATAACCTAGTTATCGATTCAAGCGTTGATTCGATAAGCCGATATATAAGATACCAGTCGGTTATGTGCGCATGACCGGATCATTGAATCAAATGTTGATTTAATGATTTAATGCATATTTATATATATATGATATATTACTTTGCATCAACTAGTATCGGTTTACTTAAGATGGATTTTCTCACTCGGATATGCGCATTACATATGCGATATGATTTTGTGCATTTGAATGTATCATGTTTGATGATACATGTTTACTTGGTTAAGTGCAAAGATTTAAACCATGGTTAAAAGAATGGTTAGGGTTTCTTTTCCTTTATTTATCTATTTATTTATTTATTTATTTATTGATTTTTGGAAAATAAAAGGCAAGAGAAAAGGATGGTGGCTATTTTTGTTTTAAGTTGAAGTTTCATGAAGCTTTGACTTTGTCCACCATTCTTATCTCATGCTTAACCTAACCATTTGAATTAACCCTAGTTAAATCTCTATACATAACCATGGTTATATTATGATAAGAATTGATTTTCTTTTCTTATTCTTTTTAACTTATCATATCATCTTTCTTCTTCTTCTTCATTCTTCAAGTGAAGAAAAGAAAAGTCCATCAATGGTGATTGTTGGATATGAGTGAGAAATCCAATTCTAAAGTTAACCCACTTCCTATTTCTTCATCCTCTACCTCTTGCCAAGTAGTAGAGTGTGTTTCCTTCACAAGATTTTAGGGTTTGGTGAAGGTGGAGCTTGATTCATCGATGCTTCGACGTAGATCATCTTCGGCATAGACATCGACGACCTAGCTTGCCCATTCTCCGACGAAGCCGATCCTAGAGCCCAGATTCGATTTGGACAGCGGAGAGGACCTCGTTGCGGAGCTATGGAGGTGGAGCACCGGATCTACAAAGGTTGTATTTCCGTATTTTATTTAGTTAACTGTTAACTAGTTCTTGTTCGCCTAGATATCTAGCAAACGATCCGTACTTTAGGGTTTGTAGGCACCATAATTTTTGAAATTGCCATGGTTGATGGCTTGGGAGACCTCACTAGAGTGCCTAGGAACCCTGCACAAACAAACGGTACCTCCTTACGCGTGAGCTTGGTTAACGGCTCAGCTACGCGAGCGAAGTTCTCCACAAATCTTCTGTAGTATCCGGCGAGTCCAAGAAAACTCCTTATCTCTGCAACATTCTTTGGAATAGGCCAGTCTCGAACTGCTGCAATCTTTTCGGGATCGACGACGATTCCATCGCCCGACACGACATGCCCCAGAAACTTCACTTCTTCCAGCCAGAATTCACACTTACTCATCTTCGCAAATAATTTCTCTTGTCTCAGCGTTTGCGGTGCGATCCTTAAGTGCTCAGCATGCTCCTCCGGACTCCTCGAGTACACCAGAATATCGTCAATGAATACCACAATAAACTGGTCCAAGAACGGTGAAAAGATCCTGTTCATCAAATCCATGAATATTGCCGGCGCATTAGTCACTCCGAAGGGCGTCACTAGATACTCGAAATGTCCATATCGAGTTCGAAATGCCGTCTTGCAAATGTCTTCTGCCTTCACTCGGACCTGATGATATCCTGATCGCAAGTCCAGTTTCGAGAATACCCTCGCGCCACTAAGCTGCTCAAAAAGTTCTCCAATGCGAGGGATCGGGTACTTGTTCTTAATAGTCACCCGGTTCAATTCTCGATAATCGATGCACATCCTTCTCGTGCCATCCTTCTTCTTTACTAAAAGAACTGGAGCTCCCCACGGCGAGTTGCTGCTTCGAATCCAACCCTTCTCAAGTAATTCACCAACTTGCTTCTTAACTCCTTCCAATTCCACTGGTGCCATTGGATAGTAAGCTTTAGACACTGGCGCTGCACCAGGACTAAGGTCAATCGTGAACTCCACGTCTCGCTTCGGCGGTAAGCCTGATATATCTTCAAACACGTCCATAGAATCATGAACAACTGCCGGCTCTTCATTACTATCAACTTCCATAGCTGCAAGAACACTGTTTGTCGGCCTAGCCCTAAACTCGACTGGCCCGACAGAACTGCTTCCTTACCGCAACCGCTGTCTACATTGTTGGCCACGAAAGGTCCAGCAAGACTACTGAGTCTCGTCCATTCTGCTGCATGCACGTCCACGGTTGCTCCATTCTACCTTGGTCCGATGAACTTCTCTTCCATTTCCTCCGCGCAGTCCGCGGAAGGACTTCTCCAGTAAACTCTTAGAGAAATCCGCCCACTGCTTGTCCTGGGGCAAGCGGTTCTCCTCCACAAGCCACCACTCTCGGGCGTAATCCACTAGTTGAATGCGCACTACATCAACTCCTTTGTCCTCTGGAATCTGTGCCGCAATCAGCAAATTCTCCGTGTCACTAGCCACTGCTCGGCTGGCAACGGCTCCTCCAGACCAGTGAAAGTAGACGGACCCAAAAGTCTGAAATCTGCTACAGTCCCTACTCGTTCGACTGGTCTAGTTCCATCGTTGTTTACAGACTGCTGAACGATCTGCAAACCTTCCTGAAACGAATCTGCTATTGCTGGATTAGCTCAGTCTGTTTCTTTGATTTCCAGCATTCCTCTTATCACTCCAAGCATGGCGGCTTCGTTCACACGCCTCTGGTACGTCTTCAACTTCTTACCTGTCATAATCCTGAACTCAAAACACCCAACATTAGCATGATGATAGATTCTGAATGTGGATCAAGGCTAGAACTCCAAGATACTTAAATAGAGTACCGCATTGTAGCTATGCCGCGGTATCATAGCCGCAATTACTTAACTCCACCCAAGTCGCCTAAGTCCTAGAGATAACAAGAAGTTAGGTTTTCGAGTTGACAATGCAAAGTAAGTTTGCATGTCGACATGATCCGGAAGAATGATTCAAGGATGGTAAAACGGTCAAAGTGGCAGGACATGTTTCCTAATCACGGGTATCCTGATTCGTGTATCGGGTGCAATACCCAACTACAAAGAATCAACCCAATTAACCTATGGCTCTGATACCAAAAGAACCATGTCACGCCCCGCTTCCCAGAGTACGCAAGATTGGGCACGTGACATAGCCAACCATACTACCTGTGGGTAGGAAGTATCCATCCACAGTCACATTACGGTTGTAAGGATATCAAGAACAAGATAAAGTACTAATCTAACACATGTCCAAATCCATAATAACAAGAAATCAATGAACAATAAGTGCGGAAGCAAATGATCCAATATAATAATAGAAAGGTACGTCCCATAATGCGGGATCGCACCTGGAAATAAAATGCAATAAACAAACTAACCACTATAGAACTCAAATCAGCCTGCTGGCTGAAGTACTCCTGCTCGGTCGTCGACAGTGGTACGGAATCTGGGCCATGCAAAACCCAGACGTCAGCGCGTCATGACATCAAGTATAACGTATAAACATGGTAATAAGCAATGCAAGTATGAACATGAATAAAGCAGTAATAAGAGATAACAAGCAGGGTAATGTGCAATGGTGACTAAACTGTCCTATCAGGTTTTCTACTCTATAGTCTTTGAAACCAATTGATGAATCGTCGATGTAACTCAATAGTATCCCGTGCGTGCCCGGGACCACGGTCATGATCCTCGGGGCTGAATCCGAGACGTGCCGCTAAGCAGTAAAAGGTAGTAGGATAGATGAGTGATGTCAGCATCATCACTCCGGAGCTGGCCAAGCCCGTAAGACTGATCAGAACAAGTATCGAACTGTTGAGTTACAAGTCGGTTTCACCTTTGATTTCCCCATACCCCCAAGCTATGTATGTCAGGTCAGGTATTCAGTAGTCAAGGACTAATGCCAACACAAAATCCGGTAAGAGTAGGTCTGTCTGGATAGACAGCAGGGATGGTCGGGTTTGTCGGCATTAGGCATGAGATCAGGTAACAGGTCAGGTAATGTATAAAGGTGTCATGTCATGTCAAGAGTGTACGGTACTATATCATGTCAAGTAGGAAGTGTAACAGGTCATGTCAGGAAGCACAAGATGTCATGTGGGTGCTCATAATCAAACTATCATAAACATGTGTATAAATAAACAAGCATGAGTACTATTAGAACAATAAACTGGAACATGTAATATAATAGGCAAATAGATATAATTTCAAGGATATGGATGCACAGTTATTGATTAGGGTTACATTTATAGTTCCAATATTAATTAGGATGCAATTTATTAAACATGGAGTATTAATATCACATTATTATGTAGTAATGTGATCTATGGATGCAATTATATTTATCTTAAATGCGATGGATGCAAACGGGTATCCGAAGAGTTATAAAACTATAAAATGGTAGTGTGGGATGTACAACTAAGCAATATGTGATATAAATATTTATATAATAATATTAATATGGATAGCATATTCAAAGCGATTAGTAACTATAAAAGCTGTATTGATTAACCATGCACAAGAAGGTTCCGTTCAGAAATTCAGCGTCACCCTAATTTGTAAAATAGCTTAAAAATAACAAACGTTCTCCAAAAGAGACGTGTCTTATACCAAAACAAAGATAATTCAATAAGGTTTTCAGTTTTATAAGTATAAGCATCTCAGGTTATCCCTACAAAAAGTTATGAATATTCAAAGTTGAAAGTTTGCTGCTGGAATTTCCCTGGACAGCAGTTTAAAGGCATTTTCATTTGCATTTTACGTTATTTAAACAATTTATTTTGCAAGTAAATATTTCATAGAGTTATAGTATTCTGAATTAGCTTCGTAACAAACTAAAGAACGTATACTAATGATTTTTCTATGATTTATAATGAATTTTATAAGATAAGGTGTACAGTAAATTTCAGATTTGTCATATCCGATTTTTCAACGACATTTCATATGTAAACTATAAGATTTTCAAATGTATAATATTATAAAATGAAGATTATAAAAGTATATAGCATGTAGCAAGATTAACTTGCCTCGATGGGTCGCGAATCGGGAAAACGGAACGTTAACCGTCGGCGGGGAAAACTCACGACGGCGCACGGTTCACGGAATGAACCCAAACGACGAACAAAGGAACCACACGGGTCGGGGTATCTCGCTGGAACGTCGAGAAACGTCACCGGCACGACGGAATTCCGGCAACAAAAGAACAGTTAAAAGAAATGAGAAACGAGACATGAAGCAAGAAGAGAAAAATGATAAAGAGAAGTACGAGAGAATATATAAGGGAGAGGGAGAGAGAGGAAAAAGTGGAGAGAGAGAGAGAGAAAGTGGGGCCCACGGGGTTAAAGGGGAGGTTGCGATTGGCTGAGAGAATAAATTAAGAAGGATATAAAAGATTGTAAAAATATTACATGGTTAACTTAAAGATTTAAAAGATAGGTAATGAACAGTAAGATATCAGATTAGTTAGAAAAATATATGCGAAGGTTTTAATAATATTAAAATTTAGGATTTTGGCGCCAAATGAAACATTTCCAAATTGCGCCCGGATTGGGTCCAAAAATTCGAAATTCAAATAATAGGATTTTAGGCGGGTTCCAAATTTTAAAATGAAATGTTTTATGATTAAAAAGCATACTCCCAAAACGGACACACGCACGTGCACGTAGCCATCCAAACTCGCCCGTTTCACTGAACGGGACGAGAATACAATGCACGGACGCTACCACGAGGCTAAGGGTGTCAAGTAGGCCAAGATGAATATTTTATTTTAGATGCTAAAATTTGTTATATGCAGAATGACTTAGCCAGATAAAATTTTACAGTAAGACCCAAATAAGCAAGATAAATGAAATGAGTAATATCTAATGCTCAACCAATAACAGAAAAATAGCAGCATTGGGCTCGGGTGTTACAAGTTCTCCACAGACGATCCCCACTCCTCTTTTGGAATCATGTCTACCCCCACTTCCTTCTCCTATGTTGGACCCAGCGCTTATTGCTAAAGCACCTTATCCTAATCGGTTAAGGGCAAACACACCGAGTCCACATATGGAGAAGATTATGAACATTTTAAGCAAGTTAACATCAACATCCCTCTCCTAGATGCCATCCAACAAGTTCCGTCCTATGCGAAAACTCTTAAGAACTTGTGCACTAGGAAGAGGAAGACTCAAGTGCCCAAGAAGATTTTCATGGCAAAAACAGTAGACACGGCTTTCCCCCAACAATTACCGAGGAAACGTAAGGATCCAGGATATCCTACGATTTCCATTTCTATCGGGGAAAAATACATTAACCGTGCTCTACTAGACCTTGGCGCTAGTGTTAACTTGCTTCCATTCTCAGTCTATGAGCAACTAGGTATCGGAGAGTTGAAGCCAACCCATTGCACTCTCCAGATGGCTGACCGATCAATCACCAAACCTAGGGGTGAACTGGAGGATGTGTTAATAAAAATCGGGGAATTTATATTCCCTGTGGATTTTATTGTAATTGATACACAGCCTGTAGCGAACCCACGGAATCAAATTCCGGTGATTTTAGGTCGCCTCTTTTTGGCCACTTCCAATGCTATCATCAACTGTCGTAATGGTTCTATGACCCTATCCTTCGGGAATAGGTCAATAGAGCTGAACATTTACAAGTTGGGAAGTGTACCCTCCGAACCTACTGCTCAGGTCTGTTCTGTCGACTTAATGGATGTCGACAGCAGCGAATTTGATGATCCTCCTGATACCGATCTTGACTCTTTTCATATGTTGTTGTTTGACCCAACTATGTATCATACACATACGGACTCTTCCACCGAGATGTCCGGGTCAACAACTAACACTGATTATGAACTGCTTTTAGAGTCTGAAGATCACCCCGCACTTTGTGATGACATTATTCATCGGGGTATTGATGGAACTTTTGAGGAAATCTTCGCTGATGAACTCGCATTTTTGAATGACACGGGTGTTGAGATGAATCATGTCCCAATCACTGAAATTGAACCTCCACCCCTTTTTCTGAACTGTAAAAAGAATGCGAGTAATCCATCACATTCACTGCATCGTCTCTCCAAAATGAGACGCACACACTCTCTTCCACCACTTAACCTTTCCCCACTTCTTCTTCCACCAACCAGAGCACTGCATTGATAAATTTTTTGAATGGTTGGTGTTGACATTCGGTCTTTGCAAAGCTTGGCATCGACCAATGATTTTTGACCCCCTCATGTGATTTTCAAAGATTAACATTGCATAACTCAAGTTTGGGGGGGGGGACATTTTTTCTGGCTCTTGGAAAGAAAATCTTTACAAAATTTTGAGCCAAAAATAAGTTTGGGGGAGGTTCTTCACTTAAATATTTTGCCCCTACTAATAAATTCCTCCCAAGCTTACAGGTTTTTTCGAGATTTAGCAGATGGGAACAGTGAGGATACTGTTGAAAACAAGTTTGGGGGAGGTTTGTGCTTATTTTCGCATCATTTGCATATCATTTGCATAAGCACAAAACATTTTTTTCGAAAACTTATAAAAATTTAAAAAATTTCAAAAAGATAAAAATATTTTTGTACATAAATAAGATAATAAAAGATTAGATAGTGAAAAATTACATCCATGAGATTAGAAAAATTTAAAAAAACCAAGAAAATTAGAAGTTTTCTTATACGAACTAGTAATAAGTAGTTATGAGCCGTTGTCCCAAGGGTTAATAAGATGAAGGAAGTCACTAATCTGAGGATAAAAATAAGTCTGAAAAATAGTTTCTATTCTGGAAGCCAAACATTTTGAACGTTGATACCCTGCTATTCGCACTTACACACGTCTTGAAGTCTGGGATAGTAGAGGATACCTTGAAATGCTCTTGTCTTAAAGCCGATGTATGAAGGAAATAAAAAAAAAGTAAATAAAAAATATAAAGTGGTGAGAAAAATGGACACTGGTCTTTGTTATCACCGAGGGCAATAAAAAAAATATATAGTGAGGGTGCCTCTTCACCTAGTGCCCTAAGGCCAACTGGTCTGGGAGTCACTGCTATGCCTGAGGTGGTGCAAGATGAGGAAAATACACCAAATAAGCAAGCATATGAGTAATCGGTCGGTTAGTACCTCAAGAAGTATTAACGGTCGCATGAAAGTGTGTGAGCAATCTCATCTAAATATTCATTAATTAAAAAGTACTGAGACTGATGGGTAAGAGTATGATAGCTTGAATTGAATTCTCCGGGTGTAGGGATGTCCTTTACACACACGCAGGGTTATATGATTGATGTTTGGAAGAAAGATAGGAATGAAGAATAAGACGATGTTTTATTGAGGGAGGACGTGATTTCTGACATTTTTTCATGACCATTAAGATAGGGCTCATGACAACCGAAAAGCTAGCTTAGTTGGAAACCCTAATTTTCAAGGCTTTTCTTTTACAATTCTTTTCTTTAAATGTAATATTCATGATCTTCCTTTTATTATTGGATTTTGTGGGTGCAATCCGCTGAAAACCCTCAGGAGACAACACTCCTCCTATTAGGGACACCTAGAGGTTTAAAGGCTTGTTGCACGTGCTCAGTGCAATCGTGTTGCCTACGAAAGTGTGCTAGTTAGTTTTTCTCTTTCTTTATTTTCTCCTTCTCTTTTTAAATAAAACAGTTCGCTCGAGACGATCGAAAATAAGTTTGGGGGGATTTGATCAGTCGAAAATACTGCATTTTTAACACGGCAATTTCCCTATCTTTTGCACTCATCTAGAAGTGTTCGGCATTCATATTACACATATTAGAAAATCAGACGTATAATATCAGATTGCATGTGTTAGACTCTAAAACTGACATTTCTAAGGAAATTGACTGCATTTCATGGCATCGCATCATCCCTATATTGCGCAACACTTGTCTCAAGAATTTGCAGGAACAAAAGCCAAAAGAAGCTGATAAAATACACCAACTCTAAGTTTTGAGATCTGGTAGCAATCCAAAGGGGAAAATACAATTCAACATATCCAATACAGGCCCATAATTCAGCCCAATGCAGCACCAGAAGTTTCAAGCTCTGAAGCCTCCAAAGCGCCGCGGAAACGCGGCGGGAGCCGTCTTGAGCCGCGGTTCCGCGGCGCTTCTGCCACGTCAGCGCTTCATTTTCAGTGCGAAATTCCTCTCTCAGGGCCCACATTCATTTTTGACACGTCAAATTCCAGAATTCTCCAGAGGCTTCTGCCAGATCAGCAAAGATGATTAATTAAGCTAATCCTAATTAAGCTCCTAACTAATCACATCTAGAAGCTTCTCCTCAACAAACTTTTGAAGGGAAATTCAAATTTCATTTAACTAACTTTTTGGAGGGAAATTCAAATTCTAATCCTAGATCTAGGGTTTAGGGAAGTCTATAAATAGAAGCCTAGACCTAGGGTTAAAGGCTAATCTTTAGTTGTTCAATCTTTAGTAGTTCATTAGTTCTACTTCCATCTTCTTCCACAAGTCTAGTGACAAGACTTGTGCGAAACCCTAACCCTAATTCCAATCCAAATTCAAGATCCCGAGTACCAAATCAAGTGAGAAGCCTTCAACCTTTTAGGAGCCGAGCCGATCTTCAATCGGGCAAGTGATCCAAGCCGATCCGCGACTCAACGAGACGAGCGAAGCCAAATCGACGATCGAGTTCTTCCTCTTGTAGCTCTTGAGCGAATGTAACGAAATTGTTGATATAAATAAAAGGTGAAATTCTTTAATCTTGCTTTCTTTTAATTCTTGCATCATGATTAGATCTCAATTTGTGATTGTGGTTCTTTTTGTGATGTTTGAGTAAAACTCCGCTCGTAAAGGAGTCGAGACGATCAATAGAATGATGATGTAACAAATCTTAAAACGATTCTTAAGTCCTACGAGTTTTGTAAACCCTAGCGAATTGAAGAATCGACAACCTAGTTTCGTTGTGATACTTTCTTGATTGTTATCGCTTGAAATTAGGGATCTACGATCGTTTCTTGAATTTACTAGAGTCTAGCATGTGAATGATATCGACGAAAGAACAAGGGATAAATGATGAAACCCTAGTTTCACTAGAAATCCCTAATTCTTGTCGATCATCATCGATCTAGTATCAATTCATCGAAGGATAAGAATGCGTCATTGTAAGATTACAACACATCTATAGATCCGATCGATTCCTACGAGCCTCATTTAGATTCTTGATATTTGGTTGGAAAAATCATCAAACTATCAATTCTTGATTCTATCTTTTTCTTGTTATTAGATCTAGATTTTTCTCATTCTTGAAATTCAATTACAAATCATGAATTGTTTTCTTTTCTTTTCCTTAAAGTTTCAACTCATCTAATTCGAAGCACGAACGATTACACTTTCCCTGTGGACGATCCGCACTTACTAACGCGCTACATCCGACACCGTTATTGATTGCGGTCAAAATATTTTTGGTTGTGATTTCTTTATAATTTCCCAATTACACAAACAAGAATTCTTTAAAATCAACGTGCAATAATCTTGGGGATTGCCAATATCGAGCACCATCATTAGCCCCCCACTCTTGTCCCGACCAGCTAGTGGTCGGGTCAGGGGTGGACTGCCGGGCCTCCCGAGGTGAGATCCCTTCAAGGGTTTCATCGGGACGAGTCCTCGGGCCGTCGGTTGTCTTTTCTGCTAGCGAACCAAGGTGAGATCTCCGCACCTTAAAGAGGGTGTGCTGGTTCGTGCACTATATAATTGAAGCAATGGTCCACGTGTCAAAAGATGACCGGCTGGTACGACGTATGCGGGCCTACAGCGCCCGATTGGATGCAGTCCAGTGCAGGACCGACACGTAGAGCGATCGGAGCCGCTGGGCGTGAGGAGTCATTTCGGCGGGAGGTGACGGGCGCCGTTGGATGCAGCCGTACGCGGTGATAAAATGGGGGCGGGGCCCGCCTCAGGGCCCCCAACCTTTCATTTCCCTTCTTCCTTGAGTCGCTGCCGCTCGGCGTTCTTCTTCCTTCGGGATACATGGTTCGCTCCCATTCTTCGGGCAGCCCGCGCCGGGAGGAAGCTAGTGGCGTAACCGAGCCCCCGGCCAGCTCATGCCCTCCACCGAATTCTCTGCCGGAGGCAGGGCCGTCCATTTCGTCGACGGCATCTGGTGGTTTCTCTGGCGGCGGCCAGAGTCGTCAGCAGTTGCCCGAGTCCCAGACTGGGGACGGGAGGAAGGGCGAGGGCAGGCCCCTTCTCAAGAGGAAGAGGACGGTTTCTCGCGCGCCGTCGTCGAAGGCCCCTGAATGGATTCCCGTGCAGGAAGGGGGCTCCATCTTCACGGTTCCGTCTAGGCTTTCTGTCGCCGCTGGCCTGCTCGCCGGGATGGAGGAGTCGGCCGGGGGAAAGCTTCCGTGTGGCTCCTTGAGGGATCAATTGGAGGCCATGGCCCAAGGGGCGGTCCAGGTATGAATCCCTCCATACGTATTTTCCTTGGTATGCCTTCCCTTGGTTCGGGTGCTTTCTGGTTTCTCATCGGCTTTCTGTCAGGTTCTTCAACACTGTGCCCTTACCACTCGCATGGAGGACGAGGGGGCGTTCCACGCCCCGAGGCCTGTGGAGGCATTCCTTTCGGAGGTCGAGATTTTGCAACGCGACCTGCGCCAGGAGATGGAAAAGGCTGACGCTGTGGCGGGCCGGGTGGAGGCTGTGGAGCTTGCCAATTCGGCGACTCGGGGTGCCCTTCGTCGTCTGAACGCGTCTCTCCGGGTTGCCAATTGGAAGCTGGCGGACATGGCCGAATGCTTCGCGGCACTGGAAAAAGAGAGAAACGCCAGCAGGGGAGATGCCGAGGCGGCGCTGTTGAAGGCCCAAGTTGCCGAGGCTCGGGCTAAGAAAGCTGTGGCCGAGTATAAGGCATCAGAGCAGTTTTACGCCGAACTCAGGGAGTATTCTGCCGTCGCGTGGAACAAGGCTTTGGACGCCATGAAGGAACAGCTTCCCGAGTTCGATAATGGTGAACTCCGTACTCGGGTTCCGCTTCAGGCGACGAGGCCTCCGGTGAGAGATGGCGAGGGAAGCAGGGCACGCCCCTGGTGGCAAAGTCTCCGGTGTTAGGGCCTTGGGCCTTGACGCCGACGATGAAGTGGCCGAAGTAAGCCTCCGGGCAGTTTGTAGGGCTGGGGGACCCCAGAATACCCTTTGTAAAGACCTTGATTTTGGCAATAAAAGAAAAACCTTTGATTCGTCGGTTTGTATTTTGTCTTTTATGTGTGAAGGACGTTCGTAGGATATCCTCGCTTGTATTGTCGTGTTTCCGTGTCAGGTTGGCCATTTGTCTGGCGATCTCCTGTCGAGTTGACTCCAATCACCAGCCGGCGAGTGTGTCAAGCGTTGCCGCGGAGGTATCCTCATGTATGGCCCCCTAGGTCGATGGGAGATCGTTCAGACTTGAACGAACCTGTCGTCCTTCCGGGTGTCTTGGATCCTCATGTATGGCCACAGGGCTACCGGCCGGGCTTGACCGAGCAGGGTGGCTGTTTGGTTGCCTCTTGTGAGGGCTTTGATTCTTGTCGGTTGTGGTAGGAAGCTACCAGCCGGGGATAGCCGCGCAAGGGCTCGACCGCCTTTGGGAGGACTTTGGGCCTTAGCACGGGAAGGGCTGCGGAAGGCCATTAGGAATGACCGGGCAGTGAGGATACACGGTTGCCTCTTGGTGAGGGCTTTGATCTCTGGCGTTGTGGGTAGGCAACTACCAGCCTGGGACGAATGAGCGGGATAGCCGCTCTGGTGCCTCTTGTGAGGGCCTTTGATCCCTAGCGTCGAGGGTAGAGAGCTACCAGCCGGAGTAGACCGAGCAGGGTAGCTGCTCGGTTGCCTCTTGCGAGGACTTTGATCCTTCAGGATGGGGACCGAGCAGGGTTACTGCCTAGTGCCTCTTGGCGAGGACTTTGATCCCTGTCGTTTATGGTTGGAAGCTACCAGCCGGGGATAGCCGAGCAAGGACCCGACTGCCTCTGGGAGGACATTGGTCCTTGGCGCGGGAAGAGCTATAAGGCTGTAAGAAGCCTACCAAGGACCCTTGGCCGGGTAGGGTTACCTTCCGGTGCCTCTTGGCGAGGGCTTTTGTCCTGAAAAGATAGCCGAGCGAGGGAGCCTCGGGCTCGACTGCCTCTAGGAGGGCTTCTTGATCCCCGGCGTTGCGGCAGGGAAGCTGCCCGCAGGGGATAGCCGAGCGAGGGAGCCTCGGGCTCGACTGCCTCTGAGAGGGCTTCTTGATCCCCGGCGTTGTGGCAGGGAAGCTGCCCGCAGGGGATAGCCGAGCGAGGGAACCTCGGGCTCGACCGCCTCTGGGAGGACTTTTTCGTTGTACAGGGGGAACTCTACCGGGGAAAAAGAATCGAAGTTTCTTTATTCGTATGGGTAGGAATTCTAGACAACGCTTTACACCATCTTGTTAAAGGGAAATCTCGAGTGGTAGCTGGGGTGAGACACTCCGCTAGCTTTGACCTCATTGGTATAGCTTGAGCTTCTCAGCGTTGTAAGGCCAAGGGAGCTTCCGTCCGTCCGCGTCCTGTAGGCGGTAGGCTCCGCCGGGGAGCGTTTCGGAGATGAGGAAAGGACCTTCCCACTTTGGGGAGAACTTGTGAAGCCTGCCATGGTCGATGAATTCGTTCCGCCGCAGGATTAGGTCCCCGGTCTTGAAGGAGCAGTGTTTTACTCGAGCGTTGTAGTATCGGGCCGTCTGCTGTTGATAGGCGGCGGCTCTGATCTGGGCTCGATCCCTTTTCTCCAACAGTATGTCGAGGTTGGTTCGTAGTGCCATGGTGTTTGCTTCATCGTCGAAGTGCTCGACTCGGTGACTGGGTAGCCCGATCTCCGCTGGGACCATCGCTTCGGTCCCGTAGCAGAGGCTGAAAGGGGTCTTCCCGGTGGGAGTCTTTTTGGACGTGCGCAGGGCCCATAAGACCTGGGGTAGCTCATCGACCCAACTGCCTTGTCTCCCTACCAGGCGGGTTCGGAGACCCCGGAGGACGTCCCGGTTAGCGACCTCGGCCTGCCCGTTACATTGGGGATGCGCGACCGCGGCGAACTTCATGAGGATATGGTATTCTTTGCAGAAGTCCCTTACTTTCTCGTTCTCGAAGTTCGTCCCATGGTCGGTGATGTTGCACCTCGGGATCCTGAACCGGTGTATCAGGTTGTTTGGGAGAAACTTGATGGTTTTAGCGGTGTCCGGTTTCCTGATGGGAATGGCCTCGATCCACTTGGTGAAGTAGTCCACCGCGATGAGGACGTATTTATGTCCGCCAGTTCCGGTGGGGAACTGGCCAATCATATCCAATCCCTACTGGGCGAATGGCTACGGGGACGTCAGGGCAGTTAGCTCGGTAGCCGGGAGGCGGAGAATACTGCCGTGGAGTTGGCATCTCCTGCACCTCCTGACCAGCTTCAGGGCGTCCTCGTGCATGGTGGACCAGTAGTACCCCTAGAGTAGTGCCTTTTGGGTCAAGGTTCGAGCCCCCTGGTGTGCGCCGCCCACCCCTTCATGGATTTCCCACAGGACGTAGTCGGCCTCGTGGGGGTCAACGCACCGGAGCAGGGGCTGGGTGAAGGCCTTCTTGTAGAGGTTCCCGTTGCTCCAGACGAAGTGGGTGGCTCTGGCCCGGAGGAGGCGGGCGGCCGTTCTGTCTTCCGGGAGCGTGCCGTCCTTCAGGAATTCCACAAGGGGCTTCCTCCAATCCCGGCCGTTCCCCTGCGCCGTGTACACTTGAAGTGTCGCTGCCTCGTCTCCCACGTTGGGTCAGGTCAAGGTTTCGAAGAGTATCGACCGCCTGTTGTTGGCCGAGTATGATGAAGCCAGCTTGCTCAGGGCGTCTGCTTGAGCATTCATTTGCCTGGGTATTTGTTCCACCTGGACTTCGTCGAAGTTTTTTCGGAGCTTCCTCACCTCGTCTAGGTACTTCATCATTAGGGGCTCTCGAGCCTCGAAGCGGCCGGTCACTTGGCCGACAACTAGGGCCGAGTCGCTGTGGACTCGGATGATCTTCAGCCCCAGCTCGACGGCCATACGCAGTCCGGCTAGGAGGGCTTCGTACTCTGCTGTGTTTTTCGATGCTTTGAAACCAAGCCTCAAGGAATACTCCATCTCGGCTTCATTTGGGCCTCGGATAATGAGGCCGGCACCGCAACCTTCCTCAGTAGAAGACCCGTCGACGTAGATGACCCACTCCGGAGCTGAGCTAGGGCCTTCCTGGATGGGATGCCGGGCTGTGTGGGGCGGCACGGAATCCGGATTCCTGCTAGGGATGGTGCATTCAACGATGAAATCGGCCAGGGCCTGCGCCTTGATGGCTTGCCTCTGGCGATACCTTATGTCTAATTGAGATAGCTCCCATCTCCATTTCTCTAGATGGCCAGAAGATTCCGGCGATGCTAGGATAGCCCCCAATGGGCGCTCAGTGAGGACGATGATTGTGCGTGCTTGGAAGTAGTGCCGCAGTTTCCGCGAGGTTACTACAAGGGCCAGGACAATCTTCTCTATGGCGGGGTATCTCGTCTCCGCGTCCTTGAACACATAGCTCACATAGTACACTGGCTTCTGTGCCCCTCGGCCTCTCGGACGAGCACCGAGCCTGCTGCTTGGTCGGATACTGCCAGGTACAGCGATAGCTCATCCCCTTCCACGGGCCGGGTGAGCAGGGACGGTGTTGCGAGGTGCCTCTTCAGTTGGTCGAAAGCGGCTTGGCAATCTTCCGACCACTCGAACATCGGAATTTTCCTCAGCGCCTTGAAGAACGGAAGGCACTTCTCCCCCGACCTAGACATGAAGCGGCTCAGAGCGGCGACCCGCCCTGTGAACCGCATGATCTCGACGTTGGTCTTGGGTGTGGTCATGCTCAGGATGGCGTCGATCTTCTCTGGGTTAGTTCCAATTCCGCGGTGAGTGACCATGAACCCGAGGAATTTCCCTCCGGTGACTCCGAACGCACACTTGGCGGGGTTCAGCTTCATGTTGAATTTGAGGAGCACCCTAAACGCCTCGCCCAGGTCCTTCACATGGTCGGCCGACGAGACGGACTTGACGAGCATGTCGTCAACGTAGACTTCCATGTTCCTGCCGATCTGTGGCTTGAACATGCGGTTGACCAGCCTCTGGTATGTGGCCCCGGCATTCTTGAGGCCGAAGGGCATCACTCTGTAGCAGTACACCCCCTGGTCCGTTGTGAATGCGGTCATATCTTCGTCGTCAGGATTCATGCGGATTTGGTTATAGCCGGAGAAAGCGTCCATGAAGCTCAGAAGCTCGTGCCCGGCCGAGCTGTCGACGAGCTGGTCTATGCGGGGGAGCGGGAAGTTGTCCTTGGGGCAGGCTTTGTTGAGGTCGGTGAAGTCGACGCACATACGCCACTTCCCGCTTGACTTCTTGACCAGGACCACGTTTGCCAGCCACTCTGAGTAGGGCATGTTCCTGATGAAGTTGGCGGCGAGGAGCCGGTCAACTTCCTCTTTGATGGCATTCTGTTTGACCGGGGTGAAGCTTCTTTTCTTCTACCTGACGGGTCGGGCCGTAGGATCAACTCCGAGCTTGTGGAAGATGATTTTGGGGTCGATCCCAGGCATGTCTGCCGGTGCCCAGGCGAAGACGTCGGAATTGCTTCGGAGGAACTCGGTCAGGTCATCTCGCTGAATTCCCGTCAGGAGTGACCCGACCTGGACGGTCTTTCCTGGGTCTCCTTCTGCTAAGGGCACCTCGGTCAGAGGCTCGACCGGTGCTCCACGGACCTCCTTCCGCTCGTCCCAGGTGTCCACGGACCCTTTAATGTCGCCGCATGCATCGGCGCTATCAGCGTGCTGCTCGGGGGAAGATGCCTCTGCCAGGCCTACCTCCGCGACCCGCTGGCTCCCGTATGCCTGGCCAACCCCACCCTGATCAAGGGGGGATTTTATCGCCAGATGGTATGTTGAGATCTGGGCCTGGAGGGAGTTCAGCGTCGGCTGGCCGAGGAGGACGTTGTAAGCCGATGGGACCCTAGCCATAATGAAGTCCACAGGCAGTGTGCGCGTGCTGCTGGGCTCCCCGATCGTGAACTGCAGGGTAACCACCCCTTGTGCCGGGATGGAGTGGTTGGTGAATCCCGAGAGGACGTGGGAGGTCGGTCTCAAGTCTGCTGGGGCCAGCCCCATTCGCAAAAAGCAGTCGTGGAAGAGGATTTCCGCCGAGCTGCCCGAATCGATGAGTATTCGGTGGACCTCGTATCGGTGAATTTGTGCTATGATCACCAGCGGGTCGCTATGGGGCACAGATATGCCGTGGAGATCCTTGTCGCCAAAGGTGATGGGCTCTCGGCCCCTGGCCCTTTTGCCCGGGCGGCCGCCGGAGCCTGTGAGGCGGCAGCCAGCGGGGAGACCGACGACTGTGGGCGAAGGTTCGCCCGCGTCTCCGTTGCGAGGGAGGCGACAGCGGGCATTTGGATCTTTAGGGGAATCGGTTGTCATGTGGGCGGAGATCGGAAGGCCAACTTTGTATTTTGTGGAGTTATTGTTCCTACAGACGGCGCCAACTGATGGAGGTCCTTTTCGGGCCTCCGTCAGATGTTGTCTTCCGTTGATCTCGTGGTGAACTTAGCTGATTATCCTTCATTGCGTGTGGGTCTCAATGGGTTTTTTTGAGGAAGAGGTGAGGTGAGGGAGTTGTCGCCGAGTACCTGCAAAGAAGTCCCGGGGTGGTTTGGTACCACCAAGGACCCTCCGACGCTCAAGTTAGTGATGAGATCCGAGCAGAGTAACGACGTAAAAGTGTAAAGAATTGCTTACTTGACCCCTCTGTGATGGGGGTTTATATAGAGGTGGTGGCACGCAGCAGTAGGCGCGAGAATCTCGCCGGCAGTTACGCTCCCGACGTCACGCCCGCGTAGAGAGCGGATCGCCCATTAATGGGGATCGTGAGGGCGTGGAACGTGGGACGTTGCTGGCGCGAAATCCACGCATGGCGAGATTTGCGGAGCGGCGGTTGCGCCTGGGAGTAGGTCGGAGGGCCGAGGAAGACGTCCTCAGCGGGAGCTCAGGGATGAGCAAGGAGGCCGAGGAGTCTTGGTTCTGTGGTAGCTCGGGGGTGAGCTAAGGGGCCGAGGAGGCCAATTTGCAGGGGCCCCGAGGGGGGCCAGCATGTGCTTGCTGGTCGGGCACGGGGTGGCCTGATCGGCCCCTGCAGGCCCTTTCTTCTGAGTTCTGGGACACGCCGCCTGCCACGTGCCATGATCTTGGGGATTGCCAATTTCGAGCACCATCACATCTGCTTGTATTTCTGGCCTATATCGCTAATACGCCCCCGCAAGATTAAGGCTCCGTTGGAGCCTTCAATTTTAGATCGAAGTTTGAGGAATTGTGTGTGTCCAAATGATTTTGTGAGGACATCCGCAAGTTGATCATGTAAAGTGTATACACACACTTTTGATATTCAATACTATTACAAATATCACAAGTTATAGAAAGATCCAAATATCACAAGTAAGAAGAGATCTGCTACTACTGCGTTTCAATGGGCAGACATTTGAACACCAAAGGTGCAGACGTCTGTGTATTCTCTATTATTATTGAAGATTGAAGACCAGACGTCTGGCTCTTCTCCTTCAGACGTCTGGCTTCGCTCTTTTCTTTGGTCAGACTATTGCAGACGTCTGGATCTCCTTCTGCAGACGTCTGGATTCTTTAGCAGACATCTACGCGTATATTTTCAGATGTCTGCTTCTGTTTCTGGCTTGTGTCGCTAATAAGATGATGGGGATGAACTTTGGTAGAAACCGTGATATTGAGAAATTTGGAGAAGAAGGGTGAGACCATATAAGTTGGAAAAGATGAACAAGGCGATGTCGGTTGAGGAGAGACAGACAAGAAAAAGCGAAAGCATTGGAGACGTAGAGAAGAATGGTGGGTTGGAGGTAAAAAAAGGATGAAGAGGAGAGGGAGGAGATAGCGAATTGGATGATGGAGGATGGAAGATGAAGGGAAAAAAAAGAGAAAGGTCAGATCATCATTTAGTTAGTGGTATTTTTCTCCAAAATAGCCGTATCACCGAAATGTTAATTGATTAGACTAAAGCCGAGGGTATTTTAGTAAGTAAAGACACTTGAAGTTTAGGGTATTTTATTGTAATTAAAAACTGTTTAAGATATTTAGTGAAAAGAGTTGCGTAACATTTCAGAAAAATAATAAATATTGTTTTGGAAATTAAATAATAATATTGTGGATTTTACGGATATGTACCGGGTATGGATCTGAGTTTTCATAGATTGGTATAATTATATACCTCTATTTTTGGAAAATGATTGGAATTTAAAATAAATTATAATTTATGAAAGCATTTATTTAAATGGGTTTTTCATAAATTAGCATATAGTTATATCCATACAAGTTATAACATTAAAACTAAATGATGTTTTCCCATTTTTGTAAACTAAACCAGGCTTCATTTGTTTAACAATGCTTAGGTGCCATGGCATGTTAATGAGAGGGTTACCATTGCATTTGTGTTTTAACGATGGAGGTTTTTTTATTTTTTTAAAAAAATGAAAAAGAAGGAGATATGGAGGTATGAGAATATTATAATGGGAATGGGTGAGAGAGAGAAAGTGAAGGGGGTCATGGTTAGCACAACTGAAGGGTTTGCCTGGCACCATACCTAGGGTTTGTCTTGCATCAAACATGCTACAATAAAAAATTTAGAGGTGCTAAGAAAAACCAACCATGAATCGAACTAGAAATTTAGGATAACAAAGGCAAGTATCATATACTAGCAAGTGTCTAACACTAAGAGGGGAGAATTACAAGCTTTGTAGACCTCCCTCTTTGTGACTCCTTGGATCAACTTGGTGTTTGAACGGGTTCGCTTGAAACCTTCGAAGTCCATAACGATCCACCACGGAGTCCCTTGGCTCAAGTTCCTAGCTTCACTTGATCAAGATGGAAGTGAAGCAAACAATCTATACTAGTGGGCTAGACTAACATAGATTGGTGATGTGGTTGTGATCTCACTTAAAAACCTTTTCTTTTTCTTTTCTTCACTCACTTAAAAAAACCTAGAGAGCTTAAAGGAGGAGGAAGAAGAAGGAGATGGCTAAGCTTGAGCTCTTATGATAATCCTCTATAATAAATAGAGAATAAAAATATATATACACCCAAACCATGGTCAATAAATATCTAGATATTTTGATAATGAGTTAAAGACCAATTAGAAATTAAACCATGGTTTATATTTGGGTCAACATATGAAGAGTGTTGAAGAAATGCAACCATGATTTAATTTCATTTTTCTTTTTCTCAATAATCAAAAATATATAAATATATTCCATGTAAGTCTTGCATAGCCATCTCCAATATATCATCAACCATGACACATGTATGCATGCATGTGTACATTCATATCAATATATGCATACATGCATTCATGCATACACATAAAAGAAAAGGGTTTAATAAATGAGGTAATGGTCATTAATATTAAATCAATACTTGATTTAATAATCCGGTCATATCACATACGACCCGACCAATAGTAAACGCTAGATTAAAATGCGGTATCATATACACGCATTTAATCAAGCTCCCGCGCATATCCCCATATGCACCCCACACGTTTCGCCTGAGCTAGGAAACCCCTTTGTGGGACTCTAAGATTCGTCAATACGCTGGCAGTAGGCAGTGATCATATAACATACCCACAAACCGTCAGCGGCACTAGCTGTACATAACGGCTCCCGGGTATTGAGCGATCAGAAGAAAAACAGGCGAACCTGTCAAAACTCCCATCAAGCCAACCGGCAACACTTACCGTACAGTCCGGTCTCTTCGTCAGATATGCTGTATATCGAGTCTAGTGATGGTATCGTCGACCCCAATAACTCAATAAGTCATGCCGATATATGGCCTATAACGGATTGAGAAACTACCGATAACACTTATCAGTAAATCTCATCAGCCCTGGCCAGAGACTTCCTGTTATAGCCAATCGTGTATAGCGCAACATCAACCCCCAATACCAGGAGAGACAAAACCCCTCCTATCGCTTATTGCCTCCATGTGCCTCGGGACTGTACCCAAAATCCACCTATTTGCACGACCCAGTAGAGCCGTGGTAGGGTGGAGATCAAAGTACAGTGGGAGCACACACAAGACTCTATGACGATCTCGGGTCTACAGACTAACCTGTACCAGTGTCACCTGAGAACTGCTATCCGACGATAGATATAATACCATATAGGAGTTCTCGGCGAGTCCGTTCAGTATACCCAGTCTCCACTGAGCACCCGTATACAATCTTTGGTGTCACCACACCAATGGATATGGGATCATCCATCGCCCATCATATGGGTCAAGAAACGTATACGCTAGTCTACTCTGGAATATCGATGCCCCGTCTCGATACACCCACGACTAGGAACATTTTAAGGATATGCTTATAAACTATACAAGTCCCACTAGTATGATCTGCATCATAATCTCAGTAGTCAAACAAATATCCTAAGGGCTTTATCAACATGTACCAAATGAGTAATATGCATGATCAAGTGAACATGTCAAGATAAAGAACAACCAGATAGCATACTATCATGACGAGCAAGAATGTCCTCTGAATACACACACACACACACACACATACCGATACATCCACTATCAAATAATGGCCTCTAGGGCATACATATATCCAACAATCTCCCACTTGCACTAAGGCCAATTATTGGCGTATCTCATACCCAACATCTCAAAAAGTCGCTCATGCTGCGGCTGAGGGAGGGCCTTGGTGAGTAGATCCACGGTGTTATTCTTTGTATCTACTCTCCAAATCTCGATCTCGCGGCGATCAACTATCTCCCAAATCAAATGATAAGCCTCAGGATGTGTCTGGACCGCTGATGGGACCTGGGCTCTTTGGCCAACGCCATAGCCCCATAATTATCACAATACAATGGTATTGGATCAATAATGGTTGGAACTACTCCTAGCTCCGAGATGAACTTCCTCATTCAGACCGCTTCCTTGGCAGCATCATTTGCAGCAATATACTCAGCTTCCATCGTGGAGTCTGCAACGGTATCCTGTTTGGAACTCTTCCAACATACCGCCCCTCCATTGAGGGCAAATACAAACCCTGAGATAGATTTTCTGTCATCCTTATCACTCTGGAACTTCGAATCGGTAAAGGCCTCCATTTGGAGATCCTCGTTACCATACACCAAGAACATTTCTTTAGCCCTTCGCAAGTACTTAAGAATGTTCTTCACAGCTTTTCAGTGATTCTCCCCTGGGTTGGTTTGATACCTGCTTACTACACCCAGTGCATAAGCTACATCAGGGAGAGTATATAACATCGCATACATTATAGATCCTACGGCTGAAGCATAGGGTATAATGCTCATACGAGCTCTCTCTTCATCTGTCTTTGGGCAAAAGTCATTGGAGAGAGTGACTCCATGACAAGCGAGTAAGTCACCCCACTTAGAGTCTTCCATACTAAACCTCTTTAGGATGATGTTAATGTACCTGGTTTGGGACAATCCCAACAACCTTTTAGATCTATCCCTATAGATCTTCATGCCCAATATGTACGAGGCATCACCCAGGTCCTTCATGGAGAACCTTTATGATAAGAACAATTTGATCGATTGTAGCATAGGAACATCGTTTCCTATCAGAAGAATGTCATCCACGTATAATACGAGGAATGCGACAGTACTCCCTACAATCTTCTTATAAACACAAGGTTCATCGGGATTTTTGATGAAATCAAACTCTTTGATGACATCATCAAAACAGATGTTCCAACTTCGTGATGCCTGCTTTAATCCATAAATGGATTTAAGCAAACTACATGCTTTCCCGCTGTTCCCACTATCAATGAAGCCCTCTGGCTGATCCATATAAACACACTCTTCTAAATCATCATTTAGAAATGCAGTTTTAACGTCCATCTGCCAGATTTCATAGTCGTAGTGAGTAGCAACAACAAGTAGGATCCGAATGGATTTAAGCATGGCTGCAGGAGAAAAGGTTCCGTCATAGTCCAGTCCTGGTCTTTGACGAAATTCTTTCGCCACAAGCCTTGCCTTATAGGTCTCCACCTGCCCATCTACACCAATCTTTCTCTTAAAAATCCATTTGCGCCCTACGGGTTTTACCCCAGAGGGTACAACTTCCAAAGTCCATATTTTGTTGGTGTACATAGACTCCATTTCGGATCTCATGGCATCCAGTCACTTCACAGAGTCACCACTCGTGATAACTTGCTGAAAACTGGTAGGGGCATCATCATCCATGATGCAATCTTCTCCATCGCCATCAATGAAAAAACCGTAGTATCTCTCCGGTTGGCGAAAAGTCCTACCAGATCTACGAAGTGGATGAGGTTCATAAGATTTTGTTGCAACATCATATTCAACCAAGTCGTTATTTATAACTTGTGTCTCTAGAACCTCTTCTAGATCTACCACATTGCCATCAATATCATTTGGAAAAATTTCATTTTCTAAAAATATGGCATGTTGAGAAATAAACACCTTTTGTTCCTCCTTGTGGTAGAAAATATATCCAAACGAATGTTTTGGATATCCTACAAATATACACTTAACCGATCGTGTCTCGAGTTTGTCTGGATTCTGCTTTTTAACAAAAGCCGGACAACCCTAAATCTTAACTCGTTTAAGAGATGGTCTCTTTCCATACCATATCTCATATGGAGTGGTAGACACGGTCTTGGTTGGAACCCTATTCAACAGATATGCTGCAGTCTCCAATGCATGCCCCCAAAAGGAGAGAGGCAACTCAGCATCACTCATCATGGATTGCACCATATTCAATAGGGTGCGATTCCTCCGTTCTGACACACCGTTGTGTTGTGATGTGTAATGGGGAGTGAGCTGAGAGAGAATCCCATTCTCTTTTAGGAAGTTCGAAAACTCTGTACTAAGATACTCTCCACCTCGATCTGATCGAAGTTTCTTGATACTCAAATCTGTTTGTTTTTCTACTTCAAGTTTGTACTCTTTGAATTTCTCAAAAGCTTCAGATTTATACTTTAATAAAAACACATGACCGAATCTTGAGAAATTATCAATAAAAGTTATGAAGTAAGAAAAACCGCCTCTTGCATGTGTAGACATTGGCCCACATACATCACTATGTATGAGGCCCAAGAGTTCTATAGCTCTTTCTCCGTGTCCAGTAAACGGAGTTTTGGTCATTTTCCCTTTTGATACAAGACTGACAAGTCGCATAAGATTTATATTCAAAAGGATTTAAATATCCGTCTTTATGAAGCTTGTTTAGTCTTATTTCGTTAGTATGACCAAGTCTACAATGCCAAAGAAAAGCTTCATTTATAATCTGAAAATTTTCTTTTATTTATGTGTTGTATGTTGAAAACTGTGTGTTAATTTAGGACGTATATCCCGTTATTAAGTTTATCATAACCAATCAACTCTTGATTCAGTTTAATGTTCATAACATTATGCTGCAATACAAAATGATATCATTCATTGTCTAACAAAGAAATGGATATTATATTACAAAGCATACTTGGTACATAATAACATGGGTTCAAAACCAATATACAACCCGACGGCAACCCCAGGTGATACTCTCCCACTGAAACTACATGTACATTGGAACCATTTCCAACTCGGAGAGTGTGATCACCGGTCTTCAAAACTCTGCTATTTCTCAGTCCCTGCACACAATTGCAGATGTGAGAACCCGAACCAGTATCCAATACCCAGGAAACAGAGTTTATGGAAAAACAGTTTTCAGTCACAAACACACCTGAAGCGGAAGCATCACCATGCTTCTTTTTCCTGAGATCAGCAATATACTCGACACAGTTTCGCTTCCAATGTCCCGACTTCTTGCAGTATAAACATTCTCCTTTTCTTAATTTCTCAGCCTTGGATTTGTCTCTTCCTTGTGCCTTTTTGATTCCACTTCTCGGTTTGGTGGGTTTCTTCTTATTCCTTCCCTTGGCCTTGGTTTTTGGGATGGAAGAGGAAGATTGCCCAACAATCAGAGAGGGAGTCTTTGCCTTGAGCGTGCTCTCCGCACTTCTCAACATATTAAGAAGTTCGGGTAGTGACTTCTCCATGTTATGCATGTTGAAGTTTACTATAAATGGAGCAAAGGCAGGGGGAAGACTGTAGAACAATATCAACATACTGTTCGTTCTCTATTGTCCATCTGAGGCCTTCAAGCTCTTCAATAAGAGCTATCATCTTCAAAACGTGATCACCTACTGGTGTGCCAGAAGCCATCTGCATCTGAAACAACTTTCGAGACACCTCGTATCGTAGGGTACGAGATTGCTCCCCATATAACTCCTTTGTATGGAGAAAGATGGATTGAACATCCATCTGCTCATGCTGCTTTTGATGTGTATTGTCCATCGATGCAAGAGTGAGGCATTTGACAGTGGCACAGTCAATATCCCATGATTTGCGGATCTCCCTATCCGCAACAGAAGATTCAGGGCCTGGGCTGGGAGGGGCTGAGGCAGTGAGGACATATGATACATTATCATATGTGAGAGCAATGTTAATGTTCCTAAGCCAGTCTTTATAGTTCGGTCCGGTTAGCTTATTTTTCTCTAACAAAAGCTTATGTCCAGTCATGGGTATCTGCCATTAGGAGAGAGAAAATAATACACTCAGCGAAAGCTCTTGTAAAGATTAGATTGGTTATTTATCTTATCTAATCGATATCTCCCACTGTTTTTATCAAATTTTCCTTCAAACCTTAAAAAGAAAATTAGCCAGGATTAATTACATTCTACAACTTTGCTAACCGTTCAGCCAGGCCAGTGTCGGTACTTTGAGGGAGGTTTCCCGTGTTTTCGCACGGACCTAATGAAAATAAACCTCGTTTTCCCAGAGGCGTAGCCCCATTGACACCTTTCTAGACACCTAATGGGTTAGCTAATTGTAAAGTGCAAAACTCTCTGTAGGGTTGCTAGGCACGCGCACAAGGGTCTATGAGGCATCAACCATGCCCGATTAAAAATTTAGCCGTGCCGAACAACCCGAATACGGAACTTTAAACTAGAGATTAGGCGAAAACAAGTATGCTAAACACTTTAACACTAAGTGAGAGGGATTACAACCTTTGTAGATCCGGTCCTTCACTTCATATGCTCCGTGTTGTGGTCCCTTCGCTGCGATCATCGGGATCCGGACTCTCGAGAGGTTCCACGAAGAGAAAGACGCAACCTTTGCTTCCGATCTTCGATACTAAGATGATCTACCTTGAAGTTTCTTTAACACAAGCTAACACTCATGAAATGATGTGAACACCCTCATCTAAATGGCAAGGGAAGATGAGGATGATGAAGTAGGATTTTTGCTCTCTTTATTTATCTTTTTCTCATATTTATTCAGCACTTTGGAAAAATCAAGCAAGCTTTTTCATGAAAGAATGAAGGAAGAAGAAGAATAGTGATCCATTTTCTTTTGTGATGAATAAGAAAGGATTAATATGAAGAATAATGCAACCATGGTTGACTTAACCATTGTAGAGAATTGACTAGGGTTAGGGTTTGGGTTGGGTTAAAGCATGAGTCACTTGTAAATATCTTTATCATGACAAAAAGAAAACCTTCTAGAAACATCTAGAAAGCTTAACCCTAATTCAAACCCTAATCATGTTTAAACTCCACTAAACAAGTTGCATTAGTTATCATATCATGTTACAATATTATATATCACATATATAATATTTATCGTAACCAAATAAAATAATACAATTAACATATATCGCATATATATCAATGTATTACCCGAGTGAGAAAAAGAATCTTTTAGTGAGCAAATATTAGTTAATGTAATTTAATATATCATATATATTATTATACATTAAATTATCGAATCAACACTTGATCCGAAAATCCGGCTATATCGCATATAACCGACTAATATTTATCCGTACCGATTCATCGAATCAACACTTGATCCGATGACCCGGCTGATATCAAATATCGCGAGAATAGAATACGGTATCACATATCGCATTATTCTCGGTCCCGCACATATCACATATGTGCTCCTACTCCGTTTTGCCTGAGTCAAGAAACCTCTATGTAGGACTCTAAAGAATCGTCAATACGCCGGCAGTAGGTGATGATCATATCAAACACCCACAAGCTGCAAGCGGTCAGCTAAACGTAACAGCTACCCAGGTATTGAGCGCTCAAAAGATCAACAAGCAAGCCTGGACATTCTCCTGTGAATCCAAACAGTAACACTCCCGTACAGTCCGGTCTCGTCGTCTGATATGTTGCATATCTCGCCTAGGGGTGGTAAACGTCAGACCCCAGTAGCTCGATAAGTCGTGTCGATATGAGGTCTATAACAGTTCGAGAAACTACTGATAACACTTACCAGTAAATCTCAGCAACCCTGGCCAGGGATTTCCGGTTATAGCCAATCGAACATAGCACAACATCAACTCCCTATACCGGGAGAGACGAATCCCCTCCTATCGCTCATTGCCTCCATATGATTCGGGACTGTACCCAAAAGCCACCTTTTTGCACGCCCTCTTGGACGTGGTATGATAGAAATCAAAGCACAGTGGGAACCACACAAGACTCTATGACGATCTCGGGTCAACAGACTACTCTGTACCAGTGTCACCGGAGAACTGCCATCTGATGTATGGTATAATACCATCTGGGAGTTCTCGGCGAGTCCGTCCAGTGTACCCAGTCTCCACTGAGCACCCGTACACCATCCTTGATGTCAAACACCGATGGATATAGGATCATCCATCGCCCATCATATGGGTCAAGATGCGTATACGCTAGTCTACTCTGGTGCATCGATGCCCTGTCTCGATACACCCTCGACTAGGAACAGTTATAGGATGTACTCGTCGACTACCGTGGCCCCATTAGTATGATCTCATCATAGTCCCAGTAGTCGAGTACATATCCTAGGGGCTTTATCAACATGTAACAAAGAGACAATCAGAGTACATGTTAAGATAAAGTACAACCAGATAGCATACTATCATGTCGAGCAAGAAAGTCCTCCCTATATATGTACTAGCATCCACTACAATATACATCGTATGTACAGTAATGGCCTTTAGGGCATACATATAACTAACAATCTCCCACTTGCACTAGGGCCATCTGTTATGGTATCGCATACCCAACAATTAGCTGCGGTTGAAGTATCTCATACTCAACCATCCCATAAAAGTCTCTATTGGGAAAAAGGCCTTTGTGAGTGGATCCGCGCTGTTGTCCTCTGTGTCTACTCTCCTAACCTCGATCTCTCTGGAGATCAACCATCTCCATGATCAGGTGATACTGCCTAAGAATTATATCTGGATTTCTGATGGGACGGTAGTTCCTTGGCATAAACCACAACTCCATTGTCACACAATGGTAGGAACGAAGTTCATCTTATGAACTTATAAATATCCAGACTGCCTCTTTGGTAGCATCCTTGGTAACGATGTATCTTGCCTTTAATCGTCTAGTATGTCACGGTATCTAGCTTGGAACTCTTCCAACATACCGTCCCTCCACTGAGGGTAAAGACAATGCCTGCGACTGACATTCAGTCGTCCTTATCAGCCTGGAACCTTTCCAGTGATTCTCCCCAGGATCGATTGATACCATCTCACTACAACTAGCGAGTATCCTAACATCCAATTAGATCTATCTCATAGATATAAAACCCAGGATTTAGGAGGTATCACTTTGATCCTATATGGAGAATCCTTGTGATAAGCGGAGATTGACTGAGCGTAGCATAGGAAACTCCTTCCCTATCAAGAGTATGTCATCCACGTACTCTACGAAGATCACCACCATACTCTCTACTACCTTTTCGTATATACAAGGTTCATCTACCATTTTGATGAAGTCAAACTCTTTGACTACCACATCAAAACAGATGTTCCAACTCCGCGATGCCTGTTTTATCATATAAAACATCTTGCACACGTTTCCGCTGCTCCCACTGTCTACGAAGCCCTCTGGCTGTGTACTTATAGACGTTCTCTTCTAAAACATCAGTTAGAAAAGCAGTCATGACACCCAACCACCAGATATCGTAGTCATGGTATGTAGCCGTGGTAAGTAGGATCTGGATGGACTTAAGCATAGCTTTGAAAGTCTCAACTTTTCCATGTACACCTAGTAATCTTCTCAAGATATACTTGCTCCTGATGGGGATTTAACCCTTCAGATAGAGCAACCAAAGTCCATACTTTGTTGGTGTATAAGGATTCCATCTCAGATCACTAAGCATCCAGCCATTCTTACAGAGTCCCACTCCTGATGGCCAGCTCGAAACTAGTTGGGTCATCATCTCATGATGCAATCCTTGCTCCCACTGTCATAGAGAAACTAAAGTATCTCTCAGGTGGGTGAGGAACCCTACTAGATCAGCGGAGAGGCTGAGGTTCGTTGGAAACTATTGAATCCTTTGGTTCTACCAAATCATCAGCTGTTTTTGTATAGCTGGAACCTTTCCAGTTGTACATAACAGACCTTGCCTCGAGCTTGTCCGGATTTTGCTTTTAGACATAGGCCGGACAACCCAAATCTTAACAAGCTTAAGATATGGGCTCTTCCCTTTCCATATCACATATGAAGTGGTAGGCAACTGATTTGATTTGAACCCTATTCAATAGGTATGCAGCTTCTCAAGTGCATAACTCCCAAAAGGAAACAGGCAACTCAGTAGTACTCATCATAGAGCACACCATATCACATAGGGTGCTATTGCTTCGCCCCGATATACCATCGTGCTATGGTGTATACGGAGGAGTAATGCTGAGAGAGAATCTCATTCTCCTTTAGAATAGTCCAGGAATTCCGTGCTCAAGTATTCTCCTCCTTGATCTCATCAAAGGACATAATACTTATACCCGTATTTTAGTTCTCTACTTCTAATTTATATTCTGTGAATATCTCAAAAGCTTCGGACTTATATTTCAACAGGAACACATGTCTGAATCTTGAGAGATTATCAGAGAATGTAATGAAGTACAAAGAACCGGTCTTGGCATGTGTAGACAGGAGACTTTCATACATCAACATGTATCAATTCCCAAGAGTTCACTAACTCTTTCTCTGTTTCCAATAAACAAAGCTATGGTCATCTTATCTTTGTGACATGACTGGCAAGTTTCATAAGATGTAAATTCAAACTAATTTAAATATGCATCTAAATGTAACTTTAGCCAGTCGGGTCGCATTGATATGACCTAGTCTACAATGCCTCAAGAAGGATTTGTTCATATCTGAACTCTTCCTCTTGTGTGTGTTCTGTATACTAAGAACTGTAGTTTGATTTAGAACGTCAATGATTTTAGATAACGTGGCTGAACCGATCAACTCTTGATATAGAAAATGTTCAAAACATTATCCAACAATACAAAATTATATCATTTCTTTACTAATAAAGAGACTGATATGATTTTGTATATCAGGTTCGGTATCTAATAACATTTGTTCAGAATCAATGTATTCCGGTAATGCAGGGTGACAGTGACCAACAGACTTGGCTGCAACACTTGCACCGTTTTTTGTCTCATGAAACTTATCACCCGTTCTCAGTTCTCTACCTATCTATATCCCTTGTAACAAATTACATATACGGGATCCTGATCCGGTATCACATACCCAGGACGTAAAGGATACTGAGAAACAGTTCTGTGTAATGAACACACCCGAAGATGATGCATCAACATGCACTTTCTTCGTTTGGGCGGCACGGGAAATCTGGTATTCCCCAATTTCCTGCTCTGTCTTATAACAATTATAAGTTGGAGCGGGACCAACGTTCCCCAGCTCAGTATAACAAATGGGTTCGGTCAATATCTCCGTATTATTATCTTGATTAAGGCGTGATATGGTCGCTATCTGGAGAGAGAGAGAGAAGAAAACACTCAGCGTATGCTCTTGCAAGATTAGATTGGTTATCTAATATATCTAATCAGGATATCTCCCACTGTTTTAATCAAATCTTCCTTCAAACCCTAAAAGGAAAGATTAGCCGGGATTAATTACACGCTACAAGTTCGCCAATCTTTCAGCCAGGCCAGTGTCGGTACTTTGAGGGAGGTCCCCCGTGCTCTCGCACGAACCTAATTAATGTAAATCTCGTTTTCCCAGAGGCGTAACCCCGTTGACACCTTTCTAGACACCTACTTGATCGGCTAATTGTAATGTGTAAAAGTCTCCCAGGAGTAACTCTTACTCGCAGCGGGTATCGGGATCCAACTATCTCATAGAAGGTATGCAATCTCATTGCAAATTTCAACACTTGAAATTCCCAATAATATTTTGCCCCTAACGTGCTATGACTTTGACGAAAGCCAACAAACCATAGCCCGCTAGTCAAGTTCAACCCGTACATTTCTTGATTGAATTAAACCCACCCGCACGACCCTTGACGAAAGCCAACAAAGCCGCACGACTACCCTAATCCAATCGCATCGTATGCTAGCAGATAAGCAGCATATAGCTACCGCACACTGCACCTTGACGAAAGCCAACAAATGCAGCACGAATACTATATACAACTTATCTGAAATGACGGAGGGCTACGACGGGTTTTTCAGAAAACCCTTTGCGTAATGAACTTGATATCGTTGTAGAATCGAGTGATTTTAAATGGAGTGTTTTTGAGGCTTTTCTAGTTTTGCTAAAGGGGTCACTCCCGGTGAAGGGATCGTCGGCCCTTTCCTCATCGAATAAGGTGCAGGATATATCATATATACCGCTGTGCAAAGCAGAAACTATAGAAGCAATCAAAAGACAAACCGAGTTTGTAGCATCTGCCAGTTATTGCTAATGGAGTCACTCCCGGTGAAGGGATCTCGGTCCTTTCCTTATCGAATAAGGTGCAGGATGTTCTACAAGGAACATCGCGATGCAAAGCAAGAACTGTAGCTACCAGTTTTTATAAACAAGTTTCTACAACATCTTAGGTTTCTTTTATTTCATCAATCTCATTAATGAAGTCCCATTTTATTATGCTTCACAAGCATCTCTTTTGAAACGAAATCTGCAATATAACATATATCTCATATATATAATATAAACATTCGTCACAGGCAGTAATATGATCTCATCACAGAACATTGCAGCAGAAGAACATATATGAAATATTGGATATACTAGGACGTCCGTGTTTTCAATACGAGCCTGTATAAAACACGGATTCCACGGTCGCGATGAATAGCTAAACCCACATCCCTAGACCCCTACGAGAGCGGCAAGTAACACTGCCAATTCTAGGGTTAGGAGACCCGGTCTCGACTCCTCGAGATGGTCTCCCACTGGACCCTAGAACCCGGTTACTTGTGCTCCCCGCCTTGGGTCTACCTAATGCGGAAAAGTAAATAATATACAACGGTGACATCTTCCGCTACCTGGAAGTGCCCCAATAAAAGAATATTACATACAAATGAATTTTACATGAATGAAAAAGAAAAACTCTCATCTCACATAAAAACCCCGGCTATTCAAACGCGACGATCCAATACAACATATCACAGCAACACATAATATCTCATATCATCAACGTAAGCAAGTATGCGTATCCCGATTGTCGTTGATATATAGCAACGAAGCCGGCAATACACCACATACTACGCTTACGGTCACAGAAAAGAAAGTTTAAAACTACAACAGTTGGAATCCGCAACTTCCTTAGACATCGCATGCCTAACCAAATGAATTCCTTAGACATCGCATGCCTAACAATTATAAACCCCGCATTTTAGTCTCATTATCGAAAACACTTTTTAATATCAAGTCGGGCAATTCAACAAGATTCCCGATTGTCCTGATCGAATGCTCGTCGCAAACTTTAGTAGACGGCCGCACCCCTGATACCGTCGACGAAGTGCACCAAGGCGGAACACCGCTACCGCGAGCACCCGAACGGATACTTTCGGCGACGGGGTTCTCCTACAGTCACTTGGTCGGGGCTATGGGGCGTAGCTGTCTATTAAGTTTATCCGGCGAGTATCCGCGTACACTACGTGATTGCGACGGACTTTTGATCACATCAAAATTCCGTGGCAACCGATCATCTGAGACTAAACTGCTATGTTTATAATATTCAAATTAGTTATCTCATAACTACCTGTGGATTCCAAATATTGTATCACATTCCAGATAAATAGAAAAAGTTAAACTTTCCGATCGAATCATCAAGCACCCAAGATTTCCCCAATATATCTCAACACTTGAAATCAGTTTAAAAACATTCATCACATGCCACAGTACCAATGGTCCAGCCGTAGAAGGGTCAAGCCAACGCCTCACATGTGGCACGCCGTACTGCCCCAAACCCTAAGGTTCAAAAGGCAGTTCAAGACGGTCACATAATCGAGTTAAGGTTTGTTGTCTTCTAGAGGGTCCACCGAGTTACTTGCATGACTTAGAACATTCTTAAACACGAGAAAAAATCCAACTTTTGAAAAAATTTCCGACAGGGGAAAAAGTGAGTTATTGATATCCGTTCGAACTTTTTAACAGTTTCTAAAAATTATCCGGAAAACACACATAGACAAAATCTGATAATCCGATCGAATCATCGAATCCCCAAAACAACCCCAGAAAACTCAACTGTAGAATAAATATTAAAAATTCCCAGAAAATCCAGCATAATAAAATAGGAGTTACTGTGCAAATAGGGAATGATGACGTCATCAATATGCCGCGGAACCGCCGCAGAAGGCATGCTTCTGCCGCTGTTCCGCCGCACTTTTTACTGTTCATTGAAAACTTTTTGCACCGTGATTCTTAGAATTCCCTGCTGAATTTTTTAAGTATTTTTAATGTGGAAAAATCCCAGTTTTTAGAAAATTTCCAGAGAGCATGTTTCGGGTTAGGTTTTTGGTTCGATCGGACTTCAAACTCCGTCTAGACTTCGCCTAAAGCTCTAGCTTGGCTCTGATACCACTGTAGGGTTGCTAGGCACGCGCACAAGGGTCTATGAGGCATCAACCATGCCCGATTAAAAATTTAGCCGTGCCGAACAACCCGAATACGGAACTTTAAACTAGAGATTAGGCAAAAACAAGTATGCTAAACACTTTAACACTAAGTGAGAGGGATTACAACCTTTGTAGATCCGGTCCTTCACTTCATATGCTCCGTGTTGTTGTCCCTTCGCTGCGATCATCGGGATCCGGACTCTCGAGAGGTTCCACGAAGAGAAAGACGCAACCTTTGCTTCCGATCTTCGATACTAAGATGATCTACCTTGAAGTTTCTTTAACACAAGCTAACACTCATGAAATGATGTGAACACCCTCATCTAAATGGCAAGGGAAGATGAGGATGATGAAGTAGGATTTTTGCTCTCTTTATTTATCTTTTTCTCATATTTATTCATCTCTTTGGAAAAATCAAGCAAGCTTTTTCATGAAAGAATGAAGGAAGAAGAAGAATAGTGATCCATTTTCTTTTGTGATGAATAAGAAAGGATTAATATGAAGAATAATGCAACCATGGTTGACTTAACCATTGTAGAGAATTGACTAGGGTTAGGGTTTGGGTTGGGTTAAAGCATGAGTCACTTGTAAATATCTTTATCATGACAAAAAGAAAACCTTCTAGAAACATCTAGAAAGCTTAACCCTAATCCAAACCCTAATCATGTTTAAACTCCACTAAACAAGTTGCATTAGTTATCATATCATGTTACAATATTATATATCACATATATAATATTTATCGTAACCAAATAAAATAATACAATTAACATATATCGCATATATATCAATGTATTACCCGAGTGAGAAAAAGAATCTTTTAGTGAGCAAATATTAGTTAATGTAATTTAATATATCATATATATTATTATACATTAAATTATCGAATCAACACTTGATCCGACAATCCGGTTATATCGCATATAACCGACTAATATTTATCCGTACCGATTCATCGAATCAACACTTGATCCGATGACCCGGCTGATATCAAATATCGCGAGAATAGAATACGGTATCACATATCGCATTATTCTCGGTCCCGCACATATCACATATGTGCTCCTACTCCGTTTTGCCTGAGTCAAGAAACCTCTGTGTAGGACTCTAAAGAATCGTCAATACGCCGGCAGTAGGTGATGATCATATCAAACACCCACAAGCTGCAAGCGGTCAGCTAAACGTAACAGCTACCCAGGTATTGAGCGCTCAGAAGATCAACAAGCAAGCCTGGACATTCTCCTGTGAATCCAAACAGTAACACTCCCGTACAGTCCGGTCTCGTCGTCTGATATGTTGCATATCTCGCCTAGGGGTGGTAAACGTCAGACCCCAGTAGCTCGATAAGTCGTGTCGATATGAGGTCTATAACAGTTCGAGAAACTACTGATAACACTTACCAGTAAATCTCAGCAACCCTGGCCAGGGATTTCCGATTATAGCCAATCGAACATAGCACAACATCAACTCCCTATACCGGGAGAGACGAATCCCCTCCTATCGCTCATTGCCTCCATGTGATTCGGGACTGTACCCAAAAGCCACCTTTTTATACGCCCTCTTGGACGTGGTATGATGGAAATCAAAGCACAGTGGGAACCACACAAGACTCTATGACGATCTCGGGTCAACAGACTACTCTGTACCAGTGTCACCGGAGAACTGTCATCTGACGTATGGTATAATACCATCTGGGAGTTCTCGGCGAGTCCGTCCAGTGTAGCCAGTCTCCACTGAGCACCCGTACACCATCCTTGATGTTAAACACCGATGGATATAGGATCATCCATCGCCCATTATATGGGTCAAGATGCGTATACGCTAGTCTACTCTGGTGCATCGATGCCCTGTCTCGATACACCCTCGACTAGGAACAGTTATAGGATGTACTCGTCGACTACCGTGGCTCCATTAGTATGATCTCATCATAGTCCCAGTAGTCGAGTACATATCCTAGGGGCTTTATCAACATGTAACAAAGAGACAATCAGAGTACATGTTAAGATAAAGTACAACCAGATAGCATACTATCATGTCGAGCAAGAAAGTCCTCCCTATATATGTACTAGCATCCACTACAATATACATCGTATGTACAGTAATGGCCTCTAGGGCATACATATAACTAACACTCTCCTGGGAGCAACTCTTGCTCACAGTGGGATCGGGATCCAACTATCACATAAAAGGTATGGAATCTCATTGTAAATTTCAACTCTTAAAACTCCCGATATGGTTTTTACCCCTAGCACTCATAACCTTGGCTATGGTCAACATATCATAAGCACTAGTCAAGTTCTATCCATCATTTCATGATTAATTAGACCCACCCACATGACCCTCGGCTATGGTCAACATAATCATGTGACTGTCCTAATTAATCGCATCATATGCTGTGTAGGAAGACATCACTTAGCTACCGTACACTACGCCTTGGCTATAGTCAACATACGTAGCACGAATACTAAGTACTTTACTTCCTAAAATGACGGAGGTCTGCGAATAGTTTTTAAGAAAACCTTTAACACTTTGAACTTGATATCGTAGTAGAATCTAATGGTTTTAAAAGGAGTGGTTTTAAGCTCCGCATTTTGAAAACTTGATTTTTTATAAAAAGACGAATATGTTTCAAATTTGATTCTACAATATCTTTTAGGTTTCTTTTTCTTTACATTAATCTCATTAATGTAGTCCCATCATTTATGTTCTTAAGCCATCACAGAAAAGAAACGAAAATAGAACGTACGCTTATTCCAGCCGCATTCGCCACAGTATCCCGTTATGTACCGTTAGGTTACTTAACTAACGGCATAGCGGGGCGGGGCTAGTGCGGATGCAAAACATAAGCAACGTTTATTATATATCATATATATAATACACCATTCATCTCAGCATATAAAGTGATCACATCACAGAATATCAACAGCAGAAACACATTTATGAAAATATAGGATATAATAGGAGGTCCGTATTTTGTATTTAGCCAACAATAGAAAATACGGATTCCATGGTCACGATGAATAGCCAAGCCCACACCCCTAGACCCCTACGAGAACGTCAAGCGACCCTACCAATTCTAGAGTTAGGAGACTCGGTCTCGACTCCTCGAGATGGTCTCACACTGGACTCTAGAACCCGGTCACTTATGCTCCCCATCTTGGGTCTATCCTAATGCGGAAAAGTAAATAATATACATCAATGGTGACATCATCCTCAACCCGAAAGTGCCCCAATAAAAGAATATTACATACAATAAATTTTACATGAATGAAAAGAAAAACTCTCATCTCACATAAAACCCCCAGCCATTCAATCACGACGATCCTATACATCATATCTCAGCAACACATAATATCACATATTATCAACGTAAGTAAGTATGCGTATCCCAATTGTCGTTGACGTATAGCAACGAAACCGGCGATACATCACATACTACACTTACGGTCGCAGAAAAGAAAGTGAAAAACTACAACAATTAGAATCATCACTGCCTTTAGACATCATAAACCCGGAATATCACATATTCTGGATTTCATGCCTAACGATGCAAATCTTACATTTGGGTCTCATCTATGAAAACATCTTTTCAAAGGAAGTCGGGTAATTCAACAAGATTCCTGATTCCACCCGATAACGAAATGTTAAATTTACATGCAACTAACTACTTTTCACAAAACTAATTAGTGTAGATTCCAATTATTGTATCACATTCACAAATATCTAGACGATGTTAAACGTTTCGATCGAATCAACAAACACCCATATTTCCCAGAGAGCTCAACGCTTGAGCAAAGTTAAAATACCCAAAACATGCCACAGTACCTATGGACCAACCGTAGAAGGGTCAACCCTTACCTCACCTATGGCGCCGCGGAACGACGGCAAACCCTAGGGTTTGGCCGTGGTTCCGTGGTCATAAAATCGAGTTAGGCTTTCGTTCGTCTACAGGGTCCATAGAATTAGTTGCATGATTCTTTGAATATATATAACTTGGAAAATCCCAACTTTTGAAAATTTCCAGATGGGGTCATGAGGTGGTGTTTGATGTTCGTTCGAACTGTTAAACATCGTCTAGGTTACCTAAAACGATGTTAAAATACGACTACGAAACACTCCGAATATTCACTACAGAAAGATAACATCACATGCAATCTTTAGCAAAAACAAACAATACCTGAAACACTAAACCCCAGAGACCAGAGCACCAAACAAAAACGAGGCCCAAACTGCATGGCCAGGCCGGATATTTTAGGCATTTCGCCGGGTCAAATCCGGTGGAATGGCCTCATTTTCGTTTGGTGTTCATATTACATCATATGTAATATTCTACAACTGTTTAAAAAAAATTTAGAGGCTCTGAAAAATTCGACAGAGACTGGGGTTTAGTTTTAAGGTTTCGGAGTTGTTTCGGTTTCGTAATTTATCTAATATCGTCTAAGTTTCTAGCTTGGCTCTGATACCACTGAAGGGTCTGCCTTTCACCATGCCTAGGGTTTGTCTTGCATCAAACATGCTACAATAAAAAATTTAGAGGTGCTAAGCAAAACCAACCATGAATCGAACTAGAAATTTAGGGTAACAAAGGCAAGTATCATATACTAGCAAGTGTCTAACACTAAGAGGGGAGAATTACAACCTTTGTAGACATCCCTCTTTGTGACTCCTTGGATCAACTTAGTGTTTGAACGGGATCGCTTGAAACTTTCGAAGCCTACGTTGATCCACCACGGAGTCCCTTGGCTCAAGCTCCTAGCTTCACTTGATCAAGATGGAAGTGAAGCAAACAATCTACACTAGTAGGCTAACATAGATTGGTGATGTGGGTTGTGATCTCACTTAAAAACCTTTTCTTTTTCTTTTCTTCACTCACTTAATAAAACCTAAAGAGCTTGAAGGAGGAAGAAGAAGAAGAAGGAGATGGCTAAGCTTGAGCTCTTATGATAATACTCTATAATAAAAAGAGAATAAAAATATATATGAGAGAGTCGCACTCACCCAAACCATGGTGAATAAATATCGAATAAATATCTAGATATTTTGATAATGAGTTAAAAACCAATTAGAAATTAAACCATGGTTTATATTTAGGTCAACATAAGAAGAGTGTAGAAGAAATGCAACCATGATTTAATTTCATTTTTCTTTTTCTCAATAATAAAAAATATATAAATATATTCCATGTGAGTCTTGCATAGCCATCTCCAATGTATCATCAACCATGACACATGCATGAATGCATATGTGCATTCATATCAATACATACATACATACATTCATGCATACGCATAAAAGAAAAAGGGTTTAATAAATGTGCTAATGGTCATTAATATTAAATCAACACTTGATTTAATAATCCGGTCATATCACATACGACCCGACCAATAGTAAACGCTAGATTAAAATGCGGTATCATATACACGCATTTAATCAAGCTCCCGCACATATCCCCATATGCACCCCATATCGTTTCATCTGAGCTAGGAAACCCCTTTGTGGGACTCTAAGACTCGTCAATACGCTGGCAGTAGGCAGTGATCTATCGCATACCCACAAACAATCAGCGGCACTAGCTGTGTAAGTGTACGGTAACGCCCCGGCCGTCAATCCGAGGCCAAAATGCGGAAACAAAAACTTTTTCATAAACTTGAAACTGGCGCTATCGTATACTTTCACCCGGATCGAACCATTAACACAAACTAGCAACTAGAGAAGGGTTAGAAAAGCTATACCGATCGATCCGTGTCCTTCGGTCTTTAGCCACCATCCCAAGCTCTTCGCGGTATCTCCGATCTCCAGTCTCCTCGTCGGAAGGGCACCACATCAATGAGTCTTTTTACGGGCTCCCGCTTCATCCGAAGCAACTCGAACACGAAGTTTGCTAGCCGACGTGCCCAAGATTGTAGTAGAGTACGTGTAGAATGCTTTGTCTCGAGGGTTAATCGAAGTTGCCTTTTGGAGTGAAGAATGGAAATGAGCAAGAGGAATGAGCTTAGGGATTTTTTGCATATGAAATGAATCATCACCCCAAAAGAAAAATTGAGGCAGCCACTAAATAGTGCTCGGCCAAATTAGAAAATGCTTGCTGGAAAAACTCAAATGGGGAGGTGAGTGTAGGAGCAAGCAAGGAGACCATAAGCACAAGAAAACCTCACTTCCAATATCCAAGTCAATCCAATCACAATTAATTCAAACATTGAACCAAGCACATCTAGAAACCTCATGAAGTCTCCACAGGCTGCTGGAGAGACGACCACCACAGAAAAGCCCCTCCTTTACAGAATCCCACATTTGCAAAAAACCCCTCCTCACAAAAATCAGCCAAGAAGAATAGAAAAGTTATTTGGCCAAATCAAGAATGCAAACTGGCAACTTCAAAAAGTGATCTCATAATAAATTACAGGATAACCCCGCAACTGTATATGCATACCCGCATTTGTATTCCGATCAAATACAAATGCAATGAGACAAAATCTACACAGTATAATACTAGGATCCGGCTTAAACCAAAGCCCGCTAGTATTATCCGTCCGAACCATGACACGTGCACAAGTGCACGCGTATGTTTGAACCCTGCCATAAATCCATACGACCTCTACAACGTTTCGCCCGAAACTTGAGAAACTGTCTGTGGGGGACTCTAAAGACTCGTCAATATACTGGCTGTAGATTTAACCACTAGCACATCAGTGGTACTAGCTGTACGTAGCGGGCCACCAGGTATTGACCAAAAGGAAGGTCGATGACCGAACTCATCCTGACACCCTACTGAGCCTGTCAATGACAATATCCGTATAGTCCGGTCCGTTCGTCTATGAGTATCGCATGTCGGGCCTAGGGGTTGGTAAAAGTCAGACCCCCAAAAGCGGTACAAGTTGTGTCGGAGTGTAGCCCAGAACACCCTGAGATACTACTGGAATACCTACCAGTAAATCTCCTGTCTTGGCTAAGGACTTCGTGTAATGGCTCTCCTAGACACAGCGCGATCTCACCCCCAATACCGGGAGAGACGAAACCCCTGCCGATCCGCTCACTGCCTCCATGTGGTTCGGGACTGTACCCAACTAAAACCTGTTTGCACGACTCCTTTGAGCCGTGGTAGGGTAGTAATCAAAGCACAGTGGGAACTCACACGAGACAAATGATGATCTCAGGTCGATAGACTAACCTGTACACATGTCACCAGGGAACTGCTATCTGACGTCAGGTATAATACCAACTAGTATGTTCCCAACGAGTCCTGTCCGGTGTACTCATAACCCAATGAGCACCTGTATACATCTTAGGTGAACCAACTGACACCAATAGCTTGTGAGACCGGCCACCGCCCCTCGTCAGGGTCTTGACTGTATACACTAGTCTACTCCGGAGTATCGATGCCCTGTCTCAAAAACTCCCACAACTAGGGACCTTTTAAGGATGTGCTTATAGACCCCATCTCCCACGTATATGATCGCTATCATACTGCTGGCAGTCAAGCAAGAATCCTAAAGGCTCTATCAACATGTAATAGTGACATGTAAGGTCACCTAAAGCAGTACACGATGATAAAGATAAACCAGATAGCATACTATCATCTTGAGTAAGACTGTCATACAGGCATAGGTCCTCCCTCAATCATTGCAATCACGTTCCTGTGATCCAATAATTGACTCTGAGGGCACTTTATCCAACAAGCTGTATATAACGGCTCCTAAGTATTGAGCGATTAGAAGAAAAACAAGCAAACCTGTCAAAACTCCCGTCGAGCCAACCGGCAACACTTACCGTACAGTCCGGTCTCTTCGTCAGATATGCTGCATATCGAGTCTAGGGATGGTATCGTCGACCCCAATAACTCAATAAGTCATGCCTGGTCTATAACAGATCGAGAAACTACTGATAACACTTATCAATAAATCTCATCAGCCCTGGCCAGGGACTTCCTGTTATAGCCAATCGAGCATAGCGCAACATCAACCTCCAATGTGCCTCGGGACTGTATCCAAAATCCACCTGTTTTCACGACCCAGTAGAGCCATGGTAGGGTGGAGATCAAAGTACAATAGGAGCACACACAAAACTCTATGACGATCTCAGGTCTACAGAATAACCTGTACCAGTGTCACCTGAGAACTGATATCCGACGATAGATATAATACCACATAGGAGTTCTCAGCGAGTCCGTTCAGTGTACTCAGTCTCCACTGAGCATCCGTATACAATCTTTGGTGTCACCATACCAATGGATATGGGATCATCCATCGCCCATCATATGGGTCAAGAAACGTATACGCTAGTCTACTATGGAATATCGATGCCCCGTCTCGATACACCCACGACTAGGAACATTTTAAGGATATGCTTATAAACTACACAAGTCCCACTAGTGTGATCTGCATCATAATCCCAGTAGTCAAGCAAATATCCTAAGAGCTTTATCAACATGTACTAAATGAGTAATATGCATGATCAAGTGAACATGTCAAGATAAAGAACAACCAGATAGCATACTATCATGTCGAACAAGAATGTCCTCTGAATATATATATACACATACCGATATATCCACTATCAAATAATGGCCTCTAGGGCATACATATATCCAACAACAACCATTTCATTTTTCCTCATATCTTTTTCCTCTTCTCCTCCAGCATCCACTTCTCCTTCTCCACCGCCTCAAACTCTAACTCCAAACCCAAAAACACCAACACAAATCCCCTTTAATCACCGTGAAGTCTTCATTAAAAATGTTCAAATTCTCATCCTACACTTGATGATGTGATTAAGTCTTCAACTTGAGACCCTTTGTAATCTTGGAACTCTCTTTAATCCCTATCTAGAGGTAAAAATCACACTTTTTAATTAAGTTTTTATACCACTTGTCATGACAAACTAGTTTTAGAGCTAAGGTGCATGTTTTCTTCGTTGTGAGATTTCAAAAGTGAGCTTTTGTGGATACAATTGGTAGTGATGGTGTAGTAGTAGGTTAATTAGTGATTACAACCTAGTTAGTGGTAGATGAAGGTATTATAATGCAAGTATTGTTGATCTAAAGAGTTTTAAAGTTTTAAAACATGAGTTAAGATTTTCAAATGTCGGTTTTCTATGAGGTTTTAATGTTCAAATCAAATCTGGAGTAGTTTTGGATCTCTGAAAAATATTTTGTGTATAGATTCGACTTATTTAGACCACTAGGAGACCCCACCATGAAGACGAGACCCTGACTCACAGTTTGGACGGCAAATTGCGGTTAAAATGGATTTTTTAGCGACCCAATTTTGAAGTAGGTATTGGGGTTTGTCTAGTAGATGTTTTACATGACATACAAGCCTATTTTATATGCTAAATTGTCCCATATTCCGAGTAAAAATCTGAAGTCATTTTACTTATTTTATATCCCAGATTCCAGATCGTAACCACCATTTATATATGTATATTCATTGTGATCTAGTTAAAAACTCCATCGACCGAACTTGTATATTCTTACGAATTTAGAGACGAGACTTGTATATTTATTTTTTATATGCCGAGTTATATATAATTGACTTAATGAGGCTTTGGTATTTCTTTATCTTTTCTTGTGTTGATCTTTGCCTTGCGCGTCGAATATTACTGCGTGGTTGTGTTTCCGCCAATTGGGCGATGAGATAGCTCCCGATTGGAGATGCTGATATTATATTTATGTATATATATCGGTTTTATCAAAATTTACAAGGGAGTTACTACCAAAATTTTAAATGACGAAAATGTTTTCAAATTTTAGTCTAAAACCAACTTGTGTTTTCAAACAAACTTTACGCATACTTTAAAAAGTGAAACTTGATTTCATAATTAACCATTTTCCAAAACTTCACCTCCACTGTTTACTTAAAAAGATTTAGATTCCTGGTTTTCGGCTTACTTGGGTTACGGTGGAATCCAATAGACTTCACGTGATTCAAGTGCCGATCATTTGCCGTTTTCGGGTCATGACAAATTGATAGTTGAAGGCATTTTGTATAATTTACCTGGGTATTATCTTATGCATAACAGTTGTTGGCCAAATCATATGGTTGAACGCTCAGGGGGACGCAGGAATTTTCGTCAGTCTGAAGGGATACCAAACCAAGCAAGATTATATTAAGAATTTTTTTGAAAAATAGTAACAAAAAGTTTAAATAAGTATATTACAACATATACGAAAAGAGATTAATGGAGAAAATGTGCCATATGAGAGAATTTTCTTCTATGGCGTTGAAAAAATACACCCTCCGTTATTTTTTTTGTCTATCGGCACTCATCATCATCATTTTTATCATGTAAGATGCGGATACACCAAATTTCATGTGATTCCATCACTTTTTCGCCGTTGATTTAGTGGGTGCAAAATTAACGGTTTACCGACAATAGAACTTTTTACATTGCTAATACAATGGTGAAAAAATGGTGGAATCACATGAAATTTTATGTATCCACATCTTGCATAATAAAGATGATGATGACGGGTGCTGATGATGCTCAATATTGGTGGTCTACAGGATCATGACACGTGGCAGGTGACGTGTCTCAGAACTCAGAAGAAAGGGCCCGCACGGGCTGATCAGGCCACCCCGTGCCGACCAGCAAGCACAAGCTGGCCCCCCTCGGGGCCCCTGCAAATTGGCCTCCTCGGCCTCTCAGCTCGCCCCCGAGCTACCACAGAACCAAGACTCCTCGGCCTCCTTGCTCGTCCCCGAGCTTTCGCCGAGGACGTCTTCCTCGGCCCTCCGACCTACTCCCAGGCGTAACCGCCGCTCCGCGAATCTCGCCATGCACGGATTTTACGCCAGCAACGTCCCACGCTCCACGCCATCACGATCCCCATTGATGGGCGATCCGCTCTCTACGCGGGCGTGACGTCGGGAGCGTAACTGCTGGCAAGATTCTCGCGCCCGCTGCTGCATGCTCCACTGCTATATAAACCCCCATCACAGAGGGGTCAAGTAAGCCATTTTTTACACTTTTATGCCGTTACTCTGCTCAGATCTCATCACTAACTTGAGCGTTGGAGGGTCCTTGGTGGTACTAAACCACCCCGGGACTTCTTTGCAGATACTCGGCAACAGCCTCTTCCCCTCACCTTTTTCTCCCAAAACCCATTGAGACCCACACGCAACGAAGGATAATCGGCTAAGTTCACCACGAGATCAATGGAAGAAAACATCTGACGGAGGCCCGAAAAGGAGCTCCATCAGTTGGCGCCGTCTATGGGAAACTAAAACTCCACAAAATAAAAAGTTGGCCTTTCTATCTCCACCCTCATGGCAGACGACCATCCTGGGGATCCCGGTACCAGCCGTCGCCTTCCACTCACTGAAGGCGGAGATGAACCTCCTCCCATGACCGCATCAATACCCTCGCAGGCCGGATAGATCACATGTAATCCCTCGTGGAGGCCCTCGTCCGAGTCCAAACGGCCGCGCCCGGGCTCCAGATCGCTGCTCCGCCGCCTCCAGAAGGCTCTGTCCCTGTATGGACGGCCGACCACCAACAGGTTGCATCCCCTGGCCGCCGGTCCCTCGAACCGGTGCTCCCTGAGGCTCGCTGGGCACCCCAGGGCTCCACGCCGATATCCGCCGCCAGGACGCCTCGTCTCGAGCCTCCTCGTGCCCCTTATCCCCCTGAAGAAATGTCAGTCACCTCACCTATCCACGGGCGTGGCCGACCCTACCATGATCGGCGGGGCCGCACAGAAGGGGTCCGCCCCGGCAACTCAAGAGCTACCCCATCCCGGGACCTGAGGCACCTCATCGAGAGAAACTGGGGCCGCTCCCAGACGCAGGTCACCCGCAGCGGGGGCTAGGAATCCCGAGGCGCCGATTCCTCGAGGTACCACGGTTGGCTCGACGCCCTCGAGAAGAAGATCGAGGGTATGCACCGAGAAGCTCACCTCTCGAGCGACGGGGCTAAGTACACCTCCGACTCGCTCATGAAGCCGTTCATCAAGGAACTGCTTGCCGTGCACGTCTCCTCGCGTAACAAGCCCCAGAAGGTCTTTCTGTTCGACGGGAAAACCGACCCGAAGGATCACTTGGACGCTTTCACCGCGGGAATGAGCTTCTAGGATCACTCCGACGCCGTCCAGTGTAGGGCCTTCCCGGCCACCCTCATCCGCGCAGGTCGGGACTGGTTCTGGGGGCTCGAGCCCCGCTCGATTTCGACCTTCGACGAGCTGGCTACTTAGTTCCTCGGCCATTTCGTAGGGAACCGTCGACAGAAGCGCACGGTCGACTACCTCTTCACGGTTAAGAGCGGGGACAAGGAAATGTTCAAGGCCTATATTACCCGTTTCTACAACGCCCTTCTCGAGGTGCCCGAGCACCGAGACGAAACCGTCATAACGGCACTCAGATCTGGTCTGAGGCACAAGGAATGGTTGCGCTCCTTCGTGCTGGCTCAACCTAAGACCATGGCCGAAGTCAAGGCGTGGACCGAGAGCGAGGTCCAGCTGGAATCCGAGGTGAATGCTAACCTTCCCCGGACAGAACGACCCGACCAAAAGAAGAGGACTCAGGAGGAGAGGACAGAGCGTTAGCAGCCCTACCACCTGAAGTTCCAGGAGTATACCCCTCTCAACGTCTCCCTCGCTGTGTTGCTGGAAGAGGCCCAGAACGAGGGGTTCTTCAAGTTCCCTCCGGTCCTACGTCAGGCCTCTAAGTGAACCCGGGGCCCCTACTACGCTTTCCACCGGGTACTGGGCCACGCCACGGAGGACTGCAAACAACTGAGGGACTACATCGAGGAGCTCATCCGGTCTGTGCACTTCGCCGCCTACCTAAGGGACAAACGGCAGACCGACCGCGAGCAGGAGCAGCATCGCCCTCCCACCGACCTGACCATCGGTCAGATCATGCTTGTTTCAGCGGACGGCCAGCCCGGAGCTCAGGGAGCCCCATGCCCTATGCCAAGTGCGGGGGCTGACAGCCCTTCAGGGAGCTCGGCCCAAGCCAATAAAGTCATCTTTTAGCCTATACCTTTTTTTAAGCAATGTAAATTCTTCCTAGGATCTATTGTTAATTTAATAAAGATCAATGGAGTATTGCGAAAAAGAAAGAAAAGCCTTGTTTATTCAAAGGGTATTATGGGCTCCTCAGCCAGACATGCAAAAAAAAAGGGGGAAGTTACAATAGTGGGGGAACGGGGTGCAGCGAGCACTGCTCGTGGTACTCAGCGAAGATCTCTGCCAACCGGGACGCGCAAGGTCCAACCGCTGTCCTCGGTTCCCCCCGCGGGCGTCAACCCCGAGTCTCAGCTCGTAGCATTCGCGGACGAGCGCCTCCAAGCGGACCAGCCGGTTCGCAGAGATTAAGCCGAAGCACCTCAAAGACCGCAGCTTGCCCACGGCCTCGTCGAAGAGCAGCTCCGACAGAGGGTTGTAAAGCCCCGGCGATGCCCTCCAGATGGAATACATCAGTAGCTGCAGCAGGGAGGTGCGTCTAGGGAGCAGCCGGCCAAAGTGATCCTCAATGCGCCCTTAAACCAACGGCACCGTGTCCTCGGTGCAATAGGGGTCGTAAAGGTACACATCTTCAAAGCTGACGATGTCGGGGATGGTGAACGGGAAATCCTCCATTCTCGATGTCCTGTCTACGAAGGGGGGAAGAACCAGTACTCCTTATATAGCCCGCTATGCTACCCAACAGCCACCCGCTTTCGCCTAGGGAGTCACCGCCACGCGGCGTCCATCGAGCGTTATCTGGTGGGAACGAAGTGACACGCCCCTATCGCTTCGCATCCCCCCGCATTCAATGCACTAGCTGCACGCGCCGTTGCCCCGACCGTTCCCATCCCTCGCACCTACGGCTGAATGGGAAGGCTACACCTCGTAAAGGTTCAACCCAGCAGCTACCCAGCTCGGTCGCCCCCAGCGAGCAGCTTCCCTGCCGCAGCGCCGGGGATCAAGAAGCCCTCCCAGAGGCAGTCGAGCCCGAGGTTCCCTCGCTCGGCTATCCCCAGCGGGCAACTTCCCTGCCACAACGCCGGGGATCAAAAAGCCCTCTCAGAGGCAGTCGAGCCCGAGGTTCCCTCGCTCGGCTATCCCCTGCGGGCAGCTTCCTTGTCACAACGCCGGGGATCAAAAAAGCCCTCCCAGAGGCAGTCGAGGCCCGAGGTTCCCTCACTCGGCTATCTTTCAGGACAAAAACCCTCGCCAAGAGGCACCGAGCAGTAACCCTACCTGGCCAAGGGTCCTTGGTAGGCTTCTTACAGCCTTATAGCTTTTCTCACGCCAAGGACTAAAGTCCTCCCAGAGGCAGTCGGGTCCTTGCCCGGCTATCCCCGACTGGTAGCTTCCTCCCATAACCGACAGGGATCAAAGTCCTCGCCAAGAGGCACTGGGCAGTAACCCTGCTCGGTCCCCGTCCTGAAGGATCAGAAAGCCCTCCCAGAGGCAGCTAAGCCCGAGGTTCCCTCGCTCGGCTATCCCCAGCGAGCAGCTTCCCTGCCACAATGCCGGAGATCAAAAAGCCCTCTCAGAGGCAGTCGAGCCCGAGGTTCCCTCGTTCGGCTATCCCCAACGGGCAGCTTCCCTGCCACAACGCCGGGGATCAAAAAAACCCACCCAGAGGCAGTCGAGGCCCAAGGTTCCCTCACTCGGCTATCTTTCAGGACAAAGCCCTCGCCAAGAGGCACCGGGCAGTAACCCTACTCGGCCAAGGATCCTTGGTAGGCTTCCTACAGCCTTATAGCTTTTCTCGCGCTAAGGACCCAAGTCCTCCCAGAGGCAGTCGGGTCTGTTCCCCTCCGAACGGCGGCCAAGACATGGACGTCTTGCCTGAGATTCGGGGCAGATGCTATTTGGTTTTATCCGTCCACCTCTCCGAAGATGCCAAGTTGATTTATGGCACCGTGTATCGAAGGTTTAGACGGATGCGGCCGATTTAGCAGACTTCGTCAGATTCCCCCTCGCTTGAGGGGTTTTTGATTGTGGGGACGCTCTTCCCTGCAGGCGCAAGCCCCTGCAGTTAATTACGCTACCGCATCGCGGTAACAACTTTCTCCTTCTCCAGAATTTCACTTCGTGTCGTGGGTGTTTATTTTGTTTGTGGTTGCCCGTAGATTGTATACGGAGACTAATTTATGTCGTCGCCCATAGGACGTGGATTAGTCCAAATCCGTATTTACTTAGATTTGGGTTTGGTGTTTTAGTTTAAGGATACGTTAGCCATATTGAGGCTAAGATCAACTTAAACGTTCGTTAAGGATACGTTAGTCTGATTTGAGACTAAGATCAACTTAACGGAAAGAGCGTTTAGGGGCTCTATTATTCCAGTTTAGGGACGTAGTGGTCTGTTGCATGTATGGCCATCGGGACCCGTCACCTTTCTGACGTCGTTGAAGGATTACAACGATAGGTGTCAGAGGAGTTCAGAGATGTACCCTTGAACCAAAGTAGATTGGGGGGAATCTATAGTCCAGTTTAGGGCTAGAGTTTGTTTGAAGGTTTAAGGACACGTTAGCCATATTTGAGGCTAAGATCAACTTAAACGTTTGTCAAGAATACGTTAGTCCAGTTTGAAACTAAGATCAACTTAACGGGATCGTTTAGATCCGGCAAGAGAGCATTTGAGCTCTATTGTTCCAGTTTAAGGACATGGTGGTCCAACATTCCTATTTTGGGGACGGATATTAGTTTAAGGACACGTTAGCCATATTTGAGGTTAAGATCAACTTAAACGTTTGTTAAGGATACGTTAGCCTAATCTCCAGACTAAGATCAACATAACAGAAAGAGTATTAGGAGCTCTATTGTTCCAGTTTAGGGACATAGTGGTCCATGTTCTTGTTTGGGGACATGGTGGTCCATTGCCAGTTTAGGGACATGGTGGTCCATTGCATGTATGGCCATCGGGACCCGTCACCTCTCTGACGTCGTTGAAGGATTACAACGATAGGTGTCAGAGGAGTTCAGAGATGTACCCTTGAACCGTATGTAAATTGATTTAAGAGAGCAGCCGTGCTCAGTCAATTTAATTTGAGGACTTACGGCCATGATTGGGCTAAGTCCAGTTAAGAATATTCAACGTTTATTTTTGCGTTTAGCCTGTTAGGCCTGTGCTAGGGCTTTGCCCATGTTTGATAATGCACTGCATTTTATTCTGGCCTGCTAGGCCCTTTTGATTTGGGCTCTGTCCCTTTATAAATGATGCAGAGCATCTGTTTGGGCTCTGCCCTCCTTTAAAAATAATGCATTGCATTTAATTTGGCCTGTTAGGCCTTTTTAATTAGGCTTGGCCCTTCTGTAAATAATGCAGTGCATTAATTATCTGACAGTGACTTGTCAGGCGCTTTGCGCCAATTATTGAGCGCAAGCGCATGTGGAAGTGCGTTGTGCCAGCGCGCTGCGCTGTTGCGCTGTGACACGTGGCGCGCTCTGGTGAGTTGCGCCAACTTAAGAGAGCAGTGCTCTGTTTTGGAAGTGCATAGCGCAGATCATTATGGGGCTGACACGTGACGCTCTCTGGTGGCTTGCGCCAACCCGAGAGCGCAACAGTGCAGATTTTGCAAGTCCAAGCCACTGTTTTAATATCTTTATCCAATTTTGGATTCAAGAAAAGAATCTTTTAAGATTCCAGAACTAGTGGTTCATCAAAAGGCAATGCCTTTGTTATTTATTATATTTTTTATTGAAGATCCTTGATCTTGTTCTTAGATCAATGATCTATTCAGAAGAAATTCTTCTTTTTATAAAGGTTTTACCTTCTTTTTCCTTTCTGAATTCTTCTCAAAACTCTTTAGAGGAGTTCTCTCTTTGTTTCTGTGTTTTTGTCTCTCTGTGTTTTTTGTTCTTTTTTGAATTGGGATCTAGGGGCCTTTATATAGTGCCCATTAATTTGTTAAATTTGTTAAAGAGATCATTCTCTGAGTGATTTGGGGATTTTTCCCCACCGTTGGATCTTTGATCCAAGGGCTTCTGTTTTACAGAAGACAATCTTCTTGTTTTAACAAGAACAGAAAGATCTTACTGGAATTTTAATTCTGTTTGGCGCAAACGCATCTGTGCTTGACACGTGTCGCGCAGCGCAGAGCGCAGTGCAACTGCGCAAGCGCAACTGCGCTGACACGTGTCGCGCAGCGCAGAGCGAAGCACAACTGCGCTGACACGTGTCGCGCAGCGTATAGCCCAACCGTGCTAGCGCAACTGCGCTGACACGTGTCGCGCAGCGCAACTGCGCTGACACGTGTCGCGTAGCGCAGAGCGCAAGTCAGCTGAAGCGTTGCTTCTTTTATTTTAATTTGAATTTTATTATCTTTTTAAAACAGAGTTTTGCTCTGATTGGGGGAAACAGAAGTATTGCTTCACTTCCCTCCTTGGGATTTGAACAGAGCTTTGCTCTGAAAAGGAGATTTTCCCCTTTATTATTATTATTATTATTTATTTATTTATTTATTTATTTTCTTTTAATTGTTTTTATTTTATAAGGAGCAGGTTTTGAGCCAAAATTTTGGCGGGAACAAATGCCCCCCACTACTTTACCTACGTAAGTATGTGCATGGGTGAAGTAGTGCAAAGTAAAGCATGGCTATGGAATCAAGGGCTTAGGAGACAAGTTTAGGGTCCTTGTAACCTAAGACTTTTCAACTTTATGAGCCGTGAGGGTCTCACAAAGACTTTTCTCCCTACGGATCGAGGGGATCTCGTAGGTGTATTTTCTCCTTAGGGGTCGTAAGGGCTCCTAAGTGCATTTTCTCTTATAAGTCGTAAGGATCCTATAAGAGAGTTTTTCCCTCTTATGAGTCGAGAGGACCCGTAAGCGATTGTTTCCTTCCTTGTCGAGATTCGACTTTGGAGAGTGAGATCCGTGGATAGTGTGCAAGAGACCGTTTAGGCCAACTTGCAGGGTCCCAGTGCTTAGGAAACAGGTTTTTTAATCCCCACTGCCTAAGGCTTTTTCTTACGAGTCGAGCCGCATCGAGAAGTTCTCGCAAAGACATCAATTTCTTCACAAGTCGAGACGAATCGAGCATTTCTCGCAAGAATATCCTAATGTCACAGTTAACCTCTGCTCTTTACGACAGAAGTCCATTAGGGTCTGTGGTACTTAGGGTTTTGGCCGTCGTACCGTCGCATCAGCTGATTTATTCCTCGATAGGCAATCGTGCTGTTCAAGTAGCCCTGTGACTGCCGTGTCTCTGATCCCTTCGGGGGCTGGACAAGGCGTCTTCAAGCAATCCTCCTTGGCAGTTTGACCGTCGGAAGAGCAAGCGTTAGGAATTTTGCCATGCCGCTTCTTACTTGAGGTTAGGCTCATTTTGGAGAACCCCGATGAGTCATAACCATTCTGCGCTGGTGTGGGATGATCTCCGATAGTCTTTCAGGTTTTATGTGAGTTTCCGTCAAGACCTTGAAGCTAGGAATTTGGCTTTTGCTTCGTTTGCTGGCATCGCATCTGCTGTATCGAGACGAATGTCGCGGTTGTCTCTAGGTTGCTGGTGAACCGTCGAGGTTTGGAACTAGATATTTTGCCGTGGCTCCGTTTGCTTGATTGTCGCGTCTGAACCCTGCTGGAGGGAGAATGCTGGGGTGACATCTCGTCTGCTGTATCGAGACGAACGTCGAGATTGTCTCTAGGTTGCTGATGAACCGTCGAGGTTTGGAGCTAGGGATTTTGCCGTGGCTCCGTTTGTTTGATTGTCGCGTCTGAAACCTGCGGAAGGGAGAACGCTAGGGTGACATCTCGTCTGCTGTATTGAGACGAACGTCGAGGTTGTCTCTAGGTTGCTGATGAACCGTCGAGGTTTGGTACTAGGGATTTTGCCGTGGCTCCGTTTGTTTGATTGTCGCGTCTGAACCCTGCTGGAGGGAGAACGCTGGGGTAACATCTCGTCTGCTGTATCGAGACGAATGTCGGGGTGGTGACCATTTCGCGCTGTTGTGAGATGATCTCCAGTTGTCTTTCAGGCTTTATATGACTTGCCGTTAAGACCTCGAAGCTAGGAATTTGGCCTTCGCTTCGTTTTGCTTCGACCGCGAGGTCTTTCGTTGGCGTTGTATTTGCATCTTGATGGACTGCGAAAGAACGCCGTTGCTAACACCTCGTCTGCTGTATCGAGCCGATTGTTGAGATGAAGCTGGGATTTTGCCATCGCTTCGTTTTGTTTTGACCGCGAGGTCTTTCATTGGCGTTGTATCTGGATCTTGATGGACTGCGAAGGAACGCCGTTGTTAACATCTCGTCTGCTGTATCGAGACGATTGTTGAGATGAAGCTGGGATTTTGCCATCGCTTCGTTTTGCTGACCATGGGGTCTTTTGTTTACATTGCATCTGCATCCTGCTGGACTGCAAAGGAACGCCTTTGTTGACATTGCGTCTGCTGTAATGAGACGAATGTTGAGGTGGAGTTGGGATTTTGCCGTCACTCCGCTTGATGGTGTAACCTCTGTGTCATGCTGGAATGAGGAGGCCCACTATTGTTGGTCTCCAGGCTGTAGATGTGGTCATTAAGATTTGGAACTAGGGACTTTGCCATGGTTCCGTTTTGTTGCGACTCTGAGATCGATTGTTGACGTCACGTCTGCATCTGGTTGGAGTGCGGAGAAACGCCGTTGGTGATCGATATCGACGTCGAGACCCTGAAGCTAGGGATCTTTTTTTGCTTCGTTTGTTGACATTGTGTCTACAATATTGCGACAAATGTCGAGGTTGTCTCTAGGTTGTCTATGAACCGTCGAGATTTGGCTTCGCTTTCTGGTGGAGCCTGTTGGGAAGGTATGATTCCCTCTTTGTTTGTGCCCCTGGATTGTATACAGGGATCGATATGATCTCACCTGTAAGGCCAAAAGTTGTTAGTTATATGTATGCCCTAGAGGCCATTACTGTACATAGGATGTATATTGTAGTGGATGCTGGGACATATATAGGGAGGACTTTCTTGCTCGATATGATAGTATGCTATCTGGTTGAACTTTACCTTAACGTGTATGCTGATTGTCTCTCTGTTACATGTTGGTAAAGCCCTTAGGATCTGTACTTGACTACCTGGACTATGATGCGGATCATACTAGTGGGGACATGGTAGTCCATAAGTACATCCTTCAAAGTCCCTAGTCGAGGGTGTATCGAGACGGGGCATCGATATACCAGAGTAGACTAGCGTGTACCTTCTCGACCCATACAGATGGGCGATGGATGATCCCATATCCATTGGTGTTTGACATCAGAGGAGATATACGGGTGCTCAGTAGAGACTGGATACACAGGACGGACTCGCCGAGAACTCCCAGATGGTATTATACCTCACGTCAGATGGCAGTTCTCTGGTGACACTGGTACAGAGTAGTCTGTTGACCCGAGATCGTCATAGAGTCTTGTGTGGTTCCCACTGTGCTTTGATTTCCATCTAACCACGTCCAAGAGGGCGTGCAAAACGGTGGTTTTTGGGTACAGTCCCGAGTCACATGGAGGCAATGAGCGATAGGAGGGGATTCGTCTCTCCCGGTATAGGGAGTTGATGTTGCGCTGTGTTCGATTGGCTATAACAGGAAATCCCTGGCCAGGGTTGCTGAGATTTACTGGTAAGTGTTACCAGTAGTTTCTCGAACAGTTATAGACCTCATATCGACACGACTTATTGAGCTATTGGGGTCTGACGTATACCACCCCTAGGCGAGATATGCAACATATCAGACGATCAGACCGGACTGTACGGTAGTGTTACTGGTCGGATTCACTGGAGTGTGAGCGGGCTTGCTCGTCGATCTTCAGATCGCTCAATACCCGGGTGGCCGTTACGTTTAGCAGACCGCTTGCGGCTTGTGGGTGTTTGATATGATCATCGCCTACTGCCGGCGTATTGACGAGTCTTTAGAGTCCTACACAGAGGTTTCCTGGTTCAAGCGAAACGAAATAGGAGCGCATATGAGATATGTGCGGGACCGAGAATAATGCGTGTATGTGATACCGTATTCTATTCTCGCGATAAATATATCGAATGGTTGTATGCGATATAACCTAATTATCGATTCAAGCGTTGATTCGATAAGCCGATATATTAGATACCAGTCGGTTATGTGCGCATGACCGGATCATTGAATCAAGTGTTGATTTAATGATTTAATGCATATTTATATATTTGATATATTGCTTTGCATCAACTAGTATCGGTTTACTTGAGATGGATTTTCTCGCTCGGGTGTGCACATTACATATGCGATATGATTTTGTGCACTTGATTGTATCATGTTTGATGATACAAGTTTACTTGGTTAAGTGCAAAGAATAAACCATGGTTAAAAGAATGGTTAGGGTTTTATTTTCCATTACTTTTTTATTCATTTATTTATTTGTTTATTCACTTTGGAAATTAAAAAGAAAAGAGAAAAGAATGGTTGCTAGATTTGGAGTTTAGTTGAAGCTTCATGAAGCTTTGATAAAGTCAACCATACTTATCTCATCCTTAACCCTAACCATTCACACTAACCATGATTCATTCTCTACACTTGACCATGGTTAGAATTATGATAAGAATTCATTTTCTTTTCTTTTTCTATTAACTTATCATAATTCTATGCTCATCTTCTTCTTCATTCTTCAAGTGAAGAAAAGCAAAGTCCACCAATGGTGATTGTTGGATATGAGTGAGAAATCCAATTCTAAAGTTAACCCACTTCCTATTTCTTCATCCTCTACCTCTTGCCAAGTAGTAGAGTGTGTTTCCTTCACAACTTTTCACGGCTTGGTGAAGTTGAGAGCTTGATCTTGCGATGCTTCGACGTAGATCATCTTCGGCATGGACATCGACGACCTAGCTTGCCCATTCTCCGACGAAGCCGACTCTAGAGCCCGGATTTGATTTGGACAGCGGAGACGACCTCGTTGCGGAGCCGTGGAGGTGGAGGACCGGATCTACAAAGGTTGTATTTCCGTATTCTCATTAGTTAATTTGTTAACTAGTTCTTTTCGCCTAGACATCTAGCAAACGATCCGTACTTTAGGGTTTGTAGGCACCATAATTTTTGAAATTGCCATGGTTGATGGCTTGGGAGACCTCACTAGAGTGCCTAGGAACCCTGCAAAAGTTTCATTCTTTCATTTCATTCCTTTTTTTTTATTCTTTCCGCGATGCTCTATCATTTCAGCTTTTATATCGTGAAGGTCGCGATTGCCCAATCATTTCGGCTATTTTTCGCGGTGCCCAATCATTTCGGCTGTTTATTTTATTTTTACTTGCTGCTTTTTATTGCGAGTTACCCCATCATTTCGGCTATTTCGTATGCATACGTTTTTACTTGCTGCTTTTTATTGCAAGTCGCTCCATCATTTTGGCTATTTCGTATGCATGTGCGTCCTACTGGCTTTTCGCCGTAAACCTGAAATTAGACACCGATTTAGACATCAGCACCGTTACAACTGGGATATTGCCAGGAGCGAATCATCATTTGCCTCTGTCGACGTTGAACAAAGGTGGCTTAGCGAACAGGGTTTAGGTCCTGTCGACTAAGACTTTGACTTCATGAGCCGTAGGGGTCTCACAAAGGTATTTCTCCCTACAAGTTGTGAGTATCTTGTAGGTGTGTTTTCTCTTTAGGGATCGTGAGGATTCCTAAGTGTATGTTCCCCTGTAAGTCGTAAGGATCCTACAAGAGGGTTTTCTCCTTGTAAGTCGAGAGGGCTTACAAGGGTTATTCATCATGCGAACATATCCCCAGTCACGGATGGGACTTGGTTAGGGAAATGTTTATTCGCGCCCGTGAATTGTATACAAGGGTCAGTACTGAGCCGCTTGTAGGGCAATATCCAAGGTTGTGGGGGGTTTGCGTAAGCACAGGTTTAGGTCTCTGTAACTTAAGACTTTCAAATCTTATGAGCCGTGAGGGTCTCACAAGAGAGTTCTCCTTACGAGTCGTGAGGATCTCGCAAGTGTATTTTCTCCTTAGGGGTCGTGAGGATCCCTAAGTGTGTTGCTCCCTTGTGAGTCGTAAGGATCTCACGCGAGTGATTTCTCCTTACAAGGTCGAGAGGACCCTGCAAGTGTCTCTTTAACGAGGTTGCGCCCTTTCGGGTTTTCACAAACACTCGCCGGTAGCCCTGCTGTTTTTACTCACGGGGCCCTTTCGGGTTTTCATCCGTGCCCATTTTGCTTATGGACGTACCTTTTTTTTCTTTTCTTTTCTTTTTAATTCTTTTTTTTTCTAACGAGGTCGCGCCCTTTCGGGTTTTCACGAACACTCGCCACTAGCCCTGCTGTTTTTACTCACGGAGCCCTTTCGGGTTTTCATCCGTGCCCATTTTGCTTATGGACATACCGTTTTTATTTATTTTTTTTCTCTTTTTTTTATCGCGTCAGCCTAAGGATGCTGCGGTAGTAGTTTAAAGACGTTTTGGTCGTTAGCTAGTTTTAGGACATAGTGGTCCATCATTAGTTTAAGGACGTTTCGGTCCGCCGTCGCCGTATTTGAGGCGAACATCTAGTTTATTGACTTTTCGGTCTGTCGTCGCCGTATTTGAGGCGAATCTCTAGTTTAATGACATTTCGGTCTATCGTTGCCGTATTTGAGGCGAATCTCTAGTTTAATGACATTTCGGTCTACCGTCGCCGTATTTGAGGAGAATCTCTAGTTTAATGACATTTCGGTCTATCGTCGCCTGGTCTATCATCGCCGTATTTGAGGCGAATCTCTAGTTTAATGACATTTTGGTTTATCGTCGCCGTATTTGAGGCGAATCTCAAGTTTAATGACATTTCGGTCTATGGGGCTTTCCTTATGAATGAGCATGATGCCCCCAGCGTATCCATCTTTTTCAGAGCGTGCGGTTGTGGCGGATTCACCCTCCAGTTTTCAGAGATGACGAACTTGCCCTGTTGGTATTGGTCTTCAACCCAGTTTTTGAAGACGTAACAGTTTCCGATCAGATGGCCCAATACTTGGTGGTAAGGGCAATAATTAAAACTGTTGACATCATCCAGTTGTAGTTGGTGTTTCGGCTCCGGTAGAGTGATAAGCTTCTTATGCACTGCCACTTCGAACAGCCTCCTTGTTTCATCCTGAGGAAATGAGTAAGGACGTCTTAGCCTCTCCTCGATGGATATACGTGGACGCATATTGTTTTGACGAACAACCGGTCTAGGGCCACTCGACTGTTGTTGAGTGTTTGCGACGAAGGTCATTTTATCCTTTCCTTTATCCTTTTTGCTCGATCCTTTGTTTGCGGGGCCGGGATTTTTTTCGAGTAGCGGACGATTGCATGGCTGAATGTTCTCGCAACTCCTCAATTCTTTCATTTTTGAAATGGATTCCTTGAGGAGAAGGTTGAGGGCAACTTCTTCGTCAGAGTCGCTTCCAAAGGTGATAATTTGCGATCCCCTGGAGTCGGCTATATGACAGCCGTCGGCGGCTCTTTTGCACTCATCTATCGCATCTTTCCGATGTCTACGAGCTTCACACTTTGTCCTGTTGAAGTGTTGCTTTTGAGCGACATATCCTTGCCACCAATACTTAAAGGAGTCACAGTCTTCGGTAGAATGTATGATCTTTTGATGATATAAGCAGAAGTTCGGATGCATCTCTACTCCACCGAGAGTATTTTCTTCAGAGGGCGGTAGCTTCATTCCCATTGATAGGGCTTTGGCGAACCTTTTCATCGTCTTGAATTTGTTTTTATCTGCAGCGGATGACTTTTGATTTGACGGAGGTGCCTCGACTCTTTGGTCTAGTAGTCGGTTCTTGGCTCCTTCCGGTATGGCCATCTCATGCTCTTGATTGGCTTTAACTTTCAGACGAATTTCACTCAGGAAAGCATCGATCAACTCGTCTGACGGCCGCAGAATTTCTGGTTCAGGGTTTGCCCTCGCTTTCTCGACGCAAGGAGCCTCTTCATCATCCGCAAATGAGTGAGAGATCACATGACAAGTCGCTACGTAGTCTTCGGATTCATCTGATGAGTCTTCTTCATCGTTTTCGTCCTCGACAAAAGAACAAGCTGCCCCCATCGTGTCCGTCTTCTTTAGAGTGTGCGGCTGTGGTGGGTTTACCTTTCACTTTTCAGACAGCGCGAACTTGCCTTGTAGGTACTGATCCACGATCCATCCCTTAAAGACGAAACAATCCTCGATCGGGTGACTTACCGTTTGGTGGTAAGGGCAATAATTGGGATTATTGAGATCGCCTGGCTGCGACAGACGTTTTGGACTTGGCAGATTGATGAGTCTGTTGCGCACTGCCAGCTCGAACAGTCTTCTCGTTTTATTCTGAGGAAACGAGTAAGGATATCCCAGTCTCTCCTCGAGGGATGGGCGTGGACGCACGTTATTTTGGCGAACGACCGGCTTTGAGTTGCTCGGCTGTTGTTGAGCATTGGCGACAACGGTCGCTTTTCCTTTTCCTTTCTCATTTCGAGAGTCTGGTTTTGGAGGAGACGGTCCATGGCCCATCTGGTCCATTTGGGCTAATTTGTCGATCAAGGCCTAGAAGGTGGTCAGCCTGAAGAACATCATGAATTGCGAGATGGTCGCTTGCGGATCAAGAGTGCCCACGAACATGCCTACCGCAGGTGCTTCTTCTATGCGTTGTTCACATTTTGACCATAGGTTCCGCCATCGTGTTGCGTATTGGACCCACGTTTCGCCGGGCCTTATCCTGGCGTTAATCAGCGCTGTGATCGGGGTGCATCCACTAGCACTCACGAATCTTTGTGTAAACAGTAGCTCCATCTCCGCAAATGTTTTGACAGAGTCGTTAGGTAGCTCTGAATACCATTCAAAGGCTATTTCTGCTAAGCTGCCGACGAATTGGCGAAGCAACAATTTGTCATCGCCTCCAGTATTGCCACATAAGGCCCTGAATTGAGCGACATGCTGATGCGGATTCCCCGTCCCCTTGTATACGTGGAACTTAGGGATCGTATATCCCGGCGGGTAACTGATTTGGTCATACCAGCTTGGATAGGGCCGTCCGGTTCTAACAATTTGCCCAGCCGCTTCATTCTCCTGATTAGTCCATATTTGCTGAGTTATATAGTCATCCAGTGCGGCTTTAGAAATGGTTTCTTCCTTGGTTGCTGACAGGGCTGGAAGAGGATTAGATGTTTCCCCTCCGTCGTTTCCGACAATGATTGGAGGGCCTTCAGCTGGAGGGTCCGGCTGTAACATCATCCCTACAATATCTTGGAAGAGGAGCGCTATCTATTTACGTTAGCCGCTTGCTCTGCGGCTTCCTTGTCCTTATTTTCGAGGACTCTGCGTAAGAAATCAGCATCAGTCTCCTGTCCGTGACGCTATTCTGATGATGCTTCCGAGCTCTCTTTCGGCCCGGTAAGCGCAGCCATTGTAGTCATCATTTCCTGAAGCTTCTGTTGCTGCTTCTGGGCTTTTGTCACGGATCGAGTGAGCGGCCGGTGACCCATCGAAGTACGGCTTTCCTTCTTTCCGGAAGCCATATAAACAGTGTGCACTACCATGCCCCCAGACCTGGGGCGTCTGTGTTTAGCGCTTTTACGGTTCGCCATGTTCATAGGGGCTTTCTGCGACCTCCTTTTCTTTTGAGTGATTGGAGTTGAGGGGGCCATTGCAGTGGGCACCCAAGTAGCTGTTGCTTTTTGTGGCTTGACGGAGTAATCCTTCTCCTGCCGAACCTTCATCTTTTCCTATCGGCGGAGATAATTTTGATCAATCACCGACTTTTGAACCTGTCGCCAGACTTTGTAAATTTTAGAGGACAGTCGTTGATGGGGCTGCTCTAGCTTCTTCTCTGGAGTATTCTCCACAAGTGAAGGAGTTCGTTTTAACACTACAGCAGGAGAGTTTCTGCGCACCATGTTCAGCAATTCAAAGCTGTTCCCGGTCGGAACAGCAGCATCGATCCCCACCGTTGGAGCCGGCGGAGTTATCCCGGATGGGGAGTTGCCCCCAGCCTTCTTCACTCGGCGCCAGTGGAGACGTCGAGCGTGTCTTGTGGATGGAGTTGTTTCAGCTATAAAGGTGACTTCGTCGTGCACCTTGCTTTGAGGAGAGACTGTTACTGGTGTTAGCCTATCGAAGACTGACACCCATTGAGCAGCAGTGTCTAATCTGTCAAGGACAGACCTCTGGGCACGGAAAGCAACCTTGGTGATTTTGCCTGAAACTGGAGTAGGGATAGCTATCCGCTTCGGGATAACATCTTCCGGTATTGCTGGCTTTTTTATGGGCCCGTTGGAGCTTTGACCTAGCCTGTTAAAAACAGAGGCAGTGGAGTTGGGCGACTCGTTGAGAGGGGCCGCGGCAGCGGTAAGTCAATCAAAGACCGACTTCTTTGGGGCTTCTTGCAACGTCATTGGGGCATTAAAGCTCATCGGTGGGAGCATGGTCCTAAAGAATAGTCCAGTGGTGGTTTGAGTTACCTGCTCCACTGGCATTTTGAAAAGGGAGGCCGCTTGGGGCCCATAAGTCACTCTGCCAGCAAGGACGGAGTGAAAGTTGCAGTTGCAGGCAAGGCAGTTTGAAGCCATTGATCTTCTGTTTTCTGCACGGAGCAAGACACCAAATCTTAGTACCTCGAATCCACAGGCAACCACCGCAAACCGCGATTCGTTCGCGAACACGACACACGAAGTGTGGAGTGGAAAGAGGAAAAGGTCCCACCGGGCGTGCCAGAATCTGTTCCCCTCCGAACGGCGGCCAAGACATGGACGTCTTGCCTGAGATTCGGGGAAGATGCTATTTGGTTTTATCCGTCCACCTCTCCGAAGATGCCAAGTTGATTTATGGCACCGTATATCGGAGGTTTAGACGGATGCGGCCGATTTAGCAGACTTCGTCAGATTCCCCCTCGCTTGAGGGGTTTTTGATTGTGGGGACGCTCTTCCTTGCAGACGCAAGCCCCTGCAGTTAATTACGCTACCGCATCGCGGTAACAACTTTCTCCTTCTCCAGAATTTCACTTCGTGTCATGGGTGTTTGTTTTGTTTGTGGTTGCCCGTAGATTGTATACGGAGACTAATTTATGTCGTCGCCCGTAGGACGTGGATTAGTCCAAATCCGTATTTACTTAGATTTGGGTTTGGTGTTTTAGTTTAAGGATACGTTAGCCATATTGAGACTAAGATCAACTTAAACGTTTGTTAAGGATACGTTAGTCTGATTTGAGACTAAGATTAACTTAACGGAAAGAGCATTTAAGGGCTCTATTGTTCCAGTTTAGGGACGTAGTGGTCTGTTGCATGTATGGCCATCGGGACCCGTCACCTTTCTGACGTCGTTGAAGGATTACAACGATAGGTATCAGAGGAGTTCAGAGATGTACCCTTGAACCAAAGTAGATTGGGGGGAATCTATAGTCCAGTTTGGGGCTAGAGTTTGTTTGAAGGTTTAAGGACACGTTAGCTATATTTGAGGCTAAGATCAACTTAAACGTTTGTCAAGGATACGTTAGTCCAGTTTGAGACTAAGATCAACTTAACGGGATCGTTTAGATCCGGCAAGAGAGCATTTGAGCTCTATTGTTCCAGTTTAGGGACGTAGTTGTCCATGTTCCAGTTTAGGGACATGGTGGTCCATTGCCAGTTTAGGGACATGGTGGTCCATTGTATGTATGGCCGTCGGGACCCGTCACCTCTCTGAAGTCGCTGAAGGATTACAACGATAGGTGTCAGAGGAGTTCAGAGATGTACCCTTGAACCGTATGTAAATTGATTTAAGAGAGCAGCCGTGCTCAGTCAATTTAATTTGAGAACTTACGGCCATGATTGGGCTAAGTCCAGTTGAGAATATTCAACGTTTATTTTTGCGTTTGGCCTGTTAGGCCTGTGCTAGGGCTTTGCCCAAGTTTGATAATGCACTGCATTTTATTCTGGCCTGCTAGGCCTTTTTGATTTGGGCTCTGTCCCTTTATAAATGATGCAGAGCATCTGTTTGGGCTCTGCCCTCCTTTAAAAATAATGTATTGCATTTAATTTGGCCTGTTAGGCCTTTTTTAATTAGGCTTGGCCCTTCTGTAAATAATGCAGTGCATTAATTTTCTGACAGTGACTTGTCAGGCGCTTTGCACCAATTATTGAGCGCAAGCGCATGTGGAGGTGACACGTGTCACACAAGCGCAGCGCGCTGTGCCAGCGCGCTGCGCTGTTGCGCTGTGACACGTGGCGCGCTCTGGTGAGTTGCGCCAACTTAAGAGAGCAGTGCTCTGTTTTGGAAGTGCATAGCGCAGATCATTATGAGGCTGACACGTGGAGCTCTCTGGTAGCTTGCGCCAACCCGAGAGTGCAACAGTGCAGATTTTGCAAGTCCAAGCCACTGTTTTAATATCTTTATCCAATTTTGGATTCAAGAAAAGAATCTTTTAAGATTCCAGAACCAGTGGTTCATCAAAAGGCAATGCCTTTGTTATTTATTATATTTTTTATTGAAAATCCTTGATCTTGTTCTTAGATCAATGATCTATTCAGAAGAAATTCTTCTTTTTATAAAGGTTTTACCTTATTTTTCCTTTCTGAATTCTTCTCAAAACTCTTTAGAGGAGTTCTCTCTTTGTTTCTGTGTTTTTGTCTCTCTGTGTTTTTTGTTCTTTTTTGAATTGGGATCTAAGGGCCTTTATATAGTGCCCATTAATTTGTTAAATTTGTTAAAGAGATCATTCTCTGAGTGATTTGGGGATTTTCCCCCACCGTTAGATCTTTGATCCAAGCGCTTCTGTTTTACAGAAGACAATCTTCTTATTTTAATAAGAACAGAAATATCTTACTGGAATTTTAATTCTGTTTGGCGCAAACGCATCTGTGCTTGACACGTGTCGTGCAGCGCACCTGCGCTAGCACAACTGCGCTGACACGTGTCGCGCAGCGCAGAGCGCAGCGCAATTGCGCTGACACGTGTCGCGCAGCGCACAGCGCAACCGTGCTAGCGCAACTGTGCTGACACGTGTCGCGCAGCGCAGAGCGCAGCGCAACTGTGCTAGCGCAACTGCGCTGACACGTGTCGTGCAGCGCAGAGCGCAAGTCAGCTGAAGCGTTGCTTCTTTTATTTTAATTTGAATTTTATTATCTTTTTAAAACAGAGCTTTGCTCTGATTGGGGGAAACAGAAGCATTGCTTCACTTCCCTCCTTGGGATTTGAACAGAGCTTTGCTCTGAAAAGGAGATTTTCCCCTTTATTATTATTATTTATTTATTTATTTATTTATTTTTATTGTTTTTATTTTATAAGGAGCGGGTTTTGAGCCAAAATTTTGGCGGGAACAGGGTCCTTGCTCGGCCATCCCCGGCTGGTAGCTTCCTACCACAACCAACAGGGATCAAAGTCCTCGCCAAGAGGCACTGGGCAGTAACCCTGCTCGGTCCCCGTCCTGAAGGATCAAAAGCCCTCGTAAGAGGCACCCGAGCAGCTACCCTGCTCGGTCAAACTCCGGCTCCTACCCTCGACGCCAGGGATCAAAAGCCCTCACAAGAGGCATCGGAGCGGCTACCCCGCTCGTCCATCCCAGGCTGGTAGTTGCCTACCCACGACTCTAAAGAACCAAGCCCTCACAAGAGGCAACCGAGCAGCTACCCTGCTCGGCCATCCCTGGCAGGTAACCCCCCTACCGCCGCGACAGAAGCATAAAGCCTTAGCAGGAGGTGACGGGGCAGCTACCCTGCCCGGTCACCCCCGGATGGTGGCCAATACTCTAAATCAGAAATGGACGTCAAGTCTGTCGAAGTCTAAATGATCTCCCCTCGACTCCGGGGCCCAGGGAGATACCTCCTCGGAGACGCTCGTTGGCAAGCGATTGCAGTCAACTCGACAGACGATCGTTAGACAGAGGGCCAACCTGACATGAAAGCACAACGGCACAAGTAAAAATATCCTAAATGAGCATTCTTCACAAACAGATGGCAGAATGCAATTCTATGGAGCTGAAGTAAAACTTTATCACAGCTGAAGAAAAACTTTATTACTACTGCCAAAGACAAGTTTTTTTTTACAAAAGGTATTTTTTGGGCTCCCCAGCCTTACAAAATTCAAAAGAAAAACAAAATGAAGGTAGGAGAGCGGGGGCTCTACACCTCGGGTCCGGGCGCGACCTCGAGGTCCTCGACCTCCACCACTTAGGGTGCTGGGTCCTTGGCCCCCTCCTCATCGGGAGCCTCTCCCCCTTGCTCGTCGGCGCCTACGAGGGGGAACTCGGCCCGGAGATCCGCGTCGTCGAACCCCGGCATCCGAAACTTGACAGCATCAAGGGCGTCGTGCCAGATGCTGGTCGTGGCCACGGCCAGGTCGTCATAAAAATCCTTCGACCCCTTATAGCTCGCCACGGCTCTCGATCTGGCCGACTTAAAGGCCTCGGCCACCGCCTCCAGCTCCTTTCGGAGGGCCTTCACCATCCTCTTTAGGTTTCCGGCGAGCACCTGGTAGTCCTCGAGCTTGCCCTCGGCGATCGCGGCGGCCTCGCGATGCCGGGCGACCTCCCTTTTCCCGGCATCCACCTCGCCCTCCAAAGCGGCAATCCTCACCGACATCGCCTCCTGCTCTCGCCTGGAGCTCTCTTGCAATGCGGTGAGCTGGCCTGCGGCCTCCACCACCGGGGCTACCACCTCGGACTCCAAGCGAAGGGCGAGGGCCACGTGCTGGAGAACCTGGGAAGACATAAAAAAGATCAGAGAAATGAAGGAAACACCAAATCTCACAATGCACTAGGGGCTTACCTGCACGGTCTCCTGGGCGATTGATGCCAGCTGAGACCTGAGGGTTCCCCCAGGAACCCGACCCCCGGCCGAGGTCTCTATTTCATGCAGGAGACTGTCCGCGACCGACAGCCCTGACAGCACCGCGAACCGGAGCCCCCCTTCCTCCACTACGGTCGACGAAGACCGGCCCCGGGAAGGTCTCCGGGAACTCCTCTTGAGCGGCTCCGAGGGGGAGCCGATCTCCTCTTCCGGGGCCGTGTCCTCCACAATCAGGGCCCGCTTCTGACCCGACGCTCTGTTGGAGCCCGGGGCGGGATCCGCCGCCGAGCGTCCTCAGGGCACCGCCACCAGTGCGGTAGGAGCCGGGGTAGGCTGCGCCCGGGAAGAACTGGCGCCCCCGACCCTAGTAGGCTGCCTCGGTGGGCGCATATGGATCCTGCATGAAACGAACACCCAATAGATCAGCAACATGAGTAAAATGTAAACCCAAGAAGCAAGCCTAACTTACCGACGAACTCGACGGGGCTAAGCCCGGCCCAGCTTAAAACCCTCTCGGACAGCAACACGTCATGTCGAGGGATGGGTTCCCACGACGCCACTCTCACCGCGGCAGGGTCATCGGACAGGTTTCCCAGCAGACACTTCTCCCTCGACCATTTGGTGGGCACCGGCCAGTCCTCGCCCTCGGGAGGGGAAATGAAGAAAAATTTCTTCTTCCAGTCGTGAATGGAGGAGGGCAAGGCCACGACCCCAGTCCCGGCAGCGACCCCGGGCCGCTTCCTAAAAGTAAAGTAAACACACCTCGGGTCGCCAGCTCGACTGCCAGGGTGACTCTTGAAAGCAAGGGAGGAATCGAGAAGGGGAAGGCTGAAAGGAACCGCCTGCAGCCTCAGGCGGATCAGGAACCCAAGGAGGATCCTCCACGTTCGGCACTAACTGGCCGGGAGCCAAGCCGAAGAAATTCAGAGCGGCGATGACCTCAGGAGAGAAGGGTAGGCGCATTCCGCCTCAAAAAGCTTCCAAATACAGGGCAATCTCTCTGCCCCGTACCTGGTCTGCCCTCTCTCCCTCCTCAGCCAGACGAAGCGTGTAGCGCGGGGGGATGTGGAAGCGAGCTCGAGCGTTGGCGAGCTCGTCCTCATGCCTCACCCAGCACGAGGTGCTAGGAGCTACATCTACCGCCTCCTTCCTGGAGGCAGCCCCTGCCTCACGGCCCCGAGGAGAGGGCTCAGCCCCTGCTCCCCGAGGAGACTCGGACACATCTAAAGGAACCCTAGCATCTACTCCTACAACGTATACTGATTCTATAGGGGAAGACATCTAACCTAGGAAAGAAATTCTTCAAAGGTTGGAAACGAAAGAGGGGAGACGAGCGCCGAGCAGCTGAGGCTTGAGAGAGAGAAATATGAAAGAGTAAGGGCCCTAGGGCAGGCCCCACCCGTATTTATGTAAGTCCACGTTGCCCACCCCGGTATTTGCGGGGAGGCGGAAAACGGAATAAAAATCAAATTTTTATCAACTTAGGCAACATGGACTAGACAAAGAAGGATCTTTGCTTAACAAAAACAAGCTAAAGCTAACTAGAAACTAGCTAAGTGTTAGAAAGGTTATACCTAAGGCTTTATGTCCTTCTCTCCTTGCTCCTTAGAGTAGTGGAAAGAGGCCACTTTTGTCGTCTTCTCACGTCGAAGAAAGATCCACCCGAAAGCCTCAACCTTTGGCTTCAACTCCAAGCTAGAAGTAACTAGGGTGTAAGAAGTGCTAATCCTTGAACCCTAGATGAGAGTAGAGATTATCAAGAAGAGGTTTTTCTTAAGCTCAAGTGTTTCTCAACACATGAGAGGGGAGAGCTTGAGGGAGAGGAAGAACAAGAGAGAGAAAGGAAATAATAGAATGAGAGAAAATATGAAGCATTCTCTCATATATGTGTGAATTATTGTAATTAGATAATTAGCTAGATAATTGTTATGGTTAATCAAGACATGACCATTATCATTTCATTTTTAATGCAATTTGCAAGGATCAAAGAGCATCTTTCAAATGAAATGATGATGGTCAAAGTGTCAACCTAGGTCAACAAGTCAAGGAGGTCAAATGGTCAACAACCATAACCATGCACAATTATTTAAACTAATATCAATTAACCATAATACACATATAAGCATTAGGGTTAATAAAATGACAATAGTCATTAACCCTAATCAAAGTCCTCTCCCTCTGTCTCAAACAACTGTGCATACGCACCCATATTCGTGATCCGAGAAACACGAATACAAAGAGATAAAACCAATCCCAAATCATATATTAGGATCCGGCTTAAACCAAAGCCCGCTAGTATAAGCTGTCCGGACAGCAAACGTGCACAAGTGCACGGATGTGAACGAACCCTGTCGCAAAACCATGCGACCTCTACTCATTTTGCCTAAAGGCGAATAGCTCGCTGTGTGGGACTCTAAAGACTCGACACTACGCTGGTAGTAGGTTTAACCACAGACCACAAGCGGCACTAGCTGTACGTAATGGTCTCCAGGTAGATGTCGATAAGAAGACTGACGAGGTGAACCCCATCTGAACTCCTACTGAGCCTGTATGTGACAGTCTCCGTACAGTCCGGTCTGTTCGTCTGATACATCGCATGGCGGGCCTAGGGGGGCGGTGAACGTCAGTCCCCTAATAGCGGTACAAGTCGTGTCGGAGTGTAGCCCAGAACACCCTGAGATAACACTGGAAACCTACCAGTATATCTCGCTTGCCCTGGCCAGGGACTACTCGTGTAATGGCTCTCCTAGACACAGCGCGATGTCAACCCCCAATACCGGGAGAGAAGAATCCTGTCTAACCGTCACTGCCTCCAAGTGCTTCAGGACTGCACCCAAAAACTACCTGTTTGCACGACTCCTTTGAGCCGTGGTAGGGTAGTAATCAAAGTGCAGTGGGAACACACTCGAAGCGAAGTGACAGTGTCAAGTCAACGGACTAAGCTGTACTCATGTCACCTGGGAACTGATAACTGACGATAGGTATAATACCAACCAACAGTTCCCGACGAGTCCTGTCCAGTATACTCGTAACCTAACGAGCACCCGCATAGTATCTCAAGTACGACGTACTGACGGCTGTGGGACAGACCGTCTCCCACGCTGGGATGAGAAGCGCATACGCTAGTCTACTCCGGAGTATCGATGCCCTGTCTCGATAGTCCAACGACTAGGGACCTGTATAAGGATGTGCTTATAGATTACCCAGCCCCCACGAGCGTGAGCGCCATCACAACGCTGGTAATCAAGCAAAGATCCTAAGGGCTCTACTAATATGTACATAAGCGATATGCTAAAAGAAACACATGCACATATTGAAGTAGAGACAAACCAAGTAGCATACTACCATTTCGAGCAAGATTGTATATACAACTGTGAATATCCCAAGCTTCCATCAAGTAATATACAAACTAGTATGATACAGTAATGGCCTCTAGGGCATATACACTAACAATCTCCCACTTGCACTAAGGCCATGTACTGGCGTATCGAAGACCTATCATCTCGATCAGCCGCTCGAACTGAGTCTGGGGCAAGGCCTTGGTGAATGGATCTGCTGTGTTATCTTCTGAAGCAACCCTCCGAACCTCGATCTCCTGGCGATCCACGATCTCCCGGCGATCCACGATCTCCCTGATCAGGTGATACCGCCTTAAGATGTGTCTGGATTTCTGATGGGACCTGGGTTCCTTCGCTAAAGCTATAGCCCCGTTGTTGTCGCAATACAGAGGTATTGGGTCAACAATGGACGGAACTACCTGAAGTTCTTTCAAGAACTTTCTCATCCAGACAGCTTCTTTTGCGGCATCAGATGCAGCGATGTATTCCGCTTCCATAGTCGAGTCAGCAACGGTTTCCTGTTTGGAGCTCTTCCAACACACCGCCCCTCCATTGAGGGTAAAGACAAAACCCGACATGGACTTGGAATCATCCTTGCCACTCTGGAAGCTGGAGTCAGCAAAGGCCTCAATATGGAGGTCTTTTCCGCCATACACCAAGAACATCTCCTTAGTCCTTCTCAGGTACTTGAGAATGTTCTTTACTGCTATCCAATGTTTCTCCCCAGGGTTTGACTGATACCTGCTTACCACACTCAGTGCATAAGCCACATCCGGTCTGGTACACAACATCGTATATATTATAGAGCCTACTGCAGAAGCGTAGGGTATAATAGACATGCGATCCCTCTCCAAATCAGTCTTGGGAGACATCTCTTTGGAGAGGGTGATCCCGTGACAAGCCGGTTGATTACCGCGCTTGGAATCTTCCATACTGAATCTCTTCAGTATGGTGTCGATGTACCTGGACTGCGAAAGTCCTAATATCCTCTTGGATCTGTCACGGTAGATCCGGATACCCAGAATGTATGAGGCATCACCCAGGTCTTTCATGGAGAACTTGTGTGACAAGAACCCCTTGACAGATTGTAGCATAGGAATGTCATTTCCTATTAAGAGAATGTCATCCACGTATAAAACGAGGAATACTACAGTTCTCGCTACAAATCTACAATAGATGCATGGTTCATCTGGATTTTTGATAAAGCCAAATTCCTTGACCGTCTCATCAAAACAGATGTTCCAACTCCGCGATGCCTGCTTTAGTCCATAAATGGACTTGAGCAACTTGCACACCTTTCCGCTGCTCCCACTCTGAATGAAACCCTCTGGCTGGTCCATATAGACACACTCCTCTAAATGTCCATTTAGAAAAGCTGTCTTTACGTCCATCTGCCAAATCTCATAATCGTGGAAGGCAGCAATGGCAAGAAGGATCCGAATGGATTTCAGCATAGCTACTGGAGAAAAGGTTTCGTCATAGTCCAAACCAGGTCTTTGACGAAAACCCTTTGCAACCAGTCTAGCTTTATAGGTCTCAACCTGTCCATCTACACCAATCTTCTTTTTGAAGATCCACTTGCATCCTACGGGTTTTACCCCATCTGGAGCAATGTCCAACGTCCATACTTTGTTGGTGTACATGGACTCCATTTCGGTCCGCATTGCATCCAGCCATTTTACCGAGTCGACGCTCTGAATGGCTTGCTGGAAACTAGTAGGCTCATCACAATCTATGATGCAATCCTCTCTATCCCCGTCAATAAGAAAACCGTAGTATCTCTCGGGCGGATGAGACTGCCTACTACTCCTGCGGAGTGGCGTGGGAATGTCCTGATCTTTCGAACCCTCTGGTTCTACTAAGCTTTTTGTAATAGCTTGTGGTTCTGGAATTTCTTCCAGTTCTATTGCGCTCCCACTTAATTCTTTTTCTATGAACTGGTGTTCTAGAAAGTGGGCATGGCGAGAAACAAACACCTTTTGTTCCTCTTCACAATAGAGGAAATATCCCTTGGAGTTCTTTAGATATCCCACATACTTGCACTGTACTGAGCGTGCCTCGAACTTGTCCGCATGCTGCTTTTTTACAAAAGCTGGACATCCCCATGTCTTAATGTGATTAAGATAGGGTCTCTTCCCACACCACATCTGATATGGTGTAGTAGGCACAGTCTTAGTTGGAACTCGGTTCAAAAGGTATGCAGCTGATTCTAGAGCATATCCCCAAAACGATCACGACAACTCAGCGTTACTCATCATGGACCGTACCATATCCAATAGGGTTCGGTTCCATCTCTCCGATACACCGTTATGTTGCGGAGTGTATGGAGGAGTAAGCTGAGAGAGAATTCCATTCTCTTTTAAGTAACCCAGGAACTCGGCACTCAAGTATTCACCACCTCGATCAGATCTTAGTGCCTTGATACTTTTGCCTGTTTGTTTTTCTACTTCATTCTTATATTCCTGGAATTTTTCAAAAGCCTCGGATTTATGTTTCATTAAGAAGACATAACCGTACCTTGAAAAGTCATCCGTAAAAGTAATGAAGTAAGAATAACCGCTTCGTGCATGTGTAGACATTGGACCGCACACGTCGCTGTGTATGAGTCCCAAGAGCTCGCTCGCTCTTACTCCGTGTCCAGTGAACGGAGTCTTTGTCATCTTTCCCTTGAGACAGGATTGACAAGTTGCATACGATTGATATTCGAACGGATCCAAATATCCTTCTGTATGTAACTTAGTCAACCTCCTCTCATTGATGTGACCCAGTCTACAATGCCATAAGAAAGTTTTATTGATATCTGGAGACTTTCTTTTGTGTGTATTCTGGACATTGAAAATCTGTGGTTGGTTTAACACGTATATACCGTTGTTCAATGTACCTGACCCAATCAAAACTTGATTAAGGTGAATGTTCACTACATTACTTACAAATGCAAATTCATAACCTTCTTTAGATAATAAAGATACAGAAATGATATTACAGGTTGCATTTGGTACATAATAACAACTACGTAAAACCAAAAAGTGTCCATCCGACAATCCCAGGTGATAGTCCCCCACGGCCTCAGCATCCATGCTAGCACCGTTTGCAACTCTGAGGGTCATGTCACCTGCCTTCAAAACTCTACGCTTTCTCAACGCCTGCAAAGAATTACAGATATGAGATCCTGATCCGGTATCCAATACCCAGGATGTAGAGTTTATTGATAGACAGTTTTCAATAACATACACACTTGAAGCTGAAGCCGCAACTCGCTTCAAATCCTATGTTCTGGCCTTCCAAGCCTTGCAATCCTGTTTCCAGTGACCACTTTTGTGACAATAGAAGCATTCTTCCTTCCCCACCAGCTTTCCCGCTACCTTTGTTGCTTTTCCTTTTCCCTTCGTATCCACTTTACTGACACCGCCTCTTGGTTTGGCGGGGGCTTTCTTCTTCTTACCCGTGGTTTTCGCCCTGGATCTAGAAGAGGAAGATCCTCCTACAAACAAAGTGGATGTCTCCCTACTTTTCTGTAGGGTGCCCTCTGCACTCCTCAGCATGTTGAGGAGTTCTGAAAGTTCAACTTCTTTTTCCTGTAAGTTGAAATTCAGGATGAACTGGGTGTAAGTGGAAGGAAGGGACTGGAGAATCAAGTCCGTATAGAGCTCATTCTCCAACGTGGTCCCAAGTTCTGCGAGCTCCTCTATATAGCCAATCATCTTAAGCACGTGTTCCGCTACCGATGATCTGACGGCCAACCTTGCTGAAAACAACTTCTTCGACACTTCGTATCTGGCGATACGAGACTGCTCTCCATACAGTTCTTTTGTATGAAGAAATATGGACTCTAGGTCCATATTCTCGTGCCTCCTCTGATGTTCGTTGTCCATCGAGGCAAGTACGAGGCATTTGGCCTTCGCGTAATCTATTTCCCAGGTCTTATAGATTTCCCTATCTACGACACTGGTTTTGGGACCTGGGACAGGGGGAGCTTTGGTGGTAAGGAGATACCCCAGTTTGTCGTAAGTGATTGCCATCTTGACATTCCTGAGCCAATCTTTGTAGTTTGGCCCTGTCAATATGTTTTTATCTAGTAATAACTTAAGTCTGGCCATGTTGAATGGTCGCTGCAATTAGGAGAGAGAAAAGAAACACTTTAGCATGATGCTCTTGCAAGTTTAGAGTGGTTTTTAGTTTGTCTAAACAGGATGGCTCCCACTGTCTCTCGAATCCCTTCTCAAACCGTAAAGAAAGGATTAGTCAGGATCAATCTCACCGTACAATACTTGCTTAACCGTTCAGCCAGGCCAGTGTCGGTACTACGAGAAAGGTTTTCCAACGCTTTCGCGAAGTTCCTTAATTAAGTAACCTCTTTTCCCTGTGGGCGTAGCCCCGCTAACACCTTTCTAGATACCTACTAGGTTTATAGCATTGATCGTTAAGTGAGAGTTTTCCCGAGGAGTAGCATATACTCACAGTAGGATCGGGATCCAAATATCAAAGTGTGATAAAACCGAAGGAATCCTACCATAATTATCACACTCCAAATGGTATGCAGCGCTAGCAGGTTTCAGTACTTATGAAACTCCCGATGTGGATTTTTGCCCCATGCTCTTATGACCTTGACTTTGGCCAAAATATCATAAGTCGCATGTCAAGTTCTACCCGTCATTCTCCTGGTTAATTTGGACCCACCCGTACCTACCCTTGACTTTGGCCAAAATGGCAGCACGACTGTCCCAAACCAACGCATCTATCTATGCTGCACATGAATACCCAATAGCTACCAATCACTATGCCTTGACTTTGGCCAAAATACATAGCTTGAATACTTTTTGACCATTCATGTGGAATGACGGAGGGCTACGAATGGTTTTGGCGAAACCGTGAACGTAGTGAACTTGATATAATCGATGGAACGAGATAGCTTTTAAAAGGAGTGGTTCAAGCTCCGCGTTTAAAAGTTTAGTTTTGAAAAGAACCGAGTGGTTTTCAAAGTGTTCCAATCGACTTTTACTTGGTTTATTTTCTTGCATTAGTTCTTTTAATGCGTCCCATCATTTAATCCTACCATTGCAGAAAACAACCAAAATATGACGTATGCTTATGCCATTCGCATTCGCCACGGGGCCCCGTCATCACCCGTTAGGTTACTTAACTAACGACAGAGCGGGGGCTGGGCTAGCGCGGCTGTAAAACATAAGCAACGCCTAAATAGAAAGCAATGATAGACATTACAGATCACAGATGAATACATTGGATATACTAGGAATCCGCAATCCGTTCGAGCCTGCAACGAAAAGCGGATTACACGGTCGCGGTGAATAGCCAATACCCTACCTAAGACCCCTACGGGTGCGGCAAACTATCCGCCAAGTACCCGAAGCGAAGCAACCTCCCTCACCACCGTGAGTAGGCCACTCGGCACTTCGAGATACCCGGTAGTTTGTGCACCCCCTCCATGGGTCTATCCTAGGAGAAAAAACAGTAAAAAGAATTATACAATGACGGCTACAACCCCGACCCGGTTGTGCGGCCATACAAATAATAATACATCAATTTACATGTTCCAATGAATGAAAGAAAAAGAAACACTCATCTCACATCCACCCTGGCTATTCACCCGCGACAATCCAACGCATTCATATACACATACCATCATCAAACACAGATCACAGATATGTATAACCCCGACTAATCGACATATAGCGATTAGCCGACGTTCAATCCATATAAACATCACAGATATAACCCTTATAGTCAAAGTGTAGTGAAGTTCGCTAAAAATATGGATTTATAGGCCCCCAAAAACAAATTTCTATTCTGGAAAATCTGGGCACTTATAAACCATCTTAAAAATCCCAAAACCATGCCAGAAGAACACTGCACCAAACTCGACCCAGAGACGAGCCAACTCGGCCGCGGTTGCGCGGCAATAGCTTGCTATTGCCACGGAACCGCGGCGCCTTGGTCGAGTCACTGGACCGGGTTTGGTGGATCTCCTTGCGATCCACGATCTCACTGATCAGGTGATACCGCCTTAAGATGTGCCTGGATCTCTGATGGGACCTGGGTTCCTTCGCTAAAGCTATAGCCCCGTTGTTGTCGCAATACAGAGGTATTGGGTCAACAATGGACGGAACCACCTGAAGTTCTTTCAAGAACTTCCTCATCCAGACAGCTTCTTTTGCGGCATCAGATGCAGCGATGTATTCCGCTTCCATCGTCGAGTCTGCAACGGTTTCCTGTTTGGAACTCTTCCAACACACCGCCCCTCCATTGAGGGTAAAGACAAAACCCGACATGGACTTGGAATCATCCTTGTCACTCTGGAAGCTGGAGTCAGCAAAGGCCTCGATCTGGAGGTCTTTTCCGCCATACACCAAGAACATCTCCTTAGTCCTTCTCAGGTATTTGAGAATGTTCTTTACTGCTATCCAGTGTTTCTCCCCAGGGTTTGACTGATACCGGCTTACTACACTCAGTGCATAAGCTACATCCGGTCTGGTACACAACATCGCATACATTATAGAGCCTACCGCAGAAGCGTAGGGTATAATAGACATGCGATCCCTCTCCAAATCAGTCTTGGGAGACATCTCTTTAGAGAGGGTGATCCCGTGACAAGCCGGTAGGTTACCGCGCTTGGAATCTTCCATACTGAATCTTTTCAGTACGGTGTCGATGTATCTGGACTGTGAAAGTCCTAATATCCTCTTGGATCTATCACGATGGATCCGGATCCCCAGGATGTATGAGGCATCACCCAGGTCTTTCATGGAGAAGCTTTGTGACAAGAAACCCTTGACAGATTGTAGCATAGGAATGTCATTTCCTATTAAGAGAATGTCATCCACGTACAAAACGAGGAATACTACAGTTCTCGCTACAAATCTACTATAGATGCATGGTTCATCTGGATTTTTGATAAAGCCAAATTCCTTGACCGTCTCATCAAAACAGATGTTCCAACTCCGCGATGCCTGCTTTAGTCCATAGATGGACTTAAGCAACTTGCACACCTTTCCGCTGCTCCCACTCTGAATGAAACCCTCTGGCTGATCCATATAGACACACTCCTCTAAATTTCCATTTAGAAAAGCGGTTTTTACGTCCATCTGCCAAATCTCATAATCGTGGAAGGCAGCAATGGCAAGAAGGATCCGAATGGATTTCAGCATAGCCACTGGAGAAAAGGTTTCGTCATAGTCCAAACCAGGTCTTTGACGGAAACCCTTTGCTACAAGTCTAGCTTTATAGGTCTCAACCTGTCCATCTACACCAATCTTCCTTTTGAAGATCCACTTGCATCCTACGGGTTTTACCCCGTCTGGAGCAATGTCCAACGTCCATACTTTGCTGGTGTACATGGACTCCATTTCGGTCCGCATTGCATCCAGCCATTTTACCGAGTCGACGCTCTGAATGGCTTGCTGGAAACTAGTAGGCTCATCACAATCTATGATGCAATCCTCTCTATCCCCGTCAATAAGAAAACCGTAGTATCTCTCGGGCGGATGAGACTGCCTACTACTCCTGCGGAGCGGCGTAGGAATGTCCTGTTCTTTTGAACCTTCTGGTTCCACTAAGCTTTCAGTAATAGTCTGAGGTTCTGGAATTTCATCCAGTTCTACTGCGCTCCCACTTATCTGATTTTCTAAAAACTCAGTTTCCAAGAAGTGGGCATGACGAGAAACAAGAACTTTTTGCTCCTCTGCGTAATAGAATAGATACCCCTTGGAGTTCTTTGGGTATCCCACAAACTTGCACTGTACTGAGCGTGCCTCGAGCTTGTCCGCATGCTGCTTTTTAACAAAAGCCGGACATCCCCATGTCTTAAAGGATTTAAGACAGGGTTTCTTCCCACTCCACATCTGATATGGTGTGGTAGGCACTGTCTTAGTAGGAACTTGGTTTAAGAGATGTGCGGCTGTTTCTAGTGCATATCCCCAGAAAGATCGCGGTAACTCATCCTTACTCATCATGGAACGAACCATATCCAATAGGGTTCGATTCCTCCTTTCTGATACACCGTTATGTTGCGGAGTGTATGGAGGAGTACGCTGAGAGAGAATACCATTCTCTTTTAAATAGTCCAGGAACTCGGCACTCAAGTATTCACCACCTCGATCCGATCTTAGGATCTTGATACTTTTGCCTGTTTGTTTTTCAACTTCATTCTTGTAATCCCGAAATTTCTCAAAGGCCTCGGATTTGTGCTTCATTAAGAAGACATGTCCATACCTAGAGAAATCGTCTGTGAAAGTAATGAAGTATGAATAACCGCTTCGCGCATGTGTAGACATTGGACCACACACGTCACTGTGTATGAGTCCCAAGAGCTCGCTCGCTCTTTCTCCGTGTCCAGTGAACGGAGTCTTTGTCATCTTTCCCATGAGACAAGATTCACAAGTGGCATAAGACTGATACTCGAACGGATCCAAGTATCCTTCTTTATGTAACTTAGTCAACCGTGTCTCATTGATGTGACCCAGTCTACAATGCCATAAGAAAGCCTGATTGATATCTGGAGACTTTCTTTTGTGTGTATTCTGGACATTGAAAATCTGTGGTTGGTTTAATACGTATATACCATTGCTCAATGTACCTGACCCAATCAGAACTTGATTAAGGTGAATGTTTACAACATTACTTACAAACGCAAATTCATAACCTTCTTTAGAAACCAAAGATACAGAAATGATATTACAAGTTGCGTTGGGTACAAAAAAACAATTACGCAAAACCAAAACATGCCCATCTGACATTCCTAGGTGATAGTCCCCCACGGCTTTAGCATCCATGCTAGCTCCGTTCGCAACTCTGAGGGTCATGTCACCTTCCTTCAAAAACCTACGGTTTCTCAACGCCTGCAAAGAATTACAGATATGAGATCCTGATCCGGTATCCAATACCCAGGAAGTAGAGTTTATAGAAAGACAGTTTTCAATAACATACACACCTGAAGCTGAAGCCGCAATCTGCTTCAGTTCCTGTGTCCTGGCCTTCCAAGCCCTGCAATCTTTCTTCCAGTGTCCACTCTTATGACAATAGAAGCATTCTTCCTTTCCAACAAGCTTCCCCGCAATCTTTGTTGCCTTTTCCTTTCCCTTCGTACCCACTTTACCAACACCGCCTCTTGGTTTGGCGGGGGCTTTCTTCCTCTTTCCCTTGGCTTTCGCCTTGGACCTAGAGGAAGAAGATCCTCCTACAAACAAAGCGGGTGTTTTCCTACCCTTCTGTAGGGTGCCCTCTGCGCTCCTCAGCAGGTTGAGGAGTTCTGAAAGTTCAACTTCCTTTTCTTGTAAGTTGAAGTTCAGTATAAACTGGGCGTAAGTGGATGGAAGGGACTGGAGAATTAAATCCGTATAGAGTTCACTGTCCAACGTGGTCCCAAGTTCCGCGAGCTCCTCAGTGTAGCCAATCATCTTAAGCACGTGGTCCGCTACCGATGATCCGACGGCCAACTTTGTCGAAAATAACTTCTTCGACACTTCGTATCTTGCGATACGAGACTGCTCTCCATACAGTTCTTTTGTATGGAGAAATATGGAGTCAAGGTCCATATTCTCATGCCTCCTCTGATGTTCGTTGTCCATAGAGGCAAGCACGAGGCACCTGGCCTTCGCGCAATCAATCTCCCAAGTCTTACGGATTTCCTTATCCGCGACGCTGGAGGTGGGACCTGGGACGGGGGGAGCTTTGGTGGTAAGAAGATACCCCAGCTTGTCGTAAGCGATTGCCAATTTGACATTCCTAAGCCAATCTTTGTAGTTTGGCCCTGTCAGTATGTTTTTATCTAGAAGTAACTTAAGTCCAGTCATTTCGATTTGGTCGCTGCAGGGGGAGAGAAGAAACACTTAGCACAATGCTCTTGCAAGTTTAGAATGGTTTTTAATTTGTCTAAACAGGATGGCTCCCACTGTCTCTCGAATCCCTCCTCAAACCACAAAGGAAGAATTAGCCGGGATCAATCCCACCGCACAATACTTGCTTAACCGTTCAGCCAGGCCAGTGTCGGTACTTCGAGGGAGGTTTTCCAACGCTTTCGCGAAGTTCCTTAATTTAAGAACCTCTTTTCCCTGGGGGCGTAGCCCCGCTAACATCTTTCTAGGCACCTACTAGGTTTATAGCATTGATCGTTTAGTGAGAAATTTCCCGAGGAGTAGCATATACTCACAGTAGGATCGGGATCCAAATATCATCGCGTGACGAAACTGAAGGAATCCTACCAGAATCACCACACTCCAAATGGTATGCAAATCTAGCAAGTTTCAGTACTTATGAAACTCCCGATGTGGATTTTTGCCCCATGCTCTTATGACCTTGACTAAGGCCAACAAATCATAAGTCACATGTCAAGTTCTTCCCGTCATTATCCAGGTTAATTTGAACCCACCCGTATATACCCTTGACTATGGCCAACAAGGCAATACGACTGTCCCAAACCAACGCATTCTATCTATGCAACATATGAATACCTACCAGCTACCAAACACTGTGCCTTGACTAAGGCCAACAAACACAGCTTGAATACTGTTAAATATTCATATGAAACGACGGAGGGCTACGGATGGTTTTGGCGAAACCGTGAACGTAGTGAACTTGATATAATCGATGGAACGAGATAGCTTTTAAAAGGAGTGGCTCAAGCTCCGCATTTAAAAGTTAGTTTTGAAAAGAACCGAGTGGTTTTTTCGAAAGTGTTCCAACGACTTTAACTTGGTTTATTATCTTGCATTAGTTCTTTTAATGCGTGATATTCTTGCATTAGTTCTTTTAATGCATCCCATCATTTAATCCTACCATTGCAGAAAACAACCAAAATATGACGTACGCTTATGCCATTCGCATTCGCCACGGGGTCCCGTCATCACCCGTTAGGTTACTTAACTAACGACAGAGCGGGGGCTGGGCTAGCGCGGCTGTAAAACATAAGCAACGCCTAAATAGAAAGCAATGATAGACATTACAGATCACAGATGAATACATTGGATATACTAGGAATCCGCAATCCGTTCGAGCCTGCAACGAAAAGCGGATTACACGGTCGCGGTGAATAGCCAATACCCCACCCAAGACCCCTACGGGTGCGGCAAACTACCCGCCAAGCACTCGGCAGTTTGTGCACCCCTCCATGGGTCTATCCTAGGAGCAAAAACAGTAAAAAGAATTATACAATGACGGCTACAACCCCGACCCGGTTGTGCGGCCAAACAAATAATAATATTACATCAATTTACATTTACAATGAATGAAAGAAAAAACAAAAGCTCATCTCACATCCACCCCGGCTATTCACCCGCGACAGTCCAACACATTCATATACACATTCCAATATCAAACACAGATCACAGAGATGTATAACCCCGACTAATCGACTTATAGCGATTAGCCGACGTTCAATACATGCAAACATCACAGATATAACCATCATAGTCAAAGTGCAGTGAAGTTCGGAAAAAAATACGGAATTATAGGACCCCAAAAGTAAATTTCTGCTCTGGAAAATCTGGGCACATATAACATATTTTAAAAATCCCAAAACCAACACAGAGACACACTGCACGAAACCCGATCACCAGAAGACTCTAAACGGCGGCGGATCCGCGGCGCTAAGAATAGATGAGGCCACGGATCCGCGGCAGTTTGAACGAATTAGTGGATCGTTTTTCTTGAGTGTTCACACAAAACCCTGAGCCGAATTTAGGTGTATAACAAATCTTGTTTTGACCAAAAAAAAATTTAACAGAAACTAGGGTTTTGTAAAAGTTTGGTTTTTGGATTTTTCCGGTTCCGAACTTCGTTACACTTCACTACCAAGCTAGTTTAAGTTTAGTTAGGCTCTGATACCACTGTAAGTCCACGTTGCGACCCCCGGTTCTTACGGGGAGGCGGAAACGGTATAAAAATCAAATTTTTAGCGCATGGGGCAACATGGACTAACAAAGTCGGGATCTTTTCTAAACTAAACTAGCTAACATGCTAAGGAGAGTTAGGATAGATGGTTATACCTAACTTGAACTCCTTCTTCTTCAAACTTTTGTAGAGGTTGATGGTTCTTTCCTCGTTGCCTTCTTCCGTCGAAGATGGATCCACCTGAGAGTTCAACCTTCGGGCTCTTTCTCGAACTTTGAGAGAACTAGAATCTCCGGCTTGCTAAACCTTGATCCTAGAGTGAGTAGAGAGTGTCTTTTGGGGTTTTATCTTTTCAAGGAGAGAGATTCTCAACTCATGAGAGGGGTTCTCCTTGAGCTAGAGGAAGAAGAAGATGAAATGAGGAGAGAGAAGCTAAATGATAGAATGAGCTCTTTTCTTTTTGCAACCATAACAAAAAGCAAAAGAATTATCAAATTAATAATAATAATGAAAATGAAAAGGTTGATGGAAAGTTTAGGAATGACCATTATCATTTCAAACATTAAATGAATTTGCTAGAATCAAAGAGCATCTTTCTTTTGTAATGATGATGGTCAAAACTTCAACTATGGTCAACAAGTCAACCATGGTCAACAAGTCAACATAAAAACCAACCATGACACAATTTCATTTTATTAATATTATTAATTGATATAACATAAATCTATTAGGGTTTGGAAAAAAACGACTGTCAATTGTGCATACGCACCCGTTCCGAAACCCTAATGAAAGTCCTCTTCCTCTTCCTCAAATAACTGTGCATACACACCTGCATCCTTGTTCCGAGGAACATGAATACTGAGAGATAAAAAGCAACCCCAAAACATATACCAGTATCCGGCTCAAACCAGAGCCCGCTGGCAATATCCGTCCGGACTCCAAACGTGCACAAATGCGCGGATGAGAACGAACCCTGTCGCAAAACCATGCGACCTCTACTCTGTTTTGCCCAGAGGCGAATACCCTCTGTGTGGGACTCTAAAGACTCGACACTACGCTGGCAGTGGGTTTAACCACAGACCGCAAGCGGCACTAGCTGTGCGTAACGGTCCCCAGGTAGATGCCGACAAGAAGGCTGACGAGGTGAAACCCCATCTGAACTCCTACTGAGTCTGAATGTGACAGTCTCCGTACAGTCCGGTCTGTTCGTCTGATACATCGCATGTCGGGCCTAGGGGGCGGTAAAACGTCAGTCCCCCAATAGCGGTACAAGTCGTGTCGGAGTGAAGCCCAAAACACCCTGAGATAACACTGGAAGCCTACCAGTATATCTCGCTTGCCCTGGCCAGGGACTACTCGTGTAATGGCTCTCCTAGACACAGCGTGATGTCAACCCCCAATACCGGGAGAGACGATTCCTGTCTAACCGTCACTGCCTCCAAGTGCTTCGGGACTGCACCCAACCACCACCTGTTTGCACGACTCCTTTGAGCCGTGGTAGGGTAGTGATCAAAGTGCAGTGGGAACACACTCGAGGCGAAGTGCCAGTGTCAAGTCATCGGACTAAGCTGTACTCATGTCACCTGGGAACTGATAACTGACGATAGGTATAAAACCAACCTGTCAGTTCCCGACGAGTCCTGTCCAGTGTACTCATAACCTAACGAGCACCCGTATACTATCTCCAGTACGACGTACTGATGGCTGTGGGACAGACCATCTCCCACACTGGGATGAGAAGCGCATACGCTAGTCTACTCCGGAGTATCGATGCCCTGTCTCGATAGTCCTGCGACTAGGGACCTGTATAAGGATGTGCTTATAGATTACCCAGCCCCCACTAGTGTGACTGCCATCACAACGCTGGTAATCAAGCAAAGATCCTAAGGGCTCCACTAATGCGTATAGGTGATATCGCAAAATAAACACATGTACACATTGAAGTAGAAACAAACCAAGTAGCATACTACTATATTGAGCAAGATTGTTTATACAAGGTGAATATCCCAAGCTTCCATTAAGTAATATACAAACTAGTATGATACAGTAATGGCCTCTAGGGCATATACACTAACATAAATAATCTCTTTTCTCTGGGGGCGTAACCCCGCTGACACCTTTCTGGACACCTACTAGGTTTATAGCATTGATCGTTAAGTGACGATTATCCTGATAAGTAGCATATACTCACAGTAGGATCGGGATCCAAATATCATCGTATGATAATGTTGAAGGAATCCTACCAACATTCATCAAACTCCAAATGGTATGCATCTCTTTGCAAATTTCAGTTTCTTTAGAAATTCCCGATATTAGTTTTTGCCCCATGCTCTTATGACCTTGGCTTTGGTCAAAATTTCATAAGTCACATGTCAAGTTCTACCCGTCATTATCTTGTCAATTTGAACCCATCCGTATATACCCCTGACTTTGGTCAAATGGTAATACAACTGTCCCAAACCAACTCATCTATCTTATGCAACAAATGAAAACCCAGCAGCTACCAAACACTATGCCTTGACTTTGGCCAAAATGCATAGCTTGAATACTACTGAATACCCAAATGAAATGACGGAGGGCTACGAATGGTTTTGGCGAAACCGTGAACGTAGTGAACTTGATATAACCGAAGGAACCTGATAGCTTTTTAAAAGGAGTGGTTAAAGCTCCGCATTTAAAAATATCTGTTTTTAAAATTAACCGAGTGGTTTCTTTTAAATTGTTCCAACGATTTAAACTTGGTTTATTTTCTTTGCATTATAGATAATGCGTCCCATCATTAACCTATCATTGGAGAAAACAACGAAAATACAACGTCCTCTTATGCCATCCGCATTCGCCACGGGGTCCCGTCATCACCCGTTAGGTTACTTAACTAACGACAGAGCGGGGGCTGGGCTAACGCGGGTGTAAAACATAAGTGACGTCTAAATAGCTATCATATATATAGATATTTTACATTCGTCTGACGCAATGATATACATTCCAGAACACAGATAAACAATATTGGATTTGCAAGCAATCTGTATTTCTTTTGAGCCTGCAAGAAAAGACAGATTACACAGTTGTGATGAATAGCCGTTACCCCACCCTCGACCCCTACGGGTACGGCAAACTACCCGCCCGGCAGTTTGTGTACCCCACCTTGGGTCAGTCCTAGGAGCAAAAACAGTAAAATGAAATAATACAACGGTGGCTACAACCGCAACCTGGATGTGCCCCGCAAAAATAATATTACAACAAATTACATTTACAACAAATGAATTAAACAATAACCCATTGCAAACCCCGGCTATACACCACAACAGTCCAATACAGTTTATATGCACAAACAGATATAACCATTACAGAAATGTGCAACCCCCTGCCAACCGACATACTAGCAGTTAGGGGAGGTTTACGAACACATTTATCAATCACAGATATAATCCAACATGCAAATACTGTACAATTTTGATCGATTAAACATCTTTAATATTGCTCCAAAAACTGCTCTGTAAACTGGAAACCTGAGCAAAATTAAAATATTCCAGAAAATCCAAAAAACCACAGGGGACCCACACAAGAAAAACGAGTTCCTGACTCGTCAACTCGGCGGCGGAAGCGCGGCGGATCGGTGGGATCCGCCGCGGTTCCGCGGCACTGTAGACGAATCAGGAACCCAAATTTCTTGGGTGTTCTTCTGTGTTCATTTCAAACTTTCTGCACTTACCTGAAAAATTTTAGGACATCATTTTAAATTCGACAGAAACTGATATTTTTTAGGGTTTTCCGGCTTCGTTTTTCCGTTCGAAATTCGTACAAATTTGCAATAAAGTTATTTATTGTTTAGCGAGGCTCTGATACCACTGTAAGTCGATGTACTACACCCCAGAACTTGTGGGGAGGCGGAATTTTCAAAAACGATCTTGTTTAGTGAACGAACATCGACTAACCGCTTGAATCGAAGCTAAACTATAAATAACCAAACACAAAGTGTTTCTAAACTACTGTGTTTAGGGATTATACCTAATGAACCAACTCCTTCGTCTTTACGATCTCCTTGTCCTCCTCGGCCTTCTCTAGGTAGTAGACGATCCACCCGAGAGCAAAACTCCAAGCTAAACCTCTAAACTTGAGGCAACTAACCTTCTTGGATTGCTAATCAAAGAAGCTAGGATGAAATAGAGTGATGGTTATGGATTGATTAGTCTTACTAACCCTTGTACTCAACTCATGAGAATGGAGGATTAGTCTTTGAAGAGGGAGAGCTTGAGGAGAGAGAAGGTGAGAATGAATATCAAATGAGAATAGTAAATCTATCATAATAAATATGAAGCATTCTTATTTATGAGAAAAAGAATAATGCATAATGAATAAGCATGCTTCACAAATATCTAATGGTGATTCATTGTCATGACTCACTAAGCATTTATCATGCATTAATGATATGCATGAATCACCCTCATGACTCACTAAACTCATTTAATGCAAATGACACATAACCCTCCTTAGTCACCATCTTCTAGAAGCTTCTCGAGTAATTACGAGAACGCCCCTCCGATCCGTAAAAATACGGAAAAACTTTAGACTGTATAAATCCAATAACCGGATACCAGTAACTGGCTTAAACCAAAGCCGACTGGTAAAAACTGTCCGAAAGTCGTACGCGCGTAAACGCACGTATGCGTCCGAACCCTTTGTCGCAAAACCATGCGACCTCTATATCGTTTCGCCTGGAGTAGGAAACTCTCTGTGTGGGACTCTAGAGACTCGACTACTACGCTGGCAGTGGGTTTAACCACAGACCGCAAGCGGCACTAGCTGTACGTAACGGTCCCCAGGTAGTTGTCGATAAGAAGGCCGATGAGGAAACCCATCCGAACTCCTACTGAGTCTGATGTGACAATCTCCATACAGTCCGGTCCGTTCGTCCAAGACTATCGCATATCGGGCCTAGGGGGCGGCAAGCGTCAGTCCCCTAATAGCGGTATAAGTCGTGTCGGAGGGAAGCCCATTACACCCTGAGAAACTACTGGAACCTACCAGCAAATCTCGCTTGCCCTGGCCAGGGACTTTGCGTAATGGCTCTCTGACACAGCACGATATCTACTCCCAATACCGGGAGGGACGAATCCTGTCTAACCGCCACTGCCTCCAAGTGCTCGGGACTGCACCCAACTGCTACCTGTTTGCACGACTCCTTTGAGCCGTGGTAGGGTAGCAATCTAAGAACAGTGGGACACACTCGAGGCGAAGCAGCAGTGTCAAGTCTGCGGACTATGCTGTACTCATGTCACCTGGGAACTGCTCACTGACGACTGGTATCAAACCAACCAACAGTTCCCTGTGAGTCCTGTCCGGTGTACCCGTAACCTAACGAGCACCTGCATACTATCTCCAGTACGACGTACTGACGGCTGTGGGACAAACCATCTCCCCAACTGGGATGAGAAGCGTACACACCAGTCTACTCCGGAGTATCGATGCTCTGTCTCGATAATCCAACGACCAGGGACCTGAATAAGGATGTGCTTGTAGACTACCCAGCCCCCACTAGTGTGACTGCCATCATAACGCTGGTAGACAAGCAAGATCCTAAGAGCTCTATCAATACGTACACTCACATATTAAGATAGAAAAACCAAGTAGCATACTACCATGTTTAGCAAGACTGTTATATACATGTGAATATCCCAAGCTTCCATTAAGTAATATACAAACTAGTATGATACAGTAATGGCCTTCTAGGGCATAAACACTAACACTAGCTGTACGTAACGGTCCCCAGGTAGATGTCGATAAGAAGACTGACGAGGTGAACCCCATCTGAACTCCTCCTGAGCCTGTATGTGACAGTCTCCGTACAGTCCGGTCTGTTCGTCTGATACATCGCATGGCGGGCCTAGGGGGCGGTGAACGTCAGTCCCCTAATAGCGGTACAAGTCATGTCGGAGTGTAGCCCAGAACACCCTGAGATAACACTGGAAACCTACCGGTATATCTCGCTTGCCCTGGCCAGGGACTACTCGTGTAATGGCTCTCCTAGACACAGCGCGATGTCAACCCCCAATACCGGGAGAAACGAATCCTGTCTAACCGTCACTGCCTCCAAGTGCTTCGGGACTGCACCCAAAAACTACCTGTTTGCACGACTCCTTTGAGCCGTGGTAGGGTAGTAATCAAAGTGCAGTGGGAACACACTCGAGGCGAAGTGACAGTGTCAAGTCAACGGACTAAGCTGTACTCATGTCACCTGGGAACTGATAACTGACGATAGGTATAATACCAACCAACAGTTCCCGACGAGTCCTGTCCAGTGTACTCGTAACCTAACGAGCACCCGCATACTATCAAGTACGACGTACTGACGGCTGTGGGACAGACCGTCTCCCACGCTGGGATGAGAAGCGCATACGCTAGTCTACTCCGGAGTATCGATGCCCTGTCTCGATAGTCCAACGACTAGGGACCTGTATAAGGATGTGCTTATAGATTACCCAGCCCCCACGAGTGTGAGCGCCATCACAACGCTGGTAATCAAGTAAAGATGCTAAGGGCTCTACTAATATGTATATAAGCGATATGCTAAAAGAAACATATGCACATATTGAAGTAGAGACAAACCAAGTAGCATACTACCATTTCGAGCAAGATTGTATATACAACTGTGAATATCCCAAGCTTCCATCAAGTAATATACAAACTAGTATGATACAGTAATGGCCTCTAGGGCATTATACACTGACAATTTATTACCGCATACGGCCTCATCCAATGGCGCCCATCGTCTCCCGCCGAAATGGCTCCTCACGCCCAGCGGCTCCGATCGTTCCACGTGGCAGCCCAACGCTGGACCGCGTCCCATCAGACGCCGCAGACCTGCGCACGTCGCATCGGCTAATCGACACTCGACACGTGGGCCGTCGCTTCAACTGCCGAGCGCACGAACCGGCGCACCTTCTTTAAATGCAAAGATCTCGCCCTGATTCGCTAGCGGAAAAGACAACCGACGGTCCGAAGACTCGTCCCGAGGAAAACCTAGAAGGGATCTCACCTCGGGCGGCCCGGCAGTCCACTCCTGACCCGACCACTATCTGGTCGGGATAGGAGTGGGGGGCTAATGATGATGCTCAATATTGGTGGTCTACAGGATCATGACACTTGGCAGGTGACGTGTCCCAGAACTCGGAAAAAAAAGCCCGCAGGGACCGATCAGGCCACGCCTTGCCCGACCAGCAAGCACAAGCTGGGCCCCCTCGGGGCCCCTGCAAATTGGCCTCCTCGGACTCTCAGCTCGCCTCCGAGCTACCACAGGACCAAGACTCCTCGACCTCCTTGCTCATCCCCGAGCTTCCGCCGAGGACGTCTTCCTCGGCCCTCCGACCTACTCTCAGGCGTAACCGCCGCTCCGCGAATCTCGCCATGCGCGGATTTTATGCCAGCAACATCCCACGTTCCGCGCCATCATGATCCCCATTGATGGGCGATCCGCTCTCTACGCGGGCGTGACGTCGGGAGCGTAACTGCCGGCAAGATTCTCGCGCCCGCTGCTGCGTGCTCCACTGCTATATAAACCCCCATCACAGAGGGGTCAAGTAAGCCATTTTTTACACTTTTATGCCGTTACTCTACTCAGATCTCATCACTAACTTGAGCGTCGGAGGGTCCTTGGTGGTACCAAACCACCCCGGGACTTCTTTGCAGGAACTCGGCAACCGCCTCTTCTCCTCACCTTTTCCTCCCAAAACCCATTGAGACCCACACGCAACGAAGGACAATCAGCTAAGTTCACCGCGAGATCAACGGAAGACAACATCTGACGGAGGCCCGAAAAGGAGCTCCATCAGGTGCCGATTGTCGAAAAAAATCGCGGAGGATATAGATTTTCGACGCCGCCAAACGGAAACCTCATGGAGCCTCTTTTCTTCATTATTCTCATAAGAAAAACTCATTCGTTATGTATAAAAATAAAACTTAATGAAATTCATAGCCTATTTAATATAAACTAAAATAATTCAAAAGGTAAATGGGGATGGTGAGATGGTGGGAATTAAACCCAAGATTGTACGTAAAAAAATTGCACTACCCCTTGAGCTAAAGACCTATATTAATTTGTTTACGCCACAAATATATATAATACAGTTCCAAAAAACCCCAACATGTGTCGATAATCGATATTAGTGTTCCGTTTTTTCAAAATTTCAGCCGGGGCACGTTCGTCCTGTGGGGTCTTACTGGATCCACCCCTGTTTAAACGTCTTTCTCAAGTGTTTAGGAAAATTAGAAATATTTTGTTTCATATGGCTTCAGACTAGGAATAGATTAGATATCAAACATGTACAAGTCTGTATAAGGAAAATAATACTCCCTATGTTTCACGGTTCCTTGTATTTTTTGCGCTTTTGCTCAAACTATTGTCCTTTTACAATATGTAGAATCATATTATACTCAATACTTTTGTTACTTAAAATATGGAATTTTAAGTTTTACTCTAAAGCTACAATTAATCAATATAGAAATTTCACACATGCTTTACTTTTCCTAATAAGCGTGCAAGACGAGAAAAGGTCTAAGAAACTAGTAATAAATTCCATATGAATTTCATTATCATACCAATTTTATCGTCATCGACTTATTTCATTCTTTAACTGCAAATAGAAGCAGTCCAATAGTACCATCTGTTTATCTATTTAACACGGGATCCACGTGAAAGCACAAGATATATACATTTTCAGTTTATAGGTAACAAAACGAAACAACAAGAAAACCAAAATTAATAGCTATCAACACAAATACACAAAATTAATGGCAAAACTAATTAACTATTAGTCTATTAATTATGTTGAGCTTTGATACATAAGCATCTTTGCCATGCATCCTTATTTTGCTAGCATTGGCAATCTAAGTTTCATAATACTCCAACCATTGAACGCTAGAAAAAGGAATAATCTCCCAAAAGACGAAGAAAAAGCTTTCATCTCATCCATTTCCTCCTCCTCCTTAATGGGATCTAACATCCTCATGTTCTTGCTCTTCACCACACATACCACCTTCGGCGGGGCCACTTCCGTCGCATATCTCTTCATGCTTGCTTTCGCCATCTCAAGAACTAAATAAAAAGCGAGTGCTGCTACTACGGTCTAACGGTAAAAAACCTTCTAGCGGCTGAGCCGGAGGTTTGGCATTCGAAAGAAATGAATGAAAAAGGAAAAATAGGAATAAGAAGCATATAAGCTAACAAATGTAGTGCTGATGATGGCTTATGGTGCTCTGCATTTTGAAGAGAATTTATAGGCAAGCAATGTGAAATGTTGACTATATTGCTTAATTAATACCAAATAAAAGCCAGGTGTTTGATCAAGCCAGGTGTTTGATGGGGCATAAGAGGTGGAAGCAGACAATTTGGAATGAGGCCTTTCAATATTTATGATGGATGGTATTTTCTCAGGATTGCACTCTGCACAGCTCAGCAAATAATTCATTTGCTTGAAAAAAAGGGAAATGTTTTTGAAGAAAAACATGCTATATGGAGTGGTACCATGATTGTGGCTAAGAATCAATTTCCCATATAATATGGTATAATTATTTGGCTAGGGGTAAAATCGGAATTAAAAATGGCTATTGTACACAAAGAACTTGAAAGTGCCGCCTTTTGTCCCAACGACCTACAACAATTTTCATATTATATATAAGAAATAAGTACTTGTTTGGATACTTGATAAGTATGCAAAGCGGAATCAGCGGAAAAAACAAAAGACAACAAAGTGCTATCTGAGACATTGAGAGATTATTATGCAATTTACCCATTGTCTTTTATACAATGATGAACGGATCGACTTAGTTACATAAAATACATTCATTTGCAGCAACACGACATCCTTCTCCTCCCTCGAATCGAATAGTTTGAACTATGTACTATGAAATAAGAACTCTTTTTTTCTTCTTTCCCATTCTAGTACAGACCCATTCAACACATACAGTAGGATTAAAAAGTGATACGGAGTCGATCCATTCTAGTATGTCTCCTCGATCAAAAGTCTTGCAGTGCGAGCTGTCCGATAAAGCTGGTTGCGATAGGCGTCTTCTGCATGAGGAATGTCAGAACCTTACATCCTACGAGCCGAGTTAAATTTCCACCGGGTCCGTGTAGCTTTAGCCAGCGGTACAGTCATATGCGGAGTTAAGGTTGCAGGCAGGGACGGAACTGCCCCCCGATCTCCAAAAGATCTCTTGATTTTAGCTTCTTAGATAATATAATTCTCCAATTTGCCACCCTAAAAAAATATATTTGCCTTACTAGTTCTTTTTTAATAAAGATATAACAATATTGGATAATCCTAAATTTTAGATATTAAAATCTTAAATGGTAGCTTCTGTTTGCATTAATATCTTTCTGATTTTAACAAAACTTAATTAGCAGAAAAATATGAAGAAAAGATAAAATCTAGAATTTATAAGACAAGCACACCCTTTAAACTTTGCCTAAAAATATAATAGCTTATATAACCATCTCAAAGAAAAAAGATTTTAAAGAAAAATATTGTAGAAAAAAATAGTTATGATGCACAATACCCATGATTTTTCAATGTTCACAAGAATAATAGGTGCAATTTTTTTTTTATACATAATGTATATGCAGTTGTGAGACTATTATTGAAAACTCATACACATATAATTTTCATTGTATGTTTCTTATTTTGCAAAAATGGTACTTTAATTATGGATATGCTGGTTCCGTCCCTGTGGGACCTCTAGCACCAAACAATTGGAGCATGGTATGTGGATGGATACAATCGATTCGAACTCCAACTTCAACCGATAGCATAAGTGAATATTCCTTCCCCCGGTCGCAGTCCTGAAACACGCGTGTCGATTTTTAAGCACTTAAATTCGATGAAATAGGATCTTTTCAGCTATCTAGTAGAGTAACTTGGTAGCATTTAGATTGAGGGTAAAAAAGCAGTTATCAATTAGAAGAGGATTCATCATCTATAAGCAATCAACTATTGCCACCTCGAGATCTGAGAATAGACACATGCATGCGTGCACCCATGATCTGGGAACATATCCCTTTCAATTTTCATGACTGATTTTTCAAAGACAAGTGCTCTGAATACTTCCATTTGGAACCTTACAGATATTTCAGTTTTTTTACGTAATCACCACAAAAGCAGCTTTATAGGCCGTCATTAATACAAGTCATCATTAATAGCCCAAAAAATATTTTACCTACCAATCCGGTAGATCCCACGTTGCCTACTGGGTTGGTGATTGGTTATAAAAATACGGACAAAAGGTTTATCACCTTATAGCCAATCACTAATCCGGTTGCCTACATAAAATCTACGAGTCGGGTAAATTCTAATGCACCTCAGATTACGAATGGCGATTCAAAGGAAAGGTCGGAACATTAGCACTCCGTATAGATTTCGATTCCGGAGGGAGTATTCATCATATTAGTAAAGGATGAAGAGTATATATAATCATCAACTATATCTACATCCAGTACATTGTAACTAAATCCTGTTTCTGCTCAAAAAAGATATGCAGTAATCAAGATACAATAACTGGTGGCATGCACAAGAATTGCTGCATCAGCCTCTAACCAAGCATATTTACATGCCTAAATAGAACTTCGTAGTCGCGACTAGAAGCGAAATAGGAGGCGACTATAAGCAATGAAACCAAAAATATCGGACGGCTTGTTTTGTTCTCATTCCAAAATAAGGTCAGGCTCAAACAAACAACACTTCAAATTTTACCTTCCAGATTCTGCTAAAAAGTCCTTTTCTATCATTAAAGTTCAGGATTTACTAATAAAGCTCGCGTTATTAAAGTATCAACAACATTCAGCACTCGATATTACACATGCCAAAGAAATTCAAATGGTAAAACACATAGATATTCCACTATAGAAAGAGTAACATAAAGCCACACATATCTCCAATAGAGATCCCCAGGGCAGAAGTACCATCAGTAACGGTATTTGGTGGAGTAATCTTTTGGAGCAATGACGAGACCGCGTCCTTTTCTGGCACCCCTAAACACGGTCTCGACAATGTCTATGAACTCCTGCTTGTCCTTCATGGCCCAGTTGATCTTGTTGTTGTTTCCGGTGCCAAGATCAATCATAATATGTTTGTTGCGGAAGAAAAACATGATCGTTGACGGGTCGTACAGCTCATACATGGTGTTGAAGTCCGGTACCTCTGTGATATCCACAAGGTATAGCACCGCAAAGTTCTTTATCGTCTCTGCAACTGAAGCCAACACCTCGTCCATCTGAAAGATCAACAGTTAAAATGTTTCTAAGGACTAGATAGAAATACAAAGAAATCAATTTCTATTGAATGTTGTGCCATGTCTTTCTATACATTTCACACATGAAATTTGACCTTTTTGCTTGTTTTGGACATAGAACCATTAATAACTTTGAAAAACATTGTAAGTAGTAATTTTTCAATGTACTTATTGCCTTGACACTGCAAGCTTGTTGAGAATGACTTTCTATTTCAGAACTAATTTGCAAACCGCAAAGCCTTCAGCCAGAATGTCATGTTGTGCAGGCAGCCATCCCATGCCTTCAAATGCAAAGTTAAGCCTACACACATGTTTTCTCATCTATTAAGACAATTGCAATTGCCAATGCTTTACAGGTTTAAAAAAATGATTTCATGTTAGATGAATCAATGCTAAAACAATCACCTTTATGGGAAATATATATGCATCCAGAAAAATCAAATTGCACTTTGGACGCTTGTTATTGCATTAAAATATTAATTTCTATCACAAGTCCATCATTGAATTCCAAAATGTCTATAATAAGTTAAAAAATTTGATACAAAAGAAAACATTCAACAAATATCCCTCAAGTTGAACTGTGGACACTTTGGCAATTTTGAAGCATGCAGCTGGAGAGGGAGGGAGGAGTTTATCTTATAATGTAATTTTTTTCAGTACCGATTCCTTCATCTGTTTTTCCCAAATGCAATATTTGTTTTGTTTTGTTTTTTGTTTTGGGGAGGGGGGGAGGGGGGATCCTTCACAGGTAAATATAGAAACTTTTGTTTCCTTTCTCTACTATGAATTTCAATAAATTGTATGAATTTGATTGACCTGTTTAACTGTTTTATGGGCCATAAATCTTCAGTGATGAAAAGATGAAGTTTGTAATGTGCAATTGATACATATATATGATATGCATGTGTATCGTATCGTATAAGATTACACAGCCGTTGAATACGCATACATGCACAGGAAAGGAATAAGCCCACAAACACATTCCTAATAATACAATAGTCGTGTCATTTTTCAAATGCAGATAAAACTAACTTATACATTCAGTAACTCTGTACAAGGTATAGGTCCTCTTAACTAGAAGCATGCTAGGTACAATTTTCTAACCAATATTTAGGCAACGATTTCAAACTAAAGCAGTTTGTGATAGTTAACTCAAGTTAACAAATATACAAATTTGCAGTAAGCATGAAACAAAAGTCTGAGAAACAGAGACAATCCATCAGAGGTCTTAAGCTGAGGAACATATTAAAATTCATAAACATGTACGAAATTATGCGAAGTGCTGATCACATGTCAGTGGAATGCCCAAAAAATGTCAGTGTTCCACACTTATCCGACAAGGATACAGTTTCATGATAGAAGTTTTTGTACCCCACTCAGCTTTCTAATCTGGAGCAAGGTAAGGTTTTATTCATGCTCACTCACACGTTGTAATTTATGTCAACTTAAGATCCAAAAGTTGGCAAGATAACTGTAATAATATAAATCGGCATCAAGAACCTTATTATGTTTATCATATGGCATTAACCAATATTGGATTGCCTCATGTATAAGATTGCAGCTTCTTTTGGAATTAGTGTGCTTATGAAGAGTACTACAGTAATGTTAGCTTTTACGGATGGTGGTTGTTGGTATTAAAATAAACTAGACATGCTGTATAGATGCTCAACACGCATTTGCTGATGTATCATCTCAGTATCACATAATATAACAAAGCAAGTTAAAAATGCTCGGTCCTATTTGTGTTCTAGTTTAATTATTTTTGCCATTTATGACAACAACTCATCACGTATATCCTATCCGGCATTTTATTTGGGTTGTCTTTTTTTGTAGGTTATGAGTGGATGATAATAAGGCTAATAAGCAATACAACAGATTCACAATTGATGTATTGCCAGAATACATTATATTGGCTATTGTCAATTGTTGTTTCTTCTTCTTTGTTTGTAACAGTAAGGAGGATACACTACTGGATGGTTGTTCCAAATTCCAGATTGTCACCCCCCATTCGTCCATTGATTCGTTCACATAAACCAGACGATTTAACCAAGGGAAACGTTCTTTCAACTTAGTTACATATAATGTCTTGGCCGGAATGTGTGCTAAGAAGAGTTAATATAATCACTGGCCAGAATGGAAATAACGGAAAGTGCTTCTATGAAGGGAGATTGTTAGGTGCAACCCAGACATTATCTGCCTTCAAGAAGTATGAAAACTTTTATGATGTTTTTTCCACAAGGAGGAAAGTGGTGTAGTTTTGCATCGTGTGTTTCTGAATATTCAGGTTGATTCGGAATACTATGAATTCATACATAAACTCCTTACAAAGGAAGATTCAAAGTTTATTACGAACCAAAGGAAATCAGACAACAAAATGTAGGCCATTAAATACTTTTTAACATTTAACCTCCAATTTGTTGACTGAGAAAATGCTGGTTCAGGCCAGTAAGGGTAACATACCAACCGAAGGATGTCTGACAGCATTTTGCAAGGTTTAGTTTGAAGTAGTAGGCAATGTTCAAATGGTATGTCATTATGCCCCAGTCTGTTAAGCCATTTAATATTTGGAACTGACATGAACATTTGTTTGGAGGTCGAATTTGATAAACTTGCTCAGAAAAGGTTTCCAAATAAAAAGGATGTTGATCGCTGCAGCAGGGTAAGTGAGGATAGTGAGGTCATTAAAGATCATATAGCTCAAACTATTAACTGATTTGCATATTTCAGGCAGATACTAGTGGATTTTTGCTTAGCATGCATCTAAATCCGCACTGAGCTATGTAATCAGGCTGGCTTAAATAATCATTATAAACAATAAATTTGAATTCTAATTTGAGATGGATTTTAATTGTGGATCAGTTCGCATAATTGTTCTAAGTTTACTATTTAGCAAGCAAATATGGATATCTGAGTGAATCCTTGTTAGTTTGGTTAATCATAACAAATTTAGATTCTTATTTAAATGATCGCTGATAAATGGCAAGCCAACAATGTATATCAGGAAACCTGATGCTATTCTTTATAATCATTATTGATAATTGAAATGGAACGACGATATCAAAGAAGATGTATGACGTTAAGCGTGACGGAGTTGTTAAAATATTATTACTACAATACATCTACTCAAAAAGTAGGAAGAATATGAACACTTTATGCAAAATCAAAGAAAGATGTACATGTCTGCTAAGCTACCACATGATGATTTAACGACATGTCAGCTTATCGAGAAACAAAATTTAGAGGAATTAAGATATTTTTTCATACCATGTTTATCCTTTCACAAGCTATACACGTTGTAATTTTAGTAACTCTATTTATTCATCTATTATTTATC